>CM057829.1:35587367-36853439 GCA_030068075.1 Paguma larvata
ATTAGCTCTATAGGTTTCTTATAGATTGTTTGGTTTTTCTATATATAGGATCCTGTCGTCTGCAAATCGGGATGGTTTTACTTGTTCCTTTCTAGTTGCTCTGGCTAGAACTTCCAGTACAATGTTGAATAGCAGTGGTGAAGTGGGCATCCTTGTTTTGTTCCTAACTTCGAGGGAGAGTTTTCAGCCTTTCTCCAGGGCCTATGATTTTAGCTGTGTGTTTTTCATAAGCGCTCTTTATCCTGTCGAAGAAGTATCACTTCAGAGAAGTTCCTTTGTATTCATAGTTTTATGAGTCTTAAATCTGAATTTCAAGTCTTAGTAGATTTTATTTAGATTACATTTAAATTTAGTTCGTCACACGCGATTACTGGTATTGCATGGGACAGCGCGGTTTCAGATCTCTACAAGTCTTGTTCGTGTTCTACCCTTTTCTCGTTTTTTGTGATTAGTCTCCTCCTTGAAAGATTCTGTTAGTACTGATTGTTAATAATCCGTGGAGTTCCCCTAAAGGTTCCACCTAATACTAATTTTTGTCTTAAAGCTAAGTATATATTGTTAGGTTAGAAGCTATTCTCGTTTAGGACTATGTGGAACACTCCATCTAGCTCAAAAACAGTATTATTTTTTTAAAGAACGAAGCCTTGCCTTAGAAGTCCAGTCGACTAGTTCTGTCAGGTGGACTCGGCTGGCAGAGCTTCACATTAGAAGGTAGTGAGGCTACAGCGTCTCTTCAGGTATAGCGCTAGCCTATTTCAAATGCCATTGGTTTTGAGAAGAGTGGCCAGTTAGAAAATGGTAGTACCAACACTTCATAGTCTAGCCTAAGGAAGAGAGAAAATGAGTTTCCGAGCCCCGTTACACGTCCAATACTCTTTTCTCTTCCAGAGACCACAGTGTTTGTTTGCCGTCATTTTCCTTTCCTAAGTAATCAAATGAATTTCCTTCATGTGTAAAACTTTTTTTCCTTCTTTCACTTAAATCTGTTTAATGTTTGTTTATTTTTGAGAGAGAGAGACAGAATGTGAGTAGGGGAGGGGCAGAGGGAGAGAGAGAGACACACACACACACACAAACACACAGAATCTGAAGCAGGCTCCAGGCTCCACACTGTCAGCACAGAGTCTGATACGGGGCTCGAACCCACAAACCATGAGATCATACCCTGAGCTTAAGTCAGATGCTTAACCGACAGCCACCCAGGCTCCCCTCCTTCTTTCATTTTAATAGAAATGGTACCCCTAAGATATTAACCAGAGGATAGTTATAATCTACTTGCCATTAGCTGCTGCCTTACTCCATATGAATTTCCTTAGTGTATTAAATTTGCTCCTTAATTCTACTTTATTCTTTCTTCTTTTGATTTTTTCAAACATTTTATGAAGTACTTAACAGAAAGAAAAAGAATAACATAATGAACACTATGATCACAGCTCCCAGGTTGTGAGCTAAAACATGCCAGGAGAGCTAAAAATTTCTGATATACCCCCTTGCTGTCATGTCTACGCCTCACTCGCAGTCACTGGTTTCAAATATTCTCTCATTTTATTTATTTTTTTAATTAAAAAAAAGTTTAGAGTAATCCCTATCCCCAGCATGGGGCTCAAACTTATAACCCTGAGATCAAGGGCAGCATGCTCCACTGACTGAGCCAACCGGATGCCCCTGTTCTCTGTCATTGTAAAGAAGCAGTTTCATGGGGTGCCTGGGTAGCTAAGTTGGTTGAGTGTCTGACTCTCGATTTTGGCTCAGATCATGAGCCCGGGGTTGTGGGATTGAGCCCTGTGTTGGGCTCTGTGCTGAGCATGGAGCCTGCTTAAGAGTCTCTCTTCCTCTCCCTTCTCCCCAACTCATGTACTCTCTCTCTCTCTCTGTCTTAAAAAAAAATGTTGAAGAAGAAAAATATTTTACTGCAATTATTTGCCTTTTCTTCTCCAACTTGAGAATATATTAGAAAAGTTTGAAATTTCCATGTGTGTCCACAAACCTGAAGTGCCTTAAGAATTTTAATGTGTGTGACAGTGAAAATGACTATTTTGACAACCAAGAAGAAGTAAGTCTTCTTCTAGTCCATCCTGTCTGTCACCAGGACGATTTCCTCCCTTCCAAACATTAATGTTCGGCTTCGTCTGTATTGATTTTGTTTCACTGAAAACGGCTGTTCACGTGCAGCCGAAGCCGCACGGCGGGTGCCACCTCGGGTCCTCTTAACTCCTCGTCAGCTCTCTGGCCTGCGGAGGCTTTCTCGGAGTTGCCTGGAACACTTAGAGGTGAATAGAATATTGCTTTTTTATTTTCCTTCTGATGACCCCATTAACCTTAGGTTGATTTCCTCATCTATTCATTCTAACTATTACTTTTGTTACAGAGAACCTAGTCTAAAGAGTAATCTTGGGCCTCAGTGGTTGTTTTAGAAAGGACTGGGAGAGGGGCGCCTGGGTGGCTCAGTCGGTTGGGCGGCCGACTTCGGCTCAGGTCATGATCTCACGCTCTGTGGGTTCGAGCCCCGCGTCGGGCTCTGTGCTGGCGGCTCAGAGCCTAGAGCCTGCCTCGGATTCTGTGTCTCCCTCTTTCTCTGCCCTTTTCCTGCTCACGCTCTGTCTCTATGTCTCTCAAAAATAAATAAACGTTAAAAAAAAAATTAAAAAAAAAAAAAAAAAAAGGACCAGGAGATCTATGATTTAAATTTTGGCAGTTTGGTCATTATTAAATTAAACACATTTTTTACCTAATAGTAAAAATTTCTTCTATCTCGGGGAGGAAAAGAAGGTTACACCAATTATGAAGGATGGCTCGTTGTGGAAATAACTAATTGTCATAATGTCGTAAATTTTGCTTTGCTCTGCTTGTGTAGCTACTCGAAGCGCCTTCTGGCCTTAACTGCCTGGACAAAGTGTAGGGGCCTCACAGTAGCTGGTGCTGTCGGGAGACTGACCTGTGTCTCATTGGATTTGCCAGCTCTCGGAGAACCTGTGGTGATTTCTTCTGACGTCTGCATGCTTCGACTTCCTTCTTGCAAGTGCTTTCAGCTACTAAGTAGACCTTTTTTTGCATTGTGTTCTTAGTAATCTCCCAAATACGGGCTCTTTGTCCACAGCCCTTACACACTCATGGTTTTATACTTGTATACTCTTTATGGTGTCAACACTTCAGATGGAGGGTGCGAGAGCTTTGTTAGGCTTGATATTAAGTGAAGCAACTTCTCTTGACTACTTTTTGTATTTAGACTTTCCATCAAGTATGGTCATTATAGGTTTTTGAGGGCAAGGCAGAGGGGTGGAGCGGAGTTAAAAAGCATATTACAGCTAGTCTTTTCAAGCCAACCAATATTTATCAAACTACACTGTGGAAGGTGCTAGGGATAAGATAGTACCTGTCCCCCAAACCAGAATGATCATACTCGGTGGAAAGTGAGTTATAGGAATTACTGGAACAAATGTCTACTCTCTTCATTATAAACTAAGACAGAGTGATAAAAACTCTATAATGGAGGTACAAATAAGTTATTGAGAAGAAGTAAAGAAATTGGAACTTAAGAGATCTAGAAAGACTTCATGGCACAGTTCTTGTTTGAGTAGGACTTTGAAGAATAAATAAGAAAAGGCTTGGTAGGAGAGTAGAGTGGAGGCTATGCCTGTGTACGACTTGGGGAAATACGAAGTTGGAAGGTTAGGAGTGCCTAGAATATTTGGTGTGCGTTGGAACAAATAGTTTGAGGCAGAGTCTGAAAAGAAGCTTGGTGCCAAGTCAGGGAGAGCCACAAGAGGCTAGGAATTTGGGATTTATTCTTCAGGCCTGGGATTGGTGTGTACTGGCAGAAGCAGGAGAGAGACACGAGGTCCCCTAACCCATTGCTGTAGGGAGCCTCTGTGACTAGCGGGAGCGGCATACTCTTCAGATATGATGAGGTGAAGTTAGGGCGGTTAAGAACTCAGCCCGGAGTCTTCTGTCTTCCCTGAAGGGAGTATAAAGCTCGATTCCCGTTTCAGTAGTCAGAAATCTCTTAAACGAGAGTACCAATCTCAACAGCTTTATTTCTCGAGATCAATTTGATGCATAAAACTACCTGTTTGAGAGTTGAAGTCGTCTAGTTGGTTTTTGTATATGATATACTTTGGGTCGTGGGAGATTTGCCCAGGTAGATTTTCCTGCAGCATGTGAGAGGACTGAAGACTTGTCAGCTGAATCATTTTAAGTGGGCAGAGGGGATCCTGTGCTGAATTCAGTTGTCCTGGAGCTAATTTGATTATTTTAGAGCAGGACCGTACTCCTCCAGCCTCCTCTCTCTGTCCCTATTAACGCATGCTTTAGTTTCTTTTTCTCGTCAGCACGTTGAGCTAAAAACCAGGACTGAAATTTCAACCTCCACAACACATCGATTTTTGTCATTTGCAGATGACAGAGTTTTCTACTATATTTAATTTAGAAATGACTGCTGTGAGTGGACTCGTTTCTAATTTAACCTTGTTTTCTGTAGAACACAAGTTGTTTGCGTCTAGGCTGGGGTTTGGCAAACCTTTTCTTAAAGAGCCAGATAGTAAATATTTTAGGGTTTGGGGACCATATGGTTTCTGTTGTAACTTCTCAATTCTGCTGTGTAGGGTGAAAGCAATTACAGACAGTACATAAACGAATGGGCATGGCAGAGTTCCAATAAAACTTTATTTTCAAAACAGGCAGCAGGCTGGGGTTTGCTGACTCCTGTCTAGAATGTTCTTCCATTTAAGCCAATTTCTTATGGGGGGGGGGTGCGGGGAGGAAGATGCCAGTGATATTGCACAAGTAATTCCTGTAACTTAGGCAACTGTGGTTTGCAGAGGTCATTATTTTAAGTTACACTGTATTACCTTTTTATGTGTAATCATAAGCAGAAATCTTTTCTTCCATCCTCCTTTCCATCCTACTGTACCCTCTCAAAATTTTCGAGTGCCCACTGTGTAGCAGATGGCAGGCTAAGCAGTGGGGATAGATGGCAGTCAGGGTGGCCCCTGCCCTCACAGAGCTGCATATGATCCGTAGAGGTGACAGAAAGCCAACGAAGTAATTACAGATTGGTGTTTGCGAGTATCGTGCGGGGTAGAGAATACAAGAAAGCGGAGGCTTTCTTATTTAGAGTGTTGGGGGACCCTCTCTGAGGAAGCGAGACCTGAGGTTGAGAAGGGTCTAATATGCCCACAACCCGACGGATTATGCGCTAGGCATCAGAAGACAGCCACCGTCCCCTCCTCATCCCCTGAATGTCAGCAGAGATGTGGATAGACTCACACGGTCATCGAGAATAGGAAAAGCTTGCTTTATATAATATGTTTTCCCTCTCCTTTAACTTCCTTTTTAGGCAAGACTGAAAGCAATAAGAACAAATGAAAAGTTTCTGCCTTCTGGTTCATATATGCACATGCATTCCGAGTGTGCATGGAAGAGCTGGCTACCAGAATGAGGGTTCGGACTTTGTAGCCTATTGTGTAGAGCCTCTGAGACGTGCGAGGTTTGTCACTGCACTTGCGAGGTGGAAAACTCTTGTTCGGCTTCATTATGGCGCTCCTGGAGGACACGCGGATGCAGTGGGGGAGTGGGGCCCTCTGCTGGCCGGCCATCACTCACAGCTCCTCTCCGCCTGCTCCAGCCGCGCCGAGGGAGAGGTTTCCCAGAGGGCACGCTCAAGTGGTGTTTGACTCGGGGGTAGTCGCAGGCTCCTGTCCTGTTACAAGCTCCTTGGGTCCAGTCTTTCGGGGAATGTTCCCAGGTGGGCTTGGCCAGCCGCAGCTCCCGTGCTCTGCTGCCCTCTTTGTACGCACAGCACTCTGCTTACCAGTGCTCTCTGCCCAGCTGGCTCCTGACGCTTCGGTGGAAGGCGAGGAGCTTAGGTGGGGACTGAGTGAAGCTTTTACGCTGCCACCTGCTGTCTTTGACCCAGCTAAAGTCGCTTCACCTTCCTGATAGGTAATGTTGCCAGATGCCCAGAATGAGTATGAATTGGGAATGTGTGGTAGCATTTTGAGTCTTTGCACAGGAGGAACATGTTCTACTTGAAGCGACCCTCCGCGGAAGCCCTCATCTAGATGGATCCACCATTTTGGCTTGGTTTGGGGTTTTTACTTTTTGTTATTGGGGTATTTTGTTTGTTCGTTTTGTTTTGTTTGTTGTCATTTGTGTTTTTTATTTTTATTTTGTCCCAACATTTTCCTTTATAGTCCACCATTAGATATTGATCAGTTGAAGCTCATTTTAAGACTCGTTGGAACCCCAGGGGCTGATCTTTTGAAGAAAATCTCCTCAGAGTCTGTGAGTTGATGCTTTGATTGTACTTATGTGCCCTGTTGGGAGCCTCTGCCACTTGCCTTCCAGAAATCTGTACTTTGACCCGGGTGTGTTTGTAAGCACATGTGCCCTTTTGTGCTGCCTTCCAGAATGAGGTGTAAGTGCGTGCGTGCGTGTGTGTGCGTGTGTGTGTGTGTGTATACGTGCACGTGTCTGCTCACATGCATGTGTTTCATTCTCTATTGGAGTACGTACTTAGATCACGAGAGCTTGTATTGGGCAGTCATGTCCCAGTAAATGATTTGAGATTCTGTCGCGTTCCAAGAGATTAATGGAAAATTTGTCTCTGTTACCAAGCCCTGACATCATTTTCCTCAGCAGTTTCGCCTTACCTGAGCTCTGTTTACATTCTGGTTGCTGCTCGCTCTCGGAGCATGAGCTTCCCCGCGCGTTAGTCCAGCTTCATCGCTACAAGAACGAAGTGTGCGTTGTGTGCACGCGACCGCCCTTTTTCAGAAGTTCCTGTTTTGTATTGTTTTGGAATAGGCAGCTCCTGCATCCCGTGCAAGTTGTCTATTCTCAGCAGGGCCACCTCTCCACCCCGTCTCCAGGCCAGTCCTGATGCCTCCCGTCCCCTGGAGTAGGCTCCCTGGAGTAGGCTCGTAAATCCTTCCTCCCACAGCCTGCCTTTGTAATTACAAGTCAAATAACCTGAGAAAAAGCTTCAGAGCTAATGTTTTCCTGCCTCTAAGCAGGGATTTAGAGAGAAGCCGTGGGAATGTGACTCTGGCTTGCTTTGGCTCTGATTTCCTGCTGTTGGTCATTTTCTGGGGCCAGAGATGAGAGAGAAATCATGAAAGCTCAGCCTTTCTCCCTTTTCTCCTCTGTCTGCCGCCAGGCAGTTGACTAAAAGGGAAAAAGAACTGTGGAGCCAAGCTCCAGTTGTGCCTTCCTGAGTTCTCGTCCCAGCATTCCGACTAAAGGGGTCCCTTTGCCCAGTTGGAAGGACTGCTGGGTAGCTGGAGGCAGGCTTGAGCAGGTGAGTTTGAATGGGTCATCATCTCCCTTATAAAATAAAGAATATCCTCGTCTGGTATGTTTCTGTTCCATTCCTTTAAAAGACCACAAGTCCAGTGTATTTATGAATTTCCACTCCGAGGGATGTAAGAGACTGTGCTGGCTCTATTCTTTTGTTTCATTTATTTATTTAAGAAGAAGAAGGAAAAGCACAGAAAAGCTGTGACTTGCCTGAGTCATGCACTGAGTCACTTGGCAGAGCCGAGCATGGATATCAGATGTTCTGATAACATGATCTCTAAACTTGAATCTCATGCGATTGCACACTATTTTGAAAGTCATTGTCAGAGTTACTGACCACAGTGTCCACTCAAAGGAGTGTTTTCTCTCGCTTTATGAAGTGCAGAAGCTGTATAGAATGAATCAAAGCAGATAGGAGATGCTAAGTAGTGAGGATGGTGCTTTATTGTTTAAATGCATGTGCTGAGAAAAACCGGTAATAGAGAAAACATGGGGGTTGGGAGGAAGTTCAGTTTATTCACTGATAGTACTAATGAGACCAGGGGAGTAAATCTATGCCTTGTCTGGAAAAGGCCATTAGCAGCTCCTTCTCAGTCGTGTCTCCCGCCCCCAGCCATCTGCCCTATAGCTGTGTGCAGTTAGTCACAAGAGTTTCTAAAAGAAAAAGCATAGGTAATCTAGTATTTACCTGTTACTGTTCCATCATTTATTGTTAAGAAAGAAACAGCATCAAGTGCCCAAACTAATAATGAGATAATCTTTATCTTACGCGAAACAGGATATATCGTGCATTTAAACAGCTCTAGAGTTGGGCATAATAAATGGAGTACCAGAATATAGAACATACTCAAATAGTATTGTATTGAGTACAGGAATAAGACAGTTTTTCTTCCCTACATGGTTATGGCGAGCAGATACACAGGTTTTAAACATTCAAAAGGGTAGACAAGATTAATTTGATGTCAGTGATACTGCCCAAGTACCGGTTTATTTTAAAAGCACATGACGCGTGGGATACATGATGTGTAAATAACAAAGCCAGGTGAGGAAAACTGTCTAAGGATGTTAAAAATTAAAAGAAAAATTCATTAGTGAAGGAATGTAATAAAAAAAAAAAAGGAAGCCAAGAGCTGTTTTCATTACTCCTGAAAAGCAGCGAGGTAGTTATCTCATCACTGATGTAGAAAATCAGTAAATAATAAGACATTGTAAGAAAATGCAATAATGCATGGGCTGATTGAGAACAGGCTGGGACGTGCTGGGAGAAAAGGGGGTAAAATGGGTCTCGGTGGGTGGCTAAGGAGAGCGGGTTTCTATTAGTGACCCAACACCTGTAGTAATCAGTGAAAGAACAAAAAATCATATTAAAAAAGTTGAAGCCATTTCACTGATTCACATTTTTCTCTAGAAATCTCTTCTACCTAACCTCCTGACAGGAAGAGGTTGTATAAGAACCTATTTGACTAAAGGAGACAAAAGCAGAAAATGCACAGGCCAAGTATCGCTCACAAGAAAGAGAGGCGGCAGGATTTTAAGAAATTAAAACCTGACTGGAGTTTACTTAGTGGCCCCCTGCGGTTACATTTCTTGGCATGCAAAGTCATGTTCCTTACGTAATTTGTTTAAAGGTAAATCTAAACTTCGTGGAGAGAATGTTAAAAGGGCTTCATGCCACTTTTTGAATCTGCTGGCCTGTGTCTTTGGGCTGGCGTGAAACAGTGTGAAAGGCGGGGTGGAGCGTGTGACCCCAGCCATCTCCTGATGGCCAGCCTTACACACGTATTTCGTCATCCGACCACCAGGGGACTGGAATTCAGAGGATGAGTTAAGGTGAAAACTTACTGAAGGGAGCCACAAAGAAATGTAATTGCTTGACCAGGGTGCTCACAAAAGATGCTGCGGCAGCTGCCGGAGGGAATGAAAAGTTTAAGAAGAAAGGGGATACGGAACAATTTTTATTGAATTTTATTGAATTGTGTTGTGTTAAAAAATCCCATCGCGTCTCCTTTAATAGGAACATATGATAAACTGACGGTTCTTACAGCACTTTGGAGGCGGGGCAGTTGTGTTAAAGCTGATAGGACAGCAAGAAGAGGCAAGTTTGGAGCGCCCCTTACACATGCGTGCGTACGTGCGGAAGACCCTGTGGTTCAGTCCCCGTGAGATAAGGGCAGAGTGTTTTACAGGCTCCCTCCCAGCTGGTAATGAAGTGGGGTCGCCCGTCACCTGTTAGAGACCTGCGCTAGAACACCATCAGTGGCCTGTGGCTCCTGTGTGGTCCTTGCCATTGGCTTTTAACTCCCCCCCATGTCTCCTGTTTCTTCCTGTGTGTTTGTGTGTTTGTTACAACACACAGACTGTGTGTGTGTGGCATGTTATAAATGTACCACGACTAACATCTTTGAAACTTGGCATCGCTTATCAGCTCACACAGCCGGCCATGTCTTACATTCGGAGGGACGGGGCCTTGGAGAGTTACCAGAACCTGTGCCACAGAAATTTAACCTCTTCCTTGAATGGAACTATTGAAAATTTTTATTTTGTCCAGACCCGGGTCACAATTTTCTGAATCCTCGCTATTTACCCCCAAAGCAAACAGGTTTTGGCCATCCTGTTGAAAACAGTTCTCTGGCTGGCATCCTGGGTCACGGGGCAGTCTCTTTCCAGGGAGCCTAAAATATTCATGTTAAAGATGATGCTGAAATGAAAGAAAAGCAACTTTTCTTATCTGCATGGCCGGTCACTGGCTGCATGCCTGATAACTCTCATGCCATTCACTGAAGTGTGCCTTAACATGCAGCCTTGGGCTCTGGCCTCGGGTGGGTGGGGTGGGCGGGGAGGGGGTTTTTCCTTTGTTTTGGGGTGGCTTTTTTGGCCTTCTTAAAGATTGGAGTTGAAAGTGATTTTTTTGCACTGTATGTTTAACAATGCCCTTGACTAGGCATCTAAGATATTAACCAGCTTCAGCAGATTATGCGTCTGACGGGGACTCCCCCTGCTTATCTCATTAACAGGATGCCAAGCCACGAGGTGAGAACAAACAGACCGTGTAGGGATAACCAATTCAGAAGGCCGCATTTCACTCCGTTGCCACTGTGTAGTCAACACGGTTTTTAATGTCACCGAGTGTTTTTGCATGTGCCTCGAAGGCTACCGATGACTGCCTACATGCTGTTGCAAGATGTTGACATTTGGGATAAAATGTCATCCAATCCTGTGGATTGAGAATATAATTTATAGACTTGTCAATAGAAAATGATCCTACTTCTATACTTGGGTTTTATGAATTTAGGGCTGGAGAGACTTGTGATTTCCAAGTTAGGGTATGTACCACCTGATGGCTTTAGGCTGGAAGTGCATTTAACCGAGGACCATTCTCAATTTTTTATAATGACCAAAAGAGGATTCTTCCTTTAAATAAAAGCATCTATAAATTTCCAACACTAATAACTACTGTATTTAAAAGAAAATATACAAATAATATGGAATAAATATGAACACTGATACAGGATGAGGTGTCTTCTTTACCAGTTCTTACTACTTAATCTAATGCTAGTTTCCTTATGTCAGAGATGATTGGGGCAATTCTCTCTAAGGTGCTTTTGGGAGCCAGGTTGGCATCACAGAGGCCCTTCCCAGCAACTTTGTTTCTATTTCAGCTGTATTTCAGTTTTGAAATTTACCTTTTTTTTTTTAAATCTTATTAGAGGGATAACTGTTCTCTGCATGAGACAGGTCTCTCTTCCCTCTGTTTTCCCTTCATCCTTTTATCTTCATGCTCAAGTAGGAAGGAATTACAGCCATGCGGACAGTCAATTCATAGAACTTTCTTTTCAAATTGGAAAGATTCTCAACGGCTTTTCAAAGTGGACTTCTCCTACTTGCTCCACATACAATGACTAAGAAGGTGAAGTTGCCCTAGCAACCAGAACTTTCTCTAACCTTGTGTGTGCATGTATTTACACACGTATACAGCATACATGCATACTTTTAGTGTTGAGCATTGTTAAAACAGGAATTTTAAGGAAGTGGTTAAGATAGATTCAAGGAAGTTTTATCTCAGATGGACTGATAGTGAGCGAGTTTACTTTTTGAAACAGGGACGGTCAGAGACATAGTTTAATACCTCATATCTGAAGCACACATTTGTGAGTTATATTTGTATTTATATGATTATTCTCAAGACCAGTTTTTGGTTTTGCCTTGGTAGAGCTATCACTTCTGAATGATATTTGGCACCTTAAGTTCCTTAGGGTGAAGTTCGGAACTTGTGAAGCTGAAACACCCTTAGGGAATGAGAGCAAACTTTCTCAAGGCAACAGTGAAGGCAGTTAATGTCTATTGAGCCCTCACTCTGAACCAAGCACTCTGCTGAGGAAGTGTTGGCTTGTTATCTCTAATCCTCACTGTAGCCCAGTGAGGTCAGCATTGTTAATCTCATTTTACAGAAGAGGAACTCAAGACTTAAAGAGAATAAGTAATTTACCCAAAGTGATAAACTCAAGATTCAAACTCAAGTCTGTGCCACCATAGGGACCAAACTAATAACAACTATATTGGTAATATAAATGTTGTTCGTGTCAGAATTTTAGTTTGAAGCTCTTTCGTGAACTTTATCGAACTTGAGTATCACAATGACTGTATGTTACAGGCAAGTCAAATACTAATATCTAATACTAATATTTTGCAGATGAGGTCACTGATGTGTTAGTTGAGGACCAGCCCAAAAAGATGTACCTTCTAAGTGGTAGGGGAAAGATTTCTGCACAAGCCATATAACTTATAACCCACCATTGCTTGTTACTCTTATTAATTAGTGTTTTTTAAATATTTTTAAGACTCTTAGAATAATATACTAAGCTTATGTTTACTTTCTTGTTACCAAGATTACTTGGTTTAACAGGTTAAACCTCATTAGCAAGGTTTAACATGAATATCCTTTTTATGTACCAAGAGTACCGAGATAGCACCGTCAGAAGACAGCTAGTCCTAGGCTTTCCATAGGAGTACCAATCCCTGTGCTAATTTTAGCTTTCTAGGAAGGCTGTTTCAGAAAGGGGAACTTCTTAGATAGCCTGGCCTCTTTTTTTTTTTTTTTTTAACTTCTGATCCTTTGATCAGAAAGCTATTAAAAGAGAACTTAATTGCTTAGCATTCTCATTCCCTTGAAATGTAACTGTGAGAGATAGCCAACATAAAGGTGATGATTGTACCTAAGGAAGTTAGGATGGCAGTAAAAGAGAAGTCTTTAATTGAATATCGGAGACAGTCGTAAACACCGAAACTAGCAGATTTTGTCAGTTAACACTTTTTCGTTGGCAGGACTGAGACTCTGGGAGTGGTAACGTTATTGAACAAAACCATTTTAAAAACCTTTTATTTTTACAGGCAAGAAACTACATTCAGTCTTTGACCCAGATGCCGAAAATGAACTTTGCGAATGTATTTATTGGTGCCAATCCCTTGGGTAAGTTGGTCACATCCTCATCTCAAGGATATTGAATTGTTTATGACATAAATTAGGGATGTGAAGAGAGTTTTTCCTTTTGATTAAATAGGGTACCACCCAGAGGCACCTGGGTGGCTCTGTTGGTTAAGCGTCCGACTTCAGCTCAAGTCATGATCTCACGGTTCGTGAGTTCAAGCCCCACATGGGGCTCTGTGCTGACAGTGTAGAGCCTGCTTTGGATCGTCTGTCTCCCTCTCTCTCTGCCCCTCCCCCATTCGTGTGTGTGTGTGTGTGTGTGTGTGTGTGTGTGTACACTCTCTCAAAAATAAATAAAACATTAAAAAAAAAAGGAGTTGCTTTATTCCTTAAAGTTAGGGCTAATACATGCTTCGGTTGGCCCCTAAGAGTGCCATTGCCAGAGGCTCTAGTTCCCTGATTCAAGGATTGTGCAGTGGACAGCGCTGTGTAATGGTGGACACAGAAAAATCAGACTAGGGCTTTCCTGCGACGGAGGGGGCAAGGCTAGGATAATAGTATAATCAACCTCCTCTCTTTTCTGAAGATCGTGTTCTATGTGTATGATTATACACATTGCAAGATTGTGGTATGTTTTAAAATCTCTCCGTGGGTCCTCCCTCTCTTTACGGGTCCCAGCAGCTGTGCCTCACGTTTAGTTTTGTTCTCTGAGGGCTGATAATCGTGATGCCCTCTTCAGAAGTTGTAGCGAAGGCTGAGTGGCTTTACTTTTTTAAGTACTTCTTCCATAGTGATTGTTGAGAGTGATTTCAGCGTTACTGTGATAATTCTTATGATAGCAGAGATGCTTCCGTTTTTCGAAAAATTGGGCAGTTCTGGGTGAGTCTGCGTCAGCCTTGGAGACTGTAAGCATGCCAGACCTTACCTGGGCTACTCTCACGTCCAAAAAAGTCCACAGACTTATCAGGGGTGTTCAGAATTCATGGGGTTGATTTAGGTTTGCATCTGCCCTCGTATACTCCCATTGGCTTTATATGATCTATTTGAGCCGTATTATCTAGTTCAAGGAACTGCGAGAAACTCTCTGAGTCGCAAATACTCCAGGATGTTGGGAAATTATGTTGTACGCTGGTAGCTTTCTTGTCTGTCATTCTGTTCCCAATGTAGTTTCATCATACCAGTTCATGTTTCAGACCTGGCAGTGCTCACTGTTTGACTTCCTCTTAGCCAACTCCAAGAGACTTGTTAACTCATTTTTCTAGCGAAGCGGGGAGGTATGTGTGTGTCCCAGCAGTTTATTTAGGTCACATCCATCCTTCTCTGGAATCATGACATTTAAATATTCTCAAAAGAACTGGATACCACCTAGCAATACGGACCGCAGATGAGTTGAATGGAGGCTTTCGGCCATCTGGTGCTCAGCACTGCAGTTGTCAGGATTTAAACATGCCCGCTAGCTCACGGCCAAACAGTGATGTCACACGAAGAGTTTCTTCTTGCAGACAGAACATGGTGTTACTGACCACGAACTTGTGCCCAGAATATTAACTGAGCAGGAATACACCGACGGTGTAAATAGTGACAGCTGTATTTTGTCAGTCGCTGACATCATGTTTAACTGTCATTCTCAAAACATGAATGAAAACTTAAATTGCCCTTTGATGTAGTGCGTGTATTTGTATCTGTCAAGATCTTAGGGGAAATCTTTTTCTTACCCCGGCCTGTTCCTCATCAAGATATTGGTTATTCGGACATGGTTCTTTTTACCCTAGGAAACTCAATCAGATGCAGTGTGTGACCCTTAATTGGATCTTGGTTCGAACAAACTGGGTATAAAAGACAACTTTGGGATAATTGAAGAAATTTTAACAAACTGGATTTTAGATGATATTTGAGAATTATCTATTTGTCAGATACGATAGTTTGTGACTATATAGAAAGATGTCTTTATGCTGAAATATATAAGGGTAAAGTACCATGCCTATCATTTTATTTTAAAATGGTCCAGCAGAAAACACAGTTAAATAGATCAGTAGATAATGTTTTTTGGGTTTAAAAAAATTTTTTTTTTGATGTTTATTTATTTTTGAGAGAGAGAGAAAGAGGGACAGTGAGAGCAGGGAGAGGGTAGAGAGAGGGAGACACAGAATCTGAAGCAGGCTCCAGGGACTAACCTGTCAGCACCAACCCTGACATGGGGCTCGAACTCACAGACTGTGAGATCATGATCTAAGCTGAAGTCGGAAGCTTAACCAACTGAGCCACCCAGGCGCCCCTAGTTAACGTTAATTGCTGGATACGGGTGGTAGTGGGCATATGAGTATTCACTGCACTATTGTTTTGTACACCGAAATTTTTCATAGTGAAAATTTTATTTCCTTTATCCAAATGCCGTGTCTCACCCACACACCCATGTAAAACCTTCAATTTGTTCATTGTTTAGAGATCTGTTTAATGAATATTCATTGCCTTATGTTAGTAAATAAACAGTACAGGCAGACTGAAAAATAAAAATCAGGCTACTTACCTTTTCCTGATTACTTTGGTTATAGGCTTTCATTCTGACACAGTTTGACTACAGTGGCAGCAGTTTGACATTGGCCTGCCACAAAAGCTTGTGCAAACAGAATCTCCGTTATTTTTAAAAATTGCTCTTTAGTAATGTATTCTTAAAGAGCAACACACACACACACACACACACACACACACACACACACACACACACACACACACAGGAGAAGAGGGATAATGTGTCCTAGAGCAGACATTTGGGGGAGAATTCTTTTGTGTATTATGAAGAGGATGTGTGTTTGCTTAATAAAGCATAATTTTTTGCTAACCTGTTAAGAACTCTTTTTTTTCCTTCCAATGCGTGGTACCGATAGCGGTCGACTTGCTGGAGAAGATGCTCGTGTTGGACTCAGACAAGAGGATTACAGCGGCCCAGGCGCTCGCACATGCCTACTTTGCTCAGTACCATGATCCTGATGATGAGCCGGTGGCTGATCCTTACGATCAGTCCTTCGAAAGCAGGGACCTCCTCATAGACGAATGGAAAAGTAAGTCATAGGAGCAGGGTTAACGTCTGGTGTGAGGACTCAGATTAAACATCTTTCCTCGGTGAGCCACTAACCAGAAGCTGTGGGAAAATAGAATTTCTGGTTATATCCGACTTCTTAAAACTCGTCACTAGTGTCTTTGATGCAGAACGAAGAGGTCTCTGATGGCACCTGTCTGTTGTAGATGACTCCCTCTGGACCGCTGAGGTGCTTATGTCTGCTCGGAGTTTGCACATAGCCCCTCACATCTGTAGGGAGCTTTGAGGTTCTCAGAATCTGCATTTAAACGTCTCTTGGAGATAAGTAGGGAATAAGGTATTTTAATAGTTTTACAATTGATAGAACTTAGAATCATAGTTTTACAGTTGATGGAGAGTTTTTATCTCGTCTGTTACCTTAGACCTAGTTAGGGACACAGCCAGAAATGGAACCTGTGTCTCCTCCGTGTCCAGTCTCAGATGCTCTCCGTAAAACACACATTCAGAACTCCAGCTAAATCCCCAAGCCTAAACGGCCTGTTGCTGTAGCTTGCAGGAGTGCTCCGTTACTCCTCAGCTCCTTCTCCAGAGAACCTTAAAGAGGAGGCACTGAGGAATGAAACAGAGAAGTAAAAATAGTTCTTTCACGTGTAGCGTCGGACTGCTGTGCAATCACATATTCCATTACGATGGCACATAAGCAATGGGGCGGCTCTCTGAAGCGGCCCATCAAACCGCTGGCCTGGGCAGGGAGGAAGGATCTCGAGCTTAGAGGTTAGAGTGCTTGCCGGCGAAGAGAAGCACCTAGACTCTCACATCCTCCTTTTCCTTCCCGATTTCCAGGCCTGACCTACGATGAAGTCATCAGCTTTGTGCCGCCGCCCCTTGACCAAGAAGAGATGGAATCGTGAGCACCTGCTTTCTGTTTTGTGGATCCCACTTCACTGTGAGGGGAAGGCCTTTCCGTGGGAACTCTCCAAATATCATTCAAGTGCCTCTCGATGCAAAGATTCCTCCATGGTGGAAGGGGTGTGTGTGTGTGCCCGTGTGTGTGTATGTGTGCGCTCCTGTGCGTGTGCATGTGTGTGTCTGTCTTTGTTGGGGAGGGGGCTAAGAGAATATGAGCAAACTACGATCACAGTGACTTTCCATGGAGTTCTAGAAGCTCTGCGGCAGCCACTGCTTGCTCTTCGTGAGAGCCAGCTCAGGCAGGCGGGAGCTGCCATCCGCTTAGGGTTTGTCAAATGCAAAATAAGAAGTATTAAATGTCCCAGATCCCAGTCGTGCTGTTGCCATCTTGGCCTCTCCCGCGGCCCCGCCTCGTGGCCGGGGGTAGACTCGCCTGCATCCCATGGTGGCACAGAGAGAGGGCTCCCACTTTCCCGGCTGCTTCAGAAGCCGACCCTCAGCGACGCGCGCAGCCAAAAAGGACCAACCGGCTTCTGTGCACTAGTCTGTGATTGACTTTGCTTAGTGTGATTCTCAGAACTCAGCAGGTATGTCTGAAACTGTAAATATGCTTGTGCCTTAAAAGGAGAGAAGGAAGCGTAGGCAGTTGGAGAGCGCGGCAGATGAAGTTCTGAGCCAGGCAAGCGGTCAGGGTGTCGGACGGCCACTCGCGAACCCGAAGTAACCAGGGAGCCCCTGGAGGCATCGTGTGTGCACGTGTGAGCATGCGTGTGTGTGCTTCTCTCTTCCCCTCGCCCCCCAGGTGTTGCCGTTTCTCCGCCCGCCCCCACCGTCAGTGCGGAGGTCTCACGCGCGTTAGCCCCCGCAGGCAGAAGCCGGTTCTCGCTGTCAGTGTACTTCCCGTGTGCTCTCGATTCCCAGCAGAGTGATGATGTGTTTTGCACGTCTTGCTATTTGAGCATGCACAGCTGCTTGTCTGTTCTCTCCGGGAGGCCCTGGTGCCGGGCAGGTTTGCCAGCAAAGACTTCTTGGGTAGTTCAGAGCCCACGTCACCTCGGCCGATGCCACGGGCCAGTGACGTCATCCTCTCTCCAGTCCCAGTGCTATTTTGTGTTGAACACAATTGATCCTCTAGGTGCTTTTGATGTGAAAACTATGAAGAAATGGAACAACAGATGGGTGGATAGCATTTTCACTCTTGCCGTCTGGTTTTTGACAAACTATTTATAGGGAACTGTTACGGGAAAGATCAGGGCTCTTCCCAGGAATATCTCAGACTTTGAAAAACAAATTGTTCTCTTCACTCCCAATAGCCGATGCTAAGAAACGCTGAAAATCAAAGTGAGAAATAAAAACTCATGAGGCCAGAAACTCCTTTTGCTATCTCTGTCTACACATGATTGTTAGAGAAGTAACGAGGTATCTTGTCCACCCTTCTTTGGGAGAGGGTCTTCTTGGCAGCTTAACATGGAAATCTTGGTCTTGGTTTGGGGAGAAATAAATTTTGTTTCAGAATTTTGTATATTGCAGGAATCCTTTGAGAATGTGATTCCACTTGATGGGGAGAAAGGGCAAATTATTCTAGTATTTTGTATTTTCAACTTCATAAAGATGAAATATCCTCAGGGGTAGAGAAGAGTTGCTTCCGTAATTTTCCGACTTTCAGGCAGGCATCTTGTGCCACCTAAGGGCCCACATGTTTAAACCTTTCGTGAAATAAGAAAGCATAAAGCCACTTCCTTTGTTGGTGGCGCGGCAAAATCTTGTGTTCAGGACAAGGCGTATCCATTTCTGTGTCACAGTGCCGTGGCGCGTGCTCTCCGGAGGAACGGGGAGCTCCCCTGGGCCAGCCGGAGAGAGAAGGAAAGAGGCAGGCTGACGGTGACCGCACCTCACCTGAGATTCTCCCCCTCTTTAGAGGAAAATGGACACAAAGGCCTCATCTCCTCTATGTGCAGTTGAAATCCTCACGATCCACAGCGGGATGAATTGTATCAGCCATGCCTGGTTGTAAATGCTAGTGTGATCTCCTGCCGAAGTACCGCTCTGAGTATTTTTTCATAAAGGTCTTTGCACACGTGCTCGTGGTTGTGTTGGGAGGCTGCGCGTGCTCGCGGAGCCTGGACTCGGCCGGAGCCCGCGGAGGAGCTCCCTGTTCTGAGCATCAGGCTCCCATCTCCTGATTTCTCTGCACAGAAACAAAAGAGAGAATGAGGGAAACCGCTATTGTATTTGTATTCATGAACTTGGCTGTAATCAGTTATGCCATATAGGATGTCGTACAATACCACTGGTTAAAATAAAGCCTATTTTTCAAATTTAGTGAGTTTCTCGAATTTCTTCTATTTTTATGTTGATTGCTTTTTCATTTAGTGTGCAACCTGGCATCGTATCGGTGTTATATTTTTTTGTTTTGTTTTGTTTTTTAATTTATTTTTGAGAGCAGGAGAGACAAAGCATGAGCAGGGGAGGGGCATATAGAGAGGGAGACACAGAATCTGAAGCAGGCTCCAGGCTCTGAGCTGTCAGCACAGAGCCCGACACCGGGCTCGAACTCACAGACCGTGAGATCATGACCTGAGCTGAAGTCGGACACTTAACCGACTGAGCCACCCAGGCGCCCCTCGATGTTCTTTCAACTGGGGCCTGGTGTGCGTTTCCAATAGATCTGAATATTACTTCCCAAATTTAGAAAACACTTACAGAGGTCTTTAGTTGTATACTTTATGGTGAAGCAGATCTGAGTCTTTGATGGGGGTGGGCAGAGCAAATAGCACATAAGGTATGTAACACAGCAGGCTCTGTGTTACTACACTTGGGTGTCAGAGTGGCCCAGGACAGGAGTCCGCAAACTATGGCCCAAGAGCCAGGTCCAGTCTACCACCTGTCTCTGTATAGCCCACTAAAAGTGGTTTTTCCATTTTTAAATGGTTGCGATCAAAAGAACAGTATTTTTGTAGTGTGTGAAAAATAATGTAAAATTCAAATTTCAATGTGTATAAATAAAGTTTTTTCAGAACGCAACCACACATCCGTTTATGTATTGTCTGTGGTTACTTTTGTGCTACAGTGACAAAACCGAATAGTTGGAGACCATAGTGCTTACAAAGTCTAAACTATTCGCTCTCTGGCCCTTCACAAAAAAAGTTTGCCGGCCCCTGGCCTCGAACTTCCGTCTCCTCCTCTGTAAAATGAAGTTTGTTTAAATAGTTGTTTGGGTTCTTTTCAGCTTTGACATTCTAAGACTATCTGTAGAAAGTATATTTTTATTCGAAAATTGCCAGAGAGAAGGTTGCGTATGTACCTGTATGTGTACATTGCTTATAGACTTCTAAGCAAATCTGTCTTAGGACTCTTTTATTGAATGACCCTTGACAATATTCCTCAAAACAACTGACTTGCACCACAGGCATAAAGGGCCACAGGGTCTCGCGGCTGTTTTCAGGGCCCGTGTCCATGCACTTCCTTTGTCAGTGGCCTAGGAATGCTGACAGGTGTCCCGGGCTGGATCGTTGAGGCCCAGCCCGCAGGGATGTCGAGAGCGCGCAGCTGGGTGTTTGGTCCTGCGGTGTCTGGTCCCCGCCTGGCAGCTGGGAATAATGGCAGAAGGCAAACTGAGCACAGACTCTTTTCTTCATCCTGTCCTCATCTGCTTCTTAAGAGGGCAAGAGGAAAGGGACCCAGTTGTCACGCGTGACTTACAAGCGCCTGTAAGGATCAGACAGTTGCAGGAAATATTTTGCCTTCGCATACCAGGCGCGAGTGCCGTGACTCAACCTTCCTCCTAGGCTTCTGAGTGGACGCCCTGCCCGGTAGCTCAGGGAGAACAGAGATGAGAGGAAGCTCCCTGAAGTGAACCCACTGAAAATGGGGACCAGAATCTCCTAGTGTGTGGTGGGAATGGGGGGAGAGAGGAAGTCTGCGATGATCATGGAAACGGAACAGAATTCTAAAAGCATATTCATAATCTCAGGTACGCCTTCGTAATGAACAAAGCACAAAGTGTTTCTCAGGGGACACCGTCTTTGACAGCCTGCAGTATCCTTCCCGTTTGGATTTTTGCAGCATAATCACAGCGGGAATTGGGGCAAGAATATTTGAGGTCTTCCTCGGTTTTCTGAAGGACCTCAGTCTTCTCATACTCATGTCGTTCTTTTTCATAAGTCCCGATCGGTGACCACTTTATTGCTTTTCCCTTTTTATTGTCTGGTCGGAGTTTGCCAGATTCATATTTTCGAGATCTAAGCAGTTTTTGCTAGTGGTTCGTATCAAGCTGATCAAATCTACCATCTTTTGCAAGATTTACTTACTGCAATTAATCCGCTATATTTGTGTCATTGTCGTACGCTTACAATGTAATTGGACTGACAGAATACTAGAATGGGGGGGATAGACACTCTGGGCTCAGATTCTTATGAAGCAAAAAGGGACTAATTTTCTAAGTAGTCGATTCATGACTTGAATATTCTCGTGTGACAACCTTCACTCTTCTGTACAATCTGATAGCTACGAGCACTTGGCTCCCAAGGTCGCAAATGAAGACCTTTTTTATTTATAATACAGATGGGTTTTAGTAGAGGCTTTGGACTTAGCATTAACACTTCTCACAAGGGCATGAATGAGAAAAGAAAAGGTCACTCAGGGTCTTGTTCTTTGTAAGACCAAAATATTGACATTTCTGCCAACAAGGACTTGAATAACATGGCCATCTTACAGTGGGAAGCCAGATACGAGACCTGGGTACATGTGCAAAATGTATTTGGAGTGGGAGAAGGGAAGTAGTACAGTAGGAAACTGTAGTATACCGCCCCCCTTTTTCCTGGTAGAAAGATAGCATACAGCCAGGAAGGACCTAGAGAAACAAACACCAAACTCAGCCCCCCTCTCCGGGCAGTGCGATTATAGGAGGCTCTAACAGGGTGCAGTTCCTGTTGTGTTTTGTTAAAACACCCTGAATAATTTCTTTTGTAATCAGAAAACTTTGCAAAGAAATTTTGAGAAGAAAGATTATCTCATGTGTGTGTGTGTGTGTAAGAGAGAGAGAGAGAGAGACTTGGAGAACCATGCCCCAATTTCAGTTTTGCCGGGGTCAGAGCCCAACTTTCCAAAGCCGGAGAACACAGGGTGGAAAGGCCCCCAGCTGAGCGGGCTGGGTAGCTGCTTCCCTAGTAGAAGAGGGTAGATTCGAGGGATCCGAAGCGGGACTATTCAGCTTTCGGCACTGCTGGCATCTGGGGCCAGATCGTTACTTGTGGAGGCGGATCCGTATGTGGTAGGTTGTTAAGCATCCCTGACTTCTGCTCACAAGATGACGGTTGCATGCATACCCCCTTCTCTCCCAGTTACGACAGCCAGAAATGTCTCCAGACATTGCCAGGTGGTCCCTGATGCAAAATTGGTTCTCCCTGGTTGAGAACCACTGATCTAACGCTGAGACCCGTCGGGGAACCCGACTGGCTCAGTCAGTGGAGCATGTGACTCTTTGATCTTGGGGCTGAGTTAAAGCACCACATTGGGTATGGAGCTTACTTTAAAACAAGGGCGCCTGAGTGGCTCAGTCGGTTAAGCGGCCGACTTCGGCTCAGGTCATGATCTCACGTCTGTGAGTTCCAGCCCCGCGTCGGGCTCTGTGCTGATGGTTCATCAGAGCCTGGAGCCTGCTTCGGATTCTGTGTCTCCCTCTCTCTCTGCCCTTCCCCTGCTCACGCTCTGTCTCTATGTCTCTCAAAAATAAATAAAAACGTTAAAAAAAATTAAAAAAAATAAAATAAATAATAATAATAAGGCCAAGACACCTCTAGTCTTGCAGAATAACAAAGACCCTTGTTTTTTCTTTATTTATTTTTGAGAGAGAATAAGCATAGGAGGGGCAGAGAGAGTGGGAGAGGGAGGATCCGAAGTGGGCTCCATGCTGACAGCCGAGAGCCCGATGTGGAGCTCGAACCCATGAACCACGAGATCATGACCTGAGCCAAAGTTGGACACAACCGACTAAGCACTCAGGCGCCCCACAAAGACCCTTTTCTTGAAGAAATAATTGAAGATTATCACCTACCAACCTGTTCTCAAAGTAGGAAAGGCCTTTTTAAAGACTGGAGTATATCTTTTTTGGAGAAAAGGATAGTTCGGAAGAAAGTATGCTTGATACTGGGTTAAGGCTATTGCAGTCTCAAAAAAAGGAAAAGGAAGTGGGTGTCGAGTGGATACGATTATTCTTTGTTCAGGAGCTTTTTGGCCATTGCCACAGCCAGAAAATGTATTGCTTAAACTGGGGAATGACTGCAAGATTTTCTTAGGCTGGTGGGTTACAGTGGAAAGCAATACTGGGTTTTGAAGCCATAAATCTCAGGGTCAAATCCTGACTCAAGTTTTTGTCAGGTATGTGACGCTGGCATAATAGTTTTTAGTTTTCAGGTGATCGTGGGGATTTGTAAATAACATAACAAACCTCTGTGCCCAGTAAGCTGTGGACACTCGAGATGCTGATTGGTTTGCATCTCACTTAAACAGCCCTTGGGCATTGAGGCTGTCCTATTAGAGTGAGTGTGGGAGTATCCTCCCACCCTCCTTTTTTTAATGTTTATTTTATTTATTTATTTTTTTAATGTTTATTTCTTTTTGAGAGACAAGAGAGAGGCTGGCGGAGTAGAGCGAGGGAGACAGAGGATCTGAAGTAGGCTCTGCATGGACAACACAGAGCCTGACGCGGGGCTCAAACTCAACGAACCACAAGATCATGACCTGAGCCGAAGTCGGGCACTTAACCGACTGAGCCACCCAGGCACCCCTGTTTATTATATTTTTGAGATGGGGGGAGCAGAGAGAGAGGGAGACACAGAATCCAAAGCAGACTCCAGGTTCTGAGCTGTCAGCACAGAGCCCAACGTGGGGCTCGAACCCACGAACCATGAGATCATGACCTGAGCCGAAGTTGGTGCTTAACTGACTGAGTCCCCCCTGGGGACCCCTGCAGTGTGAGCTTCTGAAGCCACCTGGGAAGAGAGCTCCCTGGACAAGATAGTCTAGGGCCTAGCTCCAGGGCAGTTTCTGGAAAACTCCTGTTATTGAGGCCAGAGGCTGTGGTCTGAGTACCCATCACCAGCAAGGCACGGTTGCACTGCAAACCTTCTTGGTTTGTTCAGTTTAGAGTATGTGCTTTATGTAGAAGTCTTTAAGCAATTAAGTGAGGAAGTGACAAGTCCAGTTTTGCAACGAAGAAAATATATATACACCAACCACCTTGGGTGTGTCGTTTGATGGTGGGCACAAAGATGCAACCTGGCTCCCTGGCAAAGAACAGTGGTTCTCAACTCCTTTACCAGATCTAACATGCTTTTGCATAACTACTATCTTGAAACATTCTTTTTATGATCTTGAAGTGAAATTCATAGATAAGGTACACACACACACACACACACACACACACACACAATTTCAAAGCAGATAGAATAATCTAATATGAATGATGGGTATGGAAAAAAGATGCACTTCAATACATAAATACTCAAGCATAACCACATACTGCACATACGGAAGCAGGGGCACCTGGCTGGCTCAGTCAGTGAAGCACCTTACTTCGGCTCAGGTCATGATCTCACAGCTTGCAAGTTCAAGCCCCGCGTCGGGCTCTGTGCTGACAGCTCAGAGCCTGGAGCCTGCCTCGGATTCTGTGTCTCCCTCCCTCTCTGCCCCTCCCCCGCTCGCACTCTCTCTCTCTCTCTCTCTCAAAAATTTTTTAAAAAAAGTTAAATATATAAATAAATAAAAGACATACTGAAGCAGTTAGGTACTTGCTCCTAACACAGAATCATCTTGAACGCGACCACTGCGTCGTGTTGTCTTGGCAGCTCAA
Source organism: Paguma larvata (assembly GCA_030068075.1). Classification (NCBI taxonomy): domain Eukaryota; kingdom Metazoa; phylum Chordata; class Mammalia; order Carnivora; family Viverridae; genus Paguma; species Paguma larvata. The sequence goes on from CM057829.1 coordinate 35,611,887, forward strand.
ATACCATGATGGACTGCTGTCAGTCTGAAGTTGGTGAACGTAAAATTTCAAATGAAACAAGTATAATCTTTTTTACATACTCAGTTGTGATCCTGGAACTTTTAAGTATCTACACAAAAACAAAACAACGAGCCTGTGTTTTACACCAAGTCAAGTTACAGCCTAGGCTCAGATAACCATGAATAGGCTTTTCCACCTACGCGAATGTCCAACAGGATGTATTTTGTCATATGAAGCAATTCTTGAGAATCTCACTCTGCCTGTTGCCTCCTATGCGCTATATATCAGAAGGCCCGGGTCATTGCGACAACCAAAAATGACTCCACGACTTCCAAAGTTCACCCTCTGAGAACAGCTGACATAGAAATGACTCAAAGCCTGTAGAGCCTTAAGCAGCGAAACCTCCATATTGAAGATCTGACTTCCTATTCTCCCCTGTCGTCCCTCTCCTTCCCTACTAAAAAGTAGTTATTGACCCCTACTATGCTAAGCAATTGATATCCTTACTTGTGTATTTCTCTACAAGCAGTGTCTCAAATCCTCGCCCGAGTCACGTGCCCGCTGAGGCTGGAATCAAAAATCAAAACTCGCCATCGAAGGACTCCTAGCTCCACAGTCTTGCAGCATTGACTTTAGACATACCCCTCTTGGTTTGCAAAAGAAAATCAAAACTGTATTCCTTCTGCACACTTTCCCTAAGGACTTTCTGGCTGTTTGTGGCCAAAGAGGAGAGGAGTGAAAAGACGCCAGTGTCCGCAGCGGCCACAGCTGGTCACTTGGTGCCTCGCCTCACTCAGGGCACGCTGGGCATCTCCCAGGCCCAAGCCCCCTCTCCCTTGCCTTCTTGCTCGCCTGGGATGGAAGCGTGCCTCCAGTGCTCGGGAGAGAAGTGGGCCCAAGGACGGGCTGCAAGCAGCTACCTCCGCCCACCCTCAGTGCTTCTGTCCCCAGCTTTCTGACAGTCCTCCCTCACTCGCTATGGCGGTGCTCTGTATGTAGAATGCCACCGTGCGTTTTAGCCTTGTCTCTTGATCTTTGTGTGTGGCCTTCCCTCTGTGTAGAACCCCCTGCCTCGTGCCTCCCTCCTCCAGGCTAGCTATCCACGCCACTCCCTCCGCAAGCCTTCCTTGGCTGTCCCCCAGCTTGGATTAGCGGTCCCTTCCAGGTGCCGCTCGTGCTTATCTGCGTTGATCTGTGGTGGCCGTAGCCATGTTTTGTCATGCTGTTTTGTCATGGCCTGATGTTTGTATCACCTGCTCAAGAGCAAAAACATGCAAAAGTTAAGGACACAGGCTCTGGAAACAGTCTGCGTGGGTCCGAGTCCCAGCCCCTCTGTCTCCAAGTGATACAACCTTGAGCAAATTACTTTTTTCTGAACCTACCTCAGAGGGTTGTTGGGAGGACAAAATGAGTTAAGGCATGTTAAGTGCTCAATGGCATACATTAAGCCCTCAATAGATGTTAGTTCAGGGCCGTATGTCCTCAAGGGCACAGGCCATCTTGTTTGTGATTATGTCCCATCACCTAGCCTGGTGCCTGACGTGCAACAGGCAGCCGATCTTTGTTGACTGAGTCAATGAATGGCTACCATCCTTTAATCGCTTGCAAATCACCTTGTCCTCTGCTTCCTGTTTGTATAACCAACAGTCTTTAAAAGCAAAGACCATCAAAAGAAAGATACCAAATACGTACAGATGACCTGCCCTAAGAAACGGTGCCGTGTGGAAGTTTCCGGTTCAAGAACGGACAACTTTTAGGACAATGGGACTCTGATTCTCTTGGTTACATCTTGCTGTGTCATTCGAGTTGGAGGTACAGCAGTTTAATGAACTGGAACAAGAATCAAAAGATTATCGAAGGAGGCGGATGGCCATGATCCTGATACTTCCTACTGTTTCCTCATCCATCGGCCACCTGCAAATGAAAATATCAGGGAAAAAGAAGGGGAGGTTGGAAGTCATCGTGATATCTTACACTTTCATTCAATTTCATAGATACCTGTTGGGTAACTTCTAGGCGTCAGGCACTGGGAACGTGGGAAAAACTAAAAGTCAGAGTCACGCCCTCTCGGAGTGGACCTATTAATGGGGAAGAAGATCGTCACAAACAATGAGTGGTACCACCGCCCTGACACCCCAAGAACAGGGTTCCGAGGGCTCCCTGCTGGCGGCCATTTCTGGGCCAGGTGCACCTTTGCTCCACCCCCCCTGGCACTCAGCTGACGCAGAGGCCCGTGTGTCCTCGACCTGATCAGCTGGCTCTACTTGGCACGGCTGCCAATATAGTCATCTGTTTCCCGCTGTGAGGTGTAAAGTCATCATTGCTGCTATTGCACGAAGACCCATTTCCCCAAGGCCATTGCTCAGGTCTGACACAGCTGATGGTCGGGGCCCTGTGCCCAAAACCCACACCCACGGCCCTGTCCGGCGACAGAGGCAGTGACTACCTGATAATGACTGCTGACAAATGCTTGTGGCGAGGAGTGTTCCCATCTGGAGGCTGTTCTGCCTGACGAGTCCCACCCGCTCCCCAGTTAGGAAACACCCCCGGCGCCCCGAGCCTCTCCCCAGCCTCAGTCACGTGACCCCTCCAGGTGTTTCTGTACCTCGCACCAAGCTTACCAGTCAAAGCACTTACCACATTACTTTTTCTAACTACTATTATCCTTTCATGACACAAAACATGTTTATTGTTGAAAAGTTTTAATTTTTTTTTAGATTTATTTATTTTTGAGGGCGAGAGAGTGTGTGAGCACGAGAGGGACAGAGAGACAGGGAGAGAGAATCCCAAGCAGGCTCCATGCTGTCAGTGAGGAGCCCGATGCGGGGCTCGATCCCGCAAACCATGAGAGCATGACCTGAGCCGAAATCAAGAGTTGGACGCTTAACTGACTGAGCCACCCAGGCGCCCTGTTGAAAAATATTTAAATGCAGCTAGGTAACATCCATTATCCCACTACCCAGAAACAACAGCTGGTGACAGGATGGTTTAACTTCTAGAAGATTTTCTCAATCTGTAAAAATACATAACTTCTATGGAGATGAATGCATGTTATTTGGTCATCTGTGTCAGTAAATGGCATTGAGACAACCGAACAGTTACTTTCCTCCGTGAGCTATAATCACGTCCAGGTAAATCAAAGATTGAAATGGAGAAGGGCTTTCGAAGCGTGTCACCAAACCCGGAAATCATAAAGGAAAAGGCTGGAATTCGACTACACAGAGACTGTAAGTAAAACTTCCACACGTTGGAAGCAGTCTGGCAGGATTTAGCAAGGGTAAAGCTATGTATCTTATAACTCTGCATTCTACTTCTAGGTCATTGTCCTGGAGAAACTTACCCCCTGGGCTCAAGGAAATGAACGCGGGGGCCTCTTCACTCAGTGTTATTTGTAATAGAAAAAAAAAAACAAAAACGGGGGCACCTGGCTGGCTCGGTTGGTGAAGCATGTGACTCTTGATCTCAGGCTTGTGAGTTCGAGCCTGACGTTGGGTGTAGCGATTGCTTAAAAATAAGAAATCTTTTAAAAAGAAAAGAAAAAAAAACCTGGAGGAAACCTCAAAGTCCATCAACAGGAGAACAGGCAAAGAAGCGGTGCCGTGTTCCTACGACACAATCCTACACAGCGGTGAGAACAAATGTTCTAGAAGGAGTCTGCCTCCTCCCAGGTTTTGTCTGTGTCCCAGGGGCACGTGGCAGTGTCCGGAGGCATTTTTGGTTGTCGCAACGTGGGGGCGAGGGGTGAGCTGCTGGCATGGAGCGGGGAGAGGTCAGGGCTGCTGCTACGATGGACAGCGCCCCCCGCCCCCACCAAAAAAAAAAATTACCGGGCCCCAAGTGTCGCTGGTGCTGAGGCTGAAAAATCTCGAGCTAATCTGAATCATCATGGGCAGACCTCACCACCAGTCTTGAGTGAAAAAGGAAGTTGCAGCATGATCCAGTTTGATATTTTTACAGATACATATATAGCACAAGGAAAAAATCACATATGGGAATAATGCACGCCCACTCTGCGAATCTGGAACGATCCGTCCGGGCATTTTTTTCCCCCTTCCTTTTCCTTTTTTCTCACGATGCCGGAAAGTTCTCTTTATTGATATAGATGGTAAACAACAGTGATTAGTACGTGCCCCCTTGTCTGTTTTATGTTGACTTGATGGACAGCTCTGGAACTCTGGGGATAAATGGGGTGCCCCTTTTCACCACTTCGATAACATTGTCCAACAATTCTCCCTAAGGCTTGTGCCAATTTCCATTCCCACCTGCAGGTGACAGTGTCTTCTCATTTCCTGTTTTGCTCTGCCTCCTTCACGAGGGTGTGAGTTTCTTGAGGACAGGGGCTGTGACATTCGTCCGTAGATCTTCAATATCCCCATAGGTGCTCAGTAAGATTCGGTTGAGTGGATCAAGGCTTGACGACCCATCGCCAAGTAGATTCGGAGGACAGAGAGAAATGAGACACTCACAGCCTCAAGACAGTTTAGTTTGGTTGGAATGTTAACTGACAGTCCAAGTCTAAGGGCCCGCTGTGTCCTACAGGAGTCCGAGGAGGGAGAATGCACTTGGGGAGGAGGGGCCTGGCAAAGCCAGCCCCAGGAAGTGCTTCCAAGCCAGGTGTTGAGGCACAAGGGTCCTCCCCATCCTTGGAGAAGCAGAGGATTGACATTCCAGAAAGACAGCAGCTCAGGCAAAGGCGTGGTGCAGGTGCCGGGGCGGAGTAAGGCACGTCTGTGAGGTAGCTAGGCTGGAGGTGGTCCGTTCACCTCCGAAGTGGATCCCATTAGCAAGAAAGGCAGGGCCCGGATGAAGGCCAGCTTTGTCCGACAGGCTAAGGAGTTTTAAACTTTTTCCCCGGAGGCAAAAGGGAGCTACCAGGGGTGGGGAGTGTCGCGGAGGAAAGGCTGCGCTAACCAGGAAGGCCAATCACAGCCGTGCTGGGCTCCTGGCTGGCCGCCCAGCTGGCGCAGGCTCTGCAAGGAGACCAAAGCCAGACCCCGCCCTGGGTGAGGGAGGGCGGCCTCCCCCAAGTGCGAGGGTCCCGGGAGGGCCTGGGAGGCACAGAGCAGCGCAGCCCCTGAGCCCGGCGGACCAGCTGGTGGTTGGTGCCACATCTTCACTCGGGCTGACAGCGCTGGGGCCGGCTGGTTGTAGCTCTCGACGGCCGACGTTGTCCACCTCTTCTCGACTCCATGGTCAGCGACATCAAGGTGGTAGCTTGGATTTGGCCGTGGTGGGAGTATTTACACCACAAATCAGTAAGCGCTACGCACTGGGGCTCCTCCCTCGCCCCTCCCCCATTCCAGAGTTTTAGCACACCTCTGGCCGTTTCCTTCTAGAAATAAGGGAGAACGATAGGAAAGGAGATTGTTATTTAGGGAAGCCAAATGGAACCTTTAGGAAGATAGCGTGTAGCCAAACCATGGAGGCGCCATTTGAAGACGTAAGTTCAGATCCCTAAGAGGCAAAGGCTGGCCCTTCGGGGGCGCTGTCCAGTGCAGTTCAGCACAGTGGTTACCAGCGCCGACTGCGGTTGGGACAGCCTGCGCTAGACTCTTGACTCTGCTCCTTACCAGCTGTGTGACCTTGGGCGAGTCGCTTTGCCTTTCTGTGCCCCATGTTTTTCATATATAAAATGGAGGGTATTATCAACCCATCTCAGGAGGTTCTTAACCATTAAATGAGTTACATGTGGATAAAGCTCTTGGAGCCATTTTCGGTGAGTAATTAGTGCTCTATCAATATTTGTTAAGTGCATAAAATGGAAAACAGAAGTACCTAGAGAAGCAGAACTGGAACCAGAGCCCAAACTTCTGTCATGGCGGGTAGTCCTACCAGTCTTATCTGGCTTTCTTTGACCCTGACACGGGTCGTGGGTCTCCTGGGGATGATTCATGTGTCCTGGTGTTGGATGTTTACATAGATGGGGTGGAGTGGGCGGACCCAGTGGCCTCTGCCCTGGAAAGGTCGTTATTGAGGTGGCCTCCAGGGTACACAGCCTCCCGTGCCCAAAGCAGGGCACACAGGAACCCCGGCAGGACGGTGACCCCATTCCCGCAGTTTGGCAGGTCATCGAGCTGGGACTGCCCCAGGCACGAAGGTGAGTTCGGCCAACCTGTCAGTTGCAAACAACGAAGACAGAGTGGCGCAGTGACGATCACAGCTCCTGTTGAAAGCGCCCACTGTGTACCCGCCGTTCAGCCAGTGACTGTATGCCGGGCACTATTCTAGAAACTTGGGATTCAGCAATGAGCAAAGCCCCTGTTCTCATAGACCTGAGGTTCTAGTGAAGGCAGATAGATGATAAACGAGTGAACTGAGAGCTATAGAAGGTCTTAAAGGAAAATGAGGCCAGGAAAGCAGGTGGGGCATATGTCCTGCCATGGGGTCAGGGAGGACACGCAGAGGAGGGGACATAGGAGCAGTCCTGAAGGATGGGAGGGAGCAAACAGGCATCCAGAGTCTCATTAAATCCTCTTGCTCACCCTGGCTAAGTGGGCGTTGCTCTCCAATCTTCCTGATGAGGAAGCTCAGAGACATGCATTCACCCGCTCAAGGTCAAACAGCCTGTAGGTGTTGGCCCGAGATCCAAACCCAGCTCCGCCTCCTGGTCCTCGTCGACTCTCTGCTGACGCCCAGGAGTACATACACCCCAAGACACTGCGGTCATCACAAAGCCTGGGCGCGTGTGGTGGGGGAGGTGCCAGGGGGAAGCCAGGGTCATGGGGTAGGAAGGGCATGTCGTGGGCTACGGAGGTAGCAGGTTTTAGAGTTCACTCTGGAACACCTCGAAGAGGTGAGTTTAGAGCTGAACTTTCAAGATCAGGAAGGAAGGGCAATTCCAAAGGGCAGAGGGTCTGGCTCATCTACGGTGTCAGTGGGAGCAGTGAAGACCGTAGGGGAAGTTTGGTGCAGATCGTTGGGGAGAGAAGAGGTCCCCAAAGTCAGGTTGTGTGCCCTGGTTCTGAATCACAAGTTACCACCACATGTGGGAGCTGGAGGGCCACACAAGCACAAAGCCCATAGGCCTTGCCTCAGAGAGCAGTGAAACTTACAGGGCAAAGCCAGAAACCCTTCAGGATAGATTGTGTCCAACCCCACAGAGGCCACACGTTCCAGACGCCCCACGGGGGACCTGATTTCAAGCACAGCCCCCCGCTGTGTCTTCCTCACTTCCACCTTTTGAGTCTTCAAACCACATTCCAGTCATTGCCTCTTGAACACACAAAGAGACGAAAATCTTTGGGTCATTCAGTCGCTAGGTATTTATTGAGCACTTACTATGGTACAGGCGCAATGCCGGGGCCTCAGCAGTGACCGAGGTACTGCCGACCCACGGACTCGTTTGTCCGGTGGTGGAGGCAGACACTTCACGGAGGACAGCGCAGATTAATTAAGGTGACGATGAGTGCCACAAAGGACAATGCAGATCAAATGGAGAAGAGCTCTTGGCATCCCTGGAATGTCTCACCAGGCTGGCCCCAGGCCACATCGTCACAGGAGGGGGTCAAGGGCTCAGGCTGGATAAAGAGAGGCAGGTGTTGGGGTCGAGCGGAGGGGCGTATGGTGTGAGGAGGGGAGGTTCACCTTCGGGGTCTCAAGAAGGCCAGCTGAGAGTTGCCTCTCCAGCAGAGCTCTCCCCAACCCCGTCCTCCACCAGGGGGTGCTCAGACTGAGGGCAGGGAGGGGACCGACCGCATCGGAGTGAAGGTGGTGGAGAGAGAAAGGCTCATTCAGAGGAGGGGCACCTGTGAGAAGGGGGAGCCGATGTCCCGTTCTGGAGATGGACGTTCTGCTCAGGCTCTGAGTCTGTGGGGCAGCCCCAGCCCCCGAGAAGAGGAAGAGGCGCTGGGGGAGATGGCCCAGTACCCGGATGGGGCCAGGGAGCTGCCCCCAGATGTTGTGAGCCGGTCCCCCCCACCCCCACCCTCAGGGACGCATGAGGGAAGGGCGCGGCTGGGGGCAGGGCCACATGGGGGAACACAGCGGGAAAATTTCGAAGGCCAGAGATGTGCCTGGCTCACTCCTCCGTGCATTCGGGTGCATTCCACCCTTCCTGACTCCCTGCCCGAAAGAGGGCTCATGGCCCTCCTTCGTATCCTTGCTCGGCAGTATTTTCTTCGCAGTGCTTACCGCCACCTGACATGACATTGACTCGAATCCTATGAAATGGTCAAATATCAGCAGTTTCATGTGGCTCAACCTCACACTATGTATTTGTTCATTGGTTTTCCCTCTGCCTCCCCAGTAGAGTGCCAGCTCCACGCCACGGGGGTCGGGGGCGGGGATCTTTGTCTGTTAACTTTTCGGTCACATGCCCAGCACCCGGATCGGTATCTGGGATGCCATAAACATTGAGTGGATGGGCGAATGAGTCCTTGGGCTGCGTTAAACAAAAGAGAGAGGGGGCGGGGACCAAGAAACAGACTCTCAACTATAGAGAACAAATTGATGGTTTCCAGAGGGGAGGTGGGGGGGGATGGGTGAAACAGGCGATGGGGATTAAGGAGGCCCCTTGTGATGAGCACTGGGTGTTGCAGGAAAGTGCTGAATATTGTACACCTGAAACTAATATTACACTGTATGTTAACTAACTGGAATTTAAATACAAACTTTAAAAAACAATAATAAAAGGCGGAGCCTGGGTGGCTCAGTTAAGGGTCCAAGTTCTGCTCAGGTCATTAGCTCAAGGTTAGTGAATTCTAGCCCCAAGTTGGGCTCTCTGCTGTCAGCATAGATACTCTGTCTCCCTCTCTCTCTCTCTCTCCCTCCGCGCCTCCCTCCCTCTCTCTCTCTCTCTCTCAAAAATATATATTTAAAAAAATAAATAAAAGCATGATGAGGGAGTTGGATGGGAGTGGAAGCCACAGGGGCTGGGGGCTGGGGCAAAGCAGTGGGGGTCTGGCACCAGGAGGCGGAGCTGGAAAACACTGGGGAAGGAGCATCTAGAGAGCCACCTACCATGTGCCAGCCACTGAACTAGACAGTCCCGGCATCTCTCTTAATCCTCGTGGTGCCCCGTGAGGGGGGTATTGTTACCACCTCTGTTTTACAGATGAGGAAACTGAGGCTCAGAGAGGCCGGTGAAGTGAACAAGCCTCGGGGAAGCCCCCCCTCCCCCCCGTGTGGCCTTCCCTCTGCATTTCCTGACTTCTTCTCAATTTTGATTGTTTCATGGAGTTTTGGAAGTCCCTACGGAGCAGGGGAATCTGTCAGAGCTGGAGCCAGAGCTCTGCGGTCCTTTGCTGTTTCGTCCCTGCGGGACGCCAGGCACATGGTGGTTTCTCACTGTGTAGATGTCTCCCGGCCAGCCGTGGTGAGGGTTTGAGTCGCCGGCCCTGGGTTTGGGACAGAGAGGGCTGTAGTATTTGAGGAGTGGCCGGACACCTGAGGCAAGATGGAGTCTGGATGGCCAGGACAGGGGACACCGGGCAGCCGGCCTCAATGTCCCATGAGGCTTTGTCTCCATTCTAAGAAGCCAGTCACCAATCCCCCCAAAACCCACACCCCTGCCTTCCAGAGGCTCACGGTGTCACTAGGAGACAACACTATAGCAAGGGCCACTTCTCAGGTGCCAACCGGGTGTTGGGCTGGCTAGCTGGTGGTTAAATGTGCAGACTCCGAACAACAGGCTTGAAGACCACATCCACCAACTTCTCGGTCGTGTGTGACTCTGGCCCAGAGGTGCCTCGGTCTCTCCATCTGTCCTAGGGGGACTGATAGCATTCCGACAAAGGAAAGCAGCCGTGACATCCGGGAGCTGCCTGGCCGTGGCGTTGCTCAGAGCTGGCCTGGCACAGCTGCCTCTTGGAGTTCCTTCATTAAACACAGACGGGGCCATCGCGACTGTGATGGACCGAGACAAAAGCGAGACCACTCCAGAATCATGTCTGAAAACAGACAACACGTGAATATCGTCCAGACCACAAAAACGACCAAACCTCCCCCAGGCAGCTAATCTGAGCAAAGGCTGCTTCTCTACCAATTACCAAGTTCTCTCCACTTTCTAGTTGGCCCCCCTCCTCGGTGAGATTTGAGATCCCCAATCATGGAGTCGCCTCTGCTTCCCGACAGTATCTAATCCAGCTCAAAGTCCTTCCTCCTTAAACCACCGTTCGCCTAACACAAACCCAAACATTCTAGCAAGTCCTTTCCAGCACCCTGTTACCGAGACGCCCCGTGGTTCCCCTGGTGTCTGTTCCTTGCCGTCACGAGCAATAGACTTGGCTTGTTCGCTCCCAGGTGGGTTTAAAATGATCTCTGGCTGGAGGCACGGACAGTCCCCACCTGGCCGGGCTGCTGCTGTACTGCACGTGGGGTGATACACTCCCAGGACTCTTCGGATATATTTGCCATGTGGGGCGCCTGGGGGGCTCAGTCGGTTAAGTGTCCGACTTCGGCTCAGGTCATGATCTCGCGGTTTGTGGGTTCGAGACCCGTGTCAGGCTCTGGTGCCCACAGCTCAGAGCCTGGAGCCTGCTTCGGATTCTGTGTCTCCCTCTCTCTCTGCCCCTCCCCTGTTCATGCTCTGTCTCTGTCTCTCTCTCTCTCTCTCAAAAATAAAATAAAAACATTAAAAAAAATATATATTTGCCATATACCTAGGCCCTGAGACCTAGGCAGGGATGGTGGCTCTGCCCCGGGGGCCACACAGCGGGTAGTACAGAGTCAGGGTGGAAAGTTCCAAAGCTGTTTCCCTAACCCCCCCCTTCTCGGCCTCAAGAGGGCAGAAACCAACAAGGTAACACTGGGCCGGCATCTGGGAGGAGAAGAGGTGAGGGGTTTGGGGCTGCAAGCGGGGGCACCCAGGACGCCCTCGGTGACCCCCTGCATTTGCTCTCCCACGTGGGACTTCCCAGACAGGCTCCTCCAAGGCGCTTCTGCCCAAGGCCGCCTGGCTGCTGAGTAAACACCGGCCCAGCTGGGGCCCAAGGAGGCGGGGGAGGGGGGGGTCAGTGTCATCAGTCTGAGGCCTGAGTCACTTCCTGACCGTTGCTTCAGAGGCACCCAGAGCCACAGCCCGAGTGACCAGCTCGTGCCCTCACAGGATTGTGCCCACCTGGGCAAGAGCGCTTGCCTGGTGTCCCTCGGCTTTCTGGGCTCACCTCTGCCACGCTCAGGGCATCGACACACACCGCGGAGAGGCGGAGGCCTTGTCCCTCCCCTGGGGAACCAGAGCCTCAACCCAGAAGGAAACCCAGGTCCCCCGGACAGTTCTGTCTTGCCCATGCCCGGTCCCGAACTCTGGCTTCCCGGGTGTCACCCCAGTTTCAGAGTCAGGGTGCCTTCCCCCGACAGCCCCAACTCCGGCAGCCCTCCTGGGCACCCAGACCCTTCCCTCTTCCTCCTGCGGGGCCAGAGCAGAGGGCGGGGCAGGGAAGAGGGTGCAGAATATGTCAGGCACCCTAGTCCTAGTCTGGGATGTGCGGAGGAAGGCACAGTTTGCTCAGTAGACGTGTCCTCATGATGCGAGCGAGGGGGTGATTTGGAACGCAGAACGTTTCCTTTAAGAAGCAAGGTCTCTCAACCCAGAGACCCTGCCTAGACTTGGAGCTGAGAACACAGCCTCTAGAACCAAGGTATGCCCACTTCTTTTTTTTTTTTTTTTTTTAATTTTTATTTATTTATTTTGAGAGACAGACAGAGCTCAAGTCGGGGAGGGGCAGAGAGAGGAAGAATTCCCAAGCAGGATCTGCTCTGTCAGCACAGAGCCTGACGTGGGGCCCGAACTCACAAACTCGTGAGATCATTCATGACCCGACCGGAAATCAAGAATGGGACACTAGGGGCGCCTGGGTGGCTCAGTCGGTTAAGCGTCCGGCTTCAGCTCAGGTCATGATCTCGCGGTCTGTGAGTTCGAGCCCCGCGTCGGGCTCTGTGCTGACAACTCAGAGCCTGGAGCCTGCTTCAGATTCTGTATCTCCCTTGTTCACTCTCTGTCTCTATGTCTCTCAAAAATAAAATAAAAACGCTAAAAAAAAAATGTAATCTTTAAAAAATAAGAAAGAATGGGACACTTAACCAGGCGCCCCTACGGTCGCTTCTTCCACCAGGCTCTGCCCCTTATCAGCTGTGCAACCTTCGGCGAGTTACTTAACCTCTCTGTACCTCAGGTTTCTCCTCTCTAAAACGAAGATGATAATCTCGCTGACTCAGAGACCTCTTAACCAGGATTGAGGGAGTTGTCTCTGTAAAACACTTAGAAGAGTGACTGGCCCACGGCAAACCCATGTACATAGTCAGCAAATATCTTTTCACTTCGAATGGGCTGATTTTTCCATTCCCTCTCATTCGCACCACAGTTTGTGATCTCCTCCTGTGCCAGATATGAGTAAGACAGGTTCCGTGCCTGCAAGGCCTGTCGGCATGTCCGGGGGACCGGGCCCTGCAACGGTCTTCCAGACCGCGCCTGAGGGTGCGCGACTCTACGACTCTGTGGGAGGGACCGTGGCACGGGGTTTGGGGTGTGCGGACTCCCTCGTGAGGCCCCCCCAGCTTGCTGGAGGCCACAAGCAAGTTCCTTTCCTTCTCCCAGACACCCTCTCTCCCTGTGACCACACAAAGAGAGCCGTCCCCACCCCTTACCCTGGCCAGTGGTGGTTATTCTCTGCCCCACCCCCCTTCCTGGTGGCGGGGGGGGGGGGGGGGGGGGGGGGGGGCGGGGCTCTGTGCTTTAATTCCAGCACAGAATCTTCTTCAGACTGCACGAGCCACCACACACAGGTGGCAGAAGGCCTTGACTTGTCATTGCCCTCATGGGGCATCAGGAAGCCAGCCAAAAACCATCCAAACTGGAAATTTGAGCCTAGACCGGATAGTTGATGCTAGAGAATTCCTGTTGTTAATTTTAGGGGTAAAAATGATATTTTCGTTATGTTTTAAGACAAGTCCTTATCTTTCAGGGGCGCCTGGGTGGCTCAGATAGTTAAGCATCTGACTTCAGCTTAGGTCATGATCTCCGGTTTTGCGGGTTGGAGCCCCACATCCGGCTCTGAGCCGACAGCCGGGAGCCTGCTGGGAGCCTGCTTCAGGTTCTGTGTCTCCCTCTCTCTCTGCCCAACACCCCCCACACTCTGTCTCTCTCTCAAAAATAAACATTTAAAAAAAAAGGAGTTCTTATCTTTTAGAGATACGAAAATATTTATGGATTAAATTATATAAGCCCTAGCTTTGCTTCAATATGATGGAAAACAAAACCGACTGAGCGTTGATATAATTGTTGAAGCCGATGGGTTGGGGTCGTTCGGGTTCACTTGGAACCTCCCTATCGAAGCGCCGACCAGAGAGCCCCGGAGCCTGGGAGCGGGTCAGAAATGCAGAGTCTTGGCTCCACTCCAGATCGACCGAATCAGCAACTGTATTTAAATAAAAGAAAACTCCCAGGGGATGCGTGAGCACAGTCAAACGTGAGACGCACTGGGCGCTTCTACTTTTCGTGCGTGTTGGAAACTTTCCATCATCGGAGGGCCGTGGGGTTCGGGTTTGGTTTTCCAAAAGCGTCTTCGCCGTCCCGGGGCAAGGCTTCTGGCCGAGTCCCCGGCCTAGGAGGCCCTGTGGTGCCCCGCTCCGCCCTGCGCCGGAGCCCCTGGGGTCCGCCCCGCCGCCAGCGCCGCCCCTGCACCCCCGACTTCCCCGCCCCTGCAGGGCCGCGCACCTGCCGCCCCGGCTCGGCCCCCCCGCCGGGTCCCCACACGGCCGGGGCTGTCAGGCCGGCCCGGGCGTGGCCGCGCCCCGCGCACCTGGGCGAGCCGGCAGGTGGGACGCGCCGGCGGCCGGGACCCCGCCCTCGCGCGGGGGAGGAGCGGGCGGCGGGGCGGGCCGGGGCCGTGACCGCGAGCGGGGGCCGGGTGCCGGGAGGCCGGCGGGCCGCGAACGCAGGGCGCCGCGCCGGGGCCACCGAGATTGGGCGCCCGGGATGAGCTTCACCCGGAAAAAGGGCTTCTACAAGCAGGACGTCAACAAGACCGCCTGGGAGCTGCCCAAGGCCTACGTGTCGCCGACGCACGTAGGCAGCGGGGCCTATGGCGCCGTGTGGTGAGACCCCCGGGCCCGCGCGCCGCTGGGGGGCGCGGGGGGGCGCCGGGCGTCGGGCGGGACAGACGGCGGGCGCGCGGGCGCGGGGACGCAGGTGGAGCCTGCGACGAGCCGGGCGGGGCCAGTGCGCCCCTTCCCACCGCTCGCCCAACACCTTGAGCGAGGACCCCAAGGCCCAGAGCCCTGCGGGCTTGGAAGACCCTCGCGGGGGGCCCTTCCTGGGCCGAGCGCTCGGAGCTGGGAGGAGGCGACCGGGCAGCGGAGTAGGAGCAAGGAGCCTCAGGCTGTGGCAGAGGCTGGCCTGCGGCCGCTGCAGGCGCCATCTCCCTTTTCTCACTCTGTGGGGTCTCTGTGGGCTGAATTCGGACGGGGTCTGGTTCTCCAGGACTTGAATCTTACTTACGGGGGACCCCAGAGTTCACCCAGGCCAGTATCTGTTGTTACAAGTGGGTACACTGAGGCCCAAAGAGGGAGAAGTGACTCGCCCAGTTGCGAAGAGTGAGCTTCCCTCCGGGTTCTAGATCCTCGTTGGCATTAGCTTGTGTCTCCCCGGGTGCGGTGCACCCCTGTCGGTTACTGCCGGTCCCCTCTGCCACCCCCCGACCAGTCACTGTGCCTGAGGCTGCTCCTGCCAGTCTGGGGTGGTGGGCTCCGTGCCTCCCAGCCTAGCCCCCTGGCCAGGAGGGATTTGGGGGGAGGGGGGAGATGGCCGGGCTTCCCCAGAGTGACCTGGGAGATTCCACCCAGGGTGTGGAGTGGGGGCTGCCGGGCAGGAAAGCCACAGCCCGCCCACCTGCCCGTGCCCTACAGCTCCGCCATCGACAAGCGGTCAGGGGACAAGGTGGCCATCAAGAAGCTGAGCCGGCCCTTCCAGTCCGAGATCTTTGCCAAGCGGGCCTACCGAGAGCTGCGGCTGCTGAAGCACATGCAGCATGAGAACGTAGGCTGGGCCTGGGGGCTGCTCTGGAGGAGGGGAGGGGGAGCGGGGGAAGGGGAGGGGGAGCGGGGGAAGGAGAGGGGAAGCCTGGGAAGGGTCCTTACTGGGTCCCTCTGTGTGTGTGTGGGGGGGGGACTCGCTGGCCGGACAGGGTGCAGAGAGCTCAGGACCCGGCTGGGGACTCTCCTCCCTGCCCCTCCCACTCTTGTTCCTCACCTCATTAAGAGGAGGTGCCAGGACACGCCCTGCCTACTTCCCAGGAAGGGTGAAAAGGATAGTTTTGGCAGCGGAGCAAAATGAGCTTTGCGAGGTGCAAACATACTGTCTCACTGTTAGGAAATGGCCACAGAGGAGCCTTGTGATTTGTTCTAGATCTCAGAGCCACGATTTCCCCCGTACCCAGCCCCCATCCTGCTTAATGTAGTCTCTACATGCGCTCTGATAATAACGACAATCGCCGTAGATTCTTGAGCACTTACGAGGTGCCAAGTGGTCTCGTCAGAGCTTTGCAGACACTAACGTGTTAATCCTCACGATACAACGAGAGTTAAGTGCTATTACTCCCACGTACAGAAGAGGAAACGGAGGCACAGAAAGACTAATAGGTTATATGGTTAGTCAGGGGCAGAGCTGGGATTTGAACCTAGGAAGCCTGGCTCGGAGGCCTCAGTGCAGAACTGTTAGAGCATCTTGTCTGACAGAGAACAGCTGGGAAAACCAGCCCCCCAGCCCCGAGCCTAGTAACCTAGGCTTCGCTCCAAGGTACCTAGATTGGAAGGCCAACCCTTAAAAGAATGATTTCGAAACACTGGGCGAATCTTAAGCCCCATTCCTTTTCAGCAAGCCCCTCCCTGCGGCCCCCGGCCAGGGGCGATCTTGCCCTGGGATTCCTCTTCAGCCCCTTACTGCTTCTGAGAAGGCTGGGCGCCTGTCCCCTGCTGGAGATGGTGTGTCAGGCAAGGGCGGGTGGTCATATGCAGGGCTGGGGCCCCGGGGGGAAGGGGGAGACAGGGCTGTGGCAGCTGTCCAGCCTCACTGGCAACCTTCTCCCCAGGTCATCGGGCTCCTGGACGTCTTCACCCCAGCCTCTTCCCTGCGCGGATTCCATGACTTGTGAGTCCGGCCACACTAGGTTCCGGGGCGCCTGCAGGCCTTACTTGCCCCTATGGAGAGTCCAGATTTCTCTCTTCTGGGTAGGGGGCTTCCTGTCCTGCTCGTCCCTTTGGGCTATCCAGGGATATGTGATTCTCTCCGGAGAGTCTTTCAGCCACGGGTGGAGACAAAGGCAGGCAGGAAGGGGTGGGAGGGGCGTTGGGGGGGCGGCGGTGGCCCGACACAGAGCTGTCTGCTTATCCGGTTCACTTACTACCTGCTTGAATACCACCAAGACCTCGTTGGCAGTCCTCACGGGGTCTGCAGCAGCTTACCTCGCCGTTCTGTGGGGGCCCAAGTGTGGGTCCGGGCAGGGAGCGAGGAGCGGGAAGGCTTGGCTGCCTCTGGCTGTTGGGGTGTTTGACCAAGTCACATAGAACCGGAAAATGTAGTCGTTAAATGCGTGACTTTGCTACACACTTAGACCAGTGCCTGGTCTAAAACGTAGGAACCTTTGAGAAGGTTGGATTTTTTTCTTTTTTTTCCCAATCTTCTTTTCTTTTCTTTTCTTTTTTAAGTTTATTTATTTTTGAGAGAGAGAGCAAGAGCAGGAGGAGGGGCAGAGAGAGGAGACAGAGAATCCCAAACAGGCTCCGTGCGGTCCATGCAGATCCCCACGTGGGGCTCGAACTCATGAACCGTGGGATCACGACCCGAACCGAAATCAAGAGTCAGATAGATGCTCAACTGACTGAGCTCCCCAAGCTGATCCTATTTCAAATGCAACCGAAGCTCTCTTTGTTAGGAGGCTTCGGTTTTAAATTTAATGCAGTGATTCCGAATAGAGTTTTTTTTTCTCCCGCAAAGCCAGCTGCTGGGCTTAGCGTTGGGAATTTAAAGTGGACCCGTCCCCTCCCTCCCCCAGGAAGGGTGAGGGTGCAGTTTCTAAACGAACACTCACAGTAGTGTGGTCCGTGCTCTATGTATGGTCAGGTGCATGCTGCCTCGGGGGGCTTCACAGAGGAAGCAGTGTTCGAACTCAGCCCCAAAGGATGAGTAGATTTTGCCTGCAGTAAAGGCGCTTACGGCATCCCGGACAGAAGGAACCGGGTGGACCGAGGCCATGGTGCATGAAAGAGACTGGACTGTTGGGGTGATATTGATTAAGGTCACTGTGGCCGGTGGCTGGTTTGGTCAAGGGAAGAGTCCAGACTTGATCCCACAGGCAGCCTCCAGTCCATGGAGGATTCGAACCCTGGGCTGCACTTTGGCGGGAGAGAGAAAGCCTGGACCTTGATCTAAATAAGGCAGAGGTGACGGGCTGCCGGAGAGCAGACCTGAGACCTGTCAAAAGGTCCCGTCTGTTGGGATGCAGTGGCTGGGAGAGGGGGGGTGTGGGGCAGGGTGCCAGGCTCCCGCTTGGACTACAAGGCGGAGGAAGAACAGACCTGGGGAGAAAGAAGGAACTCCGCTTTGGACACGACTTTTGAGGAGCCTATGAACGTTGTGATGTTGAATCGGCAGTTGCAACACATCTGGAGCCCAGGAAGGCCTGGGCGAGGGTAGAACATGGTATAATACTGCTGACGAAGAGATCAACAGAGTATCTTGAGAAGGCGCCAGACTTTGCAATAGGTCTAGTAGGAAGAAAGGGAACCACAAGTGGGGGGGAGGGGAGGGAGCGGGGCGGGGGGGGGGGGCGGCCGCCATTGGCCATCTCCATCTGTGCCGTTTCAGAGGGGCGGAGGCAGACGCCAGACTGTCAAGGGATTGGAAGTTAAGGCGGTGGGTCGAGAGGCGTGGACCACTCTTTCTAGAAGGCCTGGCTGGGGAGGGAAGGAGGGAGAGAGGGTGGTTATTTGAAGAACCAACTCAAAGGAAGGTGGTTCTAGCACGGGGAGACTTCAGCAAGTTTGTCAGCGGAGAAGAAAGAACCAGGGTCCACGTAGAGGAAAAGACAACACTGGGGAGGGGGCTGTGCATGGAGCAGGGTCCCCCGTGGGGGAGGGCGGACGATCAGGTGAAGAAGAAGGTTTCAGAAAATCACAGGCTCACAGAGATGGCTTTCATCACTTCCTTTTTTTATATATATTCCTTTTTAAAAATTAAGTTTACTTATTTATTTTGAGAGAGAGAGAGCAAGCTGGGGAGGAGAGAGAATCCCAAGCAGGCTCCGTGCCGTCAGCGCAGAGCCCGACGCGGGGCTCGATCTCACAAATCGGGAGATCACGGCCTGAGCCGAAGTCAAGAGTCGGCTGCTTAACCGACTGAGCCACCCAGGCGCCCCTTTAATATTCCTTTTTAAATCATATCTTGCCCTGGACTTTGCTGTGACGACCTTGAGCAACAGCTGTATTTTGCCGGCCTTGACCCGTTTTGCAATCCTGCAGGAGGGCACAATGGCTCAGCGACTCCTTCTTCCTTCTTCTGCCCTCCTGGAAAATGTCTTATTATTTCCTTCTTGGAACGGCACGCATTCTTGGTTGTTGGTGGAGTTTTCCCAGCCGGGCGTGACCCTGGGGGGGGGGGCGGGGAGGGGGAACATTTGAACAGAAGCAGAGGGAACGGCTGGCAGAAGTTTTTGAGTCCCAGCTGCGGCTTTCTGTGGGGCGTGGAGGAGGGCAAGGCGGGGGCAGCTTTGAAGAGAGGGAACACAGCTCCATTTGGCTTTCCTGAGCATGCCCCAGCTAGAACGCCTCCCCTGAGCCCTGCCAGCTGGGTGGCCACCGCGGCCAGGCTGGGAGCCAGGAGCCAGGAGGCCCGTGGGGAGGTGCGGCTGGCTATGGCGGGGCCGGACCTTGCACGGGAGGCTGCCTCTGAGGCCTCTCTTCTGCCCCAGGCCCTTGGCACCTCCTGTGACCGCGGACCTGGGGCTGGGTGGGCCTGGGGACCGTCAGGAAGCTCTCGTGCCTTGCAGCTACCTGGTGATGCCCTTCATGCAGACGGACCTGCAGAAGATCATGGGGCTGGAGTTCAGTGAGGACAAGATCCAGTACCTGGTGTATCAGGTGCTCAAGGGTCTTAAGGTGCGTGGGGGCCTGGAAGGCGACCAAAGGCGGGGGGCACCTTGGTGTTGAGACCTGATGAGGTTTGGAGAACACCAGGACTCGGGGGCCGGGGGAGCACACTGTGCCCGGGTGGAGGGAGTCGGGAGCCAGCCTGAACCACCTGGTGTGGAAGCTGGGTGCCGGGCTCACCCTTCGCTCTCTCTCTCTCTCTCTCTCTCTCACACACACAGTACATCCACTCAGCTGGGGTCGTCCACAGGGTGAGTGCTCTCTCCGCTCTGGTCCTCAGAGGCCCCTCCACCCTCTGCTCCCTGGAAGGATTCTCTCCAGTGGGGGGGGGGAGGGGAGGGGAGGAGCGGGGAGGCAACGGTCCTCTGGAGCCTGGTGGATTTTTTCCGGCCCGGCCTTGGCCCAGGAAGGCCTGCTGTGTTCTGGGGAACTTTCTGGCTGCCGCCCACGAAGCAAGCCTGGAGCCGGGTGTTTCAGGCTCCCAGAATCAGGCGTATCTTAGAGCCGGACGGGCCCAGGAGGACACCTGCACGAGGAGCCGGACACCCAGAGGGGGGCGGGGGGCCAGCTGGCGCCTCTGCCGCCCAGCCCAGCGCCTCCTCTCTCCTCTCACCCAGGACCTGAAGCCGGGCAACCTGGCCGTAAACGAGGACTGTGAGCTGAAGGTGAGCGGGCGCAGGCAGGGTCGGGTCGGGGTTGGGGTGGGTGGGCCCCCCTTCCCCTCCCCCTCCCCCTCCCCGTCCCCCTCCCCCTCGAGCCCCGGAAGCTGCGCCGGGACGTCTGCAGCAGCTCTTTCTCCCCGTGTCCCCCGAGTCATAGATCTTGGACTTCGGGCTGGCCCGGCACGCGGACGCGGAGATGACCGGCTACGTGGTGACCCGCTGGTACCGGGCCCCTGAGGTGATACTCAGCTGGATGCACTACAACCAGACCGGTCAGTGGCCGGCGGCTCGGGGAGGGGCCGGGGGTCCTTCTCCGGCAGCTTCTCCAGGGGCCGTCGTGGTTCCTTCGGGTTCACCGACTGCCGGGCCCCCGGTCAGCCAGTCCGGGTGATGCTTCCTCCTCCCCTCCCCCTGCAGTGGACATCTGGTCTGTGGGCTGTATCATGGCAGAGATGCTGACCGGGAAACCTCTGTTCAAGGGGAAAGACTGTATCCTTTGCCGGAAAAGCCCACCTCCGTCCAGGGAGCCGTTCCTTCCACAGGCACCTTATTCCTTAAAGCCCTCTTTTTTTTTGTCGTTAATGCGAAAGCGATGCATGCGCACTCTAGAACAACTTTATTTTATTATGTTTTTAATGTTTGTTTACTTTCGAAAGAGAGCATGGGGGCAGGGGCAGAGAGCACGGGAGAGAGGGAGAGAGTCCCGAGCAGGCTCTGCACTGTGAGTGCAGAGCCGGATGCAGGGCTCGAACTCGCGAGCCGCGGGATCGTGACCTGAGCCGCAGTCCAGAGTCAGACGCTTAACTGATTGAGCCACCCAGGCGCCCCCTACTCTAGAACTCTAGAATTTTTTTTTTAATTTTTTTTAACGTTTAACATTTATTTTTGAGAGACATAGAGACAGAGCATGAGCAGGGGAAGGGCAGAGAGAGAGGGAAACACAGAATCCGAAGCAGGCTCCAGGCTCCGAGCCGTCAGCACAGAGCCTGACGCGGGGCTCGAACTCACAGACCGTGAGATCATGACCTGAGCCGAAGTCGGCCGCTTAACCAACTGAGCCACCCAGGCGCCCCCCCGCTCTAGAACGCTTTTAAAATGCAGGTAAGGGAATTGAGGAAAAGCGTCACCCGTCATTCGGGCGCCATGGAGAAGATCACGTAGACCTGCGTGTGCAGGGGTCGAGGAGACCATGGGGGGTCTGCACAGGCGAACTCAGTGTGTGTGGGGGGGGGACAGTGATGAAGAAACGTATGGAGGTGGCTGAGCGGGATGGGAGCTGGGAAGGCGGGTGGGAAAGCCAGCCCGGCGGGTGGGAAGCCTTCCAGAGACCTGCGTCCTCTCCCCATAGCACGTCCGGAGCCCGGATGGTCGCCACGGGGCCTGAGTGGGGGGGGTGGCGGTGG
This sequence comes from Paguma larvata, assembly GCA_030068075.1. Taxonomy (NCBI): domain Eukaryota; kingdom Metazoa; phylum Chordata; class Mammalia; order Carnivora; family Viverridae; genus Paguma; species Paguma larvata. The sequence continues at coordinate 35,633,029 of CM057829.1, forward strand.
CGGCAGGGCAGCAGGAAGGGCGACCTCAGATCCACCAGCAGAGGGTGAGCCCGGGCCTTAACCGCCTCCCAAGACCTGGACCAGCTGTCCCAGATCCTGAAAGTGACCGGGGTGCCGGGTGCAGAGTTCGTGCAGAAGTTGAACGACAAAGCAGTGAGTGGCAAGTGGGTCTAGACGGGCCTCGGCCGTGCGCCTGGCTGACCGGGGGGTCACGTGGGCTGTGGGCCTCTGGGAGGGAGGGTCACCTGCCCCTTCCTCTTTGCCTTGGCAGATGCTCTTGCCTTCATCCCACTTTGGACTTCGACCCGAGCCTTCAGCCCGGTTCCACGGCTTTTCTGGAGCCCCCCCCCCCCCCGCCCTGCGCTGTGCCCCAAGGCCTGGGGAGGGGGCTTACTCAACGCTTCTCTCTCTTCCAGGCCAAATCCTACATCCAGGCCCTGCCGCAGAGCCCCAAGAAGGATTTCTCTCAGCTCTTCCCACGGGCCAGCCCCCAGGGTGAGTCTCGGGGCCTCTGACGGCCGCCCCAGCGGGCGGGCTCTCCCCGGCCCGGGGTGTGAGCTGAGTGTCCCGTCGCTGCAGCCACAGACCTGCTAGAGAAGATGCTGGAACTGGACGTGGACAAGCGTCTGACGGCCTCGCAGGCCCTCGCCCACCCCTTCTTTGAACCCTTCCGAGACCCGGAGGAGGAGACCGAGGCCCCGCAGCCGTTCGATGATTCCTTAGAACACCAGAAGCTCACGGTGGACGAATGGAAGGGTAAGAGCTGGGGCCTCGGCTCCTGTCCTCTCTCCCCTTTGCCTCCACCGCCTCCGCGCATGCTCTGCCGGCCCCACCGCCTGCCTCCTCTCTGGGCAGACACTGTCCCCTGTGCGCCTGTCTTTCCCCACGGGGCCGCCTTGTGCTCCACGGCACGTCCGGGGAGGGGGGGCTCTCTTCCGCTCTCGGCACCTCCCCCCGCCCCGACCTCGAGCCACCCTGTGTTCCTCAGAGCACATCTACAAGGAGATCGTGAACTTCAGCCCCATTGCCCGGAAGGACTCGCGGCGCCGGAGCGGCATGAGGCTGCAGTGACCCGCCTGGCCTGACCCTGGCTGAGCCCAGGGACCGCCACCTGCCGGATCCTGCCCCTGGGGCGATATCTATCTGTCACTACTACAGTTTCCGCCCTTCTTGGATCAGAGCCTTGCAGGCGGAGGACCCAGGGCCCTTGCCCGCGCTGCATTCAGGGATGTCGGTTGGGAGAAACCGGCTCTGATCACAACCAGACACATTAAAATGCCAATCCGGAGAATCGCCTACGTGTGGGGTCCTTCCTTCCGGCTGAGGGGTGGGCTGAGCCGGGACAGGGGTCTGGTTCGCTCAGGCCGCTGTGACACGTCCCCACAAACCCGATGGCTTAAAACAGCGGGGCTTCATGCCCTGGCAGCTCCGAAGGCGGGAAGTCTGAAACCAAGGTGTCGCGGAAGGGCCGGGTTCCGTCTGGGGAGTCCGCAGCAGAAGCCTTCCTTGCTTCCCTTTAGCTTCTGGCGGCTCCTGGAATCGTCGTGTTCCTTGGCTCGCGGTTAGTTACATCACTCCGGTCTCTGCCTCTGTCTTCACACGGCCCGCCGGCCCCGCTGCCCTCTGCGATGGGCCTGGCCTCGCCTGTTCTCGAAGCACCCCAGTGATTGAATGCGGGGCTCGCCCTGATCCTGTCTGATCTCATCTAGGCCCTCGCTAATCACATCTGCCGACACCCTGTTTCACATAAGGTCACGATCCGGGGTTCTGGGTGGACATGAATTTGGGGAGGACCCTCTTCAACCCGCTACAGATGGCCACGAGGGAGGGGCTCCTTCCCGGGCCCCGCGCTCTGCTGCGGAGCCAAGCGTGTTCGGCTGCTAAATTAAGGGAGCTGTCGAGAGAGCTGCAGCTGGTGAGACATTGCACGCAGGTTATTTTGGGTGAGTGATAAGCAACCAAGATATGAAACAATAGCAGGCCTGCTGACGGAGAGCCGCAGAAGGCGGCACGGGCTTTCTCCGGGCTTTCTGGAAAACTCTTCCCCTCCGGCCTCCTCTCCGGAGCTCCAGCCTGACAATGGCTAGGATTTTTCTGTTTACATTTGAAGAGCCTGGGCGAGAACACACTCCCACGCACAGGGAAGGAGCCAGGAGTCTGGTCTTGTGGTTCCAGTCCGGGGGCCCGGATTAAGATGCAGATTCCCCGGGCCCTACCCCAGAAACCCTGATTTAGTAGGTCTGAGGTCAAGAACATTTGAATGAAGACGCCCAGGGATTCTGATGGACGGCAGACCGGATTTAGAAAAACATTTGGTAGGGGGCGCCTGGGTGGCTCAGTCGGTTAAGCCTCTGACTTCAGCTCAGGTTATGATCTCACAGTTCATGGGTTCAAGCCCCGCATCGGGCTCTGTGCTGACGGCTCAGAGCCTGGAGCCTGCTTCGGATTCTGTGTCTCCTCCTCTCTCTATTCCTCCCCTGCTGGTGCTCTGTCTCTCTCAAAAATAAAGATTTAAAAAAAAATTTTTTTTTTAAAAGAAAAAAAAGAAAAACATTTGGTTGGTTTCAGGACCATTTGTCAAGTGGCCTAAATCGGCAACCTACCGTGGGAGTCTGGGGGACTTACGTGGGCTTCGCATTTTACAGACGTTAAGCCTGAGGCTCAGGGCACTTTTAGGGCGGTGGGAATGTTCTGTATGATACTGTAACGGTGGATGCGTGACATTCCACGTTGGTGAAAGAAAGCGGCAGGACCGAACACCACAGAGCGAAAACCCTCAAGTAAACCATGGGCTTTAGTTAATAATGTATCAGTATTGGTTCATCGCTTGTAACAAATGGACCACACGAATGCAAGATGTTAATAATAGGGTAACTGTGGGGCAGGGGTGGGAGGAGTGTTGGGGAGGGAGTGTATAGAACTTTCTGTACTTTGGCATGAGTTTTCTGCAAACCTAAAATTGCTCTAAAAAATATTATCTACTTAAAAAACAACAACAAACCTTGAGGCCCCAGGGAGATAGAGTCTGATACCCACGGCTAGGGAGTGGTGGAGTCGGGAGTTGAACTGAGCGGTCTTGACCACTGTGCCAAAGACTCTTTTTTTTTTAATTTTTCTTTTTTTACATTTATTTATTTTTGAGACATAGAGACAGAGCGTGAGCAGGAGAAGGGCAGAGAGAGAGGGAGACACAGAATCCGAAGCAGGCTCCCGGCTATGAGCCATCAGCACAGAGCCCGACGCGGGGCTCGAACTCACAGACCATGAGATCATGACCTGAGCCAAAGTCGGCCGCTTAACCGACTGACCCACCCAGGTGCCCCTGTGCCAAAGACTCTTCACCCACACTTGGATTCGATGGTGGCTCAGCCATCTGTACCTTGCAGCCTGCCTCTCTGAACTGCCATAGCCCTCGCCTTGCTGGTTACTCAGCTGCCCCAAGTCCCCAGAGTCAAAATCCCTCAGTGAAACCTTCCAGCATTCTGAGACTCCTCACTGGTCCCAAGGACGAAGTCCAGCCTCCTTGGCCTGGCATTCAGAGCCGCTTGCCTCCTCTCTAACGTCATACACTCCCACTGCCTCCTGTGTTCCTTATCCCCGTGTCACCTGCCAGAACACCAGTCCTGGGACCCACTGCGGGGCTCACTCTGCCCGTGAAGAGATTGAAGGTTCTGACAAGTCCCTCGGTAGAGAGGTCTTCTCAACATTAATCCTGAGCTTCCCAAATGTACTGAACCACGGATGCCGCTTTCTCCCGAGGGCCGTCAAGCCGTCCCACACACAGCCCCAGTGCACAAGTCCCAGGACGTGTCCCCAGGTGGGCCTGGAGCTGCTTTCAGAGCCTCTGTCTAGGAGGCCCTCCACCCCCTCCTCACTTCGGAAAATCCTCCTTAGGCTTCAAGCCTCTGCCTCAGGCCGCCAGCCATCGAGAAGGAAGAAGGAAGTTCTCCGGGTCTAAGAGCACGGGGATTTTCCTCCCTCGGCCCCAGGCCCTCTGAGGGCGGCAGTTACAGGACGGTGCGAAGTTCCGAGCCCTGCTTGGAACAGTATCTGTGAATACGGGTGGATGATGGCGCAGGGTCCCATCTGTCACCTCTCTGCCCTGACCAGACCGCACGGTATCAAGGGCAGCCAAGGACAAAGCAGGAAGCAGATGCGGCTGGCCCCGGCCGGGATCTTAGAGTTGCTCCCCCGAAAATTTCTAGGCTTTTCAGACTCCCAGGCCTTTGCCCATCATCCCAGGGTCCGCCCAGTCCCTCCAGTCCCTCCCCATCCCGGAATTAAACTTCTGTGTGTCACTTCAGCCCCTTCCCGACGACGGTCTCGAACCTGGGAAGTTTCTCCACAGGGAGGTGACATCCGAGCTGCGGGAAGGGGTTCAAGGATTCTGGCCTCGCCCTTTGGGCGCACGGCCGGAGGGACCCGGAGGGACTGGAAGCGAGTCCAGCTGTAGGTTGGCTGGGGGATGGGGCTCAGCTGCGCTCGGAGCGGCCCTCGGGACCTCCTGTTGGCGGGCAAGGTTGGGGGCTGCCTGCGACAGGCAGGGGAGCCAGAGAATTGCTGACAGAGAGGGGAAGCTACGCTGGGGACTGGGGACACTTCAACCACAGCATCCTGATGGCCTCTGTCCTTGTACAACGTGCAGCTCTTCTCCCGAGGCCCCCTGGGGGGCCTGCAGCCCGGGGGCCTGGCCACCCTCGTCACCCAGGCCAGGGCTCGCCTGGCGTGTCAGGGCTGCTCCCAGTGAGGGGCAGCTCGGGGGAGACGGAGGAACCAGGAACCGTCCCTGCATGGAAGAGCTCGGTGCCCCCGAGGCTGGGGGCTTGTTTGAACGGGGGAGCGGGTCCCGCCGGGGCGTGGGAACCTTGCTTCCGAGGAGGGAGGAATCTCTCCCCGCCTCCCCAACCCACTCTTGGCTTTTGTGTCGTTACATTCAGTTGAAACAAGTCCCTGAGCGCCAATGTGGGGGTGCCCCCGTCCCTTTATCCCAGAGCGAGCTCGGGGCTCTGTCATTCTCCCTAAATCCCCCTGTGATTTAAGGTAAGGGGCTAGTGACTCTCTCCCTTTTCACAATGGGCAGCAGAGACCCCAGACCATTCAACCAGCTCGGAAGATCTCAGGGAGATATCCCCGTGAAGGCCTCACCCCTGATCCCCTACCCGGAGGTTTCCTGGGGGAGGGGCAGCGCCAGGGTGGAATTCTCATCCGGTCCCCTCCCCCAGACGGTGAACCTCTGCCCCGCCTCCGGCCCGTGACAACAAGGCCCCTCCGGGTCGGGGCTCTTAACCGTTTTCCGTGCCTCGGATCTCTTCTTAAAACGAGATTTTCCTATGCATAATATGAAATACACCGGATTACAGCGGAAGCTGGTGATGTTGAAATACACTTGTGAAAACATTTAAATGCGTGATGTTGTAATTCACGGGCTTCTTTATGAACGCGTTGAATAACAAGACCTCGCCGCGAGCCTGATCAACCACAAATCTGAAGTAAAAGGAGCAGGAACGATGTTTCGAGATAACTGCAGCAACTGACTGTAAAGAGGAATGAAAACCTCTGTGCTTCCTACTCCTGCCGCTCATGCGACCTTAGTCTGCGGCCTCTGTTCCGAACGAGGACCTGGCGGCAAGCGGCAGGAAAGTGGTAACATTTTTGGCCCACGCTCATGGACTCTGAATTACAGAGTGCAGTCTGCGATTGGTGGGCCCAGTGAAGGACCCTTGTTATAGATACCAAAATGCGATTTTCTTTTTAATTTTTTAATGTTTATTTATCTTTTTAAATTTTTTTAATGTTTATTTATTTTTGAGACAGAGACTGAGTGTGAGCGGGGGAGGGGCAGAGAGAGAGAGGGAGACACAGAATCTGAAGCAGGCTCCAGGCTCTGAGCTGTCAGCACAGAACCCGAGTGGGGCTCTAACTCACGGACCGCGAGATCATGACCTGAGCTGAAATGGGATGTTTAACCGACCGAGCCACCCAGGTGCGCCCCTAAAATGTGACTTAGGTGTCTTGTCTATTTTTTTTCCTTTTTTTTTTTTTTTGAGAGAGAGAGAGAGAGAGAGAGCAGGGGAGGGGCAGAGAGAAGGGACAGGGATCTGAGGCAGGCTCTGCGCTGGCAGCAGAGAGCCCGGTGTGGGTGTGGGACTCAAACTCACCAACCGAACCATGAGATCGTGACCCAAGCCGAAGTTGGACACAACCCTCTGAGCCGCCCGGGGGCCCCGCCCTCTACTATTCCTTAATGGATCCCCCAGCCCCGCCGCCATCCGCGCCCCCTCCCTCTCACCCCATCTTGTACAATCACAGAGCCGGACTGGAAACTCTCAGATCGCACGTGGAAGCCTACGATGCATATTACACCCCCCACTTCCCTGTGTCTCCCAACCTCGCTGCCCAGGTAGGAACGGTCTGACTGGGGCATCGTGCTCGGGAGTTTGCCAAGGCCTCTATGCCTAGTTTGCAAGCTGCATGGAATTCTCCCATCCCGACTTCATCCCATTTCCTCTAAACGATTTTCCTGATGAAGACGCGGGGGGCCCAGAGTAGAGATGGGGGCCCAGGCCTCCTACTCACCAGGCCCTGTTCTTTCCACCGTGACAGCGGTGTGCTGACTTATGGAGCTCTGCATTACTGTCCCTGTCCCCGAAACCACCACGGGCACGAAGAGCGCCAAGCCTAGAGGCGCGTTTGTGCTAACTGGCCAAGAGAGGAAGCTACCAGAAAGGCATTTGTTTCTGTTATCCCAAAGGTCTCGTCTTGGAGAATATTTTGCTAGGATTCTGGGAAGAGGACAGGTTGGGAGGCAAGTAGATGGGAGAAGTGGTGTGGCTTCTCCTGACCAGGAGGTAGAGGCCCGTTAGTCCCCATATTCTTTTGGGACTGTGGCCAGCTCCCTGTCACCCCCCTGGCAAAACTCAAGAGGGGGCTGCTGCGTATCCTCAGGGAGGCCGGGCCCTGAGCACAGGGCTCCTAGTCTTGGCCGAAATTCCTGTGTGACAAGTGCCTCCGGTGGCATCAGAACCACGGACCCGAAAGAGCCCTGTGGACTAGGACAGGGGTCTTCTGCGACAGACACAGTTGGTTACCTACCCATCGGCCACCACTCCCTGCTTCCTTAAAGAGCCCACATTGTGTTCAGGCTGCAACCTGCACCGGAACGTGGGCCTCACCTCCAGCCCTAGGTGGTGACCCGTGATTCTTCTATACCAAGGGAGCTAATGTTCTCTCTGCTGCTTGTGGGTTTAGGACTCAGTTCTGACCAAGAGGACTTAGGGGAAGTCTGGGAAGGAGATCCAAGTGGTCTGACCCGCCATCTGCCCTGAAGATGGGTTTGTGAGCTCTGGGGCTCTGGCAGCCATTCTGTGACCATGAGGAAACAAGCCTACGGCTGAAAAGTCCATACGCTGTGGAGGATAAGCTGTAAGGATGCCAAGGTCCTGATTTCTTGGAGTCCTCAGGAAGCCGATGAAACCACTCCAGGGACGGCCTGCCTCCAGGCTTCTTCTTATATGAAATAACCACGTGGCTTTGCAGCTGAAGGCACCATCACTCAGAGACTCTCCTATGTGCGGGCCACACGTGTTTAACTAGTGCATCGTCTCAGTGGTTTTAGGTACAGACGGATCATCAGAGACGTTTTCCTTGTGTCGCGGGGCCCAGAAGATCCCGGAACTTTTGTCTAATGCTAAGGAGGAGCCCGCTGAAGCCGGGAGCGGGATCTCCTCCAGCCCGACAGAAGAGGCCCGGGGCTCCAGAGGCCGTGGCTTCCTCCAGCCTCTTCTTTATATCCTCCTGGGGAGCACGGCCCCTCTTTCTAACCCTGTTCTCTCCCCGTGCGCAGCGCTGGTTCAGCGTTAGGCTCTGGGGGCACCCCGCCTGCTGCTGTGCCGCTAACCAGCCGCGTGATCTTGGGCCTCAGTTTCCTCACCTGTAAAACGACATGAATGTAAGGAAAGCAGTCAGAACGGGGTCTGACACATAAGAAGCGCTCGCTGGGCATGAACTCTTTGCTACCACGTCCTCTTTCCTCCTTGCTCCCTGACATCTTCCCTGCCTCCTCCTCAGAAGCAGCACTTGCCGGGGCGCCTGGGGGGCTGGGCCGGTTCAGCGTCCCGCTCTTGATTTCGGCTCAGGCTGCGACATCAGTTCAGTGAGATCAAGCCCTGCCTTGAGCTCTGCGCTGGGCGTGGAGCCTGCCGGGGACTCTCTCTCTCTCCCTCTCTCTCTCTCTCTCCCTCCCCTGAGCATAGGTGTGTGTGCGTGCGTGCACGCACTCTCTCAAAGTAAATAAACTTAAAAATATATAGATTACAATATTATAGTTAAAAAAAAAAAGCAACAGCACCTTTCTCCACTCATCTGGCCTCCGCGTTAAATCCTCCTTTGGTAGGTCCTCGAGAGAGCAGGTTCCAGTCACGCTTGGCTTATGACTCTGGGGTCTGGGAGGCTGCAGGGAGAACAGGGGCTTCGTGTACCAAAATCCCTGGGGTTAAGAGAAAAAGAGTGGAATTTAAAGAATCGGCTCACTCGCCTGTGGAGGGGGCGGTGTTGGCAAGTTTGAAATCCGTAGGGCGGGCTGGCAAGCTGGAAATTCAGGCAGGATTTTTACATTACAGTCGTGAGGCCGAATTCCTTTTTCTCTGAGAAGCCTCGGTTTTGGCTCTGATGACCTTCAACTGATTGGATGTGGTCCACCCACACTAGGGAGGGGAATCTGCTTTTTTTTTTTTTTAATTTTTTTTTTTTAAGGTATATTTCTTTTTGAGAGACAGAGAGAGGCTGGAGGAGGAGTAGGGGGAGGGAGACAGAGGGTATGAAGCAGGCTCTGCATTGACAGCAGAGAACCTGACATGGGGCTTGAACTCGCAAACCGCGAGATCATGACCTGAGCCGAAGTCGGGCGCTCAACCGACTGAGCCACCCAGGTGCCCTGGGAATCTGCTTTTAAAGCCAACCGATTGTTGCGGAACCCTGGGTGGCTCAGTCAGTCAAGCGTCCGACTTCCGACTTCGGTTCAGGTCATCATTTTCGTGGTTTCGCGGGTTACCTGGAGCCTGCTTCGCATTCTGTGTGTCCTTCCCTCTCTGCCCCTCCCCCGCTCACACTCTGTCTCTGTCTGTCTCTCTCTCTCTCTCAAAAATAAACATTAAAAAAATTAAAGTCAGCTGATGGTAAATGTTATTCATATTTAAAAATTCATCAACGCAGGGGTGCGTCCTGGTTCAGTGGGCGGAGCATGTGACTCTTGATCTCAGGGTTGTGAGTTCAAGTCCCAGACTGGGTGTGGAGATCACTTAAAAAAACAAATAAATAAGTAAAAATTTAATTAAAAAAATAAAAATTCTTCACAGCATCATCTAGACTAGCGTTTGACCAAATATCTGAGCCCAGAGCCTAGCCAAGTTGACCCATAAAATTAACCATCCTAGCGGGAGCGTGGGGCAGGGTATGTTACTCCTCTGAGCTTTGTTTCTCTTTGTCTGAAATGGAATAATAGAAAAGCGCGGACCGGTGAGGGGTGAGTCCATACAGAGGGCACGGTCAATGTTGGTTTACCGTGGTCATGGTTGTACCAGGAGGCGCTCCAGGCACGTGCCGATGATGGCAGCACTCTTGGACTTCCGCTGCTCTCTGCCTTCCGGTCGCGTAGGCACGACGCAAAACCGTGGAGGTGCACTGTTCCCATCCGACCTGTCACCCAGCAGAGGGGTCTAGACCCTCTCGTGCCCCGGGAAGACCCCCAAGGAAATGGCTCTTTGGGAATTCCTCACCCTCTCTCTCACGTGGAAAGGAGGAAAGTTTTCCCACTGGCTTTCTTCATCTTTGAGACAGTGGAGGGCTTGGAGCAAGACGTCAGACAGCATTAAATTCCTCTTCTTCAGCAACCACGTCGCATTTTATAAGACCTGCATATTCATGAGGGGACGCAGCCTCGTAGGAACCAGATGACAGCTCAGTTTTCCTGGAAATCAGGAAATCAATCAAGCTGCCAGACTGAGCCGTCGGCATTGTGAAATACTGCTAACGTTCTAGAAAGTCGTTTTTAAATAAGAGTTATTTTTACAAAGGAAATTCTTTCTGTCTCTTTCTCTCTGCCTCTTGTTTTTTCTCTATTTTTCTCCTCCTCCCTTGCCTCCTTCCTTCCTTTCATTTTTTAAGCTAGCGTTGCCCGGTGTGTGACTACTTCTAATAGGTTCTGGCTAGGCGTGTGTTTTTATTTATTTATTTATTTATTTTATTTTTTTAATGTTTATTTATTTTTTGAGAGACATAGAGGCAGAACATGAGCAGGGGAAGGGCAGAGAGAGAGGGAGACACAGAATCCGAAGCAGGCTCCAGGCTCTGATGAGCCATCGGCACAGAGCCCGACGTGGGGCTCGAACTCACAGACCGTGAGATCATGACCCTGAGCTGAAGTCGGCCGCCTAACCGACTGAGCCACCCAGGCGCCCCCAGGCGTGTGTTTTTAAAAGTGGATGGGATGCGATACGCTGTCTCTCTGACATCTTTCCATTGTTCCAACTAATTGGCACCCTTCTCTGCTTGTCCAGGAATCCACATGCCTTTGTCCATGCTTGTCCCCCATTGTTGCCGGGGCTTTTCTACAGTGAAACCAGGACTTCAGCCACCTCCTCCGGAATCAGGAATAAAACGATTCCAAAAAACATTCTCTGTGTCCAGTAGAAGCTGTACTTGTGTGTGTGTGTGTGTGTGTTGTATCTCTCTATAAATGGATTTTACCTGTAAAAGTATGTATCCATAGGGGCGCCTGGGTGGCTCAGTCGGTTGAGCGTCCGCCTTCAGCTCAGGTCATGATCCACAGTTCATGGGTTTGAGTCCCGACTCGGGCTCTGTGCTGACAGCTCCGAGCCTGGAGCCTGCTTTGGATTCTGTGTCTCCCTCTCTCTCCGCCCTCCCCCACTTGCACTCTGTCTCTCTCTCAAAAATAAACATTACAAAAAAATTTTTTTTAATGTATGGATATAAATATAAAATAAAATTTTAATTATAGAACAGTTTCAGATTTACAGAAAAGCCGGAAAGAGGGTACAGAGAATTCCCATATACCTGGAACCCTCTTTTCCTGTTATTATTATCTTACGTTAGTATGGTACCTTTGTCACAACCAACCAACCCATATTGATACGTTAGTCTTTCTTTTTTAAGATTTTTATTTTTTAAGTAATCTCTACACCCAACATGGGGCTCGAACTCACAACCCAGAGATCAAGGGTCACATGCTCCACTGACTGAGCCGGCCAGGCGCCCCCAGTATTGATCTATTCTTCTTTTTTTTTTCTTTAATTTTTTTTTTTTTAGCGTTTATTTATTTTCGAGAGACAGAGCGTGAGCAAGGGAAGGGCAGAGAGAGAGAGAGGCAGACACAGAATCCAAAGCAGGCTCCAGGCTCCGAGCTGTCAGTACAGAGCCCGACGCGGGGCTCGAACTCACAGACCGTGAGATCATGACCTGAGCTGAAGTCGGCCGCTTAACCGACTGAGCCACCCAGGCGCCCCTGATCTATTATTCTTAACTAAAGTCCATACTTTATTCGGGTTTCCTTGGTTTTTACCTAACGTTCTTGGCTGTTCCGGGGTCCCATCCGGGATGCCACGTGTCTCCCGAGGCTCCTCTGGAGAGGCTGGGACCGTTTCTCAAACTTCTCTTGTTTTCAGTGACTTGCGCGGTTGGGAAGCGTACTGGTCAGATAGTTTGTAAAATGTCCCTCCGTTGGGGTTTGTCAACGTTCTCCTAACGGGGTTCATGTGTTTTGGGGCTGAAGGCCACGGGGGTCAAATGCCGTTCTTATTTCATTGTATCAACACACATACCATCAATAGGATTTATCGCCGTTGATGTCAAGTGCGAGTGCCCGGCTGAGGCTGCGTTTGCCAGATTTCTCCACTGTGAAGTTACGCATTCCTTCTGGAAGCAAGTCACTAGGCCCGCACTTCAGGAGGGACAGTGATACTCCACTTCCGTGAGGAGAGAGTCTCTAAAATAATTATTTGGCGTTCTTCTGTCGGGGAGACTTATTGAGCAATCCACCTGCTTCGGCGTGGACTCTTTATGACTTCACGTAATAAGTAAAATAACAAAATAAAAATAATAGTGATAATAATTAAAGCTTTGCCTTTGACTTGGTTTGTAGCTTTTCTTCCTTTCGTGCGGATCGAGCCCTGTCTCCTTGAAAGGATCGGGGATATGGCCCACAGCCGGGAGGAGAGCCCGCCCGCCGACCAGGCAGACGCACGGGGTCCTGGGGAGCGTGGGAGACATTTTTCACTCCCTCCATCTGGATGCCGGTCATGCCACGAGGTCCACGTTGGAGGCACTTCTTCTCCTGTCTGCCTTCACCTTTGTTGCTCCTGTCTTTTCCACCCCTACGTGCACCCACATCTAGTAAGGATTTGGGGGAGATTTTATTCTCTTTGGATGAGAGAATTGGGCTAAACACAAGAACATTCGTAGGCCTTACAGCTATTCTATTGTTGCACGTTTTCTCAGTACCGTGTTTTGGGTACTTTTGAGAGAGAGAGCACGAGTGTGGGAGGGGCAGAGAGAGAGAAGGAGAGAGAGAATCCTAAGCAGGCTCCACGCTGCCGGCACAGAGCCTGACCTGGGGCTCCATCTCACAAATCCCGAGGTCACGACCTGAGTCGAAATCGAGAGTCCGATGCTTCACTGACCGAGTCACCCAGGTGTCCCCCTACTATTTCTAATTTTCACGCTAACTGGGAGGTAATTATTATTCCCATTTTACAGATGTGGAAACTGGGTGTCCGTGAGTTTCAAAAACTTTCCCAAGGCTTTCCTTTACCTGCAAGAGCTCCGTCTCAACCGTTTCCTTGACTCCTCTGTTCCCACCCACTCTTACTGTTCCCTTCTGCTCATCTCTGCCTAAAGTTCCTCTTCCCATTCGCTTCCCTGGTGAGCCTCAGTTTTTTTGTCTTGCGATAGTGTCGGATGAACTGAGTGAGATGCATGGAATACCAGGTTCAATAATGGCATCTGTAATTACTGCTAATTTCAAGAGGATCGCATTAACTATTTAATAATAAAAAAAAAATCCTCTCTTTCTATTCTTGGTTCCTTTTCTGTTTATGCTCACTTTTGAGTGGTCCCTTCTCTTCTTGTGGCTTCAAACACCATCAACACATCAGCGACACGAAACATATGTGGCTACCTTCGATCTTCCCTCTGAATTTCAGACAAGTCGACATCTTCACTTGAGTGGTTTTTTTTTTTCAAAACGTTTTATTTATTTTTGAGAGAGTGAGCGGGGGAGGGGCACAGAGAGAGGTGGGGACAGAGGATCCGAAGTGGGCTCTGCTCTGACGGCAGTGAGCCCGACGGGGCTCAAACTCAGGAGCCAGGAAATCATGACCTGAGCCAAAGTCGGATGCTCAACCGTCTGAATCACCCAGGCGCCCCTTCTCTTGAGTGTTTTAAAACAAAAGTGGAAGGTGTTTTGTTTTTGTTTTTGTGTTTTTCTCAGTAGTGGTTGAGTGGCCTATATTGTATATTTTAGTAATTATAGACTCCGGACAAAATTTTTTGTTTTTGTTTTTAGATCTTTAATATATACTTTTTAATAATTTTTTGTCAAATTAGTTTTGGACAAAACTTTTAAAAACACAGTTTGAAGGGACTAGAGAGAACATAAACAGGCAGAAACTGGAGGAGAGCCAACCGTTGGTAGAAGGGAGGGGCAGTGGGTAAGGTTTGTGATTATAAAAATTTTTGCCTGAAGGCACTGTGTAGAAAACGTAGCATGTGGTGGCCAGAATTCAAGTGTAAATTTGCTAGTCTTACTGGTTTGACAAGTCAGAGAATAGGAAGGAAGAGAAATCCAAGAAAGGAAGAATTCACAGAGGCCTCCTGTTTATCTATTTATCGCTCTCTCTCTCTGTCTCTCTATTTATCTATCTAAAGTAAGCTGTAGGCCCAACGTGGGGCTTGAACTCACGACCCTAAGATCAAGAGTCGCATGCTTTACCTCCGGAGCCAACCAGGTGCACCTCATAGAGGCTTTTTAAAGCTTCCTATAAAATTTGGCCACACCCTTGGCTGACTCCTGAGCTGTGCATATGCAGGGGATACTCTAAGGACGCCAGCAGAAAACAACTAGAAAAAAAAAAAGGAAATAAATAACTGGAAGTTGAACAAACAAGGCAGAAATTTCGGTGCTGCCCATCTCAGAGAATACGGAATTTGGAATTTTCTGCCAGTCAAGTTAACTGCCTACTAAAAAGAAACACTCTTTAGAGGAAGATATCAGAATCTTGATGTTCAACAATGTATCATTTATAATGCCCAGTATTAAAGGATTTTTTAAAAAAATCCACTAAACTTGCAAATAGGCAAGGAAATGTGAATGCCACATAAAGGCAGTCAGTAGAAACCAATCTGCAAAGGGGTGCCTGGGTGACTCAGTTGGTTCAGCCTCCAACTTTGGCCCAGGCCATGATCTCACCACGTGTGGGTTTGAGCCCTGCATCAGGCTTGCTGTTGTCAGTGACAGAGCCCGCCTTGGATCCTCTGTCCCCCTCTCGCTGCCCTCCCCCGACTCCTCTCTCTCTCAAAAATGAATAAACATTAAAAAAATTAAAAAAATAAAGAAACCAATCCTCAAATAACTCAGATTATTTAATTAGTCAGTGAAGATTTCAAAGTGGCTTAAAAAATATAATCATAATGAATGAACAGATGGGCAAGTTCAACAGAGAATGAAAAACTAAAAAAGAACCAAATGGCAATTCTAGAATGAAAAAGCTTAGTGTCTGAAGTGAGAAGTCTACTAAATAGGCTTAACAGAATATTGAAGATGAAAGAAGAAAGAGTGAGCTTGAATTTTTAAAAAATGATACCGACTGAGCAATTATCTCCAGATGTCTTGTGATTGACAATTGTCCTGCGACAACAGGGAAGCAAAAGCAAAACTCAGACTGCTTTTATCCCATTTACCCTACCATGACTGCTGGTTTCCCTTGCCTCCTCCCCCTACACTTCAGTTCAAACAACCTTATGCAACGTTACGTGGAAGGAGAGATAGCGGGCAACCTTGCCTTATTTTAAAGGAAGCACTTCGGGGGCGCCTGGGTGGCTCAGTCAGTGAGCGTCCGAATCTTGGTTTGTGGGTTTGAGCCCTGCGTTGGGGTCTGCACCATCAGTGCAGAGCCTGCTGGGGATTCTCCCTTTCCCTCCCTCTCTGCCCCTCCCCTACTGGCATGTGCATATGCTCTCCCTCCCTCTCTCTCAAAATAAATAAATAAACTGAAAAAAACCACACACAAAGGAAGCACTTCAAAAATACTTAATGTTGTGGTTAAGTAAGAATGTTTACTCGGCAGTTAGGAGTCACGTGTTCAGAGGGGGGAATATGATAGGAGAAGATAGGTTTCAGTAGGCAGAGAGGGAAAGATTAGGGCCAGGGGTCCCTGGGTGGGGAAAAACACCTATTTGGGGACAATGCTGGGAGTATCTGACCACAGCAAATGCCCTCAGGTAAAAGGTTCCTCTTAAGACCCCACCTTCTCCCCCTCGGGTTTCCCCTCAGGAAATTTGACAAAAGACCTAGGGGTGGCCAGAGACCATCCCTCATAAAATGGCAATGAGCCAGTCGGGAGTGGACAACCCAGCACCTAGAACTATCAAGCCAATGAGGGTAGAACCTGAGAAGGAACAAGGGGGAAGGGAAGGGAGAGGGCTGACAGAACCTTATAAAGCAAAGACCCTCGCCTGTAGTCCTCAGGCATTCACTTTTGGATGTCCCCTCTCTGTAAAAAGAGTTTTCCTACTATTCTGCCTTTCTAATCTTATATTCTAATAAACTTTGCCTGCTGCTAAAAGAAAAAAAAATATGATTATTTACTGATTGTGGGTACGTATACCTTATCAGGTTAAGGAAGTTGACTTAATGTTAAATGGTATTGAAAGCTTTTTCTATAAAAATTATCATGTGCTTTTTTTTCTCATTTAACTCTGTTAATATTCTAAATACATTAACAAATTTCCCAAGGTTAATCTATCTTTAGATTCCCATGATAACTTCGTCTTGGTCATCACACACACGTACTATGCTTATTAGTGAGATTGGTGTGCCATTTTCCTCTCCCCCATTAGCTTCATTTGATTGATGATAAAGTTATTTTAATCCATAAAATGACTTTGCAAGTTCTCTCTTTATCTCTTCTCTGGAAGGGTTTATATATTTATATTAGAATAAAATGAGGGGTACTTGGCTGGCTCAGAAAGAGCATGTGATTCTCTGTCTTGGGGTCATAAGTTTGAGCCCCACAGTGGGCATAGAGATTATGAAAGGAAGGAAGGAAGGAAGGAAGGAAAGAAAGAAGGAAGGAAGGAAAGAAGGAAGGAAGGAAAAAAGGATGGAAAGAAGGAAGGAAGGAAAGAAGGAAAGAGAGAGAGAGAGGAAGGAAGGAAGGCAGGATATGCCCTTCGAATGTTTGGAAGAAATGATTTATTAAACCATTTGGGCCTACTGGGTGTGCGTAGATATTTAATAACTGATTTGCTTTTCTGGGTTATAGGTTTATTCAAATTTTCTTGGTTCGTGTTGTCATAGCATCACGGATGCTTTTGGCGGTAAGCAACCAACAACCCAACAGTGGCGAGTCCCTCTCATCCTCTGCCTCCCACAGGCAGAGCGCAGAGGAGGTATTGCCACGCTGGTGTAGATACTCAAGGACACAGTCTCCTTCCACGTCCTCGCTCCCTTATCTTCAGCTGCTGGCTCCCTTATCTTCAGCTGCTGGCTCGTCACTTGTGTTCTCAAGTTGAGTACAGCACCTCTAGGCACCGGGTGGATCCAAACAGGGACAGACTGAGAAACATTGTCTTTTCATTTGTCACAGCAGTTGGCATTGGGACTGATATTTTCTGAGATCAAGGAATCTTTACCGGCTATGTAAATAAATTGGAGTTCTGTGCGCGCATGCGCGTGTGTGTGTGTGTGTGTGTGTGTGCGTGCGCGCACGTGCACAAATATGGTTGGTGAAGGGCAACAAATGCATAGCGTTTGTCAATTAGTTTTGGTAAATTGCAATTCTGTAGGAAATTATACTATGTATTTTATAAGAAGCTATATATGTTATATATTTAATCTAAGATTTTAATATATCAGCATAAATATTTTCATAGCATTCTCTTAGGATTCAAAGAATCTCTGCTCTATCTGTAGTTATAGAGATAACTATATTTCTTTCTTTTCTGTTTTTCTTTCTTAATATTGCTCTTGGCATTTTCTGTTGCTCTCTCTCAATTTTGCCTGAGCTTTCTTACTTTATTAATCTTTCTTTTTGTAAAATCAACTTTTGGCTTCGTCGATCTGCTCTATATTTATTTTGTGTTTTCTTTTTTAAAAATTCATTTCTACTCTTAGCTTTCATTCTTTTTTAGGTTTATTTTATTGTTCTTTTCCAACTTCTTAAATTGGATGCTTAGCTCATTAATTTTCAATTTTTCTCCTTTTCTAATATACACACGTAAGGCCTGAATTCACTTCTCGGCTGAGATTTGACACATGATATCCTGATGATTATTATTAAATAATTTTAAAAAGATCTTCTTTATGATTTCTTTTGGGGCTAGTTACAAGCTTTAAGTTTGTAGTTATAAGTTATAAGTTTATAGTTATAAGTTTTTACATTCCAAACATCTGAGATTTAAAAGCTATTCTTTTGTTAGGCATTTCTAATTTTTGTTGTTGTTGTTTGAGAGACAGAGTGCGAGGGGTGGAGAGGGGCAGACAGAAACAGAGAGAGAGAGAGAGAGAGAGAGAGAGAATCCTAAGCAGACTCTATGCCCAGCACAAAGCCTGACATGGGCTTGATCCCATGACCCTGGGATCATGAGTCAAGATCAAGGTTGGATGCTCAACTGACTGAGCCACCCATGCACCCCTATGCATTTCTAACTCAAGTGCATTGTGTCAAAGAACACGAAATGGGTGCTAATGAGTCTTTAGAATAGACTTTATATTTTAGAGCCGTTTTAGGTTTATAGAAAAGTTGAGCTGAAAGTACAGAGGGTTCAATATACTCCCTCTCTCCTTCCCCACAAAGTTTCCCCTATTATTGACATCTTGTAGTACATTTGGTACAATCAATGAGCCAATATTGATAGACTCTTATTAACCAAAGTCCATAGTTTATGTTAGGGTTCACTCCTCATGTTGTTCAGTTCAATGCATTTTTTTTTTTTAATTTGAGAGTGTGCACGTGTGAGCAGCAGAGAGGAGCAAAGGGAGAGAGAGATTCCTAAGCAGGCTCCACGTGGAGCACAAGTTTTTAATTTTAATGGAGCCCGTCTTACCTATCTTTTTCCCCATGGATCACACTCTGTGTGCTGTAGCTAAAAACTCATTGCCAAACCCAAGGTCATCTAGATTTTCTCTTATATTACACGCTTATCTGATTTGAAATGTTTGGCTCTTCATTCTTCATAGTAGAATCCTCTTTTGTATTCAACTCAGAAGTTTCTGAGCCCTTCCTTCTAGTCGCTCCTAGTTTAGCAGTCACATTTCTGAATCCCTCATCTTTCAGGTACCAGTTTTCTTCTGTGTTGGGCAATCATCTCCCAAGTCAATAAAGCCTCACTATTTTTTAAAAGTTTATGTTTATTTATTTTGAGAGATGGAGAGAGCAGACAGAGAGGGAGAGAGAGAGAGAGAATCCCAAGAGACTCCATACTATCAGCACAGAGCTTGATGAAGGGCTTGATCTCATGACCGTGAGATCACGACCTGAGCCAAGATCAACAGTTGGATGCTTAACCGACTGAGCCATCCCGGTGCCCCAAGGCTCTGTATTTTTTCAGTGTTCTAGTGTCTCTGGTCTCACAGCTGGGTTCTCTGACTTTTGGACAGCCATCATTCCACTCTTTAAATCCTCAAAACATCGCCACAGAGGTCGAAAGGGGAAGGAAAGCAAATGATAAGGAGGTAGCATTTGCTCATTTCCAGAACCCGCCTTGGGAGATAAAAGGACAAACACTTCCAAACTTTGTAATCCCAGCCCGTTTGATCTAAATTTAAATGCAGTGTCCCCTTGTTAATGAACAGCCTTCTTTATTGATCTTCCTTGCAGCTTCAGCAAGGAAACACCTTAAGAAAAGGCTTCAGTTACAGAATTTAACCTGACAGTATCTCTTATATCGGAAAAGAAAACCTAACTCATTTTTTCTTATTTGCCTTTTTTTGTAGCTGAGTAATTTGAGTTCCTAAAGGTGCCAACAATCATATCTTTATTTTTTATTCAGAAACAATAAGAAGAAGAAATGTGTTTGAGGGGTGGGTAAGTGATTTTATAAATGACTGCCAGCTCTGATTAAGCATGCTTCTTTTTTTTTTTTTTAATTTTTCAGTAATTATTTTTTTTAATGTTCATTTATTTATTTTGGAGAGAGAGAGGGAGAGAGAGAGTGTGAGTGAGCGAACGTGCTTGGCAGGGGCAGAGAGAGAGAAGGAGACAGAGAATCCCAAGCAGGCCTGACGCTTTCAGTGCAGAGCCCAACGCAGGGCTTGAACTCACAGACCGTTAGATTATAAACTTAGTCAAACTCAAGAGTCAGGTGCTTAGCCGACTGAGCCATCCCAGAGCCCCTGATTAAGCATGCTTCTTATATAGATAACCCACTAAACCATTCACAGGATGTCTGTCTTACATGTTTAATTTAAATAAACTGAGACAACAGGTATGTGTTAGTTTCCAAGGGCCGTTGTGACAAATTTCCACAAACTGGGTGAGTTTAAACAATACAAATTTGCTTTCTTGCAGTTCTAGAGGTCAAAAAGTCTGAAACTGAGAGGTTAGCAGGGCCATCCGTGCTCCCTCTGAAGACTCTGGGAGAAGAAGAATCCTTCCTGGCCTCTTTCTAAGCTTTTAGCGGCTGCCGGCTGTCCTATCGTTCCTTGGCTTACAGCTACGTCACTCTGGCTCCTGCCCCCCTCTTCATATGACCATCTTCCCTCCATGTGTCTCCAAAAGTCCTCCTTCTAAGGATCCCGGTCATTGGACATAGGCCCTACCCTGTTCCAGCACAACCTCATCTTACTAATTACATCTGCAAAGACCTTTCTCCACATAAGGGCACAGTCACAGGTATGGGGAGTAGGACGTCAACATATCATTTTGGGGAACACAATTTAATCCACAACTGAGTTCGTGTTATAGGCCTAGACTATAAACATCAAATTCAGAGGAGATACGCTAAAGAGAAAACCACACAGGACAAAACGTGCTTCAGGAGAACAACTCGGTAGGCAGTGGTAGTGGTATGATTATAGCTTAGAGGGACTACTTCAGACAAAGAAGATGCCTATTTTAAACCTTCTAAGAGAAACGGAGTCTAAATTTATGTTTGACTTTAGCCCTGAAAAGAATAACAAGGAAAACGAAGAACCCGAATCTTCAATAGTAACTAAAGGGAACTATCAAGGTTAGTAATAGTTAAAATAATCACAGCTCAACAGGGCAGGACATAAAAGACTAAATCTCAAAATGGGCCACCAGCCAAATTATAAAAGGCAACATAATCGCTATACCTTAATTTTTGTTTCCTTTTGTTCCTTGTTTTTGCTTTGCTTCATCGTTGGTTGATTAAGAGTCTGGTAAACATTTCTCATCTATACTATGGGTTGGCATTTCCCTCAACCATTTCCTCAAGTCTCAAAAAGCATTGGCCATGCTATCATGCCACATGGGAGTTCAAGGGGGAAAGACTTCAGAGTCCATTGAGAATTATCTGGAAGAAAAGGGTGAGTCACTTTTTTCCTCCAGCTGAGGGACAAGTCTGACCTTGAGTGGAACTTCTTACATTCACCAAGTGAAGGGATTACCCAGTAGAGAGAAACTGCCATCTTGCTAGAGGTGCTCTGTACTGACTGCTAATTCAAGGCCACCTGGGATTCACGTGGTCTCTGGTTGTTGTTTCCTATCTCACCAGTGACTGAAGATAGCAGTCACTGCACCAAAGAATGGGAAGGGCACACACTCCCTCCAGGTGCTGTGTGACTAGGAGGATATACAGGCTGAGGGACCCTCGACCTCGTGGCTTCCCTGATCTAATGTGCCCCACAGACATACAACTCTTGTCATTCCTCATGACTAAAACACATGCTGTGAAGCTACTGGAGCCGCTGGAATCTCCTGCTGGTGTCACACGTGTCTGTGAAGGTTCAGCTGTTCACAGCGCTGTCTTCTCTGCTCTGTGTCTTGTCCTAAAGCCAGTAATCTTTGGCCTATAATCATGAGCATATTGTGCCTTCTGAGTGTGATGGACAAGCTGAGGCCAAAACCCACCAGTCCTGTGGTGTCTCAATTCTATGGTGTTGGAGATTACACTGAATGGTTTTAAATGTCAAGGGGCACCTGGGTGACTCAGTCCGTTAAGTGGTTAAGTGTCTGACTTCAGCTCAGATCATGATCTCGTGGTTTGTGAGTTCAAGCCCCGCATTGGGCTCTGTGCTGGCAGCTCAGAGCCTGGAGCCTCCTTCAGATTCTGTGTCTTCCCCTCTCTTCTGCCCCTCCCATGCTCCAGCTCTGTCTCTCAATAATAAATAAAAATGTAAAAAAAAAATTAAAAAAAAAAGTCAAACACTATTGAGTAATTACAATATCCATAAAATGTCATCTCTTGAATTAGCAGAGATTTTTCAAATTTATTTGTTAGTTCTAGTGGGGTTTTTTTTTTTTTTATCCACTCCTTACCTACCTTTTTATTGTGAAGATTTCCCAAGTTTTCCTAATGCAACCTTCCCCAATGCTATTATGTATTCTTATCTCCCCTTTGTTACACAAAATGTGTAGTTTACTCACGTACTGCTAATCCAAATTTGGGAAAGTGTATATCAAATCACACCTTAGTACGCTTAGCCAAGTGCCTTTAACTTTACATATGTACCAGAATATTGCATATTATTATTTTGGAAAAAATAAACTCCAGAAGACATGATAGGTATGCCTTTCCATTTGTTCAAGTCTTCTTTTGTGTCACTCAGCAAATGGCACATTTTTTTGTGAAACTTATTCCTAGAAATTTTGTCTTTTTAGTTACAATTGTAAATAAAACTCTTCTTCCATTAATCTACTGATTCCAAATATTAATTTTGTATCCAGTCACTTGAGCAAAGTCTCTTATTACTTACAGTACTTTTTAAATGGTTTCCCTTAGGTTTTCCAGTTGAAAAATTATACCACTTAAAATAATCATAAGTGTTCCTTTTTTCCAACTATTTATACTCCTTAGTTCATTCTCTTATTATTATTATTTTTTAAATGTTTATTTATTTATTGAGAGAGAGAGAGAGAGAAAGCATGAGCAGGGGAGGGGCAGAGAGAAACGGAGAAAAAGAATCCCAAGCAGTCTCCAGGGTCTGAGCTGTCAGCACAGAGCCCAACACAGGGCTCAAATTCACAAGCCTTGAGATTATGACCTGAGCCGAAGTCGGACGCTTAACCAACTGAGCCACCCAGGCGCCCCTCAGCAAAGAATTTTTTTTTGTTGAAGGTTTAGAGAACATCTTTGAGATACAGTTACGATTTGCAAAGAGGATTTTTTTTTTTTTAGATAAAATTCACATAACATAAAGTTAACCATTTTAAAGTGAACAATTCGGTGGCTTTTAGTACACTCAGTGTTGTGCCATCACTACCTCTATCAAGGTCCAAAACATTTCATCACCCCGAAATAAACCCCATACCCACTAAGCAATTGCTCCCCATTCCTTCCTACCTCTTGCCCCTGGCAACCCCAAGCTTTCTATGGATTTACCTATTCTATTCACTCACATAAGTACAATCGTACAATATGTGACCTCTTGTGTCTGGCTTCATTGACTTAATAATGCTTTTTTTTTTTAACGTTTTTATTTTATTTTTGAGAGACATAGAAACAGAGCGTGAGCTAGGGAAGGGCAGAGAGAGAGGGAGATACAGAATCTGAAGCAGGCTCCAGGCTCTGAGTCATCAGCACAGAGCCCGACGTGGGGCTTGAACTTACAGACTGTGAGATCATGACCTGAGCTGAAGTTGGCCACCCAACCGACCGAACCACCCAGGCGTCCCTTTTTTTTTTTAATTTTTTTAACGTTTTTCTAGTAATGCTTTTAAGGTTCATCCATGTTGTAGCACGGATCACGAATTCACTTCTTTTTATTAGTGAATACTATTCCATTGTATGTATATACCACAATTTGTTCCATTTACCCATCAATGGGTATTTAGCTTATTTCTGCCTTCCGACTATTGTGAATAGGGCTGCTGTAAACATTGGCGTCCAAACATTTGTTTGAGTATCTGTTTTCAATTCTTTTGGGTATATGACTAGGAGTAGAATTGCTGGATCATATGGTAGTTCTATGTTTATGAGGAAATGCCAAACTGTAAGAGTTAAATTTTAAAGGTATTTTGACTCGAATAATGAGAGAACAAGTGTACGCTAAAGGGGAGGAGATAGGGGACAGGGGTGAATGGAGTGTTCTTTAGAGGAAGAAGTTTAGTGTGGTTTCCCAGAAACAGATGCAGATATAATCATATTTGTTATTTTTCATAAATCTTGGACAAGCAGTGCAAAGTTAAGTGAGTTTAGAGATGACATTAGATGATGTGCCAAGCAAGAGGGGACAAAGTGCGAGAAGATGTTGAGTAGCTATATAATTGGTCAGAACATTAGCAAATGAACTATAATATGAGCAAATACTAACAGAGGAAAATAGTATCAATCAAGGTATGAGAATTATGAACCCTAAGCTATTACTTACGAATGATGAGAAAACAGCTCTCAGTCATAACTGATTATTCTCTTAAGAAATCACTTTAGTGAGGGGGGCCTGGGTGGCTCAGTTGGTTAAGTGTCCAACTCTTGATTTTGGCTCAGGTCATGATCTCATGGTTCCTGAGTTTGAGCCCCCAGTTGGGCTCTGTGCTGACAGTGCAGAGCCTATTTGGGCTTCTCTCTCTTCCTCTCCTTCCCTCTCTTTCCTTCTCCCTCCCTGTCTCTCTCCCTCTTGCCCTCTCACAAAAAATAAATTAAATTAAAAAATTAAAAAAAAGAAATCACTTCAGTGAGATATGAATTATTGTGCACACCCAAGAAGAATCTTGGACAAAAGGAAACCTCATCCTATTGTACCACATTTGAAAATTATAGTCATGACTCAGGTGGACAAAGATAGATAACTTTATTTTTATCTTTTAACTGATTTCAACCTTGCTGAGCATCAATCATTTTTTTTCCCCAGCAGCAATAAACAAAAATGCTTGCCAAAAAATGTAAGTACATCAGTCTGGATTACAAATAAGTCTCTCCAGCTTCCCCAGACTCTTTTGTGTGTGCCCTAGTGTGGCATTGCTTACGGGAACTACTCCAGACAATGGATTTGTCTGCTCTGTCACCTAGTTTGTACCTAAATGACTACGAATATCAATATCTAGCTCCTTCTTCAGTAAAAGGCATATGAAGAAGGCAGTCACAGTACAAAGGGATGAGACATGAGAGTCAGCCATTTTTGAGATGAATTGCCACTGACTGACAGGAAGAGGCTCATTCACATTATCTCTGGCTCACCTGATCACCTCTTTTTGAAGTATCAGAGGATAGAGGTTCCAACACAACCTTTGCAGTGGAGACCTTTGATGAAACATGGGTGCCAAATATTTTTTTGAAGTATCTATTTTTTTCC
This sequence comes from Paguma larvata, assembly GCA_030068075.1. NCBI lineage: Eukaryota > Metazoa > Chordata > Mammalia > Carnivora > Viverridae > Paguma > Paguma larvata. The sequence goes on from CM057829.1 coordinate 35,657,732, forward strand.
TTTGGCTTATGCATATTTTTCCCTTCACTATCATTAAGAAAACCATATTTGTTATCATGCTTTTGTCTTTTTATTTAAGACATTTTTTTCTGAGAAAATATTGTCATGGTATTACCATTTGCTAGATCAGACCTAAAACTGTTCTTAACGATAATGATAGTGGCCATGTAAATATAGCAGGCCAATGCTTTCTTCTTCTCTCTACCTCTTTAACGAATGGGATAGCTGGCCTATTTTGTCTCTCTACTAGTCACTTATACAGAATTCATCCTGTTTTGTTCACTTAATGGTGACAGACTGCCATTATGTTGTGTAAGATAAAGAAGATCTAAGGACAAAGAATGACATGTTGTGTCCTGGAACACTTATAGTTCAGAGGGCAGGGAATGGACACAGTCAGTGCCGGCATTATTACAGTTTTGTGTGTGTGTGTGTGTGTGTGTGTGTGTGTGTGTGTGTTAAAACATGGTACACATAGATCTGAAAATATATTTACTGGTTGTTATAAAATCACAAAGGAGGGCATATAACTGAGACCTGGGGATGAGATAGGAAAAGAGAATTCGGGTAATACCTTATGGAGATAGGGATATTGGAATTGAGTTGGAGGACACACTGTAGTATGCAAGGTGAGAAAACAGGGAAAGACATTATAGGCAGAGGACTGGTCTGAGCAGTGGCATGATAATAAAGCACGCTTCAGGAATTTCAGAAAACACGGTGAGCTGCAACACAGAACGTAAGGGTTGGAAGGTGTATGAGATGATGATGGAGAAGGTGGCTTTTTCAAAATGGAGTTTTAAATCTTAAAAAAAAATTAATGTCTGGGATATTTTGTTGAATTATACTTTTAGTATTTGTCATCCTCTAATTAAAAAATAAAATCCAGGGGCGCCTGGGTGGCTCAGTTGGTTGAGCGGCCGACTTCGGCTCAGGTCTGTGAGTTCAGGCCCCGCGTCGGGCTCTGTGCTGACAGCTCAGAGCCTGGAGCCTGCTTCGGATTCTGTGTCTCCTCTCTCTCTGCCCTTCCTCTGCTCATACTCTGTCTCTATGTCTCTCAAAAATAAATAAACATTAAAAAAAATTAAAAAAAGATTAAATCCAGCAGGTCTATTACATGCATGTTGGTTCTTCTTTGCCTTTCCTCAATATTTGCTATTTTCTCTCAAAATTTTTTTAACTTTTTCTTCATTTACTTTAGTCTTAAATTTTCCTTCCTTTCACCTTTTGTCACTATTAAAGGTTCACCTGTTGTGTTTTTTTACTCTCGTGTTTCTTTTAGTTAGGTTTTTGTTTATGGAATGAATGATCTTTTATTTTGAATTACTTCCTGAACTCTGTCACTTTATCCTGAGTTTTTGTAATCCTGACTTAGGGTCTTTTTATGGCATATTTTATTTTATTTTAATGTCCTTTAGCTTTCTTTAAAATAATATGTTATAGCTTTGATCTACTCTTTGGTCTCTCTTGGCATGTGCTTGTTAGCTATAGGAATGTTATTCTGCATTTACTTCTCTTTTTTGTTATTATAATTTTATATGGGACTAATCTTGATATTTTTCTGTTGCTCATTTTTTAAGGTTTTTAAAAAAATGTTTATTTTTGAGAGAGAGAGAGAGGGAACGAATCAGCAGGGGAGGGGCAGAGACAGAGGTGGGCAGAGGATCTGAAGCAGGCTCTGTGCTGACAGCAGAGAGCCCAATGCAAGGCTTGAACTCACGAACTGTGAGATCATGGTCTGAGCTGAAGTCAGACACTTAACTGATTGAGCCACCCAGGTATCCCTAAGTTTTTTTAATTGTAGTGAAATACATGTAACATAAAGTTTACTATCATAATTATTTTTAGGTGAACAGTTCACTGGTATTAAATACATTCATAATATTGGGCAACTGTCACTGCTATCCATCTCCCTAACTCTTCTTACCTTGTAAAACTGTACCCATTAAACAATAATTCCCCATCTTCCCTTCTCCCTAGCCCCTGGCAACTTTCTGTCTCTATGGTTTTGACTACTCCAAATACCTCAGATAAGTGGAATCATACAGTATTTGCCTTTTTGTGACTCGTTTGTTTCACTTAGCATAATGTCCTCAAAGTTTATCCATGTTGTAGCATGTGACAGAACTCCCTTCTTTTTTAAGACTAAATAATAGGTGTATATCTTATTTTGCTTATCTATTCATGCGTTAATGGACACTCAGGGTGCTTCCACATTTTAGCTACTGTGAAAAATGCTGTTATTAACATAGGTGCACAAATATTTCATTGAGACCCAGCTTTGAACTATTTTGGTTATATCAGAAGTGGAATTGCTGCATCACGTGGCAATTTAACATTTAATTATTTGAGGAACTGCATACTATTTTTCATAGCAGCTGTACCCACCAACAGTGCACAAGGGTTCCAATTTCTCCACATCCTCACCAACAATTGTTGCTTTCTGTTTTTTAGATAGTGGTTATCATAATGGGTGTACGTGGTGTTTCCCTGTGGTTTTGATTTGCATTTTCCTAAGGGTTAGTGATGTTGAGCATCTTTTCATATGCACGTTGGCCATTTGGATATCTTCTTTGGAGAAATGTCTGTTCAAGTCCTTTGCCCATTTTTGAATTGGGTTGTTTTTGTTGCTGAGTTTTAGGAGTTTTCTATATGTTCTGGATATTAATCTCGTATCAGGTATACAATTTGCAAATATTTTCTCCCATTCTGTGGATTGCCTTTTTAATCTGTTGACAGTGTCTTTTGATGCCCAAAATGTTTTAATTTTCATGAAGTCCAATTTGTATATTTTTTTGTTACCTGTTCTGGTGGTGCCCTAAGAAATCATTGTCAAATCCCATGTTGTGAAGTTTTTGTCCTATGTTGTCTTCTAAGAGTTCTATTGCTTTAGGTCTTACATTTAGGTATTTGAACTGTATCGAGTTAATTTTTGTAAATGGTAAAGGTCCAACTTCAATCTTTGCATGTGGATATCCAATTGTCCCAGTAATTTTTGTTGAAAAGACTGTCCTGTCCCTCATTGAATGCATCCTTGTCAAAAATCATTTGGCCATATATGTAAGAGTTTATTCTTTTATTTTCTTTTAATGTTTATTTATTTGTGTGTGTCTTTGACAGAGAGAGAGAGAGAAAGAATCCCAAGCAGGATCTGAGCTGTCAGCACAGAGCCTGATGTGGGGCTTGAACTCATGAACCGTGAGATCATGACCTGAGCTGAAATCAAGGGTCAGATGCTTAACTGACTGAATCATCCAGGTGCCCCAGTGTGAGGGTTTATTTCTGTGTTCTCCATTCTTATTCCATTGGTCTATATATCTGTCTTTATGTCTGTACCCTACTGTTCTGATTACTGTAGCTTTGAGGTAACTTTTGAAGTTAAGAAGTGTGAGTCCTCTGGTTTTGTTGTATTTTTGTGTTTTTTTTTTTCAAGATTGTTTTGGCTAATTAGGTTCATTGAGATTTCATATGAATTTTAAGATGAGATATCTTTTTCTGCAGGAAACGTCATTGAGATTTTTATAGGGATTGCATTGAATCTATAGACTGCTTTGGGCAGTATTGACATTTATAACAATATTAAGTCTTCCAATTCATGAACATAGGATGTACTTCCGTGTATTTATGTCTTCTTTAATCTCTTTCAGCAATGTTTTATAGTTTTCAATGTATTTTTCTTCCTTGGCTAATTCCTAAGCATTTATTGTTTTTCATACTATCATAAATGAAATTTTTTTGTAATTTTCTTTTCAGATTGTTGTTAATGTATACAGAAGAAACTGATTTTTGTGTGTCGACTTTGTATCCTGTTACTTTGCTAAATTTATTAGCTCCAACACTGCATGTGTACGTGTGTGTGTGTGTAATCTTTAGGATTTTCTACATATAAGATCAATCATCCGTAAACAGAGACAATTTTACTTCTTTTTTTCCTATCTTTTTAAAAATGTTTCTTTATTTTGAGAGAAAGAGGGAGTGCAGGGAAGGGGCAGAGAGAGAGAGGGAAAGAGAGAGAGAATCTCAAGCAGACTCCATGCTGCCAGCACAGAGCTCAATGCAGGGCTCGAACCCATGAACCATGAGATCATGACCTGAGCTGAAACCAAGAGTCAGACGCTTAACCTACTGAGCCCCCAGGTGTCCCAATTTTACTTCTTCTTTTGCAATTTGGATGCTTTTATTTCCTTTTCTTGACTCATTGCTTTGGCCAGAACTTCCGACACTATGTTGAATAGAAGTATTAAAACAGGCATTCTTGCTTTATTCCTTCTGTTTCTCATTTTTATATAAAACTGGTTTCCCTGAGCTTTTAAAAGGAGTATGGCCAGAACAGCTTTTCTCCAGCAAAGTTCTTTCCTCTAGCAGAGTTCTCTTTCTGTTTTTGTGTTGTGGCAGCTTACTTTCTGGGATTTCCCGGTTCTATCTCTCCTCTCCTTACCCCCTCAAATTTCAGTTTGCCCTTAAGTTTCCTTTGCTACTTATATTGTCCCTGTTCTGCTCAACTGTGATTCCACTCTCTAGTTTCTCCTCAGTATGGTGGTCCTGCATGGTCAATCTCCTGAATGTAGAGTCATAGAATTCTCCAGCACCCTCAGACCTTCCTGGGGATAGCCTTCCGCTCACAAGCTGCTGGAGTGAGCAAAACCCAGGTTTCTGCTGCTGTTCTCAGAATTCCCATTTCACTTTCCAGTAATACTTCCTTGGGCTACTTTGGGATTCTCTTTTTTCTAAGGTCCTCCAGACACACCATTATTCCCTCTGCTGCCTCTCAAACATATGATGATACCGTGCAGGTTTGGTGCTGTTATTTTGGCCCGTAGGCCTGTTATTCTGGGGTTTGTCACTGAATTTTATTATAAGTATTACCCATGAGATTTTGGTTTCACTATCTAGTTGTACTTGTTTTTTTTAACACGAGGGGAAATTCATTATGATATCTTAAGAGGTCACATATTGTGTGATTCCATTCACATAGCATTCTTGAAATGACAAAATTAAAGAGATGGAAAAGAGATAAGTGGTTGCCACTGGTTAGGGGTGATAGGAGGAGGGACAAGGAAGATCTTTGTGGTGACGAAGTAGTTCTGTACTTTGAGTGTAGTGGCAGTTACATGAGTCTACACATATGATAAGGTAATGCATAGGGGCGCCTGGGAGGCTCAGTCGGTTAAGCATGGGACGCTTGGTTTCCACTCGCATCATGATCGCACGGTTTCATGAGTTTGAGTCCCGCATGGAGCCCTGCATTGGGCTCTCTGCCTTGGATTCTCTCTCTCTCCCTCTCTCTCTCAGCCTCTCTCCCACTCACGCGGTCTCTGTCTCTCTCAAATAAATAAATAAACTAAAAAAAAAGGTAATGCTTACAATGGGTACCAATGTCAAATTCCTGGTTTTGATATTGTCTTATAGTTAGGTAAGATGTGACCATTGGGAGTAACTGGGTGGAGAGTACAAGACACCTGTCTCTCTGTAGCATTTCTGCAAATTCCTGTGAATTTATAATTATTTCAGAGTTCAAAAATATTAAAAAGAGGAATGAAGTATTGATACATGCTATAATGTGAATAAACCCTGAAAACATTATGCTAAGTAAAGGAAGCCAGTCACAAAACACCACATATTATATGATTCAATTCATATGACATGTCTAGAAAAGACAGATCTAGAGACAGAAAGTAGATCAGTAGTTGCCTAAAATGGGTGTGTGTGTGGAGAGTAGGGAGGGACTGCTAATGGATATGAGGGTGTTAGGGGGGTGACGGAAATATTCGAAAATTAGATAGTGGTGATGGTTTCACAACTCTGAATATTCTAAAAATCATTAAGTTGTATACTTTAAGTGGGTGAATTTTATGGCATGTAAGTTTTATTTCTTTTTTTTTTTCACTCCAAGTCACTGTGTTTTAATTTTTTAATTTACATCCCAGTTAGTTAGCATATAGTGCAGCAATTATTTCAGGAGTAGATTCCTTAATGCCCCTTACCCATTTAGCCCACCCCCCCCACGACTCCTTCAGTAACCTTCTATTTGTTCTCCATACTTAAGAGTCTCTTATGTTTTTGTCTCCCTCTCTGTTTTTATATTATTATTATTTTTTTAAATTTTTGACGTTTATTTATTTTTGAGAGACATAGAGACAGAGCATGAGCAGGGGAAGGGCACATCGAGAGGGAGACACGGAACGTGAAGCAGGCTCCAGGCTCTGAGCTGTCAGCACAGAGCCTGACGCGGGGCTCGAACTCACAGACCACAAGATCATGACCTGAGCTGAAGTTGGATGCTCAACTGACTGAGCCACCCAGGTGCCCCTGTTTTTACATTATTTTTGCTTCCCTTCCCTATGTTCATCTGTTTGGTATCATAAAGTCCTCATATGAGTGAAGTCATATGATATTTGTCTTTCTCTGAGTAAATTTCGCTTAGCATGATACCTTCTAGTTTCATCCACATAGTTGCAAATGGCAAGATTTCATTTGTTTTGATTGCCGAGTAATACTCCATTGTATATATATACCACATCTTTATCATCCATCAATGAACATTTGGGCTGTTTCCATATTTTGGCTATTTTTGATAGTGCTGCTATAAACATTGGGGTGCATGTGTCCCTTCAAAATAGCACACCTGTATCCCTTGTATAAATACCTAATTTATTAGGTATTAATGGGTCATAGGGTAGTTCTGTTTTTAATTTTTTGAGGAATATCCACACTGTTTTCCAGAGTGGCTGCACCATTTTGCATTCCCACCACCAACACAAAAGAGATCCTCTTTCTCTGCATCCTCGTCAACATCTGTTGTTGCCTGAGTTGTTAATGTTAGCCATTCTGACAGGTGTGAGGTGGTATCTCATTGTGATCTCATTGTGATTTGTATTTCCCTGATGATGAGTGACGTTGAACGTCGTTTCATGTGTCTGTTGGCCACCTGGATGTCTTCTTTGGAGAAGTGTCTGTTCATGTCTTTAGCCCATTTCTTCGCTGGATTATTTGTTTTTTGGGTGTTGAGTTTGATAAGTTCTTTATAGATTTTGAATACTAACCCTTTATCTGACATGTCATTTGCAAATATTTGCTCCCGTTCCATCGGTTGCCTTTTAGTTTTGTTGATTGTTTCCTTCACTGTGCAGAAGCTTTTTATTTTGATGAGGTCCCAATAGTTCATTTTTGCTTTTGTTTCCCTTGCCCCTGGAGACATGTTGAGTAAGAAGTTGCTGCAGCAAAGGTCAAAGAGGTTCTTGCCTGCTTTCTTCTCAAGGATTTTGATGGCTTCCTGTCTTAAATTTAGGTTGTAAGTTATATTTCAATAAAACTGCTTTAGGGGCACCTGGGTGGCTCAGTCGGTTAAGCGTCCAACTCTTGATTTGGCTCACATCATGATCTCATGGTTCATGGGATTGAGCCCTGCATTGGTCCCTGTGCTGGCATCACAGAACCTGCTTGGGATTCTCTCTTTCCCTCTCTCTCTGTCCTCCCCCGCTCACTCGTGTGCATGTGTGCATGTGTGCATCTCTCTCAAAATAAATAAATAAACATTAAAAAAAATAAAGCTGCTTTAAAAAGACTTGCTATTCCACAGATCGGTGAAGATGTAGAATCACTGGAACTCTAACACGCTGCTGGTGGGAATGTAAAAACCACTTTTGAAAACTATTTTACAGTTTCTTAAAAAGTTAAACATAAATCTGGGGCGCCTGGGTGAGCTCCAATTTGGGCTCACATCATGCTCTCACAGTTCACAAGCTCGGGTCCCACATTGGGCTCTGTGCTGACAGCTCAGAGCCTGGAGTCTGCTTCAGATTCTGTGTCTCCCTCTCGGTCTCTCTCTGCCCCTCCCCCACTTGCACTCTGTCTCTCTCTCCTCCAAAAAATAAATAAATATTTAAAACAAAAAAGTTAAACATAAATCTATGATCCAGCCATTCCACTCCTAGGAATTTACCCAAGAGAAAGGAAATATATACCCATAAAAACTTATTCTCGAGGATTCATAACAGCTTTACTTGTAATGTTTAAAAACTTAAAATAACCCAGGGCACCTGGGTGGCTAGTCAGTAAAGCATTTGACCTTGGCTCAGGCCGTGATCTCACGGTTTGTTAGTCCCCGCCCCACATTCAGCTCTGCACTGACAGCGAGAGGAGCCTGTTTTGGATCCTCTGTTTCCCTCTCTCTCTCTCTCTCTACCCCTCCCTCTCTCCAAATAATAAATAGATAAACATTTTTAAAAAGTTAAAATAATCCAATGTCCATCCACAAGTGAATGGTAAACGAACTGTGGTATATCCACATAATGGTATTCTATTCAGCAATCAAAAGAAATAACTATTGATACACGCCACGAGATAGATAAATCTTAAAATGGTTATGCTAAATGGAAGAAACTAGATGTAAAGGACTGCATACTGTATCATTTCATTTATATACCATAGGTTTCCTGGGAGGGGAGACAGGGGAAAAACAGAAAGGAATTACAAATTGGTCTCACCTAACTATTGGAGGCGATAGATATGTTCATTATTTCGATTGTGCTGATGGTTTCATGGGTATATACTTAAGTCAAAATTTATAATTTATACTTTACACGGTTTATGTCAACGATACCACAATAATGCTTTAATTTTTAAAAAGTACTGGGGCACCTGGGTAGCTCGGTCGGTTGAGCATCCAGCTTTGGCTCAGGTCATGATCTCATGGTTTGTGAGTTTGAGCCCCACATCAGACTCACTGCTGTCAGCGCAGAGCCCACTTTGGCTCCTCTGTGCCCCTCTCTCTCTGCCCCTCTCCTGCTCACGCTCTCTCTCAAAAATAAACATTGAAAAAATGAATGAAAAATTTAAAAAATACTATGATGCTATCATCATATCCCTAAATTCAGCAATCATATTTTTGATTTTCAAGATTCTTTCCTTGTTCCCTTTTTTCACAGTATTATGACTTGTTTTTGTAAAAAACAAAACAAAACCTGTTTCCTTGTGACTATTAATTATCTGTTGTTGCTATTATCGTTTCTGTTTTATTTCTTGAACTCTCTCTGCTGTCAAATGTGGGTATATTTTTGTTTGTTTTTCTTTCTTTTTTTTTTTAAGTTTAGTTATTTTGAGAGAGGGAGAGAGGGAGAGCATGCAGGAGGGGCAGAGAGAGAGAGGGAGAGAGAGAATCCCAACCAGGCTCCATATTGTCAGTGTGGAGTCTGACTCGAGGCTTGAACCCATGAACCGTGCGATCATGACCTGAGCCGAAATCAAGAGTCTGTCACTTAACCGACTGAGCCACCCAGGCGTCTGTTTTGTTTGTTTTTAAAGCCAGTGCAGGGCTTGAACTCACAATCCCAAGATCAAGATCTGAGCTGAGATCAAGGGTTGAATGCTTAACCAACTGAGCCACCCAGACACCCTGTCAACAAATGTTTTTTTTCTATTTTTTTTTTTTTTAATCTTGGTTTTCCACTTTCATGCTATAGGCCTTCCTCAATGTTGGGTGATCTTTGGTTTTCTGTTCATATTATAAAAATACAAAAGAGAACATCTCAGTGAGGGCCTGCAAGAAGGCCTGCATTCCTTTGGGTAAAATCATGTTTTGAATGAAGTTCTCAAATTTCAGACTGAGAATGGCTTTATCTGGGGTGCCAAAATCGTACTAGCTATCCTGGATCCCCCTTGCCTTTTAGAGAATTATTCTGTGCTTTGTGCTTGGACTTAGTGGAAGGGACTGTCAATTACCTTCCTATGTTTAGCCTCAATATTCACTTCTACTCTTCTGCTCATTAAAACAATCTCTTGTCCCTTATCTGATGAAGCTGTCTCTCTCTTGCTTGAAAACACATCTTCTCCCTTCCCTTGCAAGAGAGGACAGTCCTTTATAACTAGAGTCAGATCTGGGGATGCTCTGGGAGAGAAAAATTCAAGTCAAATCTTGGAGAAGGCAGCTTATACACAAAAAACAATTATAGAGATTTTGCTGATTTATAGCAGGACTGGATTCGGTGCCTGTCCACCAAGTTAGGAGGGATGTAATTTTAGATTGGGACTGAATTATTGATGTCAGTGTCCTTATTGAAGATTTTAAATTCATTGTGCTGGCAGCTGAGAATAGTTATAATAATTTGCTCAGCTGGTTAACCAAAACCCAGATCCACAATGGCCTCCATTTAACAATGGATCACATCAAATTGAGGTGCCAGAAGTTTCTTGAAATAATGCATCAAAAGGAACTTCAAGACCTAGGGAGACAGAAACCTTGGAACGACTTATATAAATACCACCATCACCACCATGTACATACAATTATGGGCCCTGAGAGAGACCCCAGAAGGTATTCTCTTCACCAAAGCCTTATGACATTGGCGAAGGAGTGCCACTATTTTTGAAAAGCACTTTAACGCCCATTCTCTGTAAGCCACCGATGTTGCTAGAACATGGAAACGAGATGGAATATCTAATTTAAATGGGGTTGGGAGCATCCAGGGGCGCAGAGGTCATAGAGTGCACTTAACCATCAGAGGCAAAGTGGGTATTGTTACCAAATAGGCAGTGGAGAGCTTAGAGGTGTTTATTTTGAGTCTCTATTTGTCATGGTGTTTGATTTTCCAACATCTCTTCCACCCCAAGTCTCTAAGTCGGTTATGGTACTCTTATTCCCTTTACCAGTGATTGGTTTAGGACATGTCAATTCTGGACAAGGATATGAAGGGAATTCTCCTGGAGGGTTCTGGAAAATGTCTCCTCAGTCCTAAAGTAAGATACCTACCCCAACACAGGAAGGGGCAAGGAGGGAACATTTCTTCTTCCCGTGGACTTTATGTCTGGATATGACACACAAATTCCTGGATCCATTTTGTGAATTTGAGAGAAGCCAGCCTGAGCACGGCCACCACACAGAGGGACGGAAAGTAGAGCAACAGAAAGAAGCTGTGCGATGACAGTACCGAGTGCTGATCATAAGGAACCCCACTGACTCACACCCCATGACTCACAACTCACCCTACTTCTGTAGACTTCCAATTTATGTAAGATTGTAGCTTTTCTTATCATTTAAGACAGTTTGAATTAGAGTTTTTCTTGTAGTTAAAAACATTCTGATGAGTCCCTGGGATGGAAGACGGTGGGCAATGTACTCAAGTCCTACTTGACGTATATATTGAAAAACCCTAGCAAAGAGACAGAGAATTCTTTCACTCAGACTTTATGACCCAGTGGATACAACAGTGTTCCATGAACGGGTGGAAGATGAGAAAGCCATGAGGAGTTTATGGCATGCCTCAGTAGGAGTCTGAGCAGAAGCCCCTAGAGTGATGGAGCAAACTATGACCTGTTAGACAGGTAATTCTTTTCCTTCTGAGCAGCTGCTCTAGCTGTGCTCCTGGGTACTTGGGGAGCCCAGGTGTTGGAGTACATACTGAAGCTGCCCACTGTGGGTTATCTGAGCCACCTAGCTACAAAGTTGGACATTCTAAGCAACACCTTGTCATTAGCTAGAAGAAACAGAATATACAGGATTAGGCTCCAGCCATTTCTGAAGACAAATTAAGTTGTAGGGGATGTCACTCCTCCTCCTCCGCGCCTAGACCAGCAACTTGCCTTCCAGAACAGCAGAGTGGCCTATGAGAGATCCAGTTAAGCTTCCAAATGGGACAATGTCTCATGAAGTCGGGATGCTGGCCTGCAGGAAGAAGTTTTATATGTTCAGAATCGTGAGTGAATATATCAATAGCACTGCTTCTCCTCTAATTAGATATGCAAGTATGGAAACTATGAAGTGAAAGTGAAATAATGCCTTTTGTGATTAAGTCAAATAATCGCTTCTCTTCTCCATGACTTGGGGATCTGTTGCCGTGGGCTTTAGGCATACAAGAGATGACTGCTTCCGTAAGGGAAAAACCTATGTTTTCTGCTGGTGGTCATTTTGGCCTTTTACACCACAAATGACTTGGTAAAAAAGGAGGCCGTGATGTTAACTGGGGTGACTGATCCCGAATAATCTTGACTATCAAGGGGGAAAAACAGTTCAGTTTCAAAGTGGGCATGGAAGACTCTTAACAGAACTCAGACATGTTGTTCTGGAGCAGGTCTTATACTACTGCATCTAGTGGAAAAATCAGTGGAAGATTACCATGTCCCCGTAAGGACAGAATTATCGAGGGCTCAGATCCCTGGTGGATTTTGGAAGAAACCCCACTGAGTGCCTGTGTGAAGACAAGGGGAGCATAGCACAAATCATAGCGGGAGAAAGTCACACATACCAACTACATCCCCACAAGTCATTACAGAATAAAGACTGTCGCCTCTACACATATTTCTTTCCTTGTTGCATAAATGTTTATCTGCTTCAATCAATTTTTGTCTCCTCCACTTTCACTATTTATATTTGGCATGTGAGTAATGGTTAGCTATACAATATTTAAATATCAGATTTATTGAGGTATAATTTAGTGCAGTAAAATTCATCCCTTTTTTTTTAAATTTTTTTAATGTTTATTTATTTTTGAGAGACATAGAGGCACAGCATGAACAGGGGAAGGGCAGAGAGAGAAGGAGACACAGAATCGGAAGCAGGCTCCAGGCTCTGAGCCGTCAGCACAGAGCCCGACGCGGGGCTCGAACTCACAGACCACGAGATCATGACCTAAGCTGAAGTCGGCCGCTAAACCGACTGAGCCACCCAGGCGCCCCCATCCCTTTTTAGGTATATAGCTCAGTGTATTTTGACAAGTGTACAGTCATATAACCACGACCACAATCAAGATCAAATATTTTTTTTTACCACTAAAATGTCCTCATGCCTTTTGAAGTCAATGTTCTCCCCCAATACCCAGACCTTGGCAACCACTAAACTGACCTTTGAACCTAACTTTTGTCTTTTATAGAATGTCATATAGGGACCTGTGCACTACCCTCCCCTTCGCATCTGGCATCCTTCACTTAGCATAGAATATTTAAGTGTATGAAATGCTTACACACTATGAGCATAGTGTGAAATGGAATCACACTATGAGTGAACAACAAGAGACCCCAAATGGAGCACACAGAGCTAAGAAGTGGGAAAACTCAGAAAGACAGTTCAAGGGATGTGGGGGAAAGAATGAGGAGGTCTGAGAAGCCATAGAAGAAGAGAATAAAGGGACAGGAGAGAGGCAATATTTGGAAAAGTAATCATTGAGAATTTTACAGACCAGATGATAGACATGAGTCTTTAGATCTAGGACGCAGAATGTACTATGCATGATAAAAAAATTTTTTAGAAGAACATCTAAACACAGTATAGTAAAACTCAGAACATCAAAGACAAAGAGAAGGCTTTCAAGGCAGATAAAGAGAAAAGGCAGATCACCTACAAAGTAAAACAAACTGACTAAGAGCAGACTTCTCAATAGCAACAGCAAATTCTAAAATAATGGAATAGTGTCCAAAGAGCTGAGAGAAAATATCTATCAACCTAAAATTATACATTAGGTAGGGGTATAGTTCAGGAAGAGGGAAAATAATCCCAGTAAGAAGTTCTGAGATGCAAGAAATAATTGAAGGCTAAAAAGAATTATAAATGTGTAGGCCAATCTGAATGAACACTTCGTAAAATGATAAAAATGAAAATGTCTAATACAGGGGTGCCTGGGTAGCTCAGTCAGTTAAGCGACTGATTTGGTTTCAGCTTAGGTCATGATCTCTTGGCTTCATGGGTTTGAGACCCACATTAGGCTCTGTGCTGGCAGTGCAGAGCCTGCTTGGGATTCTTTCTCTCTCACTCTCTCTCTCTGCCCCTTCCCTACTCGTGCTGTCTCTGTTTCTCTCAAAGTAAATAAAGTTTTGAAAAAAAGAAAATGTCTAATATGTAGGGTTAATAAAAGGTCAAGACTTGTGGTAAGAAGGGATTGGTGAGAGTAATTTCTCTTCTTAAAGATGTCTTGCATAGGGGTGCATGGGTGGCTCAGTCGCTTGAGAGTCTGACTTCAGCTCAGGTCATGACCTCATGGTTCATGAGTTCAAGCTCTGGAGCCTGCTTCAGATTCTGTGTCTCTCTCTCTCTCTGCCCCTCCCCTGCTCACACTCTGTCTGTCTTTCTCTCTCTTAAAAAGAAATAAACATTAAAAAAAAAAGATGTCTAGCATTAACTACAAGATATATGGGGGATTAAAAACCAGTAACTCCATTTTCAGCAAGACCGAGTGACAGGTATCATATGTATACTCAAAAAGGCATAAATGCTGCCAAAAGCATCACAGAAGCTACATGGAGATCAAATAGAATAGATACTACAGGAGATCGAGTGAACAGAAAGAGGCCAGAGGTGGCAGATCTCAGAAAATATTAGTAATACTACATTTCCTGTGGGTAAAGAACACTCACCTTGAAGTGAGCGACCTACATCCTTTACACACCACAAGAACTAAGAGAGCGGAAAACCAGTAGGCAGAAAGCAACTGGTCAGAAGGTGCATGGTTGGAAGCACCATAAAGACGAAGGGAGACCAGAGAAATGACCCAGAGGAGGCAGATATCAGAAAATGCCCACAGAATACACCCACTGAAGGAGCCTCCTGCCAATGGCGGGGCCAAAAAAATCCAACTCATTGCATAAAGCATAACAAAAAGGGAACTGGCACATCCTCATTACAAAAATACTGTAAGAAAAGAGGTGGGAAGGGATAGCAAAAGAGATGAAAACCAACACGGAACAGATTAAAATTCAGATCAAAAGTTAATTATAACCAAAACAAAACAAAATAAGGAACTGCCTCAATGAAGAAAGGCTTCACAGCAGAAATGCAAGAAATCAAGGAAGAGATGGCAAGAAAATAGGAGATGGAATATAAATTGGCCAAACTTAAGAAAGAAGTAGAAGAGGAAAAATAAACCATCTTTGAATTCAGTTATGTAGTTAGGAAGGGCCCAAGGAGAATAGACATGATACGAAGTATAGTAATGGACATAGAAGACAAAAGTGAAAGAAGCAAACAAAATGAAATGGAAATAAAGCTGCTCATTGCGATAGTCTCTAGCCACGTGTGGCTACTGAGCATGTGAAATGTGAGTGGTGAGACCAAGGCACCGAATTCTTAACTAGATTTAATTCTAATTAATTAAATGACCACATGTGGCTAGTGGCTACAATACTGGGCAGTGTACGATGAGAGAGAAAATGACACGAGCAGAAGATAGGCAAAGGAGACAGGACCCCACACGTAACTGGACTCCCCGAAGAAGAAAACCAAACCAATGGACATTGAAGTATTTATGATATAGTTCAAGAACTATTTCAAGATACAAATGTAAAGATCTTTCCTGAAATAATTGAGAGATTTGGATGTTCTTTTTTTTTTTTTTTAAACATTTTTAAAATTTATTTTGAGAGAGAAAGAGAGAGTGCAAGCATGAGTCAGGGAGGGACAGAGAGAGAGGGAGAGAGGATCCCTAGCAGGCACTGTGCTGTCAGCACAGAGCCCCGTGTAGTGCTCCATGTGTGGCTGGAACCCAAGCACTGTGAAATCATAACCTGGGCAGAAACCAAGAGGCTTACGCTTAACCAACTGAGCCACCCGGGAACCCCTTGATGTTCTTTTCAAATCAAAATACACACCATGTCCCAGGGAAAACAGATTCAAATACATCTTAGTAAAATTAATGGATGGATATTAATTCTTTTAATCCATGAGCATGGAATATCTATTTTTTTATGTCTTCTCGATTGACAGTTTATTAAAAACATGAAGCATGCAATTATCATATGACTCAGCAATTGCACTCTTGAGCATCTATCCCAGAGAAATAAAGACATATCACATAATAATCTGCACACAAATGTTCACAGCACTTTATCCGCAAAGGCCCCAAACTGGAAACAATTCAAATGTCCTTCAATGGGTGAATGGTTAAACAAACTGTGGTATATCCATATCGTGGATTATTACTTAGCAATGATATGGAACAAATAGTTGATAAAGGCAACGATCTGGATGAATCTCCAGAGAATTATGCTTAGCGAAAAAAGCCAATCCCAAAATATTTACTGTAGGATTCCATTTACAAAACATTCTACAGATAACAGAATTACAGAAATAAAGAACAGATTAGTGGTTGCCAGGATTTAAGAAGGCTACCTGGGATGGAAATAGGTGTGGCTATTAAAGGACAACATAAGAGATCCCTGTGGTGATGAACAGTTCTTTATCTTGACTGTATCCAAGTCAGTATGATAGGAGCCACTTTCAAAATGGTGGAGTAAGGACTATCAAAAATTTGCTTCTTCATAAAAGCAGTAAAAGCACAGGCAAAAATGATAAAAACCAACATTTTCAGAACTCCGGAAATTAACCAAAGGCTCAGAACAATCTGGGTATTTATTCATGAAAAATGGCTGAATCCCTGTAAATAAGAGAACTTTGTGGCATTTTAATTTGCTCTATTCCTACCCCTCTCTCTCAGTTTCTCAGTGGCATTGAAAACCAACAGCCCCGTAATCATGGTATCCATGAAAACCAGGAGCCTGGTAATCACTAGAGGGCACAAAATAGGTTTTGGAGCTTCTCAAAGGTCCCATCCTCAAAGATAGTAATTATTTGACCTTTCTGGCAGTTTCAGGTAAAGCACCTGGAAAACAAGTCTCAGCACTCGTGTTTATTTGAACTGACTCTTACTTCATGCAGCGTGAATGCCCTTTTCCCTGGAACATTTATGGAAAACAATCAGTGGCAATTGTTTAACATCGCAGGTGCTTTGGGCGATAACAATCGGGTGGGGCAAAGAAGTAGACAAGAAAATTTGGGAATCAGATATGTATGGTTATCTTTGAAAAGGTCCAACATTTTCCTGGAAATCTAGAAGAGCACATGCCAGTGCAGGACTGCGTGCGTGCCTAGAAAAGGCCTGAGAAGACTGGAATTTCTCTCACCATTGGCAGACCTTGGCAGTCTTGACAGAAGTAAAGACTAAAGAGTTGTCCAGAGTGTGCTGGAGTCTTGAAGATATAGCCTAAAATACACGCGCGTGCACACACACACACACACACACAACCTTTGGCAAAGGCTGGGAAACTTATTAATGAATGGCATGTAAGGAAGTGTCTGTCCATTCATTATCTGGTCACTAAGCTAACCAAGCAGAGATATAGTGGCCACATATGACAAAGAATAGACTTTACAGAATGAGTTCAGGAAAATCACTAAACAAAGAGCAGCAGCAGCAACGACAATAAACAGCAACACCAACACACCCCAGGAAGTGAAGGGAATCTAATTTCCAGAGTTGCCACATTATATTATTTAAAATGTCTAGTTTTCAACAAAAACTTATGATACGTGACAAGTAGCAGGAAAATATGACATATATGAAGGGAGAGGGAGAGAAAGCAGTTAACAGAAGATGTTTCTCAGGAAGCCTGGATGGATAGACTTCGCTAGACAACAACTTTACATCAGTTATTATAAACATGTTCAAAGAACTAAAGGAAATCATGTCTAAAGAACTAAAGGAAAGTATGAGAATGTCTCACCAAAGAGAGACATTGATAAAGAGACAGAATTATAAGAGAACCAAATAGAAATCCTGGAATTGGAAAGTACAATAACTGAAATAAAAACTTTATTAGAGGGGCACAACTACAGATTCAAGCTGGCAGAGAGAGGAATCAGCAGACTTGAAGACAGGTCAGTCGATTCTTCAGTCCGAAGAATATAAAGAACAATGAATAAAGAAAAGGAACTTAGTGTCAGTGACCTATGAGACACTATGAAGTGTGCATATATATATGCATAACACACACACACACACACACACACACACACACACACACAAAATGGAGGTCCCAGAAGGAGAGGAGAGAGAGAAAGAAATATTTGAAGAAGTTATGGCCAAAAGCTTTCCAGACTGGGTGAAAAACCATTAATCCACACGTCCGAGGAGCTCCACACACTCCAAGTTAGATAAACTCAAAGAGATCCACACCTAGACACATGGAAATTAAACTGTTGAAAATCAAGGACAGCGAGAATCTTGAAAGTAGCAAGAGAGGAAGCCTCAGTAAGATTAATAGCTGAATTCTCATCAGATCAATATTCTGGTCACGATATTCTCTATAATTTTTCAAAACGCTATGATGGGAGGAAACTGGGTAACAGGTACCTGAAATCTCTTTGTATTGTTTCTTATACTTGCACATGAATCTGCAATTATCCCAAAATAAAAAACTTAATTACACACACACGTACTTGAAAAAAAGTCCTTGGATCCAAGAGGAAATCATAATAGAAGTGTAAAAAATATTTTGAGCTGAGCCAAACAAAAATACTATGTATCAAGACTTGAGAAACAAACAGGTAATAGTGATAATTCAAGGTAAATTTACTACCTTGAATGTTTATATTAGAAATGAAGAAAGCTGGAAAATCAAAGAGCTAGATACCTAACTTCAGTAAGAAAATAGCAACGAACCCAAAGAAAATGGAAAGAAACTAATCAAAATAAAGAGCATCAAGAAAAAAGAATACAGAGAACCAAGAAAGCCAAAAGCTGATAATCTAGAGGGAAAAAAACCTAATAAAATTGACAAGGGGTGGGGGTGAGAGAGAAGAAAATATATTAGTAATGCAAAGCGGGACATAATTATAGATGCAGTAGAGATCTGAAGATAATACTTCGCAAAACTTAGATGAAGAAAATCCTAGAAAAATATAACTCAAGAAACGAAAATCTCATATAATCCTATGCCCATTAAAGAAACTGAGAATAGTTAAAATTTCTTACAAAGAAACCAGCAGGATTAAATAAATAGTTTATTAGATGAATTCTACCAACTTTTCAAGAAACAGGTCATTTCAATATTATATAATTCCAGAAAACAGAAAAAGAGGAAATATTCCCAATTCATCGTATCCGATTAATAGAGCTTAATTCCCAAAGCAATCGTATTACAGCCAATCTCACTAGTGAACCTAGTGGCAAATATATTAAAGTATTAGCAAATCAGATCAGTGATGTATAAAAGAGGTAATAAATCATGGCAAAGTCAGGCTAATTCCAGGAACACAAGAATGGTTTATTATTAGAGAACCAATTTTCACATTAACGGTAAAGGAGAAAACCAATTATCATCCTAATAGATGCAGAAAAAGCATTTGATAAAATTCAACACTCATCATGATAAAACAACATTTAGCAAAGTATCAATAGAAATGATTCTTAATCTGTTAAAGGGTATTTAACATAGACCTCAAGCAAACACCATTATTTTTATTTTTATTTTTTTTTGCAGACACCATTCTTAATGGGGAAATTCAGAAGCATTCCCTTTAAACTGAGTAAAAAGACCAGGATTCTATGATCACTGCTTCTAGCCGCCATTGTGCTGAAGGTCAGTTAGACAGACAGATGGACACACAGACAGAAAGAACCTAGTATTTGAAAAGGAAGATTAAAACTATTATTTAGATAATATAATTAAGAACATACCAATTATTAGAGATTATAAGAAAGGTTAGCAAGGTGGCTAAATAGAAGACGAATATGCAAGAATACATTGTCTTTCCAATACCAGCAACTAACAGAAAAATATTTAAGATACCGTTTACCATCGAGGCTGTGGTGGCAATGACCTGGCTAGATTGTATTTGATTTCTAGCTTGTCCTCCAGTCGTCCTGTCAACGGTGAGCCCTCCTTAAGCCCTTCAATACATTTTCTTGCTGAAAACGGCTAGATTTGGGGTTTTGTTGTTTGCACACATCCTGTAATTATGCTATTATATTAATTGGTATTTGGAATAAAATATGTGTCGGGGGTCCTCAGGACCACCCCCAAATGAAATGATTGGCTCGGAGGAAATCATAGGACTGACCATGCAGCTGTATTTATGGCTACGGTTTATGACAGAAAAGGGATACAGGGCAAAATCAGCCAAGAGGAAAGACACATGGGATTAAGTCGGGAGGAAACCAGGCCAGAGTTTCATGAGACCTCTCCCAGTGGAGTAACACAGGACACACTATTTCCCTTGGCACAGAGTCGTAACGACACGTCAAGCAAGTGTTGTTTACAAGCAAAGCTCATTAGAAACTCTGTCCGGGGTTTTTATCGGGGGGGCCTGGTTACATAGGCACCTTCCGCCTTCTGGAATGTACTCAAATTCCAGACTTCCAGAAGGAAGCAGGTGTTTAGCATCAACTATATTGTTTGCACCAATAGCTAGGCACAGTCAGCCATTCTTATCAGTTAGGGTGGTAAGAACCGTCACGAAATCCCAGATGTCAGCCACGGGCCAACCTTGTAAGCAGGTCTTTCAAAGGATGGCCACCAGGTCTGCTGTGCTAGCCCTTTTCTGTACAATGTGCATTCTTTCTTTCATACTGAATTGGAAAGCTAATTTATTATACCCTCTTGGCAACTCATTTACTTAGTTCTGGAATAATATCATTTATCTTTAAATATATTTCATATTAGCATCTATGAAATTACATCGTGCGTGGTTTTTTTTTTTTAATCTTTATTTTTTGAGGGTGAGCCAGCACATGCACACAAGTGAGGGAGCGGCAGAGGAAGAGGAGAGGAAAGGAGAGACAGAGAGAGAGAGAGAGAGAGAGAGAGAGAGAATCTTAAGCAGTCTCCATGCTCAGCATGGAGCCCGATGTGGGGCTTGACTCCACATCCCTGGAATCACAACCTGAGCCGAAATCAGAAGTACAACACGTAACCTACTGAGCGCCCGGGCACCCCTGAAACAACATAGTTAACAAAAAGTCAAGTAATAATACTACGAGGCTTAAAAATAAAACCGGAGATCCCTGCTTCACCCCAATTCCTGCTCTCCCAACTCAAAAGCAGCTATTTCAAACTCTTCAGCAGTTTCTTCCAGTACTTCTCACTTCTAAATAGCATGAATTTACTGTTAGTTCTTGCTCTTTCAATTTTATACATTATTATCTTTCAACTATAGACAGTGAGGGTTTAAATAACCCTCTTAGATCTCCTACCGCTTACCTCATATTCCCAAAACTGTTTTATTACACTTTTTAGCTAAATCTCTATTCTGTTTTTCATTATTATAATTATATAAATGTTCGCAAGTGAGCCGCATTGGCTCAGCTGAAATTATATTTCTTTTTCATGTGACTTGTCTTTCCTGGATTTAGTAAGTGCCTGTTTGTTTATTTGTTTGTTCATTTATTAATAAATATTATTTAATTAATTAGACAGAGAGACAGTGCACACGCGCGTGCAAGTGGGGACTGGGGCAGAGGGACAGAAAGAGATATTCTTAAGCAGGTTCCATGCTCAGTGTGGAGCCTGATGCAGGGCTCAATCCTGGGACCCTGGGATCATGACCGGAGTCGAAATTAAGAGTCAGATGCTCAACTGACTGAGCCACTAGTTGCCCCAGTAAGTGCCGGTTTAAAAATTTTCATTTTGTACGTGTGTATTATTAAATTCATCTCTAAACTCCCCTCAGTACTGAAAACCTCCTGTCATATGGTCAATGCTTCTGGTAATCTATCCATTCCAAATGTTTTCCAGTCCTCCCTCTGTCCTACAACTCCAATGGTTGTCCTCTAGGCGTGGTGCACAACTCCTCCCAGGATTTTCTGTCACCATAATTCTGAGGTTGCCTTTTGTTTCTTTCTTGTATTGGATTCCATTTTATAGATCCCCTGACTTTGATTTTTCTTGATTACTTCCTCCATCATTTTTGTGGAAAGTGTCTTTCAAGGGCGCCCGGTGGAGCGTCCGACTTCCGCTCAGGTCATGATCCCACAGCTCTGCTCGTGGGATCTTGAGCCCCGTGTTCATGCACTGACCACTCAGAGCCTGGAGCCTGCTTTGGATTCTGTCTCTCCCTCTCTCTCCCTCTGCCCTTCCTCCACTCGCACTCTGTCTCTCTCTATCAAAATTAACATTTAAAAAAAATTTTAAGAAAGGGTCTTTCCAGTGCGTCCTGAGAAAGAATAGTTAAGTGAGAACCTGCATGTCTGAAAATGTCTCTACACTATTTCTACACTTGATTGATATTTTGGCGAGGCATAGACTTCTATATGGAAAACAACGTTCTCTCAACGGCATTCTTCTGTTGGCTTCTAGCTTGATACCATTTTGATTCCAGTTCTTTCTATGTGACCTGTCTTTTCTCTCCAGAAGCTTTTAGGATCCTCCCTTTCTGTAGCACTGGTATTCCTGGTTTAGGTATTTTTCATTCATTGTACCAGAGAACTGGGGAGTCTTCATTCTGAAAACTCACTACCTTCCTTTCTGGGAAAATTCCTCATTTCTCTTTCTAGAATTACTATAAATAGGATGTCAGGCTTCCTGAATTCATCCTCAAATTCTCTTTTCTGTTTACATTTCTATTTCTTTCTTCTCGCTGGGAGACTTCCTCAACTTCACCTTCCAAATATCCCTTTATATCTTTAAAAATCTTTCATATTTTTAAGACTTTCCTTTTTTCTTTTTTGTCTCTCTCTCCCTAACAATACCATGGTCCCATTTGACGGATGTTACTCTTCGAGGCTCAGAGATTCGTTTGTTAAGATTTCTTAGTTCTCTATATATTGACCGTTTCCCTCTGTTCCTTTGTTTTAGGCTCTTTCAAGGGATTTTTCTCATCTATAGGTTGTATTCAATTTTAAGAGGTTTAAACAAAAAAGGTTGTTTTAAATTGTGTGTGTTGTGGTAGGGTGAGGCAGCACCCTACCTGTGGTGGGCTTCAGTGTAAGGCCAAAGTGGCAAACTGGATTTTAATTAGAGATTACTCTGTCCTTATTCACAAATGAGTTTTTTCTCTACTTTCAGAGAGGAATCCTGAAATTCTCAAATATCTTCTAACCCATGGCTTTTCAAACTTTAATATGCGTATGAATTCCCTAGGTGGAATCTTATTAAATTCAGATTTTGGTTTGGTCTGGAGTGGGGCCTGAGAGTCTGTATTTCTAACCAACTCCCAGGGGATGTCACTACTACTGGTTCTTGGATAACAATCTGCGTAGCATGGCTCTAATATAAACTTGGCTTCCAGTGTTCTGAAGTATGAGGGGAGAAAGGGGTAGGGCCGCTGAGGATTTTGATCTCATGAAAACATTGTTTTTCAATTCCCCACTGAAAAAAAGTGGGCTGGTTAAAAATTTTTCATGGGATTTTTTTCTCAGCCCCCTTCTGGATCGGCAGTCCTAGCAGTTTCTATCAGCTTCCCCCTTCCTCTTTATCGGCTCCAAGAAGAGAAAATGAGAGTGAGGAACGGGTTGTCTCACCATTCAGCATGCAGAGTTTCATTTTTATAGCTGTTTTCGAAAGGGCATTTCATCCCCGCCATCATTGATAACTGGTGTCCCCAAGTTCAGATCTCTTTAGTTCAAGTTCTTGAGATGGTACTGCGATAGTACATATCCAAGGAGTAGTGTGGAGATCTGGCAACGTCTAACTGCCCCTTTAAACAGATTTTTCAGCCAATTCTACCTTCAGGTCTCTTCTCCCAGTTACTACCTGCCCCCACCCACCCCTCCTTCAGAAGTATCGACAGTCTCCTACTTTTAAGCCTTTCTAGGGGTCCCCTTGTGGGACCACCGGGTGTGATCACAAACACATGTGGTTCCCTCATGTCCCTTTAGAGTCAGTCATCGCTTTCACCAATGGCCAGCTACCGATCTTTCTGTGACTATAGATTTTGTGCTTTCAAGAATTTCATGTAGATAGAATCATACATTATGTTACAAATATTTTTAACTAATCAAAGGCTAATATTCAATCAGGTTTTTCCTGGCTCTTTTTGCAGACTCGTTTTAGCTTTTCTGATATCCATTTACTTTCATTCTTTAAAATTTTATTGCTAATTCTCATCTGCTATTTCCCCATTCTCTTTGCTCTTGTGGATTTTATTTTTTTTTTAATCCTTTCCTAACATATTAGTGATGTTTCGGGGATAAATATATGTGCTTAATCCACACATTCTAACTACGTATCATTAAACTTTCCCAGAAATGTATCCCTTGCGTGATAGAGTACTACAGTGTAGAAGGCAGACTGAGTTTAAATCTGCCTTTATTTCATTGCTCGTTTCACCTGTACTATGTTCCTTTTCCTTGTTTTCTTTTTGGTTGGTTGAGTCTTTTATTATTCCTTTTTTCCTCTCCACTAGTTTGTGAGTTATGTCCTCTTTTTTTTTTTTTTCATTCTCTTAATGATGAGTCTAAAAATTACAACAGGTATTTTTTAATCAACTTAATCATGGCACAATTTTTCTATAAGTTATGGCTATTCAGCAGTTTGAAGACTTTTGACAAATGTTTCTCCATCGCCACGATCGATTTACAGATTGTTTCCACCACTGCCAGAAGTTCCCTCATGCTCCTTTAGAGGCAGTCATCTCTTTCACCTGTGGGCAGCTACCAATCTCTCTGTGACTACAGATTTTGCGCTTTCAAGAATTTCATGTAGATGGAATCATACGTTATGTTATGAGTATTCTTAACTAATCAAAGGTTAATATTAAATCCTTGAACTCTTCTCTTTTCCCAGACAATTCGAGGACCTTAAGACATTTTAATCCTGAATTCTGTAATATGCTCTAATTTATTGCTTAACTTTGATTTGCATATTGTATCAGTCAGGGTTCTCCAGAGAAATAGTATGTGTGTATATGTGTGTGTATACATATATATGTATCTGCAGAGAGGAGATATCATAGGAATTGGTTCAAGCAATTATGGAGGCCAAGAAGTCCCATAACTTGTCATCTGCAAGCTGGAGAACCAGGGATGCAAGTGGTGTAATTCAGTCCAAGTCCAAAGGCCCAGGAACCAGGAACGCCAACGTTGAGAACAGAAGATGTACCAGCTCAAGCAGAGAGTAAATTCGACCTTCCTCGGCTTTTTGTCTGATTCGGGTCCTCAACAGATTGGATGGTGCCCATTCACGCTGGAGATGATCTTTACTTAGCCCACTAATTCGAATGCTAATCTTCTGGAAATACCGTCACAAACACACCCAGAAATGACATTTTACCAGCTCTTTGAATAGCCCAGTCAAGTTGACACTTAAAATTAGCCATTATGTATATGTACCACCTGGAGGGGGGGGGCGGTTCTTGTAAAATGCAGGTCCTCGCCTAGTAGGTGCCATGTTTTTGTATATTTTCCCTCTCTTTGTAAAATTATACCAAATACACGGTTACTTGCAAGATTGGCTCTTTTGCTAAAAGATGGAAATTGGGGTGCCTGGGTGGCTCAGTTGGTTGAGCGTCTTAACTTCAGCTCAGGTCATGATCTCATAGTTTGTGAGTTCGAGCCCCGCATCGGGCTTTCTGCTGACAGTGCAGAGCCCACTTCGGATCCCCATCCCCACTTTCTTTGCCCCTCTCCTGCTCTCCTGTGTGCGTGCTCTCTCTCCAAAATAAACATTAACAAATAAATAAAATATGGAAATAACTTATATTTTATGGTGTCCTGACATTATTCTGATTAAGGCTTAGGATTTAATGAGAATGCTAATTAAAGGTTGAAATAAGAAAACATTAAATCAGTTTGAACAATTTACACTTACCACAAACCATTTACTTTCAGGCTTGTGGTTGAGCATTCCACTGAGTACATGGCAAAATGTTCTAGTTAGAATCCAAGCCCAAAGAGAACAATGCAAGCCATGCTAAATGGATAATTCAAGCCATACTACACCGTACTCTTCCCGTCTGACTAGATCTTAAAGCATAGAGCTATTCAAGTCATTCGCCTGTTCCAAAAATCATCAGGGACCACTGCCCCTACACATCCAGTTCCCTACTGGTCTCCACGCTCGGACTTTATTTTACCTTTCCAGTCTTTTCTCTCATGTCTCTCATTTTTGGGTCAAATGGGGGAACCTGCTGTTCCCTGAATCAATCTTGCGGTGTTCTTTCACCTTTGGTCATGCTGGTACTCAGTCTCCCCGTTGACACTCAACCCAAATTTTAAGGCGGAGCTCAAATGGAACCTTCTTGACAGCACCTTCCCTCTTCTCTCAAACCCTCATGCCACTTGGCTTGCAGCTCTCTTGAGTGGCTTATATGTTTATTATATGTTATATTATATGTTTGTTAAGATACTTGCTTTATTCCTGTGATTAGACTTGAAGTGCCTTCAGGCCTGAGAGCATAGCCTTTTTACGTGGTCTTTACAAGCATAATATAGAAACTTACCTGCAGCCCACAAATAATTATTGAATGAATACGTATTTTAGTGTGACAAAAGAGACTACAGAGAACTTGAGCTGACTTATCATTTCCTCGATCCTTGGGTCCGGGGACCCAACAGAGGCTCCTATGTAACCCTTTGCCACCTGTTCACTTGCAATAATTGTACCAATACTGTAAATACCTTCTAAGTTTGAACTTAAGATAATCTTCTCCTCAGTTCCTATGTTCAATCAGCCATCAAATTACTGATCTGTCTCCTGATTTTGATTTGAGTCTTCCTTTCCCTCCTCTTTCTCTACCATCCCCTCTATCATTCTGGTTAATTCTCTTTTGTTGCCATGACACCGAATTACCTATAGTAAATTCTTCCTGGTTTACCTAATCCTGTTCCAGCTCTAGTTTATCCTAGACATGATGGAGACCATAAGAATAACAATAATGAGTTAATAAATTGATAGATGAGAAATGGCATCTATATTGGACCTATTTTGGTATGGGTGTCCGCTGTACCTTTGGAGAATCACCTCCTGCCCATGTCCTCTGGCTCTAGTAGTGGACAATGGCCAGACTTCATCAGAGTACTATGTCTTTCTGGTCATAGCTATCAGCGTAGGTTGGATGAGAGACTGCTAGAGACCGTATCCCCATGACAGAATTTGCATCTCTTGACTTGGCTTTGCCTGAAGCCAGATGCACTCCTGGGCCTTCTGGTTATGCGAAATAGATGTCCTTTATTAAACTAATTTGAGTTTGTTTCCTAGTGCAACAAAGACTTTTTGATACAGTATGTAAAGCACGAAGCATGCTACCTAGCACGTAAGCGTTAGGTATTATTTTTTATTATCCTTGTACCCTTGCTATACCTCATATCTAATTCGACCTTTTCGTTTCTTAGCAGCTGTCCACATAGACCAGCTAGAATAATTTCCTAACTATTCCCTGCATACTGTTCCTTTGCCAGGGCTACCTGTAACCATCCTAATAAAGTCATTCTACACTCTTTTCAACAATTCACAGCCATCAGGATTTAGAAGCCTCCCATCTTCCATTTGAGTAATAGTGGCTCCACACTGTTCACTGCCTTATCTAATTTCTCCTGCATGTATTTTCTAGTTTTTCTAGCTTGTTTCTTAATTGTACACTACTCATGCATGGCAAGGAAAAATGTGCTCACTGGCCCCTTTTTTAGGTTGAGATTTTGTCATTATTTCCAACGCAATACACAGTAGGTGTTCAATAAGTGTCTGCTACAGGAATAAATGAATGGAATTAAATTTAGAAGGTGTGGTAGTCAATTTAAAGCCTGTGGTTAGCCTAAACTTTTTCCTTTTTCTAAGCAAACATTATATTCTTAGGCCATTTTCATTAAGGCATAAGAATATAATGATTCCAACCTCCAACATTCTCCCCATTTATGGTTTCATGCTTCTTTTAGCCAAGGTCTAAGGAAGGAATATTCTATAAAAATAATTTAACAATCAATCAAAGCCTATTTTCTCTCACCATACATATTTTATTAACCCAGGGATATTGCATCTGACCCTTGAGAGGTTTCTTGCTTGATAAACTAATGATAATAACAAAGCATTGACAAAGCTATCCTGAGATGCTGGAAACAAATATTGAGGGGGGAAAGTTTGGTATTCACACTTCCTTTTTTAGTTCTAAACGATAAAACATCCTCCTGCTCCAAATAAGTTAGTTTCTATTTAAAAACGCAGAATTTTGAAAAACTATTTGGAAACAGAAGTCTGTGCCTGTGTTTGTTGAACTTGATCGCTGTATGGTTTAATGGGAGGGCTGAGGGCTGGTGAATTTAAACTCTTTAAAATAGCTAAAGATTAAAGTTAATTAAACTTGGTTCTCTGGGATTTTTGACACATGTTCCAAATTTGTTTTTAATGACACATTGTGCCACGTTATAGTTAAGATTACATCACTGGGAACTGATTATGTGTGCAGTTACACTAACAGAAACCAATACCCAATGTCAAAAATAAAGAAACAGAGGTCAAAAACGTCAAAAAAAAAAAAAATAAAGGTCGAGGACATCTGTAATGTTACCATTAAAAAAGTGGAAGTTGAAAATAGAAGAGAAACACTGTCGAGTAAGGTCTTACTATGAAAACTTCCAATAGAAAAACCTGGAAATCAAATGTATGAGGGTAACTTCATGCTTTTTCAAAGCCATTTAAATCATTATTTTCTACTGACTGTTACAAGTGGAAACCGATGCATTTTCCCAAGGTATCTGTTCATTCATTTTAGTGGGGAAAAAAAACAGCGTCCAATCACACAAGCGGGAAATGTGCTGAATTTTGTGAACATTTATGAAGAAATAGAAGTGAGTAGTCCTATGTATAAATGGATGTAGTTCACATTTAAAAGAACAAGGAAAGAAATTCAGTGTTCTTGTTTCTATTAGTCTTCAGGGCTTCCCCCCCCCCCCTTAACTCAAAGTAATCGTAATATTCTTTTGCCTCTGGGGCTTTCCCTTCCACAATTAATCATCTTTTATCTAAACCTTCCCTCCAAATGAGTATTCCCCATAGCCTTACAACACCCGACATTAATTCACACTACTTCATCTTCACAGCTTTCAAAACATTGCCCTGGCCCTGCTTAGTTCCACGAGACACTCCCTTCTCTTTAAAAAAAATCGGTTAGCAGAAGTATTTTTGCTATCATTTTTACAAGGTGCTACCGTGCAACCAGAAAAACATCTTTGTACTCCAAATGAGCTTCCTAACTTTCATCAAACTTTCAAATTCAAACCATAATCTATTTAAATTCCTCAGGATAATGAACATCCATCTATACTTCAAAAGTAGCAATACGCTTGGCTTAACCACTTGGAAGACTTGGCTCCTAAGACTGTCTTTCATCCTCTGACTCTAGAATCGGGGTCCTTGATCATCAGAACCAGGCAAGAAATTGTGAAAGTCTCATCAAGCGCCACCACCAGCGCGGGCAGAGGGAACGCTTTCAAAATATGTCATTCATCTTCACATTTAAAGGCAGTCTATCCATACATCTTTTATACACATCGTTAAATATTGGTACTTAAGACTTCAGTCGTACGAGGCAAGCTTGTTAATTTACAGGCAAAAGGGGGTGGCAAAAGAGTCATCTCTTCTCAAATTTACTTATCAAAACAAAAGCCAGTCTGAGTCTCTCTCGAAGTCTGAAGTTACCGTTTGTCAAGAGTCTTTTAGAAAGCCGCTCATTGCATTAAATTAACCAATTCCTAGCCAAATCGGGTTTAAAGGAGAGTTTCCCTTGTCTACAGTGACAAACGAGTTACCAGGCGTCCTTAAGTAGGCTGTCAAACTTTTATGTCTACTCTTTTTAAACGTAAGGGAGAGAATGGCACACAACGAAGTCGGGTCTGTTTCTTAAGAAGGATGTCCAACGGGGAACAGGACGCTCACCTGCACACAACAGAGGGTCTTTTCCGGCTGCCCTCACTGGGGGAGGGGACGGACATCACTAGACCTTTGTCCTCCGGACCGGAGCACGGCCAGGGAGGGAGGGCGACTTTCTGGGAGCAGTACAGGCACCTGCACCCCAAGAAACTACAGACGGCTTTGGACTCCAGTGACTCCCCTGGCTCAACCTCTCGAGGGGGCCCTCTAGCTCGGGGAGGGGGTTCGTTGCCCCAAACCGTAGCCACCTCTCGCAGGAGCCGGAAGAGGGGACGACTGACCACTCTAAAGAGTTAGGGATTCCGGTCTTTCCCAACCAGACCCGAACGTCCGCCGCTCCCTTGTGGGGCTCGCCCGGCGGCGGGGTACGCCGGGGTGAGCCGCGGCGGGCGCAGAGCCGGTCTCTGCTCCGCGTCCCTGCCGCGTCCGCACCGCCACCGTGAGGCCGAGCCGGGGACGGTGCCCCGTGGCGGCGGCGGCTCCGCGCTCCTCTCCGCGCCGCCCCGGCCGCCGCTGCGCCGGGCACGGGCGGGGGGATTTTCTTCCCGTTCCCCCCTCTTTCGCGCTCTCGCTCCTGTTCAGCGGGAGAGCCCGCGGAGCCAGGGAGGGAGCGAGGGAAGGGGTGGAGGTGGCGGGGGGGAGGCCGGAGGGGCGGATCCTGCCTGGGGGCTGATCCCTCCCTCCCCTCGGCCGGGCTCCGTGGCGGCAGCGGCGGCGGCAGCGGCTTCATTCCCCCTCCTCCCCCGGGAGCGGCGGCGGCGGCCGGGCCGGGGCCCCTGCGCGGGCCGGGAGGGGGCACGGCGGTGGGCGCGGAGGCCAGCGCGGGAGGAGGCCGCGCTCCGCTCCCAGGGCCGCGCCGACCTGCTCGACGGCCGGCCCGCCCGCGCCCAGGGGCCCCGAACGGTGGGGCCGGGCCGGCGGCTGAGGTAATGGGGGTGGCAGCGGGGCAGAACCGAGCGGGGGCGGGGGCAGCGGGGCCTAAGGGGACCAGGGACTGCGCGGGGGGAGCAGGGAGAGGGAAGCGGGGGGCTTCCCGAGCGGGGCGGGGGCGGCGCGAAGGCGCTCTCCTGGAGCGAGGGCGGCGGCGGGGAAGGAGAAGGCGGGTGAGGGGGGAGCTGAAAAGAGAGGACCCCCTCCCGCAGCCGCCATCTTGTTTCCCTCCCCCCCGGTCCTGGCTGGCGAGCCGCCGAGTCCCGCCCCCGCCATGCTCTCTAATTGGTCAGACCACAAGAACGTTCCGCCCCCTGAGCGCCCCTTGGCCCCCCGGTTTCTCTTGACGGGCAGGTGAGGCGACCAATGGGCGCTCGCCTCTCTGCCCCGCTGGTTCGCTGGCGCTAGCTTTCTCTGTCTGAGGGTCGGACTCCGCGTCAGTCTGTCTCTGGCGCGCTCGCCCCCTCCCCTCAGGGGAGGAGATGTTATTTCCCTCCTTTCTCCTCGGAAGGGTCAAGATTCTTCTGGAAGAGGTGCCCCCTTTAAAGGGGCAGGAGCCTCGGCTGGGGTTCTCCCTTGTCTCCTGAGTATCTCGTGGGGTACAGGGGGTAGTGTGTAATTGCAGAAACTCCTCGTTCTTCGGGGACCTGGGTGGGGTGGGCAAGTGGGGCTTGGGGGGGGTGCTGAGGGGACCTTTGGGGGGTGTTGGGGGGTATTTGGACGTGTGTTTGTGGGAAGGGCTGTGCGGGCTGAGAAACTCCCGCCAAAAAACTGGACTGTAAGCTCCTTGCGGGCGAAACTCATTTTCCTCAGCAGCCGCCGTTCCCGCTCCAGAATTTGCCCCACCCCCCCTCCCAGTGCCTAGAGGCTTGGGTAGGACCCAGGAGGTTTTCCTTAGATCCTCGCTGCTTGGGTGAGGACTAACCCAAGCTGCCAAGGAGGCGACAGCGGGTAGGGAGGGAGAATATACAGCGCTTTAACAAAGGAGGGTCCACACCCTCTAAACTCTTTCAGGATTTCAGGTTGGGACTGAGGTAGGTTTCCACACTTCCGCCAGCTTCTCCCTGCCCACGAAGGCATGGGGGCAGTGAGGCGGGTCTGGTGGCCCGGGCCACCCCCAGGGACTTGGCATTTGTCAGGCATGGAGTGGCCAAGGGCTCCTGGAACCTGGACGGAATTGGCTGTGACGATTCTGTTGCGTTTTGTTCCCGATGGGTCGTGTGCCTGCCTGGCACCGCTCCTCAGCCAAGTTGTTTTTTGTTTGTTTGTTTGTTTGTTTCTGTCACACTTTGGGGGTGGAAAGCCTTTTAAGCAAGGTCGTTAATAATTCCTTCTTCACCCATGGCCAGCCCTTCAGAGGCAGAGTTTTCCATTTAGCTGGGGGAGGATGGAGGCGCAGAGAGGCTAAGCGACTTTCTGCAGGTCACACGGGGCCAAGATTAGAACCCGGATGGCCCCAGAGCCTCTTTGGGTACCAGACCATGGCATCTCTGTGGTGGTCTTGCGTCCCAGGGAGAGGAATTCAGCACGTCGGGGAGGTCTGGGGTCGGATCGTAGCGTTATCGCTCACCACCTTTGGGTCGAGCGACCCCTTTTTTGAGCTTCTGTTTCTTCATCGGCAAAATGGGGATGATCGTATCTATCCTACCTCCCCAACTGGTTGAGGGAAAGAATGAAAAGTAAAAGGGATCGGGGCACCCCGCTGGCGCAGTTGGTGGAGCGTGTGACTCTTGATCACAGAGTCGCGAGTTCGAGCCCCATGTCGGGGGTAGAGATTACTTTAAAGATTAAAAAAAAAAAAAGTAAAAAGATTCGTAGTTTGCGAAAGTGTGCTAAATTAGCCTCATCATCTCTGCTTTGTAGCTAAAGGTGGTAGTTCCTGCAACCGAGGCGACAGACCCTCTTTCTCTTTGAAATCCTCTCGCTGTTGGTACCTTTCCAAGTCTCTGCCCGCGCGTGGGGCCCCAGGTCTCCAAATGTCTTTCCCAGCAGTGATGGCCTCAGTAACTGCGACCCTAGCTTCGTAGGAGCGTGTCATGATTCCCTTTACCCGGAGAATGATCTGGGAAACTTGGGGGCTTTCTCCTCGTTGCACGGGGGTCAACTGAATGTAAGTATTTGGGGGAGAGAGGGACTTCTGAGGTGAGAGAATGCACGGAGAGCTCACCTCAGATATCGCCCCAGGCATCTTGGCCTTGGGTCCAATGAGGGTCTCGACAGGCCGCTTAACACTCCGGTGTCACTTGTGGACCGCTCCCGGGGCTTCCAGTGTTTCTGCCTAGGAACGTACTAGCCGGTGCACCCTAAAAGCTGCCTTTTCCAGAGAAAGCCCTTCATGCTGTCGTTTGAAGTCTTTAGACCGCACATGGTAGACATTTCAGGTGCCTTCACCTCGTCACTCCTGGGCGTGGTGAGGGGACAGGGTTTCCGATCGTGGTAAGATGGGTTGGAAGAGGGCTTTAGACCTGTTGATCCTCCGATGGGGCCACTGTTTGTGCACAGAGCTTAAAAGTGGATGCTCTTCTTGTTTTCTTCTTTTCTGAACCCTTAACCGGCCCATCCTTTCCCACAGGTAGCTATGCCCCAGCCTTACGTGGGACATCATTAGAACTTGAGGTCTCTCCCTGTGTTGTGTAACGATCTGTTTACCTTTCTGTCCTTGCAGTTGGACAGAGCTCCTGGAAGCAGGGATCCTGCATGTTTGATTTCTCCTTTCATTCAACTAATATTTATTGAGTGCTTACTTAGGAGCCAGGTATCGTTCCAGGTGCTGGGAATACAGCGGTGAACAAAAGAGACAAAAATCCTTCCCCTCATGGAGCTTACATTCTAATAGAAGGAAGCAAGCATTTACGATAGGCAAATTACGTAGCCTAACTAAAAAATGGTGTCATAGTGAACAATAAAGCAAAATGAAAGACTGACGATGGGGAAGGAGATTTGCAGTTTAGGGTAGATGGTCAGAGAGGGTCTCATTGAGAAGCAGCATTGTGAAAAAAGTTGAAGCGAAGGAGCAAGCCGTGTGGAGGATATCTGAGGGGCAGGATGTTCAGGCAGAGGGAACAGACAGTCTCCGTGGTGGCCGTTCGAGCGTATGGAATGAGTGCGTGCCTGAACGTTTATCTCCGTTTCCTGGTTTCTCCTTAGGCCTGTCCCCTTGGTTCCCAGGTGCCATGAGGAAGCCGCGCCGGAAGTCGCGGCAGAATGCCGAGGGCCGGCGCTCCCCATCCCCCTACAGTCTGAAGTGCTCACCTACTCGGGAGACCCTGACGTATGCTCAGGCCCAAAGGATTGTCGAGGTGGACATCGATGGACGCCTGCATC
The DNA here is from genome assembly GCA_030068075.1 of Paguma larvata. Taxonomy (NCBI): domain Eukaryota; kingdom Metazoa; phylum Chordata; class Mammalia; order Carnivora; family Viverridae; genus Paguma; species Paguma larvata. The sequence continues at coordinate 35,691,542 of CM057829.1, forward strand.
GAATCAGCATCTATGATCCACTCAAGATCATCACAGAGGATGAGCTGACCGCCCAGGATATCACCGAATGCAATAGTAACAAGGAAAACAGTGAGCAGCCTCAGTTCCCTGGCAAGTCCAAAAAACCCTCCTCTAAGGGTAAGAAGAAGGAGTCCTGTTCCAAGCATGCTTCCGGCACTTCTTTCCACCTCCCGCAACCCAGCTTTCGCATAGTGGACTCAGGCAGCCAGCCAGAAGCACCGCCACTGCCTGCTGCCTACTACCGCTACATCGAGAAGCCACCGGAAGACCTGGATGCAGAGGTAGAATATGACATGGACGAGGAAGACCTTGCCTGGCTGGACATGGTGAATGAGAAGCGGCGAGTAGATGGGTACAGTTCGGTGTCAGCAGACACTTTTGAGCTGCTCGTAGACCGGCTTGAGAAGGAGTCGTACTTGGAGAGTCGCAGCAGTGGGGCCCAGCAGTCACTCATCGATGAAGATGCGTTTTGCTGTGTGTGCCTGGATGACGAATGCCACAACAGCAATGTCATTCTCTTCTGCGACATCTGCAACCTGGCCGTACACCAGGAGTGCTACGGTGTCCCCTACATCCCCGAGGGCCAGTGGCTATGCCGCTGCTGCCTACAGTCTCCCTCCCGACCTGTGGATTGTGTCCTCTGCCCCAATAAGGGTGGCGCCTTCAAACAGACCAGTGATGGGCACTGGGCCCACGTGGTGTGTGCCATCTGGATCCCTGAAGTCTGCTTCGCGAACACCGTGTTCCTGGAGCCCATTGAGGGCATCGACAACATCCCACCTGCCCGCTGGAAACTAACCTGTTATATCTGCAAGCAGAAGGGGCTGGGTGCAGCCATCCAGTGCCATAAGGTGAACTGCTACACAGCCTTCCATGTGACATGCGCACAGCGGGCTGGGCTCTTCATGAAGATCGAGCCCATGCGTGAGACCAGCCTCAATGGCACCATCTTCACAGTACGCAAGACCGCCTACTGTGAGGCCCACTCGCCGCCAGGTGCCGCCACTACTAGGAGGAAGGGTGACTCCCCTGGAAGCCTCAGTGAGGCTGGGGATGAGGAAGGGCTGAAGGAAGGCTGTGGAGAAGAGGAAGAGAAGGAAGAGGTAGAAGAGGAGGAGGAGGATGAAGGCCAGGGTGGGGTAGGTGGCCCCCTCAAGGGAGTGCCCAAGAAGAACAAGATGACTTTGAAGCAGAAAATCAAGAAGGAGCCAGAGGAAGTGGGCCGAGATACGTCCTCCACTGTCCCCATGGTCACTGTCCCTCAGATCCCCTCTTATAGGTAAGCCTGCTCAGGAGGGCTCCACATGGACCGGTGGTTTCTGGTTGGGCTGGTGCTGGTCCTGAGCCAGGACCTCCTTCCCCAAGCTTGGTTGGTGAACGTTTGTTCTCTTTCGTGCCCTCAAATTTAGACTTCTTTGGTCACTGGTCTGATTTATGGTTTTGATTGTGCCCTGAGAGCAGTGTGTTTCCTTGGCTTCAAGGTGAGACAAAATTAAGTTGCTTAGAAACCCAGGTGGTGAAGGATGTCTAAGGCAGCAGTTTTCAACAGGCACACAAGTGGCATTTTGGATGGGATAATTGTTTATTGTTAGGACCGTCCCATACATTTCTCGATGTTTAGCATCCTTGGTCTATAAGTGCCATTTGCATCCGCTCCCTCATTGCCTGGTCTTTGTGACAATCTCAAACACTCCTCACATATGTGTCCAAAAACCCCTGAGGAGACAGAACTGAAAACTGTTTTAAGGGATCAGTATGGGTGTCTGCTGTCTAGAAAGCTCTCTTCCGGGAATGTTGGAGACTTTGTGTGAGGGGGTGGTGGTGCTGGGGGGGAAACGATATATCTCTTGTTGAGAAGCTTAGGGGAAAAAGGATCGGTCAACTCAGCTCTAAGTCTAAGCCACCTTGGCCCCTACTGAGACATCATTGTATCTATTTTAAACCATTGGAGAAGTAGCTGTTGGAGGGTAGAAGAGCAAGAGACAGGAAAGATTTTTCATCGGAAGGTCATCTTAAGGGTGATATTCTTTGAAAAGTATACAGTGTTAGAATAGGAAGGAATCTTGAAGATTATTTATCTAATGTAGTCCTTGCACCTTCTCCCACACCCCCAGATGAAGAAACTGCGGCAACAGGAGGTAAAGTTGTTCACTCCTTTATTCATTCAACGAGATGTTTATTGAGCACTTACTATATGCCAAGTCCTGTTCGAAGGGCTGGAACCAGGTGGAAAGCAACAGAACCTGACCACGAGTGGAACTCATGATGCCTCCAGGCTCTGTTCCTGGTGTCTGTCTCTTGTTGAAAAGGATAGGGAGAAAAGAGTGCTGGAGGGTAGGGGGGAATGAGTTGTGTAAGGAACAGGCAGGTGGACTTGTCAGTCTGGGAAGGAGACTTAAGAGCAGAGCAGGAGGGAGAGGTTCTCGTGAGCCATGACTGGAGTTAGAATTCAGTCCACTGGAAATGCCTTCTAGTCACAGAGCTGTTGCAGGCTACCCTCTTCCCTGATGTTGACTGGGGTCCATGCTTAGCAACATCTGCAGGGTGGCTGTGCCCTGGGACTAGACTTTTTGGTTGTCATATCTGCTCTTATAGATGTGTCTTGCAGGGGCCAGCGTAGCATGCTGGCTAAGAAACCAGACGGACCTGCTTTTGAATTTTGCTCCTGTCACTGACTACCTGTGTGAACTTTGGCAAGTTATTTCTTTAAATCTTTCGTATTTGTCAATGAACCTCATAGGGTTGTGAGAAATAAATGGGATAATATAGGTAAAGCACTTAGCACAGTGCCTGGTAAATAGTAAGCGCTCAATAAATGGTGGCTACTGCTGCTGCTGCTGTTTTATTCTTTTCTCTACCTGCACAAATGCTGTTGGGACCCTCCATGGCCAAGAGGTTTCAGAGGGAGGGGGCTGCCTGCATCTGGGCAGGTGTGCTTGGCATGGGCATTGGTGGGGGATCTGTTCTTTGGGGAAAGGCCTAGGTCTTGGTTTTTTAAGCTTGGCTTTTGGGCAGGAATGTCTGACTGTGGATAGGCACAAGGCTTAGGTGATCAGTGTCCAGCCCAACATGCCCACCCTTCCCGGGTTCTACATTCTTGTTTAGCTACTTTGTTAGGGAAAGTGCAGCGAGATGAGGAAGCGGCGGGGGTGGGGGGGGGGGGGGGGGGGGGACACACAGCAGGAGCACTGAGGCCTTGCTTACTCTCTGATTAACCAATTTGGGGACACAGGATGATGTAGCAGAGAGATCACAGATTCGAATCCCATCCAGGGCCACCGCTTTTTAATTTTTTATTTATTTTTAATGTTTATTTATTTTTGAGAGACAGAGATTGATCGGGGGAGGGGCAGAGAGAGAGGGAGACACAGAATCCGAAGCAGGCTCCAGGCTCTGAGCCGTCAGCACAGAGCCCGACGCGGGCTTGAGCCCACAGACCGTGAGACCATGACCTGAGCTGGAGTCGGACACTTAACCGCCGGAGCCACCCAGGTGCTCCGCGCCACCATGTTTTCAGCTGCGTTAGTGACTTTGACAATTTATTCAACCTTTTTTCCTAAGCTGCCTTTCCATCTTTTGCTACCATGAGAATAATGTTATCTGCCTTGCAACAGGGCTATTAAGATAAAGATTATAGGTTCATTAATTCCTTCCCCTTTTGCTTACCCCCCCCCTCCGCCCCCGATTTCCCCACATATTCCTGACTTAAGCCCTGACTTTAAGAGTTCTGTATTGGGTTAGTTTAGCTAGCTAAGTTTTCAAATTCTCCATCCTCTTTTCCCATGTTTTTTCTTTGTTTTTCATTTAGTTCAAAATTAGAGATTTTTAGGCCGCTGAGATCTTTAATTAAAAACCAAGGGTCAGACAACTCCAAGGTGTTGCATTTGAGCTCAGAAAGCAGTAGCCTGTTGTAGTTCTACTAGTTTTCCTTCCAGCTTCGCTATGGACTATTCCCTGAACTGGGAGACCCTCAGCCACAGGGTGGCTGGAAATAATGACCACATAGCCCAAAGCTTACTCAAGTTCCTGCCTTTTTTTGCTGCTTTTATCAAGAGAAGTGTAGGGGTATGGGGCACAGGCCTGTTCTCGGGAGTCTGGGATTGCAGGAAACAGGATTCCTGGGAGAGGGTTCTTTTGGAGAATCAGGACTGCAAGGTAGGAAGTGGAAAATCAAGAGATATATCTCACGCTGAATCTGAGCTGCTTAACTTTGCTGTCTTTTTTAAGCCTTTCTCTGAGGTGAGGCATTTGGCCACTTTATTCTGTTTTCTTTTATCTATAAGGTTCAGAAATGAACCAGGGTCTGAATAGGAGGCTATAATCAGGGCTGCCCACTGACCTTGTCTTTCACTTCCCTGTGCCTCTACTCAAGGTTGAACAAGATCTGTAGTGGTCTCTCCTTTCAGAGGAAAAACCAGTTCATACAGCGGCTTCACAACTACTGGCTATTGAAGCGGCAGGCGCGGAATGGTGTCCCCCTCATCCGGCGCCTGCATTCACACCTGCAGTCCCAAAGAAACGCCGAGCAGGTAGGTGGAGTGATTGAAGGTGGTAGAGGAGGTGAGAGTGAAGGAGAAGAAGTGACGGTTGGGGTAAGCCCTCCCTGAGCCCTCTGCAGAGCCTTTACTTGTAGGCGGTCACCCTTCTAGGAGGCATAGCCCAGGAATGACCTCCAATACTGTAGAGCCTTTGGGATCAGACAGAAGCTCCTTCTGGATGGGAGAGGCTTGACTTTGGAGCATATTCTAGGGGAGAGTGGAGAACAAGCCCAACTTTCCATTATGTGGGGAAAACCTTGTAGACCTGGCAGAAAGGAAGGAATGGGCTGGACGAGGGCCATGTTGCATGAATTAGGACAAGGAGCACTTTCCTTAAGACACTATACTGACGTCTGCCAGAAATGTTTCATAGAAAACACACAAATGTGCCATCTAAGTCGTAGCACACAGCCTGGCCAATTGTAGCATTTTCGCCACAGAGTTGCTCCATGTTTAGTGTTTTCTGAGATGGTGGAGGTCTCGTGAGTGACAGATTTTTTTTTTTTTTTTTTTACTATCTTTCATTCTTTTTCCCTCTACTTGCTCTATTACTTCTGCCTTTAAATATTTCCACACCACTACCCCAGAGAGGAAGCAATCTTTTACGTGACTCTGGTGCCCTCTGAGTTCTATCTGATTTCACTTTTGCCTTTTGTAATTAAAATCCCTGAAGTGCAGGTCTGTATTTGGGCCTTCCTTGCAATGGTCCCCCTGCTCCCCTGTAGCCTCCCCTAGCACATCAGCCCCCTCCTCCCAGCTAGCAAGCCTTACCTCAGATTCTCACCGTCGTGGCCATTGGGCTACATTTGACACCCTGGATCACCTTGTCTTAGAGCTTCTCTGTCATGCCCTTCGGCTCCTCCTCTACCCTGCTGACTGCAGTAGTAACGTTCCCCAGGGCTCTGCTGCCTGCCCATTTGCTTGGAGAGCTTGTGCACTCTCATAATTGTAAATAAGTATGGCAATAGCTCCAGGTTCATTGCCTTGTCCTCATCCCTTTTTTCTGGCCTCAGTCCTTCTGGGGCAGAGGAACTGTAGATGTTCTCTCTCACAACTGTAGATGTTATTTCCTAGAATTCAGATATTGGAAACTGAATTCATTATCTTCCTTCCTCTCAGTAAACGTATTTCCCCATTATTGACGTGAAACCTTCTCTCTCCTGACCTCAGTCATTTCCCCACCTTGGAGTTACTTTTGAGTTTCCCTCCAGAACAAGCCACAGTTAATCATCCCTTACGCTGCTTTGGGGGAGTTTATCAGTATATGATCCTTTGTCTCTGTTCTACAGCTACTCTGCTCACCCATGCCTCCTTAATGTCAGCAGTAGCTTTCTAGTTGGTCTCCCACCTCTGATTCTCTCTTTGCTGTACCACTGGTGCTATCTCATTCACATACCATTTTCCATCTTGTCACTTCCATTTTCAGAATATATTCCCCCTCTCCTGGCAGGCCACATCCAGGGTCCTTTGCGTGGAGTTTGAGGCTTATCATCAGAGGAATGCTGAATCTTGGTTGGCTTTTATGGCTCTCCAGCTCTGGCCAGGCCACTTTTCTCACCACTCAAAGAGTTGCTAATTCTGCTTCTTCTAACGTGTCTTCTCTGTAGTCCCCTTGGTTCCAGAAGAGGCCTTCCTTACTGCTTTGTTCATCCGCGTCCATCATTACATGTGAAGCCCTAGTAAGAGCGCTTCCATAGGAAGCCTTCCCGGACCTAACCCCAACCTGCTCAGATCCTTTTTATTTTCTATCCTTTTAGCATTTTATATTCAGTTCATCTGTTGAGTTTTTATTGTCTTCATGCTTGTGTGCCCTCGTGTGTCAAACCCTAGGCCTCTGCCTTCCCCCAACTATACTGGAACCTCTTTTAGGGCAGGAATCATCTTTTTTGGTGCTGGTGGTATTTTAAAGTATGGTCAAGTCAGTTAGTACAAGCTTGTAGTAAGAACTTCACTTTGTTTTCTAGCCAAGTGGAAGCTCTTGGGTGAAATTCTTTCCCCCTTGAGGTGTCTGTTGGTTTTCCTTCTGAAATTCTTTCCAGCCCTGAGGGGCACAGCTTCCCCCGATGTCCTCAGGGGTAGAGAAAGCAGTCACAGATCTCACTCCAGCAGTGAAGGCTATGTGGGGCCATGAAAGAAACATTGCCGTGAGGCTGGGGGAGCGCAGGAAGAAGGCATGGGGTGGGTGGAGGGGGGGTGGAAGCGCTCTCAGGAATGTGGGTCAGCAAGGGTCAGGGGCTGTCACCTGCTGAGGCCCTGTGAGGGTTGAATAGGGAGGGCACTCTGGGTAGGAGGAGAGCCCCCAGCTCCTTCCTTTCCCTTCCTTCTTGCAGCGAGAGCAGGATGAGAAGACCAGTGCGGTGAAGGAAGAGCTGAAATACTGGCAGAAGCTCCGGCATGACTTGGAGCGGGCACGGCTGCTGATTGAGCTGATTCGGAAAAGAGAGAAGCTCAAACGAGAACAGGTGAGGAAGAGCCCCCAGCTCCAGGGTTCTTGTTCAAAATCTTTTTCTCCCACTCTCATCGTGGCATCAGGAGAGCCAGGAGCCACCGTGTGGTATCAGCTTTCTCGCCTTCCTGCCCAGCACAATGGGCTCCAAGGCCTGTCTACTCTGTATTGGGTATGGTGCTGCACGTGGCTTCTAACTATGGGGATTCAGCTTCTGGTGGCCTCAAGCATAAGCTTATTATCATATGCTTGGGCCCATCTCTGGAGTTTCTGACTCAAAAAATCTCTGGAGTCTGTCCTCGAATATTTTGATAAACTTCTCAGCCCATTCTGATGAGCATTGCTGCTGGCCTGGGAGCTTCTGAGGATTTTCACTTGGCCCTTAAAACACTTACAATTCTTAAGTCATTCAAATATTCCAACTTCGGGGCGCCTGGGTGTGGCTCAGTCAACTTCGGCTCAGGTCATGATCTCACAGTTCGTAGGTTCAAGCCCCGTATCAGGCTCTGTGCTTACAACTCAGAGCCTGGGGCCTGCTTCAGATTCTGTGTCTCCATCTCTCTCTGCCCCTCCCGCATTGTTCGTTTTCTCTCTCTCTCTCTCTCTCTCTCTCTCTCTCTCTCACACACAAAAATAAATAAGCATTAAAAAGAAAAATTCTAAAAAATCCAACCTCTACTCCAGGAGATTCTAACCTCTAAGCATGGGGAATGTTGAGGTAGTAGTGTAACAAAGGGGTTAGGAACATGAATTGTGGCACCTGACTACCTGGGTTTATATCCTGGTTCTGTCATTTAGTGCTTTGTGACATGGGGTAAATTGCTTAATCTCTTTATACTTCAGTTTCCTCGATTGTAAAATGGGGGTAAGAATAGAACCTACATTAGAACGTCATGAAGATTAGATGACTTTACTATATATAAAGAGCTTAGAACAGTGCCTGGCATGTAGTAGGGGCTATGGAAGTATCAGCTGCTGTCATCCTCACCATTATCAAGAGTCCGCCTCCCTGAAGTGTCTACTGCAGCACTCTGCACATGGCAGAGAGTAAATACTATTAATTGAATCAATGACAAGCCAAAGCCGTTCTCTCCAATCTAGGAATAGCAGCTGTTCCTTGCATGCTTCAGAGGCTGGGGTTAAAGATGTTCCTTTCTCGCCTCCAAATCCTACTTCACCATTCAGCCCCAGCATGAGCCCTTCTCCCATAGGCTTGTAGCCTGAGTTTCCATCTCTGACTAGGCAGCTCTTGCCATACATAGCGTGCGTGGGTGGCATGGAGGACATCTCAGGACCTTCTCTATGGATTCAGACTTGAATCCCAGGCCTGGTCCCACAGCTGAGCTTTTCGTCTTGCCTCTGGTGCAGAGAGATAAAAAGGGAAAGGAAGCAGTCGGGCCTATTTGGATGTCACTAAGAGGAAGGAACATTTCATAGTCCAACCGTGGCTTCCCAACCATTTAGCATTAGGGAATACATAGAAAATAACATTTGTGTGTCATACTGCTGCCACTGTAAATACGTTAGGCTTCTTGCTGCCTGAGGAAGTGAGCCTAGAGGCCACAGTTATCCCAAGATAGCCTCAAGGGCCAATGGGATCTGTATCTCAGCCTACTAAGTGAGAATTCGGCCCAAGTCACCTTTTAAGTCATCAGTGTGCTCTTTGGACTAAGTCAAAGCTAGGTTCAAGTCCTATCTCATTGGGTTAGTGACCCCTCATTATACTTCCACACCTCAGATTCTGGATTTGTGAAATGGGGATAATAATAATTTCTTCCTCAGGATTATTGTGATGATTAATCAAGGTAACATAAGCAGAGAGGCAGTGTGGCATAGGAGTCAAGAGCACATCCTGTGGAATGAGGGTATCTGGGACTAAATCCCTATTCTGCTCATTACTGGCTATGTGGCCTTGGGCCAATCAGTCTCTCTGTATTTCAGTCTCCTCTGTGTAAAATACCTCCTCTGTATCTACCTCATATACTTGGTAATATTACATAAAATGGTTAGAATGTTACTCGGCATTTAGGAAGGACTGTGAAAGTAACTGTATTATAAGTTTTGGTATGGTGCTCAGTGCTCGCTATGTAGGAAACATTCATAAAGCGGTAGTTGTTTGCTATTATTTCTAGGCTGAAAGTTGGGTGATATCTTCTCATATACTGGTCAGCTTAATATCCTGCGAAAATTTGTGGTACATGATTGGTGAAAGTAATCAAGAAAAAGCTTGGTGCCTCTTTGCGAGGGGTGTCCTGATTTCGTTCCACCTTCTCCACAGGTCAAGGTCCAGCAGGCCGCGATGGAGCTGGAGCTGATGCCATTCAACGTTCTGCTGAGAACCACACTGGACTTGCTGCAGGAGAAGGATCCGGCACACATCTTTGCCGAACCTGTCAACCTGAGTGAGGCAAGTTCCCCCACCATTTCCTGAGCAGTGAGCCCCTCCTGGACTGGAAACAGGGTCTGAGTAGGCCAGAAAGGAGTCAGGACACAGGGTGTATGACCCCTGTGGGTTTCTGGCAAAGCTAGTAGACTTGCCCGTGGTGAGGAGTCGGCAGGCCAGGGTGGGCCAGGGCCCTGGGGCTCTGACTGAGCAGTGTGCCAAACCAGAAAACGGGGAGGCAAGAGTGCCGGTGAAGGGTGCACCTGTTTGGCTAGTAAATGGTTGTTGTAATTGTACAGGTTTTATATGTTTAGGTTCCAGATTACCTGGAATTCATATCCAAGCCAATGGATTTTTCTACCATGAGGCGGAAGCTGGAGTCCCACCTGTACCGCACCTTGGAGGAGTTTGAGGAGGACTTTAACCTTATAGTTACCAACTGCATGAAGTATAATGCTAAAGACACAATTTTCCACCGAGCAGCTGTCCGCCTGCGGGACCTGGGAGGGGCCATCCTGCGGCATGCCCGGCGGCAGGCAGAGAACATCGGCTATGACCCCGAGAGGGGCACCCACTTGCCTGAGTCACCCAAATTGGAGGACTTTTACCGCTTCTCCTGGGAAGATGGTGAGAAGCCTGGATGGGTGGGGAGAAGAGGGACCAAGAGGAGGCGCAGGGATGGAGCCCAGAGAGCCAAGGATCAGGGTGGGCCTTGGAGCTATAGAGGGTAGACACTAGGAGAGCTGAGGGTAGGCCCAGGCTGGGATATTCTTGCTTGTGGCTGCACTGGTTCCAGGAGTTAAAGTTCAACTAATTCACTATTTCTTGAATGGTAGGAAAAGGAATCAGGTACTGACTGTCTGTGCGACAAGTTAAATCCTTACCAGGGGTCTTCCTCGTCTGGACGCCCTCTGTACAGCGTCCAGAGCATGGGGCAGAGAGAGTGCAATGCTAGCGTATGTCCGGCTCATTCAGAAGAGTGCAAGTAGAGGACCAGAAACATGGAATTGCCTCTGAGCCCCACACTCTGCCTGCCCCTGCTCTCTGCTTCTCAATGGCAGTAGCCAGTCACTCAGGCCCAGGCGACTGCCAAGCTGCCTCGTGCCTGCTCCACAGAGCCTGTAATTATGACTGTGAACTGCTTCCTGCAGATGTTTCCCAGATTCTGACCTTGTCCCTGTGGCTGCCCTCCAGGCAGCAGTGTTACCAAGGCCAAGGCCCTGCAGTGACACTGCTGGAAGCCACTGGCCCAGGCATTCCAAGAGAATATTTTGCATCCAAAGGATTCACCCCCTTCCCCTTGCCCTGGGCTGGGCAGACCCTTCAGCCCCTCTGTCCTCCCTTCTCCCTGGCAGTGGACAACATCCTCATCCCGGAGAACCGGGCCCATTTGTCCCCGGAGGTGCAGCTGAAGGAGCTGCTGGAGAAATTGGACCTGGTGAGCGCCATGCGGTCCAGCGGGGCCCGGACCCGTCGCGTCCGCCTGCTGCGCAGGGAGATCAATGCCCTTCGGCAGAAGCTGGCACAGCCACCGCCACCACAGCCGTCATCACTGAACAAGACCGTGTCCAATGGCGAGCTGCCAGCAGGGCCCCAGGGGGATGCGGCTGTGCTGGAGCAGGCCCCACAGGAGGAGCCAGAAGATGATGGGGACAGAGGTGAGACAGTCAGGGGCAGTCAGGGGGTTGGAGGCCAAACTGAGGGAGTGAGGGTTAAGCTAAAATCTCATGGTGCAAGCATCCTTCCCTGACTTTAGGTCAGACCCTTGTGGGCAAGTAAAAACCCTTGGAGGGGTCACACTTCCATGTACATGCAGGGATGATATTCAAAATATTTAATAATAGTAGAGACCAAGATTCATCAGAGTAGATGTTGGCTGTTGTCTTGGAGTTGGCTCTGGGGACTACTGATGGGGATATTTAGTTGCTAGATTGTGGACAGGTTTGGGGAGTTTTAGAGGCTGGGGCCCAGCAGCTGTTTACTAACCATTAAAGAAGCATTACAGTATTTTGTACCTGATAATGGTCATATTGCACATACTGGGTAAATATTAGCTCACCTTCTACCATCATGTAGATAGGCTTTTTTAGAGCAGGTTAGGTTGTGGCGTGGGAGGACAGAAAAGGAAGAAAGACCCTAAAGATCGTCTGGCGTCTTGAACTACCTCATAACTTTGACCCCAGCTGGCCAAGTCTACCGGCCCATCCTGAGCAGAAAGGTCAGACTGCAAGACACATCTGGGGAAGTGATCCTCAAAGACCCAGCCTTAAAACCGAGCTGCTTTCCATTCTCCCCACTTGGTTGGGGGCAGAATTGTCTCCCTTATACAGGTCCTTAGAACTGAGCCTACAGCTTGGGGAGGGTCTGTCATCCACACAGTCTAGAAGGGTTTAGAGTTATCGCCAGAGGGTAGTTCTCTCTAGGGGCCAAATTGCAAGGAATGGCCCATTTTATTTTAGGTTGGCTGAGAATAAGGACGTGGCTGGGAGTCACATTTGGCAGTGACTCTTCCTGATTCACTATGTGGCAGTCAGCATGCCACTTGTATCCCACTCCCGGGCTGTGAAAGTGCAGAGTCCTGCCCACAGCTTCTCTCAGAGGGTTTTAAACAAAATTCCCAGGCCTCACATCCCAGAGATTCAGATTAAGGAAGCCTGGGCTATGGCTTGGAAATTCTAATTTTTAAAAGTTTCAAGGTGGTAAGTGAACCGACATGTTTGGGAACTACTGATTTAACTTACTTGCTCTCATTTTTTCACATTTATAAACTTATTCTTTCTGCTTGTCCTGCTTGCTTCACTTGGGTGATAGGAAACAAAACACATTGACAGAAGGGAGAACACTTGAGTCTAATGAGAGCTGTACACCTCTAATCTGTGAGGCTGAGACTTAACTGATTATTGATTAAGCCAGGTAGCTTTTGGCTTTCTCAGGTGTGGAGTAATGGTTTGTAATTCTCAGTTCACCAGATTCACTTGGTAGAGCTTTTTAAGGAAATACCCCATCATTAGAGATTTAGTTTCGTTGGACTGGGATAGGACCTTGACACTGGAATTTTTTAAGAAACTCCCTAGGTGATTCTAATATGTAGAGTTTAGAATTACTAATGTAGATAAAACTTAATCCTACATTCTCTTTGCCTCAGACAGGAGACCTGGGATACGTGTCAAGAACCAATGCCTTTGGCTCGTGCTTATCAGTGTCATTATCTGGCTTGTAGGGGCAGACCTTTTCTAAAATGTTCAAGCAGGTTCTCTTTTTCTCTAACAGATGACTCCATACTGCCTCCCCCACCAACCCTCGAGCCCACTGGGCCTGCACCTTCCCTGTCTGAGCAAGACTCCCCTCCGGATCCCCCTACTCTGAAACCCATTAATGATAGCAAGCCTCCAAGCCGATTCCTAAAGCCCAGAAAGGTGGAAGAAGATGAGCTCTTGGAAAAATCACCTCTGCAGATAGGGAGTGAGCCCCTACAACGCCTGCTCAGTGACAATGGCATCAGTAGAGTGTCTCTCATGGCCCCTGAGACCCCTGCTGGTGCCCCACTCAGTGGCGTGGGCCGCCGCACATCCGTCCTCTTCAAGAAGGCCAAGAATGGGGTTAAGCTACAGAGGAGCCCAGATAGGGCCCCAGAGAATGGTGAGGACCATGGTGCAGTGGGCTCTCCTGCCTCTCCGGCCAGCATCGAGGATGAACGGCACTCCCGGAAGCGGCCAAGGAGCAGGAGCTGTAGTGAGAGTGAAGGGGAGAGGTCCCCCCGGCAGGAGGAGGAGACAGGTGACCACGCCTGTGACTTCTCTACTTCTCATCTGCTTTCCTGCTTTGCCTTGCCAGCCAGCACCTCCCCTAGTTGGCTGCCTTCCTAACGGTCCCTGTGGATGCCAGTAGAAGCATTGAGGGATCCATAGCTTATAGTTGGGCCTGGCGCATGAGTAGCTGCCTGGAGAAGAGGCTTTGAGAAAGTAATTTCAGAGGGCCAGATTGTGTCTGGGGCTTTCTTTGGGTCTGAAGGGAATGCAAAGCTGTATGTGATAAAGTGGTTCCTGCCTTGACTTTAGTTCATTCATAGTCCATGAACAAAAGACAAAAATCTCCGTTATAGGGGAGAAAAACTAAAAACAAATGAGTGAATTGTATTTCGTATTAGCTATGGAGAAAAATCTAGCAGGGAAGGGGAATAGGGGATACTGGGGTGGTATTAAAGAAGGTGGCCAAGGGAGGCTTGGGGAGGGGACATTTGAGTAAAGATTTGAAGGAGTTGGAGTGTGAGCTATTTGGGTTTCTGGGGGAGAACACTTCAAAAATACAGGCTAGCAGGGGCACAGGCCCTGGTGGTAGAAACATCCCCGCATGCCTGGGGAACAGTGGGGAGACCAGTGTGGCTGCAGCAGAGTTAGCCAGGGTGTGGTTAGAGATGAGGTTCCGGGGTAGGTAATGGGGGCTCCCATACTAAAGAGTCCTTACTACACGTCCAGCACAAGCTGGTCACAGGGGGTCATACAGTGAGTCCGACCGAGTTCCAGCTCTCGAAGAGTTCATAGTCCAGTGGGGAGCGGAGGTGCAGAGATGTTACAGTGCCAGACAGTATGTGGTTATGTGTTAGGTGACAGCACTGCTGGAGGTGTTCAGCAGCTAGGAGCTGGAGGAGTCCGGAAGTTTCCACGAGGAGGTGGTGCCTGAGCTGGCCCTGTGGGAAGAGGGCAGAAAAGAAAAGGGAGTAGATGGAGCGAAGGCTCGGGCCTGGGTGTATGGAAGCAAGGACAGTGTCCCTGTGAGGGACAGTTTGGAGAGGGGCTTCCTGAAGAATCGGGAGCCGAGGCTGGATGGGTGGGGTGGGCCTGCATATGCAGGGCTTCTTTTCCGGCAGTGCGGTTTAGTCTTAGTGGAATATGGGAGGTGAGCTTGTTGGGTGGGGAGGGGCCTAGTCTTGGCTTCTGCTCTTCATGTCCCTCTCTTGTCTTTTTATGTGGTGGTTTTGGGCTATTTGGCCAGCACACACTTTTGTCTCTTCCTAACACTTTGTTTCCAGCAATACCTTCCCTTTTTGTCTGGCCCAAGCTTCCCTGTATTAGGGGAGTAGATTAGTGTATAGAACCGAGTCCGAGGCTTGGAGTTAGGCAGACCTGGATTCACATCCCATCTTCTGACCACCTGTGTATCCTGGGGCAGATTAATTAACCTTTCAAGCTTGTTCCTTATTTCTACTATGGGGCTAGTGATCCCTACCTTGCAGGGCTCCAAGAATTGGAAATAGTCTGTATAAAATGCTCGGTGTACAGCAGTCGGTGGTCGCAGTTGCTGTTGTCATTGTCTCCACTGTATCAGGAGTAGCCAAACAACACTGAGAACGCTGTGCACTAAAAATGACAAATCCCACTAACGGGAAATCGGTCTGGATGTCAGCCTCATCCAAACAAAAGAGGGCCCACTGCTTGGGGAACCTGCTAGAATTTGTTTGTCCCCCACCATCGCAGTGGCCTGGCACCCAGGAATATTTCTGTGTGACCTTAGTGGAGTCTCACAAAAATAGGTATTGAACTTTGTCAGCGGAGGCACCGCTGGCTTCATGATTTAAACAGAAGCCGTAATGTTTAAGGCAGAGCCAAGTTAGAGTCCAGATGTCTTGGCTCAGGCACCTGCTCTTACAGGTGTAACTTGCCTCACAGTTTTTTGGCCAAGGTATCTGTGACTTAGAGCTCTTGAGCTCTTGGCTCAGCTGCCAGACTTGTAGATCTCTGTCTGGATTGTGGTTAGGAACCAGGTAATAGGGGAGTTGAAGCCTCTACAGCTGATGAGCCTCATGTCCCTGGGATGACCAGTCTTCATTTGCCTCCATAGGGCTGCCATCTGTAAACAGACCTCTCATTCATACTCTTACTCATTATTCTTACTAAATAAGAAGGTGTTATCTTCACAAAAGGAGAAGCAGAGGTTAAGAGGGGAAAGGACCTGTATTTCAGAGGCTTGCTTAGAACCCAAGGAATTCTGACTTCCTGTCCTAGGAAGGTCTAGTCTGCTTTAGATTTGCCGAAGTCCCCCCAGCTGTGACTAGCTCTGCTGGAGACCTCAGGGTGTGGCTGACAGCCCTTCTCCTGCCCCAGCCTCCGCTGACACCATCCCAAAAGAATGAAGTTCGCTGTTGCCAGCTGTGTGATGGATAGGGCGTGTGAGTGTTTATCTGAAGAGGCAAGGCGGGTGGGCTCCCCAAGAGGCAAAGGAGACTCCCTGATAATTGAGGCTTGAAATTAGAAGCAGAACTAGCTAGGGACTTGTGAGCCAGTTGGAGTGGGGAAGTCTTGGTATTTCATTTTATAGCCAAATGACAGTAACTGGTGTGAGCTGTGTGCTGTGTTTTCCTTCAAGTTAAACCAGAAGGATGAGAAGGAAAATGCAGTGTCTGCTCACTGCCCTAGCCAACATTTCCCCCAGACCTTCATCAGGTTCTTTCCACCACCCGAGACCCAGTTCCCATGCAGGAAGCAGCAGCCATCCTTTCCACCTCTCCTTACTGAGCCCTCCCAAGGTGGCCACCACACTGCAGCATGTGTCAGGGGAAGGGGTGTTTCTGCACTGAGGCTTACACTATGTGTCCTTGGCAGGCGTGACCAACGGATTTGGAAAACACACCGAAAGCGGGTCTGACTCAGAATGTAGTTTGGGTCTCAGTGGTGGACTGGCATTTGAAGCTTGCAGGTAAGAACAGTTGTTCCCAAAGCTTTGTTGGCAGCTCCGCCACCTCTCCCTTTATTCTCCGTTCAGCTACAGATGGAACCTCCTCCTGCTTATCTAAGGTTTTTCTTCCCCCACCCCTGCTATTTCCTGAGGCCTCTAGTCTGTAACTCTGGTAGCTGCTAGGAAACGGTGTGACCCTTGACTCGCAGGCCTGATCTGACTTGGAGGGGAGGAGTGGTGCTGGTGCTTTTTAGGGTTTGTGGGGCTGAATTTGGCTCCAGAGGGCAGGGACACCGAATCTCTCTTACCCAGCCAAGTTAACATTTGAGCCAATCCCCCACCCACTGCCCCTGGCCCACTCTGATAACCCAGTTACAGACACGGTTTTGCTCTTCGCCTTTTGGGGCATCATAGCAAAGGCCCCCGCAGAGGTGTGGTGTGGGAGTAAGAAATGGGCAGATGGGAAGTTTGGAATGGCCTTTTATTCAAGGGTCCGAGCTCTTCTTCCATCCTTGAGCTGAGAAAGGATTCTCCTCTTGCTTTACCAGAAGGGAGGATTTCTGAGACCAAAATGTTAAAGTTTCTTCCAAGTCTAAGAATTTATTGAATCCCTACTCGCTGTTAAGTGTGCTCCACAAGACACCAGGGAGTGCGGGACTCTTGGAAATGGGAGCCCCTCAGTGCCACAGAGGAGAAACAAGTCGTCCTGAAGGCTAATTCCTGGTCCCCCCACATGGCGACCGAATGGATCCTCGGTTCAGAGCAGGCGAGGAGAGGTCCCAGGGCAGCACCAAAAGACTTGTGCCTGTGTTCGAGGTGCTTCTAAGGCAGGTTGAGCGTATGTTCTGTTAGGTACTCACCCTACCCTGGCTCCCGGGCTGCTAGGTTGGTGGGTACGGGAGGCCGCTTGCTGTGGCATAGCCCAGCTTTCCATGGTTCCTGACTCCCTTCAAAGGTAATGGTGCCTGGAAGCCCAGTTGGTTGGGGCGGGGAAGGAGTGGGGTTATCAAACTGTCCCTCCTGGCCCTGCACTAAAGGTGGAAGATGTTAGGCTTTTCATGCCACGAAGGGCGGTCTTCCCAGCCATGAACCACAAGAAGGAAGCCAGGCTAGGCTCTGGCCAGCCTGCTGGTCAGGCTGTGTGTTTGCCTTTCTGCAGAACTCCAGTCTCTGCCGCCGATTTGTCTGGAGCCCTGCTCAGTATGGAAACAATGCCCTTGGAAGGCATTTCCTTTTTAACTCAGTGGATCTCAGTGGAATTTCAGGGTTTAAAACAGGAGATTCAGGACTGCAACTGCAGGATTTTTTTTTTTCTTTCTTTCCTCCCGGCTCCCCCGCACCCCCTGCTATGGTGGTAAGTACATAAAGGAAGATTTTACTTACTAATTAGACTGGAATCCTATACTCCCAGAATCAGAAAGAGCCTTGAAGGAACCTATGGTCACTAATCCCATCCCTCTCTCAACCTGTCCCTGGGTTTATCTTTCCTGATGATTTTCTGAGGAAATTGGAGCTGCACCCTCTTTCTTTGGGTCACTCTTTTAGTTATTAATAATTGAGCACCTACTTCAAGCCAGACATGGTTCTAAGTACCGATAAGGAATGTGTCCTCATGGAGCTTATCTTCTAGAAGGGGGAGATGAGTGTTAAACCAGTAAGCAGAATAATTATAGATTGGGTTGTCTGCTTCGATCTGTGTAACATGGAAAGAGGATTGAAATACAAGCCATATTGAGTCATTTGTGCTTTTTCTATGAAACAGGAATACGGGGACCTAGTTTTGGTGTTGCACCTTATTTTACTAAGCTCATCCATCTCAGAGCTCATCATTTGATAGTACAACATTAGTAGTTTATAATATTTAAAGTGAGGCATTAAAATTTACTGCCCTTCATGTAATATTTGTTACATAACTACCATCTGCCATTTATTGAGTAGTTGGTATGTGCTGTACTGAGTGTTTTCTGTGTATTAATCTATTAAGTCCTCACAGCAGCCTCCGAGAGGGTTAGGTAACTTGCTCAATGTCATGGAACTCATGAAAGAAGAGACAGGTTCCAGGGGCGCCTGGGTGGCTCAGTAGGTTAAGGGTCTGACTTTTGATTTCGGCTCAGGTCATGATCTCACACTTCATGAGGTCGAGCCTCACGTCGGGCTCTGCACTGACAGCACAGAGCCTGCTTGAGATTCTCTCCTTCTCTCCCTCTTCGCTTCCCCTGCTTGCTCTGTGTGCATACGTCTCTCTTTCTTTCTCAAAAGAAATAAACGTTAACATAAAAAATAAATAAATAAAAAAGAGCCAGGTTCTGAACCCAGGTAGTCTGGCTCCAGAGTTTCTCTTTTAACCACTTTGTTGTGTCCTCTTCTGTTATATTTGAAGGTGTCTCTCCAGCTCCAGGATAATGAACTTTGAGAGGACTCAAGAGTTGCTAAGCCCAGTGACAGATTTTTATAGAATGAGTAGGAACCGAATCCTAAATGTAAACTGGGTGTTAATTTTTTTTTTTCCCCAAACAGGTCCTAATTTTGACTAGCAGGAGAAAAAACTACCAACCTGCTAGTTACTGAAGGATTATGATTCATTGTGTTCTGGTTGTACAAATTATTCTGAATAAGACTCTGATAAAGTCAGTTACGATTCAAGAGAACAGGAGTACCTCCCCTCCACCCAGTCCTAACGCCAACCTCTTCTTATCCCACCAGGGTTTCTTAAGCATTTCTACTCTTCTGCAGTTTGTTGCCCCATCTTTTAAGCTTTTTTTTTTTTTTAAGTGGAAGAAATTATATAGCAGTGATATTTTTTAAAGTTTGGATGGGAAAAAGCCCTAGCCACTTCATTCTTGCCCAGAGGCTCCCAGCTATGGTTGTACATCAGAATTGCTTCGAGAGCTGTTTAAAACTACAGGTGCTCGAGTGGGTTCTAGTTATTACTCTGGTGTTACCATCATTTTTGCTTTATTACCTTCCAGTCTTTGTCAAATAGATCTGTATATATTTTTTACCTCTTTGTAGTAACTACATAGAAAAAAATTGGTCTGCTTGTTCGTTAAAAACAAATCCATCTCTAAGAAAAACTTCACACACATAGTAGAAGTGAGAAGTGGGTTTTTTCTTTTTTAATTAAAAAGTGTCTTTTCTAATTAAGGAGTAAGACGTGTCCTTTACAGACAATTTGGGAAAGAGGCAAATTTTTGTACCTCAAAAATAAATTGGTTTCCAAAGAAGCAGTGTAAACCACAGGGTAAAGAATCCTGGACAGATGTGAGATGGGCCCTCCGCATGGCCAGGCTGCTTAGACCCTGGGAGGATCGACAAGTGCCTGAAGTGACCTTTCATCGGGGTGAAGTCCAGAGTCCCTGGGCAGGGAGGCAGGCATCTCTTTCCAGAGTCCCTCCACATGCATGGAATGGTCCCTCGAAGCCTCATGGGAACTTTGTGGTCAGAAGGGTGTCATGGGTTAGTGTGAGTTGTTAGGGGAAGGTGAGAAACCATTCTTGTTGAAGGGTTTTTGCAGCTCCACTCGTCTCCGAGATAGGAGAGCAAGAGTGGGTATGTTAGTCATTGAAATGGCTCATTTCGCCCCCTCTGCCTTCTTACTCTATATGCAGTGGTCTGACGCCCCCCAAACGCAGCCGTGGGAAGCCAGCCCTATCTCGTGTACCCTTCCTGGAAGGTGTAAATGGAGATTCTGACTACAGCAGCTCAGGTGAGGAGTGGTGTACAGGTGAATCTGGGGGGCCCAGGCCTTCCAAAGAACCAGCGCTGTGGGCTGCGGCCAGATCCTTAAGTTCTCCAAGCTCTCAGGCACTGGGCAGGGAGATGGCCCTCCTTCGCAGGTCATTCATACTCTTTTTATTTTAAGCTCATCTTAAATTTGGATAGTAATATATGCCCATGATGACAAAAATCAAGGCACAAGATGAAAAGCCAAGGTTCCCCTCCTTAGTCTCTCCAGTTGTAATTTATATACATATAAGCCAAAACTTGTGTGTATATTTAAGAACATAAGTAGAGAAGCCTAATATACACGCGTTCCTCTAAACCATACCTTTTTTCAATTAATAATATATCTTGGAGATCCTTCTGTGCTTTTTATTGGCTGCCTAATGTGCCATTATCTAGGAGTGCCAGCCCACTACAGTCAGACATTTAGACTGTTTTCATGTATTTGTTATAATCAGTGTTGCAGCGAGCAGCCTTATACATAGATTATTGTGTAGCCCGGGGGAGCATACACTTCTGTAGAGAAGCAGAGGTGCTAAACTTGAAGGAAGTGTGTATTTGTCATTTCCATGGGTCTTGCCAGTCTGCCCTTACTGGAGAAATCAGCGATAGCCTCTATCGCCGAATCTCACACACTGGCGTGTGGTTTCATGCGATCCAGTGCTTTCAGCCCTGTCCTCGGGAGACGTTCTACTCCAGCCAATCCAAACAGGGAAGTATATGGGTCTCGTCTCTTTGATCCAGGGATTCAAAAACAGGACAAGGCAGGGCCAAAGGAGAGGGCTGGTTGGTGCACAGGTGGAGTGGGTACAGGGTGGGCTGTTCTCCAAGTGCATCTGTGCAGCCCTCCCGTGGGAGCTGTGCGCCCTGGATGCCCTGTCCTGGAAGCTCCCATCTAACTCACAGGCGTCAGGGCTTCTTTCCCCCGTTTCCTTTTCCCAACTGCTTTATTTTCCCTTAGCGTCGGTTTCTTTCTCACATGTGTGTTGATGAATGCATGCCTGCCTGTTTCATTATTGTCTGACTGTCGGCGCCCAGAAAGCAGGACTCCCATCTACATGAATTTGTATAGCATCTAGCGCAAAACTGGCAGTGGGTTGGCACGTACGTTGGGATTCTGGGATTTTATTCTTATTTTAAAAACCACATACTTCTAAAATGATGCCAAGGGAAACTTAAAAATTTTGACCTTCTACTGTTCCATCATCACCTTAACACAGTTGTCTTCATTTCTCTGTGTTGCCTTCTGTTTATTTCAGGCACATTTTTAACAAAATGTTAATCCAGAACACACGCTTTTTCGTTTTCTGCATTTTTCAGTGTTATCTCATACTTTTTTCATGTTGACAGTCTTTATTTAGCTCATATTACTGGAACAACATATCTTCCAGTCGATGTGTTATAATTTACTTAACTTTTTTATTGTTAGACATTTGGTGATTTCCAACTTTTAATATTATACATAATGGAGTAAATGCATATTTTTGTTCAAAATTCTTTTATTTGTTTTTAAAGTTATTAGAATAATTCCCAGGGAAGGAAGTTACTGAAGCAGATGATTCATACTTTTTCTTTAATGGCTCTTGAAACATACCACCAAATTATATTCTGAAGGATTAGACTGGTCTGCAATTTCTTCAACAGTGTATGATTGCACCAGTTTCCCCACAGCCTGCCTCTTCAGTATTGGGTTTTATCTTTTGGTTGTTATTGCTATTGACTCAATGGGTAAAAAAATAATACCTCATTATTAGTAGTAGGGGTTTTCTTTTGTTTTTTTGTTTTTTGTTTTTTGTTTTTTTAATGAGGGTAGTAGTATTTCCTTAGGAACACAATTTCCATTGTACAGGATTTGGGCCCTTTTCCCTGGTTGAGTGTGGTCACCTCGGGCTCCCCATTCGTAGGCGTGGGGAGGGGAAGGGAGGTTCCTCTTTCTGCTCAGGAGCATTTGTGAAGCGTATCCATCCATGTGCGCTAGTGCATTGGGTGCCGAACAAAGTAAGCTGGAGAGACGCGGTACCTGCTCCAGACGGGACACCCAGTGTCAGGTTCTGAGAAAAGCAGGCGTGTGAAGGGACTGCAGACCTGCTTGGCTCTGCGGAGTGCCGTGCATCCAGGTGACCTGGATGGCCAGGTGTGGCCGTGTCAGAAAAGAACTCATTTAGCAAGCAGTTTTACTGAGATGTCTGTCCCAGGCATCTTTTTCCATGAAGCCTCTATCATGAGGCCTGCCAGTTAGGCCCAGAGAGCAGTTTGTGGGTTTGCCAAGCTGGGTTATTGTCCTTCCTGGGATCCTGGTGATAAAAGCAGTCCTAGTTTTCCAGGGAACACCATTCTAGTGTTCTAGTCCAGGGGTCAGCAAACTAATAACGTAAGCCTGTTTTTATAGGGCTTGCAAGCTAAGAATGATTTCTACATTTCAAATGATTGAAAAGAAAATCAAAAGAATGATAATTGTAACACATGAAAATCACATGAAATTCAAATTTCAGTATCTAAAAATAAAATTTTATGGGGACACAGCCATACTCATTCCTCTATAGAGTGAGTATCTGTGGCCGCTTTCATGCTGCAACAAGAGTTGAGTAGTTGCAACAGAGACCACGTGGACTGCAAAACCTAAAATATTTACTGTTTGGCCCTTTACAGAACAAGTTTGCCGACCCCTGATCTAGTCTAAGAACTAAGGAAAGGGCAGGGAAGGGGAAGGGTGGAGGGGATGTTGCTGACTAATTCTTGGGTTGCCCCAGTCAAATGGAGGCCACAGGCAGGCCTCCTGGGCACCATTCCAAGTCCCCTTTGGGTGCTGTCTCCTCCCCTCCCCAACCCCCAGGCAGAAGCCTCCTGATGCCCTTTGAAGACCGCGGCGACCTGGAGCCCCTGGAGCTGGTGTGGGCCAAGTGCCGAGGCTATCCCTCCTACCCTGCCTTGGTGAGTCTGCCCCAGACACCACCCTCCTCCCTCCCCTGGGCTGTTCTGGCCCCTGTCTTGCCTCAGGAGCTTATCTGATTGGATCAAGCCAGCAGAGTGGTGGGAATCAGGGGGCTTTTAGCTGCAGAGGGAAGGGAGGTTTTAGCCCAGTCTGGGTGGGTCAAACCATCAAGGTCCCCAGCTTGGAGCACTTAAAATAGGGTAAAAGTGTGACGACAGAGTGGGGCTTAGGGATTTAATAGCATTTATTCATTTGCTTATGTAGCGAGTTTTTAAAGCTGCTTAGAATGCTTAAGTGTCCTATTAAACATTTGTCATGCTAAATTCTTGACATACTGAAGAAGATACGGTTTTTCTCATTTTGTGGGGAAGAAAAATGAGGATCTATCTGTTGCCTGTGGTCATCTAGCTATTAAATGGCAGAGTTGGAATTTGAGCCCAAGGCTCAAAATGTGTGATGTCAAAGCCTGTGTTCTGAGCCACTAAGTTCAAAATCACCCATAGTCTCTTCTGTTCAGACATTACCTCTTGGTGTATATATCCACGCTTTTTTTTTTTTTTTAATGCATAAGTACGAGACCATACTCTCTGTAACTCCCTTTCACGTAACAACATACCATGAACATGCATGTCTTGTGCTCTTAAACTTTCTTCATCAGCATTACTTTAATGACTGCATTGTCCTTGGCTCTATGCATGTACCTTATTTTAACCATTGCCTACTTGGTCCTTTAGATTGTTTTGAATTTTTCAGTGTGATTATAGCTGGCAGTAAATATCAGTGTAGCTTTACTCGGCACATCGTCATGATTTCTGTACAGTGAATTCTTAGGCGTGCCTTCTTGGGACAAGGGCTCTGCAAAGTTTTGATACAAATTGCCAAGTTGCCCTTTAGAAAGTGAGTTCCAGTTAAATTCCCGCCAGCAGTAGCTAAAAACTCTATTTTTACCACCACCTTGATTGTTATTTGTTAGAGCTCTTTCTGTTTGGGGCAGGTAATGTCCATCTGGCACTGGAAGCTCCTCATTCTAAACCTTTAGGGCATGCCAGAACCAT
This sequence comes from Paguma larvata, assembly GCA_030068075.1. Lineage (NCBI taxonomy): Eukaryota > Metazoa > Chordata > Mammalia > Carnivora > Viverridae > Paguma > Paguma larvata. The sequence continues at coordinate 35,715,312 of CM057829.1, forward strand.
GGGGGGATTTTTTAAACAGTACAAGTAACTGAGGCCTCGTCTCAGAACTACCAAATTAGACCAATGCCAGACTGAAGTGTGAATGTTTTTTAAAAAGCTTCCCAGATGATCCGTAGCCAGGGTTGTGAACCACCGTGCCAACCTTTCGCGTGCACACAGGAGTCCTGGGCTTCTCCTAGCTCTTTCACATCGATGGGTCTTTCAAGTCTGATAGCAGCCTCTTAAAGTCAAGAGGGCAGGAGCTCTGACCCTTTTGGGCTGGTGGGGAAGCTACAGATGTGAAAGGTTCTACAACTTGCGGGAGCCATATTGGAACCATGTTGCCTACCTCACTCCCTCTTCAGCAGTGGCAGGTGGGGGGATCCACGCCGCGATCCAGAAGCTGAGGAGGTTGGGCCTTGGGGCTGCCTTCACAAGGCAGTGAGACCCCCAGCGTAGTTGTTGAGGAAGCGATTAAAGCTGTACAGGTTTGGTTTTGTCTTTTTCAATTTCATAGTGCAAAAAAAAAAAAAAAAGTCTAAAAATAGTCTTTTTTTTTCCTTTTTAATTATCTTCTTAATCATACATTTTCTTTCATGATTAAATAAATTCAGCCACCACCTGAAAAAACCCACCACCTGAACGCAAGCTGTGTTTTTATTTTGGTTTATGCTCTCCCAGTTGTTCTCCCATGTTAAGTATGACACGTGTCCATAATGAATATACACTTAAAAACAATTTTTTTGGGTTCTTGTTTAAAAATTTTCTTTTTCTCATTAAATAATGTATCTGTATTATAGAAGTTTTGGAAAAAATAGAGAAAAACAAACCCTATCATTCTAGTAAGTCAGCTGTGTTTTGTATCGTTTCTTCTATTTGCTTATGTATTACAGCTGTAATAAGAGTATATATACACATACACACACGTTCATTATATAATGTGTTAAAGTGTTTCACAAGCCACATTGTTTTACATCCACACAACGTTTGAGTGAATGGTCCATTATTTATTATTTTGAGATATATTTGCCTCTATCTTCTTTCAAAAGGGAGGAGAGCCCTCCTTAAGTGGCAACTTGCCTACCTTGCTTCTGCCCTGGGAGGGACATGTTTCACAATCTTCCCCATGTTCCGAGGTGGAAACCGGCATGGCTGTCAAGAGGAAACAGACCAGAGGGGCCCCGCTCTCTTGTTTAATGATAGAGGAAGCTCAGGAGGGCTTGTATGGTGGTTCTCATTAGGACCTGTAGCTTCAATACCGGGTGGAGGGGGGTGGCATGCAGGCTGGGAGATAGAGTTTTGACCAAATTACACAGCTGGGGGCAGGGTAGGGATGGTTTTTCCTTAAAACTCTTAACCAGAGCACCTGCTTTCAGCCGCTTATCTTGGGAGGGAAGTGGGGAAGCTGGCAGACGCCCAAAGGTAAACAGCGAGAGCAGTTTATTATGAGAACAGGCCCCCTGGGACCGAGTGTAGAAATTAAGATTGTTCCGTCTCTGGAGAAAGGTGGTTCCTCGGTAAGTTTCCAAGTCTCTCTGGCCTCAGCATACAAGATTATCAACTCACTCACTGCTTTGGAAATGAGGGCTGTGTAGGACAGTAGGCGGCAGAGGCTCAAGCCACCATGGCCACAGCCAGCTACATCCTCCTGTTCTGGGGGCTTTCCTCTGTCAGCTGATACCTGTCAGCAGACTTCTCAGCATCGGCAAGAAGGTGAAATAAGATGATGGATGATGTGTGACTAACTAGGGGCTGCGGGCACCCTGCCAGTGCTTCATAGAGCTAGAGCTCACTGTTGTGTTGATGCCACCACGCATTTTGCTGAGCCCCCTGCCCTGTGGAGCTTGCGGCCTTGAACATTAATTCCTCCAGTGGTCCTTCTTTCCAGCCACCTCATTCATTTTCTCCTCTCCAGCAGCCCTTCAAGTTCAGTCTTACAGCTTCTTTCTGATCATAAGTGGAGGTGCCCACAAATGTACCTAGTCCACACAGCAGGAAGATTGTAATCAGACAGGAAGGTAGTGGGTAAGCAGGGGCTTTGTCAGGTAGAACCAAAGTGATGGGCCCTGCTGCCGATGCAGAACCTCCTTCATAGCCATGGTGTCTAGGAAAGCCCCCTGAGCCTTTGAAGTGAATTGGAAAGGTTTTAAAGGGAAATTGACAGGAAAAAAACGGCTTCCTGGCCTCCATTCCCTTCCCCTAAGGGACGCCGGAAGGAGGAATTTGCCAGTCTGGCCTGGACATCACAGGTACCCTTCAATTCTGATATCCGCCATACTGGAGTCACATTTCTTCTGTTCCCGCTGGGGCCCCAGGGGTTCATGGCACAACCCCCCTCATTGAAAGAACTGATTGAGCAGGGCTGGAGGATTCGGCCAATGAGCTGGAAAAACAGTCAAGATTTCCATTTTGGGGTCCTGAGGGTCACAGAAGAGGTCAGCCCCCTTCATCACGTGGTTGTGGGCCTGGCCAAGGCCCTGCATAACTTGGCGGGGGGTGGTTCCGCAGGTAGCCCTGGGGCAGCATGCCCTGCTCACCCCATCCACCCCCAGCTGAGCGCCATCTCCTTTCCTGCCTCCAGATCATCGATCCCAAGATGCCCCGGGAGGGCCTCCTGCACAATGGTGTTCCCATCCCTGTCCCCCCTCTGGATGTGCTGAAGCTGGGAGAGCAGAAACAGGCCGAGGCTGGAGAGAAGCTCTTCCTTGTCCTCTTCTTTGACAACAAGCGCACCTGGTGAGTGCGTAGCACCGCCGGGAGGTTGGGTTGCACCGGGATGAGGGCCAAGGGGCCTGACGTACAGCACAGAGAGGGGCTGTGGGCTCAGTTAACCTGCCTCCACCCAGGTAAGGTGAGGCATTACCAGCAGCTGGCCAGCCCCAGCCACGTTCATAGTGACCGAGGAGGCTCCCCCATCAGATTCCCCGGGAAGCTCTCCGAGATGGAGATTTCTGTCAGGAGGCTTCCTGGGGAGAGCGGGGATGAAGGGCGCAGTGCTGGGTGGACGGGCATGGTGAACACTTGCTGTGGAGGCCTCGGCCGATCCTAAGGGGAGCTCCGGAGCTGGGAGGCTTGTGAATGATGTCCGAGCTTGGGGCTGTGCGTGAGCCTGTATCCCCATGTCAACCAGTCACCGAATGCTGGCTGCCCCTGGGAGGGGGTCACCTTGGGCCAGGTAGCTCCCTTGTGGAGGGTGACTCCCGAAGAGGACTCAGCTGAGAGCCGGTCAGCAGCCAACACCGCCAGTGGCTGTGGGAATGCACGTCTTAGTCCTCGGGTGGGGGGTGTGGAGGATGGTTTGGGGCAGTGTGGGGTCCACTCCAAAGGACTCGCTTGCCTTTTAAGATCTCTCTCAGCAGCAGGAGAGTTCTTTCACTTCTGCTTCTAAAGAATGAGGAGGTAGGACTAACCAGTAAAAATAATAGCTGTTATTAACTGTTTACTCCATGCTCTGATGCAAATTGATTTACATCCATAATCTTGTTTAATCGTCATTAAATCTTCATCAGTCCCCTCCCAGTCCATTTTGCAGATGAGGAAGCTGAGGCTCATCTGCAAAGCTTTTAGCCACATGTTAGATTGACCTGGCGATCTTCAGAGAAGCACACCTGGTGCAGGCCCCACCAGGAATCCTTGGTTCCTGGCGTCAGCCCCACTTCTAGCCATAGCTCCCTGATGCCCCAGGGCAAGGTGAGAGCTAGCCCTGACGTGGGCCTTTCTCGGCTCCTGGGTCCTGAGAGCCCTCCGAAGCAGAGTAAGTGCCCTGGGGCTCAGGGAAGGGCCTGGCTGCAAAAAAGGTCCCTTGGTGGCCTCCTCCCTGGGGTGTCTCAGTCTGTCTCCTCCTGCCCTGTCCCCTCCCCCTGGGTTTGCTTGTCTGGGGCAAATGGGCCCAGAGGAGGCCCCCCCCCCCCCCCCCGTGCCACCCACCACAGCCCGGGCTTCTTACTGTGCTTATATTTTAGGCAGTGGCTTCCAAGGGACAAAGTGCTGCCCTTGGGTGTGGAAGACACCGTGGACAAACTCAAGATGCTGGAAGGCCGCAAGACCAGCATCCGAAAGTCCGTGCAAGTGGCCTACGACCGTGCAATGATCCACTTGAGCCGGGTCCGGGGGCCCCACTCCTTTGTCACCTCCAGCTACCTGTAAGGGCGGGGCCTGGCCTGTGTCTGCCTGCCCTGCCTCTGTCCCATGCGGCACAGAGGCCCCTTCTTGCCCCAGCCAGTCATATGGCCGGCGGCTTTCCCTTTCCATGGCAGGCCAGGGACTGGGCCGTGTCCTCCCCACAGGCAAGGCCCCAGTTTTGACCAACTGTGTGGTTCCTCCGGTGGGCCTGCTGTGTGCCAAAAACTCCCACCTGAGCTCGCTCGGGAGCTAGTCCACTGAAGAACCAGTTAGAAATAGAAATAGCTGTGATGAGGCTCGGGCCCAGCCGAGGAGATGGACCTGAGCCCAGAAGGCAAGGTCCTAGGCTCTTTCTCAAAAGTGTGCCTGGCCCGCTCCTCCCCACTCCCGGCTAACTACACCTCAGGGCAAGCGAAGCTCTGACATTGACCCCAGAGGTGCTGTGGATACCCGAGGGTCCCGCGGGGAAGCTCACGGAGCTCACCCTCTCTCCCCTCATCGCCCATTCTCATACCTCTTCCCTGTCCCATCTTCTGCACCAGCGCCGTCTCTCTTTTCCCATGTTCCTTTCCTTTCTTTTGTGCCAAACAAACCGTCACCAAACTGGCCTTTTTCGTTTATGTCTCATTCCCTTTGAGGCCAGCTGCTATGCTAGGTGGGTCCCTCCGCCTGACTCCTCAGGGCCCAGGACAGAGGCCAGCCTACCACTCGGGTGACCCCTCCACCAGCAACACCTCCTTCCCCGTCGCTGCAGACACATAGCTGAGGCCAGGCTGTGAAAGCTTGCTCCCTCCCTGTCTTGCTGAGAGGCGGGCCGAGGCTTGGCGGGCTCCCGTCAGACCAGGCTGCTTGTGCAAGTGTCCCATCTGTCCACTTGGACGTCGAGGGGTGTTGGGTGGAGCCGTGCTCTTCAGCTGGGTCTGCTCCTCACCCCTGCCGTCCTCTCTTTGTGGGCCTCCCTCTCCACCACCACAGACGGTGGTGCCCGCGATCCGGCACCTCCCTGCCTGCGCCTGCCCTGCCCTGCCCTGCCCTGCCCTGCCCAGCCTCTGCTGCTCCCACTCCCAAACTCCGGGGGACACCACGCTTTTATTTCGTGCCCTCTGTCCCCTTCCCTCTCCTCCTTTCAACCCCCTCCCCACCTTCACCTTCTCAAAAATGGAAGGAAAAAAACTGTGAAATGGGAAATGCTGACTGACAAACCAACACAACTTTCAGAGGCTTTGAGTCTGTTCTCTGGATGTTTCTTCTCACCTCTTAAGCACCAAAGCCGCAGGGCCAGGTTGCAGGCCACTGATCGCCATGTTGATTTTTAACCTGACATTCTTTTTAATTGTTTTAAAGTTTTCATAGGGGAGTTTTGGACAAAACAAAGTCACTGGGGAGATCACTGCCATTTGTACACACTCGACTTTTTAAAAATACAACCAACCAACCACCACAACTACTTATACATTTGGGACACGAGCCAGAGTTTAAAAGGGAACCAACAAAACTCTCTATAACCTAAAGGATGGGGTTTTGGATTTTGTACAATAATAAAAATACAATACAGCATATGGCTAGGGAAGGACATGGTGTATATAATTGTAAAATACTGTTCTAAATTATTCAGGCCTATAGTTTCCATTACTGGAGTCCTCCATTGTGTGGCTGAGTATTTTCAATGCACACAGTGTGGTTTATTTAAAGGAGCCAGTGCGTCCCCCTCTCCCCAGGTAGTCGGTCTCTGTGGACCCTGTGACCTTTGTCTCAACCTGTGTTGTAAGATCTCGGGGCTCTCTCTCTCTCTCTCTCTCTCTCGCTCTCGCTCTCTCTGTGTCTCTTCCCCCCAACACTTTCTTTCTAGTATCTTTTTTTTCAATCTCCTTGACTCTTTCAGTCTCTCTCTGAGTCTCATTTTTAAAACTGCTCTTTTAGAACGGGAAGCGGCTCAGATCCTGCTGTGGCATGGGGCCTACGTGTCTCAGTCGCGTCTGCTGTGAAGCACACGATGCTCTATTTATTGTAGAAAGTGACTTTATTTGCTTTCTAGAATTGTTTATAACAGATGGTATAAGAGAGGTAATAAACAGAGAAAAAAATCTATGCTTGTAAAGAATACAAAAGTTAATTTTACCTACTATAATATGACTGTCTGAAACTTATTTTCTCTCTGAGAAATAAATGTTCTAATGGGCAGCACTTGCTCCGCTGTGTTTGGTGTCCTCAGTGGGGGTCCGTGCCCCTCTTCCGAATCCCCATAGCCCACCCCCACCTCCAAAGGCAGGAGCTGTTAAGAATGGCCTTGTCTAGCCATTGCAGGCCGCCAGCTGGAAAGGGCTCCAGCCCTCGCCTGGGCCCCTGGGAGGGTGCGAAGATGGGCTCCGCCCTTCCCCCTGCCAAACAGCAGCCCCATCTGGGTTCTGGAGAAGGTCCAGCCTGGCTTCTCATGCCTCCGCTTTCCTGTGGCCCTGTTCTTTGGGAGCGCCTGCTCCTCACGCGGGTGGAGAAGTAGCCCTTGTGTCTGGCACCTGTTTCCCGAGCTTGCTGAATTGGAGGCTCGAGGGTGCCCATGCCTCCTTTGTCGTGATTGCTGTCCCCATTCCGTAGGTGGGTACCTGGGACACAGGCGTAACGTGGGCCTCGCTCCTTTTAGAGCTGGAAGGGATCCTGGTGCCTACCTGGTCTTCGTTTTGCAGATGAGAAAACAGACCAGCGCGATTAATAGGCTTGTCCCAGGACAGCTGGCCAAGCGATGGTGGCAGAATCCTGGGACAAGGCTCTGGCCAGGGGTTTCCTTGGGGGCGCCACAGCATTTCAAGGCAGTGCTGGCCTGTTCTGTACCAGCTCCCCTCTCTCACCGGCTATGGCTCCTGCATTTCTGGAGAGGGGCATCTTGAAGAGTAGAGAGAGCATTCCCAGGGACAAAATACTGGGTTGCTGGGCCTGGGTTAGCTTTTCCCCATCCCCTCCCCTGTCCTCTCTCTGCTCCTGCCTGGGTCCTGTGCTTGGCTACGAGTGTGACTGAAGGACAGCGGTCTCCCGATCACCTCCACAGGGTCCTTCAGAATTCTTGTCGTTGAAGTCACTAGAGTGTAGAAGTGCTCAATCTGGTATAACATTGACGGAGTCCCTCCAGTGTGCCGATGACTCTTAATTACGCGTCGGGGGTGTGAAGATGCACACCTCTGGTCCGCAGGACGCTCCGAACCTGATTCATGAGACACGACACGTCATGGGCGACTCTGCAGGAGGCAGGTTTGAAGCTCCCCCAGAGGGGAGGAGTCTGGGAGAGATTCATGTCTGCTTGAATAACAAAAGCTTTCAGAAGAATAAAGCAGTTAATTCAAGCCTTGAAAAATGGGACCGAAAATCCCTCTTTATAAATTCGTATTTTGAATTATAAAGGCAATATTCAGAAAGGAAGTGGAAAAGCTGGCCCTATAAACCATTTCGTACATAAAGGGAAAATGACCAGAGGGGGAGAGTTTTAGCAGGTGAGGAAGGAAAGGAAAAGCATTGTATACAGACGCAGGCAAAGGCAGGGCTCAGGGAGGTTGGGCGCGTGCTCCGCTCCAGTGACCCGCAGCCACTGAGGTGGCAAGGCAGTGTGTTGGCGTTAAAAGCCCTGTCACTCACTGGCTGTGTGATCTTGAGCATGGTACTTGACCTCTCGGAGCCTCTCTGAGGCTGACAATAGAGGACCCTGAGGCCACGGCGAGGCCCGGTAAGTGGCGAAAGTGGCCACATCCGTTGAAGGATTTGATCCGGGAAGGGAGGTGGCCAGAACTTGGCAACTAATGAGAAGTCAGAGTCCAAAAGCAGGAGTGTGCAGACAAGGTCGCCACATGGCCGGAGGCCGCAGCAGCGGGTTCGAAGGGGAGGAAGGAGAGCTTAGTTTTGGTGAGCTTCTGTCACCTACGGGATTATCTGAGAAAACCCCCCAGCAAGCAGACGGGACTGGGCCTGGAGTTCAAGAGGAAGGTAGGGGCAGATGACAGAAATGTGGGGGCACCGCGGCCCAGCAGGGCAGTTAGGACAATGGCCGAGGAGGGAAAGGACAGACCTGAGGAAACCCGCTTCTATCTGGAGGCTGGGATTGGGGAAGAAAAGAGGAAAACGGTATTTCCAGAGGGCTCTGGGGAAGCCAAGCCCTGGGGAGCAGCGCGGAGGCGCACCCGCTCATTTCACGGAAGGAGGCAGGTCACGTGCCCCCAGCATCACAGGGCAGGAAAAGGCAGTGCCGGACCAGAAAGAACCCAGAAGCCAGCCCTTTCGGCTCGCCACCAGCCGTGTCTTCAGAGCCCTCCATGTCCCTAATGACTCTGATCGATCCTGTGATTAAAATTCCCAGACCCAAGTCTAAATTATTATGGTCCTGGAGCATGGGGGGGGTGCTGAGTAGGAATACAAAATTTCGTTTTCCTAACGAGTTCCAAAATACAATTAAAAGCATTTGCCCAACCCTCTCAGCTTGGCCACTTCCGTTAAGGTATTATTTGTCATTAACACTTGAGTGTGAATTTGCTTTCCAGATGGACTCTTCCGGGCCTGGCTAGGCTGTGACCTTTGACTTTGGAGAGGAGAGGGGTGAGTGATCAGACTGTCAGGCTCTGGTGGGGAGGGGGGATGCTGAAGGGAGATAGAGGGTGGGGACTTTGACCACCCCTGGGTCTTGAGGCCGCCCCACAGCCCCAGGCACTCGGGGGTGCCCTTCGGCTTGTCTCTTCCCTTCAAGGGTAGCAGAGGGCGCTAGGGATGAAAGAAAAGATGTGTGTGCGTGCACATGTGTGTTTTCCGCCATTTTAATATTTTTTAAAATATTTATTTATTTTGGAGAGGGCACAAGCAGGAGAGAGGCGGGGGTGGGACAGAGGATCCGAAGCGGGCTCTGCGCTGACAGGCTGACGACAGCGAGCCCGACGCGGGGCTCGAACTCACAAACCACGAGATCGGGACCTGAGCCAAAGTCAGACGCTCAACCGACTGCCCCACCCAGGCGCCCCAGCAATTTTAATATTTTTGAGAGGGCCGAGACTCTGGCTACACGGAGTAGAAGGATCTAATTGTCCCCAAATTTCAGAAGGGTTGTCATGTTGTTCTTTCAGAGAACGTGTCCCTCGCCTGGCACCTATAAGGCTGGTTAGAAGTGGCTGGTTTCAGTCTAACTGCCCTTACGCCTGCAGCAGTGTGTGAGTTCCTTCCTCTTCCTTCCAGCTTTGCATAGGCTCCTGCGGGGGCAGGAGCGGGGGGCGGGGCGGGGGGGGGGGGGGGACGAAGAGGCAGTATTGCAATGCGACACTGTTGGCTCCCAGTAGGCAAGGGGACAGGATGCACGGGGGCCCCGGGAGAGGGCTGCTTCTCCCCTGGCTTCACAGTCTAGAAGGATCCCCAGGGGATTTAATCTAGGCTGGCAATGGAAGATTATAAAATGTGCTGTTTGCTACCTCACTTGGGAATTTTGTTTTAAGTGCAAAGCCGAAAGAAAGATTATTGGAACTACCCAGAAATAACCGTTTCCAACTACTTTAATGTAATTCCTTATCGTCTCTTGTATTTTTTTTTTTTTTCTAACTAGAGCATGTATTTCAGTTTCTTCTCCTGGGTAGCTGAGAAATTGGCCTCCCCGAGAGGATGTGGGTTCCGACATCTGTGCAGAAGTTCTTGGCATGACCGGGGCGCCCTCTCCTCTCCTGCCTTTCTTCGCTTCGTTTGTGTCTCGTGAACCGGCCCGAGCCAACGATTGCCTGTTTGGGTTTGGGTTTTTTCCCCTTTGGTTTTGCTGGCGTAGTGGTAGCCAGCAGTTACAATTGAACGGGAGTTATATATCTTTATGCCAAGGAATTTGCTCTTGGGTGTGCCTTTCCCTGGAATTAAGTCCTAGGTCTGCCCTGTGTTCAAACATCCGCGAATAAGGAGACCCCCCCCCAGCCGCCCCCCCAGGGGCCATATAGTCTCTTCTGCAGCTTAAGAAGTTCCCTGGCATGCAAGATCACTCCAAGGTACACGCAACACTGTTTTGAGGGTAAGTCCAGCGACCAGATCGTCAGGCCGGGGGACAGGAGCAGTGGGACTTTAGACCTTGAATTTTATTGTTCTAGATATAACTTTACACATGGCGATTAAGGCACACAAACCTGAAGTTTAATCTCCATGAATTTTTACATGAAACCACCGCCCCAATTAAAGTCCAGAACCTTTCCAGTGCCCCAGAAAGTTCCTCACATTCCTTCCCAGTCAATATCCCCCTTCTTCAAGGGGATAACTACTGTCCAGACTTCTATAGCCATAGATGAGTGTTGCCTGTTCTTGAACTTCACATAATGGACTTATACAGCGTGTGCTCTTTGGAGTCTGGCTTTTTTTTTTAATGTTTATTATTTATTTTTAAGAGAGTGCAAGCGGGGCAGAGGCAGAGAGAGGGGAGGGGACAGAGAATCCAAAGCAGGCTCTGCGCTGACGGCAGTGAGGGGGCTTGAACTCACGAACCATGAGATCAGCACCCTAGCCATAGTCAGATACTTGGCCGACTAAGCCACCCAGGCGCCCCTTGAGTCTGGCTCCTTTAACATTATGTCTCTGAACTCCATTCCTGTTTTGCATGTAGCTATGGCTGGCTTTGAATAGTCTTCCATTGTACAAAGACACTGCAGCGAGTTTGTCTACACCTCCTGCTGGCGGGCATTGGGTTGTTTCCGGTTTGGGGCTCTCACGAATAACACTGCTGTGAACATTCTTGTACTTGACATTTTGTAGACACGGGGCCTACCTCTCTTCAGAATATCCCCGGGAGTGCTAGGTCACGGGGTTTAGCTTTAAGCATTTAGCTCTAGCTAAAGTTTATGTGTTCAGCTTTAGGCGTTTCCACCAGTTTTCCAGCTGTTGTACACTTTGCTCCCCCGCTGCGGTGCGTGGGGGTCCACCTGCCCCACACCCTCGCCAACGCCTGGCACCGTCAGCCCATGGCTTGGCCCTGGACGGGTTGGCCGACGGGCTTCCGCTGAGCCCCACGACACAGCCGTGCTGTGCGGCACTGCTTTGCTAGGTCCTTTTCCAGCGGGGACCCCGTGGCTCAGTGCCACGCCGATGCCTGCACTGGCTCTTGGTGAAATACGGCACCTCTTAGTTCAGAGTAACACAACCCTCCCCGGCCCCTCTCCTACTGGGCTGGGGGGACTGAGAGCCCAGCCTCAGGGTTTTGATGAGGGCCGGGAGGGGAGGATCAGAAGGGAGGGGGTTAAGCGAGCCCATTTGCTGTTAACTGTCCTTGGTGACACCCAAGCAGAGTTCACAGTCCTCGAGGATGCAGGCTCAGAAGACCCCGAAGCGACTACAGAGGGGTTGCTCAAATCCGCCGGTGGGGAGAAGGTCTGAGCTAAGCAGGCGGGGGTCAGGGAAAGAGACCTGAGGGCACCTTGTTCGGAGACAAAAGATTGCAGAGCCAGAATTGGCTCTGCAACCGTTGGAAGGTGGCTCTGTCCTCGGGGGGGCAAGACAGTGATCTGGTTCTAGACCTGAGCTGTGGGATGAGGACCCAGGCCCCCTGGGCTGTCCGAGGGGTTTCTGGCTCCACGTGCGACCCTGGGCACACCCGGAAGTTTTTCCACCAGTCCTCCTCCCACCCCCCATCCCTCCTCCTCCTTCCCTCACACCCTCCTGTTCCCTCCCGCAGCCGCCGCTCTGATCCTCTGTCTTCAAATTTTATTTTTTTAAGCTTATTTATTTATTTGGAGAGAGAGAGAGAGAGAGAGAGAATCCCATGTGGGGCTCGAACCCATGCACCGTGAGATCACGGCCTGAGCCGAAACCGGGAGCCAGATGCTCAACGGACGGCGCCGCCCAGGCGCCCCTCAAATTTTATTACTTTTAATTGAAGTCGGTTTCCGTGATTCGAAATTTTAAAAAGTCAAGGAAGTTTCATTCCTTGTGCCCGGTCTCCCAGATCCCCTGCCGGAGGCCACCGGTTTGGCCAGTTACACGTGTAACGTGTTAATACCTGTGTGTGTCCCTTTGTTACGCAAACGGTAGCATACTGTTCACACTGGTCTAGGCCTTATTTTGTTTTAAAAAATTGTTTTTGTTAAATATCGAGCAGGTACAAAAATAGCAGTTAGACAATAATATATAAATTAAAAAATCCGCAACGCGGTAAGCCGCCTGGTATCTGCCGCCTGTCCTAGGCACAGAAGCAGAGCTTCTAGAATCTCTGTGCCCATTCCCAGCCCCCACTTCTTTTCCCCCAAACACTATCCTGAATGTTGTACTCATCACGCCCCTTCTTTTGTGGTTGTTTATAGTCCTGCCATATGTTTAAATCAGCACACATTATATTTATTTATTCATTTAATTTTTTTTTCTTGAGAGAGAGAGAGTGAGCAGGGGAGAAGGGAGAGAGGGTGAGAATCTTAAGCAAGCTCCGCGCTCGGCAAGGAGCCCGACGGGGTGTGATCCTACAACCCATGACCTGAGCCGAAATCAAGAGTCGGACGCTCAACCGACCGAGCCCCCCTGGGCGCCCCAGCACACAAGAAATATTGTGTAGTGTCTCCCCTTCTTGATTTTGAAGAGAAGGGAGTGTATTGCGTGCAGTCTTCCACGACTGGCTTTTACACCACCATGACTATGGTCCTGAGCTTCAGTTCTGCCGATATGCGTGGCTGTTGGTTCATTTTCTTTATCTTTAAAAACTTCTTTAAATGTTTATTCATTTTTTGAGAGAGAAAGAGAGAGAGACAGCATGAGTGGGGAAGGACAGGGAGACAGGGAGACACAGAATTCAAATCAGGTTCCAGGCTCTGAGCTGTCAGCACGGAGCCCGACTTGGGGCTGGCACCCACAAACCGGGAGATCACGACCTGAGCCGAAGTCAGACGCTCAACCGACTGAGCCACCCAGGCGCCCCTGCATTCACTCTGTATGGAATTCCGTTGGATATATTTGGATAAACCATTAATTTTTCATTGTACTAATTAAGACATTTGGGTTGCTTCCCGTTTTTTTGCTTCTAGGAACAGTACTGGTGGGAACGTTCTTTTTTGGTGTGTATGTTCGGGGAGGTTGTTGGGGACTTGACTACAGACCTTCCTTGGGCATTTGCAGGATGCCGGGGAAATTGCTTTAAAATTTTATTTCCCTGGGGCTCCCGGGTGACTCAGTCAGTTAAGCGTCCGACTCCTGATTTTGGCTCAGGTCCTGATCTCACGGTTAGGGAGATCGAGGCCCACGTGGGGCTCCATGCCGACAGCACGGAGCCTGCTTGGCATTCTCTCTCCTTCTCTCTCTGCCCCTCCTCCTCCTTCTCGCTCTCTCTTTCAAGATAAACAAACGTAAAAAAACTAAAGTTTATTTTCCCAATTGTGCACATCACATTTTGTATTTAAAATATATTTTGGCGATTTTTCCATAGCAGAACAATGAGAACTTCTGGCTTTCTTGGGCTGCAGAGCGTCCCATCAGAGGAAAATCGGACTGATTTGACCAATTCCTTATTGAGCGACATGGAGTTGGCCCCAGTGTTTTCCCAGATAATTCTGCACTGAATAGGTAGGTGTATGCTGGTGGTAAAGTGTTATCTGTTCCCGGAGGAGGCTATGTAGTTTTCTTACCCAGGAATGTCCTGAAACGTTTAGATGAAAATGGAAGACCGTTTTTGCTCGCCTCTGGCACTGCGTCTGACTATTTCCAGCAATTTCCCTGAATTCCCTGAGTTCCCCAAGGTGGGAGACGTATATGCCCTGTCTTGTTTCATCACACTTTTTCCTCAATGATATGCATTGTCCCCTCCCCCCACCCCGCCCTTCTGTCTGCACCAACCCGGAAGCATCCTGTTGGTGTCTACACTGCCCCCCCCGCCCACCTCCACACAGATTCCTCAGGCACGGTCCCCTGCCCCAGCGTCTCCTTCTTATGACCATCCTGGTCTCGGAATTAGTATTCCCTGAGGGGCTCGACTTTGCCTGGCCCTGATGGAGACGAAGAGACACTGAGAGAGAAGATAGTCTCAAAGCGGGGAGGGGGCAGCACGTGTGCGGAAAACACTGGAAAGGCTAGGATGGAGACCAGCCCAGCACCCATCAGCTCTGATACCCTGAGCAAACCCCCACGTCCCTGAACCTCACTTCTTTATAAAACGGGGACAGGAACCTGTCTCTGGGGCTCAGGGCAGAGTGGGGCCGAAGTTTACGAAGCACCCCGCGTTCATGCCCTTGCGAGTCTTAGCTCTCCTTGTTATGGAGGAAGCCAGGGTGGTGCTGTTTTAGATGCAAATTCTGAGTCTGGGACTACCTGGAGGAGGGGGAGGGAACCCCAAATCAGAGGGTCTTCCTGGAGGAGGAGATGTTTGTGCCGGGTCTGTCGGGACAGCCATCACTTAGGCAAGTGGGGAAACCTCTCTCGAGACCGAGGAGATCCTTGAAACCGGAAACGTGGAGAGTGAAGGTTTGGAAAGGCTGGAACGTGCTTGAGGATGGGCGAGTGATTTGGGGAGAGACACGGAGGGCAAATAAAGGGTGTGGGACCGTGTGCCAGAGATGCGACTGGAGCTCCATCTTGGAGGCCTCCGTGGGCGAGCGAGGTCCTGGGGGAGGGCTCGGGAATCTGAGGTGCACCTGCTATTCAGATGCCCGCTGCCATGTTTGGGAATTGCTGTTCTCGACAGAGTCAGGGGCTGCAGGCCAGCCTGAAGGGCTGTGGGGCTCAGTAGAGCTGAACCCCGTTACCAGAGAGCCCAGCAGCCAATCCGCAGGGCTGGGAGGAAGAATCGGATTGCATTGAACTCAGGACACCCCCCGCCCAGCCCCACACTCCCTCTGCTTGGAGCTGCTAGTCTGGAGGCACAGGGACCTCCCGGGGCTGGGTGCCTCGGGCATCGCGTGTACCCTCCGGGAAGTCTGGAACGCTTATCTGGAGGGCGGGAACCCCCTGGCTGGTGAAACAGCTACAGCAACCATTTTCCGTCTGAGTGCTTTAAACTCAGCCTCGGTCTCCCGGGTCCGGGAGGTATTACCATATTATCACGCCCCTTGCCCCTTCCATGCAGGAACCGGAGCCTCGAAGAGGCCGAGTGGCGCGTGCAAGCCCCACAGCTGGGATTCACGCCCGGCTCGCTGATTCTCGAGCCCACGCGGCGTTCCGTGCCCCCTCTCCCGTATATACTGCATTCACGGGGCCTCCAAAGTCTAAACGTTTGGACGGAGATACAGTGGTATTCCCCTTCCTACCCTTCCTAGAGACATCTAATGGGGCTGGTTTCTTATAACTAGTTTTAGCATCTTCTGTGCCTATATAAATAAATACATTCCATAGATACTCTCCCCTGCTTCTTTGAACAAAAAATGGGAGCATCCTACATACTGCTTGGCACCTAGAGTTTTTTTTCCTTGCTTAGAATTCTCAGCAGTCTTTCTATGTCAGTTCACGAAGAGCTTTTCCCTATTCTGGTTTTATTTTTCTTTTCTTTTTCTCTTTTCTTCCTCTTTTTTCTTTTCTTTTTTTCTTCTTTTCTTTCCTTTTTTTTTTTCTTTTCTTTTCTTTTTACTTTTGGTTTTTTTTTTTTCTTTTTTCTTTTCTTTTCAAGTAAGCTCCATGCCCAGCGTGGGGCTCGAACTCACGACCCTGAGACCAAGAGTGCAATGCTCCAGCAACTGAGCCAGCCAGGCGCCCCCTCCTTATTCTGCTTTATAGCCCGTATACGCACCGGTGCTCATTTTGGTGGGTACTCAGGGGGCTTCTGAACTCGCGCCGCTCTAAACCATTCTGCCGCGAACAGCCTGGACCTTGGGTCATTCTCCACGAGCAGGAATATCTGTTGGGGTCTTGAAGGAGAACTACTGACCACACTCAGGGCCACCATTATAGTCTCCCCAATTCTGCTCCTAGGCTTAACAATAAAAACCCTTCTTCCTCTTGTAACCTGTCCCCCCGCCCCCAGCATTTCTCCCATAGACTCTGGCTATCTTTGGGGTACTTCTCGGGAGGGGAGATTCCACGGGCGGAATTCCGCATCTCCGTGCCCAGCTCGCAGGAGGCAGACACCCAACACAGTGAGCCGCGTCCACCCTTCCAGAGAGTCACCCCTTACCTTCGTGGAACCTTCCGCAAAGGGAGATGGCCGCCCCCTCCTTTGCAGGTGGGGAAGCTGAGGCTCAGAGACCCCAGCTGTGACCTTGGGCGCCCTCGGCTGGGGCCTCGGAGGCTGAGGAGGAACTAAGACCCAGGGCTCCTTGCTCCCAGCCGACTCCCTGCCCTGGGCCACACCGCCTCCCAGCGAGTGGAGGAAGGACCCCTGTCTCGGCTCTCCTCTCTGGCTGGGTTTCCTCACAGAGAAACAGGACTGGCACGGGGCCTTCCAAGCCTGCTTTTATTTGCCTGGTTATTTGCCCGCAGAGATGAGAGGGAGCCGACCATCCAGCCAACACTCCAGGCTACGCTCTCTGCATGTATCTGCTCATTTACCTCTCAGAAGCGGAAGGGGCAGGTGCTGCTGTTACCCCCGTGCTCCCGATGAGGCGCACTGAGGACTAGTGAGGAGCAGGGCTGGGGTTTAAACCCGGGCAGGGCCCAGATTCTTAACTCCGCTACACCGGGGCCTCTCCATCCATGGCTTCCAATTTCCTCCGAAATTATGGTTATAATATTATTTCAGGTTTCTGTTGGAATGGTGGCTCTCTCCTTGGTAGTTCAGGGGCGGCGAGAAGACCCTTCACACATGAAAAGCAAAACACCTTCCCATCGGCTTAGGGCTGCTTTCGATGGCACTTGTTGAGTTCCATGCCTTAGGCTGACAACTTGGGTCCTGGCCGAAGCAAGACTCTCCCCGGTACTTCCCCACCCTTTAATGCTCGGGCCTGCCTCTCATGACATAAACAGCTCTCTCCCTTCCTGTGGGTCTTATAAAAGCAAAAGGGGACACCACCCCCCCCAAATGTAGCATTAAATCGCACTGTTAAATATGTCTTTTTAAGCTCCGCCTGGCCCTGGCTCACCGCTGTCGGTTTTACGGATCCCCTGAGGGTCTGAGCGTCCCGCTTACCGGCCTCTCTCCGCTGGTCTTGCCACAGTGCTGGGTGTTTGCGTCCGTCATCCACCGATGTCCTGGCCTCCCCACGCCCTGATCTCCTCTCCTGCAGTGGCTCAGCGACTCAGCCCCAAGGTCAAGGCCCCGGCCCTCTGAAGATCCCACGTTCAAATTTCCTCCTAGTTCCTTCCTTCAAGCCTTGGCTCCACGGGCCCCACAGTCACGGACTCACCACCTTTTCGCTGTCCCCTTCAAGCCCCACCTCCCCTCTTTCCCGGCCTCGACCCCACAGTTATTACACCTTCTCGTGCTTGCCTATCCGTCTCGCACCCCAAGCATGCTCGATCCTCGTCCCTCCGCAAGACCCCCACCCAGTTAAATCCAACTCTCTGCTAACTCGGCCGGCTCTACTGTGGACCCTACTGGTTTATTTTGCTTGCTCCTGGCTGCCCTCGTAGAATGTCGGCCCCACAGGCAGGGGCTGGGTCCTCTGTCGGCCGTATCCCACCCACGCTGTGCACGGTGGATACCCATCGGGTGAATGTGCATGCTTGTTGAATGACTTTCTTTCGGAGTGTGGAGGAATCTGAGAGTCTGTTTAGGGTAGTCGGTGGAGAAAAAGGTTCAGGACGGAAGCACGTTGCGTCCAAGGGCGTCTGGAGGAGGGCGGGAGTCCCGAAGGAGGAGGACAAGCCCAGGGACTTAAGGCCGCAGCTCCTCCTGCCTAACTGGCACTTCCTTTTTATTTTTTTACGTTTTATTTCTTTTTGAGAGACAGAGCATGATCCAGGGAGGGACGGAAAGAGGATAGAGGCTTCGAAGCAGGCTTTGCAACTGACGGCTGGAAGCCCCAATGTGGGGCTTGAACTCACGAATCACGAGATCACGACCTGAGCCAAACCAGGATACTCAACCAACCGAGCCACCCGGGCGCCCCCCTAACTGCCACTTCTTGGTCTGGGGGAAGAACTTGAAAGTTCTTCAATCTCAGACCCAAATTACAGGATTCTGAACTTTTCCTAATCTGTAGACTCCTGCCCGTCTTTGTGATTTAAGGCTTCCAAGAAAGCTTTTGGCCGGCCGTGACTAGCATGGACACCTGAGGCCGGGAACAGCCCGCCTGGTCACCTCTTCCAACGCTCGGATTTTACGAGGCAGGCAGTTGAAGCTCAGAGGAAGAAGGATGCATGGGCTGTGGTGGCAGAGCCGGGACTTGAACCCAGGTCTCCTGCCCCACGGTCCTGGGTTCTCCGCTCCTGTCTGCTATGCCTCCTCTCTCTGTTGCCATTCGCCCGACTGTCTTTACCCCTAAAAGAGGCAGAGAAAATTTTGTTTAGGCCACACTCAGGGCTCAATGAAAAATGCCAGGGAAGAGACCAAAGGGTCTGACGAGCCTCTGCCGACCATGAACACCGTGTTCCCCGCGGGGCAGACTCGCAGTCCTTGGCTCTCAGCCACCTTCTCTCATCGCACCCCCACAACAAGCCACACACATAGTTGGGAGGTGTCAGAGCCTAAATCCAAACCCTTGTGTGATTTGAGAGCCTATGCCCCCAACCCTCTCTCTCCAGGGTCTCAAACGTCACACGCAAATGACTTTTCGATGCCAGCAAACTCTTCCCCCAACCATCGTAAGTCCTGTCAACAAAAGGAACTTGACCCTCCTGAAACAGGGCGTGGAGCCCCTGCTGGTTAGGGCACCTGCCGGCTGCACTTTCAGCTCTGAGTCAGAAGGGGAAGTAGACCGGGGAAAGGGGACCGACGCCTCCCGCATGCCATTTTGTCCCAGGGGCTTTCTGCAGGCGAGCCCCGCTGGGTGCGTTCCCACAGCTGGTCCATGGTGGAAGTGGGATTCGAATCAGACACATTCTGCTCTATCGCGAGGCTTCCCAAGGCTGCCATGATAGACAGGACGTACTTACCCACCACAAGGAAGGCCTTTCTGGGCCATGAACTTGGCGTGGAAGTCCCAGCTGACGCTCTGACCATTTCCCCCTTTCCTTTCTCTTAGCACTTGAGAAGCGGAAAATATGGTACAGACTGGAGTTTCCACTGAGCTGGGTAAAGGAGGTTTGAACCATCTCGTCACCAAGTTTTGACTCCCAAAAAAAGGAAACGACTTGTTTTAATGTGCCCGACCTGAAGTCCAGTAGTTATTTTTTTCACTGAATTGTCAATGGGATCCCAGGTTTGCCGTTTTCTTTTTTTTTTTTTTTTAAGTTTATTTATTTTTGAGAGACAGATGGAGACAGAGCATGAGCAGGGGAAGGGCAGAGAGAGAGGGAGACACAGAATCCGAGCAGGCTCCAGGCTCTGAGCCATCAGCACAGAACCCGACGCGGGGCTCGAACTCACAGACTGTGAGACCATGACCTGAGTGGAAGTCAGACACTCAACCGACTGAGCCGCCCAGGCGCCCGCCATTTTCTTTTTAAAGATCAGCGAATCCATGAGATTTCCAAATAGAAGAACGTGCCAGTCAGGTCCGGACTCCTGGGGCCTGAACCTGGCTCTGACCTGGGCTTCCTGGGTGACCTTGACCAGGTCACCTCCCATCTCTGGGCTTTGGCACCAGGGAAATAAAGGGCTTAGGTCTCCATTCCCCTCTAGACCTAACGCTCTAGGGTAGGACCATGGGCTCCGGACTCCGACAACGGAGGTTAAGCCCCGTCCTATCATTTATCAGCTGGCGAGTGAACAGGTTGCACGGGCTGCTTAACTACCCTGGGCTGCAGCTGCTTCGTATGTAGACCAGATGGACCGGAACTCTGTCATCAGGCTGCAAAGGCTGAACTAGAAAATCCACGTAACTCGCTTGGCCCGGGGGCCCGTGCCAACGGGAGAGGCACTCTGATCGGCTCGGCGCAACCATGGAGAAGTGTCTTTATAGGGGGTGAAAAATCAATAAAGAGCCAGATCCTGAAAATCCTAACGTCCACCAATAAATATTTATTGAGCCCAGATTCTGCGTCTGTGGTGAACCCTTTCGGTTGGCTGCCCGCACTGTTTCCAGCCACGTCCAACCACAGAGACCGAATCAAGGTACTCTTTTTTTTTTTTTTTTTTAGTTTCTTTCTTTATTTTTTTGAGAGAGCCAGAGAGAGCGAGCAGGGGAGGGGTGGAGAGAGAAAGAGAGACAGAATCCCAAGCAGGCTCCGCACCGTCAGCACAGGGCCCGACGCAGGGCTCGAACTCACAAACCACGAGTTCATGACTTCGGCTGAAACCAAGAGTCGGACACTTAACTGACTGAGCCGCCCAGGTGTCCCAGCAGGTGCTACTTATCTCAACCTTACCTGAGGCGTGAGGTGGCCATGGGATACATGTTTTGCTGTGAGGGGCTTCTAGGAAAGCTTTTGTGTCTTGCGACAAAGGACAGTCACCCAGAGGAGAGTCCCACCCCCCACCACCACTACCCCTTCTATTTTTTTCTCACCTTCAATGTGAATACGTTATGCGGAGAAGTAGCACAGTCACAAGGAGAAAAAGCCAACAAGCCGAGCACGTCCTCGCGCGAGCCCGGAAAGAACTTGGGTCCAGAGAAACCACCCACGGCAGCTGCTGGCTGTTAGCCTCGTCACTGTTTGACCGCACAAGCCCTGTTTCTTTTTTTTTTTTTCTTAAAGGTGGTTTGAAACATTTTTTTTAACGTTTATTTGTTTTTGAGACAGAGAGACAGAGCATGAGCAGGAGAAGGGCAGAGAGAGAGGGAGAGACAGAATCTGAGGCAGCCTCCAGGCTCTGAGCAGTCAGCACAGAGCCTGACGCGGGGCTCGAACTCACAGACCGCGAGATCATGACCTGAGCCAAACAACCGACTGAGCCACCCAGGCGCCGCAAGCCCTGTTTCTTTCAGCCGCTGTCAGCTCGGCTTCCTGTTCCTTTCAGCTGAGCCCATCCTCTCTCGTATATCAATCAGCAAACATTTATTAAGTGCCGACTAGCGCTCAGCCCCGTTCGAGGTATTAGGTTCACAGGGAGGGGGCAGACCTCTTTAAGGTTTTACAGCCTGTTCGGGCAGACAGCCAAATTTTTCGATTGTTTGTTTTCAATGCAATACAAGCATAAGAGGTGGCACAGTAGAAGTCTTTATATGTTAGCGCGAGGGCACGGAGGAAGAACTTGCTTCCTTTCTGCACCATAAATGCTTTCGGAACAGATCTAGTGCTTTGTTTTTCTTCCCAGCACACCTTCAGGACCTCGCCTGGTATATGATCAGTGCTCAATAAATACTTGTTAGATGTGGTAACGCATAGCGCTGTTTACCTTGCACAAAGGGTGATCTGACTTTTATGCCCTTTCGAAGTGAGGTGCGGCCGTACAACCTGCTTTAGCCAGTGGAACGGGAGCAGAATTGATACGTGTTGGTGGTAGGCAGAAGCAGGTGAGAGCCGGCTGGCATGGATCTCTGCGCTCTGTCCCTCTCCCCTGTCCCCCACTGCCCGTGGCCATTGAAAATCAACCTGCATTCATCAATGGATGAATCATTAACTGAATGAATGAAGGAACGAACGAATGAATGAATAATGGCAGCGTTGGAAACGAATTCAAAGGGTGGGGAGACCCAGACAGGGACTTTGAAACAGATACTATTGAGTCCCTGCCCTTCGGCCCTTCCTCCTTCCAGCTGGCAAAGCCTGAATCCCACTGTGGAGTTCGAGAGTGCCACATGAGGGGCGCCTGGGTGGCTCCATCGGTCCGTGTCCGACTTCGGCTCAGGTCATGATCTCACGGTTTGTGCGTCAGGCTCTGTGCTGACAGTTCAGAGCCTGGAGCCTGCTTCGGATTCTGTGTGTGTGTGTGTGCGTGGGCGCGCGCGTGTGTGCGCGTGTGTCTGTTCCTCCGTCGCCTTGCACTCCGTCTCTCTCGCTCTCAAAAATAAATAAACATTTAAAAAATGAAAATGCCACATGATGTGATGCTGTTCCCAGCCTCCCCTGCAGCTAAGGCATGGATGTGTCACCCAGTGCTGGCCAGTGGACCTAAGGGAGAATCTTCTGGAGGGCTTTCTGGATAGGGGATTTATCCCAAATAAAAAGAGTAGAATTTCCTCATGATTTAAGCCACTCTGCATTGAGTTTTTTGTTACTTGCAGCCAGGAGCAATCTGAACGATCCAGCGCCGTTAGCCACAGTATTGCAAGAGCCCACCAGAGAGATTTAAGGTCCTGGATACAGGTCTTGGTTGAAGGAATAGAAACAGACAGGGCTCAGAGGAGCTAGGAGGTAGAATCAATAGGACCTGGTGATTGGGGGCAGGGGGTGGGCTGCAGGCTGTGCGAAACAGAAGGAGTCTGAAAACATAGTCGCCGATGTCAAGGATCCCAGCAGAGGAGACACGTGCTGTGTGCCAAAGGTGCTGTGAGGGGACCAGAGGACCGAGCTGTCAGGAGAGCTGGGCTTTGGGTTGTGATGGAGAGAGCAGGTGATCACAGTCCAGGAAAAGGTCTTCCCAATAGAGCTTACCCAAAACTTGATAGCTAGCACCTTACACATCTTCTTTGCCTTACTGCTGACAACACTTTTCATTTTCCGTCAACCATCGTCACCCACTGAATGGAAAGGCAATAGTGGGACCATCCAGTTTAATACAGAATATACTTTGAATGTAAGCATCGTTTAAAATATGGCTACTTAGGGGCGCCTGGGTGGCTCAGTTGGTTGAGCGTCCGACTTCGGCTCAGGTCATGATCTCGCAGTTTGTGAGTTCGAGTCCCGCGTCGGGCTCCATGCTGACAGCTCAGAGCCTGGAGCATCTTTCAGATTCTGGGTCTCCCTGTCTCTCTGCCCCTCCTCTGCTCATGCTCTGCCTCTCTCTGTCTCTCAATAATAAATTAAAATGTTTAAAAAAATTTTAAATATGGCTACTTAGCATATCGTTAGGTGGATACACGGTCGGTCATTCAATTATGCTCTTACTTTTGGATGTTATGAATTTCCAATGCTTGAATATTTAACATCGGGCTGTGGTGAGTTCTTCTGGCCGGTTTTTCTAGGACTTAAGATTGTGAGGCTAAGTTTCCAGAGACAGAATAACCGATTCAAAGAAGTGAGTTGGAGGCAGTGGAGCCCCCCACCCAAGACACAACCGCTACGATCTTTGGTAAATAGCCAACTTGCTTTCCAAAATGGCGCTATGATTCTGAAGAGTCCAATGGCTTTTGTCAATTGGTAGAACCAAAATGCTTCTATGATTGCACGTGAGAATTTGTTTGCCGTTAAAAATGCAAGCCTGGGTTGCCTGACTCAGGAAGAACTTAGTACGTGTGGTGGCTGTTTTCCCCTTGGAAGCTGAGCCCTCACGACTGCCATTTTCATCTTAGGATCCTTACAGACCAGGCTGCTCTGAATACATGGTCAGAACACGGGGCTTAAGTGGTAGCTATTGTTACTGAACTGGAAGGCAAAACATTTCCTCTAAAAAAACATCGCAGCCTGCCTGGGTGGCTCAGTTGGTTACGCGTCCGACTTCAGCCAAGGTCATGATCTCAACGGTTGTGAGTTCGAGCTCCGTGTGGGGCTCTGTGCTGACAGCTCAGAGCCCGGAACCTGCTTCGGATTCTGTGTCTCCCTCTCTCTCTGCCCCTCCCCTGCTCACGCTGTCTCTCTCTCTCTCGAAAATAAATAAATATTTAAAAAATTAAAAAAAAAAACAAAATCGCAACCCTTTGTCAAACAGCCAAGCAAAGTAGCCGTTAAATAGTCAAGCAAATAATCCAACATCAACTGTCAAAAAAAAAAAAATAAACTCTGAGGTTTAAACAATCCTTAAGTTTCATGAGAAATAAATGCTTCTGTTCTTTTCTCACGAACCCTGAATTATTTTCAGTCACAACTTAATACCCTCCTGGCCTTGATCCTCTAATTGATTAGAACCGGCCATTCCAACTGGAGTGGCGTTTAAAAGTCCTTGCGAGCTGGTGTAAGCACCCAACTGGCTTTCTAGACCTGAAGTCTGTTATCCTGGTTATTTGGCCTTGGGCTCGAGAACCCCCGCGGGGACTCGAGATGTCTCCAAGGCCTGGCTAAGCAGACAGGAAGGGCTAACTATGTGAACCGGATCATTGGACTTTTCCTCCTGAGGGGCAGGACAGCCCTGGGCATTGAGAGAGGAGGATAATCCTAGCAGAGACTGGAAGGGCTGTTCGAAGGGGTGGAAGGGACTGACCTCCTGGTTTTGTTAGACATCAAATGTCCATATCCTCAAAAACCATGACATGACAGCATCTGAATAATGATTGGCTGCCTTTACCCCAAGGTATATATTGAGTATATATACACAATAAAATAAATGTCACTCTATTACTCGGAGCCTCATCTTGTTTTCTGTCAACAGGGGTTTAAAAAAACCTCTAACTCAGTATTGATGTGAAAGCCAAAGTATTGATGTGAAGGTCTCGGAAAGCAGATTAAGAAATTAACTAATTACTATGTTTTGTTTTCACTGATAATGATGCAGCCGACATCTCTATTGCAGCGTGTTGTCTACAGTAGTTCTTCTCAGACTCCAGTGTGTCTGAGTCGTCTGGAAGTTCGGTTTTAAATGCAGATCTTAGGGGCGCCTGTGTGGCTCAGTCCATCCGACTCTTGATGATCAGCTCAGGTCATGATCTCAGGGTCGTGAGATCGAGCCCCGTGTCACGAGGATTCTCTCCCTGGCCCTCTGCTCTTCTCCCCTGCTTGCGCTCTCTTTCTAAAAAATAAAAATAATAAAAAATAAATGCAGTTCTTCGATTCAGTGAGTCTGGGGTGTGAGATGCTGCTGGTGGTGGTTCCCACACCACACCTTCAGTAACGAGGGTTTGCAGTCATTTGCAAACGTGACATTTTCTCATAGAAGATTCCAGGCAGGGATGCCTGGGGGGCTCAGTCAGTTAAGTGTCCGACTTCGGCTCAGGTCATGATCTTACGGTTCATGGGTTCAAGCCCGCCATCGGGCTCTGTGCTGACAGCTCAGAGCCCGGAGCCTGCTTGGGATTCTGTGTTTCCCTCTCTCTCTCTCTCTGCCCCTCCCCCACTACCGCTCTGTCTCTCAAAAATAAATAATCGTTAAAAAAAAAAATAAAGGAAAAAAAAGAAGAAGATTCCAGGCAGACTTTAAAATCCTCAGTTTAGGGGCGCCTGGGTGGCTTAGTCGGTTGAGCGGCCGACTTCAGCTCAGGTCATGATCTCACGGTCTGTGAGTTCGAGCCCCTCGTCGGGCTCTGTGCTGACGGCTCAGAGCCTGGAGCCTGCTTCAGATTCTGTGTCAGCCTCTCTCTCTGCCCTTCCCCTGTTCACACTCTGTCTCTCAAAAATAAATAAACGTCAAAAAAATTATAAAATCCTCAGTTTGGACAGTTGTTATGTATTCCACATTTTTGTATGATCAAAACAGTCTGTGGCCTTTAACTTCCTGCAGGCGATATAACTGAATGGCACAGATACAGAAGGCAGAAACTAGGGTCGACACAGGACTTACCTAAGTGTGCTCACTGTTTCCATAGATATAAGTTAACAAAAGATGTGGTCACATAGATTTGGCAAACCTTGGGTTAAGCAAAATTAAACCAAGTCCTTTACTACAGTGTTATCACTTCTACTTTCTATCTCGTGTAATGAACATAAAATCCAAATAGAAATTGCTTGTATAAGCACTTTTTATTTTCCTCCCAATACAAGAGATCAGGGAAGGTCCTAGGCTGGTTAACCCAGTGGCTGACTGACATCATTAAGGACCCAGGTCCCGTCCATCTTCTTGCTCTGCCAATATGGTGCATGGACCCCATCGTCGGGCTAGTTATGCTTGCGACCAGAAGACGATAGCGGTAAAAGAATCATCACCTCTTGATGCTGGCCAAAGGCAAAACACGGGCTGTTCCTTCTTTTAGTCTTTTTTCTTTGGGATATTTTTCAGTTCTAGAATTTCCACTAGGGTCTTTCTACAGTTTCTGTTTCACTTCTGAGATTTCCTATCTTTTCATTCATTGCAAGTCTTTTCCTTTATTTTCTTTTGTGTTCTCGAACGTAGTTATAATTGCTGCTTTACAATCCTTGTCTGCTAAATCTAACATCTTGGTCATCTTGAGGTTGGTCTCCATTGATTGAGTTTTCTTTCGTCATAGGGGCCCCATTTTTCTGTTTATTCTAACGTCCAGTAACTTTGGATTGTATCCTGAACATTGCAAACCAGATGCTGTAGACTCTCGATTCCTGTCGTTCTTCTAACGAGTGTTGCTTTCTGTGTTTCTTTGCTTCAGTAGGCAGTTGGCTTGGCTGAACTCTCACTCTGCAAACACTGTCTCCCCTCCGGCGGATGGGAGCGGACGGACATCTGTCTATCTCAGTGGAGATCTTTTTAGCCTTAACTGTGCTGCTCGAAGTCTGTCCTGCACGAGTGGGCTTCAGAGATTTCCGCAGTCTAC
Organism: Paguma larvata; assembly: GCA_030068075.1. NCBI lineage: Eukaryota > Metazoa > Chordata > Mammalia > Carnivora > Viverridae > Paguma > Paguma larvata. The sequence goes on from CM057829.1 coordinate 35,741,813, forward strand.
ATACAGAGTTTGGGGCTCCTATTTTGGGGCTCCTTCTTCTTTCTAGAATTTCGCTCCTCACTTTCCAGCCGTGTGTCCTCCAGAACGCTGTCCTTTGATTTTTCATGCCAGCACGACGTTTTGACCACCCCCCGTGCACCTGATTTAGGACCTTCTCTAAGGTAAAAAGTTACAAAAATTAAAAAAAACCTATCCAATGCTCTTCCCATGTTACCAGCAGTGTTGACTCCTCTTTTTTACCAGCGTGCTTTGATCACTCTTCAGTGTCTTCATAGTTGCTTTTTCTAATTTTGTCACGTGGATGCTATGTGGTCCAATAAGAGGGGCTCAGTCATTACTGGATACAGAAATTTTTTTAAATTTACATGTAATTGACATATAGCAGTTTCAGGTGTACAACATAACGATTAGGGTATTTGTATATATTGTAAAATGATCACCACAATGAGTCTAGTTCATATCTGTCCCCACACATAGTTACACATTTTTTTCTTGTGATGAGAACGTTCACGATTTATTCTCTTAGCAAATTTCAAAGATGCAATACCATATTAACTATAACCACCGTGCTGTGTATAACATCCCCTGGACTTATTTATTTTAGAACTGGAAGTTTATACCTTTGAGTCCCTCACCCATTTTGTCCACTCTCCCCAACCCCTTCTTTTGGTTAGCGTACAGCCCTTGAGGTCCATCTATGTTGTTGTGATGTCAAGACTTCATTCTTTTTTATATACACACACACCACAGTTCCTTTATCCATTTAACCATCGGCCGACACTTACCTTGTTTCCTTGTCTTGGCTATTGTCAATAATGCTGCAGTTAACGTGGCGGTGCAGATATCTCTTTTGAGTTATTGCTTTAATTTTATTTGAATAAATACCCAGAATTGGAATCGGCAGATCGTATTTTCTGTTTTTATTTTGTTGAGGAATCTTTGTACTGTTTTCCATAGTGGCTGCACTAACTTATGTTGGGAGCCATTTTGGGCTCACAGCTTGAGGCCCCTCCCTGTGTGGAAAAGGTGGTTGAAGCAGTTATGAGCTGGCTGAATATTGGCGTGATTTGAGTAAAGTTAGGCTCCTATTATGTAAATTTACTCATTCATGGGCAAAGGACAAGCATTGGGAATTCTGTCCTTGCCAGACGGGTTGCACCTCCCCCACTGTGGTTGGAAGAATAGGCAGAATGACTCCTGGCCTGTTTATAGGTAATTAACATAGGCAGGCCTGGGTAACTTCCTGTTCTCTCCCCCTGCCTTAAATTTATATGCTAATTAACTTGAAAACAACTTGCAAGATTGAGGAAATCGCAGCTTTACTGACTAAAAACACGTTATTGTTCAAAGTATGCTTACTGATGGGATGTCACTCATTGCTTTATTTAAAAGTAACTCACTACTTTTAAACAAAGACTCTGAGACCAGCAGGGCGGAGATGCCGGAATTGCCAGGGCTGCCTGCTTGGTCATCAGACTCCATCTCTCTCGTGGCTCTCTCATGTCCTTTCGCCTGACCGTCCGTCCTTCGGGGACCCCTAGATTCGCCGGAATTGGACCCCGGCAAACTTACATCCCCAAACCAGTACACGAGCGTTCCCTTTTCCCCACACTCTTGCCAACATTTGTTGTTTCTTGCCTTTTTGATAACAGCCGTTCTAACAGGTGCGAGATGATATCTCATCGATGTTTTGATTTGTATTTCCCTGACGTTTAGTGATATCGAGCACTTCTTTGGAAAATGTCTATTCAGATCTGTTATGCCCAGAATTCGGGGACCCCAAGAACCACCAGAGAGCCAAGTCCGATGCAAGAACAAAGAGCCTTTAATCGAGCTAGCTCGAGCTCAATCTCCTACCGCACCGACGCTGGGTCGAGAGAGAGAGAGCCCGTTCCCAAAACACAATAGTTTTAAAGGGGTCTAGGGGCAGTGGGAGGGGTGATGGTCGTGACCCTAGCCGATTGGCTGAGGAAGGGTCAAAGGTCCTGTCCCACAGGTCAAGCTTCTGCGCAGGCGCTGGGGACTCAAGGTGGAGGACACAGAACACAATGGAGTCAGTCCCAGTTTGCCCTTAAGCAAAATGGAGACAGTCCCGATTTGCCCTTACAAGACCCTCTTCCCATTTTTTGACCAGATTAGTTTTTTTTGCTATTGAGTTGCATGAGTTCTTTATATACATTTTAGGTATTAACCCCTCAGCAGATGTATGATTTGCAAATATTTTTCCCATTCCATAGGTTGTCTTTTCATTTCATTGACGGTTTCCTTTGCCGTACAGAAGTTTTTTTAGTTAGATATAGTCCCCGTTATTTATTTTTCCCTTTTGTTGCATTTGCTTTTGGTGTCAAATCGAAAAACTCGTCACCAAGACCAGGGTCCAGGAGCTGATTGCCTACCTTTTCTTTCAGGAGTTTTATGGTGTCAGGGTCTTATGTTCAAGTCTTTGATCCATTTTGAATTAACTTTTGTGTATAGTGTGAGATAGCGATCCAGTTTCGTTCTTTTGCATGTGGCTGTCCAGTTTTCCCAGCACCATCCTGAAGGGACTGTCCTTCCCTCATTGTATGTTCTTGGCTCCTTTGTCACAAACTGTATATGTATGGGTTTATTTCTGGGCTCTCTATTCTGTGCCTTTGATCTATGTGTCTGTTTTTATGCAAGTGCCATACTGTTTTGAATACTATAGTTTGTAATATAGTTCGAATCAGGGAGCATGGTGTCTCCCACTTTGTTCTTCTATCACAAGATTGCTTTGGCTATTTGAAGGCATCTTCTCTGGTTCCATATAAATTTTAGGACTGTTCTATTTCTACCAAAACTGTATTGGATTTCCCAATGAGGATTGTGTTGAATGTGTATATTGCTTTTAGGTAGTATGGACATTTTAATAATGTTAATTCTTCCAATCCATGAGTACAGAATTTCTTTTCATTTTGTTGTATCTTCTTCAATTTCTGTCATTAATGTCTTACAGTTTTCAGTGTACAGGTCTTTCACTTCCTTGGTTAAATTTATTCTTAGGCATTTTTATTAATAAATAGAAATGCAGCAGATTTTTAATACCGATTTTATATCCTGAAATTTATTGAATTCATTGATTAGCTCTAATAGTTTTTTGGTGGATTCTTTAGGATTTTCTTTCTTTTTTAAAAAAGATTTTATTTATTTTTTAGAAAAAATGTTTAATTTTTTTTTACTTCTGAGAGACAGAGCACAAGCGGAGGAGAGGCAGAGAGAGAGGGAGACAGAGAATTAGAAGCAGGCTCCGGGCTCTGAGCTGTCAGCACAGAGCCCGGTGCAGGGCTCGAACTCACACAGTGAGATCATGACCTGAGCCGAAGTTGGACTCTTAACTGACCGAGCCACCCAGGCACCTCTAAAGACTTTATTTTTAAGTAATCTCTGTACCCAACGTGGTGCTCAGACTCACAATGCCAAGATCGGGAGTCGCATGCTCTATCAACTGAGCCAGCCAGGCTTTACAATTTTCTATTATAATATCATGTCTTCCTGGATGTATAACTTTTATTAGTGCCTCTTTAAAAAGCAAAGAAAGCTTTCTTAGAATTCCCCAGCAGATTTCTTCTGTCTCATTGGCCACAATTTCGTTCATCTGCTCTTTCTTAATCCGCCTTGTTCTGGGACTTTGTTGCCCTGAGGGACACGGTTGCCCTGAGGGACACGGTTCCCCTGAAGAGGGTAAACAGATTTAGGGTTTGATTAGCCAGGAATAAATTAAGAATCTCTGTTAAGCAGGAAACCAAAGGAACTTGCCACCCGGGACTTTTCAGAGCCTTTAATCCGAAGGTTAACATTGTGGAGCTCCCTAATCTCATCTGCAGTATTTCTTAAACTTGTTCATTTGATTAAGAAATCCTTTACGCACAGAGCCCGTGTCAGAACTGGGTCCTACAGGGGACACTCAGCGCACTGGTCTCAACTGGAAGCAACAGGTTTCCTGGGCCACCTTCTGGTTAGAACACTTGGTGTGCTTTGCCGCTATGAGAGCCTGACCAGCAGGCACTGGGTTTTATCCGGGTTCTCAGCTCAACAACCGTTTGTGAACCATGGTGATGGTTTGGACCAAAACCTGAGTTCCGAACCAATTCCTGGAATAAACACCCCTAGAGGCGAAGTAAGTGTCGTCTCAATTTTTGATGGACTATTCCTGGAAGAAAATCCAAGGAAATGAGTCTTTCCTTGTAACCACAGCTAAATGTAGGGCCTAGGACTTGGCTCTGATAACTATTTAAACTAAACTAAGCTGAGGAAGTGGCGATTTTCCTGGATTTACCGCTTTGCAAGTCAGGTAGACCCTGGTGCTGGGGAACAGCTCCCCCTCAAACCACGGGTCGTCCTAACAATGGTTCAAAATATGTTTAGGGGCGCCTGGGTGGCTCAGTCGGTTAAGCGTCCGACTTCGGCTCAGGTCATGATCCCATGGTTCGCGAATTTGAGCCTCACGTCGGGCTCTGTGATGACGGCTCAGAGCCTGGAGCCTGCTTCCGATTCTGTGTCTCCCTCTCTCTCTGCCCTTCACCCACTCACACTCTGTCTCTCTCTCTCCAAAATAAAGAAACATTAAAAAAATTTTTTTAATATGTTTTTAAAAAACTCACAAACTATCAAAAAAATGAAAATAGTTGAAAATACAAGTCAGGACCATTTTAAAGTAGAAAGACCCCACCATCCCACCATACAGCGGGTTTTGTTGTTACGGTCCCTTTCCACACACCGCATTTTTACATATTGCTTTACCTTGATTCTAAAATACCATCAATGTCAAGACTTAGCATCAATTTATTAAAAGTATTTTAGGAAAAAAAAAAAAAGAAACCACCGCAAGAACCTATTAGGACTGTCCATTGATTGTAAGATTCATTCGGATATCAGAAACTTTAAAATGTAGGGAGCAAAACCCATGCCTTAGAATTGAAGAATACAGTAGGAAAAACAAAATTACTGATCTGTTTCACTTTGCTATGTATCCGCAAGTGTTTTATTTTACTTTTCACTCTTTTTTTCTTTTTTGAAGTGATCTCCACACCCAACCTGGGGCTCGAACTCATGACCCTGAGATCAAGAGTCATCTGCTCTGCTGATGGAGCCAGCCAGGCACCCCTTAACTTTTCTTTCTCTCTTTCTTTTTTTCTTTCTCTCTTCTCTCTTCTCTTCCTTTCTTTCTTACCAGCAGGTGTTTTAAATTATTTGATTTTTGAATTGGAAACATTCTTAGACGGCTCAACATTCAGAAGGTACAGAAGAATTGTCAGTGACTTGTCCCCCACCGCCCACCTCTCTGTCCCCTCTCTACAGGCCCTCCGTGTTTTCAGTCTCTCGCGTGTCATTCAGAAGCATTTTATGCTTATAATTGCGGGCGAATCCTTATATTCTCTGCCCCCTTTTGGACACAAAGGGTAGCTTATTGTAGTCCCTCTTCTGACCATTGCTTAGTCACTTCACAAAATATCACCAAGATGGGTCAACAGACTATTTTGATTTTTTTTTTGTTTTTCTAAGACGACACCAGAAGCATATCTCGATCTTTCCATATAATTACGATAATCATCCTTTTCAATGACTGGGTGGTTTTGCGGGGTGACTGGACCATATTTAATAATAACTCCCTGGTATCCAGCACATACGTGGTTCCAGGGTTGCTGTGACAGGGACGCACCATGACCATTTAGGCATTCAACAGGTACTTAGCTGACGACCATAAATTGCGATCCTCCTATGTACCCAAGGGCTTTTCCCCTAAGGGGCTGACACGCAAGCAGGTGCAAGCAAACAGGAGCACAGGCCCGGTCCCATTCCCCAGGGAGCCTCTGAACGCCAGTCTAGGCTCACACGTGGGGAGCGCAGAGAAGGGTGAGGGGGGACCCCCGCACTGTGCTGGCCTGCGTGAATGGCCTGACCGGCTTACCCCTGAGGCTTCTGGACGTGGTTAATGGTCATCCATGACAGATCCATCTGACGGACACGCCTCCACGGGCCGACCGTGTCACCGCCGGGGTCTCAGCTATGTGAATTTACAAAGGTGGTTCAACAAAGAAAGACAAACAGTGGTGAACGCTTCAGAAGCGTTTACTATCGGCCAAGGCAGCCCCCGATGGGGTCGATATTATCATGTGCCCCTTTCCTAGATAAGAAAACGAAGGCCCAGAGAGGCGAAGTAACTCGTCGGCGGCGCGGTGGTACGGCTGTGACTCGAACCCGCGGAGCCCGGGCCCCTCACCAGCTACACTGCTCTGCCCTGGGAGGAGCAGCTGGGTTTAACCCCGGCAGCACTTTTTGTCTTTGTTCTGTGACAACATTCCCGATTCTTTTCCTTCTTAATTCGCCACGGTAAACTCAAGTGCCTTTATACCCTGCAGCCAAGCAGCGCAAGGTGGCCCAGACCGCAGGACTCAGACGGCCCAAGACAGCAGGGGCCTGGGCCCATCCTCTGGGCTCAGACCTGCCCGACCTCCCATTGTCTCTCCTCTGCCCCCTCCTCCCCCGCCCCCGCCCCCCGCCTCTCTCAGCTCCCCATCCCCCACGTCGCTCAGCCCTTCTCAGACGCCCGCCCGTCCCCCAGACAACGGCGGCGGCGTCTGACTCTCATCACCCGGCTGCTGTCTGCCGGGAGCGCTGCCCTTGCGACCCGGCTGCAGAACACGTGTCATGAAACCGTCCCGCGGCGGCCCAGCCTCCCGCCCCGCTTCCAATAATTCAATTTCATCTCAGCGCTTGGAACGAAAGGCCCTGCTGCCCTCGGAATATTTCAAATGCCAAAAACAAATAGCAACTCACGGCAAACGGGGCCATCCACAGCGATTCTTCTTGGTTTACGGGAATGGAAATAACAGTGAAAACAGCACCAAAGATTGGCCATGAAAAATGGGTTTCCTCGCCGCCCGCCAACCCCGGTCCCCCTTCTTCCAAAGTAACCACGCACGGGAGTTTTATTTCTGAAATGCTACCTGCTTACACAGAGAATCTTTTTTTTTCCCTTTTCAACATAAATAATAGCATACTCCTTGGATCCTTGGTTTTTTTCTTTTCATTTTTCTTACTTACCAATATATCTTGGAGAACTTTCCATATGAGCACATCTACGGCTGTGGAGAATTCCATTATACGACTATGCCCTAACTCATTTAGCTAGCTCTCCTCTGATGGACGTTTCGTTTCTTCTAGATTTTCGCCATTACAAATGGTGCTGTATTTAACAACCCCGTGCATATATTTTGGGGGACTCTTGTGGGTACCTCTGTAGGATAAATTTCTACAAGTATTTATTTTAAAGTAGATGGTGCCAAAATGCCCACCCGACTGTAGTTTTCCGACAGAGGCTGCACCAGTAACTTAGGCTTGATGGTTAAATCATTTAAAAATAACCAAGACTCTATTTTATATGGGAGAGCATTTTTATGACTCTAAGCCACAAAAACATAAATCATAAAGGAAAAAGAATGATGCATTTTAAACTCCTGTACCATAGAGACAGCCTAAAAAAGTTAAGGGGCGCCTGGGTGCCTTAGTCGGTTAAGGCTCCGACTCTTGGTTTCGGCTCAGGTCATGATCTCACGGTTTTGTTGGTTTGAGCCCCGTGTCAGGTTCTGTGCTGACAGTGAGGAGCCTACTTGGGATTCTCTCTCTCTCTCTCTCTCTCTGCCCCTCCCCCACTCACACTGTCTCTGTCTCTCTCAAAATACATAAACTTAAAAAAAATTTTTTTTTAATTTCAAGACAAATCACAAACTGGGAGAGGATATTTGCAAAGCATTTAATGTTAGTTAGTATTAGTACCAACATCTAATCTTTATCGACAAAGACAAATACTGCCCCCACCACAGAGGGAAAAGGCTAAGAACAAGCAATTCAAAGAAGAGGCCACTGGACTGACCGATGGATGGATGAAATGATGCCCAGCCTCCCGAATAACCAGGAAACATCAGGTGGACAATGAGGTAGCATTTGACATCACTGGGAGTGGCAATTTTTAAATTCTGGTAATACCAAGAGAAGTAACCAATCAGATCACTTACAAACTCTCAGTGGGAGGATAAAATGGCCCAGCCGTTCTAGAGAGCGACAGTCCGATTGAAGAAGAGTCTTCTGCATTTACTATATTTTCTTGTTTGTATATATATATATTTTTACATTTATTTATTTTTGAGAGACCGAATGAGACAGAGCGTGAGCAGGGAAGGGGCAGAGAGAGGAGACACAGAATCCGAAGCAGGCTCCGGGCTCTGAGCAAGTGTTCATCACAGAGCCCGACGCGGGGCTCGAACCCACGAACTGTGAGATCGTGACCTGGGCCGAAGTCGGACGCTTAACCGACTGAGCCACCCAGGCGCCCCAGTTATTTTGTATATTCTTGGTGCTCTGGCCTGTGTGGCTTCCCTGACTGAGGAGAGACTGCCCACACCCCCAAAGCCCCCAGGGCTGGCCAATCAGAGGAAAGGGCTGGGAGCACCCCTTTCCTAGGCAAACAAGCAATCACAAGCCCAGACTCCCATCCACCTCCTCCGTGGACTCCTCTACCCCAGGAGGCAATATTCCTCTGCCCTAATCACCCAGGGCCAGGTACCAGACAGCTAGAGACCACTCCTGGGGTCCACGGCCCGCTGACATTACTCAAACTAGCCAGTCCCAAGCCGTTGCCTCCCACCTGCCTTGCCTTTCTCGCAGAAAACCCAGTAAAGGCTCTGGGCCCTGCCTTCCCCTTATCCCTCCTCTTCCTGACCAAACCTGTTGCTTCCCCAGGTGGGCCTGCATGCGCCCTGGTCTCTGGAAACGTAAGTGCAGTATCCCCCCCCCTTAACCACTGGTTCGCTTTCTGTGGTTTCAGTTACCAGTGGTCGACCACAGTCTGGAAGGAGGTGATCGTCCTTCTGATGTATTGCCAGAAAGTCAGTGGCAACCAGGCGCTGTGTCACAATGCCTGCGTCATTCTCCTTGTGGTGTCTCCTCACGTAGGCATCTTGTCATCTGTCATCAGCGCCGGAAGGAGGGCGAGCACAGTACAATAAGACATCTTGAGAGAGAGACCACACTCCCATAGCTGTTATTGCAGAATTTTGTTATAATGGTCTTATTATTGTTGTCGTTAATCTCTTACTTACTGTGCCTAATTTATAAATTAACCTTTATCATAGGTACGTATGTACAGGACAAAAGATAAAGCATAGAGGGCTCGGTACTATCCATGATTTTGGGGATCACTGGGCTCTGGGGGTCTTGGAGCGCTGGAATAGAACCACTGTACTAGAAATCTGCTTTCAGCGGCATTGCCTTTCCCATCATCCCTCAGTCCCCTCCGTAAATTCAGATTTTGTGGGTGCAATTGACACACCCATACCGTGACCTGAAAACTCCCCATATCCTGCAGAGGCAGACATACACAAGGGTGCTCACGGCACCACTGTTGTTATAGTGAAGCATTGGAAATGACCAGAACGTCTGTCAGGAGCAGAATGATGAATAAGTTGTCCCGTGGTCCCCTAAGGGGTTACCCAAAAGCAGCGAAACGGAAAAGACGAGAACCGAGTGTCACAACACGAACGAAAATGGCAAATCGCAGAATAAATCAACGCGTTTGCTTACGTGAAATTTAGAAACATTTATAAAACAATGCCGTACATGGTTATAAATTATATTCATGTAATAAAAGCATAAAAACACAGAAGAGATAGATGCTGTCCCATCTGGGACCTGGTTTCCCGTGGGAAGGAGAGTGGGGGTGGGGGGGCAAGGTTAGGGAAGAGGGGAAGGGTTCAAAAGGAGGCTTCAACTCCATCTGTGAGGTTTCATTTCTTTAAAACCAAACAAATATTTGACTGAGATGTGGTGAAATGTTAAGATGGTTCAATATGTCTGGTAGGTCCTGGGCTATTTACTCTTCTATTTTTGGTCCTTTACGTTGGAGCTATTTCATAGTGGGAAGATATGACTGAGTCTGCAGGAATTATCTCAAGGTCATATAAAGGACACCACCAGGGCAGGCCGACAAAGCTCTGTCCCCACCTCCCTTGGGTCAGATTTTCTCCTCTCTCCCGCAGCCTTGTTTTTTTAAAATTGCCGACTTTTTAGAAAAGGTGTCAACATTTGCACCACACGGAGAATACACCTACAGTCGATCAAGTATTCAGACATTAAGTCACGCGCGTCAGAGGGCTGCGTTAGACCCCTATTTGGGAGGAATCCCGAAGAGAATGATATTCTACTTCTTCCAAAGTCCTTGTTGATAAGCAGTTCCTGAAACGTGTAAGAGAAATTTCCTGAAAACTTTTAAATTTTTCGGAATTTTCACGAATCGGGATTATTTCATCTATAAGAACAAACTACCTTGGAGTATTTCTTTTTGTTTTTGCTAAAAATGAGTGGCATGTTTTATTTGTTCTTTTTGAGATGAAGGTTACATTTGACTGGAAATATTTAATAGCCCTTGCATTAGTCATGAGGTTTTTAGCAGCAAATATTAAATCAACGGGGACTTGAACAATAGAGATACTGAGTTACCTGGCGTAATAGGAAGGGTGCAAATGGTTTTGGGGGTTGGTACGGTCACTCCACAATCTTCTCAAGGACTCAGGCTTTTTCTTTCTTTCTCTTTTGCTGTCCTCAGTGTGATAGCCAGCCTCCAAGCTGGCCCTCAACAATTCCCACCTTGGCATTCATACCCCTCTTACATTTTACCAGGGTTGGCCAATGTGGCCAATAGAATATGATAGAAGGGATGGTATTGCTTCTGAAATCAGGTTACAAAAAGACTACAGTCTCTATCTTGGGTTCACACTGTTCTCTCTCTCTCTCTCCCTCTCTTCTCTCTCTTACTTTCTTTCACTTTCTTGCTTCTCGCACTCTGGGAAAAGCAAACCGTCATCTTGTGAGCAGCCCACTGGAGAGGTCCATGTGGCAAGGCATCGAAGCTTTCTATCGATAGCCAGCGAAGAACCGATGCCTACCAACACCTTGCGAGTGTGTTTGGAAGTGGATTCTTCCGCCCCCATGACCCTCGAAATGACTGCAACGCTGAGAATCGGTTTAACTACAACCTCACGAGAGACCCTGGGCCAGAGCCGCTCTCAAATAAGCCATTTCTGGGTTCTTAATCCTCAGAAACTAGGCGAGATCATAAATGTTACTTTAAGAGATTAAGTTTTGAGGTCATTCGTGACACAGCAATAGAGAATGAATACACTCCGTGTGTCCGCCATGTTTCCCCTGATGGGCACAAGATGGCTGCCCCAGCTCCAAACATCACTTTCTCACAGGGCGGCATCTCAGGCAGGAAAAATGGAAGATGGAGCAAAAGGGGCTTTCTCTGTGTACCTTTTTCCTTCACCAAGGGGGAAAATCTTTCTTAGAAGCCACCAGCAGACTTCCCCTTACTTTACATTGACCAGAACAGGTCAATGAATGCTTCTAGATGCAAGGGGGGCGAGAGGAGAGGGGGGCTGGGAAATCAATTATCAGGTCTTTTAGCTGCTTTACACGGAAGTGGCCCGGGAATGGCTGCCGTGTAGCAACAACAGCATCTACCAGCCCTGCCCACAGTTTCACTCTGTCTGGTTGTTTTCACCGGGCACCCTTAGCTTTTTCCTTCACGCTCTGTATTCCCTGTAAACCGGACAGTAAGTCTTAACCAGATTCAGGTTAAACATTATTGGCAAGATTATTCATGGGCGATGCCATGACCTTCATATTCTTCTCACCTCAAGAAACACCCAGTTTCTTCGCCAAATAAACGTTTTACAAGATTTAAGGAGAGGGCGTGGCATCGTCGATGAAAGTCTAACGCACAGTCTCCATGCCACCTTTCTCCCCGAGACCTGTGTCCTGGATGGCTTCACCCAGTTTATACCCACGGAAACTGCAGGTTCTTCCACACATTCATTTTGGGTCATCTCACCGGGACTGCGTGTGGTAAGCAGGCTCCTCTTCTCGCCTGGGATGGCCCAGGGGCCGATGAGTCACAGGGCAGGGCGAACTTAGTCCAACACACCTGAGAGGGTTAGGAGCTGACTGGGAAACTCAAACGCAGGAACGTTGCCCTCAGATCCTTGCTCGCCGTTGTCCGCTTGCAGCTCTTAGGGATTCCAGTCTCCTGTCGGGAACAAGGGGAAATGAGACGAACCTTCTCAGGGGTTTGACTCCCAGGCACAAGAGAAGGTGCCAGAGCCCTCCACCAGGGGCGGCACTTGGTGAACACGTTAGCAGCGCCCATGCGGCCTTCGCCTGCGCTCTCCTGCCTTTCTGGGCTGCTTCTTTGTGGAGAGGCCGTGTTGCACCTGCCGGGGCCTCAGCGAAGACGACAGCCCACTCCCAAGGCCAGGCCCAGGCGGTGGGGACGCCTGAGGCCGCGGCGGGACCAGGCACTGTCCTCGAAGGGATGGTGGGCCCCAGGCTTCTCGAGCCCACGCAGCCTGTGTAGAGCAAGGTGGTCTTGCTTCCCGTTTCTGTGGGGATGGAGACATGAACCTGGAAGGCGAATTCTTGCCCAGGGTGGTCTTTCTTCAACAGAACCCCGTGCTGACCTCCAAATGCTTCCCTTCTCTAGTGCCTCGACGGCAGGGGTCTCTGCCCCCTCCCAGAGCCTTTGCACCCCACCCCCACCTCCAGCTCCCATGCCGTCTTGTCCTCAGACACGTCTTAAAGTTAACTCAGTTTCCCCATCCCTGTCCCAGTTACCTTAAGTCTGCCAAAGGCCACCCTACCCTTCCCAATCCCCAGGCCAAAAATGAGGCAATGACAGTGTCTCAACCAGTCGCCCGGTCGTGAGAGTCTCTGCGGCTTTGGCTTCGTGACCTTGTCTTCCTTCAGCTTCCGCGCCGGCCTGGCCACCGACATCTCCATTCTCCTTCCTCATCTTCCAGTCCCGGTCTCGTTGCCCGGTCTGAGCCCTCCGCCAGCGCCTCCTGCGGGTCGCCAGCGGATTCCTCTTCAGAGCCCACCTTTCTAGTCTCCCTTATCTCCCGGGTCCATCTGTTCCAGAAGCGTCCGCCCTCACTACCCTTTAATAATAGCAGAGGCAGCCGTTTCTTTAACCTTTATAACTAGAGCATAGGCATTATTGTTCCTCTCACAGATGAGGAAAGCTGAGGCCAGGAGCCTCACACGCAGGTCACGCTGCCTGCAACTGGCGGAACTGGGATTCAAGTCATGTCGGTGTGATCCGAAGCCCTTCGCCCCGTGTAACTGCCCTCCATCATGCCCACTCCGTCTTCTGCGGGGAGCTGGTGCCGTTCCTTGTCGCTGCACCCTCCCTCTTCCTTCCAGCTTCTTCGAATCCCCCCAGCCCAGGGGTCCGCCGCCCAGCTTCTCGGGTGGTTCCAGCCCACGCGACTCACCCTCGTATCTTAGCTTTCCTGCCAGCTTTCCTGAGCGATTTGGTCCTTGATTATAGACCGCGGGGGGTCCTCTGGTGGTTTCCCGTTTGCTTGTCTTATTCCCAAGAAGCCCGGGGGTGTCTGAGTCAGGGGATGGTGCTTCTACCCACTCCTGTCCCCCGGGCCCCCGACACCGGGCTGGGTGTGCAAATACTTCCTGGTTTCCCAGGAAGGAGGCAGGGTCTCTATGTTCCAAAAGCTGGTTGAACGCCACCCCGTCACGTCCCACCTTGCCCCCCACCCCCACCCCTGCCCCAGTAAAGCCTGTATCCCTCCCTGCACGCATGCGTCGGTACTCACGGACCCACATGTGTCCCTGTGACACACACACAGTTAATCAAAAGGTCGCTTTCCAGATGGAGGAGGCAATTATACATCTGGAACTATCCACCGAAGATGGAAAACTTGCTCCTGACCAAATCCTGGGTGTTGCCCTCATCGTGGATCCCAGCGTGGATCGGCGGGGGCCCCCGAGTCGGTGGGGGTTCCCTGGGACGGGGAGAAGCATCGACCTCACATGCCAACAGAGGGTAGAGCTGGGCTGAGCGTTGAGTGGGGGACTTGGTGTCTCGGTTCTAATTCTGGTCCTGCCACCGTATGGGGGGGAGGGGAGAGATGCGGTTTTGCCACTTTGTGGCTCTGTGGCATCCCAGGCAGAGAAATTTGTGGGCTGAGGAGGGGCCCCCCTCTCCGGGGCCACATTGCACGGCTCCAGAAGGGGCAGGACCCGTGCTCCCTGGAGCCAACCTTAGTCCCTGCACACCACTTCCTCTGCCCCCCGGGCTCCAAAATACCTCTCGGCCCTGACTCCGTTGCCCCCATAGCCGGCCTCCCGAAGCTCTTCATTCCTGGGGTTACACAGCGCCATCTCAGACTTCTCATTAGAAGAGCGTTCAGCATGAAGCTCCCAACACTTAGAATGATCTAGATTTCAGGTCGATTTTTTTTTCCTGTTCACTTAGGAGCCAGCATGAAAGTCTGGGACTTGGTGAGAGGGCACTCAGGGGGAGCGAGGTAGTGTAGGGCTGGGAAGGAAAGGTGGGGAGAGACGGGGAGGCGGTGGGTGGGTGGGGCCCTGAAGCCTGACGTCTCTTCCTTCACGGTTTTGCCTGTGGCCAGTCCTAACCTGTGAACAGACACACATGGTCTTACATAAGAACGAATAAAAACAATTGTGTAACACACCGTGTGTGGCCCCCGGAGCCTGGAGAAGGAGCCTGGGGAGGGGCGATGCTGTCGGGGGTGGGGGGCATGGGTGGAGAGACTGCGTCCCCCTCAAAAACCAGAGCCAACCTGGCGGTCCCGCCCCTGTGGGGGAGGGGACGCCGTCCCCTGGGAGGGAGGCCAGTGTATCATTCCTTTGCCGCTGTGGCGTGTCAGGGAGGGACCCTATGATAACCATCAGTGGAGGTTTTGCAACTCAGTGTGCGAAGCCTCCTGGGTAAGGGCCGAGCGACGCCTGTCCCTTGGGGACGGCCCTGGTGGCAGCACAGGACAAGGCTCAAGAGTCTGTGCCCGAGATGAGCCTAGCCACGCAATGAAGCCAGGGGCGCGCTCGGAGGCCCAGGACGCCGCTCACACATTTGGGGTGCCTTCCGCACCTCGACCTTGTGCCAGCCTCTGGGACTGCCTCCCGGAGGAGCCCGACAGGCCCGGGCAGTGGCTGCCTGAGCCGCCCGTGGGTGGCCCACGGCCCCATTCCGGGCTCCAGGCCGGCAGGGGAGCTCGGCCCCGAGTTCCCGCAGGAGAGCAGCCGGAGGCAGGCGCTGAGGGGCCACGGAGATGGAAGAACAAGTGTTCAAGGGGGACCCGGACACCCCTCATTCCATCTCCTTCTCCGGCAGCGGGTTCCTCTCCTTCTACCAGGCCGGGGCCGTGGACGCCCTTCGAGACCTGGCCCCCCGGATGCTGGAAACGACGCACCGCTTTGCCGGGACGTCGGCGGGGGCAGTGATCGCGGCCCTGGTCATCTGCGGGATTGAAATGGGTAAGGCCTTGGTTCTGGGTTCCCTGGGGGAGCGCCCGGGGGGCGCCCCGAAGCGGAGCCTGAGGATGGCTCGGGATGCTTTGGGGAACTAAGCCAGGTCTTCTGGGTGGGTCCGGAGGGACGGCAGGCAGCTGGCACAGCTGGCCGGGGACCGCCAGGTCCCAGTCTCCAACCCACTAGGTGAGCGAGGACCTCAATGCTCTTACCTGTGATGCCCTGTCTGCCAGGGCCAGGGAGAGGGAGAGGCAGTACCTCCCTCAAACGTCCTGGGCTTGGAGGTTACGCCATGACACGGTCATTCACTGGGACGAAGTGTCATCCCTGTCGGGCCTTGTTTGAAGTGCACACGTCCTCGGGCGGGGCAACACCTCGCATCTCTATCACCCCGGTGGGGCGCGTGTTCGCCAGGCCGGCTTCCGGGTGGCTGGAGAGGTGAAGCCTGGTGGCTGCGGGGAGAAACCGGCAAGGAGCACAGAGGGTCTCGCTTCACCTTCCTCCCATGGGTTCCATGCTCATTGGATCCTGGCTCTGCCACTTCGCCACGTGGGCTCGGGGCGAACTACCGCGGCTCCGTTTCTGCCTCTGTAAGGCGGAGAGTCAGCCTGTGCCCAATTCCCAGGATCATTAAAGGATGAACTGAGCTAGAGCGACCGGTTTCTAAGGAGGCAGAGCGAGTCGGAGGGGGAAGGGCAGCAACGGGGAGACTACGGTGTGTCGGTGTGTCGTGTCGAGCCAGGGATGAGCACAACAGGTGGCTGGGTGATGAGGACAGAATGAAGCCAAGGGGCTCAGGATACGCTTTGAAGGTCGGGCAGCCAGTGAGTCTCAGAGAAGCCCCAGCTGCACTGGGTCCCAGGGGGCTGCCTTCCCCTCCTGTGCTGGCGAGAAGTCTGTCTCTGTTGTAAAAAATACTAGTGATACCCATTTACGGAGTGCCTCTTATGGGCAAATAATTTTTTCTTTCTAACGTTTCACAAGTAATTAACTCTTTCTCACTGTATGAAACTCAAACGTTGCAAAAGTACGTAGTCTTTTTTTTTAAGCCTCCCTCCTATAGCCAATGCTGAGAGCTCTGTTTAGATCCTTCTAGATCTTTTTTTTTTTTCTCATTTAAAAACATATTAAGGGGTGCCTGGGTGGCTCAGTCGGTTGGGCGGCTGGCTTCGGCTCAGGTCATGATCTTATGGTCTGGGAGTTCGAGCCCCGCGTCGGGCTCTGTGCTGATGGCTCAGAGCCTGGAGCCTGCTTCGGATTCTGTGTCTGCCTCTCTCTCTGCCCTTCCCCTGCTCATGCTCTGTCTCTCAAAAATGAATAAACATTTAAAAACATAAATAAAATAAAAACATATTAAAATCCCAGTATAGTGAACACAGAAGGTCATATTAGTTTCAGGTGTACAATATGGCAATTCAGTAATTCTGCACACTGCTCAGGGCTCATCATGATACGTGTACCCTTAATCCCCATCACCTGTTTCACCCATCCATCCCCACCCACCACCCCTCCGGTAGCCATCGGTTTGTTGTCTGTACTTAAGAGTCTGTTTTTTGGGTTGTCTCTTTTTCTCCTCGGTTGTTTGTTTTGTTTCTTAAAGTCCACATGTGAGTGAAATCATGGTATTTGTCTTTCTCTGACTGACTTCTTTCACTTAACGTCGTTATACCCTCAAATCCATCCACGTCGTTACAAACAGCAAGACTTCCCTCTTTGTTACGGCTGAGTAATTATCCAGTCATCCATCGATGGACACTTGGGCTGCGTCCGTAACTTGGCTGTTGTGAACACTGCTGCCATAAACGTAGGGGTGCATGTATCCTTTCGAATTAGTGTTTCTGTATTCTTTGGGTAAATATCCGGTAGTGGAATTACTAGATCAGATGGTTATTCTATTTTTAACTTTCTGAGGAGCCGCCATACTGGTTTCCACAGGGGCTGCTCCAGTTCGCGCTCCCAGCAATCGGGTACCAGCTCCGTCTCTCCACATCCTCGCCAGCACCTGTCGTGTCTTATGTTTTTGATTTTAGCCATTCCGAGAGGCGTGAGGTAATATCTCGTTGTGGCTTTGATTTGCATTTCCCTGATGACGAGTGAAGTTGAGCGTCTTTTCGGGTGTGTTTTGGCCCTTCTGCATCTTATTCACTGCACAGACTCCTCTCTGAATGTAGCAGTTAATGTGTCAGTCACACGATGGACCCTAGAGCAAGCCTTCAGAGAGGGGCTGGGTGAGAGCCCCCACTCCCTCGTCTGAGAGTCAACAGAATTCCTGCCCTTGGAGACATCCTGCCTCTGGGCTTCTGTCCCTTCCTGGGTCTCTGTGTCACTCACCTGCTCTGTCGCTCCCACCCTCGTCGTGTCTTCATTGCAACGTCTATAAATACACCATCTGGGAGAGTGAGCGGTGTTTCCATCCTCTGGCGTCCTCAAGGGCTTGTCAGAACTCATTCATTGTGTTAGGTTCCACCCGTACTGCCCAAAGCCGACCTGGGCGGACTGTGACAGGCACGCACGGCAGGTGAGAGGCACTGACACCCACGAGGACACCCAACTGTGGGTGTGACCGAGGGCTGGCTCGTGCCCTGCCCGGGATCCGGAGAGTAGTTCCAGGGGGAGAGAGGTGCACGTGGGACAGACCCTTGTCATTCAGCAAGACCGCCATTCCAGCCTGCTTCGTTCAACTTAACTGCCCTGTAAGCGACTAGCACTTCCTTTATATCAGGCGCTGTTCTAAGCCTTTGGCATATCGACTCATTCAGTCCTCACAACAACGCTCTGCGGTGAAAACTATTATTATCTCCATTGAAGAGGAGGAGACTGAGTCACAGAAAGCTTAACTAACTTGCCTAAGGTGGTACAGGCAGTACTTGGTTAAGCTGGGAGTCGAACCCAGGCTGGCCCAGCGTCTGCACACTCACCTTTTAAACCACTCTGCTTCTTTTTGTTGTTGTTTTTAACTCTTTATTTACTTTTGAGAGAGAGCGAGAGAGAGAGACCGTGAGTGTGGGAGCGACAGAGAGAGAGAGGAAGACAGATCTGAAGCAGGCTCTGTGCTGACAGCAGAGAACCTGACGCGGGGCTCAAACTCATGAACCGTGAGATCATGACTTGAGCCAAAGTCGGACGCTTAACCGACGGAGCCACCCGGGTGCCCCCAAAACACGCTGCTTCTTGACGAAGTGATGTCAGGGAGCACAGACGCTGGTTGTGTGGATCCTGGGGTCAGGGAAATCTCTCTGAGCAGCTGGAATGTGCACACGGACCTGGAGGGGGGTGAGGGAGCCAGCGGTGAGACTATCAGGAGAGAGCGTTCTAGAAAGAGAGACAAGTGACTTGTGTAACATCCCATCATCAGTTAGAAGCAGAACAAGAAGGAGAACTCCATTTCCTGACTTTCTTTCAGGATCTCTGCCTCTTTCGGTATATATTCCATTTAGACTATATCATGGTTGGGGGAGCCCGGGTGGCTCGGTCGGTTAAGCGTCCAACTTCAGCTCAGGTCATGATCTCAAGGCTTGTGAGTTTGAGCCCCGCGTCGGGCTCTGTGCTGACGGCTCAGAGCCTGGAGCCTGCTTCGGATTCTGTGTCTCCCCCTCTCTCTGCCCCTCCCCTGCTTGCACTGTGTCTCTCTATCTCTCTTAAAGGTATAAACATTTAAAAAAATTTTAAAAAACAACAACAAAGTTTTTCGTTGTTTTGCCGGGTGATAACCGATTTCTCCACACCATTTATAGGCATCCCTCTTGCTGCTGCTGTGAGATGCTACCTCTGGCTTACTCAAGCTTCGGACTCTCAAGAGTCTGTCCCTGGAGTCTCTCTTCGCTCCCACTGGGGAACTGGTGTCTTTCTGCACCGCTGCTCCCTGTAGCCTTATGACACACGGCAGCCCCCTCCTCCTCTTCTGCTCTTCCGATTTCTTCTTCAAACATTGCCTCTCCTATTCCCGACTCCGCTTTCCCCCTTGCGAAAAGCTCTGTTGGGATTTTAATTGAAATTATGTCTTCCCGTTTATAAATATAGTCTCTCTCTATTTCTTCTGACCTTTAGTCTCATTCAATAAAGATTGTGTATGTCTTTACTGAATTTACTAGTTTTTGTGTCTATGAAATACGGGTTCTTTTTTCCTAGGGCATTTTCTGATCGAATTGATTCTTGCTGTTATAACGGAAGGTTGGCTGTTGTCATATATTGATCTTGTTTTGAGCAAACTTGTGAACATTCTTAAGAGTTCCAGAAGTCTCTCAGTAGATGATCTCATTTTTTCGGTGCAAATATCACTATATCTCCATGTAACCAGAGGTTAGCTTTTTTTTTTTTTTTAATTTAGGTTTTTTTTTTTTTTTTTTGAAAGAGAGAGAGAGCATGAGCAGACGAAGGGCAGAGAGAGACAGGGAGAGAGAGAATCCCAAGCAGGGTCCAAGCTGCTGTCGCCAGACTTGACCGGGGGGCTCGACAGGGTGGAGGGGCAGAATGGAGCGCCTGAACCCACCAACCGTGAGATCGTGACCTGAGCTGAGCCAAGAGCTGGACGCCTCACCGACAGAGCCACTCAGGCGTCTCTGAGATTTGTCTCTTTTTAAAAAAATTGTTCAACACGTGACACGCGAGTCTCTCCTCCAGGTCACACTCCCTCCTCCTATTCCCAGCCTGGGCTTTCTGTCCCGGGATTGCATGTTTTGTTCCTGTGAGAGCTGAGGCGGCGGGGGGAGGGGGGGGTCCATCTTCCGGAGATGTGTGCCAAGCTCTGTGACAGGACCAATTTGGGGTACGTGAAAACGTTCGTAAAACCACGCAGACAGTGGTTTTCACTAGTGATGCACTAAAGGTCTGGGTTCATTCATTCATTCACATGAGGATGGAGGGTCTTCATGACAACTGGTGGGGGTTCTCGGAATTTCCAGTCCGGCCAGAAGTGGGGCTGGGGGCTTGCTTCCAAGCCAGAGTTGCATAATTTTGAAAAATAAAATTGTTTCTTGTTAAAGAATGGGGATTTTGGTGGATTTACAACCCCACCCCCACGTCAGCTACTACTCGGCTCCTTTCCCCCCCGTAAAAACCACATGGCACGCCATTCATTCCTTCATTCCTTCATTCATTCGTTCTTGGGTTCATGCGTTCCACAAGGGTTTGCTGAGCATATGCCGGGCTCTGCAGAGGACACAGAGATATAACATCAAATGAAACTCTGCCTTGGCCCTCAAGGAGCTTATAGTCTACTTGGACTTAAAGGCAGCCACCGGGTAGGTCGGACACAGGAGCGTTCCAGCCCAATGTCTGAAAACTCAGAGGCATAGGAGTCCAGAGGAAGGGGGCACCGTGTCCAGCGGTAGGAGGCCTCCTGGAAGTGGCATCTGAGATGGTGTTGAAAGGTGAGGAGAGGGGCGCCTGGGAGGCTCAGTCGGTTGAGTGTCTGGCTTCGGCTCAAGGCATGACTTCATGGTTTGAGAGTTCGGGCCCCGCATCGGGCTGTCTGCTGTCCGTGCAGAACTCGCTTCCGATCCTCTGTCCCCTTCTCTCTGTCTGCCCCTCCCCGGTTTGCGCTCTCTCACAAATAAACATTAAAAACAAAATGGCGAGGAGAAGTTCCACAGGTAGGGATAGGGTTGGGCCGGAGCCTAGGCTTCTAGTGAGGACCTCGCTCACAAGAGTAACACAGTGGGGGTGGGGCGGGGGCGGGGGTGGGGGAAGGGGTACCTCCAGGGGTTGGCGGATATATTGTGCGGGGTGGCTGAGGTCAGGGGCCGCAAGTGTCAAGGAAGCAGCTGTGGGCTCAGCGAGAGTTGTCTAAGATGGGAAAGGGTCTCTCTGGAACGAGGGAGCACCTGTCCTCCAAGAGACCCCCCTGCCTGCCCGATGCCTTCTCCTGGGAGTCCCCTTCGTTTGGTGCAGTCACGGAGATGACCTATAGACCCAAGGTCTCCAGATTCCCAGACCGAAATGCACAGGGAGAAATACTGTTTATGTTATAATCTCATGTACAATAATTCTTAAAAAAAAAAAAAAGTTTCATGACAAAATGCCACACTCTAATGCCATAATTTTAACCTTCTCTTCTAGTCGTTACAACAATCTTCTCCTCGGCTGCACATTCAAATCACCGGGGGAAATTTAAAAATGCCCACCGCCCATGGGGCACCTGGGTGGCTCAGTCGGTTAAGCGTCCGACTTCAGTTCAGGTCATGATCTCACGGTTTGAGAGTTCGAGCCCCACGTGGGGTTCTGTGCTGACAGCTCAGTGCCTGGAGCTCGCTTCGGATTCTGTTTGCGTCTCTCTCTCTCTCTGCCGCTCTCCTGTTTGTGCACTCTCTCTTTCTCTCAAAATTAAAAATGAATGTTAAAAAAAAATTTTTTTAATGCTCACTGCCTAGGCTTCTCCCCATGCAAATTAAATCACGATCCCCCCCACGGCGGGGGTGGAACCCAGGCCCCAGTGTTTAATCCAACCCCCAGGGGATTCCAGTGTGCAGCCACAGTGGAGCCCCAGTGAGGGTTGGAAAACTAGATGTGCGACCTCAGTAAGGCTCTCTGAGTGTCTGACCAGGCGGTGGAAATGGCTGAGGCGTTTCCTATGGGAACCTGTAACACGCCCATCACAGCACCGGCCTAATGAAAATCCTCTGTCGATTGTTAATGAGGAATGGCTTTTTCCATTCAATTTCCATCAATTCTAGAGCATTTTAATTGCCTCCAAAGGAAACCCCGTATCCCTTGGCTGTCACCTCTCAGTTCCTACACCGCCGCCCCACCCTGCTCCCTCACCAGGTGCCTGGCAGCCACCAATCTACTTTCTGTCTCTGTAGATGTGTCTCTTCTGGACATTTCCTATCAAAGGACTCACCCAATATGAGGTCTTTTGTGTTTGGCTTCTTTTATTTAGCAGAATGTTTCCAAAGCATCCATATTGTCACGTGTGTCGTGGTTTCACTTTTTCTATTATCCAATTTTCCATCGGGTGGCTATAACACATTTTCTTTATGTATTCATCAGGTAATATACATTCGGGCTGTTTTTTACTTTGGGCTAGTATGAATAATGCTGCTATGAAAATACACGCACATTTAAAAAACTTATTAATCACTTCTTTAACCAAAAAATATAATGTCAAACATGATGGAGAAAGGGCGGTGTCGTGGACCCCCAAGGACGCATCCTGTAACTTCAACAGTTATCAGCGTTTACCCCCCCGGGGTTTCATCCAGAGCCTCCCCACCCCGCTCTGTTTTGTTTTGTCAGTGGCACGTAGCCCCTCGCCAGGCTTGGTTTCTTGCTCGAACGTCTCAGGGCCTGTATCTCTGTGCGGAGAAGGACTGTGGGTCTGAGGAAGCCCAGGGACACAGAGGCTGGTTGGTCCGCTCACAGCACAGACCGTGCGGGGCAGGGACCCGCTTCGGCGGCTGGTGTCCGGCATCTCCCTGGGAGGGAGGGGAGGGACCGTGAGCTCATCAGGTGACTTTGTTTTGTCCTCTAAAAGTAATTCCTTTCATGGGGCACCTGGGTGGCTCTGTTGGTTAAGCATCCGACTCTTGGCTTCAGCTCAGGTCATGATCTCACGGTTTGTGAGTTTGAGCCCCGTGTCGAGCTCTGTGCTGACAGCGCGCAGAACCTGCTTGGGATTCTCTCTCCCTCTCGCTCTCTCTGCCCCTCCCCTGCTCACAGTCTCTCTCTCTCTCAAGATAAATAAATAAACTTAAAAAAAAAATTAAGCAATTATTTCCCCAAAAGTGTCTGGGGCCTTCTCAACATTGCCAACGCCCAACCTCTGCCCCAGCCCCCACCGCCCCAAACACCCAAACCACTCAATAAAACATTAAAATAGTGGGCTCAGGATCAGGGCTGGGACGGGAGCTTTTCTTTTCACTTCCGCGGTATGTAGTCTCAGGATGCGTCATATCCCTGCCTTTGCTCAAGCTGTTCCTCCCTGAGGAACGCCGTCCCTTCTTCCCTCCCCATGTAACGTCTCGGCATCCTCCAAGGCCTATCTCAGACGTCACCTCCCCTGAGAGCGAATCCCGATTCCCTTCTTGCTCCCACAGCCAGCTCTAGAATAGCACTTGTCACAGAGGCCAGAATCCCCAGGGGAAAGAGTAGCGGATTAGGAATCGGGCTCCCTGGAGTCTGAGACCCGAAGTGTCCTGCAGGCAGATCCTGGGCCTAGCTTGGCACACACATTGTTTTTACACGGTCTTTGATGATAGGGTTCAGTAAGGAGGGAGGTGGGGTTCAAACCCAAGCTGCTGCGATCCCAAAGTCTAAACTCTCTCCACCCCTCCTTTCCCTCTGGGCCCAGAAATCCGGCGAGTGACCTTGGACAAGCCACCTTGAACTCAGCTCAGTTGCTGGACAACGGGAGGGAATCATGCCTGCCTTCCGCTCTCCAGGGCCTGCTCTGGGAATCACAGTGGTTCCTACGAATGAGCTTTGCCGAGTAAGGGGTTGATACTACTGTTGCTTTGGTCGGGATAGCGGGGGCTTCAGCAAGACAGAAGGGCATTGCTCGCTCAGGTGGCCTTTGCACTCCCAAGGCTGGTATGGTGGCTCCACAGAGTTAGGACCAAGGTTCCTTCCATTGTGCTGCCCACAGCTCCCCACGACGTAGGGCTCCCCACGACGTCTTTATACCAGCTAGTTAGGGACCAAGACCATGACTCTCCATAACCACAAGGCCAAGTCCATTCCGTTGGCTGGGGAGAGCCTCAGCTCCAAACCATCCATAGGCTGCCCTCCTGACCGCTGATGGTGTGACAGCCTCAGTCCTGCTACGGGGCCCGGGTGGTGTGCCACAGCACCCATTACGCCCCCTGCCTTCTGATTTTCTCTTGAGAGATGTTACCTCCTCCCAAGCCACCTTCCCATTTTACCCCCCTGGATCTCTTTCCACGATCTCTCGTTTGCCCATAGAATCTGTCCACCTGTTCTAGCACTCGATGATAGACGGTCTTAATGATTTCACATGCTGCATCTTATTTCATCGACCAGCTTGGTTGAGTAATCTGAGACCTTATGAGTCCCGTGGCTCCCCAAACTCCTTGTCAAACAAGAAATGCTTGATAAACTCGTGATGATTGCTGGCTGCTGGCAGGCATGATATTGAATGTGATTTTGCAATTTCTATTTTGGAGTCTACCTGACTCTTAAATAATTTTCTGCCTTTATGGAGATGATTAGACTTATAATACTAGAGTTTCATAGAAGGAAGATCAGTGAGTCCAACGTTTTCATTTTACAGATGATTGTATTTAGACTTTGGGAGAGGAAGTAACTGGTTGGAGGTGGACCTTGCTTTGGTCAATGGTTTCCAAACTGTGTTCTGAAGAACCCCATCACTCTAGGAGAATAGGGGAGGTTGAGGGAGGGAGGAGCCAGGGAACAGAGACAGGACACACAGAGAAGCCCTGGGACCTTCCCCCAGTTTCAAAAATATAGTCCCGGGGGCGCCTGGGTGGCTCAGTCGGTTGAGTGTCTGACTTCAGCTCAGGTCACGATCCCACAGTTCGTGGGTTCAAGCCCCGCGTCGGGCTCTGTGCTGACAGCTCAGAGCCCGGAGCCTGCTTTGGATTCTGTGTCTCTGTCTCTCTCTGCCCCTCCCCCATTTGGGCTCTGTCTCTTTTTCAAATATAAATGAACATCTAAAAAAAGTTTTAAAAAGTGTAGTCCTACTATTATCCATTCTTTTAGAAATTTCATTTAGAGGAAGGTTCCCATGATATATATATATATATATATATATTTTAAGTTTGAAAGGCACTGTTTGAGTCTAATCCACTTAATGTGCAGACAGAGAAACTGAGGACCGGAATCTGCCTGAATTACAGTGATAAGACAGACCAGTCGTTCTCTCATGCCAGGCTCCAGGGATCCGGCAGCGAACAGAACAGCCGTCTGCCCTCGTGAGGCCGACACTGTCTTGCCGAATCAAGCCACAAATAACCGAACACAGAGAAAAACATCAGCGCGCATGCTCCCGGGAGGAACTAAAGCAGGAGAAGGGTGTGGTAAATGATTAAAGGGTGAAGTTTCAGGTGCGCGGGTCAGGGGAGGCCTCCCTGAGGTGGAAGGAAGGGAGGAGGAGCCACGTGAGCTCAGAGAGAAGAGTGTTCCCGGCTGAGAGGCCGGTGGTGCAAACATGTTTGTTTCTCAGAAGGGAAGGCAGCTATCCTGCACAGGAAATGGGCTTCCAAAGGACCCTGCGAAGCACAGGAGAGGATCAGAGGGGGACCAGAAGGGCAGCAGGGGCCCCGCCCTGCATACATGGCACGGCAGGACCTTCCCATGGAGATGGAGTCTGCTACAGGTGTCCTGGTCTCCCTCCCGCCCGCCATGCCAGTGACCGAAGCCGTCCTGGGGCCCTGGAGCCAAGGCTGAAGTTATTGTCATTGATGGTGTCCAGGCCCTCAGGGGCCTGTACTGGGAGGACAAGACAACTTTGTGAGAACCGTGGCTCTGGGGACTCCTTTCTTGGGTCACCCGCGGTGGGTCAGTCGAGGAACAAGACACTCAGGGGTGATGGAGAACGCGGTTCCCAGGAAGGAGGAGAATGGGGCTGGTGTTCGGGTTCTGTCACTCATCCCTGTGGGTCCTTGGCCCGAGAGGGACCTGCCTCCCCCTCGGTTTCCCCATCTCTAACTTGGTGCGAGCACATCCTTTAGACATTACGGTAAGGGAAAAAGAAGTCATGGGTGTCCCCGGCACAGTGCCTGGCAAAACAAGTCTTTGATGAAAGCATGTTGAGTGAAGGGAGGAATAAGGACAAAGAAAATTATCTTGAAATAGAAAAGAATAGGTGAAGCAGCATTTTTCACATTTTACCGAAGAATGTTCTAGTGAACTTATTAAATTTATTTAAACAAAGATTAGTAGGGGCCCCTGGTAGCTTATTTGGTGGAGCATCCAACTATTGATTTGGGCTCAGGTCATGATCCCAGGGTCATGAGATTGAGCCCCTTGTTGGGCTCCAGGCTGAACGTGGAGCCTGCTTGAGACTTTCTCTCTCTCTCTCTCTCACACAACACACAGATTACTAGACTCCAACCTTGTCTAATTAATATTTTTCTTTTTCTTTTTTTCTTTTTTTTTTAGAGAGAGAGAAGGAGTGTAAGCATGAGCAGGGGAGGGGCAGAAGGAGAGAATCTCAAGCAGGCTCCACACTCAGCACAGAGCCTGAAGCGGGGCTCGATCCCCAAACCCTGGGATCATGACCTGAGCTGAAATCAAGAGCCAGATGCTCAACCGACTGAGCCACCCAGGCACCCCTAATATTTTTAATATTTTAATTGTGAGCTCATCCGTACAAGGACTTCGTTTTTTTGCGAATTCTGTGTGGCCCGGGCAGTGACAGGACCCAACCGAGCTGGCTTGCCCAGGCCCTTGCCAGGCACCCCTGGGTTATCACCCACTCAGAATCAGTTTTCATGGTCATTATGCCTGTAAGCTGTGTCAATTCAAACTCTAAACCACATGTAATGCAGGCTTAGGAGACTTCGAATTTTTATTGGAGACTATTTTTTCACCCAGAGCCCTGGGCAGAGATAAGCTACTGTCATCTTTGACTGGGCCAGCAGTTATTGGAGTGTCCTGACTTTAACTGGGGGTCTCAGTGCCCAGGACCACAGCCTCTGCCCCTGTCAGCTTCTGGTCTGATAACTACATTACCAGCTTTCTTCTCATGTCAACAGGCTTCTAGTTCCTTCGTGTCTTCCCCTTCTTTCTGGTGAGTTCACCTTGGGTCTCACATTTTATTTTATATCAGACTCTCTGTTGTGACGGTTATTCCTGAAGCTGGAAAGTTTCCTGTACCGCTGGAGCGGAAAGTGTCCCAAAGTTCTTTAAGACTGGAATGAGAACCGCCATTTTTTTCCCACGCGTGCGTGTGCATGTGTCCCTGTGGGCGTCTGCACTTGCACACATGCGTGTATGTGTGCTCGTGTCCCGGATGTAACCGGGAGTTCAGTCCTGTCTGCCTGGCGCGCTTTCAGAATCAAGATGCCTTCATCAGAAATCATTCCCAGAGTTACTTATCTGCCCAAGATGGCAGCGTGTCCTGTAAAAAGTACTCACTCTGCTCTGATTCATGTCTTTTTTTTTTTTAATTTTTATTTATTTTTGAGAGAGAGAGAGAGAGAATGCGAGTGGGGGAGGGACAGAGAGAGGAGACACAGAAACCAAAGCAGGCTCCAGGCGCTGGGCTGTCAGCACACAGCCCGACACGGGGCTTGAACTCAGGAACCGCAAGATCATGACCTGAGCCGAAGTCGGATTCTTAACCGACTGAGCCCCCCGGGCGCCCTGATTCATGTCTTGGTGCCATGCTGTTAACAGCTATTTATCAGGCACTTAGAAAGTGCCGGGCACTGTGCTCCATGCCTTGCATGAATTATTTACTCTCCTCTTTTCACAACCCCAGGAGGCAGACACTATATTTCTACCCATTTTAGAAAGGAGGAAACAGGTATTTAGAGAGGTTAGCTAACGTGCCCGGCTTATACAACAAAGCCAAGACCGAACTCTCTCTCCCTTTCTATCTTCTCCATCCTCTTAAATCATGAGTTCAGGTGTTGCTTTGCAAGCAGCTCGACAGCTTTCCTGCCAAACTCCGTGGCTAAGCCATCCATCATTTGCACATTGGTTCAGATAGTGATATCCAATGACATGATAAGTGCACGAAGGACTTTTTGTAAAATTCTAGAAATGCCGTCACTGCATGGTGGTTGTAACCCCCACTACCGTGTGGCGATCAGGATCTTTTAACTCACTCCAAGTACCTGTATTTTATATATTTAGACTTTCCAACCACGTGGATGAAAGGTTATTTTCCCCCAAACAGTCCTCTGGACTCAAGTTGAAGAGAATTGAATGGCAAATCTGGTAAAACTCTTTGAATACATTGGTTACTCAGCAGAAACATCTAACAATTTGCAAAGCAACTCGAGGGGGTGACATCTTGCAATCCATTCCCCCCCCAACATCAGCAGCCATTAACTGAGCCCCTGCTGAGTGGCAGGCACTGTGTGCCTAACAGTCCTGGTCATCCGTGGGTGTGTCTTTTTTTTTTTTTTACTTCAATTATAATAAACTTTTTTTTAATTTTTAAATTTTGTTTAAATTCAAGTTAGTTAATATATAGTATAATAATGATTTCAGGAGTAGAATTTAGTGACTCATCACTTACATATAAAGATCCCGTGTTCATCCCAGCAAGTGCCCTCCTCAATGCCCATCCCCCATTTAGCCCATCCCCCAACCCCTACCTCCAGCCATCTGCAGTTTGTTCTCTGTATCTAAGAGTCTCTTATGGCTTGCCTCCGTCTCTGTTTTTATCTACTTTCCTTCCCTTCCTCTATGTTCATCTGTTTTGTTTCTTTTTTTTTTATGGTTTTTATTTCTTTTTGAGAGACAGAGACAGAGCATGAGTGGGGGCAGGATCGAGAGAGAGAGACACACACACAGAATCTGAAGCAGGCTCCAGGCTCTTACTGTCAGCACAGAGCCCAACACGGGGTTCAGACCCACGAACTGTGAGATCATGACCTGAGCCGAAGTCAGATGCTTAACCAACTGAGCCACCCAGGTGCCCCCTTGTTTTGTTTCTTAAATTCCACATAGGAGTGAAATCATATGATATTTGTCTTTCTCTGATTGATTTTGCATAATACTCTCTAGTTCCTTCCATGCTGTTGCAAATGGCAAGATTTCATTCTTTTTCATAGCTAAGTAGTATTCCATTGTTATGTATATGTGTGTATATATATGTATATATATACACATATATATCACATCTTTTTTATCCATTTATCAGTCAAAAGACATTTGGTTTCTTTCCATTTTAATTTTGGAATATTGCTAGATTTACAGAAAAGCTGCTGATATTGTACAGAGAGTTTGATATGTCCTTCACCCCAGTCCCCCTAATGTAGCATCTTCTTAACTATGATACACTTGCCAACACTAAGCCATCAACATTGGTACATTACTATAACTATAGATTTCACCAGCTTTTTCTAGTAATATCCTTTTTTCTGCCCCAGGATCTAACCTGGGATCCCTCGCTGCATTTGGTGACTCATATTAAAATAGCCTTGTCTTCCTTGCTCCACTTCGGGATTCAATTCAGCAAAGAGAGTGAGCGCCCTTTCCCGTTCTATAGGGAAAACAGGCAAACGAAAAATAAACAAACCTCCAGACCAGTTTGACTCCCATTTGACTCAGGAGTTGACCCGACACCCCTACTCTGCCCTCGTGAAACCACCCTGTAAGGAAGAATCTCCTCCTGAGCCCCAGCTCAGGGCCTTGTGTCCATCGATGTGGGGGCAAGAATTAGGACCGGGCTGGACAGAGAAAACTGCTCTGTGGTTTGCTTTCTCACGACCCCAGGTCTGGTTGAGTTACTGAACATTCCACCTTTCTGACCACCAGCTGGAAAGATCCCTCTCAGCGCAGTAGAGAAGATTCTCTGATCTCCTTCTTCAGCTCATCATTCATTCATTCCCTCATTCATTCATTCGTTCATTCATTTGTTAAAGTTTTTTTATGTTGAAAAAGAGAGAGAAATGAGAGCGGGGGTACAGAGAGAGAGAGAGAGAGAGAGTATCCCAAACAGGCTCCATACTGCCAGCGCAGAGCCTGATGGGAGCTCCAGCTCACGAACCTTGAGATCATGACCTAGGGCGAAGTCAAGTCGAATGCTTAACCGACGGAGCCCCCCAGGCACCCCTCACTCATTCATTTTTAAAACATGTATTATTAATTCTTTCAGCAAGCATTTATTAAGTTCCTACAGCATGCCAGGTACTGAATTAAGCTGAGGGCATAACAGAGAACAAAACAGAAATAGTCCCTGCTTACGGAACATTAAATAATTTATTTATTCATTCTTGGATACCTTGAATACTGAGTGTTCAATGTTGCACTAGGGAGTAATGGGGGGGCGCTCTTCTTCATACAGGCCCTGTTCTCAAGGGATGCAGCTGGCCAGAGACACAGGACAGGCCACTCCAGATAGCCTGAGATAAATGGTGTGGACAGTAAGGGGAGACAGAGAGCTAAGAGAGGGGATGAGCAGGGAGGGCTTCAGGGAGGAGGTCCCGATCTTAAGCTGGGCTTAAGGGTGAGGTCTGCATGGTTTACAAAACAGACGGGGGTGGCACCTGGCTGGCTCGGTCAGGGGAGCGTGCGGCTCTTGATCTCGGGGTTCTGAGTTTGAGCCCCACATTGGGTATAGAGAGTACTTAAAAATAAAATCTTAAAAAAAAAAAAAGTGTGTGTAGAAGGGAAATAAGGAGGATTGTGCCCTTCTGTTACCCAGGAGAGTCGAGACAGACTGTCCTGAGGAGGGGCTGTGGGTGTGGGGATAGAAGCGTATATGTTTGAAGATGTAATTTGGGTTCCGTTGCCCTAAGGGAGTCGTCCTGTCTCCCAGGGACATCGGAGCCCTTAGGAAGCGCGCCTAAGCTAAATTCTAGAAAAGCAGATCCCAAGAGCCTTCGGGAACCCCCTTGCCCACAGGAGGAAAACGAGGCTCTGAGAGACGAAGCCCTGGGGGTGGCAGCCAGCTGCAGTGGGAAGAACACAAGGCTTTGGAGGCCTGGCTCTGCGGCTGCCCAGCCGCGTGCCCTTGAGCGTTACTGGTGACCTTCTGTGTCCTCATCGGTAAAGAGATAACCCTAGGACCTACGTCCAAGGAGTGTCGTGAAGGTGAAACGAGACGATGAGGCCTCAGAGCCCGGCGCAGCGCTCGGCACCAAGGAGATACCAGACAGAGGCCGCGAACGCGGTAAGAGGCGTGAATAAGAAACGAGAACACTGTGGTCTCAGGAGAAATTCAAGACCCCTAAGACATAGATGAGCCATTTAATGAAAATAAAAATGTATTTGGAGAACTTCAAAAAAGAAAAAAAAGACTCCTATGACACCGATGGAGAGAGCTGTAGGTAACAGACCCGACCATCCGAAGTCTCGGACGGCAGGGGGCAACGCATGTCTCCAGGCAGCAGGAACGAACTTTCGTTCCCACGGTCCGGAGAGAGGGAGACAGCGGCATCCTAATTTGAACATATCTCAGATGAGGAGATATTCAGAGACGGCCTTTTTCTGTTTAGCGGAGGTTACTCGGAGGTCTCTTGACCCCACCTCCCTCAACATACATAGAAAACAAAACAAAACAAACCAACAAAATACAAAATAAAACAAAACAAAAACAACATTTAAGACTGAAGGGTGATGAAGTCACAGCCCTTGCACTATCCTCGGGTCCCCTCAAGGAGGGTCCGTAGGGTGGGGAAAAGCCACAGCCTGGAAAGGGGACCAGATTGGTTTCTACCTTGGAGCAAAACCCCAGAGAGAGTTCTGGGTCCACCACAGGGAAAAGAGCAGAGGCGATGACCCTGAGAACCTCCTGAGGTTCCAGAGAACCTTCTAGATACATTCCCTCTCTGCCCGTTTTATCTCCAGGTG
This sequence comes from Paguma larvata, assembly GCA_030068075.1. Taxonomy (NCBI): domain Eukaryota; kingdom Metazoa; phylum Chordata; class Mammalia; order Carnivora; family Viverridae; genus Paguma; species Paguma larvata. The sequence goes on from CM057829.1 coordinate 35,773,622, forward strand.
ATCAGTAGACCCTTCAGTGGCAAGTCAGGGAGATCGTGCCTGGATTCTGGGGGAGAGGCACACGGTGGGGGGGGGCGGTGAGGCCCCAAGTCGTGGCCACCTTGGCAGGACCCCAGGCGATGACCCACGGGGAGGCACTGCTGTTTCCATGCAACCTGATATAAGCCAATATGCACTTTTAAAGCCAATTCTTCAGTAAACTCTTTGGGCCAGAAAAAGGTCTGTGCGAAAGATTGTTATTATCCGTAGAAGAGTATCGGCTTTGAGGTTTTGTTTTTTTTTAAGTGCTTGCTCGGTCAGAGTGGTTTTGCCTTTGGCGAAAGCCTGTAACGCGTTCAGAACAGAGCAGAAAAGTGTGAATTTTCTCACACATTCTAGTTCCAGTTTCTGTTAACATAGACTGTGCGGCCTATGGGATAACCATCTTTTATTCATTTCTCTGTCATCCAACCATGCAAGCCGTCCAGTCGTATTTATTGAGTTTCGTCTTTATCCTGGGCTCCATTTCTAATTCCTGAAATAAGAGGATTTAGTCTGGTTTAGTATTTTGACCTAGGCTCCTAGAATCTTCCGCGGCTTTCAGCAAGCCTCCTTCCTAAGGGGGGACGAGGCGATTGGGCAGGGTCCGAGACCCCACTCGGCTCCCACCTAGACAAGCCCTGTGTTTAGCTGTCGCATATATCGGATTTCCGCTTGAGGTTTCTTTCGAACAAAGGCTCCCTGACTGAGAAATCGCTGCCCGGAAGGTCCCTCTGGATCTTCCATGAACACCGCTGGCCGCTTGGAGCCGAATTGTTTTCCAATCAATGCGCCTGCCGTGTCGGGGTGCGGAAATAAAATGGTGAGTAAAACTAGGGTCACCGCCCCGCAGGGGCCCGCCGTCACCGCGAGGAAAGCCTGAGATCGTTAAGCGTGAACGGGTAAATGACTGTGGTTAAGATAATAAGAATTTTTATTATTCTAGCGCAGTCGGGCCGCCGGGCCCACCCGCGGGGATCTGCGGCCTCGGATTCGGCCTCCGATCAGGGACCGGGGAGGAGCAGCCCACTCCCAGGGGCTCCGCGCAGGGACTCCGAGAACTGCAGGGCTTTCCTGGGAACGCAGCTCTGCTCGCCGCCGTCTCCCCTGGGGCTGCCGCGCCGCCTGCTTCCCCCCTGCTCCCCGCGCCCGCCGCTGGGGAGCGCGGCCTGCGGCGGAGTGGGGGGCGGGGGTGGGGGAGGGGCGCCCGGCGGTGATTGGCTGAGCCGGAGGTCGTTGCTAGGCTACCAGCCGGCGGGAGACCCCGGGCCGCGCGTTCCCATCCTCCACCGCAGATCTATCCCGCGCCGCAGACCCCAGCCCGGCACCCTCCCCCCCCACCCCTCCCCCACCCCCGTGAAGGAGATGCCCCGCAGTTGAAATTGTCACCTCGGGTCACCTCGAATAAGCCGCTTCCCTCTCTGGACCTCAGTGTCCGCCTTCGATTTCTGAGGTTCATTCATTTATTCATTATCCACGCATGCAGTCGTGTTTATGAAGTGCCTACCATGTTCAGGGGCACCGTGTCAGGCGCTAGGGACAAAAGGATAAACAAGATAGAGACCATCCTTGCTCTCACAAAGCCAGAAAGGGTGGGGGGGGGGAGGCGGGGAGGCATTAGACATTTAAGCCAATAAATAAGATAAACCTGTATCTAATTCCTTTCCTTCGTCTTCGGTGATATTTCTAAGCCCCGCCCCTTTTCCCTACTAAATCTGTAGGGTCCCCCCAGGTTGACAGGAGAGGGAGAGAGTGCTGACAGCAAACAGTAGGACCTCGCAGCTGACCCAGCACCTTCCTGCGCTCTGCAACAGAGGCACGCTCTCCCATCTCCACAGTGCTTTTCGCTTTGCCCCTTTGCCTCCAAAAGTGAGCCTGAGCACACCGCGACAAAGATGTGGGGCAGGGATCATTGTCCCCTGGTCAAAGGAGAAAGCTGAAGGCCAGAAACATCAAGAAGACTTCCCCGCGGTCACAGGGAGAATTCCTGGCGTAACTGATGGTGAGCGCTTACTACGTGCAGGCGCGTAAAACACAAGCCGCCTCATAACAACCCAGAGAGGTGTTATTGTTCCCATTTTCTAGACTGTAAAACTGAGACCGGAAGAAGTTGTTTGACTTGCCAGTGATGGCCCAGAGAGTAACTGGCAGAGCTGGGGTTTTAACCATATCTCCCTGGCTCCCAAGCCTGAGCTCGTTTCCAAGAAATGCATCTGGTCCTAGAAAGAGAGTAAAAAGACTCTCTGAGTGGCTGAGACCTGGGGCAGCTTCCAAATACCCTTCGAACCGTCCTGGTCCTAGGATCTTACTTATTTATTTTCCTATTGAAATTCCTGGCCCGACAGACATAAAATTTGGTCAGTTGGCCACAGTTATCGATACCGTTGACCCTGTCGTCTATCTGCCTATCTGGGACGACCTTGCCTTCATGATTTTACGAGGTAATTAAGTCAAGGGGCTCTTTCCAGGGAGCATCTCCCTCGCTTGCTTTCCCTCCCTTGTGAGGTTTTTCTGTTTCTTTGTTCACATACTGAATTAACATTGAACACCCATCGAGTGGGTGGGAGGCTTGGTGGGCAAGGGTGAGCATGGCCCGCCCTTGTCCTTGAGGAGTTTCCAGCTTCTCGCAAAGGTTTCCGAAGGCCCTTCCGCAGGCGGAGCGCCGCGATAGGCCTTAGAGAGGCGAGGACCATAAGGATCTTCCCCCAAAGAATCATCTTCTTGGCTCAGGAGACAGACTGCTCTTAGATAATAAAAGGTGTGAAAGGAGGTGGGAGGAGGCAGAAATGAATGTGGCAAGCGTGGGTTGGGGGTGGGAGAGCCAACCTTGAGTTTCCCGTGGTGCCGCTTTTAAGTCCCATCTTGCCGTGGTCAGTGTGGGATCCCGTGTCTCGGAGCCCAGCAGCCTGCAGCTTGGAAGGAGGCCTTTAAATGGGAGAAGGTGCTGGAAAGCACAGAGATAAAGAAGCAAGCTAAATTTATCCCTCCTCCCAGCACCCAGCAATTGCTATGCTTAACACTTGACTCTCTACCAAGCGAGACTTGTTTCACCAGAAGATTAGTTGCTTCTCCCTCGGCTGGGAAAAGAGAGAGAAAGAAGGGAGAGAGAGAGAGACAAAGAGAGACAGAGAAAGGGATGGTCAGAGACTTTGACGACAGAGACACACAGAGAGAGCCCTGAAACGGAGCAAGGAGAGGCAGCGATAAAGGTCTCCTTTGTTGCACAGTCCCAATGCGCGGCAAGGAAGAGTGTGAAACTGGGCACCTAAGCGGGAGAAATCAGACTATCCCCTGCCCCCTCCCTCCCGGGCTACATGATTCTGGCTAGAGCACTGCTAATTTCTAGACAGCACCATTTTCAGATGTCAGTATATGGCAGAGGTCTATACTATTTCTATTATCTTGACCACCGCTTTGTCCCTGTCACCCATCGCCAGTCATGAAGAACCGAGAGTAACCCGTAAACGGGTAATGCACAAATGCTATGATTCGAATAAGCATTACGAGATGAAACACGCTTGCCTTTGACCTAGCATCCCCCCCTCTAGGAATTTATCCTAAGGAAAATAATTAAGGATGAGACATAGGCACACACAAAAAATTAGCACGATTGTTTAGAAAAAGCAAAGAAATGGGGCGCCTGGGCGGCTCAGTCAATCAGGCGGCTGACTTTGGCCCGGGTCATCATCTGGTTTGTGGGTTCGAGCCCCGCCTCGGGCTCTGTGCTGACAGCTCGGAGCCTGGAGCCTGCTTCGGATTCTGGGTCTCCCTCTCTCTCTCTGCCCCTCCTCCGCTCATGCTCTCTTTCTCTCTCTCTCTCTCAAAAATAAATATAAAAAGAAAAAACGAAAAAGCAAAGAAACAAAATAAATAACCAACCCCCTACTGGGGACCTGCTCAGTAAATAACGGTACAATCTTACAACAGCTTTCTGGGCTGCGTGTGAATTGGGTTATACATAGGTACTTACTGATGTGGAAAGACATGATTTATTAGGTAAAAAAAAACAATCAATTACAAAACAGTGTATATAGTATGACTCCATGTAAGTATTTTTATAAGTCGAACACACATAAAATATATAGTCTAGGGAGACATAAACTAGATGCTAATCTCTGGTGAGAGGGATCCCAAAGCCCTTTAATTTTTTTCCTTTTTGCCTACCTGCATTTTTCATAATCATTTGTTTTCCACGAGGAACATGTGTCCCTTGTGCAATGGGAGCAAATTTGCGACCAGGGGTCCCAGTGAGCGCCTCCTGCCGGCCGCCTAGGTGTGTATGGGCGAGCCGAACCCGGGCTCCCGGCCCAGAGGCATTGTGGGAAAGGCCACCCGCCCACTCGAGCCGCAAGGCCACTCGAGCTGCTCATGAAAACAGCCCGTCCCCACCCTGGCGTGCCTCCCCGTCCTGACTGGTCTCGTGGGCGAGAACCCTGTGACCTCGCCCTTCGGCGTCCGAATGCGCACTTGCTTCGTAACTGCCTGGTGAGCGGGTCATCGCCCTCCCTTGAGGGGAAACGCTGTGGGGACGAGCCGGCACAGGGCACAGCTAACCTTACCACAACTGCGGGGCCTTCTCACCTCCCAGGAGCACCCTCCTTCGTAAGGGGGTGACGGCTGAGACGCTCTGTTGCTCAGGCCAGTCCTTACTACACATGTGCAGCTGTGATTCTGGACGTTGGTGGGGATGGGGGAGGTGGGGGGAGAAGGGCTGTCACCATGGCAACCCAGGCTTGCTCAGCGTCTGGGATCCGTCCAACACCCGGGGGAAGAAGGCGGGGTTTAGAGTGGAAACTAACATTGCCGGGCTCTCTGACCTCAGACCAGGCCCTTAGCTTCTCTCTGCCTCAGTTTCCTCATCTGTAAAATGATGCCAAGTCTCTTGATCCTATCCACCTCCAGGATCGACGGGGAATGACCTGAACTGTAAAACACAGAGGAGTAGAGAGTCCCGAGCTTTGGTTTGTCTCTAACTCGCTGTGTGTAACTTTGGGCCGATCCCTTAACCTCTCTGCGCCTCAGCTGCTCTATTTGTAAATAGGAAAATAATACCCACCGTGACGCCTCTCCAGATATACTGCCGGCACCCATGAGAATCTCCAGAACGTCCGCGTTGGACGGGATCTTAGCGCTCATGCAGGAATCGCCGTGATGAGTTCTCTGACTGAGGCCCGCCTCTGCTTGATTACCTCCAGCGGCAGAGAGCTCACGACTGCCCAACTTCCCAAACGCTACGTGACGCTACTTGTCAGAAGGTTCTTCTGTATAGATGTTTTCCAGTTAAATGTTTGTTTTAAAAAGTTAGCCGTCCTGGTCAGAGCTATTTCCGCTTCTGATTTTACCGGAAGGGCTTGCACGGGGTAAAAACTGACAGCAGCTGGCGAGTAGCAGGTACGGGCCCGGCTCTGGAAGCTTGTGGCTTAGTGGAGTGGAGGCAGGATGGGTTCTGGGGTCACACGCTCTGGGTTGAAATCCCTGCGTTCACTCGCCAGGGCAGTTGACCGTGGGCTGGCTGTGTTCTCTCTCCGAGCCTCAGTCTCCTGATCAGTGAAATGAGGCTGGAAATACCTACCTCACGGTGTTGCTGTGAGAATCTGGCAAGAGAGCGGTTTCTTTCGGAGCTTACAACCCCCACTTCCCCGGGGGGATTCTGGGGACGGGTTGCACCTTCCCCCGCCATCCCCTGAACAGCACGCCGGCCCTCCTAGCGCGTGTAGGCCTGTATGGCTGCGTCCATCTCAGAAAGAGGGAGAAGGTTGCTCTCCCCATCCCGGAAGCGCCTGCAGCCTGGCTTGGCCTCGCTGGCGCTCCATCCTTCCAGGCCTTCTCCCCCTCGGGCCTGTACCAGGGGCTCTAGAGGGAAGAAGACACAACTGCTTCAAGACAAAGGTCGCCCCTCCCTGTAGTTCACCTGCCCCGGGGCCAGCGCCCCTAACCTGCCCACGGGTTTGGTAAGCACGAAGCAAGTGTCACGGGGTGTCACTCGGTGAAGGCTTTCCAGTCTCGGTGTTTTAAGAGGAATCTCACGCAGGGCAAAAAGCCCCTAAAGACCCCAGAAGAACGAGGTCTGGAGGTAGATTTCCAGATGGGGCGACAGGAAGCTGGAGAAAGCAGTGCGGGGGACCCTTGCTCTCCATACGAAGGGGTCAGGGTGCCTGGGCCTAGTTCTGCCACCGGCTCGCCTGTGGGCTCCCTGGAGCCGGTGACTTAATTCCCCCGTGCCTTCTTTTCCTCGTGTGCAGAACGACAAGCCGACTCCGGAGCCCAGCCCTGCTTCCGAATTCTAGGGTTTCCCACCCGTCGGAGACGCGACGGGGCGGCCCGATCGCCAGCGACGTCTCCTGCCCGGGGGCTGCTCACCGCCGGCCCGCTCTCTCTGCTTCCTCCACAGACAAGTACCTCAGGGTCCTCAACGTAGGCGTGGCCGAGGTGAAGAAATCCTTCCTGGGACCCTTGTCCCCGTCCTGCAAGATGGTCCAGATGATGAGGCAGTTCCTGTACACGGTCCTGCCAGAAGACTCCTACAAGGCCGCCACGGGGAAGCTCCACGTGTCCCTCACCCGCTTCACGGACGGAGAGAGCGTCGTGGTTTCCGAGTACACGTCCAAGGAGGAGCTCATTGAGGCGAGAGGGGCGGGGCCCGGGGTGCGGGGGGCTGGAGCGGGGCGTGGGGCCCGGTTTGTGGAGACGGTGGTCCCCTGTTCTGTCCCCCGTCTTCCAATGGCCCTCGATAAGAGGACTGACTTGTCACCAAATGGGTAATCGCTTAGGAAAAGGCGCTCTGTGCACTGCCCTGTGCTCATTAATATAAATCGTATATGAATTGTATATGAATTATTATTGTTGGAAGGCGCTGTGGCTGTGGCCAGTTTTCAGGACAAAAGGGTTAAGTGGCATGACCCCTGCGTGTCTCCACCCGCTTCTCCTCTCCCGAATACAAGGCCCTTGCCACTCATCCTCACAGCCCCACAGTGGTATGGCCGTGACCTTGGGGGTGGGGGAATGAACAGGCAGCGGGCGTGGACAACTCCTCCCCCTGCCTCGTGCCCCCCTGGGTTTATTAGCACTCAGCCCTTCAAGACGTTTCTCTCCCAGCCCCCTTCTGTCAGCTCCACTCCTACTCATGCCAACCAGAGCAAACCCCACAAAGCAGGCCACTGTGCCTTTGCACCTGCAGCGCCCTCTGCCTGGGATGCCCTTCCCTCCTCCCCAGCTCACTTCACCTGCTTGACAAGACTCAGGCCACTCCGCCTGGGAAGTTTCCTTCGTCCCCAGCCTGCCCCGCACTCCCGTGGGTTGGATGCTCCTCCTGCGGGGCCACAGTGCCCTTGCTCATCTCCATCGCAGCACCTGTCACACCGCGTGCCGTCATTAGTAAATGACATGCTTACTCTCCCTCGTCGAGCGTTCCCACCTCACGCTCCTTTGATTCCAGAGCCTGGTCCTGGCCACACGTGTGTGAATGGTTCTTGAGTTCCATTGGATTCATGGAGATATGGCGCTAGAAGGGAACCTGGGGGTCACTGAGGCGGCGCCTGCTCTTTAAAGCTGGAACATCAGGCCCAGAACGCTCAGGAGTTTAACAAGGACCCGGCTACTTAGGGCCGGGCCAGGAATTGAACTTGGCGCTCCGCTCCCCAGGGCGGTATGCCTGCCTTGGATTTAAGAAGGGCCAGGATGGTGTGGCCCAGAGGCCTACCAGTGAGCCTCCCCCACCAGTGAGCCCCCCCCCCGCCAGTGAGCCTCCCCCAGCAGTGAGCCCCCCCGCCAGTGAGCCCTCCCCCGCCAGTGAGCCCTCCCCCGCCAGTGAGCCCCTCCCCCGCCAGTGAGCCCCCCTGCCAGTGAGCCCTCCCCCGCCAGTGAGCCCTCCCCCGCCAGTGAGCCCCCCCCCCCGCCAGTGAGCCCTCCCCTGCCAGTGAGCCCTCCCCACCCAACTGCTGGGACATCTCAGCCCCTTGTCTCCCCACAGGCTCTCTACTGCAGCTGCTTCATCCCCGTGTACTGCGGCCTCATCCCTCCAACTTACCGGGGCGTGGTGAGTGCTTCGGTGTGGGAGGGGGTGAGCCGGGACTCCGCGGCCCCTCGGGGCCCCCTATGGTCCCCATCTGGGAGAGTAGGGGGTGCTCTCAGAATTCAGTGGGAAGACCAAGAGTTGGAAAGATTCTTGGCGTTTTTCTACTTAGAATTCCCAGCGTAGATGGATTTTGGGGGCTTTAAGATGAACTTCCCCCCATGTAGTGGGCTTCACTCTGGACCCACCAACCCGTTTCTGAGCCTGGCTAGTCAAAACTCCCTAGGCTTGCTGGATTTTCTCATACTTGACAGAGCGTAGGATACAGACCCCACAACATCGGTGCCTGGAACGTGAAGGATAGGGGGACCTTTAAAGTCATCTAGGCTAGGGCACACGAATCAGCCAGGGACGTCCGGTAAAATAATGCAAAATCTGACCCACTAGGCCTGGGGCCAGAGACTCTGCACCTCTAACCGGCTTTGGCTGATGCCGGTGCTGCTGGCCCAGGCACCGCGCTCTGGGGAAGAGGATCTAACGAAGGCCCAGGAGGGTAGGGATGTCTGGTGGCCGGTGGCTAGGCCGTGGTCAGGGGTGCTCTGGAGAGTGCTGAGGATACCGGACCTCCAAAGAGGGAGGCGGTCTGGAGAGACCCGCAGAGCCCCACCATGTGGTCGCCTTCTCAAAAGGCCATGGGAACAGCCTCTGTTCCCAGGCCTGCCCTTGACAGTTGAGTAGTTGGGGGGGGGGGGTAGCCGGGGACGGGGAGGTGTGACGGGGGAGCCCTTGCTCCTGCTCTATCCAGAGTATGGAAAGCCTTCTCCCCGCAGAGGCCTGGGGGCCCCGTCTCAGCACCCCTGAGATAGATGGCTGTGGGGAAACAGTGTAGGGACAGAGCCCTGGGCTGGGAGTCCAGGCGCCACCGTGGACACCCCGCTCACCCGCCTGGACCAGGGCCTCAAGGTTTGTCCCAAGGGACCCCTTTCCCCGGTGTCCTCCCCGGGTGGGGAAGAGGACCCCCGACCCCAGGTGAGCAGTTGTGGCTCCGCCTGCCCCCCACAGCGCTACATCGACGGGGGCTTCACGGGCATGCAGCCCTGCTCCTTCTGGACCGATGCCATCACCATCTCCACCTTCAGCGGGCAGCAGGACATCTGCCCGCGGGACTGCCCCGCCATCTTCCACGACTTCCGCATGTTCAACTGCTCCTTCCAGTTCTCCCTGGAGAACATCGCCAGGATGACCTACGCCCTGTTCCCGCCAGACCTGCTGGTGAGAGGACAGACCTGGAAGGGAGGGGGCTGAGGGCTGGGGCCTAGGGGGTCAGGGGCTGGAGGTGGGGCCGGGGAGCCAGCGGGGCCCACGCGGCTCCATCTGTGTCTCCTTAAACTTCCTTCTGTACCCGTATCCTGGCCTTGCCGCTAACCAGCTACGTGCCCTTGAATGGGGCCCCTAAGCGCCCCCAGCCTCAATTTTCTCGCCTGCAAAATGAGATGATGTCAGAACTGCTGAGAGAAACGGCACCTGAACTTTCCCCTCTGACACGCGATGTCGGCGTCGGCCATGATGGCCCGTGGACCAAATCCAGCCGGTGGCTTGTTTCTTGTTTTTACTGTTAAATTTCCAAAAATGCTCTAAAAAAAAAAGTCTATATATATATTTTTTTACTGCTTATTTATTTTTGAGAGAGAGAACATGAGCAGGGTAGGGGCAGAGAGAGAGGGGGACAGAGGATCCAAAGTGGGCTCTGCGCTGACAGCAAGGCGCCTGATACGGGACTCGAACTCACGAACCGTGAGATCGTGACCTGAGCCAAGTCAGACGCTTAACCGACTGAGTCATCCAGGTGCCCCCAAAATAAAGTTTATTTTTTTAATTGCTAGTTTGTTTTTTTATCACTTACAAAATGCACGTCTTTCTTCAGCACAGAAGTGCAGGTCCTGGAAGCAGGCCTCAGTTTACTCCTTTCTTTGACTACGCTCACCGTGTCTACAGAGAGCATTGCTTACAGAAGGTTCTCCGTAATTGTTGTTTGAATGATAACTCCCCTAAGCCAGTTTTGTGACTTACAGTCTAATTATTATTTACAAAACTCATAGTCAAAACACTATTATGCTCAGTCAGGCTATGGATACACAAGATATTTTATTAATCTGATTGATTCTTTGTTCTCCAACTGTTGCGTTAGGAATTCTAGCATCTGCCTTATACTAATTTATCAGTAAAGATTATGTCTATTTACCCTCATGAAAGCAATCCACAGATAGTTCAAGAAAGATGGAACGAGTGCATTGTGTTCATCAGAGCCTCTGGAACTTGAGTTTTTACTTACAATCAGTGCTTGACTTCCATTCTCAAGGTGGCATGGGTTTTATTCTGGCCTGTGAGCTCAGAATAGGCTTTCCACCTTCAGAGGGTTGTAGAAGAAGAAGAAAGAGAAGGAGAAGGAGAAGAGGAAGGAGGAGGAGGAGGAGAGGAAGAAGAATAAGGAGAAGGGAGAGGAGGGGGAGGGGGAGAACAAGAAGAATAAGAAGGAGAAGAAGAACTTGAAGAAGGAGGAGGAGGAGAGGAAGAAGAGGAGGAAGAACAAGATGAAAAACAAGAAGAAGAAGGAGGAGGAGGAGGAGGAGGAGGAAGACGAGAAGGAGGAGGAGGAAGAGGAGAAGGAGGAGGAGGAGAAGGGGAAGGAGGAGGAGAAAGGGGAAGAGGAGAAGGAGGAGGAGGAGAAGGGGAAGGAGGAAGAGAAGGGGAAGGAGGAGAAGGAGGAGGAGGAAGAGGAGAAGGAGGCGGAGAAGGGAGGAGGAGGAGAAGGGGAAGGAGGAGAGGAAGAGAGGAGATGGAGGAGGAGGAGGAAAGGGGGGAGGAGGAGGAGGAGGAGGAGGAGGAGAAAGGGGAAGAGGAGAAGGAGGAGGAGGAGGAAGAGGAGAAGGAGGAGGAGAAAGGAGGAGGAGGAGGAGGAGGAGAAGGGGAAGGAGGAAGAGAAGGGGAAGGAGGAGGAGAAGGGGAAGGAGGAGAAGGAGGAGGAGGAAGAGGAGAAGGAGGAGGAGGAGGAGGAGAAGGGAAGGAGGAGGAGGAAGAGGAGAAGGAGGAGGAGGAGGAGAAGGGGGGAAGAGGAGAAGGAGGAGGAGGAGGAGGAGGAGGAGAAGGGGGAAGAGGAGAAGGAGGAGAGGAGGAGAAGGGGGAGGGGGAGGAGGAGGGAGGAGGAGGAGAAGAACAAGAAGAACGAGAACAAGAACATGAAGAACAAGAAGAGACAGGGACTATCTGTGGTTTCCAAGCCCAAAATATTTACCATCTGGCCCTTTATGAAAAGGCTTTGTGAGCAACATCTCATGTAATCCTCCAGCATCCTTCTTCTTCTTCCCATTGTAGAGGTAAAGGGACTGAGGCCGTGAGAGGTTATAGCCACACAGCCAAGAAGTGGCAGCACTGGAATTTGAACCCAGCCTCCAAACCCTGTTCTTCATAGGGCCCAAATGCACCTTCTCTGGTTCTGCTAAAACATCGCACCCACTCCTGCCCCGGGGAAGCTGACGATCAGCTGTAAATGGTTCAACACACTAATGCGCCGGCACTATGGACTCGTGATCAGGAACCGCTCCCCACTTCTGAGCAGACAGCGAGGGTGGGATGCAGGCTGGACACATTTTGAAAAGCTCATCAAATAAAGCTCAAGAGCAATGAAAGTGGCTGCTTTGGGTGAAGGGACGTCGGCTCTCTCCATGGCCGCAGCCTTAGTTTTTTCTCCCGCTGTCCCCTCCTTGCAGATCCTGCACGACTACTACTACCGAGGGTACGAAGACGCCGTTTCCTACTTGAGGCGGCTGAGTAAGTACCAGGTGGGGCTCCCGGAAGCGGTGGGTTGGGGGGCGGGGCAAAGACAGGAAGGGCGGGACAAAGACGGGAAGTAGCAACTTGGTGACCTGGAGATGCCCTTTCCCGGGAGATCCCGAACTGGGTGCAGGGGGCCCGGCAGCCTGCCTTGTCCAGGATGGACCTCTGTGGTCAGAAATTGGGATCTCCGTGGAAAAGTGCTCTCTAGGGTGACTGACGGGTCAGCGGATAGGCTTTTGTACAGACATATTTGTGGATTTGAGAACCATGCTTAGGAAACACACAGCTCGGATCTTCCTGGAGGATTCCGTGGAATGATTTCGTGTCATTTCATTTTATTCTCTTTCCAAGACCTACTGTTAATGTAGAACTAGAGGTGACTAGTTTGTATTCGTGTAGGACTCCGAGTGAATATTGATCAGCAAATGAGAGGGAAGACCCAGTGCCCCGTGTTGGTTTAGCGAGTGTGGTCCCTACACTTGCACAACCTCCGCGCATTCGTGTATGGAAGATTACAATGGCGTGTGTTACACGCCCTAACTCCATGAAGACCATGGCAAACATCCTTGATAAAAGGTGGGGGGGAAAAGGCTTTTTTCATACTTAGAATTGTTCCCACAGAACATATTTCCAGAAAAAGGGATTCCTGGATCAAAGGGTGTTTACCTCCTGTTGTACTGGAAGTGTTTTCCCCCTGTGTTGTCATATGGTCGTCTTTGCGACGGTCTTTTTTGGCAATTGTGTGGTGTTTCATCTCAGTGGTACGGCAAGGTCTGATCATTCCTTTGAGTTTCCAAATGTTCACTATTATAAGGAATGCTGTGGTGAACTTCCTGTGTAGGTAGTTAAAATATATATATATATTTTTTAGAAGTGAGATGAAGGGATCGGACATGGCAGGATGTGTTCTGTAGGATGTGTTGACTTTTTTTCCTTCAAAGTTGCTTCCTGCTTTCCCAAGCTCCCCTTGTCCTGACTCTTTCCTTTCTGCTGGGTCCATTCTCCCCACAAGGGGTAGGAGAAGCAGGAGAGAAGGATGGAGGGAACGTGGGTTCCAGAGGCCTTGACCAGGCCTTGACCAGGCCTGGACCAGGATTGGACCAGGATTCTCACCCCCCACCCCCACCCCCCGGCTGTGTGAACTCAGGGAAATAAATCACTTGCCCTCTCTGTCCTGGTTCCTAATCTGTAAAGAGGGTTAAATCTTGGTTCCTGACACTTATTAACTGTGTGAGGAATTCATCTCCCAGCACCTCGGTTTCCTCTTCTGTGTAAGGAGGCTGACCTTGGAACCTACCTCAGAATGTTATTCCTAGACATAGTCAGTCCAGCCCACTGACCCTCTGACCTTGGAGCCAGCCAGGCACCTCTTCTCAGCTCTCTGCAGGACAGACTCCCCCTAACCCTGGCTCTTCTCCGACAACTCCTCCCCCAACATTTAGACGGGCGACAGATGTGAGAACTGGGCCCCAAGTGTCCAAAAGGAGGGCCACCTGAGGGGTGGAGACGGGGTGTCACCTACAGAGCCTCGGGAATAGGAGGGGCTGGCGAGGGCCTGGGGTCCTTCCCATCACCAGCTGGGAGCTCCTTCACTCTTTCCTCTGTGACGGCGTGTACTGGGGACTTGGGGTTGGGGGATCCCCTGATTTCGGACCGGGATTTTAGAGCAGATGCCAGTTTCCTGCCTCAGGAGTCCCCTCTATACCTCAGGCTGCGGCCTGGCTGCCTGTCTCTGCCCTAGAACTTCTTTCTCTTCCTTCAGGGCAAGCCCCAGGGAGAGTTACAAAGTGTGTTGCTCGGCGTCTCTGGTCTCCCCCATTTCTCAGTAGCTCCTCTGCCAGCCTCTGGGAGGAACCCAGGGCCGTCTCCCCCTCCCCACCCCCTTCTACCGTTAGCTGCTGTGGACATCATGGTGTAAAGTGGCAGTCTCAAAGCCAAGGACAAGACTCTAATAGTAGCATTTCAGGCATCCACTAAAGAATTAGGGCAGTGTGTGGAGGATGGCGGGTTTCCCCAGAGGTCCTGGAATCACTCCAAGCAGGAACAGACACAACTCATAAGGAAGAAAATGTCTCGTGCTGGCTACCAGCTATTTTTGATTCCTCTCCCAATTCGCCAGTGTTTGCCTGGCTTTGTCAGCACGGCCCTCAGCTCCACCCCTAAATCCTCTTGGGTTTGGTGGGGCTGGATTTTCCTCTCAGCACCAGATGCGAGCGGGAGGTATGACACATCCTGAGAAATTGTGGCTGGTGCCCAGAGCCACACTCTTAATTCCCACCTGCCATCTGGGAACAGAAAAATAGGAGTCCGCTCCAGCCTTCCACCCTACTGGTTTCTGGAGGGGGGTCAGCTCTGGCAGCCAGCCACACCTGCAGTGTCGCCCTCCATGCCTCCACCCGCCTCCTGGCATCCCCCCCTTTTCCGCCCTCCTAAGGACTCACATCCTCCTAATTATTCCTGCTGCCAGGCGAGCTTCCCTCTCCACCCTCAGCCTCCCCTGGCCGCCTTCTGCCAAAGGGAAGGGCACTGCCTGCTGGCATGCTCGAAAACCCACATTCCCTGCACGGTCGTGTGCATGTGGGCGTTGAGTGAGGCTGGAGCTCAAAGGATGCTATGTCTAAAATATCCAGCTGGCATCCAGGCGCGCCTGGCCGGACTGACCAACTACGTCCGTCTGTCCGTCCATCCATCTATCCATCTGTCCGTCCGTCCCTCCCTTCCTTCCTTCCCTCTGTCCATTCTCCCTCCTTTCCTCCCTCCCTCCCTCCCTCCCTCCGTTCCCTCCTTCCTTCCTTCCCTCCTTCCTTCCTTCCTCCCTTCCTTCCTTCCTCTCTTCCTTCCGTCCTTCCCTTCCTCCCTCCCTCCCTTCCTTCCTTCCTTCATTCCTTCCATCCTTCCTCCCTCACTCCCTCTTTCCCTTCCTTCTTGGCTTTCTTCCTTCTCTTGCACCCTTCCTCCGTCTCACGATTTGTTAACTTCTCTCTCTCTCTCTCCCCTCACACACACACACACACACACACACGTGAAGCCAGCACCACAATCAAGAGAGTGAACCATCATCCATCATGCCCAAAGTTTCGTCATGCTCCTTTAGGACCCCTCCTTCCTCCCCCCACCTTCTGTCATTATAGACATTTCTGGGACGAACTTACAGTATGGGCTCTTTTTGGTCTGCATTCTTTCACTCAGTACAAGTATCCTGAGCTTCATCATGGTATTGTATGTATAGATGATTTGTTCCTTTTTAAATTCTGTTCCATTTATGAAGATACCACAGTTTGTTTATCCATTCCCCCATTCGCGGACATTTAGATCATGTCCAGTTTGGGGCTCTCATGAATAAAGCTGCTGCGAATACTCATGGAGTATTTGTACAAATCTATGCTTTCATTTCCCTTGGATGAATATATATATATATTTACCCAATTGGCACATATATGTATTGGGTTACATATATATTATATATTATATTATATATTAAATTATAACCATACAAATAAATATGTTATAAATTATAAATATATTAAATATATTATATATTTAGAATTTATTTAAATATATTATATATTTAGAATTTATAATATATTATTATTTATAATATAATATATAAATATATAATTTATAAATAATTTTGTTATATATTTAGAATTTATAATATATTATATATATATATATATATATAATTTGGGTAAACCCACATAACATAGAATTTACTGTCTTAACCATTTGTAAGTATACAGTTCAGTAGTGTTAAGTATATTCACATTGTACAACCAATCTCCATAACTTTTTCATCTTGCAAAACTGAAACTCTATACCCATTGATCACCAACTCTTCATTTCTCCCTCTCCAAAGCCCTGGCAATCACCATCCTACTTTATACTTCTAAGAGATCGACTACTTTAGATACCTCATATCAATGGAATCATACAGTATTTGTCTTTCTGAGATTTGTGTATTTCACTATCATAATGTCCTCAAGGTTTATCCATTTTGTAGCATATGTGACGCATACTTGTGTACCTACCACGTTTTATCTATCAGTGAACAATTTGGATTGCTTCTTCCTCTTGGCTATTGTGAATAATGATGTGATGAACGTGGGCATGGAAATAATCTTCGAGATCCTATTTTCAGTTCTTTGGGATATATACTGACTAAGGGCATATACCCAGAATGTATGTTTAACTTCTTAAGAGACTGCCAAACTATTTTCTGAAAATGGCTGTACCATTTTACATCCCCACAACAGCGTGTGAGAGTTCCAGTTTCTCCAAATTATCACCAACACTTGAAATGGTCAGTCTTTTTCATTTTAGCCATTGATTGGTTGTGGGGTAGTATCTTATTGTGATTTTAATTTGTATTTCATTAATGACTAATGGCGTTCAGCATCTTTTCATGTGCTTGTTTGCCATCTGTATATCTTCTTTGTTGAAGTGTTCAATTCTATTGGTCATTTCCCAGTATTTAAGACTAGTTCTAGGTTTACAGAAAAAATAAGAAATTTACAGAAAAAAATGAAAATTATAATGTCACGTGTAAAGTTTGGTACGTGGTATAGTGTAGTGTTTACAATTAATTAACTAATATTGATAAGCTATTATTAATTGAACCCATATATTCCGATTTCCTTCCTTTTTAACCTAATGTCCTTTTTCTGACCCAGGATCCCCTTCAGGAGACCACATCACATTCTGCCATGGTGTCTCGTTCGGTTCCTCTTCTCCATAACACTTTCTCAGACTCTCCTTGTTTTATGTTTGTTTTTAATGTTTATTTTTGAGAGAGCACAAGCAGGGGAAGGGCAGAGAGAGGCACAGATATCTGAAGCGGGCTCAGTGCTGACAGCAGCAAGCCCGATGTAGGGCTTGAAGCTTGAACACATGAACCGAACTGTGAGATCATGACCTGAGCCTCAGTCAGACCCTCAACCTACTGAGCCACCCAAGCGCCCGACTCTCCTTGTTTTTAATGACCTTGGCAGGTTTGAGTACCGGCCAGATATTTTGTGGAATGTTCCTTCATTGGGGTTTGTCTGATGTTTTTCTCATGATTACACTGGGATTCGGGGTCCCAGGGAGGAAGACTAAAGAGGCAAAGTGCCATTGTCATCAGGTCATATCAAGGGTACATGCTATCCCTACAGACTATCACCCATGACGTTGACCTTGCACCTGTCTGCAGTGGTGTTTATTGCATTTTTCCGCTGTGAAGTTGCTCTTTCTCCCCCTTTCTATACTGTGCTCTTTGGAAAGAAGTCACTATGTACAGCCCACCCTTAAGGGGTGAGAGTTAGGCTTTGCTTCCTGGAGGGCAGGGTATCTACATAAATCTCTCTGCTTGGGAGATTTGTCTCTTCTCTCCCATTTGTATACTTCTTCAGTCGCTCATTTGTTTCAGTATGGACTTGTGGATACTTATTTTATGCTTTGGGTTTTTATTCAATCTTTATTTATTTTGCCACTCAAGTTGTTCCAGCTTTGGCCATTGGAAACTCTTTCAGTGAGCTCTTTTGCCCATCTAAAAATTGAATTGTTTTATTTAAAAGCTTTTATATGTTCTTTTTTTTTAAAGGAGAATGGATGGTAATATTTCAATTGATACAAAAGTTTAAAATATACAGAATAGGGTATATTTTTATAGTACATAAATATGGAAAATACAAAACTGTATAGAAATTATAAAACTCAAACTCAGGATAGAGTATGTAGGAAAGATAATGGGAACATAGAAGGCTTCCTCTATACCTGTAATAGTATATAGGTTTGCTTTTTCATGTGACAGTAATTTAATAATTATTTAAATGTTTAAGAAATGAGGGCACCTGGATGGCTCAGTCAGTTGAACGTCTGACTCTTGATTTCAGCTCAGGTCATGGTCCCAGGGAAATGTCCTTTATCAGAAATATGATTTTCAAATATTTTCTCTCAGTCTGTGGTTTCTCTTTCCAGTTCCTTAACAGTCTTCTGAAAAGGATGGGGCCCTTATTATTAATTTGTTTCCTTTATGAATCATGCTTTTGGTGTCTTATCTAAGAAATCTTTGCCTTACTCAAGATTGCAAAAATATTTTCACACATGTTTCCTTCTAGAAGTTTTATAGTTTTTTGGCTTTTCATCTGTGTCTATATTCTTTTTTAGTTAATTTTTGGATATGGTTCAAGGTATAAAACAAAGTTCTTTTTTTTTTTTTCTTGGCATATGGATAGCCAGTTCCTCCAGTATTGTTCACTGAGAAGACTATGCTTTCTCTATTGAAGTGACTTTGCACCTTTGAGTAAAATCAGTTGTCTCTATATGTTGTGAGTCCACTTCTAGACCTTCTGTTTTGTGTCATTGATTGATTTCACTGTCGTTATGTCAATATCATACTGTCTTGATCACTGCAGCTTTATAATAAATCTCGGTATCAGGTAGTCTTAGTTCTCCAACTTTGTTATTTTTCAAAGTTGTTTGGGATATTCCAGGTCTTAATTCTCCAACTTTGTTTTTTTTTCAAAGTTGTTTGGGATATTCTAGGTCTTAGTTCTCCAACTTTGTTGTTTTTTTTTTTCCAAAGGTGTTTGGGATATTCCAGTTTCTTTCTACTCCCATATGAATTTTAGAACTAGCTTGTGAATTTCTACACAAAATACAGTCGTGCAGTATTTGTCTTGTCAACCTATTCTCTCCTCCTCTGCAGTCACCACCCCAAGCCTACCCTTCTCCCTAATCCCCAGTGGAGGGATTTGTCTTCAAGCAACTTAACAGAAAAAAACCAAGCCAACAGAGGGAAGTTCTCTCAACTTTGCACTACTAAATATACAGACTCACCCTTCTCTGCCTCCTTCCTTTCTAGAACATTAAAGGAAGCAACCCTCTTCTTGCCTAAAGCCCACCCCCTACCTGTGCTCAGACCCCTTCCCCATCTCAAGACTCTTGAAGTATACATTATTCTGTCTCTCTTTTATGCATCAACCCCCACCTCTCGACTGGATTCTTACCAGCAACTTGTAGGTCTACCTCATTCTTGCCTGTTTTAGAAACCTGGCCTGGGTTCCGCTCTCCCCCTCTCTTCGCCCAGTCCTGGCTCCCTCCCGTTCTCACCGTGCTTTTCCTCCCCGGCCAATCCCTCCACAGCCACCAGCACAGCTGCAGTTGCCATCCATAAGGGGGCTCCCAGATGTGCATCTCCAACCCTCATCCCTTCTCTGAGATCCAGACCCGTGTGTCCCACTGCCCACTTCTCATCTCTCCTTGGACATCTCTAAGGCCCCCTAAAATCTACATGTCCTCAAGCAACCTCATAACCTGTGCCCTCCTCACTGCTCCCCCAACCCGCCCCCTCCATGGTCACCCTCTCAGCAACCAGCATCCATCTGATTGTGCAAAACAGCTATCTCCTCTCTTCCTTCAATCAATCCATTGCCAATTCTCATTTATTTTACCTTCGAAACAGAATCTTCTGTTTCTTTCTATCTCCCTCCAGGTGCAAGCCCTAAACAGAGCAGCCTTACAGGTTTCCCTGGGTCCCCCAGGCCCTTCTCAGGGAGTCTCCACGCAGCAGCCACAGTGATCTTGTCAAAGCCAGAGGCAGTGCGACACCCCCCAGCCTATAAGTCTTTCATGGTCTCCATGGAAACCAAGGGCCCTCAATGCTGTCGACAAGCATGATCTGGCTCCTGTGGCCTCCTCGGCCCTATCTCTCCCCACAGTGTCCCCACCCCTGCTCTAACCACACTGAGCTCTCAGGCGCTCCTCATGCTCCCTTTAACCTGTGGCATTTGCGTGTGCTGTTCCCCCTGTCTGAAATGCTCTTCCCCATCCCATCCCGACCACCACCCGACCCTCACTTGTCCCTCAGATCTCAGCTCAAACATCACTCCCTCAGAGAAGCCCTCCTGATTAAGTCCTCCCTGCTTCCCTCTCTTCTAACATCGTGTTTCACTCTTGCCTAGAACTTGGCACGCCTGCCCCCATGCTAGGCTGTACTCTCTAAGAAGTCAGGAACCATCACACTGTTTCTGTCCCCTTCACTCCTCAATGCCTGGTATAATGCCTGGCACATACATAGATGCTCAATAAATATCCATTGAATAAGTGAATCAATCCACAATCAAATATTATAAATTTGGGTAAGTAAAGAAAGGCCATTGAAAAGCACTAATCCTGCTTATGAAAATAATTTGGGAAATCACATTTTGCAAACACCATGCTGATGCCAGGGGTTAATAATGCCACCTGTGACCCCATGCTGTTGTTTTCCTAGATGCTGCTTACCTCAATTCTCCCTCCAAGAGAGTGATGTTCCCCCGCGTAGAAGTGTACTGCAATATAGAACTTGCCCTTGGCAACGAGTGCCCTGAAGGCAGCCAGTCAAGCCTCCAAACAGAGCAGGAGGAATCCATACAACTTCACGCACAGTGGGCTCCCAAAGAGGAAGGAAAGGGCGGCCATGGTCCACTTGTGTCCTCACCTGTGGAGACACCTGGATCCACACATGAGCGGCCTGTAGAATCACCTGTTTCACCAGCTGCGTCTTCATTTGAGCAGTCACCCGAGACTGCGCTGGCCTCGTCACCATCGCGGTCTCTGGCTGACCTGCCGCCTGCCTCACTCCCCGCTGTGCACTTAGCACTCAGCTCAACACCTGTCCAATCACGAGCACCACCACAGCAGCAGGTACAAACGACTGGATCCCCACCGAGATCCTCACCCTCCCAGTCATCTCTGTCACCCAGGCCATCCCCGGGGCCTTCGGCCGTAGGGGCATCTCAGACATTGCCCCAGGGTTCGAGTTCGGCATCATCTACACGGCTACCGGTGGAGGACCTGGGCCCGGAACAGCCCCACGGTATGGACCCTTCTCGCTTCTCACAGACGAAGCCAGAAGTATTTCTTATGTCTGGAGCCCCTTGGCAAATGTGCAATGACATGGTAGCTGATGCATGGTGCATTGGTGACGTGAGCAGTTAGCTTTAGCGGCTTTACCTGTTTTGAGGACAGGCCACCACAAGGGGACAGTGTTCTGTCCCCAGGTCTTTAGTCCAGTGATTTTCAAAGGTTGGTCAGAGACCATGACAGCAAACTCATCACCTGGGAACTTGTTAGAAATGCAAATTCTCCGGCCCTACCACAGACCTATTAACTCAGAGAGTGGGACCCAGCTATCTATATTTCTTACGAGCCCTCCAGGGGGTCCTTTTGAGAACCATGTTTGAGAAGCGCTGTTCTGGAAGCTTTGTATTGTGATCGCCACTGTGCCAGGGCAGTGCTACTCAGAGAGTGCTCTGTGGACCAATGCTCGTCCCCAAACTATGTGTTACTAATTTACAACGAAATGAGCACGGAGGTTGAAAGTAAGCATTTAAGACTATTTTTAGCAATAAATATTGTCAGGGCATCCAAGAGCTTGGTTATTTTCCTACGAATTCATTGTATTGTATTTCACGAAAGTTCTAGTTCCATTATGGTTTGCAAAAAAAGAGATTATTAAAAACCGATTCTTCACAACTAATATCTTCTACAGTCGGCTTGAAAAGTACCGCTTTTGAATCTTCAAGGATGAACAGCTTTTAGTTCCTCTCAGGAAATCTCCCCTCCAGCCAAGGGGATGCCAGAGATACCAGCCTCAAAAATACAGAAAAAATTAGTAACTGCTCCATCACTAACAAAAACGGAGTGTGGGAGGTAGGCAAAGAGTCATAGAGATTAAGATCGCTTCTGGGGCGCCCGGGTGGCTCAGTTGGTTAAGTGTCCAACTTCGGCTCAGGTCACGATCTCAGGGCTCATGAGTTCAAGCCCTGCGCCACGCTCTGTGCCGACGGCTCGGAGCCTGGAGCCTGCTTCGGATGCTGTGTCTCCCTCTCTCTCTGCCCCTCCCCACTCGTGCTCACACACACTCTCTCTCTCTCTCTCAAAAATGAATAAACATTAAAAAATGTAAAACAAGATCATTTCTGTCCGAGGGATTAAGGAAGGCTTTTTGGAGGTGACAGATGAGCTGAAATGGACAAGATTTTGATGATCATGGTTTATGAGACAGGATAGGGCAGAGTAGAATGAGAATTTCAGATTTTGTTCATTCTAGAGGCTCAGTTACACAGAAGGAAAGTGCAAAGAACATTCAGGATGAAGAGGATACCTGTTTGGCTACTATGGATGGTCTGTGTGGGGGCAAAGAGAGAGGGGCCCAAATGATGGGACTGAAGCCAGGCCATAGGGTCTCTATGGTCCATCCACCAAATTCCTCTAGTTATTAGGGCAGACATTAGCACAGAATAGCATGATGGTTTCCTTCCTGGTGAATCTGCCCCAAGTCAGGGGCCCACTTTCTCTGGAATGGATTTGACTCTTTTCATCACAGGGAGACAAAAATACCAGGACATTAAAAGTAAGAAAATGGCCAAAGTGTTTCACATGCCCTCTTATGTGCTTTTAGATGAGATGCATTTGTTTTATGTTATTGACACCCATGCCTAAAGACCGCCTGCTTCAGGTAGCCTGGGTAATCTTGGGCCCTGAGTTGGCACTCCTTGCTCACACTGGGGGTAGACAGAGGGGACAGACAGTCCAGTGGTTCTCAGCTAGGGGCCACTTTATCCCCAGGAGATACTTGGCAATATCCGGAGACATTTTTGATTTTCACCTAGTGGGTGACATCTGGTGCGTAGAGACCGGGAATACTGCTGAACATTCTACAGTGGAGAGCCTCACGATGAAGAACTATCTGGACCTTACATTCAGCAGTACTGTAAAGTGGTAGTCTTGGGCTGAGCCTCAGTAACAATAGCCAAGGCCATCTGTGGGAGGTGGGCGGAAGGGAGCTTCTCAGAGGTTAGTGTGATCGTCATTTAGTGATGGCCATGTTGTCGTTGGGGGTGGAGGAGGTTGCAAAAAGACCCAGGAAAATCCATAAACACAGGAGGTGCCAATAGATTTGGGAGATCCAGGGATATCCAACGAGACTCCACATGAAAGAACTTCAAGTAGAGGAACTTAAATAAATTTTACCTTATTTTTATTTACACATATTACAAAATTTTACCTAATTTTTATTTACACATATTCAGCTCATATGTAATTACAAAATTACATAATCATCTTCATATATTATCTATCCCATACAAACAGAAAATAGGAAAAGAGTTTACTTAAGAACAACGGTCAGGAAACTTAATATTTTCTATTCCGTTAAAAACAAAAAAAAAGCTTTACATATAGCAGGTGATGGAAGGTTCAGGCCCCTATGGGGGATTTTCCTGAAAACTTGCCCTAACACAGCTGCTCTTTTGTGAGGGAATTGTTGATAACGTTACACCGAAGGTCAGCATCTGTCCTGCCACGAGATGCCACCGCCCTGGGTCTCCGTCAAATCCCACAGCATGGTCCTGGTCCTAAATATGAGAATTTGAGATTAAGAAAGTTGTTTAATGTTTCCGGACACTCTTGCTTACTTCCTATTGTTATTTCAAAAATGACTAAGTACTCCTCCCCGTCCCCATCTCACTCACTTCTCCTCAATTTTTACTTTCGTAGCTCCCCTCGCCTCTTCAAATCCGAAAGGTGCCATGCCTGTGGTTACTGTGAAGGAAGCCACCAGCCGGCCTTATGCAATGTAAGTCTGTCCTTGACTGGGGACACATTCTTCCCTTCGGCGGAGGGAAGGGGGACCCAGCTAAGTGAAATTTTCCTTCTCTTTAGCTGCCCTAGGAACACTGCAATCCTTTTCCGGTTTGTGTGATTACAGTCCACCCCTTTACACTTCTCTCTTCTTCAGTGGGGGCAACGAGTGGGAAATGAGCTATTCATGCTCAACATGCCTTCTCCAAAAGCAGCGGGAGAATGTGCAGCCGCTCACGTCTTACTCTCTGGAGCCGCCTCAGCTCAGGAGAGCTAGCAGGCATGCTACATCCTAGCCCGAGGTAGCCCCTGCCTGGTATGAATTCAGGGACTCTATAGAAGGCCTCCTCTAATCCAAATTATTTTCTATCAGCACGGTAGGAGGGCTAATATTCCTGTGTAGTAGATGGTCCCCAGAAAATCTTTTTTTATAATGCACATCAGTTGTCTGGGTTGTGTCACGTGTCTCTGTCATTACCTTTGTGGTCATTCTGAGAGAGCGTGATGATTCGGTTTTGTTTTGTTTGGTTTTAAGTTCTTTGGGGACCATATTACCCAGTCTCCCTTGCTGGTTGCTTGCCACTTGGGTTGGCCATTGTCAGGCACGAGCAGATCAGAGAATGGGTCAAAGGGTATCTCTCCCCTCCCCCACCCTGATCCCTCCTGCCCCGGGGCCGCTCTGACAGAGGCTGGGGTGTTCTGGGCCACAGCTGCAGGTATCGGGAGAGCAGGTCCTTCTGAAGTTCCATATCGTATCGAATATATTAAAACATACCTGCTTCTCACATTAAGTATACTTTTTATTATAAGACTTTTTGGGTGCACCTGGGCGGCTCAGTCGGTTGAGCATCCAACTTTGGCTCAAGTCATGATCTCATAGATCATGAGTTCAAGCACCACACCAGGCTTTCTGCTGTCCGCACAGGGCCTGCTTTGGATCCTCTGTCCCCTCTGTCCCCCTCTTCCTCTGCCCCTCCCCTGATCTCTCTCTCTCTTTCTCTCTCTCTCAAGAACAAATAAACATTTTTTAAAAGCCTTTTTGAAAGAGTTTGCATAAATTTTAAAAATTTGCGCTTGGGCATAAACTATGCCTTTTTGTTCACATGGTTTAACTTTTATTGCATTGACATATAACTGTATAAAAGTTTAATTGAGTTTCCGTTGACTAGTTGGCATGATGTTACTTAGATAAATAGTCATTGACTATAAAACAAATGTTTGCTTTGGAACTCTGGTGTTCAGCCAGGGCTAAAAACCGTGGCATTGGTGTGTCTGTCTACCTTCTGGGCTGGAGCAAAGCCCTAATAGTGGGGAACCCAGGAGAGGCCATTAACAAACCATTTGCTTCACCTCTTGCTCAGGGACAGCCCTGCCGGAGACTCAAGCTGGATGAGCAAGATATTCAAGAAGGACAAACAAAAGACAAACGGCACCAGAAAAGGCTTCCCAAGACATCCACAATCCAAAAAACCAGGCAGCAAAGCACAGTGAGCATGACTAAGGTTTCTCCAATTCCACGGGGAGAAAAAGCTTCGGGAACAGCCTGCAGGAAGATCACAAGGGGTAGGGGGAAGTCAAGAGGAGTGGGGATTAGGAGCTGAGCTTTGGAATCAAGCCCACCCAACAGAAAATCCCCGCTCTGCCACTATCTCACTCGGTGAGCATGCTTAGGACGCATGGTCTTTCTGAGCCTCTGTTTCCCAATTTGCAAAATAGGGATAATATTGTGAGGCTTTAATGAGGTCCACATGTCAAGTGCTTTGTTGCAGAATGCAAGATGTGTCATTAGCGCTGGATAGTTTAGTAGATATTAGGGTTATAGACCTAATAGGTTATAGACCTAATAGGTTAACGAGCTACCTTCTCAATAAAACTCTACTTAGAAACCAAACTAGACAGTCGTGTGACCCTGCGACCCTCAGCGTGTAGAGATCCAAACTGTTGACAGGCTACAGCTAAAAGCTCTAACCAATTTAGGCCTGCTCGGTGTAGTTTTTTTATTATATTATATTGTCATTGATTCTATTAGTCGACCGTTATTGAGCATCCAAGCACCTAAATAAATGCCAAGCACTCTTCTGGGCTCTGGAGATAGCAAAGATGAATGAAACTCAACCCCCAACTTAAGAGTTTACCCCAAAATTGAACTGTAGGCCAAAGACAAGAACCAAGTCTTAGTTTTTTACTGAGCCATAATATTTTTTAAAAGAGACATGCATGTGTACACATACACATTTACAAATGAAAAATGCCAGTTTGGGTTTTTTTTTTTTTAAGTTTATTTATTTTGAGAGAGAGAGCACAAGTGGAGGAGGGGCAGAGAAAGAAGGAGAGAGAATCTGCACTGTTAGTACAGAGCCCAATGCAAGGATCCATCCCGTGAACCATGAGATTGTGACCTGAGCCGAGATCAAGAGTCAGACACTTAACTGACTGAGCCACCCAGGTGCCCCCCAAAATGCCAGTTTTAAACACAAACAAAGCCAAGAATCATCTACAACTATTTTACCTAACTATCAAAATATTCTATGAATGGGACCGACCCACTGCTATCTAATTCGCTTCAAGCCTCCATTGGTTAGAAAGATCCCCAAGTCATTCTCAGTGACATCCTTCCATGTTGTTCCTGTCCCAGGTGGGATTCCTGGATAGGCAGAGAGATGTATCAGATAGATGAGGGTCAGAAGCTCAGCTCAGCAGCGACAGGTCCACTTTGAGGTCTGGGAAGGTAGGTACCTGGTGGGTGATGGGAAGCAGGATGCTGGGGAGGAGACTCTCAGAGCTGCTGCAGAAAGTGGAGCAGACGCGGGTGTGACTTTCTGGATGAAAGGATGGGCAGGGAGGATGCAGGACCCAGCAGGCAGTCGGTGGTCCTTAGGGGTCATGGGTTTAGCGTGTCCTGGGATTAGTCTCACTCTGTTCCTTGGTCTTCGGCCCCAAGACTTCTTTGACTTTAAAGTGTCTATATCTCTCTCCGGGAGCTCAAGGTCAAGTTTGGTCATGAGAACATAGGCAGGTCTGCTGTAGGGGTAGGGAAGCTTCCTTGGGGCTGGGAGTGCCATCTGGAAGCCAGACCAGCCTTGGGTCCTTTCATTCCAGGACCAGGCCTCTTCCCATACATCGGAGCAGTGGGAACTGTGTCATTCAGCCAGCGCTACTTTGGTCGATAAACTTCTAGATTCGAGTGGCTTTATAAAGCAGCAGCCAGTGATAAAACCAAACAAAACAACATTCACAGCTGTGAGAAACACTCTTGTCAGTAGGTCACACATTCCGTTTGCGGTGTTCCTCTTAGAACAGATTATGGAACTGCCTGGAAGCAATTTACCAATGATGGTCTTAAGCAATTCCATGCAAATTCATACTCTGAGCTTCAAAGACCAAGGTAGGGGGTAAAAAAGAGATGCTTAGAAAGGTTAGGCATAGAGGAGGAACAACCCAGAAA
Source organism: Paguma larvata (assembly GCA_030068075.1). Lineage (NCBI taxonomy): Eukaryota > Metazoa > Chordata > Mammalia > Carnivora > Viverridae > Paguma > Paguma larvata. Next base: position 35,800,534 of record CM057829.1, read on the forward strand.
GAGAGGAAGTCTACAGTCACAAGTGACACTGGTCCCCTGCAAACTCCTGGTCCCCCGCTGAGTTTGTTGGGAGAACCCAACAAAGAGAAGAGAGGGTAGAATAAAAGCCATAGGGTAAGGGACGCCTAGCTGGCTCAGTCAGTAGAGCATGTGATTCTTTTTTTTTAATGTTTACTATTTTATTATTTTATTTTTGAGAGACATAGAAGCAAGGGAAAGGCAGAGAAAGAGGGAGATACAGAATCTGAAGCAGGCTCCAGGTTCTGAGCAGTCAGCACAGAGCCCGACACAGGGCTCGAACTCACAGACCGTGAGATCATGACCTGAGCCGAAGTTGGCCGCTTAACCGACTGAGTCACCCAAGCATGTGATTCTTGATCTCAGGGTCTTGAGTTCAAGCCCCATGTTGGCCCTAGAACCTACTTAAAAAAAAAATGTAAATAAAAAAGTAAAAGCTACAAGGTAGATGTTCCATACATTAATATCTCTAATGTGTGCGCTCTCTCTCTCTCTCTCTCTCTCTGTCTGCGTGTGTGTGTGTGTGTACGCGCATGTGTTTTAAATCAGATGTTCAAATTCATACTCTGGTGCTAGTTGTATCAGTCAGTTGTGGCTGCTATGATAATGCTACATAACAAATACCCCCCCCCCCAGTGGATTACAAAACAAACATTTATTTTCCTCTTTCATAGTTCTGCGAGTTGGCTGGGATAGCTCTGCTTAGGTTACAACTTGGGGTTGAGTCTGCTCCCCGTCCCTTTCATTCCAGGACCAAAAGTTGTGCCAGATACGCTCTGCTCCTGGAGCATGGCTAGGTATACGTATCAGCCTAGCTTTCCGCTGCCAGCCTCGTCCCTCCTCCAGTAAGAGTTCAGTGGTCATCTGATTTGGGTTGTGTAACTGGCCTCAAGGTGGCAAGACAGATTGAGAAATTCAGGGACTGGCTCCAGGCTACGAATGGAAAAGGAGGAGGTCCCTCTTGCTCCTTGTTACTCAGATCCCCTCAACTGCTACCCAGTCTGTCAGACTCCCCAGATTTCTACCAGTAGAGAGCCCCTCCTTTGAGTTACTATGGAATCTCTCCCTATTCAAATGTGAATGTAATGATAATAGCTAAAGCTTCCAGAGTAGTTGTTATGGTCCAGGCATTGTGGCACAGAGAGGGGAAGCAACACACCCAAAGTCACACAGTAGGTAGGGGGCAGAGCCAGGATCGGAGTCGAGTTGTCTGTCACCAGCGTCTTGGTGTCTATCACTAAGTGATACAGCCTCCCAGGGTAGAAGGAGCACTGAAGTGAATCGGAAGTCACGGGACCTAGTCCTAGTTTCTCCATTTGGGCAGGAAGAGGCCTGGGGGTGCGCTTGGAGGTGCACAGGCAGGCGTGGCAGGGGGAGGGCAGGCCGGCTCGGGCGCCACGCTGACAAAGTTGGTCTTCACCTGCGGTGCTGGGGAGTCGTTGCAGGATTTAAGCAGAATGACACAGTCGGATTTGAAAACCACCCAGGAACGTGCGTGTCCACGTCCCAGCCTTTCTCTGAGTGGGCTCTGCGGGTGCCTTCCTGCAGTGTCCTGGAGAGGACAAATGACGGGCCAGGGACATGTAGCACACGGAAGGGACCTCGAAACTCGGGTCTTCGCATGGCCCCCTTTTTGGTCTCATTTCTCCTCACGCCTGCTTTCTTGGCTTCTCACGTCCAGGTCTGCGTCCTGCCCACTCGACTTCTCTCTGCTCTCCACTTCTGAGACAGTTTGGGTCGCCTACAGGCCTCACCCCCGCCGGATCCAGGAATACAGCTGCCCGGAGGTGTGTAACTGCGCAGGGCGACCCCGGAGGCCAGGCACTGCCTGCTGGGTCCCGGGATGCTGTCCCCCCAGTTTCCTTTCCGCCCCCTGCCTGCCTCTTCCTGGCCATAGTCAAGGCCAACACTAGCCCATATGTTGCCTTGTGTCCTGGAGAACTTAATTTCCAACTGCCGGAAGATCGTGTTAATATACTGGTTTTGTGACAACGGTTGACTGCCACCTGCTAGGAATCCGTATGAATGACCTACGAAGCTACAGAACTGTACAAATAATACACAGAAAACGGTACAAATAAGTCGCAGCACGAATATGTCCACGAGATGCTTATCGTTTGTTTGGGCCGTATCTCCTTGTACAGCGTGCCCCCAGCGCTCTGGAGGCCACTCCGCTTCTTTCCCCTTCCCGAAAAACCACGTATCGACCAGGCTTTTGCAAATCAAATCATGTCTCGAACACTCTCATCGGTTCCTGCTCTGCCGGTGGAATGTTCTCAGTGGAAATAAGGGGAGGAACGTTCTAGATGAGGAACTGTGAAATGATGAATCTCTGTCCTTTTTCTAGGAAACTGTGAGCCGAGAGAGAAAACTTGAGCTGGAGAGGGACAGAACCTGATGGCTCCACGGTAGAGCCTTCTCCCCGAGGCTCTCGGACGCCCCCTCACCCTATGCCTTCGGGGGACCAGGTGTTACCCACTCCCAAGCCTGTTGGCGTGGAGGGTCCCGATTCCCCTGGGCGAGCACTTCCTTGTCTAAACATCCTCTCCGCTTCCCTGAGGTCCTCCATACTCTGCTCGGGCCAGACAGATGGACACCAACATGGATGGGCTCTGAGGAGCACATGGCACATCCTGCTTCCGGTTGGCTAGGCTCTGGGCTCCCCCCGCCACCCCCCACTGGCCCCAGCCTGACTTCGCTTCTTTGAGATGGGCCGTGTCAGATCCTGCCCCCCCCCCCCCCAGAATCTAGTCTCCAGAGCCAAGCCCTTGGGGATGGAGCCGTACTGAGCCATGGAAGCATTTTCCTCTTTCCCGTCCAGAGACCAGGTTCTTGTGTTGTGTTGTGTTGTGTTGTGTTGTGTTTTGGTTTGCATTCTCACAGCGTCCCAAAGGCTTGACTTGGAACCACTGGACGCTGCCTCAGCCGCTCACAGATGGAGTCCATCAGGAGGTCATGACCAGCTCCCCAGGGCTCGTGTGGTGCGGCCGCGTGCAGTAGGCCATCCGGGCCGTCCCTGAGTCCGGGTGAGGTTGTAGAGGAGACAGAGGCCAAACGTCCCCTCCCCTCCCCTCCCCCGGCATGAAGGCAGCACCAGGGCAGACACTGTCTGCTGTCTGCGCCTCAGCGAAAATGCTCCACAGCAAAGACTTCAGCCTCAACTTTTCCAGCCCAGCCAGAAAAACAATCAGCCCCACTGCTCCCTGGAGGGCGGGCAGCTCCCAGCCCCGGCCGGCCCTGGCAGGGAAGGCCTGGCTGCGCACGGCCTCAGGTGTGCTTGCTTGGCAAATCCTGGGAGGCGAAGCCCAGAGGACTGGGGCGGAAGACAGCCCTGAACTTGGTCGGGGGCTCTGGAGGCTCAGATTTTAGCCTTGGAGGGTAGGGGGCTGGGGCCAGGGGGCCTGGCGGGGCCTACGTTTGACAGGCCCGTGTCAGGGAGCAGGAGTCCACACAAGCTCTCTTTAGGACGTTCCGCCAGGAAGACTCTCACTGCACCTTTGAGAAGCCGAGAAGGATCAAATCTCAGGCGTTCTGGAACCCGCCTCCTACTCGGAGTCTGCGGCTCAGGCCAGTCAAGGGGAGCGCCCTGGGGAGCGTGTGGACAGGTCCACGGCGTGGTCCACCTGGCCGTGGACCCCCGGCCTCTCCCCCAGCAGTGGTCTTGTGTTTTGCAGCCGGCTGTGCGCCCCGAGGTCTTGAGACCCGTGAACCAGGGGAGGGAGGGTTTCGGGCTGCACCACTCGGGAGTGCTAATTCCCTGGTGTGCAAGGGGGAACCGAACATGGTAATAACTGTTGTTTTAACTGAAAGCCTGTATGCAGAGCCCAGATGCCCTTCCGTTAGAGTTAGGTTGCAGTTATAATCAATAAATTCTTGTGTCTGTTTTCCTTCATTTTTCGTATGTCCCTTTTCCCCATTGGGAGGCAATTAAGAGAATCGTTCTGGCATTAGTTCCAGGGTTGCCAGATGAAATACAAGACATTTTGTTAAATTCGAAGTTCAGAGAAACAATGAATAACGAGTTAGCTTGGTTATGGCCCTGGTATTGCTATTATTTGTTGTATATCTGAAATTCAAATTTAACTGGGCCACTCATATTTTTATTTGCTAAATTTGGCAACTCTAATTAGTTCCTTTCTCCTTACCTTTCTTTCTTTTTTTTTTTAAGCCCACACTCGTGGATTGTTTTTTGGTGTGTCGGTCACGGTAGTTCGAAATCGGAGGTGTCACTGGTGTGGAGGCCGAGGGCAGAGCACGCTCTGGTCTTCCAAACAAGCGCATCCAAATGACCCCGTGGCGCAGCCCTCCCTGTGACTCAGCCAGTGCCCCGATCTCAGCCGGATCTTGGCTGACCCCTTTATCTCTGACTCACGGAGCCTCCTGACTTCTCAGGGTCAGAAATTAGGTTAATTAAGCCCTGATGTCACGTACCCACCTTTCGAAAGCGAGTCGAAGCCACAGGGTGCCCCATGCACCTCGGTGCTCTTGAAAGCCTCTGTGGTGTGAGTTGAGGGAGCCCCCCCTCACATAATGGGGTCCCGCATCCTACGTTTCTATGGGCACAAGATTCCCATAGCTAGAGGTCCATGAGCACCCCGGGGAGGTGGGGGGGATCACGCCTTCTGCATTTGTGTGTTTCATAGAGCTAGATCAGACCTGGCACATAGTAACTGCTCAGTAAGTGTTGCTTGAGTAAAGAACTGGCGGATTAGACACTAAGGGGAGGCGCCGAAACAGGGATTCTGGGAGCTGGGTCCTGGCCTGGGTCTCTCTGTAGGTGGCTACGTGACCTTGAACGAGGCACCTGCCCCTTCTGAGCCTCAGCTTCTTCGTCTACGAAGTGAGGCGCTGCCCTCTTCTGCCCTCCTGGGAGCATTACAGTGAGGCTCAAGGGGTGGAAGTGGAAAGGCGGTTGGGAAAGAAGGGACAAGCTGTGCACGCCAGAGGGTCGCTTTCCCCAGGGAGCCCCTGGAAGAACGCACGTGTCGTCTCAGAGGGGGGAGAGGAGGCCTTCGATGCCTTCCGGCGGAGACCACATTCTCTGGACCGAAAGCCAGACGCTGTATTCTGACCACGTTTACCCCAGTTCTGGATGGCAGTTTGGGCACCAAAATTCGGGACTTCGTAACACAGATGATGTGGAATCGAGACAGACCGAGATTTCCCCAGACATATGCTTAACTGTCACCCTAAGGGTCATGGAGGTGTAGGATGAGGGCGGCTCTCATGTCCCTGAGGTCCTCAGCCTGGGGGGAGCTGGACTAGAACCCCGGTCTCCCGATGCCCAGGGCACTTCATCACTGTCTTAGCAAGTTGGCGCTCAAGGATGGGACGCCTTGGCGGGGCCCCCAGAGAGAGCCCCCAGGCGGGGACAGGGGGCTGGCCTGCACCGCCTCTCAGGCACCAGACTGACTGGCCTAGTGATGGCAGGTGGGCTCCTGTCTTGCCGCCACTGTGAATAAGCCAGATTAGACCTTGGTGCAAGTCAGTTTCTTTATTGGCTTAAATAACGCGGTACAAAAAATGAGCCTCGGATGCCAGCATCAGGAACTCATACCAAATAGTCATACGGCTTAAAGAACATCGTTCTAAAGAAGACACCATGGACAGAAGGTTCCTGACCCTCAGTTCCAATCCGATTCTGACCCTTCACATGTTGGGGCTGTGTTCCTGAACCCCGTCCACACTCGATCCATAAAGAGCTCGCCTCTCCCCCACTCCTGGGAAGCAGCCATAAAACGAAATGACTTCCAGAATATGCTTTGTTGCGCTTCCTAAAACTTTGCCCCAGGTTTGCGGCCAGTCCCTTCCAAGGGTCCGAGGCCTCTCCGCCCTAGGTTTCACCGCCCCCCCCAGTCTTGCCCCACAGCAATCACTGAACATTCGGCAGAGCGGTAGAGGGGTAATAAGAGTCCAGATTTTAACACCCTCTCCCCTATGACTGTATGTTCCGGGCGAGGTCCAAGGGCTCTGTTCACAGCCCTGGTGGGCACGCATGTGCATAATGGACACGTGGCAAATTGCCCATCTGAGCCACGCTGTTCCAGCTGTTCAGTTTTGTAGATGGCAGAGAGACCTCGAACAGCCCGCACTTCACCTCCGTGCAAAAATAAGGAGCCCTTTCTCAAGACAGTTTACTGCACATAAGTCGGTGCTAGGATTAGCCCCCAAAGGCCAAGGCTTGACCCTTGGCCCAATGCTCAGGACCAATGCCTATCAAGGGAGCTCCCCCTTTCCTCCCTAACCCCCAATTTAGAGGCAGAACGACTGGTTCCACGATTCCCGTGGAGGACCAAGAGCTCCCGAGGAATGCCGTGTAGAATTGCCTGGCTCTCAGGAGCTCTGCCCGCCCCTCTCCCCCCCGCGCCCCCCCCATTCCGTCGGCTCGTTCATTCATCCAACAAGGACTTAAAGACGGCCTCCGGCTCTGGGGGGTGTATTTGGCCACAGAATGAAAGCACCGACGGCCCCCCTTTGGGGGAATTTCAGCGCGATAGAGTCAGAAGGGGTCCGATGGGGCACGCGGTCTTGCGCGGAATCCAAGGTGTGGAGAGGGGGGCGCACGAGGACAGCGTCTCGCAGCAAGGTCGGGGCAGGTCGGCAGGTGGAGCTCTGGTCGCCCAGCTCCCCAGTCCAGGGCTTTTCTTCCCGTAAATGGCCTCCAGTTAAGAATGCTTTGTGTATCTCAGGCTCAAAGAGCCCACGAGGGCACAGGGGTGCGGGTGGCCACCCACTGTCTTCATTCGTGTCTGCGAAGCAGGGGCTTGGGGTATTATGAAGCAGCTTCGGAGGCTCCTGGCTGAAGCTGCCATTGTTTGGATAGTTCAAGGGAACTTGAGTGCAAAGCACGGCTCTTAATCTGGACTCTGGCCCTCAGGATACGTGATGTTCTGGGAGGAGGAAAAGAACATAGGGTTTAGCCATAGCCCGGTTACTTGTGGGTCCCGCTCTAACAGGCTCCTAATTAACGCATCGACACAGCACACTAGCTGTCACCTCTAAATCTTCACTCAGTAGCTCCTGCCTGCAGTGCTCTCCTGGTCCTTTCTCCCCGCCATCCTCAACGGGCAAAAATCTGTGCCTTTTGACATAGATTCTGGAAGGCTTCCAGGTCCAATGGCTTCGTTGGCCTCAGTTACCACTAATTTGGTATTTTTCCGATACTGAATTTTGTCATCAGTAAACATTCTGTCTTTTTCTACAGGAGAACCATCCACAGGCCCTCACGGCACCTTGCACAGCGAGGCACAGTGGAGGCTCTCAATACCTACTGATTGAATGAATGAATGACTAAATGAATGAATGGTTAGTAAAACCAGAATAGGGCGTTAGGGCTGCGAGGATGTCAGAACTGATGTTTCTATAATATCTTTCACAAAGAACTCCATGAGCTATTGCCTAACCCAACCTAGAGGGCAAGTCATCCACGATAACCTCACATCTGGGCAAAGAGAACGAGGCTGAGGAAAAAGAGGTCGAAGGTCATAGGGCGTTCCCATCGGGGAAAACAAGCCAACACAGAGCAGGCTGTTTGAATGACCAGCTTTCTTGAGAGTCTTATCACATGGCTTCTAAAGGTAATTGCAGGAGAGGAAGACGGAGCGTTTGCATGATGGTGACCCAGGGGACCAGCTGGGTGTGGAAGTCCTGGTCCTGGTTGTCCCATACCAACAAATGGAGCATTTCATTCCCTTAATGTCATGCCTTCTTCATTCAGATCTGGGTCCAAATGTCTACAGGCAAGGTTAAGTGAATTAAAATGGGTGGGGAATACTATCAGAGTCCACCACAAAACATGAAACCTCAGATTTCAAAAAAAATCAGTGATCGGGGCGCCTGGGTGGCCAGAGCGTCCGACTTCGGCTCAGGCCATGATCTCGCGGTTCGTGAGTTCGAGCCCTGCGTCTGGTCTGGCTCTGTGCTGGCAGCTCAGAGCCTGGAGCCTGCTTGGGGTTTTGTGTCTCCCTCTTTCTCTCAGCCCCTCCCCTGCTCACACTCTGTCTCTCTATCTCTTCCAAAGATAAATAAACATTAAAAAAAATTTTTAAATCAGTGATAATAAGTATTATTTCCAACGGGACCATCCCAGAGTCTTAGGGGAAGAGGGGGTTATTAGGAAAAGCATGCAACCAATCAGAAGAGAGATTGATGGCAGGGAGAAGCTACTCTTAATCAATCAGCCAAGACAAGGTCAGTGAAGGATCGCCCCCTAGAAACCTTCCAGAACCAACAGCCCGTGGATCCTTCTCATCTACCTCAACCATCCCTTACTTGATCCGTAATCTTACTTTGCCTTGTTGTTTAAATGTTATGACAGTCGTAAATTTGGGAAGCCAAACAGCACGACCCGCGAAATAATAAGAGGCAAGCTAAGGCGGCACCCAGTCCACCATTCCATACCGAAATCGAAAGGTATGAAAACGCACATATGCTCGGGGACGAGAGCCAAATAGAGAAGATGCTAATTATCGAGTGAAGCCAGTGAGGGTTTGGGGGAAGAAAGAGGTCACCGCGGGTGTAGGACTGTCTCACGGGGCCTCAGCGAGGAGGTGGCATTTGAGCTGGACCCCGAAAGTCGTGAACTCAGCAGGGGAGGGGAGAGGACCATAAGTAGATCCCGTGGGATCTTGGACTTGTCTTGGCGTGTGCCGTCTGGCTCTTTCTCACCTGCCGGGCCTCCCCGTACGGGAAGTGGCTGTAACACAGGCCCATGAGGCTGAAGACGGTGTGGCCATTGTTGCCGCCAAATTTGTTAGCCAAGCTGAAGGCAAACTGGTAAGGTCTCTTGGTGAGGTTCCTGCCCGGCTCAGCAGAGCGGGCTCTCTGGCTGTGCAGGGTGGCTACCAGCTTCCGGAGGGAGGAGTCCGGGAGCTTGTAGAGAAACCGCTTGAAGCTGGGGTGCCGCCGGATCTGGAAGCAGAAACGAAGGCCAGCCGTCAGCGTGGCTGGAGGGTAGGCCCCCTCACACCAGCTGCCCCCCACCCCGACTCCATGCACCCGGGCTGGGCTGGACACCTCCCATCCCCGGGATGAGCTTCCTCGTTAAAAGCCTCCACTCCCTCCGGCCTCTCAGAGTCTGTTTTGGGAGGTTCAACTCCAAGCAGCAGAACGAAGTGGAAAAAAAAAAAAAAGCAATTGTCTAACGGATGCTTAAACGGCATTTACTAGCCGTGTGACTTCTCGGAGCCGCTGTTTAGCCATGAGTGAAATGGCAGGGACCATACCCCCACCTGCACGCGGTGTTGTTGGGGGAAGGGGATGAAGCTAGTTGATGGAAAATGTCTCACGCAGAGTGGATTCTGGGTGAATGAGAGTTTTCATTCTAAGTCGTCTCCTCTTAATTCCTAAGGGTCCTAGCTTGGGTTCCCCAGAGACAAGGGCCCCAGAGACAAGGGCCCAGGTGTGGGTAGTGATTGCTGCGGAACGCTGGTGGGGGAACGGGGACTTGGGCCAGGATGGGAAGTTGGTCCACGCAGACTGGCTACCGAGCCCGTTCCTCACAGGGCACCCCGGAGCCCGCATAGAGCCCTCTCCTCAGAGTTAGCCCCGAGAGGGGCCGGGGACCCGAGGTATGTATACACCAGCTGCGGGGAGCCGCTGGCCGAGGGCCACTTCTCAGGAGGTGGGGAGTGAGCACTCTGGCCTCCCATGCGGGCGGTAAGACGGTTCTAGGTGCTCAGGCACAACGCTGCAGGTGCCGGCAGCGGGGAGCCGGGCCGGCATGAGCCGTGGTGGGAAGGCGAGGTGCCCACAGCGCCCGCCACGCTCGCGACCCATCCGTGACCCGAGCTCATCTCTGACACCTCATATGTGGTCTGTCTTTGTCTCTCCAAGGAGACCGTGAGGTGTCCAAAGCTTCTGTTAGGTGAGGACAATCTAAAAGCTTGAAAGGACTGGAGACCATAGAGATGCTGAAATGGGAGTGAAAAGGAGCTAGCAGAGGGACCAGATGGGCGGGACCGGCAGGCTGGACTTGGGGAAGGAGGGGGGTGGGACGCGAGCTGAACTTCAAGGCGGATTTGGCTGCGGGGCGGGGCCTGGCTGGCAGGGGAAGCCCCATGAGCACTCTTTTATTGTCAACTAACACCGATCTCATCCGCTACGCGACCGGCAGTTTCTACATACGCGTCGAACTTGGTCAAGTAGGTGTTTCCCCCCCCCCCCGTTTTGCAGAAGAGAAAACCGAGGCTCAGAGAGGTCGAGGGACATGCCCGAGGTCACCGGGAGGCAGGGATAGGGATTGAACTCGGGCCTCGGCCTCGGGGGTACCGAGCAGTCCTCACCTGCTCTCCCAGCTGGCCGTCCACTTCTTGGAGAAGGGCCACCAGCCTCCGGATCATCAGCTCCTCTGAGGAAAATAAAGAAGAATTCAGGGGCTGCTGACAAGGTCTGCAACAAACACACCCGTCCACGACAGACAGGACACTGTCTCTAAAACACAGCACACGGGTTAATTTTGAAGGGCGAAGAAAAGTCTTCCCCGAAACTAGGGCTGGGGCATGAGTTTGCCGTATAGAAATTGAAAGGACTTCGGCCAGTCGAGCGTCACCTCGGCCCCATTTGACGGCGGGGTGGGGGTGGGGGGGTGGAGCCGGGACCTCCCGAGGTCCCCGATCCAGGCTCCAGAGTTGCGTGGTCGGAACGGGAGTTGGGGCCCGGAGCAGCTCATCGGAAAGCAGGGAGGGGGAGACGCCACAGCCACAGATGTGCCAGGCACGCACCCCCCAGCCTGGGCCCAATCGCAAACATTCAGGATATTTGCGGACCTTTCGTGAGAACTGTCGGCGCCTCGAAATCAGCCGCGGTGGGAATATTTACACCATAGAAATCTGCAAACGCTCCAAACCAGGGCTCCCTCCCTGCCCCGCCCCCCCCCGCCGCCCAGCACCCACCCTCAGCCTGTCCGCCAGTCCACCACTGGCGACGACACCCAGAGCCAGCCAGGAATTGTCTCTGAAACACTCCAGCAAACCCGCCGAAGTTACATCCGACCGACGAGACAGCGGTTCTCTGCGAGAAGAGGACTCTCCGCCTGCAACCCTGCCCCGAGAGCCCCCGTCGAAAGGCCAGCCCTGCCTCCTCCCTGCCCTGCGAGTGTCTCCTGGGACATTTGTCACCAGCCTTCCCAGTCTCTACTTGGAATTCGGCCTGTGACATCCATGCAAACAGAAGCCCCGGGGCAGCCGTCCCAGAAGAGGGCAGGGTGGTACTAACTCGATTCGGTCGCTCCTTCTGGCTGAGGTCTCGCCTCTGGCTGGTGACTTCTGGTCTGGGAGGGTGCGTCTGAGGGTCCCACAGGTGTCCCCTCTGCAGGCGAGGACTCCTGGAACTCGACTTCTTCCAGGTCTGGGGGCGGGAAGGAGGTGGCGTGAGCGTGTTTGGCGCCTGTTTCAGACCCACGATATATCACGGGCCCCCGTTCTGATGAGAAACTGTCCAAAGTCACTGGCGCCGGACGGGGTCCTGGTTTCCCAGGCTCCTCCGCAGGAGCCCCCGCCTCAGACGAGTTCCCAGGGCCCTCTTTACTCCTTCTAGAAACCTCGTTCTTCTTTTCTGCCACCAGCCCCCTCTGCCTCCTCACAGTCCGAGAGGAAACAAAGCAGGCCTGCCAAGACCTCACCAGATGAGCCCACTTCCCCGTCACTCTGTGAGGCTTTGCGGAATCCCTAAGCCTGGCTGAGCCTCACTTTCTCCATCTGTTGAATGGGAATACAAGACCGACTTCATCAGCCCGAGGTCTGTGTTTCTCTATTAGCTCTCGGGCGAGCCTGGTGCACTCGGCCAATAAACCGACGCACTGCTCTCAGACTGCGTTTATTGCTGTTGTTGTTTTAATGTTTATTTATTTTGACAGAGAGAGAAAGAGAGAGAGAGCATGTACATGAGCAGGGGAGGGGCAGAGAGAGAGAGGGGGAGGAAGAGCGTCCCAAGCAGGCTCCAGGCTGTCAGCACAGAGCCCAACTCGGGGCTCGAGCTCACGAACTGTGAGGTCATGACCCGAGCCGAAATCAAGAGTCAGAGGCTTAACAGACAGAGCCATCCAGGGGCCCCGAACTGCATGTGTCTTTAAGTGTGGGTGTGATTTTGTATGGGGGGGGGCGAGGGCGTGTGTCGTGGGTGGTGAGTCCAGCTGGCAGCCGGCCCCCTCCTCTCCGCAGCCCTCCCGCACCCCCCTGCCCCGCTCAGAGCAGAGAGCAAGATGGTCAGGCCGGAAGCAGAGGCCTCGCCCGCCCTGGAGGAAGCGGGGCCAGAGGCAGCCTCTGTTCCCATGGCAACGCGGGGCCCACTCACCAGGGCTGCTGGAGGTGGAGGGCTGGTGGCCCCCCACACACAGGGGCAGAAAGCTGGGCCTCCTGGGCGGCCGGGACTCCGGGCTGACACCCCGTGCCGTCCCCACTCTCTTCGGCTCCTTGGAGCCATGTCTCTTATGAGAAAAGGCCTTCTTGAGGCTGGACTTCTTCTCTTGGGATCTCCTCCTGTCGGGTGGGGCCAGGTTTTCGACAGCCACCTCTGGTTCCTGGGCTTGAAGCTGCTGCGGGGGAGATGAGAGAAACTGAGTCAGGGCCCCCCTTACCGTGAGGAGATTGCAAGCAAGCCGGGGAAGGAGACCAGCACCCCCCGAAACCCTCTGGGGACCTGAGGGTGCTGCCCAGCCAGAGCGATGGGGGTGGGGGCGGGGGCAGTGATGGGGGTGGGTCGGTGGGTCAGGGGCTCGGGGAAGGAGGAAGGACAGGAGCCAGGCTCTGGAAAGATGTAGAATTGAGGGAGGGCAGGGAAGTGACTACGCCAGGCCGGGGCGGGGGTGTCCGCCGTGAGGACGCCTTGCTCACCTCTCCCGCCAGCTCCTCCGCCTCCTGGAGCAGGGCAATGATCCTCCGGACGAATTCTCCTAAAAAAGAACAAAACGTTTGCTTACACTTGAGCGTGGAGCAAAGCATTTCGATGGTCAGTCCTCGTTTCCTAAGGCCCCAGTGGCTCCTGGGTGACTCTCACAGGCGTCCGGGGTGTAAGGAGCTTGCGCTTACTGGGTGTCCCAGGCCCTGCCCGGGACGCCTCAGGTTCCTCGGGAGTGGCCTGGGGCAGGGCCGGTTCCCAGGGGATAGATTCACTTCCCTCGAGCACCCAGAGGTGCCGCTGTGAGTGTGAGGAAAGTCACCGAGGCCCCTGCCTCCAGGAGAAGGTGCCTCGGGCCATCTGGAAAGGCCTGGTCCCCAAAAGTCCCCCCACCCGGCACCTTCCTCCTCTTCTACTTGGAACGGGGGCCCTTCTCAACTCCCCTTCGAGGCACGTTATCTATGAATAGCAAACAAGGCAGGATGAGGGGATTGGGAGAAGTGGATCTTTGAAAGTATCTTCAGGAGCGCCCAGGTGGCTCAGTCGGTTAAGCGTCCGACTTCAGCTCAGGCCATGATCTCGAGGTTCGTGAGTTTGAACCCTGCATCAGGCCCCGTGCTGACAGCTTGGAGCCTGGAGCCTGCTTCAGATTCTGTGTCTCCCTCTCTCTCTGCCCCTCCCCTGCTTGCACTTGGTCTTTCTCTCTTTCTCAAAAATCAATACACATTAAACAATTTTTAAAAGAATGAAAATTAAAAAAAATCGTGGGATCAAGCCTTGTGTTGGATTCTCTCTTGGAAATTTGCTTGGGATTCTCTCTCTCTCCCTCCCTCTCTCTCTGCCCCTCCCCTCCTCACACTCTCCCTCTCTCTCTCGAAATAAATAAATAAACTTCAAAAAAGAGAAGTATCTTCAAACACACAAAACTGACAGCGATTCCACGATTCCAGCCATGGCTCTGCCACCGGGGAGGGGTGAATAACCACCGGCAGCTGCCATTTTGGTGTTGCCCTCCTATGGCCCCTTCCCACAGCCGCTCCCTCACCGCCATCTTCTCGATTTCTCCCGAGGCTACAGGGCTCTATAACCACCACAATAATAATGGCAGCTAACATTTACTAGCTCTAAATAGCTTATTAACCGTTCTAACTGCTTTATCAGCATTAATTCCATTAGAGCCTCCAACGACTCTAGGATCTAGGAACTCGTATTACCCTCATCTTGCAGTTGAGACCAGAGACGAAGTAACGCATCCAAGTTCACACAGATGGAAGAGGTCAGAGTCCAAATGCCAACCCACGCCCTACAGATCACGCTGCCTACAGAGCCCTTGCCGTGCGCCACGGCAGTCCTGGCACGGCCCGTGCCCGCCGCACCCAGAGGAAGTCAAGGCCAGGTTACTGCCCCTCTCTGGGTCGGTATCGGGTCAGACCAGATGATTGGCAAGAGGCGTCGGAGGAAAGGAGAGGGTACTAACTGGATTCCAAGGCTCTGTTTGTCTGCGAGTCCTCTTCGGGTCCCTGGCTTCCCGCTGGGGTGGGCAGCTCGAAGGGACTCAGACCCCCGCTGTCCGTAGGCGGGACCTCTTGGACTTCGGGTTCCTCCGAGCCTGAGAAGCGAGAGGGCATGGCGGGCGTGTTTAATCGGGGCGAGGGCGTTAACTAACACGTGAGGTCAGAAGAGGTGCCAAAGTCCGCCCCGCGGCTAGATCACGCAAAGGCCTCGCTGCGGCAGAGGTGAGCTGCGGGTCAGGGTCGAAGCTCTGACGTACTGGCCTAGACCGATCCCTGGTCCCTGGGCACCTCCTTACAACCGGCTTTCCTGGGCTCTGCCCTCCTCTCCCTTCCCCGGCTAGCTCATCCCTCCGGCATCTTGGCTGGGAGAGTAGATGGCTGATCCCGTGGTAGGAATGAATGCAGCCGGGCCAGGATCCCCCTGCGGGAAGGTCTCTCCCCTCGGGGCCTGAAATTCCACCGCGGGGGCTCCATATCTGGTGGGAAGTATTGCCCCTCCTTTTAAAAATGTAAACTGCCCCTGGCCAGGCGAGGTGGCTAGGCTCTTCCTCCCTGCCAGCCGGGATGATCCTTCCTCTCTGTGGCTCAGGCGCCATCGCTGGTGGGCCACGTGACCTTGAACACATCGTTTTACCTCCAGAAGCCTCAGTTTCCTCATCTGTAAAATGGGGGCGATAATGGCTGTGAAAACTGACCGAGTACAGATACGCAGTAAGGAAAGGTCTCATTTTACAGGTGGGGAGACTGAGTCAGGCACGGAGATGGGGAATGACGTAGAAAGCACAGCTCCGAACCCGGGTCTCCTGCCTCCCAGGCTGCAATTCCTTCCTTCACACGCTACCCCCTGCCAGGGTAGAGCAGCTGAGGCTGCGGAGAGCTGCGGAGGGCTGGGGGATTCCTCGGCACCATTTCCACTGGGGGCTTGGCTGGATTGCCTAGACAGAGAGGCCTCGTGTACGGAGGTGACCTGCTGGCATCCCGTTCTCCTCCCTACTGCCACTCTCTCCCCCTCTCCCCTGCTCAGAGCAGAGCGAAAGTCAAGACTAGGATGGCGGCCCTTCCAATGGCCAATTCCGGCCCCAGAGAAGGTTCCGGAGCCGGAGGCAGCTGCAGCGTTGCTATGGTAACCCTGAGCCTGCTCACCGGGGCTGCTGGAGGTGGAGGGCTGATGGCCCCCCACACACAGGGGGAGAAAGCTGGGCCTCTTGGGCCGGGACTCCGGGCTGGAAGCGTCTGCAGGCCCTGCCCTCCTCGGCTCCTCGGCGCCATGTTTCTTGTGAGAGAAGGCTCTCTTGAGGCTAGACTTTTTCTCTTGGGATTTCTTCCTGTCCGCTGGCGCTGGAATCTGCGGAACCACCGCTGGCTGAGGAGCTTGAAGCTGCTGCGGGAGACGTGAGAGAAACTGTAGTCAGGCCCTGGGCCTCGAGGAGTGGGGAAAGCCCAAGTGCTTCGAGGCGGCCCCAGGCGAGGGAGGTGACAGAGCCTCGAGCTGGGGAGCACTGCGGCCTGGAAGGGCAAGTGGGCCTGGGGCAGGAGGAGGAGGAGGAGGAGGAAGCAGCGAGCCCACGGGGGTCCAAACACACAGACCGTTTGCTCCTTACCTCTTCCTCCCACTGGTCTCCCACTTTTTGGAGGAATTCCACTATCATCTTGATGATGCTATCCTCTGGAAAAAAAAGCAAATGCACCCAGTTAATCTTTCTGGACGCACCGAGAACGTTCTCTAAGGACTGTCTTGGACTTCCGAGGCCAACCGAGTCCCTCCGTGTGAAGTGAGGAGGCTGCTAGGCCAGGAGGTGATCCTTCTGAGGGACGCTTGGCAGATCCCCGGCGGAAGGGCCGGAGGCCGAAGCACGAAATTTTACGCAGGCCCCCTCAGGCCAGTCCTTCAAGCGTCTGACCTGCGCCCCCGCTGTTTCCTTTGACCTTTCCGGATTTGTAAATATCCGCTTTGGGTTCCGCAAGCCGAGGGACCTGGAGTGAATCTCTTCACCTCTCTGCGCCTTCGTCTCTTTCCCGGTGAAGTGGGCATCATAATCCCTGTCCCGCTTCCCCCAGCAGGGCGTCGGGCCCATCGAGGAACTCTGCTTGGAAATACTTTACGAGGCTAAGGTGGCAAAATTCCGGAAGGGGAGACGCTGGAGGGACCCCAGCAGGCCTGACACAGACCGCCTGCCGTCATAGATGCCGCATAGATGCCGCAAGCACACCGGCATGTCTTTACAGAGAAACCACAGACAACAGAAGTGGTTTTCTTTGATATCCCCGGGTGACTGATCAAAAGACAATAGCCCCAGAGGTGCCTCTGCTACCTGCCAGCCGATCAGATCCGTTCACAGAAAAGGAGGGGCACACAAGCCTCCCTGGTCCCGGGACTGCAGATTTTTTTCACCCCCTATTCCCCTGCCTCACCTCGCCCTGGTTTATAAATCCCGTTTGGCTTTGGTTCCTCAACTCTGTCTACCAACTGACTTCCCCTCGTCTCAAAAAAATAAAGAGCCTGCAAAATCGCCCACTAAATGCCTTTTAGTTATTCTCGGACAGATGCAGAGACGTTTCGCATCTCTTAAAACATGCCCATTCCTTATAGAGAATTAATTTAATAGAGCATCCATTACCGATTTTATTAGGGGCCATAACAGCATCGCGGTTGTGCGAGACACTGTTCTCACTTCTCGGAGATGTGCGCTTTCATATTTAAGGATGAGGGGTCGTTTTACTGAAAATGGTTCAGCCACGAAATCATACACGCACACGACTGTGAAGCAAATATTGGCCTGCGGTCGACAATTGCGAGTCTATGAGTGTGCACAGAGCTATTCCGCGCTTGCGTGTATTTAAAAATTATATAAGGTCTATATTCCTCCATTCCGCATTCCTTCCGTAAATCTCAAAAGGCTAAAAAAAGTCCCATGCTCATTAACACAGAAGGCAGGAACATTTGCCAGTGGCCGTTCTAATTCCCGAGACTCCCTTCTGTGAAACTCCAAAAGAGGGAAATGTGACCAGACGCGCCAGAAGGAGCAAGATGGGGACATGCATTTTTGAGAGGGACCGTCCAAGGTGTAAGCAGTCATCCAGAACAACCCATCTCATTCGGTAACGGCCACCCCAGCTGCGGGGCAAGAGGACACGAAGAAGATTCTGACTCACGGTCAAGCTTTTTGAGCTCCTCTTCCCGCCGATGACCTGTGGCTTGAGAAGAAACCTCGGAGGCTCCGGGACCCCCGTCTTCAAGGGGCAAGGACGGGCAGAGATCAGAGCCTTCCCCACCTGGAAGGAAGATAAGAGCGAGCATATGTGTGGGGGTCGGGGTAGAGGCGTCAGGCACATTTTTCTGACTTGGTTCATGAGTGCAATAAAATGACACAGATTCACAGCAGGGTAGGTACTGAGGCAGCCAGCTTTAGGCTTCACCAAAAAAAAAAAAAAAAAAGGAAATCGGAAACCTACCAAGGTTTCCATCTGAAAAGAGCCGGCAGACACCCTTCTCCTCATTAAGAACATGGTGAGTTTGGGGCGCCTGGGTGGCTCAGTCGGTTAAGTGCCCGACTTCGGCTCAGGTCATGATCTCGCAGTTCTTTCGTGAGTTCGAGTCCTGCGTTGGGCTCTGTGCTGACAGCTCAGAACCTGGAGCCTGCTTCGATTCTGTGTCTCCCTGTCACTCTGCCCCTCCCCTGCTAATGCTCTGTCTCTCTCTGTCTTTTAATAATAAATTAAAACGTTAAAGAAAAAAAAAAGCTTTATTAAAAAAAAAAAAGAACACGGTGAGTTTTGAGAACTACAGGGCAAAGCTCTGTCTCCCTCCCTGTGCCTGTGGGGCCTTCAACTCCAGGACCTGAGAGTCAGAGAAGAAAGGCACCCTGGGGGGGACCGGCTTCCTTATTTTACAAATGAAGAACCAAAGGTCCCAGAGAGGGGCAGCAATTTGTCCCAGGTCACAGAGCAGGTTTATTCTGGAAATAGTCAACTATAGAACCGGCCCCAGGGCTCTATCAACATCTCAGGCCCCACCCCCAGTCCTGGCACAGGGATTAATGCTGGGGGCAGGGCTCCCCTCCTCACCTCCCTCCCTGCCTTCCCATTTCTCCTTGGTCTGTGCTCCTTCAACTTAATGGAGCACTTTCGGAGCGCCAGCTCCGGCCCATGGCTACCCCACGAGATAGCAACTGTTCTCATCTCCAGCTCGTGGATGAAAAAACATTGAGGCTCAGAGAGGAAAGTCGCCAGCCCCAGGTCACACAGCTAATGAGTGGTGGAACTGGGGTCTGACCTCAGGCTCTCGGCACCGTGCTGGTGCTGTCCCTGATGGTTGTCCCAACTTCCATGTCCCCTCTGTTGAGAGGTTCGAGGAGTTGGCTTAGAGTAGCCTAGCCCTTGGGGGTGGGGCAATGGGGTTACCAGGCATGGTCTGCTCACCCTTGGAAGCTGGGCCCGGGTCAGCCTCCTCAGAGTGTGGGCCGGCAGCCATCTTGGGCAGCCGTATCTCTTGGCCTTCGGCCTCCTGATCTTGGGCCCCCTTGGTTTCCTCAGCAACATGTTTCTTGTGACTGTGTTTCCTGCGGCTGGCCTTCTTGTCATGGGCTTTCTTCCTCGGAGCTGTCTCCCCCGGTGCCTCCGGGGTTTCTGCGGGCTTGGGGAGCCCTTCCTTCCCCTTTGCCTTCCGGCTGCCCCTTTCTTTGGGCTCTTCAGGGCCTGTCTTCAGGAGGAGGTTCATCAAGTTCTTCAGCCACCCCTGCTGGCCCCGTCTCTGGGCCTTGTCCTTCCTGGTGTCCTGCGGAAGCCTCTGGTCACTGGGGAGAAACTCCCTGGTCTCCTCCAGGCTGAGGGCTACGGCCGTGGCATCCTGAGCCTCTGCAGACTGAGCCGGGCTCTGGGGACATCTGGTCCCATCGCTGGCTGTCCGGTGAAGCATCCTCCTGGAGGGGGTAGTGGGCGGGGAGAAGCACCGGCGGTCCTTCTTGGGGCTCTGCGACCTGTCCAGAGACCTGGCTCTCCTCCCTGCCAGAGGCTTCCCGGGTCCCCGGGGATGCTCCATTGCACTGTGAACAAAGCAAACAGCTCCCTTACAGGATGCCCCCCAGGGACCTGGCGGGCGGGCTCCCAGTGCTGAGCCGTGTGCCCGTCCACCCTGCCCATTAGTGTGTGTGATGCCAGCCCTCAGCTGCTGTCTCCGTTAAATTCCTCAAACGCCCTGGGAGTGAGGGCTCTCCTCGTCTGCATTTTCCAGAGGAGGAAACTAAACCACGGGAGGTTGTGCCCTGGTACAGCTGGCCTATAACTCCCCCGGGGCCTCCAGAAGGAGCAGGACCTTGCCAACACCTTGGTTTTAGTCTGTTGCGACCGACTGTGGACTTCTGGCCTCCAGAACTGAAAGATAATGAATTCGTGTTGCTCCAAAGCCTCTGAGTTTCTGGTGTTTTCTTGCAGCCACAATAGGAAGCCGATACGGCTGGAGCCAGGGACCAAGTCCCGTGCCCCGGGACTCTGGCCAACATCCCCATCTGAAATATGTCTGAGACCCGCCGGTCGGCCTCATGGGCCATTAAGAATATTTCGCAAGACGGTTCAGTAGATGGCAACTCTATGCCTCCAATCGCTTGGGCCAAACATTGGAAGTCATCCCGGACTCCTTGCTTTCTCTCACCGCCCACATCTGATCCATCGGCAAAGACCGTTGGTTCCATAAAGCGCACCCTCCACACCCCGACCTGTCTCCCTACTTCCTGCGACACCACCTGAGTCTAGGCCCCGGGTCTGCTCACCTGGGCTACTGTCATCACCTCCCGACTGGCTCCCCTGCTCTGCTCTCATCCTCCTCCCAGCTCCTCTCCTCAGCCACGGAGGCTTTTCCAGCCTAAGTTAGAGCACGCCACTCTCCCGCCTCCCACAGCCCCCCTTTCACTCAGAGTCAAAGTCAAAGTCTTTAGAGTGGCCAGCAAGGCCCCATACAACCTGGTCCCAACGCCCCTCCTGCCACCTCTCATCACTCACTCTCCTCACACAGCGCTGCTCGCTGCCTCACGGCCCTCACGTGGACTGTTCCCTCTTTCTAGAACATTCTTTCGGTGTGTTCCCTTACTTTCCTTCAGGGCTTTACTGAAATGTCACCTTCCCAGAGAGGGCCTCTCTGTGCGCCCCTCGCGAGCACATACTCCCCACCTATACTACGTGATCTTACGCAATATCACACCTGTGTGTGTCATTCTTTACTGTCTGAGTCTCTGCCCCTTCCCTTTGTCCGTTTTCCTAGCTCTTGTGTCTTGGGTGCCTACAACAGCTCCCCGCACGTCACTGGCACTCAAGAAGTACTAATTCAACAGGTGAATAAATGCACCAAGCCAACATTTAGTAAACTGTGCGATACATAAGGTATCTTCAGGTGTGCAGTTCACGTACGGGACACGTACACGAAAGCGGCGGGGGCCTTTCGTCCTCCATCCAGAAGGAGGGAGCTGCCCACACAAAAGACGAAAAGAATCATCCCCTCCTGGGCAGCATTTTAAGCAGGCCGGGATGCGAGCAGCGCATTGAATTGGTGTGTCTTTAATCCCAAACTCCTGCGGCTTCCCCATTTTTCCAAAGGCGTTCAGACACCCTCTGCCCTTCGGTGGAAGTTAAAAGAAAAATTTAAAAATGGTCTCGCACGCCACATCCGAGCCCCCCAGAGTTTCCCGTGGAGTTCAGATGCACGGATCGCCTATTCCAATCCGTCCATCGCCTCATCGTGCTTCTGCTAGATATTATGTAGCGTCTTGCGTGTTCACGTGTTATGTGCTGACACCCTACCTCCCGCCTTTACCGACTCATTCATTACTTTAAAACGTGCTCTCCTACACGTCCAGCTTACAGGCAAACGTAACGATCTATGATTGCGATTTCAGATGGGCGGGCGTCCGTCTGAAGCTGAGGAAAATACATAAAGAGGGAGAGGAAAAGCATGGGGAAACACAGAGAGATTTGAAGGTGACCGTTCATGCGTGTCTTCCCTCCTTCCAGCACGGGTCTGGGGGAGGAGGGGCTGCGAAGGGCGGCCAGAGGCCAGGGGGCGGCCGCCGCTGCGGGGTGTCCGCACGTGGACGGTCTTGGGGGAAATGAGAAAACGGGCTGGGGAGGAAGCAGGCGACTCAGAAAGCTTTATTTGTTGTGTAATGTTCCTTAAAAGGAACACTGGAGTTACACGAAAACTTGTAGCACTACGTGAGATTAACTAATGCTCTCGAAAGCCTCGGAGGCCGCCTTACGGTGATGCTTTCGAAATACGGTGTGGGGCGGGGTCAGCAGAAGAAATCATAGAAGAAAATATTCCCTTTCTTCTCATTTAGGTCTTTCTTTTCTTTTTTTTTTTTAATTTTTTTAGCCTTTCTTCAATTTTGAGAGAAAGAGACACAGAGCGAGTGGGGAAGGGGCAGAGAGAGAGGGAGATGCAGAGTCCACAGCAGGCTCCAGGCTCTGAGCTGTCAGCACAGAGCCCGATGCGGGGCTCGAACCCGCAAACAATGAGTTCATGACCTGAGCCAAAGTCGGACGCTCCACCGACTGAGCCACCCAGGCGCCCCTCATTTATGTCTTTCAACAAGCATTTAATAAGCACCCGCTAAGTACCAGGAAGTATGGCCGGTGCTAAGGATAACGAACAAGAGACAGGTCGTGCCCTCGGAGAGAATGTTCTGGTCTTCTTCAAACGGCACCCCAGTAAGTGGCGGTGACGGTGAAGCTCTATCCCCCTGAAGGCTGCTCTCTCTTCAGCAGCACATGGTCTTAAGAGAAGATAAACTGAGGTCGGAGTTCTATTTAATTTAAGACCCAAGTCAGCGGGGCCAGAAACATTTACCGAGTGGTGTTCTGTCTCTTCTTTCCATGTGTTCCTGCGGTCGGGGCCCGGTGGATGGGGTCGGCCGAGGAGCTGTTCAATCACAAAACCACAGAACCAGCGGAACACACCAACCACCCTCGTACGGCTCAGTCCCTCTTCTTCCTACGCTAACTTGGCTCCAGGGGTGGGGGCGGAGGGGGGGGAACATCGCGCAGAAGCTCGAAGCATCCTTCCTGGCTAATGGGAATAGAGGCGCAGTAACCTGTTTACAGACCGTCATTGCTATGGAAACGGCTTCCACCATGGCCGATGGCCGCAGCGTCCTCCCACTGCATTCAAAGGACACGCCGCTACTTCTAATCGGAGCATCGGAACGATTCCACCAGGCAAGGGTTTCCTTCTTCATGTTTTCTCCAGAAAACTGCCTTGATTCGGCCCAGAGGGAGGCGAGGGAGAGCAGCCTCAGGGGCTGGGAGAGGCCGTAGCCCTCCGAGCGTTTCTCCCGAGAGACTCCAAGATCCCCCAAGGCCTCCGGATCCCAAATCCAGGGAGCTGGTCCCCTGCCTCCTCCTTCCTTATGGGGCTGCAGCAACTGCTTCCATGTTCGCACGCCCCCTCCATGCTGCCCGCAACTCTTCCCTCTCCGGGCAGGGTGGCCGTGACCCAGCTCACCCTGCTCTCCCCCTACCTCTGCTCCTCCTCTGTATCGGTGCAAAGATTCTGTCTGCCAACACCAGCCCCGGGAGTTGAGAGAGAGTGTGGCGGGCCAGGGAGGCCGAGCCCACCCACACCCCCAGCAAGACACCCTGGGAGACCCTCCCTTTGGCCAACGCATCCTCAGACTTTTAAAGCCCCGCGAGGGTTGCTGTTTTCACACGAGCACACGCACACACACGCACACCCCCCAAATTCTATGTGTGCTGGAATTAAATCTTTGCAGACTTTCTGATTGTAACATGCCACCCCCCCAGAATTCATCCCAGAGAGACTTTCTCTCTCCTTCCTCTTTTCCGGTGTGTGTTGTGCCCCTGCTTGGCCTGGGTGTCCAGCCACGTTCGGCCCGGCGGGGAATTCCACCCTGTCTCGGACGTGCTTCCAGACCCGTAACCCCGAAACGGCGGCAAACTCTCGCTGCACGGAAACCCAGCTGCTCTTGTGAACTGGTTTCTGGCCTTGGCAGAGAGCGCGCTTCAGAACAAAGTCCAAGTCGGCTCGGGAACGCCCGATGCGCGGATCACGGGACTTCTGATAAGACACGACACAGGCCGGTGACGTGTTACAAAAAAACAACCACCCGCCAGAGAAAGCGCACGGGGCTGACCTCGAGTTACTCCGGAGCAGGAAGCTGGCCGGGTGTTTTTTTCTAAGCATGCCGTCACTTTTGTTTTATTTTCTAAAGTTATACGCTGACCTCATCTGCGCACCGTTCTCTAGTTTATTCACCCGGCTACATCACTCTATAACCCCTCCGGCGCCAGTTCACCGGAATATTCTGCCGCTCCGCCCCTCCGCCCTTGTGTTTCGCACAATAAATGTTTAACGAATTGCTGGCCCCTCCCCACCCCAGGGAGGGTGCATGGCGCCCATGTGGGGGCCCAGAGTCAACACCCACAGATACTCGCTGCTATAAACTGAATGTCTGTGCCCCATCCCCAAGTTCATATGTTAAATCCTCACACCCCAATGAGATGGTATTGGGCGTGAGGCTTTTGGGAAGTGATTAGGTCACGAGAGCAAAGCCCTCGTGAAAAGCCCGGCTCCCTCACCCCTTCCACCATGGAAGTGCACCCTGAGAAGTTGACCATGAACAGGAGGCCCTCACAAGACTCCAAATCTGGGGGTGCCTGGGTGACTCAGCCAGTTAAGCATCCAACTTTGGCTCAGGTCACAATCTCATGGTTTGTGAGTTTGAGCCCCGCGTCGGGCTCTTTGTACAGTGCAGAGCCTACTTGGGATTCTCTCTCTCTCTCTCTCTCTCTCTCCCTCCCTCCCATGTGCGTGCGCACTCTCTCTCAAAATAAAATAAACCTAAAAGGAAAAAAAAACACTTAAAAAACAAACAACAGGTGCCTGGGTGGCTCAGTCGGTTAAGTGTCCAACTTCAGCTCAGGTCATGATCTTGTGAGTTCGAGCCCCGCGTCGGGCTGCGTCCTGGCAGCTCAGAGCCTGGAGCCTGCTTCAGATTCTGTCTCCCTCTCTTTCTGCCTCTGCCCTGCTCACACTCTGTCTCTCTCTCTCTTTCAAAAAGAAATAAACCTTAAAAAATTGAAAAAAATACCAAACACCCACCAAATCTGTTGGCTCCTTGTCCTTGGACCCCCAACCTCCACAATTGTGAGAAATAAAGGTTCGTTGTTTAAGCCCCCCAGTCTAGGGGCCGCTGCAGCCCGAATGGGCTCACACAGTCATGTGTCACAGAAACACACCCAACACACATCAACCTATGCGGATTCATAACACCATGTAGTTTTCTTGCCCCCAATGCAAGGGAACAATCGTTCCAGTCTATCTGCCACACACCCCTCCCCCCACTCCACTCCCAGGTCTAACTCCAAGTTCAGAGAGAGAACCTGAGCCTGCCTGGTTCCCAGCTGAAAAACGGAGCGGGAAATCGAGTCTCTGGAAGGTTGAAAGACCTGCCTGGGTTCCCACAGCCAGGGAAGCAGGATGAGCTGGGGCTTGGATCCCCCTCTCAGGATTCTAAATCCTTCCTTCTCTCTCCTACACCAAGTCACTTCCCGTAAACATAAACACATACACGAGGACTGAATGGTGAGCAAATCTGCTTTCCACACCAGTGTGGACAACCACACCCACACACGTGCACGCTGTGACCTGTGTACACGGAGTCACAGGTCTACACGTGCCTAGGTACGGACATCTGTGCCACACAGGCAAAGATTGTAAACCCTAGGCGGGGCTCACAGACCCCTGGGCTGGCAGCCAGTTTGTAGGCTGAAGGGCTCGAGGGCTGTACCTGAGGTGGCACTTACTTCTCATTGGCACAGGTGACCCCAGGGACACGCCAGGCTCTCAGAATAGGAGTTTTGTCCAAGTTCAAAGCCTTCAACCTGGGCTCCCCCAGTGAAGTGGGTCCCACCCCCCAGCTCACATCCCCCACATACGGTGCAGTGAGGACCTTCTTGGGAAAGACCCTCAACCTCCACTGGCCAGACTCAAGTCGGGGACAAGGCTGTCATCTCTTCTTTCAACACTAGACTCAACCTCTACCCATGCCCACCTCTCAGGTGTTTGATGGTAACAATTCGAGGTATGCTTTCTCTTTTCTGGGGCTCCTAATAGGCTCCGAGAGCCTGGAGGGACCCGGAAGGATCCTGTATAGGACTCCTTAATGCCACATTCCCGGAGGGCTGACTTGGAACCCCTGTTGGATCATTTCCTGTAATGGGAACTCACCACCCTTCAAGGCAGAACATTCCACTGTCAGCCAGCCCAGATTTTAAGGAAAGTCCTCCTTTAGACCGAGCTTAAGTCACCAGCGGGAGTCCTGCATACCCCGGAGGGGAGGCTGTGTCACCCCTTGAGTTGCCTCCGTTCCAGTCCGTCATCCCCCTCACCCCAGTCTCTGGGCACCCTTCTCTGGAGGTTTCCCTGCTGGTCCTTGTCCACCGCAAAATGTGAGGCGTAGGCCTGGACAGAGGTTCCGGCCAGGGCCCGACCACGGCAGAGCATGGAGGGAAGCCTCAGACCACAGGGGCATTTGAGCCACCACATGGCACCTTTGGGTGGGGGGGGGGACAGCTCTGCCCGGGGCTGACCTGCTGCTCCGTGTCAAGGGGTGGACTTTGACCATCTGCCTGTTCCTTATTGTCACCGCTAGGCACACTTGCGCCCGGTGCCTGTTTTCCAAAGTGTTGGCCATTTGTTCAACCTGAGGGTCTTTCAAAACCCTGAAGGATGAGCTACCTGATGGTGGAACTTCAGGCGCTATGACACGCAGCGGGGCAGACTTGCACAGGGGCAGCGGGGTCCTCATTGCCAATGGTCCTCCTGAGAGGACCACCCCTCGCTCCCTCCAACACTGCACTGTGCTCTGTCGATGCCTGTCGTGTCCTCTCTCCAAGACCACGGGCAGCGCGATGCCATCAGCACCCCCTCAAATCCCTGCCCGAGCCGCAGGACCCCAGAGCTCTTCACAAAACCTTCTTGTCCTTGGACTACGTTCCAAGAACTTTAAAATGACAGACTTCGAATCCAGCCCCGGGCAACGATAACACCTCCCGTTTATGTGAGGTTTCCCTTTCCTACGTGCCTTCGCATAAAGTCTACGGCTTGCCCTCTACAAAATTCAACTGAGAAGTGAGCAGAAGAGATAAGTCATGCTGCTCCCATTCTATAGATGAGGAAACTGAGGCTCAAGGAAGTGCCATCCCTTGCTCGGGGTTGCTGGGCTAGTGAGTGGCAGGGCTGGGACTTGAATTCAGAGCTTGTAAGTCCAAGTTAGTTCAGAGCTCTTTGCATGACACCGGTTGAGTTTCCTTCGCTGAAGTCTGCTCTGTCTTTCTAAAGACGAGGAAACTGAGGCCAAGGGAGGGCCCGACCAGCTGGAGCAGCAGAACTGGGGTTAGACTCAGGGTCCGAGTCCTGGGTCTACCCTACTTTTAGGACCCCAAGATGCCTACCCGCGCTACTCCAGCCCCCTAAGGAGAGAGTATCGCTCGACTAACCTCAGACCACAGAAGTCACTCTTTCTGTCGTGGGACACCTTCAGCCAAGTCCTCCAGACCAGGGGGTTCTGTGTCGGGTATCCCCGCGGCGTCTGAGTCCACTCCCTGTCAGCTGGAAGTCGTATTGAAGGGTAGTCCTTCTCGCTCTCCCAGGGAGAAGATGCTATTGCCAATTTCCAGTGGTTCGTGATGGTTGGTCGTGGCCGTATATGTACCCTAACTCGCAGGAGCTGAGCTCATGGGCAGCCAATCCAGAGAGCTGAGGGCTGGTACGTGCCAACCTTGGCCAGTTCTGGCCCCGTCCCGTCCTATCACAGGGCTGCTTCCTGCTTTTCCAGCGATAGGAGGCTTACCTCAGCTACCTGGAGAAAAACAGTTTCGCCTGACAACTTCCCTATTACACCCAAACCTCAACAAGAAACCAGTGCTCAGAAAACAACCTTAGACCTGGCCAGAGGAAGGGCGGTCCTTGGAAAAGAAAACAAGCCCTTATGGGAAACACAGGTGGGGGGAAGAAGGAGGAGGTAGTTTTTATCACCCCTACCTTCAGTTCTCTCCAAAGACAGAAGGCTCTAAAACGAAAGGTCATTGAACGCAACACATAACATCCGCTGAGCTGGAAGAAAAACTCAGAAGGAGGTATGGATAAGGGGCACGTTTTCCAAATCCCATTCTCCCTGGATAGGGTGACCATGAATCTTGACAGAACCTGTTAAGAAGTCTTTTTAGGGGGACGCCTGGGTGGCTCAGTCAGTTGAGTGTCCGACTTCGGTTCAGGTCATGATCTCACAGATAGTGAGTTCAAGCCCCGTGTCAGGCTCTGTGCTGACAGCTCAGAGCCTGGAGCCTGCTTTGGATTCTGTGTCTGCCTCTCTCTCTGCCCTTCCCCTGCTCATGCTCTGTCTCTCTGTCTCTCAAAAGTAAATAAGCCATTAAAAAAATAAAATAAATTTAAAAAATTTTTAATAAAATGTAAGTATTTTTTTAAGGTTATTTATTTATTTTGAGAGAGGAGAGCACGTGCGAGTGAGAGAGGGGCAGAGAGAAAGGGAGACAGAGAATCCCGAGCAGGCTCCGCACTGGGGAGCTATCAGCACTGAGCCCCACGCAGGCTCCATCTCACAAACTGATATCATGACCTGAGCCAAAATTGGGAGCCAGACACTTAACCGACTGAGCCACCCAGGCTTCCAGAAATTTCTAAGAAGTCTTAAAAATCCACATTTTCGCTTTCTGTAATGCCTGAATTTCTTTAGAGAGTTTATGCATGTTTATAATCAAAAAAAGGAAAACTAGTTTTATTTAGACAGAAGCAAAAATTGTCAGAAATCCAGTTTTGGTTCAATGTCATGGGGAGGCATTGCCAAGTACATGGTGAAAGCACTGCAGTTCAGAGGCACACAGACCTGGACCTGTATGTCAGCTGTGTGACCTCCAGTGGGGGACACAATGTCTCTAAGTTTCTCATTCAAAAACTAAGTAGTCACCTTAGAGGGTGATTGTCGGGCCAAATGTGAAAATGCTCCCAAGGACAAGAAGAAAATATAGCGCCAGGCACTTTTTTCCGTCCTTTCTGCGTATTAAGGATGCCCCCTAGCACCTAGTAAGTGTTCAATAAAGGGCCAATATTTTATTACTGGTAGCACAGTACTTAATGTTTTATTCACTCTGCCAGCAAACAGGTTTTATTTTTTTTAATGTTTTTTTTTATTTTTTTTATTTCTTTTTATTTTTGAGAGACATAGAGACAGAGCATGAGCAAGGGAAGGACAGAGAGAGGGAGATACAGAATCTGAAGCAGGCTCCAGGCTCTGAGCCATCAGCACAGAGCCCGACGCAGGGCTCGAACTCACAGACCATGAAATCATGACCTGAGCCGAAGTTGGCCGCCTAACCGACCCAGCCACCCAGGCGCCCCGCAAACAGGTTTTAGATCCAGCAATGTGCTGGGCACTGTCTCGGCACTGAATTTAGAGACTTTATTAGCCCAAGAGCTGACTCAGCCTTCAAACAAGGGTTAAATTATATCTCCCCTACACACACAATTTCTTTTTGTTTATTTAATGGAACTGTTTTCTTAGCCATGTCCTCCAAGCCCCATGTGCATGGTACATGTTCCTTCTTATTCAGAGGTGAATAAGCCCCGCCCAGCCCTCATGGCGTTCACAGTGTAGTTGGGAAGAGAGACGGACAGAAAAATGATACAAGCAGGTGGGAGGGAATGGTGGGTATTATTTCATGGGTATGGAGAACCAGATTCGGTAGATGAAAGAGAGCTACAAATGGATGGCAGACTTCATGCCACGGGGGCCACAGACTTAAAAATGGCTAAAACAGTAAATTTTAAGGGCACCTGGGTGACTCAGTTGGTTGGGCGTCTGACTTCAGCTCAGGTCATGGTCTTGCGGTTCATGGGATGGAGCCCCATTTCGGGCTCTGGACTGACAGCTCGGAGCCTGGAGCCTGCTTCCGATTCTGTGTGTCTCTCTCTCTCTGACTCTCCCCTACTGGCGCTCTGTCTCTCTCTCTCTTTCAAAAATAAACACGTAGAAAAAAAATTTTTTAACACTTAAAAAATGGTAAATTTTATGTTATGCATATTTTACCACAATTAAAAAAAAAACAGATGAGAGAGCAGGGGCAGAGTCGAGGGCGTGTTGTGCACAAACCCACCCTGTGACCCAGTAAGTCTATCCACAGGGACACACAAGGCCAGGCTCTCACAGAAGGGAGAGCTGTCCCAGGGCCATTATGGGCACCTGGCCCCTTCTCTAAGCAGGCAGAGGGGCAGCCTAGCCCTGTCCCTGGTGCCTGTCAGAGACCAAGCCTTGGGCGGGGATCTGTGAAGAGACACTGGCAGCTGCCTGTGGCCAAGGCCAGCTACATGATGTGTGAGGCTTGGTGCCAAAGGAAAACGACGGGCCCCTTGTTCAAAAAGTGCTAATTCTTTCAAGACAGAGACAGCACAGCATGGAACCAACTGCGGGCCTTTCTGAGTGCCAGCCCTGGGCCACTGTACAGGTCACATGGCCATGGAGGGGACTCTGACGGGGACAGTTTCCTATCAGTGCTATGAGAAAAGTGGACAGAAGAAAGGCAGAGGGGGAAATTGAGAAAGAATATTTTTTGAAAATTGTATTTATTATTATTTTTTTAGCGTTTTTATTTATTTTTGAGAGACATAGAGACAGAGTGTGAGCAGGGGAAGGGCAGAGAGAGAGGGAGATACCGAATCCGAAGCAGGCTCCAGGCTCTGAGCCATCAGCACAGAGCCCAACGCGGGGCTTGAACTCACAGACCGCGAGATCATGAACTGAGCCGAAGTCGGCCACTCAACCGAGCCACCCAGGTGCCCCGCAAATTGTATTTAAATATAACACATAGAGGGGGGCACCTGGGTGGCTCAGTTGGTTTAGTGACCGACTCTTGATTTCAGGTCAGGTCATGATCTCAGGCTCATGAGTTCCAGCCCGGAATCACACTCCGCGCAGAGCTGACAGCACAGAGCCTGCTTGGGATTCTCTCTCCCTCTCTCTCTGCCCCTCCCTTGCTCACGCTTCCTCTCAAAATAAATCAATAAACTTTTACAAGTAAATACATAAATATAACATCTAGAAAAGTGCACCCATCGTAATCACTGAGAATTTTTACGGAGCGAATAAACTTGGGGAACCAGCTCCCACGTCAAGAAACAGAACCCAGCACGTGGTTCCGTCCTGCTGTTGGGACCTCTCACGGTTTAACAGTATTTTGACCCATTTGGGGGATGGGAACCAGACTGCGTGTGTTCGTTCATGTCTGACTTTTTTCTCTCTAGTTCATGCTTCAGCCACGCGGCTGCGTGGAGCCACGGTTGTAAATTTCTCAGACTGACGATACCAAGTGTCAGAGAGGATGTGGGGGGGGGTGGACCGGGAACTCTCATGCGCTGCTGGAGACCGTGGAAACTGTACATTTCCCACTTTGGGAAACTGAGTGGCAAACTCCGAAAGCTGGACAGACACCCACCCTCTGACCGGGGCACGTCCATTCCTAGATGCAGACAGCAGAGAAATGTGTGGACGGGCTTCCCCATAAACACTTACGAGAGAGCTTTTATGGGCATTATTTGTAATAGCCCCAAACTCAAAACCTTGAAAGTACTCAAAGGCCTTGTAACAATAAAAGGCAAAACAGTGGCATATTCACAAAATAGAGAATTTTTCCCCCCCTAAGAGTCTATATATTTGGTTTTTCAGGAAGACTATTTACCCTCTTGTGTGGCCTCCGTATGCAACACAGGGACATTAAACTTGCTCTCCAGGGAAGATGGAGGTATTGATTTAAGAGGGGCAGGTAGAAGAGAGGGCTCTAGTTTCAGGAACCAAGGGACCGGCAGTTCTGAGTGACGTATTTAAAGAAGACTTTTCACGAGAGACATGCAAACCGGTCTGAGGTAAGAATCCCAATTCCCAGAAATCTAACTGCCTTGCCAGCAAGATAATTTGCATTATGGAAACAGTGACTGGGGGGAGGGGAGGGGAGAGCAAGAGCGTGGACACGCCCTCCTTCCCAGGGCCACACCCTCTGCTTGGAATCCGCCAATTCAAAGTCCAGCCGCAACCCTGTTTGGGTCTTCCACTCACAGAGCTTCCTGGAGAAACTTCTTTGCCCTCAGTGAGAGGTACCTGAACCCCATGACCTCACACTTTCCCAAGCCTGGTCAGGGACCAAGGACCAAAGTCCTCTGGCCTCAGAATTTCTTTTGGTTTCTGCGCAAAAATGACTAAATTTAGGTCTTGGGCGTTCAGTGCTCAACGAATCTCAATTCCCATCCATTCTCCCCTGCCTCAGTGACTCTTTTTGTCCTCCGGTGGCTCCCAGAATGGCCCCATTCTCAGTTGTTTCTGGGTCCCCACTGCAAGTGGGCAACTCAAGAGACCATCGTGACTTCATGGCTTTGACTTTGGGCAGAGCTACGCGGCCAGCCGGCTCCAGCCGTTTGTGCAATGTTCACTACATGTCAGGGCTTATATTAAGAGCTTTTACCCGTGTTTTTTATTTTTGTCCCCCTAATAACATTTGTAAAGTACATATTGTTATTTTACAGACCTGGAAAGTGACACCCAAAAAGATGACATGGCTAAATGGCAGAAGGAAACCCGTCAGTCTCCAAACAGGTCATTAACCGTGGCACCCTACTCTTCTGAACCTGTTTTCATAGCCATGCAGGGGGAATAAATGATACCGACTTGGCCGAACTGCCAGGAAAGTTCAAGAAGGTGATTCCCATGAGCACCTCGCCCTCGGGCAGTGGCAACCCTGGCTGCAGAGGAGCCCAGGATGAGGTCTCAGCTGAGGGGCTGCAGACCACAGCTCTCTTGTATTTAACCTAACAGCGCTGTGAGAGAGAGGCCAGCCGGACTAAAAATTGCCCGCCCTCCTCTTTCCCGTGTCCTAAGGTGGACATTGGTCTGCTCGCCCTCCGGGGCTCTGGCCAGCCTTTCGCACTCTCTGTATCAGTAATGAACACCCTCGGTCGACAATGTTTTATACTCAGGTCTCTCACCCTGGCTCTCCTGACATTTTGGGCCAATAATTATTGGTTGTGTGACCCGTTCTGTGTATCGTAGGCCCTGGCCTCTACCCACTAGATGCCAGGAGTAACCCCCCTTCCAGTGGTGAAAACCTAAAAGGTCCCCAGATATTGCCTACTGTCCCCTGGAGGGTGAAATCACCCCTAGGGAAGAACCATTGGCTTAAGCAATGACAGGGAATGATCTTAACCAACGGGGAGTTCCTGAAGTTCCAGGTTTGGGGCAGCGGGGTGATGACACTA
This sequence comes from Paguma larvata, assembly GCA_030068075.1. Classification (NCBI taxonomy): domain Eukaryota; kingdom Metazoa; phylum Chordata; class Mammalia; order Carnivora; family Viverridae; genus Paguma; species Paguma larvata. The sequence continues at coordinate 35,833,222 of CM057829.1, forward strand.
ACAAGGACCGTCACCTCATGATCACAAGATGGCTTCCACAGATCCCACTGGGCCACCATCGCATTCGAATTCAGAGGTAGACAAGAGCGGCAAAGCGATGGTGTCCTGTGGGGCTTCACCTTTAATCTTAAGAGCTTCCCCAGACACTTCTCAGCAGATCTACGTCTTGTTGATGAAAACTGGTTGCCTGTCCACCCTTAGCTGCAAGGGAGGCTGGGAAAATGACTAGGTGGCCAGGGAGAAGTGGGTAGGAAGTGACGTGGGTCCTCCCTTGACACGGTGGTATGGGCACTCTTCATACCTGTGGAAATTATTTTTCTACCTGCTTTCCACAGTAGATGTGAGGAAGCCTTCACGACACCTTCACGACAGGGACCTCCTCAGGTTTTCCTCTGGGTCCTCAGGACTTAGCACTCGGCACTGAGAAGGTCCTCGATCAATGCTCATTGAATGAATGAGTGATTCACCAATCAATCAGTGATTTCACACCACCCCCCCTTCTTTGTTAAGAGCCCTATGCAGGCAACTATTTATTCACATGCAAACGAAACTTGGTTTAACTACGAATAGAATAAGCCCATAATGCGAATGATGACGCAAACATCTCCCAGTTCCTTCCACAAGCCATGATCCCTCTGGTCATCTGACTTGCTCTTCTCTTTGCCCAGAATATTCTTCCTGCCATCTCCAACCAACCTCCCCTCACCCACCTTCACATGGCCAGCTCCTTCTCACTCTGTAGGTGTCTGCTTACGCGTGACCACCTCCATGAGCTGTCTCTCCCCTCCCGGTGTGGCTCAGAAGCTGCTGCCATATTCCCCTGAAGCACCCCCCCCCCCCGTGTTTATTCTATGTCAGGACTTGTACTGACATCCTAGGAGTTGTCACCCTGGGTTGTGTCTTGCCCCTGTTAGGACAGTAATCGCCCATGGGGACCAGAACAACACATCCTTCACTAATAGGTTCTCCATAAACTTCTGTGGATTAGAACATTTCTACGAGGGTTTGGCAAAGCTTTTACGTCAAGGCACAGATGGTGAATATTTTCAGCTATGTGGGCCACACGACCTCTGCTACAACTATTCAACTCTGTGAACGGAGCGAGTGAGAAAGCAGCCATAGATAACACGTAAACAAACCATCATGGCTCCGTTCCAATAAAACCGTATTTATGGGCACAGAATTTGAATTTCATATAAGTTCTACACGCCATGAAGGATTATTCTTCTAAATAACCTTTCTTTTGGCCATCTAAAAATGTAAACTGCAGGGCGCCTGGGTGGCTCAGTTGGTTGAGCATCTGACTCTTGAGTTCGGCTCAGGTCATGATCCCAGGGTCATGGGATCGAGCCCCCTGTCGGGCTCTGGGCTGACAGTGTGGTACCTGCCAGGGATTCTCTCTCTCTCCCTCTCCCTCTTTCCCTCTCCCCCACTCCAGCTCTCTCTCTGAAATTTAAAAAAAAAAAGGAAAAATCATTCTCAGAGGCTCTTGGGCCATAGAAAAACAGGTGATAAGCCACAGGTTACTCACCCTAATTAATACTGAGAGTCACAGGCCTTGGGTTTTCCAGGTCACTCCCAGGGATACATCAGAGTCACTTAGAGCGGTAATACAACAGGACTTCTTAATATCAAGCAATAAATTAAACTTAAAAGCATATTCTATGACTTTGCCATAACACCCAGTAGACTGTATTTTAAGAAATCAAACACAGTTTAAGATTCAGAAACTGTTACTGTCCGGGAACCATGTCAGCAGGCTTAAACAAAACTGTCTGACAATTTCAATATGCAATCCCAACAGGGATTTTTTTTTTCAAAAGATGGATTTTTGGGGAAGCTTATTTATTTATTTTGAGGGAAAGAGGGAGCACGTGCAAAGGGCAGAGAGCTAGGGAGACAGGGAGAGAATCCCAAGCAGGGTATGCACCGTCAGCACAGAGCCCAATGTGGGGCTCGAACTCAAGAATGTGAGATCACGACCAGAGCTAAAATCAAGCGTCTGATGTTTAACTGACCGAGCCCCCCATGTCCCCCATGTTGGGGAGTCTTTTTAACCTGGGGGATATTTCTTTTTCGTTATAAAAATTATTTATCTTAAATAATATCCAAAATATGACTTAGATCAATGAAAGTAACCATTGAAAAAAACAGGGGTGTGGGGCACGTGGGTGGCTCAGTTGGTTGAGTGTCCAACTCCTGGTCTGGCCCGGGTCATGATCTCACAGATGGCAGGATCAAGTCCTGCATCAGCCTTCACACTGTGCCCGGGGATTCTCAGGATTCTCTCTCTCCCTCGCTCTCTGTCCCTCCCCCACACACTCTCTTTCTCTTTCTCTCTTTCTCAAAATAAATAAATAAACTTTTAAAAGGGGGGGGGGGAAACATGGGTTTTTAAACTGGGTTTCATGCGTTACAGGACTCAGAAGCCTGAATGGTAGTGGAGCTCTGGGGATACAGGAATTTCCATGCCCTGGGGCGACAGAGGGCGTGTGGACTGGTGTCTGTAGTTCCCCGGATGTAGCAATTCTACTCCTAGAAGTTTTCACAGGGCTCTTTAAGGGCACGTGAACAGGGGGCCGCCGCAGCACTATTTGTGGTAGCAGAGAGTTAAAAGATCCGGGGACGAAGACAGATAAAATTCTTCTACTCCCTGAAGAATTATTTCCACATGAGAGGCATCCGATTGGACGAACACAGAGCAATATGGAAGCATCCTAAAAATGTCGTTTGGCGAAAAAAAGTGAGAAACAGAATGCGATGTACCAAATAACACTATGTAAATGAAGACGATGAACAGGCCAAGCGATAATGCTGCGTGCGTCAGAATACATGGGAAAAGATACACGTTCAGACAAGCTGGGCTAGTGTGGGAGAGGAAGACACATCTGGGATGCACACGCGTAACACGGGGGCGCCTGGGTGGCTCCGTCGGTTGAGCGTCAGGCTTCGGCTCAGGTCATGATCTCCCAGTTTGTGAGATAAGCCCTACGTCAGGCTGGCTGCTGTCAGTGCAGAGCCCGCTTCAGATCTTCCGTCCCTTCCTCTCTGCCCTTCCCCCGCTCGCAAGCTCTGGAAAATTAAAGAAAATCATGAAAACCAATTTTAAACCCAGAAATTAAAAAATAAATAAATAAATAGTAAGTACAGAGTGTGGCTCTGGTATCTAACCTGAACTTGACAAGATTTGCCATTAAGTTTATATATTTTTTTTAACTTTATTTATTTATTTTGAGAGAGAAAGAGCAAGTGGGGGAGGGGCAGAGAGAGAGAGGGGAAGAGAGAGGATCCCAAGTAGGCTCTACACTGACAGCAGAGAGCCCAACGCAGGGCTGGAACCCATGAACCATGAGACCATGAGACCATGACCTGAGCTGAAGTCTGACACTTAACCAGCCGAGCCACCCAGGCGCCTCCTCATTAACTTTGATCTTAATGTCCCTTGACCGTTTAAGGGAATCACTGATAGTGGTTCACCAGAAAATCCCTCAGATCCCGGCAACCCCTGGGAGGGGCCCCCGGGAGGGCTCTCCTTCGAGGATAGACACAGCCGACTTCTGTTTACAGTCATGTAGTCGCTTCAGAGTAGAGCGACCGATGAGACGGAGGACTGGCAGAATAATGACCCAAGCAAAGGAGAGGAGAAGGTGCAGCAGGAGGGACAGCAGTCTCACAGCCTTTTGTGTTAGGTACGTCATGCCTCTAATTTTTCATTAGTCCTTTGCAATGAATATTTCAATAAAGCTATTTTGGAAATTTCGATAAAGCCCTCTGGGGGCTTCTGCATGCCAATTAAAATAGGTGTCCCATATTCGATACTGTCTGTTTGATTTGGGAACCCTTGCTTTCAAGTGCACTTTTTTTCTTTTCTTTTAGAGAGAGAGAGAGAGAACTCACGAGCAGGAGAGAAAGGCAGAGGGAGAGAGAGAGAGAAGCTTAAAGCGAGCTCCATGCTCAGTCAGTGCAGAGCCGACTGGGGCTTGATCCCACGACCCTGAGATGAGGACCTGAGCCGACATCAAGAGTCAGACGCTCCATCCAGGCGCCCCTCAAGTGTACCTTTTAAAAGAATGATCTTGTCTAATTGGAATATTCTTCATAACGCCCATTGTTCTAGGTTGTCTTCAGTGAAATTAATCCATGCGCATGAGAGGCCATAGCTGTTTTCACATAAAATCAACCATAGCTGCTAAGGAGGCATCCTTTAAGCCATCCTTACAGCATTGAGATTACTGGGATCCCATTTTTGGAGTTTTCCTGAGAGCAAAGAAAAAAAAAAACCTTAGAGAGCCTAGGGGACACGCTTGGGGTTGAGACTTTGGTTTTGTCTGACAGCGTGCCTTTCACAGGATACTCCTTTTTCCCAGCAGACGGGCCTCTGCCCTAGTGATCTGACCTGTGACTAGGTGTCCCTCGTGGCGCAGAATTTTCTTGCTGGTGGCAAGTGCCCTAACTGTGAAACTTGCTCACCCGTGATCCCCTTGTCTTTCCCCAGCAGCCTTGTGCTTTGGAGACGGCTCCCTCACACAGAAAGGTGGCAAGTGCCCTAGAAGCATCTAGGTGCTCAACGCATGCCCATCGATTTTAGTTTAATCTTGCTCTCAGGAAAACTCACAAGTTTAAATCGAAACCAAGCACATTCTAATTCATAAACCAAGCGCATTCTAAATTCAGAAACCAAGTGCATTCTAAATTGAGAAACCAAAAGAGTACTCACCAGAAGGACAATCTGTCCTTATCCAAATCCAAAAAGAAAAAGAAAAAAAAATATCAGAGAGCTCAACCGAAAGGAGGGAGCTTGAAATCAGAGGAGATTCACAAAACCAGATGCAGAAGGCCACTCGTGAAAACGTTGAGCTCCAGGGGCTCTGTGCAGGCAACTTGCTTGATTCTGAGGCTCCTCTTCCCTGGGGCGGGAGGGTCATGGCTTTCCGATCCCACTTCTGACACCATTGAATGGCACCCTAAATGAGGAGGTCAACTGAGGCAAGCTCAAATGATCAGAACTCTGAGTTTATTTCGGAACAGCAGAGGAATTGCAATTCAGGAAATACTTGCTTTAGCGAGCTGTGGGGGAGTCTGCTAAGGGTTTGGGGTGGGCTGTAGTGCCAGTCAAGGAGCACACAGAGGGGAAGTGCAGCCAGAGTCCAAGCAGTGGGTTCACTGGCTTGAGGATAGGCAGAGATTATTGGCAGATGCTCACTGATTAGGAGATAAGTCTTGGTCTTCTGGAAGTCCAGCGTTCAATGGTTCTTAATTTCTGTTTTTCTGACAGTGCGTGTGTGAGATTCTCCATTTCATATCCTCTGGTTCTATTTTAGACTGCGATCCTTTCATGATATAGATACAGACGGGCAATATTATTATCACTTATAGAAATATACACGGCCAAAAAACTGGAATCAGTTGAAAATTTTTAGAATTAAGAACACGAAAGAGTCTGTGTGCCAAATAAATACACACGTGAAAAAGTCAAGTTTTTCTATTTCATGTTATCTACACTATTTTCTATTTACTATTAAATTTCTATCTAACCAGCTAGAAGGTGCAATGGTGGAAAATACTGCAGCCACCGCAGCAGCGTATGAAGATCGTATGAGAAGAGAGTACGAGATCTGTAAGCAGTATCAAAGAGGTAAGAAAATACAGAAACACCCATATTCTTGAAAGGAAAGCTTATGAAATAAAACCTCCAATTCTCTGCGGGTTAATTCATACTTTATGATAGTTTCAGTTAAAATTCAAAAGAATTGGACAGAGTTGGGATTTAGAAACTGGCAAGTTTTCCCTGGCTATATAGCACTGGAAAACTAACAGGTAAGGTCACTGCAAAATTGTTGGAAGATAAAATAACCGAGATGAAGAAGGGACACTTCCCCTGCCGGATCTTAAATGTATTATAAAGCTAAAGAAGTAACACAAGTCTGCATCAACAAGAATTAATGGACGAACCAAGCAGACAAGAGTAGTTAGCTCTGAGACCGTTCCGAACAAGAGGTGAATTTTATGCATGAGAAAGCAAGCTCACAAATCAACAAGAAGAAGTGGATTATACAGCAAATGGGTTTGGAGAAATTAGCTGGAGGGTGGGAAGGACCCGTTTAGACCCACACTTTATACAGTAATGCAAAATAATTTGCAGACAGGGCGCCTGGGTGGCTTAGTCAGTTGAGCACCTAAGTCTTGATTTCAGCTCAGGTCGTGATCCCAGGGTTGTGGGATCAGGCGCTGCGTCGGGGTCTGTGCTGAGCACAGAGGTGCTTGGGATTCTCTCTTCCCGTCTCTCTCTGCCCCTCCCCTGCTCACGCACGCCTGCTCTCTCTCTCTCATAATAAATAAATAAACATTCAAAAAGATAAAATAGAATAATTTGCAGATGCATTAAGGCATTACATGTAAAAATAAAAGCACTTAAAAAAAAGCTTAAAAAATAGGTACATAACTAAATTTGGGTGAAGGATTTGTAAGAATAAAAATCGTAAAGAAGAGCCCTGGCTGGCTCAGTCAGTCGAGTATGTGGCTCTTGATCTCAGGGTCATGAGTTCAAGCCCCACGTTGGGCCTAGAGCTTACTTTAAAACAAAACAAAACAAACAAACAAACCCCCCAAAAAACATAATGAGAAGAGTCACATAAGAAAAGAATGATAGATCTGACTTAGTCAAAATGACAAATTTCTGCGAATCAAAAACATCATCAAAGGTTAAAAGGCGATCAACCAAACTAGGAAGAATTATTTGCAACAAATGATACAGGCAGAGGGGTATTCTCCTTATTTTATGAAGGATGAAAATATAAATACAAATTTAAAAGTAATCAGTAGGCACACAATACATGTTCGACTTCATCCTTAATGTATAGCTGCACCTTGTATACTCCATTAATTTCCATTTATATGTGTTATGACACATTAAGTAGAAAACTCAGGATATAAAGTCACACATGCAGAATAATCTAAATGATATTAAAACACGCACATGTATTTTTTAATGGAAATATAATCACTTAAGTATTTTAAAAGACTTTCATTTGGAATGGAATTGGAGACTCCGAGCTGTCAGCACAGAGCCCGATGTGGGGCTCGAACTCCCGAACCGTGAGATCACGACCTGACCCGAAGTCTGCGTCTGCGGCTTCACCGACTGAGCCACCCAGGCGCCCTAGGTGCTCCATTTTTGAAAATTAGTTAAGAGTATTTTCCTGGCTTGGTCCCCCACCAGGCAAAATGTAGAAATGCTTACCCACTTTGGTAAAGAGGGTGTTGGGGGAGAATTCCTGGTATCTCACTCAGTGACAGCTTCTAGGTTGTTGTGCCCTATGGAAACTTCCTTCCTGTCCACACTCGGCCTCAGGCACGCCGCCCCGGGTCTCTCAGTCTCACGGAGAAACTCAACCGGCAGGCCGGACCCTCTCTGTCATGCTCCCGCTCCCAAAGAGAATGCCACGGGTTGGCTCCTGCTCTCCAGACACTGAACAAACCCAAAGCGAGCCTTGGTGGGTGTTCCCCACCAGCGGGAGGCCAGGGAGAGGCAACAAACAGAAGGGAGGAGGAGTTTCCAGAAGGCCCTTGCTCCTCAGGGGCTGACCCCCTGCCCCAGATGCCGTCTAGTTCCCCTTCTCCCAAGCGCCCCGGTCTGCAAAAGGGCCCCGTTATGCCCATTTTCCAACCAGGTCTGACCCGGCCGAAAGGCTGCAACTTAGGCTCCGGGAGCTGGGCAGCTCTTTTGCAAATACGAGATCATGCAAATTATTAGAGGGAGATTTGCAACATGCCGTGACCGATTCCGGGAGCCGGAAGGGCAACGAGAGCAGCAGCACCCGCTGGCGGGCGCGCCCTGGGTCCCTCCCTGCAGTGAGTTGAATAATGACCTCCCCCCGCCAAGAGGATATGACCAAGTCCTAACCCTTGAAACAGGAGAATTCGACCTTATTTGGAACAAGTCTTTACAGATGTAGTTAGGTTAAGGACCTCAAGATGAGATGGTCCCGGATTTAGAGCGGGCTCTGAATCCAAAGGCAGATGTCTTTAGAAAGACGGAGAGATTTGAGACTCACGGAGGTACAGGTGCATCTACACACCGAGGAACGCCAGGGCTCGCTGGCAACCGCCAGACTCCAGGAGAAAAGCGCGGAACCGACTGTCCCTCCGAGCCTCCAGGGGGCGCCAACCTGCCAAAACCTCGATTTTGGGATTTCTGGTCTCTTAGGAAAGAATGAATTTCTGCCGCATGAAGCCCTCAAGTCTGTGGTGGTTTTGTCACAGCAGCTATAGGAAACGGATACACTCTCTTTCACACCCAGCTGTTGAGCAGTCCGGAGGTTCTTCTGCCCGTCCCCTCCGAGTCCCGAACCCACTGGAAGGAGCGCTCGGAAGTGCCCTGAGTCGATCGCCCTGAGGGTCCTGCTGAAGGGCGCATCTGGGACAGATGACAGTGCCATCCTGCCACTTTCAAAGTGTTCCCTTCGTGGCCCTAAACACCAAGCAAATACAATGAACCACGAGGGAAAATAATTAATGTCAAAATTAAAAAACGTAGGGCCGGCATCAAAGAAACCAGAGTCGAGGCAAGACATTACTCACAGGTCCGTCTGCCCTTAGTGACAAGGTTCTTAGTCAGCCCTGACCTTCCCGCCAAGTCCAAGGCAGGCCCCAGCTCTCACCTGCAGATGTCGTGGACAAGGTGATACTTGAGGGCCAGCCCTTTCCGACCGCCTTGGAATTTCCTGGGGAATTCGAGCGGCCATTAGGACCTCGGGTACTAAGCCCAAGCATTTCAGAGAAAAGGCGGGCACCTGCACTGGCAGGTGACAGTCCCTAGGTTGATAAGGATGATCACTTCACCCCCACCAGGGAACCGGAAAACAAGCCTTCCAGGACAGACTTTGAAGGTCTTATCTTATCAAAACAAGAGCCTACTGATGGGTTGGCAAGCCAGCGGGCCAACTTTGCTGGGAGCAAAGCCTCTTTCTGCAAGAACAAATGTGTCTGTGTGTGACTTAAAACACTGGAGGCCGGAGGCCTCGTAACACCCCCCACACGGTGTTTTGAGTAAGCCCTTCTGAGATGTCGTTTTACTACCATAGTGGCACATAATGTCATTATTACATTTACGGATGGAAACATCCAGCATACACTTTTCCACAACTCGCCCTTTCTTTCTTTTACTATAATTTGATTTGATTTGATTTGATTTGATTTTTAGAGAGGGTGAGAACTCGTGCATGCGCATGCACACAAGGGTGGGAGGGCAGAGAAAGAGAGAGAAAGAGAGAGAGGGAGAGAGAGAGAGTATCCTAAGCAGGCTCCACGCTCAGCACAGAGCCCGACTTGGGGCTCAATCCCACGACCCTGGGATCATGACTGAGCAGAAACCAAGAGTCCAAAGCTCAACTGATCGAGCCACCCGGGCGCCCCCGACTCGCCCTTCCTTGTTTATGTTCCGCTGATGGTGGTGATGCCACAATAAATTGTTTCTTAAGGGAATTTGGGCCCAAAGAGCAGGGGAGATCAGATTCTTCTTCCTTCCCAACTCCGAAGAGTTTCTTTTTTTAACCGAGTGAACGAAAGGGTTCAGAACTCTAAGAGACAGTCAACACCCAGGACAGAAATTCAGCAACGTCCCTGTATTTCCCATGCATTTTAGAATATTTGGAAGAGTCTCGCATTTCACCCACACTGGCTTCTCAGCCTTCCGCTAATGACCTTTCTCCTTTCAAGAGCTGGGGTGAAATGTATAGGCCCCGCTTCCACGCCAACCTAGACAGGCAGGGGTGAGGGGGAGAGGAGGAAGGGGTGAGTCAAATCAACTGTCTGGCAACTGGTCTCTGCTTCCCTCTCCAAGGTAACACCCTTCCATCTTTTAAACCTTAGGTATTTGACCATTACGACATCCAAGTTCAACTTTTCCTTTCTCACTGCGGGCACTGAGAGGTGAGTAAGATCCTTGTGACTTCTTGGAGGACATGAAGTTTAGAGAGTATCCCGTGCTTCCTGTCTGATTCCTCGATATAATTTACGGGGCGCCTGGGTGGCTCAGTCGGTTAAGCGGCCGACTTCGGCTCAGGTCATGATCTCACGGTCTGTGAGTTCGAGCCCTGCGTCGGGCTCTGTGCTGATGGCTCGGAGGCTGGAGCCTGCTTTGGATTCTGTGTCTCCCTCCATCTCTGACCTTCCCCTGCTCACACTTTGTCTCTATGTCTCTCAAAAATAAATAAACATTAAAAAAAATTATGTCAACTATCTTGCAGAACAAAATAGTATTCCACCGTATTTATTTATCCAAACCCTCCTGCTCGCTTTTTGGGCTTTTCCCAAGTTTTTGTAATTGTAACCCAGGGCTTCAGAGATTTTTTTTTTTATAAAGATAGTTTTGCTTGTATGTGAGAACATTTCTGAAAGATGTTTTCTCAGAAACGGAATGGCTCGGTCACCAGGGGGATATTCAGTTTTTCAGTAGGCCCTGCCGAATTTCCTTCCAAAACTTTGCTGACAGTGGTCGCCGACAGTGGCTGGCTCTCCGCACCCACGCCCTCCATGGACATGGGTCGAGGTAGCTTCACCGCAAACATCTTTCCCACAGACACCTCTACCTCAAGCATCTTCGCTGCATAACTGATTGGCTGAAGGCAATGTTGCCATAAAAGATAAAATAATGCAAAATAAAAGAGGGACATTTCAAAAGACATAATGAAAGATGAAAACAATGAATAGAATCGCCATAAGGCGGATCGCCGTAAAAATAAAATCACGAAAAATAAAAGAGGAACATCCATTAAAAAGCATAATAACAGAACTTGAAAAATGAATAATGGAATTACAAATACTGTGAAATACAGAATATTTGAATACATTAAAGGTACATAGTGTAGATTCATGGCAACGCTGCACAGATAATAGATTTTATTTTGTGGGTTGTCCCTAAGCACGTGCCTGCCTTCAAAGTCTCTCATTCATAGTAATACAGTGGTCCCCCCCTTATCCATGGGGGGGATAAGTTTCAAGACCCCCAGTGAATGCCTGCATCCCAGGAGAAGACCGACCCCTATATATATGTGATGTTTTTTCCTATCCGTACATACCTAGGACAAAGTTTCATTTATAAATTAGGCACGGTAAGAGATTAACAACAATAGTTAGGGGCGCCTGGGTGGCTCAGTCGGTTGAGCGTCCGACTTCAGCTTAGGTCATGATCTTACAGTCTGTGAGTTCGAGCCCCGCGTCGGGCTCTGTGCTGACGGCTCGGAGCCTGGAGCCTGCTTCGGATTCTGTGTCTCCCTCTCTCTCTGCCCTTCCCCTGCTCATGCTGTGCCTCTCTCTGTCTCAAAAATAAATAAAAACATTTAAAAAATTTAAAAAAAACAATAGTTAATAATAAACCAATCACAACGATATATTGTAATGAAAGTCATGTAAATGGGGACTCTCTCTTTCAAACAAAGTATCTTACCACGCTGTGCCCACCTTTCCTCTTGAGATGATGAGAGAGGATAAAATGCCCACGTGAGGAGATCGAGCGAGGACGATGATGTAGGCACCGTGACACCTGACTTTCCTATGACAAGGACATAGGAAGGAGAATCGTCTCCTTCTGCCAGTGTCGACTGGGGTAAACGAAACTGGGGTTAAGCGAAACTGTGGAAAGTGAAACTCCAGATAAGGAGGGGACGGCTGTATGCATTTTTTTTTTTTTTGCTCGTTGATTCGTCTCTTCATTCTGCATCACAGTTTTTCCTTTGCATTAAAATTTATTTTCATTAAGAGAGGCATCAGTTTCCAAATACTAGGAGGCATATTTGTAACTGAGCTCTGTGTTGCGTCGTGGAGGCCTTCCACACTTGTCTTCGTTCTTGTCATATTGGTACACGCCGGTTGGCAGAAATGTGGAAGGAATGCCAATGCTGTGAAGCATTTATAACTGAGCATTGTGATCGCCATAACCGATACGTTATCATTTCCTGATGTAGTGTACATAGCACGCCGCCTGCTTTTCACGCTATTTCACACTCGCCAGTAAGCTTTCTCACCGAACTTTTTATCAAATAGATACACATAGTTGTTATCGCCCAAGACCACCCTCTCTGCTCAGCGCTGTCTAGAACATGATGAGGGCTGGCAAAGTTTTCTATAACCTATAAATGGGAAATGTATCAATGGAGAAATGAAACCATACGTCAACCCGTTATTTTATCTTCTTTGGCAAAAACCGCCTTATGGCCAATTAGTTATGTGACAAAAATGTTTGCAGTGAAAACGCTCGCAGCAAAGAGGCTTCAGCAAAAATACCGGACACGAGTAGACACTTCTGAGCCTGTTACTGTGGTTGATCTGATGAGCCGCTCTTGTGTCTGATTTGCTTTTAATTATTCATGAAGCTCAGCGTCTTCTCAAATGCTTCTTGCCACTGAGTTTGTTCTCGAGTGGTTGGTTCTTTGTTGAAAAAAAAGTCCACATATTAAGTTATATTGTTTCCTCCAGGAAGTGCTCGTTTTCCTCAAGAGAATACGCGGAAGCTCTCACTTCCCACAACACACGGGAGTTTCGCGCTTCCTGTAGAAAAAGAGACCATTCACTTCAGCAACAGCCAAACACAGAGCACTTGAAACCACATCCGAGGACTCATCAAAGGAAACCACTTCTGGTTTTAAGGGCGTGTGTTCGCGGGGCTTCAGAGGTGAACTCATAGACTTCACACAGAGGAAGAAGTCATTTCACACTGCAAAGATAAATTTTACACAAGAGAAAGAGAGCGAGATCGCCAGTTGTTTAGCTCAAGTGAGTTTTGAGCCTAAGGAAATGTCAAAATCTTGAGATAAGGAGGCTGGTCTTTTTCTTCTTCTTCTTCAAGTTTTTATTTAAATTCTACTTACTTAACAGAGATGGTAAAATTGGTTTCAGGTGTAGAATTCAGTGAGTCATCACTTACACACAACACCCAGTGTTCATCCCAACAAGTGCCCTCCTTAATGCCCATCACCCATCTAGCCCATCCCCCCCATCTCCCTCCCTCAACCCTCAGTTCGTTCTCTTTAATGAAGGATCTCTCACGGTTTGCTTCCCCCTCTCTTTTCTTTCTTCTCCTATGTCCATCCATTTTGTTTCTTAAATTCCACATACGAGTGAAATCGTATGGTATTTGTCTTTCTCTGACTGACTTATTTGTTTTGCATAATACACTTTAGCTCCATCTGTGTCATTGCGAATGGCAAGATTTCATTCTTTTTGGTGGCTGAGTAAAATTCCATTGTATATATATATATATCACATCGTCTTTATCCATTCATCAGTCGATGGACATTTGGGCTCTCTCCATAGTTTGGCTATTGTTGATAGTGCCACTATAAACATCGGGGTGCATGTACCCCTTGGAGTCTGTATTTTTGTATCCTTTGGGTAAATACCTAGTAGTACAATTGCTGGACGGTAGCGTAGTTCTATTTTTAGTGTTTTGAGGAACCTCCATGCTGTTTTCCAGAGCGGCTGCACCAGTATGCATTCCCACCAGCAGTGCAGGAGCGTTCTAAGGCGGCTGGTCTTGATGGATTGATACCATTCACGTCCATCCCTTCCTTTATCCCACAGGCTGAAAAACTGAAAAGTACACGTCTCCCCCTCTCCTTTGCGGCCGGAGTTTCAGATGTGAATTAGGCTCTGGCAGTTAGACGCTGGGGCCCAAGATTTGGGAGGAGCGGGTGAGATGGGGTGTGAGGAGAAGCAAGGTCGAGAGAAACTGTGCTCTTCAGCATTCCGGCATTGTGGGCACCCCTTCCTGGAGCCAGGGTGGCCCTCGATGTCCAGGTCACAGGAGTCATGGGGGGGTTCCAGATCATTCTCGGGGGCCGCAGCTCAGAACCCCCTCCTCCATCCCTTCTGATGACTTTAAAAGCCTCTAATTCCTTTACCGCTACAATCAGTAGGCATAGCTTCTCTTTCCCCCAGCTGAACCCTGACTGATACAGCTCACATATTCTTATCTCCATGGAACCAGGCAAGATGCGAGAAAGAAAAGCCTGGACAAAAGGCGACGCGGTCATGAGTCATGCTTATTTTGGGTTTCCTAATAGCACTCTAGGCGGATAACCTCATCGCTGTAGAAAATGTGAAATGTGCAAGGAAGGCCAAGGAACAAAATAAAAATCATCTGTTACTCCACAAAGATCAAATATTGATGAGAAGAACACATTCAGCCCCACCCGAGATGTAGTCCTAATGGGCCTTTTGCTGTTCGTTTGTCTGCAGAATCGCAGCCTCAGCCAAGGGCAGCCTGGGGTGATTTTGGCGCTCGCACTTAGTAATTAATGCAACGCTACAGAGGAACTCCCAGCCCCTTCCCAAGAGTAAGGGAGAAAAGTCGTGGCACCGGAATGTGACAAAATACCCTTTCTGCCTCCTCGTTCTAACCCACTTGGCAATAGTACCAGGAGGCTGAGTATCTGTACCCCTTCCCTCTTCAATCACCCGCCCCCCCCCATTCCTAGAGGGGTTCCTCCATGTCCCTCTAGCCCAAGCTACAACCTAAAATCGATTTGTCTCCTGATTTCAGCTGGGCCTCTCCTTTGCACCTTTCATCCAAGGCCAAAGTTTCCTTCCAGGGACCTCTTTCCTCTCTGTCCTAGAGAAAAGAATGTTAATAATAGCTGTCATTTACTGAATGCTCTAAGCTGCTAAGCAGGCACCCCTCATAAGAACCCTGCAGAGTAGAATTATTCTCAGGGTACAGATGAGAGGCTCAGAGAGGTTGAGTCCATTTCCCAACACTCTACAACTCATGAGAAAGTAGACGCCGTGTTCAAGCCCACAACCATCAGGACGCAAAGCCAGTTTTAATCCTTGGGCCGTGTCCCACTCTTAGGGACCCAGCAAAGTGCCCTTGACCTGCTGCTGTCTTCGGGGAAGCTGTCGCTCCACACAGAGGTCTGTTTGTTCACAAATGCCTTTTTTTCCCCTTAAACACCTTTACTGAGATCTAATTCACATACCAGAAAATTCACATGCCGTAGGTTCTTAGTATACTCAGAGTTGCGCATCAGTCACTACTATTGGATTCCAGAACAATTTCATGGCTCCGAAAAGAAATCTCATTCCCTATTCGCAGTCACGCCTACTCCCTCCACCCTCTATCCCTGGAAATCACTCCTCTACTATTTGTTTCTATCGATTTGCCTGTCTGGACATTGCATGGAAATGGAATCATACAACCGGAACTGTATTCCTTTTTACGGCCAAAGAATATTCCATCGTATAGGTAGCCCACATGTTGTTTATCCATTCATCAGTTGATGGACACCCGGGTTGTTTTTACTTTCTGGCTATTATGAATCGCGCTACAATGAGTGTTTGCGTATGGAGTTTTGTGTGGACCCATATTTTCAGTTCTCTTGGGTATGTACTTAGGAATAGAATTGCTGGATCATGTGGTGAATCTATTTTACCTTTTTGAGAAATTGCTAAGTTCTCTATAGCAGCTGGACCATCTTACATTCCCACCAGCAACATATGAGGGTTAATTTCTCCATGCATTTGTTACCATTCATCTTTTTTTTGAAGTTTATTTATTTATTTATTTTGAGAGAGAGAGAGAGAGAGAGAGAGAGAGAGAGAGACCAGGTAGGGGAGGGGCAAAGAAAGAGGGAGAGAGGAAATCGCAAGCAGGCTCCGCACTACTGTTAGTGCGGAGCCTGATTCGGGGCTCAAACTCATGAACTGTGAGATCATGACCTGAGCCGAAGTCAGACGCTTAACTGACTGAGCCACCCAGGCGCCCACCATCTTGTTTATTATAGCCGTCTTAGGAACTGTGAGGTCGTATCCCATTGCGGTTTGGTCTGTATTTCCCTAATGACTAATGATGTTGAGCATCTTTTCATGTGTTTTTTGACCATTTGTATATCTTTTCGTTGATTGTTCACTGTCTCTTCAAGTCCTTTGCCTGTTTTTAGTAGGGTTATTGGTATTTTTATTATTGGTTTGTAAGAGTTCTTCATATTTCCTGGGTATAAGTCCCTTGTCAGATATACGATTTGGTAATAATTTCTCTCATTTTCTGTTCTGTCTTTTCTACTTCTTATTTTGATGAAATCCAAGGTATCTGTTTTTTTTCTTTTGTTGCTATGCTTTGTGGGTATCATTTAAGAAACTATTGCCTAATACAAGTCATGAAGATTTACTCCTATGTTTTCTTCTTTTTTTTTTTTAAATTTTTTTTAATGTTTATTTACTTTTGAGAGACAGAGCATGTGCAGGGGAAGGGCAGAGAGAGAGAGGCAGACGCAGAATCCGAAGCAGGCTCCAGGCTCTGAGCCATCAGCACAGAGCTCGACGCAGGGCTCAAACTCACAGACCGTGAGATCGTGACCTGATCTGAAGTCGGCTGCTTAACCGACTGAGCGACCCAGGCACCCCTCCTATGTTTTCTTCTAAAGGTTTTATAGTTTTAGCTCTCTATGTATGTCTTTGATTTATTTTGAGTTAATTTTTGCATTAAGTTGGATTTTGTATTGAATTAGATTTTGTATATTGGTGTGAGGTAAGGTTACAATTTCACTCTTTTGCATATGGCTACCCAGTCTCAACACCATTGACAGCAAATGTCTCAACACCATTTGTTGAAGAGACTATTCTTTCCCCATTGAATAGTCTTGACAGCCTTATCAAAAATCAATTGCCATTGATGTATGGATTTATTTCAGGATTCTCAATCCTATATCATTGATCTACGTATCTATCCTTATGCCAATACCACACCATTTTGGTTACTATAGCTTTGGAGCAAGTTTTCAGACTGCGAAACGTGGGTCCTCCAACTTTGTTTTTCTTTTCAAGATTGCTTTGGCTATTGTTTTGGCCATTCAGGGTCACTTGTAGTTCCATATGAATATTAGTATCAACTTATCCATTTCTGTAAAAAAAAAACAAAACAGTTGTAATTTTGATAGGAATTGTACTGGATCTGTGGGTCAATTTGAGAGTACTGCCATCCTAACAATATTAATTCTTCCGATCCATGAACATGGGATGTCTACCCATGTCTTTAGGTCTTCTTTAATTTCTTTCAGCAGTGATGTATAGTTTTGAGCGTATATTTCCTGTTCTTTCTTTGAGTTTATTCGTAAGTATTTTATCCTTTTTGATACTATTGTAAACAAAATTGTTTATAAATTTCATTTTCAGACTGGTCATTGTTAGCATATAGAAATACAGTTGACTTTTATAGATTGGTCTTGTATCCTGCAGGTATGTTCAACTCATTTAATTGTTCTAATGGACTTTTTTTCTCCTCCAGCCTTTTCATATACAGTATCATATCATCTATGAACAGTCATCATTTTACTTCTCCTTTTCCGACATGAATGCCTTTTATTCCTTTTCCTTGCCCAATTTCCCTGGTTAGAATCTCTAACATGAGGAGTAAAGTATCTACTTTTTCACTGTTAAGTGTGATATAGCACCAAAGTTTTCATAGATGACCTTGACCAGATTGAAGAACTTCAATTCTATTCCCAGATATGAGTATGTTTATCGTGAGGGGTACCTGAAAGAATGTTGTATTTTGTCAAGCAGTTCTCCTGTGTCTGTTGAGATGATGACGTGGGTTTTATCGTTCACCGTATTAATATGCTAGATTACATTGATACTCATAAACTCTTGGCGTATGGGTTTGAGAGAAATCCCTGGCAGGAGGAGACTGTACACAATGGAATCAGTGACGATTACTGAGAATATTTGATGTCACCCAGTTAAATCCCCTGAGCACCAAAGCAGCAATTCCCTGATTCATCCCAAAGGACACCCCCGCTCTCTGTTTGAAAACCTCTAGTGATAGGAAACTCACCTTCTAGGACAGAGAGAAGTGGCAGGCCCGGGAGCAAACAAGCAATTTTTTTAACAAGAGTCAGAGCATTCTTCATTGTATAAGACAGAAACCCCACCTCCAACCAAATGAAGTGAAAGGAGATTTGTTAGAAAGCTTTTGGGGTTGTCAAAGAATCGAAGGAAGATCTTCACGGATTGGGACAGCTCAGAGCTCCCAAGGATTGGAAATGGACGGCAGGCCCCTGTCACGACTTCCCCTCACCTCCCTGCTTCTCTGTGACTTCCCTGCCAGCTCTAGTCAGAAAAGTGCCAAGGAGGGACTCTGGTTGGCCTGTCCTGGGTCGCATGCTTTCACCGTGGTCAGGGGAATGAGCTTCTCCCCATGGCCCCACTTGGGTTGCGGGGCCTTTCCCCTTGGCAGGAGGCGTGATGGAGCAGGAGAGAATCTGCCCCCAGGGGCAAAACCAATTATTACCAGGAGGACGATAAGAGGGGGACTGGGCTGACACCCGCATCATCTCTTGCCAATCCCTTTTGGGCATCGCTCTATGAAGATTCATTCTTCAGGTAGAGACGTGATATCGAAGGAAATTTGAGGGACTCTCTTACCTCCACTGAAACGTCATGAGGCGAATTCATCAAAGAACTGAGCCCTAACACGGAGACGCTTACAGGGCTAGGACCCAAGGTGGCATGTATATTAGTTTTCTAGACCCGCCATAACCAAGTACCATAACTGGGAGGCTTCAAACCACACAGATTTACTTTCTTACAGTACTGGAGGCCAGAAGTCCAAGATTAAGGTGGTGACGGGGCTTGGCGGCTTCTGAGGCATCTCTCCTCGGCTTGCCGATGGCTGCCTTCTCGCCGAGTCCTCACAGGGTCTTTCCTCTGTGCGCCCATATTCCTGGTGTCTCTGTGTGTGTCCTAATCTCCTCTTCTTGTAAAGACACTGGTCAGACTGGATTGGGGCCCACCTTAATGGTATCATTTCAGGTTAGTTACCTCTTTAAAGGCCCTATTTCCAAATATAGTCACATCCTGAGGTATTGGGTTTAGGGCTTCAAGAGATGAATTTGGCAGGGGCGTGGGGAGAGGCACAATTTTATCCACAGAAGCAAGTTAGAAGATATGTAGCAAGTGATACTTTATGAGATTACTTTTATTTTGGAGCCAGAAAGAGAAACCTGCGTTTGAGTTCGTGAGTAAGGAGCCAGGTGGCCCAAGATGACCAAGATACCATCTGCAGTTGGAGAGGTCACCACATGTCAGCGGAATAGATTTTCTGCCCAGCCCACCCATTTTACAGATGAGGAAGCTGGGGTGCGGGGAAGAGGCCTACCCCAAGGTCACACAAACTAAAAGCCCCTGCGGAAAAGTCAAACGCATGGGGAGTCAGAGTGGATGGGGCAGAGACAGCTGTCCACCAGAGAGTCCCTTCCACACTGTGAGGAGAGGCACCCAGGCTGGGACTCCATTCCCCAGCCCCTCTGCATCTATGTGTGTCCACCTGTCGTGGGCAGGATCCCAGCAGGAAACACAAGGCACACTCGTACCGGACAATTATGAAAAGTTTAATAATGAGACCATTTCCAAGGATGCCTGCGGGGTGTGGGGAAAGCAGCAAATTGATGGCGCAGTTTCCTGGGGCTGCCAACAGGGGGCAGAAGTTCCCACCTTTCCGTCTAAAAGGGCGAGTGGAGGGAACGGGAACACAACTTGGAGAGAGTGACCGTATAGAGAGGGTAGTGACAGAAAAGTGGCCTTTAGTAGGAGAACATAGTCACCCTATGGACCTGGTTGGGACTGGGGGGGAAGTCCCCAGTTAAGGAGGGACTGGAGGAAATACGTACCTTGGCCACGCTCCCCAGTTTTCTACCAGTGACTTCCTTGACCAAACCCAACTCAAGACACAGTTGCCCATCGGTGCAATCCATGCCGGTCAGTCTCCCGGCCACGGGACAGGATACAGAAGGCTGGAAGTGGGACGAGTAAGGGTAGGAAGTCATTCAGTGAGAGCCAGGAACGTGTCTGTATGCTATCTCCCTGAGTTCTGACCACGGAATGCAGGCAGAAGTGGTGGATGCCCCCGCCCTGGCTCTCGCCCAGGAAAACACCCTCCCAATCTTCTATGCTCTCCCCCACCTGCTGGCCAGAGGTCAAGCCCCCATGGAAACTACGTGAAGAAATCATAGTGGTTCTCCATCAACCCGAGTCCCCAGAGGGCTTCATGGAAAGGATCCCCTCCCCCACCCCACCCCCCACCAAACTCAGCGTGACTAGGAAACAAACGCCTACCGTGTTAAACCGCTGAGATTCCAGTGTGTGTGCTGCAGCTAGTGTTACCTTCACGAATACAGTAGAAGCGGATTCATCGGGACTGACCTCCTTAGAAGAGGAGCCAGATTTTGATCTGGGCGGGTCCAATTGACCATAAAGTCAAATGAACGAATTCGAATTCGCATTATCAGAAAGGCACTTCATCTGGCCGAAAATAACGATGCGGGGGAGCCACAAAGCCTTCGATTCTGCCATTTCTTTGGGGACCTGCCGTTGGCTCTAGTTCACATCTTCTGCTTTTGTCACCCGTCCTTTTCTCTTTTAGTGACCAATCGAGACCCGAGCTGACTCACTCTCCAGCCAGGAAAACAGGATCTGATCGTAACCCTCATAAGGGACAGTAGGGAGAAGAGTGCTTCGTCAGACGCTTCCGAGTCTGTCTGGAAATTTACACACCGTGCGCGGCCGCCTCCAGGTATCTGCACGCTGATAACCTGCTATCTACCCTCCGTCCCAGGCCACAGGGAGAGGACCCAGCCAGAGTGTGTGACAGAGGGAAATCCCTTCCTGATAAGAGCTGCTGGGATTTCAAGAGCCATATTTAGAACTCTGGGGCTTTCCAGCCAGAGCGCTTTCAGCAAGCGCTGAGTTGAGAGGTTGAGATGGGCCCGACCCGGAGAGCTGAGGCCTGTGCCGGAGAATTTATGACCTCGTTGGCCTTAGCTTGCGGCTCCCCCACAGGCCAAAGAGGGAAATAGAGAGGAGTAGCTCTGGGGCTTCTCCTCCCAGCCTGTCCATTAGGATTGCATGTGATTGCGCAAAACAGAAACTAACAACAGTGTCTCTGAAAAAACACTCAGGGTCTATCCCGCTTTCACGGTGGGAACCCCTGGCCAAGGAAAAGGGGGAGAGAGAGGGAGAAATTGATGAAGACTTGGCCGTACTTCCGTATTCGTCACATCCCTGACGGCTCAATTTAAAATTGCCCCCCCCCACTTGACTCTATTGTTTTTTCCTTCCGGGCACTTCCCACCCCACCTGACATCAGATGCGGTATTTATTGTTTACGTATCTGTCTTCCCTAGTTTCTAGAAAGGGTGCCTACCTTCCAGCGCAACAAATATTTGTTACATAATTTGTTACATTTCATTCCCAGTTTCTCAACCACGGAATGTGGCAAGCGGGGTACAGGATGCTGGTAGCCGCTTTACAGATAGGGAAACTGAGGCCCAGAAGGTTGACTTCACGAAAGCCACCAGAGAACTCAAGTAGCCCCAGTCCTTTTGATTCCTGATCAAAGCGCCCCCATCCCGCCCCGGAGCAGGGCAGGGTGGGAGAGGTGGGAGGAGGAGGAGGGGGAGGGAGAGAGGCTTTTGACATGCCCCTGGCTTGTGTCCCAGACTTAGGAAAGATCTCATCTGGCCTCTGCTCAAAACTTTGATAAGCTACTCAGGGATAAGGTGATAAGAGGAGATAATAAATTATTCTGACGAAGAGCCTGGGACTAGGGATTTTAGAAGCCAGTGGCCTGAGGGTTGAGAAAGGAAAGGTTCCATTATCGCTGAACGGATAGCTTTCTGGTGCCCTCGATGCCATTTCACTCCCACCCCCAACCCCCACTATGTACTCTGCCCCCAGAGGTGGTGAGCTCCCCATCTGCGGAGGTGTTTAAACAAGGACTGGATGTCCGCTTATGGAGTAGGCCTGGGCTGGAGCTGTGTGTTCACATCCGCGGAGAAGGCAGGCTCACAGCAACACAGATTCTGTCAACCGGCGGTAGGCCCCCACACCCGCACCAAAAAGAGACCTTGCGCCACCTGGTGGACGTGACTTTAAACTGCAGGCCTTTCCAGGGAGAGAAGCCCACAGCCGGGTGTCCCCGGTATCCTGGGCGGTGAAGACAGAATAGAGGCTCTGCCAGTTTCACAAGGACCTGCATTCGTTCGTGAGGGCTCAGCACGGCCTCTGCGCTGGGTCAGGCCCCAGCAGGCTTCAGAGAGGCCACTGTTACGGGGAGGAATTAACTCTCAGGACTCGGGGCTTGCTAAGGCACGTCCCTGGGATTGGAGGGGACACATCCCCCCTAAAAATTATTCCGGATTCCTGGGAAGACAAACCCAGAAGCCACCTGGCAGGAGGAGGCTTACTTCTTCGTTCTGCTTATCTTTGGATTTGGGAGTGACCTTGAACTGTCTTTGCCAGGAAGTAAAATTTCCCAGTTCAGTTCAGCATGAGCCTCTGTGAAACCACCCACCACACACAAAAAAGTAACAATAATTAAAAAAAAAATTCCTTTGGGGAACCTGAGTGGCTCAGTCAGTTAAGGGTCCGACTTCGGCTCAGGTCATGATCTCACAGTTCATGGGTTCAAGCCCCGCATCGGGCTCTGTGCTGACAGCTCAGAGCCTGGTGCCTGCTTCGGATTCTTCGTCTCCCTCTCTCTCTCTCTGCCCCTCCCCCATTCACCTCTGTCTCTCTCTCTCCCCCTTCTCTCTCAAAAATAAATAAACGCTAAAAAAATTTTTTAAAAAACACTCTTTTAAAAGCTTCTGCCCCACGGACATCGTATCCTGAAGGATTCCGTGTCCCGCAGAACAGATTTTCATTCTGTTCATTGTCCTCCTGCTTCGGTATCATCATCACAGGCCTCTACAACCGCCGGCAGGAGCCGCCACAGGCAGCGGCCGTCAGCATTGCTACGCAGCGTCCGTTTAATTGTGCAAAAGCACAATCGGGGCAGAGCCGTCCCATCTGAGGGGAGCCTAGACTCCCCTCCGCCCCCCTAAAACACTGAAGCGGCTCGGCTCCCAGCCCAGGCCGCCGTCTGCTCGGCGGGGTGGCGCCGGGGACCCTGAGCGAAGCGGGCGCCCCGCCCCAGGCCAGCGGCTCCTCTCGCCACTTCTCCTTTTGGTTCCACTTCGGTTCTGGGAAAAGGGCCTGGTTTTAATGAATGGTTCATCCCGAGCCTGGTCCTGGGCTCCTGTGGGGTGGGGCAGGGGGCCCGGGCACAGGGCGACTCCCTGCTCGGGCGTCTGTTGGGTGGACGCCTGGGGGCTCCCTGTGGACTGGCTCTAAATAATGATTCTTCCTCACAGCCTCAGTTGCCCCGTGAAGTGGGGTATGCGCGGTTGGTGCTGTTGGGACCCAGAGGTCCTCGTGGGTCAACCATGGGACAGCCGCTCCCTGTCCCCAAAGGCTGTGTCCTCGCCCTCCTGAGGGTGTCGCCCCAGTCCTGGTCTGCTTTCCTGCCTTAGCCAGCAAGGCTGAACCAAGCCCGTAACTCGGGGACCCCTTCGCCTTCCCCCAGGGACGGGCGTCTGCACTCAGCCCTGCTCCCGAGTCCCCCGACCCCCCTCAGCTCACCGTGATTAGAAAGCCCGCAGCCCCACCACACACCCCGGCCCTCCAGAAACGGGGCCAACAGAGACAGAAGCCCATACGATCCTTTTTTTTTTTTTTTAAGTTCATTTATTAAAACCGGGGACCTGGGTGACTCAGTCGGTAAGCATAGGACTTTGCCTCAGGTCACGATCTCACTGTTCATGGGTCGAACCCCTCACAGAGGGCTCTGTGCTGACAGCTCAGAGCCTGGAGCCTGCTTTGGATTCCGTGTCTCTCTCTGCCCCTCCCCAACTTGTGTGTGTACTTTCTCTCTCTCTCTCAAAAATAAATAAACATTAAAAAAATTTTTAAAAAATATTTATTTATTTTTGAGAGAGAGAGAGAGCGCGCACCTGAGCAGGGGAAGGGCAGAGAGAGAATCCCCAGCCAGCTCGGTGCTGTCAGCCCAGAGCCCGTCTCGGGTCTCAGTCCTGAACTGTGTGAGATCAGGCCTGAGCCAAGATCAAAAGTGGACACTCGACCACCTGAGCCACCCAGGCGCCCCCAATCCTTCTTAGGGACACTCTGGCACCTCCCAAGCAGAATTCACCAGTGCCACTTTGTCCCCCGCTGTCTCCAGCGGGCATGCCTCTCACTGAACCTCTCCCTGGGGACTGCGACAACGTCCCATGTGTGAACTTCCCGAACGCAGGGCCGCACCCCTCTGTGTGCCACCAGCTTCCCGCCCCGTGTCAGCAATTCACTCACAGGGATTTTGGAATTTTAAAAAACTCGGTTCACGACTAAAATATTTTTAAAACATGCACATTCTGATTTCAGAACAACATACTTAAAAAATTTTTTAATATTTTTTTAATGTTTATTTTTGAGAGAGAGAGACAGAGAGACAGAGTGCAAGCTGGGGAAGGGCAGAGAGAGAGGGAGACACAGAATCCGAAACAGGCTCCAGGCTCTGATGAGCCATCAGCACAGAGCCCGATGCAGGGCTCGAACTCACAGACCGTGAGACCATGACCTGGGCTGAATTCGGATGCTCAACTGACTAAGCCTCCCAGGCGACCCTGGAACAATATACTTTTTAAACCCTCCACACAAACCGTGGAGGTGTCCCAGCAGCGGCTTGGTTCAGAAGTCCCACTGGGCGGCCAAGCCGGCACAGAGGAGGCGACCCGAGTCCTTCTGAGCCATGAGCACCTTCACAGGTACCACCAGCAGCTGGATAGTTTGGGGGTATCAAGACCTTACTCTGGAAATGTAGGCGTTTTCTGTTCATCTCTATAAAACCTCAGAGAGAACACCTGGGCAGAAAACGTGGGTTAACCTCGTGGGGAGGGACCGGAACAAGAAGCCAAGAAAGGTCGTCACCACTAGGCTCCTCCACGAGAGAGAAGACGGGTCACCAGCATCAAGGAGCCTGAGACGCGGCAGGGTCGCCACAATGGAAGGAAGTGCTTGCTAGATGTTGTCGCCTGAAACTGACATAGTGTTCTAGTCAACCATGCCTCAGTGGAGCCAGGGGGATGTGGGCTTTCCTTGCGAGGGAAAAAGACTGTTGGCAAGAATCCACGTGGCAGAGGAGATGAAGAACGATGGAGCCCGTGCTCCCGCGGCAGCACCTGTGCGTGGCTTGACTGGATGGAGACAGTCACCAGTGTCATTTATTTCATTAAGGAACTGCTTAACACGCTCACTTTTTAAATAAATTATTTATTTACTGTTGACTTTAATACTAGCTGGCAAAAAAAAAAAAAAGAGAGAGAGAGAGAGCAAGACAAGAGAGACAGGGCCGGCTACTTTTTCAGATCATGAGAACATACGTCCTGCTTTGTAAAATTATTTGTGAGGAAGTCCATTCCGACATGTCCCCGGCGAGCCACTGCTTTTCAAGAACCTATGTCAAAAATGGGTGTACACCCAGAGCCTCCCCTGATGCCAGGTACACAGCAAGTGCTCAATTAATGCCGGTGGAGGGAAAGGCTGAATGCATCCTTGAATTCCTGGCACCGAGGTGTATATCTCATGCCAGGGCCTGGTGCGCCTGGGGAGATGGGGAAAGGGTGGAGACCAGCGCCCTCCCTGGGAACGAGTGGAGAGGCCAGGGCTCCGGGCCCCGGAGGGGGGGGAGTCTGTCCAAGCCCAGGCCCCAGTGGTCCCAGTGCTGGGTGCGATTCATCACCCTGGGTGGAGACGTCGTCACTAGGATACACAGCTGTTAACAGCCATTAGCAGACCCAATGGGCAACGGCCAACGTCGTACCTAGAAGAAGTAACCTACAAGACTGCATTAGGAGTCGGCAGGCTGAGCTGGGCCGTGTGTCCTTGAGCAAGTCACTCCCCCTCTCTGGCCCCAGTAGCCTTCTCAATAAAAGGAGAGTCTGGACCCGCTGACTGTGACAGGCTTTCCCAGCCCAGTTGTGCGGATCGGGGTTAAAGAGGGTGAGAAAAGCTACGGGGCAGGGGTTCATCCCGGAGCAAAGTCAAGGAAATGGAACAGTCTGCGGGCCGATGACACAACGGCCAAGGATTTTCCTACTGACCCTTTTGGCCAAGACCACCTGGCCGGCCGCCTCCGGTGTGGAACGGTCGAGGGCCCCGGGCGGGACCAAGCCAGGACATAAGCCCCGCTCATGAGGGGGTCACGGCTTTGAGGCCCAAAGTCCGAGAATCCTTATCAGCTTCTGTACGGTGGTTCAAAGCCAGTTCAGGCTCAGCCAGACGGGGGATTTCCTGACCTGCCGGAGGCTGGAGGCAGAAGTGGTTTCCTCCTTCCCAGAAAGAAGATGTGACTACAAGAAGTTCTGTTTTCAACGAAGTGAAACACCCCCTCCCCTTTCTCTCCCAGACCTTACTGGAGGGGTCACAGGGCAGAGGCTCCGACCCCCTGGGGAGACCCCAGCCGGTCCTGGGTTGGGGGGGAGGGTTGCAGAGCAGAGAGAAGCCGAACCAATAGCCCAGAGACACTTTCCTGTTGTAGGGCAGCTTTGGGGTTGCCGAGTCCTCTTGGCTAACTCGGGTTGAGTACCCCTCACAGAGCAGGCGCCCACTAAGTGCGTCACAACCGCCGTCTTAGGAAGACTTCTGGCAATCCTGAGAGATCGGGGCAGGACTGGCCTCTGCATTTTGCGGATGAGAAGCCTGAGGCTCCAGAGAAGAGAAACAACTTGCCCAAGGTCACACGGCAGGCCCAGGACTGGGAGCACACGATACCACAGGCGGGAGAGAGAGTGACCATCTTCCCTGGGTCATTGTCTCGGAGGCACCAAAGTGCTGAAAACTCCGGACATGGAGGTCGGGCCAAGTGAAATGAACCGTTCAGCAGAGACGCTGAGGGCAGAGAGGTAGGGCCACGGCCTCTGCTTGAGAAGCGCCCTGGGGCGCCTGGGTGGCTCAGTCGGTTAGGCGGCCGACTTCGGCTCAGGTCATGATCTTGCGGTCTGTGAGTTCGAGCCCCGTGTCGGGCTCTGTGCTGACGGCTCAGAGCCTGGAGCCTGCTTCGGATTCTGTGTCTCCCTCTCTCTCTGCCCTCCTCCTGCTCACGCTCTGTCTCTATGCCTCAAAAATAAATAAACGTTAAAAAAAATTAAAAAAAAAAAGAGAGAGAAGCGCCCAATACACTCGGAGTCACTAAAACAAACCAAGTCATAGCACTGGGTTTTGGAGAGACGTCCCAGTTCTGCAAGCCTCTGTCTCCATCTCCCCATCTTTAAACTTCAGGGGTTTGGAGTATGAATTGAATGAGATAAATTATAGGAAGGACCCTTAGCTCAGCACATAGTGAACACTTATACATCAGTTACTATTATTATTATTATTATTATTATTACCAAGACAGACGAAACAGTACTCCTTCTCCCCATGCAGCATCAGCCCCCCAAGTGCGAGTTGTCATGAGCTCATCCCTTTCATAAATAAGGAAAGTTAAGGTCCAGTAAGGGACCTTCCTCTGCTTCCTTCTTCCGTAAGTTGAAGGAATTGGGCCGGATGCTCACACTCCCAAGCTGGGCAGGCGGCAGGGGGCAGGGCAGAGATAGGGATCACCCCCTGCGCCCCACTGAGCCCCAGGGCTGCCCTCCCTGAGAGCCATCCCCCTCCCCCACAATGTCCCGAATGTGAGGCCTCCTAGTTCCCAGCCTCCCAGGTGCCGGGGTAGCTCTGAGGTCCGAGACAACAGCTGTGACGCCTGGAGCATAAGACCAGCTGGGGATCCCTGCCGCCCCGAGGGGGAGGAGGCCACCACGCAGCGAGCTGCCTTCCCGGGAGACTCGGTTGGTGCCCAGAATCCACCTGCCCCTCAGGGAGAGACTTCCAGCATCTCCATCCTGCCCCGCTCCAGGCTGTCTCGTCGCTCCTTGTCCCGGGTGACCTTCCTGGGCGTCTTCAGAAATCTGGAATTCAGGCCCCAGCAGCAAATCAGCCCCTGCCCTAGCCGCGGAGAGTTTCCGGCCCGCCCAACCTGGGCCCTGCTTGCCCTTTTCACCTCGGCCCCTAGGCTCCTCACCTGAACAGGAGTTTCTGCCCAGGCTCTTTCTTGATGATGTTCAGCTTATAGTAGTGGCGCAGGGCACGCGACATCTTCTCGTAGGTCATGTTCACCCGGTTCTAGAAGGCAAAGTGGTCCCGCCTGATCCTCCGCTCCCTACCCCGTTCCTTCCAGGCCTTGGCTTCCATGCCTGGAAAGGAGCAGGTTGAACCGGACGGCTTCTGAAGCCCCTCAGCCCGGGGTTCTGTGAGGGGTTATGAGAGTTCTCTTGAGTTTGGAAGGAGAAAGGCAGGGGAAGGCTGGAGGAGAAATAATGAGTGCTACCTACGGGGCTGGGAACCGTGGGGCAGGAGTGAATCGCGCGTTGCTTTTAAATAGCAAAAGTCACAGGTAGGAACAAATAAATCTACATTGAGTTGGAGATGCAGACGGCTAGCGCGGTCAGGGGGCACCATGGTAGGAGCAGCTCCCCACGAGCTGCGTGACTTGAGCCAAGTTGTTTTCTTTTTCTCCCTCCGAGGGGTGGGCAGCGCAGAGGAAGGGCAAAGAGGCTGGGTTTTGGTGTCGACACAAAGCAGCCGCGTGGCCCCAGGTCAAGTTTCTTTACCTCTCTGCCTCTGTTTCCCCATCCATCTCACAGGCTTGTTTGAGGATTAAAGGAGCTAATCCACGGAGCACTGAGCACAGTGCGTGGCAGGTAGTATAGGTTCGCTAAACGGCATTGCTGCTCTCTGGGCCTCGGTTTCCCTCCCTGCACTATTTGGGGACTGGACCAGGTAAGCACGACGGAACTTGAGTCAGCTGCATCCTTCCAGCCCCCGGCACCACATCCAGAGGCAGCGGGAGTGGAGCCTCGAGCCACGCGCTCTGTGTTCAGCCCCTGCTCTGTCACCGACTGCCCGCACGCTCTTGGAGAAACTGCTCCGCGCCTCCATTTCCCCTCCGATGCGGAGGATTAAATGAGTTAATATGGGGAAAGCCCTCAGAGCAGCGCCTGGCAGTCGGATGCTATGCCATTTTAGGGAATGCTATCTACTGTCAGTTACTATTGTTGCTAATAATTTTTTTTTAAGACTCCTTCTTTTTTAGTTAAATGACTTTATTTACAGACAAGGACACTCGCTTTATATCACGAGCGTAAATCAAGAAACCGACATCGTAGTTAAAACTTTTCATCTTACTTCGTACGGAAATAAATACCGAATTATTAGAACTTGGAGTAAACCACCTAGGGCCCTCTGGTAGACGCCCTTTTTAGGTGTAGGCGTCCCTCACGCCGGGAATGCTGGCCCCGGTGGCTCCCGGGCGCTTCCAACCCTGACACCCGATGCTCCCGTGGGGCCTGAGACCTGGATGGCTGCCCCAGCTTCCCCCCACCCCCCGGAAACCAGCGTCCTCATCTGGCCCAACCGGCCCGCAGCACGTGTGGCACAACTCATGGAAACATGCTTTGAAAGTTTCATGGGGCGCCTGGGTGGCTCAGTCGGTTGAGCATCCGACTTCGGCTCAGGTCATGATCTCGCGGTTCGTGAGTTCGAGCCCCATGTCGGGCTCTGTGCTGACAGCTCAGAGCCCGGAGCCTGCTTTGGATTCTGTGTCTTCCTCGCTGTCTGCCCCTCCCCCGCTCACACTCTGTCTCTGTCTCTCTCTCAAAAGTAAATAAACATTCAGCAAAATTCAAACAGAAAAGTCCCAAGTGCCAAGCAAGGAGCAGGCAAGCTCTCCGAACTTCCAGGACAGTCCCCATCCTCAAGAAGTAATGCCCTGTCCCTCAGGATCTCCTAAAATAAACCATCCTGACACTTCTGGAGCTGCTGGCGGAGCCCCCGGCTGTTGAGGACTGTTCCCTAGTGCTCACGGGTCCACTGTGACCCCCTACTCTGTCCTCTTTGGAGGCGCGGAGGCCGCCCCGCCTGGCGGCTGAGGCTCACCTTGTGGTTTCCCCAGAGTCTGGCAAGCCCGTTCGGATCCACGACTCGGAAGACCTTGGCGTTCTTGTCTTCCCACCTGATGTAGGGCTCGTACCTGGGGTCGGAGAGCAGCTGGTACACGTAATCCCACAGCAGCCGGCAATCTGCAATGGAGCACGGGGGGCGGGGACAGGGCGCTCTCCTGGAGCCGTGAGGACACGCGATAGACAGGTGCTCTGGGGCTCACGAGGCCCGGGCCCAGACTTGCAGTGGGACGGTCAAGACGACAGTACTAGCAGGAACAGCCACTTGTGGGGACTTACTGTCTCTTTGATTCACCTTAACTCCAGGAAGTGGGTACTTTGGGAAGACGTGAAGAAAGGGCTCAGAGGGGTATGGACATGTCCCCGTCACCAAGCCCCTCAGTGGCAGGCAGATGAAGGAGTCTAATCCGGCCGCACAGACACCAAAGCCCTTCGCTTGGGGGCAGGTGGCAAGGGCAGGCGGTGGGGGTGCTGGATGGTGCCCAGGGGCCCGTCCCTGCCTCCAGGTCCCTGTCTGCCCCTCGCCCGGTCACTGGGCCCCTGGGTCTCTGTTAAATCAGGACTGTTAACCCCATCCCGTCAAGCCCCCTGATGAGAGGCTTAGGAAAATCAAACTTGCCATCGTGGAAGGCAGCGGCAGAGGGAAAGAACTTAAGTCGCCCTCCCTGGGCCACCTGGCTGGGTCATTTCAGGCAGGCCGCCTAACCTCTCCCGAGCCACAGTTTCCTTGTGGGGGGTGATATGACAATTCATTTACACAACAGATCCAACAACCCTTCGCACGGTGCCTGGTACAGAGGAAGCACTCAAAGAATAGTAAGCACTATTATTCAAAGGACCGAGTACTTGGGTTTCAGTGATCCCCAGTAGTTTCTGACCCGGGAGCCAGGCTTCTGCCCCCTCCGTGGAGTCTTAGAATAAATGTAGTTGCTCTACCCTTTGGAGAGGCAGCCAGTGTATCTGTCAGTCTGTCTGGCAGTCTGTTGGTCAACCCTTTAACGATGAATGTAGAGAGAAGTGGATTGCCTGGCTAGAGCTCAGGCTCTGGAGCCAGACTCCCCGGGGTCACATCCCAGCTCTGCCACTTACTGCTGTGTGATTGATCGCGGGGGAGTCACTTAACCTCTCTGCGCCTCGTTTTCCTTATCTGTAAAATGGGCCTAATAGTAACACCAACCTCAAAAAGCCAGTGTGGAATTAAATGCAGGTCTCAGAATCACACCTGGTTCATAGTAAGCACCCAACCATTTAAAAATCAATCAATAAATAAAGGGGCGCCTGGGTGGCTGGGTCGGTTGAGCGTTCAACTTTGGCTCGGGTCGTGATCTCTTGAGGTTTGTGAGCCTGAGCCCCACGTTGGGCTCGCTGCTGTCAGGACAGAGTCCACTTCGGATCCTCTGTCCCCCTCTCTCTGCCCCTCTCCTGCTTGTGCTCTCTCAAAAATAAATAAACATTAAAAATAAATAAACAAACAAACAAATAAAAATCTAAAGGAGAGAAATATTCCCTCTTGCACTACTGGTGGGAATGCAAACTGGTGCAGCCACTCCGGAAAACCAGTTATGGAGGCTCCTCAAAAAATTAAAAATAGAACCACCCTATGACCCAGCAACAGCACTGTTAGGAATTTATCCAAAGGATACAGGGGTGCGGATTCGTAGGGGCACAGGCACCCCAGTGTTTGTAGCAGCGCTATCGACAATAGCCCAAGTACGGAAAGAGCCCGAATGTCCATCGGCGGATGAATGGATAAAGGAGATGTGGTTTATATATACAATGGAGTGTTACTCGGCGAGCAAAAAGAAGGAAATCTTGCCATTTGCAGCAACGTGCATGGAACTAGACTGTATTATGCTAAGTGAAATAAGCCGGTCAGAGAAAGATAAATACTATATGATTTCACTCATATATGGAACTTAAGAAACTCAACAGATGAGCATAGGGGAAGGGAGGCAAAAATAAGATAAAAACAGACAGGGAGGCAAACCATAAGAGACAAAGACAGAGAACAAACTGAGGGTTGCTGGAGGGATGTGGGGTGGGGGATGGGCCAAATGGGTGATGGGCTTCAGGGAGGGCACTTGGGAGGAGTGCTGGCTGTTGCATGTAAACGATGAATCACTAAATTCTACTCCTGAAATCATTATTACACTATATGTTAAGTAACTTGGATTTAAATTAAGAAAAAAAAAGAAAGAAATTTCACTAAATAACAAAAAAAATAAAATAAAATAAATAGAAAATTAAAAAAACAGACTTTAAAAACAAAAACAAAAAAATTGAGGAGAGGAATACTCACCACGCCTATCTCACTGTCTGACTGTGACCGGCTAAACCGGAGACGGGATGGGCTTGGGGATCCTGGGCAGCACCGACTGCCGTGGCCAGATTGTGGCCAGTACACAGGACAGTCATCCCACACCCCGATAGCCCAGCACAGACCCTCTCATCACCCAGCTCAAAACAGCCCTCCTCCCTGTCACCCATAACCCCCTGGGACTTGGCCTCCGCACACCTCCCTCCTGGCCAGGGGCACCCGAGCCTCCTACTCACCGGCGATCCTGCCGTCGATGGGAGCCTCCGGCATCACGGGGGAGGAGCGGGCTCCCTCAGCCCTGCAGCTGAGCTCCGAACAGTGAGACACGTTGAGGGACTCCTCCCTGCCAAGGGGCCACCCAGTCAGGTGGCCCAAGGAGCTGGCAAACCCCAGGTGTGGTGGCTGCTGCAGGAGACCCGTTCGGGGGGCCAATTGAGGTGGCCCCGTCCCCTCTGCAAGCAGATGGGCACCGCTGATTCTGTGGGCCCAGAGCCACCCCCGGCCCCTCAGTGCACGCCTGGGATCCCAGTGGGGCAGCACTCCTAATGCTTTTCCTCCATCCAGCTCCCAGTTGGAAGGTCGGGGAGGTAGTGGAGGGCGTGGTTGAGGGCCAGACAGCCCCGGGTGCTAACCCCAGCTCCCAGACAAGTAACATAATCTCTCAAACCTGTTCCCACATCTGTAAAATCGTTGGCAAGGTCAAGGATGACAGAGCCACGCCCAGAATCCAGGCGCCTTGAATCTCAGTCCTATGTCCTCTCCATCCGCCCAACAAATATTTACCGAGAACCTTCCGTGGGCCAGGCAATGTTCTAAAAATCTCGGGGACACATCACTGAACTCAAAACCAGCCCCTGCCCTCATGGAGCTTATATTCTAGCATCGGGGAGTGGGAGATTGAAAAGGGAGGGAGATGATCGAAATAAAAAGAAAATAGAAAGGGTATACAAGATGGCAGGGGGGCAGGAATAAAGCACTATAGGGCAGATAAGGAATCCCAGGAGAGAGAGAGAGCTATGTGATGGTAGGGGCAGACCTCACTGACGTGTTAGCATCTCACAGACACCTGAAGGGAGTAGAGGAGTGAGCTATGTGGGTATCAAGAGGACAGAATGCCAGGCAGAGAGAGCAGCAGATGCCAAGGCCCTGAGGCAGGAGTGTCTCTGGCTTGTTCAATGAACACGGAGACCAGTGTGGCGGGAGAGGACGGCGGAGGGTGGGAGGTCAATGTAAAGACTGTGGCTTTGACTCTGAGCACGATGGGAACCATGGGAAGATTCTGAGCAGAGAAGCAACATGATCTGACTTGAGAACCTCTCTGGCTGCTCTATTGCGAATAGATCATGGGAGGTCCAGAGCAGAGCGAGGAGACCAGTGAGGAGGTTCTCCAGAGGTGATGGGAGGCTGGGCCACCGAAAGCAGCGGAGGTGTGTGAAACGGTTGGGTTCTGGATAGATTTTTTTTCATTTATTTTTTATTAAGTTTATTTTTGAGAGAGAGAGAGAGAGAGAGCAGGGGAGGGGCAAGGGGGGAGTGGTGACAAAGGATCCAAAGCGGGCTCCAAGCTGACAGCAGACAGCCCAATGCGGGGCTCAAGCTCACGAACCACAAGACCGTGACCTGAGCCAAAGCCGGACAGTCAACCGACTGAGCCACCCAGGTGCCCCTGGATAGATTTTGAAGGTAGAGCCAACAGGGTTTGTTGACGGTTGAGATGCTGTGATTCGGGTGGGAGACAGAGAAAACAATCAAAAGTGACATCCAACGTTTTGGCCAGAGCAATTGGGAGCATGAAGCTGCAGTTTGCTGAGATCAGGAAGCCCAGGAGAGGAGCAGGGTTGGGGGGAGGGGGGTGGGACAGGAATGAGGTGTTTGCTTTAGGAGCTTTTAGAGTTGAGACGTCCATTAGACATTCCAGGGGAAGGGTGGGGTGCACAAGTCTAGAATTCACAGAGGTCTGGGTATATGTAGGAATCGTCAGGACTAGCTGGTATTAAACACCCGAGACTAGATGAAATTACCTAGGTCTGCATGCGGATAGAGAAGAGACCCCCTGCACTCTGGGGTACCCCAACATTTAGAAGTAGGGGAGAAAGGGGCGCCTGGATGGCTCAGTTGGTTAAGTGGCCGACTTCAGCTCAGGTCATGATCTCGAGGTCTGTGGGTTCAAGTCCCGCGTCGGGCTCTGTGCTGACGGCTCAGAGCCTGAGCCTGCTTCGGATTCTGTGTATCCCTCTCTCTCTGCCTTTCCCCTGCTCACCCTCTGTCTCTATGTCTCTCAAAAATAAATAAACGTTAAAAAAAAAAAAAAAGAAGTAGGGGAGAAAATGAGAAGGCAGGAGGCTGAGAAGGAGTGACCAGGGGGAGGGGTGTTCTGGAAGCCAAGGGAAGAGTTTTGGGGAGGACATGAGAGGTGACAGTGAATAAGGACCAACACTGGACACAGACATCCCCACATTCAGGTCTCTAGAGTCCCTGACATAAGCAGTTTCCACAGGGAGATCACAAGGAGAGGAAATACAGACACCAGACAACAACACTTTTCTAGAGAGGGGAGCAAAGAAATGAGACGGGAGGGCGGCTGAGAGGGTCCCAGGGGCCAGAGGGGAGGGTTGAGGGGGCAGGGAAGAGGGCAGCTGGAGGACTGGCCCACAGGCCCACACAGCTGCCTCTTCCAGTAAGTTGCCTGGAGGAAGCCCCACCCTCTCAATGAGGCCGACTGGGGGGAGGGTCCCAGAGCCCCGAGAAGAGCCTCCTCACCTTCCAAGAGGCAGGGGACAGTGCCGAGTGGGCATCTTCTGCCTGAAGGCCCCTCCGAAAAAGGGCGCGCACACCAGGGCTTGCCGCTGGGTCCTGATGTACTGAAGCAGCTCATACAGGACGTCACCTGGGGGTGGGGGCAGGGGCAGGTCAGTCACCTGCCTCTCAGAGGAGGGCTGGGGTCAGTCACAGTTTCACGCAGATGAGATGAGAGACGGCAGGATGGAAGTGGGGAGAGGAGATGAGAGCCGTGGGGAAGCGGAGGGGAGGGGACAGCGGGACAGGACGCTGGGGGCTCCGCAAACAACAGCCAGACAGATTCCCGCAGGCCCGCTCTAGCGACAGGCCACCAGGGACACACTGATGGACAAGGGGACATCAGCCATGCTGCGCGGTGAGCAAGCTCCTCCAACCAGCCCTCCATCTCCCTCCCTGGGCCTACCTGGGTTTCTGTCAGCACGTTTTAGAGGGAAGCCAGCGAGTTTCCCTGACCTGAACCAGGTGCGCGAAGCCGGAAGTCATCCTTGGTGAGGAGGCAGAGGGCTCGGCCGTTCATCTCGAAGCCGTGCTCTCCTGCGCGCTGCAGAGAGTACTCCTGCTCGGCCCAGCGCAGCCAGTGCAGCACGTCCTCCCTGCTCCAGAGTGCCGGCTGGATGCCTGCAACCACCATGAGGACAGGGACTGGGACAGGGCACAGGGTGGGGACAAGGGCTCTCCCCTCAACAATCGCTCATCCTCGCACTCCAGGGATGTCACCTCCTCAGAGAAGCCCACCCTGAATGCCACACCTGAGCAGATGCTCTTTTGTCCTGCCTCCCACTTTATCACCATGTCCTGTTCTTTTCCTTCCTGGCACCTTACTTTCCTTGTCATTACATTTGATATCCACGATTATGTTTATCATTATCTATGCCTTATGTATGTGTTCACTTATTTTTTTAAGTTTATTTATTTTTGAGAGTGAGAGAGACAGCATGAGCAGGGGGAGGGGCAGAGAGACAGGAGACAGAGAATTTTAAGCCGACTCCATGCTGTCAGCGCAGAGCCCTATATGGGCCTCGAACTTACAAACGGTGAGATCATGACCTGAACTGAAGTCAAGAGACAGATGCTTAACCGACTGAGCTGCCCAGGTGCCCTGTGTTTGCTTATTTTATTTTTGGTGGCCCCTCCCACCACCCCAGCCTGCTTTCCAACTGTTAATTCAACAAATGTTTACTGCAAATCCAGGCACTGGGCTGGATGTGCTGGGGCACATTGGTGTAGGTATTCAGCACCTAGGACAGTGCCTGGACCATCGGAGGCGCTCCCTAAACAGGTGTTGAGTGATTGCGTGTATGATTAGACAGTCCTGCAAAGAGCGTGTGTTACTGTTACTGTTTCCCCAGCGAGGAAGCTGAGGTTCCCAGAGGTTGAGTGAGTAGCCTCGGGTTACACAGGTAGCACAAGGTACAGCCAGGCCCAGAATCCAGGTGTGTCTAGCTGTCACAGTCTTCCACTCTATGTGCCAGCTCAGGTCTGGGTTTGCTCAGGGAACAGCCCGGTGGACAAGGACGTCTCCTGCACCCATATCGGCTTGTGTGTTCTTATCCCTGGAAATACCCAGACCAGTAGTTGTTTCTTTTATTCCTCCCTATGCTTCTACTCAGCCTGCATCTATTATGCAACCGATGCCAATTATTTACCCCACTAATCTGGGTTGTGTTTAACAAGGCCACATTTTGACTTTTGTGGGCCCTCGGGACTCTTGCTTTCATAGGCCCCTTC
Source organism: Paguma larvata (assembly GCA_030068075.1). Lineage (NCBI taxonomy): Eukaryota > Metazoa > Chordata > Mammalia > Carnivora > Viverridae > Paguma > Paguma larvata. The sequence goes on from CM057829.1 coordinate 35,869,930, forward strand.
CTCCGTACAAAATATTTAAAATTATATTTTATGACTGCATTGTATAAAGACAAGTATATTGTTATATATTAAAACGTTTTCTTCTGCCTAAAAGTTCATACTTTTTCTCTGATTTTATTTTATTTTTAAAATTTTTTTAATGTTTATTTATTTTTGACAGAGAGAGAGACACAGCACGAGCAGGGGAGGGGTGGCAGAGAGAGAGGGAGGCACAGAAACTGAAGGGGGCTTCAGGCTCTGAGCTATTAGCACAGAGCCCAATGTGGGGTTCGAACTCATGAACCGGGAGATCATGACCTAAGCTGAAGTTGAAAGCTTAACCGACTAAGCCACCCAGGTGCCTCTCTCTTGATTTTAAAAGAAGTCAGAACATTTTTGTGGGCCCCTGAACGTACTGGAGCCCCCAGCCCTGTGCCTACCGTGATGGCAGACTGGTGCGGTGCTTTGTGTGGTGCTTCTCCTCCCGAGAGCTTTTCACCCCTGTCAGGATCCTGGCCGTGTGACAGGGGAAGGAGCTCAGCTCATTGGGGCTGGTGTGACAGATAGCGAAACCGAGACGGAGGAGGTAACTGTCCAAAGACTCAACCAACCTGTGACTGACTTGGTCCCAAATCAGCGCAAGAGACAAAACCAGTTGCCACATTCTGTCTCTCTCAAAAACAGATAAACATTTAAAAATTGTTTAAATAAAATTTTTTATATTTTAAAAGTTTATTTATTTACCTTGAGAGAGAGAGTGAGAGCAGGGGAGGGATGGAGAGAGAGGGAGAGAGAGAGAATTCCAAAGAGACTCTGCACAGGCAGTTCAGAGCCCACTGCAGGGCTCAAACTCATGAACCGTGAGATCATGATCAAAGCCAAAACCAAGAGTCAGACATTCAACCGAATGAGCCACCCAGGTGCCCTTTAAAAATAGTCCTTTTGTTTTTATTTAGAACCAAAAAAATGTTTTAATGTTTTTTATATTTTGAAGAGAGAGAGAAGAGAGAGAGACAAAGACAGCAAGTGAGCGGGGGAGGGGTGGAGAGAGAGGGAGTCACAGAATCCAAAGCAGGCTCCAGGCTCCAAGCTGTCAGCACAGAGCCCAATGCGGGGCTTGAGCTCACAAACCGGGGAACCGTGAGATCATGACCTGAGCCGAAGTCGAACGATTAACCAACTGAGCCACCCAGGCGCTCCTAAAGTCTTTTTTTTTTTAAGTGGAGATAGGAAACCCATGTGCAATAAACATGAGTCAGTGAGCCCTCAACCACAACAGGAAATTCAGAGACTGTACCATAAGTGAAAGATGCACTTGGTTACATAAGTTGTGTGTGTGGTGAAAGATACCATAAACGAAACTAAAAGAGGACAGAATAAAGGGAAATATTTACAGTGCAGATAACAGATAAAGGGCTGACGCCAGGGCGCCTGCGTGGCTCAGTCGGTTAAGTGTCTGACTTCGGCTCAGGTCAGGATCTCACGGTTCACGACTTTGACCTGCGACGGGCTCCGCGCTGACGGCTCAGACCTGCTTCACATTCTGTGTCTCCCTCTCCCTCTGCCCCTCCTCCACTCTCTCTCTCTTTCTCTCTCAAAAATAAATAAGCATTTAAATAAATACTTTTTTAAAAAAAGGGCTAATGTCCAGCACACAGAAAGAGCATCTCCACGCTGATTTTTTTTATTAAGACAACAAAATCTTACCAGCGATTCACAGTGGAACCGGATTTCTCAGCCTCAGCACTACTGATGCTTTGTGCCCTGTAATTCCTCGCAGTGGAGGCCGTCCTGAGCTTTGCGGACGGCTCCACAGCATCCCGGGCGCCCTGCCCGCTAGATGCCAGCAGCAAACACGCGCGCGCGCGCACACACACACACACACACACACACACACACACACACACACACAACGAGAGTGACAACCAAAAACGCCTGCAGCCATTGCCACATGTCCCCAAGGGGGAGGGGCAAAACTGCCGCCCGTTGAGAACTTCTGCAGTAGAACAAATCCACTAACAAGCATGTGGCAAGACGGGACCTCTCGCTGGTCAGGGACAGGCACAATCGGAGTGAGATGTCGTCTTAACGACGGCACCTACAGCTGGCAGGAAGGAGGGAAAAGGAGGCCTTGCTGGTGGCAAGAGGAACTCGGAGCCTCCGTGGGAGATAAGTCAGGGGCCGCAGAAGTGACTGAGGCGCAAAAGCCGCGTGGTGCGAAGGCTGGAGGCCACCCCAGGTGAGATCCAGGAGGCCCGGGGGCAGGCCTAGGAGCCAGCCGGGGCTTCGGGGGCTCTGGGGGCCAACGCGCCCTTGCATTTTTTGTGGGACTGCCCACTCTGTGATCTCTGAGGCTGTCGGCCTGAAAATCCAGAACTGTGATTCCTGAGTCAGAGGGCTGCGTTGCCCTGTGTGTGGCCAGAGGGCGGGGGTGGATTCCACGCCCCTCTGGCTGTCCCTGCTCCGTGGAAACACTAAAACTGCACGAAGCGGGGGAAGTCGTGAACTTGGCAGACAGCGTCAACCACAGATGTGGTCCTGCTGCCGGGTCCAGAGACATGGGCAGGGGCCTTCCCACGCTGTCTCGGAGGGACTCCGACGTCCCACAGTAGCACCCGAAAAAGAAGTCCGGCATCGCCCCGGAGTGGGATTTGGTTTTTCTTTCATCACCTCTTGCTCACTCCTACCCTCACCTCTCATGCCTTTCCTGCCGGCTCCTCGGGTCCAATAAATACAGAAAAGGGACCTTCCTGTTCCTTATGTCTTCGAAGAATACTAAGGTTAAAAGGCTTTCTAATAGAACTCGAGCCCACGGGGAAGGACCAAGTTCTAAGCGGCGGATTGGCCACCCGGCTCTGGGCCAAATCTCCAACCCCAGGGTCTGGGCCCCAGCTCAGCCTCTTGCTAGCCAAGCCACCTAGAAGCTGCTCAAACTCTCTTAGCCTCAATTTCCCCCTCTGTGAAATGGGACAAAACACGGGACCTCACTGGGCTACTGCGCTGTTGAAGGGGCAGGGTGGTGTACGGGCTAGGAGCCCAGGCTACCTACTGTACAATCCAGCATCTCACCCTTAAGTAGCCTAAGGCATGGTGGGGACGCACCCACCAGAAGATATGTACGCGAATTTCCGGTGGCTCTGTTCACAGTAGAAAAGAACTGGAAACATCAGGCAGGGAACGGACAGTCGAATTGTGATGTTTGCGGACAACGGAATGCCGCTCGGGAATAAAACAGAATACAAGGGGCTGCTGCCCGTGACACACGGGTTAAAGCTCACGGACACTGTGAGGAGGGAAAGCAGCCAGACGCAAAAACACAATCAGGAATAGATGCTAATCTAGGGAGAGAAAAGAGAACAGTGGTCGCCCTTGGGAGGGGAATGGACTGGGAAGAGGGGCAAGGCACCTTCCCGGGGCGCTGGAAATGGTCTAGTTCCTGATCTCAGCGGGGGCTCCTCGAGTGTATACGTGCACGAACATTCGTACACTTAAGCTCTGTACACATGACTGTATGTAAATCATACCTAAAAGGGGCGCCTGGGTGGCTCAGTCAGTTAAGCGTCCGACTTCGGCTCAGGACATGATCTCTTTGTGAGTTCGAGCCCCGCGTCGGGCTCTGTGCTGACAGCTCAGAGCCTGGAGCCTGCTTCGAAGTCTGTTTCTCCCTCTCTCTCTGCCCCTCCCCCACTCATTCTCTCTCTCTCTCTCTCTCTCTCTCTCTCTCTCAAAAATGAATAAATAGTAAAAAAAAATTTTTTTTAATCATACCTAAAAAAAATAGGAAAAGGAAAAACATGCAACAAGAAGTATCGATGCCGGTGCGGGAAGCTGGCTAAATGACTGTTTCCATTTCTTCCTCTGCAAATCAAGGTGGTGACAAACACAGTACTAGCGACGCGGGGCTGTCGCAAGGATTCTCTGGGATCATCAACTTGAAGACCAGCGTCTGGCACGTGGTAGGCACTCCCCGAGATGGTCTCGCCGTTAGCCGAGGTGACACGAGTGAAGTGCTAGGCACAGGGCCCAGCACACCTCGGAGCTCGGCAGTTGCTGGCGAGCGTCCTCTAAGGTGTCCACTCCCCCTCCCCCCGCCAAGACGTCTCCCTGACCTAGTTACTGGGATGAGCCCCGCGGAGCCGCCCCTCGCTGGTCTAGCTGCACCCGGGGGCTTTACCTGCAGAGACGCCCGTGCTTGCCCCTTTCTTGGCTGTGAGGCACCGTATTTCCGGTTCCTCACACCAACCATCTTTGCCTGTCAGGACTCCAGCCTGGTATCACTTTTGTCTCCCTGCCCCAGCCACTTGCTCCCTGGGGGGTTTCCAGCTTGGCTGGTTCCAAGCTTCTGGGACAGATCCGGACAGACACCCTAGCCGGGGAAGCCGGAGGGGCTGTGTATCCGAGACAGGCACTGGGGGGCTTTGAGTCTCTCCCTGAAGAGTTAGCACTGTCTCCCACCCACACCCAGAGCAGGGTGGGACTCGAAGGCCCCCCTCCCCCTCTGCTTCTGCTGCCCTTATCACTGGGCTTCTAGCTTCCTTATGCAGTCACTGCGTCCCCGGCTAGAATGTCAGCCCCTTGCCCACAGACTACACCAATCTCAGTCACTGCTGTCTCTCCAGCACCCACAGCCATGCCCAGACATAGTAGATGCACAATAAATATAAACGGCCTAAAGGAGGGAGCTGAAAGACCTCCAGGCATCCTGACCAACCCCTCTCCGGCCCCCCAGTCCCACCCCAACCAGATCTCTCTTCCCATAGCACCCCTTTCACTCTTTTGTTCAAGAAACTGACATGGTGGGGTGCCTGGGTGACTCAGTCGGTTAAGCATCTGACTCTTGATTTGGGCTCTGGTCACGATCTCACGGTTTGTGATTTCAAGGCCCGCCTCGGGTTCTGCACTAACAGTGCGGAGCCTGCTTAGGATTCTCTCTCTCTCTCTCTCTCTCTCTCTCTCTCTCTCTCTGTTCTTCCTCCATTTGTGCTCTCTCTCTCTCAAAATAAATAAATGAATTTTAAAAAAAGCAAGCAAGCAAGCAAGATAGATAGATAGATAGATAGATAGACAGATAGAAAAAGAAAGCAAGCAAGCTGGAAAGCAAGCAAGCAAGAAAGAAAGTGAGAGAGAGAGAAACTGACATGGCTCCCAACTCCCGACCCCGCAAGTCAAAACTCCTCTGTCCTGGTTTCAACAGCTGCTTCAAGCTGCCCCTCCCCACCTGGTCAAAGCTATTTCCCAGCTCCTCCTCTCCACACCCTTGCAGTTTGCTAGATAGAGTGACTTCCAGAACAACAGAGCTGGGCCTACCTTTAGCCATCAAATCAGAACTAACAGCTGGCTTCTCCCTCCCTGGCAGGGTTCCAGGAGGAACGTGGGAGACCGCGCTTGGCCAGTCCCCTAAACTGGGAACTGTCATCATCCTACGCTGGAGGCTTTTGCTCAGAGTCAGTGACAGGAGCCGGCTCGGAGGTACCTGGGTTTGAATCCCAGCCCCGTTGTTTTACTGGTAGGTGACTATGGAGAAGATAATGCTCCCCACTCCGAGACTAGTGTTCACGTCTGTCAGGTGGGGATAATAAAAGAATCTACTTTCTGGTCCTATTTAAGCATATTCAATCAGTGTCTGTGTTATGTCCAGCACGGTGCCTGGTCCAGAGTAAACCCTCAACAAATAGTATTCATCGTGATTGTCAGCATCCTCATTGGTGGAGGCTGCCTGAAGCTAGAGGGACTAGCTGGCTTCTCTGTCACAATGACTGTAGTTTAGCAATCACCATTTTCCTTGGTTTATTGAAGGTCACTGTCTGTCCCGAGCCCCCCCAAATCCATCGCCCCGTGGTTTGCCCTGGTCGCCTTGGCCGGTATCGCCTTTCTTGGTAATCACATTCAGTACGCACCAGGCGGTGGGGCAGGGCCAACGCATACAGCTGTGTGGTGTCCTACACAAAGGCACCACTAGAGGGAAGGAATGGGAGGGTATAGGAGAAGCCGACCCACGGCCGGGCTGGGTTTGGCTTGGCTTCTTCCCAAAGAGGGGTCTTTTGGGTCTGTATAAAGATGCACGTGGTCTAGCCCGGGCCCTGACTCTAGGGGGCAGGAGGTTCTTGGCTCCCAAACTGTTGGGTTTGGGAATCTCCCGTATGCTTGCTGTTTGCCACATTCCCTTTCACTGGAGGGTGACAGCATCACTGTCAAAACACAAAGCTTCCCAATCATCCACTTCTAATCTCCAGCCTCCCGGCTCCACCCCACCCCACCTCTCTCTTGGCACCTGCACCCATCTAACTCCCTGTTTCTCACATGCCTTGATCTAGGGCAGAGCTTCTCAGACCATTCTGACCGCCACGAACAGTAAAAAAAAAAAAAAAAAAAAGCATTTTTATATCATGACCCACACAAACACGTATTTGTAATGAGCCAAAACAAAGCATTCGCAAGATCACAGCTACCTTTTCTCTTTGTGATATATTCTGAAATGTTCTATTTCATTTTTTGAATTTTTGAATTTCTTAATTTATTTTTGAGAAAGAGAGCACGAGCGAGGGAAGGGCAGAGAGAGAGGGGGACAGAGGATCCAAAGCGGGCTCTTCGCTGACGGCGGCCAGCCCAGCGTGCGGCTCGCACTCTCGAACCATGAGATCGTGACCTGAGCCAAAGTCAGACACTCAGCCAACTGAGCCACCCAGGCGCCCTGTTCTATTTCATTTTTGAAAAATACTTATTTTGACCCACTACATTGATTTCACTCCTTAGCGAGTCCTGACTTAATGTTTTGTTTTTTGTTTTAAGAAGATAGAAGTTTATTGAATACACAGCCACGGAGGGGCGGGCAGGACAGCAGAGGGAGGCTGTCTGTCCCGACCAAACACTTCGAAAAGCACTGTTAGGGCACAGCTGTAGAAAATGAGGCCCTCGAATGTATTTCTGGCAGCAGTGGGGGTCACCCAAGAGTTTACGAGAGATGCGGTTTACTAGAGGCTCACCCTAAACTTACCGACTCAGAATCTGCATTCCAACAACGCTCCCGGGAAACTCACATGCACAGGAAAATTTGAGATGCCCTGATCCGGGACGGCAGGAAGCCACTCTGCTAGAATCGTATGTTGGGGCCCCTGGGGGGCTCTGTCAGTTGAGCATCTGAGTCTTGATTTCAGCTCAGGTCGTGACCCCACGGCCATGGGTTCGAGCCCTGTGTCGGGCTCCACGCTGACAGTGGGGAGCCTGCTTGGGATTCTCTCTCTCCCTCTCTCTGCCCCTCCCCGACTCGTATGCTCATGTTCTCTCTCTCTCTCTCAAAATAAAGAAACTGAAAAAAAAAAAAAAAAGAATTGTACGGGGCGCTCGGGTGGCTCAGTCGGCTAAGCGTCCGACTCTTGATTTTGGCTCAGGTCATCATCTCAAGGTTTCATGGGTTCAGGCCACTCATTCTACACACTGACCACGCCGAGCCTGCTTGCGATTCTTCCTCTCTCTCTGCCCCTCCCCCACTGGTGCTCACATGCTCTCTCTCTCTCTCTCAAAATAAATAAACTTAAAAAAAAAAAGAATTGTATATATTAACATCAGTGCCGGGAGACTCTCTGTAAGCGCAGGATGTGAACTTGACCAGTGAGCAGCACGAACCTCTGTCGGAATACTCCTAGGGGCCCTTCCCCTTGTCGTACGTTGTCAGGGCGTTGCAGACACGTGTCCTGCCTCTGCCCACGACATCTGAAAATCAGACGTGGTGCTTTCTGGTCCCCTCCAGGGCTTGGTCACAACTGGGCGCTTCGAAAGTCCATTTCCAAACTCAGAGACCACCATTCCTCTGCAGCCAACCGTGGGGAGTTCACAGAGCTTTCTTTCCAGGGACTCGGCTCCAGGAAATACGGCGACTCGGGACCAAGAGCGAAGAGTCCCGGGCATGAGGCCCCATCTGGCCACTGGCCGCACAGATGGCTCTCTCACTCAGAGTCTCAGTTTCTCTGCCCTCGAACGCGGTTGTGCTGGTGACCGTCTCTAAACCGCCTTCTCTCAAAAGCCCCCGAGCTGTCTCTGGAGGCCGCATCGTCGCCTCCAAGACTCGCTCCCCTGGGACCTCAGGCCTGTTCCCGCAAGTGGTCCCGGGGCCCAGACTGCCTTTGCAGCTCCTGACTCACCCTGACCTTGGGGAGACCCTCACAGACGCAGCCTGGGGGAGGGGCGGTGTGAATCCTCCTTCACTCTCCACTTCCACCGAGGGAAGCCTCCTTGTGAATCCCCTTCTGTGCAGAGCCTGGGGGATCCAGCCCCTCCGCTCAGCCCACTTCCTGTCACTAGACGAGACAGTCATCCCCAGAGTGGGCTCTGCCCTGCTCTACTGCACAACTGAGTTTGTCAGGCAAATAAACACGGAAACCCAAGCGCCGCAGGGAACTTTCTGTCCGCCCCGCTCGGCACCGACTCACAAAGCTGAGCAAGATTTGTTTGTTGAGGTTCCTGCTGAGGCCAATCACCTGCTGATGAAAGAGAAGCTGGAGGCGTGGGAGGGAATGGGGTGGGTGGCTGGGGACAAATGTCAGAGAGATGCCCGGCCAGGGAAACCCAGTCTCCAGAAATGTCAGAAACGGGGAGGACATCGCCGCAGCCATCTGAAGTCAACCCCTCGCTGAGGGTCAGCAGTTCGCTCATCTGGGATGTTGTGGATGGAAACGAGTCATTCAGGGCCCCCTGTCTTGGAAGACGGCTAGATACTTACTAAAGGCCAGGACTGTGTGGGCCGAATATTTCCAGAAGTAAACATGAGTCATGAAATCTAAGATGAGAAGGACAGAAAACGCTGCTGGTGCCCGGCCCGCGGTCCTTGGCTCTCACCTCCTCCCTCCGATGGCTGCCAAATGTCGCATGTCAGCACCTGACTCTGCACCTGGCTTAGCCAGCGCGAACGGGCCACTTGGAAAGGGAAAGTGGGGACGCAGCGGAGCCAAGCCCTGGCTGGGTTTGCGGGCTCCTCCCCAAAGGAGGGGTCTTGTCAATTTGCAGTGGAGTCCGTGGAAACAGGCTCACCCCATCACGGATGGGAGGGGACATGGGTAGATAAAGACCCAACTTCCTTGCCCCTGGGCTGGGGTAACTCAGGGTGTCCTCTCACTGTCCCCCACAGGTGCCCACTGAGAGTGAGCCCCAGTTGCCCACAGAGCTCCAATTTAAATTTAAATTGGATTTCCAGAGCACCTGGCTGACTCAGCCGGTTAAGCATCCGACCTCGGCTGGGGTCATGATCTCGGGGTTCATGAGTTCAAGGCCCACATCGGGCTCTGTGCTGACAGCTCAGAGCCTGCTTCGGATCCTCTGTCCACCTCTCTCTGCCCCTCCTCAACTCACACGCGCACTCTCTCTCGCTCGCTCTCTCTCTCTCTCAAAAATAAATAAACATTAAAAAAATAAATAATAAGTTATAAATAAACTGGATTTCTTTCTCTCCTCTGAGGGGCGGCATTTCGGGGCCTGTTTCTGGAGAAATCTAACCAGAGGCAATAGGACTAGCACCCCCGGAGCTCTAAGTCGGCACCCTGCGTTGAGTACCCAGGGGACAGGCTGGCTGAAGAGAAGAGGAAGTCCTTGTCACTAGAAACGTGCAGGAAGATATGGGGACCGTCTCGGAGTGGCCGCGCTAAAGGGGCCTTTGAAAAATTAAAAGGCTTGCATAGTTGTATTTGCCAAGGTGATGACGCCATTTTCTAACCCCCCACTCCTCTTCCTGTGCCCTCTTACCCAATAACCTTGAGCTAGGCGCCCACCAAAACGGAGGTAACCGAAGGTTGCTTGACCTTGAGCAGAACACCACCTTCTGGGCCCTCGATTTCCTTATTTGGAATACAAGCGAGTTCCCGGAGGGACACCTCAGGTCTCTGCAGTGTTGACATTCTAGGACTTGGTGTGCCAGTTAGGGGAGTGGACTTTGAGTACGGGGAGGTAATGGGGGCTTCGTGGGACCTGGAAACAACCCCCCTCACCACCACCACCGAGGCTTAGTGTCCTCAGCTGCCATGAGATGTCACCACAGGTCCTTCTTAGCAGCAACACTCGGGGTCTCCAGGTCTGTCCCCAAAGTTCCATTTTTCCTCATTGCCATGGCTTGGGGTGAACAGAGCCCAAACTCTACCCTCTATGTAACTTTTGCCAAATATCTGCTTGGAACAGCCCGAGCCCCAAGCTACCGGTCAGGGCTGGCACTTGGACAAAATGAAACAAGAGAGGCTCCTTACAGAGCCCCCTGCCCCTCCCCCCACACCACACTGTCGCTTCCCTGCACTGCCGCTCTGAGGCGTGAGGGCGGCCATGCTCTGTGGTCCCCTCGCATCCGTGAGTCGCCGTCTTCCCCACGGGCTGCGTTCCTCACTTAAAGAAAGCAGGCTGTTTCCAGCAGAGGCATTTGGGGGCAGCCAGGTTCTCCCCAAGGCCTGAGAAGTCACAGCCAACATTCTGCCCAATCCTGTCAGCAGCTGGAAAAGCAGGTCGTGGCCAGGAAATCAGAAGGGTGTGAAATCAGTTAAGCAGTGTTCTGGCCACTGGATGAGCTGAGCAAGAATGGCCTGGATGCTTCACAATCCCGGTCAGATGCGCCTGCCCACAGCCACCCCAAGAACCGCCCCCCCCCAATCCATTAAGACCTCCCACTGGGAGTCAGCTTGCTGCCTAGCCTGTGATTGCCACGGCTTAAGAAGTGCATTTAGGGGTGCCTGGGTGGCTCATTTGGTTGAGCGTCCGACTTCGGCTCAGGTCATGATCTCACAGTCTGTGAGTTCGAGCCCTGCGTCGGGCTCTGTGCTGACAGCTCAGAGCCTGGAGCCTGCTTCGGATTCTGTGTTTCCCTCTCTCTCTGCCCCTCCGCAACTCATGCTCTGTCTCTCTCTGTCTCAATAATAAATAAACATTTTAAAAAAAAGAAGAAGAAGTGCATTTAAAAATCTCTTAGAGGAATATCAGCAGGACCAAGGGTTGGCCTTACATGGAAAGCCCATTTGGTCTGGAGCGTGTCACTTAACTTTTCCACCCTTCGGCTCTGGCAACGGAAACACAGGCATAAAGAACACTAATCTACAGCCTGTTCTACAGTTACGGGTTTCCTTGGGAAAATGAAATGAAAGAATATGGCCGATACGTTTCCCGCGGCTCTCTTTGGGTGGATTTGATTGTTTTACAAGTTGGGCCGCTTCCCTGCCATTTCCCAGTTTTGGACAAGAAGCGTATGCAACTTTAGGAACAATAAAAATGAAACGTAATTATTTAACAGAGAGTTCTACATACATACAACTATTGTTCACTGTTTCACCCCATCTGGCTTTCTCCTTGGCAATATCCCTGACCTTTTGTCTTTAGGCTGCAAGAGCCCCCATAGCTCATTTGATCCCAACCCTCATCTTGCTAATGAGGAGACTGTTCGCCCTCGCCCTTGGCCATGGCGGCTGCCTTCCCCGCAGTGAGAATTCACGTTTGCCTCCTCTGACTTCCTTACCAAGGAAAAGTTACAGAAAACACTCAAAGAAATAGCAGACGGAGGGAAAGAAGTCTCTTGGGTGAGGAGAAGTCTATGTGCCACATTTATGCCCTTTAACATCAGCCTTTGGGGCGCCTGAGTGGCTCAGGCTGTTAAGTGTCTGACTTTGGCTCAGGTCAGGATCTCCAGGTCCGTGGGTTTGAGCGCCGCGCTGGGCTCTGTGCTGACAGCTCCGAGCCTGGAGCCTGCTTCGGATTCTGTGTCTCCCTCTCTCTCTCTCTCTGCCCCTCCCCGGCTTGCATTCTGTCTCTCAAAGATGAATAAACGCTTAAAAAATTTTTAATAAAAACAATAAAAACATCAGCCTTTCTCCCCCCCTCTACTCACGGAGTCTTCCTGGCAGCTTGCAAATCTCCCCTTCCCCCAGCAAGTCCATTCTATATTCGCATCTGGCCTGGGAGCCTGGGGGGGGCGTGGCTGCCTCGGGGCTCACAGAAGAACTGACCAATTCTCCCTCCTAGAAAGAGGAAAAACAGGGACAGTCAAAGAAGAGCCTTCTTGCTAAAGAATCCTGAAATGTAGTAAGAATTTTTTTTTTCCAAGGGCAAGAGCGTCCAACTCTGTATCTACCTTAAAGGTAGGAACCATGCGTGTCTTCAGCTTTGTAGCCTCAACCTTGTATGCAGTGGACACTTGATCAATTTCATCTTTCTGACTTAAGTGTGTCACGAATGTGCCTGACCCCACCCGAAGGCTCCCCTGCCAAGATCTGACTGGTCTGCTGGAAATCGGAGAGCCTAGGAATCTTCTCCGGGACCCCCGTGAGAGGTCACAGGGAACCTGAGGGGCCAGCATCAAAAGACCTGAAGTCAGAAATAAATAAGCAACCAAGGAAATGTTGGTTTCAAGAGACGAAAAGGAAGGAAAAATTTCGGAATCCCCAGGTCCCCCCAAGGGAAGCCCCATTGTATCTTTGCGATGTTACAACCAGCTTCTCCCCCGGAGGTGTTCGGTTCATCCACCGGGATGAGGGGATGAAAACAGTGACAGGAGTTTGTAGAAACAGGGGGGTCCTTGGGACTTATGCCCAGCCCCAGGTGCCACCCTGTGAGAAGTAAAAGTGAAACCAGCCCCAGCAAGTCCTGTTCCCACTCTCAGATCTTCAAGAGCGTTACCTTCCTCTCTTGGTGTCTGAGGAGGGCAGCCAGCAGTGAAAGACGGGGGTCTGGAGCCGCAAGGGAAACTCCAGAAGCCTGCGGAGGCGGATCTAACCACTTCTGGGGTCGTTCTCAGGGCGTTTCTTGCTGGGCCCAGCCCCCCCTGCCCCCCAGTGGGTGCTGTTTCCCAGGTAACCCGGCCTCAGAGGCTGCCACCGGGAGGGAGGGCTTGGGCTTGCCAGGCTGGAGAAGGGTCTGGGGACTAGGGACTCGCACTCACAGGAAGCCCCTCCGGGAGGGACTCTTCCACCCTCTTCCAAGCCCGCGGACCAGCCAATTCCGGGCTTTGAACTGCCCGGGAAATGCCAGCCAGGGAGCTGCTGAGAGTTAGGGGTCCGGGCCTCAGCAGGAAGGTCTGGGAAAGGTCTGATAAAATATCGGTATGGGTCTGAATCCTGATCTTGGAGAGAGGACGTGGAGAAAGGCCTCGGGGGTGGGACGAGGGCGCCCAGCTCTGGGGCGGTTCCGAGGCTGCTGGGGAAACAGGGCAAATGCCGAGGGGCTGCTAAGGAGTGGGGGCGCCTCCTCCATCGCCTTTGCCCCTGCGAGGCTCTGGTTTGTCCAGGAACCTCCAGGGACGGACGTCACAAGCGGCTGATGGAGGGGCGAGGAGGAGGTAAAGGGAGGAGTGTATAACACAGAGGGGCTGGAGGGAGGGAGGGAGGGGCGCGAGGTTTGGGAATGTGTCGGAGAGCGAGAGTCCAGCCCAGAGAAAGTTCTGATCAGATGCGTATGCAAATGGAGGGAGCGGGGAAGGGCTGGGGGCGGGAGGCCCCGCGCTGCGCCCCGTGGGGTTCGGCCGCTGGGGGTCTTACCTGCATCCCAGGTGGAGGCGAGGGCGCCCCCGGCCGCGGCTGCCGGGCCTCCTCTCCCCAGCCCCTAGCCCGACCCCCGAGCCGGAAGGTCGCCCAGATCTTCGGAGGAGCGCCGCGCCGTGCGCCCTCGGGTCCCCGGGCGAGCGGGCTCTCAGGGCGCTCCGGTGACCTCTATCCTTCCGGGAAACGAAAACGAAAGAGCGGGATCCGGCTTCCACTCCCGCCCCGGCGGGCTCTGCGGGGCTCGGGGCCCGCGCTGGCGGGGGCGAAGCGGGGGGCGCCGCCGGCCTGCCTCCCGCGGCCGACCGAGCCTCCCGGGCCGCTGGCCTGGCTCCCGGGCGCACGGAGGGCACACGCCGCGGGGTCTGGGAGCCGCGGGAACCCCTGACCCCGGGCTCGGGACGGCAACAAGCCACCTTCATGGCACCCCTGTGTGTCTCCGCGTGTGGACGAGACCTCCGATGCTGTCCGCCTGCACCAGGGGCCTCGTCCCCTAGGGATGAGGGACCTTCCTGGCCCCGACCCCTTCCCTGCCTGCCGTTTGGCCATCCCCGCGGAGCCCCACCATCAGAGGGGCCGTGGTGCCCCCGCTGACTTAGACCCTAGTACTCAGTGGACTCCCCCAGCACCTTTTCCTGGGCCTCCGGCTCCTCCAAGCAAACCAACACACCCACCCGAGGAAAAGGAGAGAAGCCTGACCTTCTGCGGAAATTCCCGAGGTTTCGATGCTGTTATAAATGCTTACTTCGCTCTGATAGACCATGAGCTCCTAGAAACTAGTAAGAACAAGGCCAGAAACTCAGTAGAAAAATGAGCAAAGGATCTGAATAGCAAGTCCTCCTAAAAACAAGATGCCGAATGGCCCCGGAATATAGAAGATGCTCAGACTCACTCCTTATTAAGGTGTGCAAATTAAAGGTTTTCTGAGATCTCATTTTGTTATCTGTTAATTTGGCCAAAATTCGAAAGTCTAATAACATAAGCCACTGCAGAAGCCGAGGGGAACAGAACAGTAGGCGACTCCACAGAAGGTGGTAAGGCAAGATCTGGCGAAATTACAAATGCAGGTGCCCTCTCGCCCAGCAATCCTGCTACCGGAAATGCATTCAATAAACCCACCCACGCATACGCAAAATGTGCATGTTGTTTATTTCCGCATGGCTTGTGATAAGGAACGATTAGAAACAAGCCAGGCATCCACTAAAAGGGGGCCGATGAAATAAGTTATGGTAGATCCATTTAACAGAACGCTGCCTCATCTGACCGAGCTCTCTGTGATGGATGGTAAGTTCTCGAAGAGGCAGTACAGCGAAGCATAGCAGTTAAGAAGCTAGACTCAGGACAGCCCGCCTGGCTTGGAATTCCAGCTGTCGCCTGCTGGCTGTGTGCCCTTAGGTCAATTAGTGAAGTCTCTGTTGCCTCTACTAACTGCCTGTGTTTCCTTAACCGTAAAACAGAGCTATTAATAATCTCATAAGGTTGCTATGAGGAGTCAATGAAGTCAACATTTGTAAGAATAGTGTGTGTCTAACCATGATGCTAAGCAAAAAAATCAAGGTACAGAATAGTGTGTACTACATGCTACATTTTGTGTGTACATACAAAACATATGTATTTGTACAAAGAAACTCTGGAGGGATATGTAATAAACTACTAGACATAACTGGGGTTCAGGATAGAAAGTAAGAGCAAGAGGGGCGCCTGGGTGGCTCAGTCGGTTGAGCGTCTGACTTCGGCTCAGGTCACGATCTGGCGGTTTGTGGGTTTGAGCCCCGAGTCGGGCTCTGTGCTGACAGCTCAGAGCCTGGAGCCTGCTTCGGATTCTGTGTCTCCCTCTCTCTCTGTCCCTCCCCTACGTGCTCTCTCTCTCTCTCTCTCTCAAAAGTAAACATTTAAAAAATTTTTAAAAAGTGGGGCGCCTGGGTAGCTCAGTTGGTTAAGCGGCCAACTTCGGCTCAGGTCATGATCTCACGGTCCGTGAGTTCGAGCCCCGCGTCGGGCTCTGTGCTGACAGCTCAGAGCCTGGAGCTTGCTTCGGATTCTGTGTCTCCCTCTCTCTCTACTCCTCAACCTCTCATGCTCTGTCTCAGTCTCTCAGAAATAAATAAACGTTAAAAAAAATTAAAAAAAATGTTTTAAAAGAAAAGAAAATAAGAGTAAGAGTTTTCATCGGAGCCTTTTTATATGTTTTGATTTTTAACCATAGGAATAAATACCTATCAAAAGAGGAAAAATAAATAAGAAAGATGTTTAAAATTTTTTTAGTGTGTATTTTTGAGGCGGGGCTCGAGCCCACAAACTGCGAGATGGGGACCTGAGCCAGAGTCAGACGCTTAATCGACTGAGCCACCCAGGCGTCCCAAGAAAGATGCTTCCACACCCATCCCATGCCAGCAAGCCAAAACCTAAATAGTGATGGAACTGTCCGGACATTGCCTGAGACAAACTGAAAAAAATGAGGCCACTTCCCTTTGGAAAGACAAAGACGACATACAAATCTACAATATTTGGAACCCACGTGACAGGACTAAGCGGACCCCTCCTTCACAAAAGAAATATGCACAGGTGTTTCATGCTCAAAAAAAAAATAACAAGATTTATTTCATTTTTTTAAATTACTAATTTTTAAATAACACTTTTCCTGCAAAGAACTCAAAATGTATCTAGAGAACTTATAATTTATAACCACAAACTTTCTAATACTTCCAGAAGGGGGAGGAGAGGGGGGTAGGTGAGGTAGACAGAGAGGTCTAAGAACAGGGCCCTGCCCTTCTGGACACAGGCAACAAGGGCGGGGCCCGCCGGTCGCTGGAGGGCCCGGGACCCAGGGAAGGGCCAGAGCGAAGCACCCATTTCCGTGACCTCTGCCCTGAGAACAAGGTTCAATTTCACTCTTGAAAGAAAATGCTTAAGGTTTCTTTACAAAGAGCACCGGGCCGTCCGCAGCACTGGTGTTTTCCAAGTGGCTTGGCCCCCTTGGGCAGTCACAGACGTCTCACCGCGGGTGGCTCCGAACGACGAATGGCCAGAGAGTCCACAGTCCTCCAAGAACCCCGGCGTGAACCGACAGTGATGGGTAGAAAGGGGAGACGGAGAAGGGTCTGCTTCCAACCGCCCCAGGGGGATTCGTGTTTTCTCGGAGGTTAGGAGGAGAGCGGAAGTTGGCTTTGGCATTCCGCTCACATCCAATGGTTAATCCGAAGAAAGCGCTGCAAAGCATGAGCTCCTCCGAAGAAGACCAAGACAAAATGGGTCAGTGCCTCCCTGACTTCCTGTTGAAGAAGATCCTGTTTAACAGAAGAGCGAGAGAGAAGTTTAAAAAACAAAAAATCAATAGAATAATCCCAAGGCAGAAACTCCATATTAATATTAATTCAACGGATGCCACGAACAAGCTTCTTGGGCTGCCTTATGAATTGTACGAGCAGGAGAATATCGGGCCTCTTCCTCCACACGCCTTGGGAAGCTTTCCTCTGGACGTATTTTTTTCCATCTTAACCATCCACAAGTTGGGGCACCCTTTCTGGTAACCTCCACGTCTGGCACGACAAGGCACTTTCTTAGTCCTGTCAAAGAAGCCAGACGTTGGCTTTGGGGTTGGAAGAACAGATAGGCCTTAGCTGAGGGTGGAGGGGAGTGAGTATGAGCGAAGCGGGGGGTGACAGAGGGCACGGCAGGTTTGTGGAGAAGTAAGTGAAGGCCACTGCTCTTTCTCGAACGTCAAGAGAACAGATACAAGTGGCCCTCCCTGTCCCTGCCCCTTCTCCTGCAGTCTATTCTGAACACAGCAGCCTGGGCGGACTGTGAAAGGTGCCTCAGTCTTCAAGGGGACCTCAGGACCCTACCTAATCTGCCCCAACCAGCCGCTCTGAATATAAACTCCGCAAGGGGCGCCTGGGTGGCTCAGTTGGGTAAGCGTCTGACTTCAGCTCAGGTCATGACTCCACGGTTTGGGAGACCAAGCCCCGCATCGGGCTCAGTGCTGACAGCACAGAGCCTGCTTCAGATCCTCCGTCCCCTCTCCCTCCACCCCTCCCCTGCTCTCACACACACACTCTCTCTCTCTCTCAAAAATAAATAACATTTAAAAAAAATTTAATGTTTAAAAAAAAAAAAAAGATATAAACTCCATGAAATCAAGGAGTTTTGTCTCTTTTAATCACTGCCGTATCTCCGGTACTTAAACAGATCCTGACACGTAATAGATACGGTACTTAATAAACCTTTGTTGTATGAATGAAGGAATGATATACACCGACAGTAGCAAGCTAAAGAGTTTCGACTCTGTCCTGTCGGCCACTGGGAACCATTCAAGGTTTTTTTTCTCTTTTATAGTTGATACCAGTTAGGAAAATGGAAGGAATTTCCTGCCAGCAAGGCTGAGGAGAAGAGGTACAGAGCGCCGAGTCAGAGGCTCCCCTATTTACACTCCAGTTTGGGCACTTAATTGCCGAGTGACCTTAGGTTATTTCATCTCTCTGAACCTCAACCGCTTCCCAGGAAGTACTAATCCACTAACCCATAGAGTTATTGAGGGAATTGAACGAAACAGGTAAGAGTCTCTCAAAGAGTACCTGGAAGAAATTCTTTAATAATAAATGTTAGTTTCCCTCCCCTCTTTCTAACAAACCGAGAAATTCCATATGCATTATTGTACCAGTCAGAGTCCCCGAGGAGACAGATGGCACACTCAGATTAGGATAATTCAGGGACGGTTAAATAAAGAGACTGTCTACGAAGGTGGGGAGCACACGGGTGGTGTAATGCCTGGGCTGGTAAGGTCTGAGTTGTTGTAGTGTTGGGGGGGTGGGAGTGGGGGCCCAGTTTCTAGAACCCAGAAGGAAAGAGTCCTATGGAGAAAAGAATTCCAAAGACACATTTAAGATCCTAAAAGCAATGGGAAGACTATTTTATTTTAAAAAATTTTTTTAACATTTATTTATTTTTGAGAGAGAGTGAGCAGGGGAGGGGCAGAGAGAGAGGCAGACGCAGAATCTGAAGTAGGTTCCAGGCTCTGAGCCATCAGCACAGAGCCCGACGCGGGGCTCAACTCACAGACCGTGAGATCATGACCTGAGCCGAAGTCGGCCGCTTAACCGACTGAGCTACCCAGGCACCCCTGGGAAGACTATTTTAAAACGTAGTTTATATCCAAGAAAATTACATGCCCCAGATTAAAAAAAAAAAAAAGCAAAAAACACGGTCCTTGAACCAAAATCCCTCAAAACCCCTAAAGAGAAAAATAGAAGATGTTATTTTGAGACTCGAGGCCTGCTAGAAAACAAAGAACACTTGCTGACGTGAAAAGAACAAGAGACCGAGCTGCTCAAGGGACGTCCATTCGCAGACAGAGGCAGAACTTGGTGACCTCCTTGCTAGGGGGCTCCAAGCACAAGCAAGGAAAGCTTCTTTAAATACGCCCAAAGAGGAAGACATCTGGAGAATCATTGTGACCGCTCGATTAAACAGAGTACCAAAGGGGCCTCTGTGATGACTCTGTGCAAAAGAAATACATCATTCCGGATTCGGAATTGTGTTAAAGTTGCTTGTTTTCAGTCTCAAAGCAGCAGGGTAAAGCCTTGAGCATTTTAGAGCCACACATAGGAGGAATTTTTAACATTATTTTTCAAACGCACTGTAAGCTACTTAAAAGGTATTCTAAAATGCAGTTTTGTGGTCCAGGACAAGGTACCTTTCGAAGTCTAGGGCAAAGCTGGCTTTGTGAAATGCTGCAGGGAACGCGAGGGCAGGCCTACGGATAGACATACCGATCAATGGAATAGAATGGAGAGCCCAGAAACAGGCGCTCGGATTTCGGCCAATTAATTTTCGACAAGGATGCCAAGGCGGTTTAGTAGGGAAGGAATGGCCTTTTCAACAAATGGTGCTGGGACACTGGACACGCACATGCAGGAGAATGAAGATGGACTTTGAACTCACAGCATACACAAAAATTAACTCTAAGTGGATCGAAGACCTAAATTTAAGAGCTAAAACTATAAATCTCTCACGAGAACACATAGGTATAAATCCTCATGACTTCAGATGACGCCATGGTTTCTTAGACATGACCCCTAAAGCAGTGGACACAAAAGAAAAATGGACAAATCGAACTTCATCAAAATTAAAAAGTTTTGTGCTTCAGAGAACACCATAGAAAAAGTGACAATGGGAGAAAATATTTGCAAAGAATATCTCCGATAAGGAACTTACATCTAGAATGTATAAAGAACTGCTACGGCTCAATCATAAAAAGAAAAGTAGCCCAGTTTTCAAATGGGCAAAGGATCCAAATAGACATTTCTCCAAAGAGACACCCGAAGGAGCAGTAAGCCATAAAAAGATACACAACACTAGCTATCAGGAAAGTGCAGATCAAAACCACAATATGAGGGGCGCCTGGGTGGCTCAGCTGGTTAAGCATCCGACTTCGGCTCAGGTCATGAGCTCACGGTCGGTGAGCTGGAGCCCCGCGTCAGGTTCTGTGCTGACAGCTTGAAGCCTGGAGCCTGCTTTGGATTCTGTCTCTCTCTCTCTCTCTCTCTCTCTCTCTGTCTTTGTCTCTGTCTCTCTCAAAAATAAATAAACATTAGGGGTGCCTGGGTGGCTCAGTCGGTTAAGTGGCCGACTTCAGCTTAGGTCATGATCTCATGGTCCATGAGTTCAAGCCCCGCGTCGGGCTCTGTGCTGATGGCTCAGAGCCTGGGGCCTGCTTCAGATTCTGCGTCTGCCTCTCTCTCTCTCTCTCTCTCTCTGCCCTTCCCCTGCTCATGCTCTCTCTCAAAAATAAATAAACATTAAAAAAATTTAAAAAAATAATAAATAAATAAACATTAAAAAATTTTTAAATGATACTTTATGGAAAAATAAAATCTATACACTGTATAAGTTACCTGGTGAGTACTGTACAGCTAATGGTGTTTAGAATAGTCACACAGTTGTACCACCATCATCAGAATCAACTTTAAGTTTATTTATTTTTAAGAGAGAGAGAGTGTAAGTAGGGCAGGGGCAGAGAGAGGGGGGGACAGAGGATCTGAAGCAGGCGCTGCTCACAAAGCCCGAGGTGGGGCTTGAACTCACGAATCATGAGGTGCCCCTCATTTTTTTAAAAAAGCTGGGGGAGTTCGGTGTCAACTTATTAAGCCATCGGGGTAAATTAGGAGACGAGGAAATTACAGCTTCAAAGGGAAGGGGAAGAAGGAAAGGGAGAAAAACGGAATAGGAGGCTACCTAGAGCAGTGACCTCTTAACTGGGTTGAGGCAAATACGGATAACAGGTGGTCATGATTTGTCCTCTGTTCTCTCCTTTTCAGAGACAAATCAGAAGGAGGCGTGAGTATTCAGAATTAGCAGATAAAGAAGCAGGAAAGTTGAACTAACGGCTTTCCCAGAATTCGGAAAGTCCAGTCATCAGCGAAAACTTTCCTACAGAGGAAACCGTAGCATTGAAAGGAAATGGTCGATATTTCGAGCATGCCCACAAACGATCCATAGCACAGAAGTGGTCAACTCCAACTCGGAGAAGGGCACAGGCAGAACGCAAATTACTTTTGGGGCCGAGCTAACATTTATTGATCGTTTTCTGGGGGTCAGGCTCTGTTCGAAGTGATAGACGAAGATTATCTCATTTAATTTTCCCAACGGCCTGCTCTCTGTCCGGCAGCCAGTACCCATTCTAAATGTGAATCGGCTCCTGAAGCCCTTCCTCTCCAGAAGCTTCCTTACGCGTAGGGTAAAACCCAGACACCTTACCATTGCCCCTAAGACTGAGGCCAGCTCTTGGACCTCAACTCACTCTGCTCCAGCCACTCTGGCCCCTTTGCTCTTCCTTAAGCCTGTTCCTATCACAAGGGCTTCGCACTCTCTGTTCCCCTGCCTGGAACACTTGTCCCTCGGGTATTCCCATGGCTCACTCCCTCACTTCCAGGCTCTGCTCAAATCTATTGCCTCCCCAAGGAGGCCTTCCCTGATCACCCATCCAGGGTCACTCTCCATCTCTCGGTATCCCCAGTCCTGCTCTGAGCCTGCACCCCTGCCGGACTAGTCACCCGCTTTACTGTTCGTTACAAGTTCAACGAGAGCAGCCCCGTCTTCTGTCCTGCTCTCTGCCCTGGCCGCCAATGGCTGGACCTGAGTCCTGCATACAGTAAGCACTGAATCCAATTTGCTTGAATGAAATCGGTCCGTCCAATATTTCATTTGACTCTCTGTGTTTCTTTCCTCTTCGCTTCCTTCTTGCTCTCAGTAGTGTCATTGTTGGGCCCCTTCCTTCGTGTTTTGTCTCAGGGAATCCTCGAGGCTAAGGATCAGCCGCATTTGAACCAGAGCATAAAAGAGGACATGGCACTCCCTGAAGCCAGTGTGATGGCACCAGTGGTGATGAATCCTCACAGGATGAGGGGAAGCAGTTGGGCTCTGAGGGGCCGCCCCCTCCCCTCCCCGCGGAGCCTCACATATCATTCTTCTCTCTCTGCCACCAACTACAGGTTACTCCCGTGGACTTGAGCCCCTCTAAGATATCAAACAGTAACTGCTATTCTTTCCTGTTTTCCCTTCTTTTCTCGTAGGATAATCAGGAGAAACAAGGAAATCAGCAGGAGTGGGGCTCAGAGCATCGCCATTGCGTCGGTTCAAGGAGGAAAACCACAATTAAGGGTTTTCTCCTCCCTGAAGGGGCATTGGGTTCACCTGGGGAGCTTTTAAAGTGCCCGATGCCCAGGCCACACCTCTTGACAATTAAATGAGAATCTCTCAAGGTGGCGCCCGGGCATCTGTAGTTCTTAAAACTTCACAGGAGATTCTAGCATGCACCCTAGGTGGAGGGTGTGGAGCCAAGTCTCTCACCCTCAATGTGCACACGAACCTCCCGGGCCGTGTGTAAAAAAGTAGATTCCGACTCTGGCATCGTGGCTCACAGGGGCGTGAGCCTTTGCCTGTTTGACCAGCTGCCCCATGATGCTGAGGGCCACAGTTTGAGTAGCAAGTGTGAGATCAGATATTGGCTTTGACTTGGGAGCGCCATTTTCAGATCTATTGTTTCAAAATCTGGACATGATTAATCCTTATGTTCTGCCAATTCCTGGGCCTCGCAGCCACTTGGCAGTCATTGTTGTGTTTGCTCTTCCTTCCTACCCGACTTGGTTGTTGCTGGGGAAACTGAAGACTTACCTCTTGAACCATCCCACGATCGATGCTGTCCCCAATGTCTCTCAACTGCATGGCCAGCTTGTGGATTATTTCCTCCTGGTGATTGTTCTGGCCAATGCTATTCTCCTTGGGCTGAGAAGGCAGACTGTGGTCTACATTGACAGAAAAGAGTTCCAAAGAGAGTATTAACTATCTATAAATCACTCACCACGAGTCGCTACAAACTGCCTTACAGTGAGAGGGATAAAATCTCCTCATCGACGATTATAGAAAAGCAAGCATTGCATTGGAATAGATTAGCCCCGTTCAATAGAAACATAATTCAAACTACACATTAATTTTAAATTTTCTAGTAGTAACATCAGGCAAAAATATTTTAGTAATATATTTTAAGACAATACATCCAAAATATTATCATGAAACATATAATTAATACAATTTTTTTAAGTTTATTTTATTTTTTTTGGGGGGGAGAGAGAGCATGAGTGGGAGAGGGGCAGAGAGAAGGGGAGACACAGAATCCGAAGTGGGCTCTGGGCTGTCTGCACAGAGCCCAACGTGGGGCTCGAACCCACAAACTGTGGGTTTATGACCTGAGCTGAAGTCAGACGCTTAACCGACTGAGCCACCCAGATGCCCCAATACAATTTTTTTTTGAGAGAAAGAGAGAAAGAGTGAGAGCAAGGGAGGGGCAGAGGGAGAGGGAGAGAGAGAATCTTAAGCAGCCTCCATGCCCAGCGCGGGCTTGATCTCATGACCCTAATATCATGACCTGAACTGAAATCAAGAGTCAGACGCTTAACCAACTGAGCCATGCAGGTGCCCCTAAATTATTAACGATATGCTTTGCATTTTTCACCCTTCCAGCACATCTCAATCCAGGTGCTATCTTTTCATGGGAAAACCTTGATTTATATTTGGATTTTATGAAATTTACAGTTTAAAAGGTCGCATCATATATCCAAGTTGTTTATATATATATATACATATATATATATAAACATATATATATAATATATACATATATATACATACATATACATATATAATACATACATATATATATGTATATGTATGTACATATACATATATATACATATATATACATATATAATATATATTCAAGTTGTTCCAAACATACCTACTAGTTTTCCAGTTTTCCAACAATTAAATCAAGTATCAGTTTTTACACTTAATTAAAAATAAATAAAACTTAAAATCCAGTTCCTCACCTGGCTGCATTTCAAGCACTCGAGAAGCAGACATTGTTAGTAGTTATGACACCGGACAGTAGTTATTATACAATCTATTGTAAAATAGATTTTTCTATTTAATGTTTATATCCCTGCCCTTGAATGAGTTCCTCCAAATTTATTTGCTTCCAACAACCAATAAGTGTTTTTTTTTAATTTGTTAATGTTTATTTACTTTCGAGAGAGAGAAACAGAGTGAGCAGGGGAGGGGCAGAGAGAGACGGAGACCCAGAATCCGAAGCAGGCTCCAGGCTATGAGCTGTCAGCACAGAGTCCGGCGAGGGGCTTGAACTCACAGACAGTGAGATCATGACGTGAGCCGAAGTCAGATGCTTAACTGACTGAGCCACCCAGGCGTCCCTAACTAATAGGTGTTTTTAGGCAACACTATGAGTAAACCACTGTGCTGGGTGCTTTGGGGGAACTTCCAAGGACAAGGTTTCCGTCCTTACATTGTTTACAACCCACTGGTTAGGGATTAAACAATTAGCAAGTGCTTCAGGAATACAGGGGAGGGGAAGATAAATTTGGGCTAAAGTAGATATAAGTATGGCTTCATAGATAGAGCAAATTTTGCACTGAACCTGTTTTACTTCAATAAAATTTGAGGACTTTAATTTTTTAGGCTTAGTACGAAGAGGTTGAGTCTTGTCCGCAAAGAGTCTAGCAGGAGAGAGACACAAACTACAAGTCAACATGTAAGAGGGAGGTCTACACAGAGGAGTCACGGCAGATGTCCCAAAGAAAATGATAACCGAGTTCAGTCTTGAAGAACGAAGGATGAATAAGAATTAGCCAGGAGAAGAAGAGAGAGATGGGGAGACGGGGGTGGGGTCAGTTGGGAAAGAGGGGCAAAAGAGACCTTGCCAACAGAAGTGTCACATGAGCAGAGGCAAGGGGGTAACAGACAGCGGGGTTTTGTACATAAACTCTAAGTAGCGCTACTGTTAAAAGGCGGCGAATGATGGGAGAAAAGGTAACAGATTACGCAAAAGCAACACCATGAACGCCCAGGGAAAGGCCGGGACTTCACCCAGTAGAGCAGGAGACCCACCGAAGGGTTTTAAGCAGGAAATGACTTGATCAGATTTGCTTCTAGCTCTTCCCTCCGGGATCAGAGTGGACATGGGCAAGTCTTAAGGCAAGGAATGCATTAAAAGGCTACTGAAGGGGTGCATGGGTGGCTCAGTCGGTTAAGCATCTGACTTCGGCTCAGGTCACGATCTCACGGTTCCTGGGTTCAAGCCCTGCATCAGGCTCCGTGCTAACACCTCAGAGCCTGGAGCCTACTTCGGATTCTGTGTCTCCCTCTCTCTCTGTCCCCTCCCCTCCAAAATAAACATTAAAAAAGAATTTTTTAAAGGCTACAGCAAAGTGCTACGAGAGATGATAAGGAGTTGCCTAAAAATAACTAGCATGCTTACCACATGCCAGACTATACACGCATCATCTTACCGACTGCTCCCTCGCAATGACCCCCATGAGGTCATTACTCCGCGCTACAGAGGAGAGAGCTGTGGTTTAGAGCAGTGCTTTTCAAACTTGGCTCCACCTTGGAATCCCTCAGGAAGGCTTTTAAAACTCCCACTGTTCAGGTCTCACTCCGTTCCAGCAAAATCAGTTGAGCCAAGCATCAGAATTTTGTTGAAAGCTCCGCTGGTGGTTCCCATGTGCAGCCAGGCTTGGGGATGGGGGTAGGGGGGCGGTTAGCAGGAAAGAGTAACTTGCCCAGTGTTTGAAAGCCAGGAAGTGCGAGAGCCGGGATTTAAACCTGGATCTGCCTAGCTACAGGCCCATGCACTTGAACCTAAGCACACAGAGCCTGAACCAGTACTAACCTGAAGTAGTACTAACAGCGGTGGAGTGGGGGGAACAGATTCTACAAATATTTAGGACGCAGAATAGGCTGGAATTTGGCAACAGATTAGCTGAGAAAGGTGAGGGAGAGGGAAATTCTTACTTTTCCAGCTTGGGAGACTGGAAAGGTGACGGCACTACCAGCCTGTACAGAGAACAGGGGTCGAGGGAGGACAGGTCCAGAAGGCAGAGGAGGCAGGCAGAAAGAGGAAGAAGAAAATTTGAGTTCATTTATAAGTTTAAGGTACCTGTAGGACCAGGACACCTGGAATATATCTGAAGCAAATAATAATAATAATAATAATAATAATAATAATAAAAGGCATATATATGAAGCTCAAGGGATATCAGAACTTAAAGAGTTAAGAGTTATCATTTATTTATTCAATAAAAAGGCAGGAGTGGATAAGATCTTTCAGAGTTTATATAGCTGATGGATAAGACCGATGGTCAGATAAGACTGATGGATGGTTCGCAAGATAAGCAAAGGAAAAAAAAGCCCACAAAAACGACTGAGAAGGAATAGTCAGAGAGGTACGTGGGGAATCAGGAGAAAGAGTAGAATGGTAACTTCCAACCATCTTTCAACGCTTGTTGAAAATTTTCTTCTGAAATGTACTAATGGGCATTGTTACTTGGTTAAGTATGGTATACAGACTCTGACTATGCGTGTGTGTGTGTGTGTGTGTGTTATTGTTGTTGTTGATGGTGATGACGATGATTTAGAATCTTGAAACACATCTTAAAGTCCTTTCACTAAAGATGCCAATCATTGTCTGACTTGCCCACACCCCCTTCCAGAAGAATCTGCCATGTCACCTAAGCCATCTAGCTCCTTCTCCCATGTCCCCATCCCAACCCCAGACCACAGCCGTTTGGATCGGAGATGGGTCCCTGACCCAAGAACATAGAATCCACCAGCTGGTCCCTTCCTCTCTGTTCAACGTTCAGAAGACTAATTGCAGGGGACTGAGGGGGAAGTTGGCAGCGGGACCAGGAATGCCATGAGATTATGCTGGGCCCAGGTAAGTCAAAGCCTTTGCGAGTGAAAATATGACGAGGAAGGAAACATTTAAAGGAGAGATGGAGGAAGCTGGCTGATAGAGAAGAACTAAGCAGAGCAACTACTTATGAAGAAAGCCACAAAAAAAAAAAAAAAAAGGCTGGCCCCAGAACTGCCTCAGAACTTGAACCCTCCAAGTTCAGTTCTCTTTCCTAAGCATCCTCACCAGCAACCACAGCTTTCTGGAGGTGACCGGAGTAGGTTTCTCTTCCCTGCAACCAGACAAATAATCATAAATATCTATATCAATTATCATTGCCCAGAGTCGCCAAATGCAGGAAAAATCGTGTAAGAAATAGTGTTGGCTGTAAATCAGCTTCAGGACAGACTCTGAAAGGAAAATTTAAAAGTTAGGTTCCTGATACTAGTGGCTTTTGCTTTTGGTTCCGGTCACTTACCCCTTCCTCGTAAAAGTTGAATGCAAAATGGATGCAGGGCTCTGTTGTACTCACTGTATTTAGTCAGAGTTATTTGCTGACTAGAGAGTCAGTATACCTGTCCTACAGACATCTACACAGCCAAACAGCTATCCCGCCATAGTATAAGAAATATTATAAGATTACAGGAAAGAAATGATTAAATCAAAGCTCTAAAATAGTCATATGTTCTCTTAAATACAGAGAATAGTCATATATTCTCTTAAATACAGGGTTGCTGGAGGGGTTGCGGGTGGGGGGATGGGCTAAATGGGGGGCATTAAGGAAGACACTTGTTGGGATGAGCACTGGATGTTCTACGTAGGGGATGAATCACTGGAATCCACTCCTGAAATCATTATTGCACTGTAGGCTAACTAACCTGGATGTAAATTAAAAATAAATTGGGGCGCCTGGGTGGCTCAGTCGGTTAACCGTCTGACTTTGGCTCAGGTCATGATCTCGCAGTTCGTGGGTTCGAGCCCCACATCCACCCCTGTGCTGACAGCTCAGAGCCTGGAGCCTGCTTCGGATTCTGTGCCTCTCTCTCTGCCCCTCCCCTGCTCATGCTCACTCTCTCAAAAATAAATAATAAACATTAAAAAATGTCTTTGATAAATAATAAATAGTTAATTAAAAAATAAAAATAAAATAGTCATTTGTTGGAGAAGTGAGAAGTCTTGTGACAAGATAATCAAAATGAATTAAACAGGGCACCTGGTGGCTCAGTCAGTTAAGCGTCCAACTTCGGCTCAGGTCGTGATCTTGCAGTTTGTGAGTTCGAGCCCTGTGTTGGGCTCTGTGCTGACAGGTCAAAGCCTGGAGCCTCCTTCAGATTCTGTGTCTCCCTCTCTCTCTGCCTCTCCCATCCTCATGCTCTGTCTCTCAATAATAAATAAAAAATGTTTAAAAAAATTTTTAATGAATTAAACAAACAAGTAAAGCTGTATTCTTTTCCAAGTATTGAATTTTTCCTTTTTTCCTTTTTTAAAAAAAAATGTTTATTCACTTTTATGAGAGAGAGTGAGTGTGCATAAGCAGGGGAGGGGCAGAGAGAGGGGGACAGAGGATCCAAAGCGGGCTCTGTGCTGATAGCAGCGAACCCTGTGTGGGGCTCAAACTCATGAACCATGAGATCATGACCTGAGCTGAAGTCAGACACTTAACCAACTGAGCCACCCAGGCACCCCCCAAGTATTGGAATTTTTAATACAGAAGGAAAAATATAT
Source organism: Paguma larvata (assembly GCA_030068075.1). Classification (NCBI taxonomy): domain Eukaryota; kingdom Metazoa; phylum Chordata; class Mammalia; order Carnivora; family Viverridae; genus Paguma; species Paguma larvata. The sequence goes on from CM057829.1 coordinate 35,898,367, forward strand.
ATAGATATATAGACATATAGATATATATCTCCACATGGAGTTCGGAAAATAAAATCATAGTCTAAATGGCCTACTGGGAAATTTGGGACAATCACGTGGTTTAATCCTTTTGCAAGAATAATTCCTTTATAAAACCAATAATAAGCCTCAATGTAGTGGAATTTTAGAAAATATTGCTGTGTGTTGCCAGGCCTACATAAGCGACTTTGACCAGCTGTCCCTTCAGTTACATTTTGGAAAACGTTTAAGCAAACATGCTTCTAAGATTTTACAGGTGTTTCTCTGCTGCTAGCTATAATGTGAATATTCTATTTTCTCATATGGTGATCATGCTTTCACAATCTTGATTTTGTTCACTAAAATTAGAAGTGTAGGGACTTCTTCTGGCTCAAGAGTGAGCACAGGCATTGGCCTCCCGTTTCCCCTAGTCCCTCCCAGGACACAACCAAAACGAATGTATAAAAAAAGAATAAAACCACAACAGTGAAAAGAATGGGAGACTAGATCAACAGCAGATGAGAGATGTGTATGTGTTTCTGGAAGGCAGAAAGCAGATGGGACAAGATAGGGACAAATGAGCCAGGCAGAGAAAGCACGGAGACCCCACCACTGGAGCTCCTGAGGCTTCGAAGCCCATTTACTCCACTAAAACCCCAGAGCTGGGAGAGGGAGATGCGACGTTGACTGGAAGTCTGATGAGGATCGACCATACCGCTGGTCACCCTCAACACCGCCAGGCCACCATCCCCAGCCCAAACTTCAGGCGAAAAAACCCCAGACCACTCTTCCCTAATGGAAGAGAGCAAATCTTGTGGAGGAAGCTACAGCTTCTTTATGAATGTTGGTGCCTCAAATTAAAGATCTCCTCGTTCTAGCATTTGGGGGACCTGGGGCCAGAAAATGGGCTCTCTAATTCATGTCCCTAATGTTCCCCCTCGAGTCAGAGCCCTCCTCTGCCCCCAGATGAGTCCCCACTCAGCGGGGAGCTAGTTAGGCATAGCAGTGAAATCCTGAAGCCAGATCACTTGGGATCGATTGTTAAATCCACCACAGATAACGCTGTGTAACCTGTTAAGAGTTATTTAATCTCTCTATGCCTCAGTTTCTCCAACTGTAAGACAGGTATCGTGATGTATTATTTCATTGACCCTAAGGTTTTTTACTGCCTCCAGAATCAGAATGCGTTTTATAACCTAGGCATGTCATATTTCAACAATATTTACCTTCTTAGTAGTACACAAAATGATGGTATATTTTACAGTTGATGGAATATTAAACTTCATGAAATACCATAGTAACTACCTCATAGACAGGTTGTTGAGATGATAAAAATGAGTTAATATATTTAGCCTCCATGGGGCAGTGCCTAGAACATGGATAAACACTACATAAATGTTAGCTACTGCTACCACCTAAGAAAACAGTCCTACTCACACAATAGCAGAAAAACCCACACCAGCTACACAGTCCGTATTTCTTTAAAATAACAAAGGATCGCCAGCAATCGATAAGGACCACAGAATGCAAGATAGAGACCAGGAAACAAATAAAACTAACCCTGAAGAAAACATATAGCTCAGGGAATGGAAAAGGAAGTTCACAAATTCTAAAGTATATATTTCGAGAGATTTAAGAACGTATTATATTCAAGAAACAAAAGAGAATGCTATAATCCTAAAACAAAAATCTTTCCGATTTTAAAAATATGATTGTCAAAATTAAAAATAAAATGGATGGTCCTAAAAAATAAAGTCAAGGAAATCACTCAGGGGAAAAAAAAAAGATAAAAAATATGAGAGAAAAGATAGTCGATATAGAGGGCCAATATGGAAAGATATGCATTTGATTTATGAGAGTACCAGAAAGAGATTAAACAGAAGGGGTAAATTTCAAAACAAACAGTGTAAGACAGCTTCCCAAAGCTGAAGGTCACCAAACGTCAGACTAGAAAGTCCCATACACATGCATGAGCGCACATGCACGCACATGCACACACACACGCACAAAAGCCCCATCAAGTTCTTGGGACAATTAATGGGGAAGTAAAAACCTCACCTCCAAAACATATTAAAATTTCAAACCACTAAGCATAGGAGATGCTAAAAATCTCCAAAGAGAAACACCGATTAATTTGGCAACTGACTTCCCAACAACAACAAATACTAGAATATAAAGGAACAATTTTTGTCCTCAAGAATTTTATTTAAAAAATTTATTTTCTTCTGGGGTACCTGGGTGGCTCAGTCAGTTAAGCGTTCGACTTCGGCTCAGGTCACGATCTCACAGTTCATGATTTCAACCCTGCATCGGGTACTGTGCTGACAGCTCAGATTCTGTGTCTCCCTCTCTCTCTGCTCCTCCCCCACTCACTCTCTCTCTCTCTCTCTCTCTTTCTCTCAAAAATAAATGAACATTAAAAAAATTTTTAACTAAAATTTAAAAAAATATTCTCTTTTTTTAAATAGACTTCATGCCCAGCATGGAGCCCTACATGGGGCTTGAGCTCACAACTCTGAGATCAAGATCTGAACTAAGATCAAGAGTCAGATGCTTAACCGAATGAGCCACCCAGTACCCCCAAAAATTATTTTCAACCTAGAATTCTATGCCTAGCTGAACTCTCAATTATACGTGAGAGGTGAATAAAGGCATTTGCAGATACACGAGGGCTTGGGAAGTTTTTCTCCCATACAGAATTTCTTAGGAAGTCTCCCGAGGTAGTATTCCAGGAACACAGAGTATGACTAAACCAAGAAAGAGAAAGAAGATTTAGCAGAAGGTAAATTCAACCCGTGTGAAGGAAGTCCCAGGATGACAGAGGTACAATAGGCCTAGAGGGTGCCGAGACTGGAGCGAGAGGACAGCCCTAGAAGGGAAGTTCCCTGGGCAAGAGAGACTTGCTGAAAACTGGGGGAAACGCAAAGCAATGGGTAACTACAAATCATGCGGCGGAAGAGAAGAAAAGGCAATGAGCAAGTCTGGAAAACAATAAAAGGTCCTAGAGGGAGTTTATGGTCTGAATGCGAAGCAAATTAAAATGTGGCTCAAGTTGAAAATGAAGGCATTGTTTTATAGTTCCTTCCAGCAGGATAGTCCTATGTGTTAAACTTCATGGTACTCTACCTGCATGACGGGGCCAAATTTTAAGCAACTGCCGCTTTAGTTCCTTGTTTCATTACTGGGAAATGATTATTCTCAGGAAAAAAATCATTCCAGTATATATAGATTTGATTCCTGGGAGCTACCATCCCTAACTCCCAGAGTCTTGCCCAACTTTTTACCTTGGTTGCTGACACAACGGGTGGACAAAAATGAGTGTGTAGGTTTTGAAGTCTTGGCCTCTCTGCTGCCGGAGTGGAAAACACCTCCCCTTTACAGAGACAAACCACTTCACCACAACACAAGGCCTCATCTCAAACTCCGTGTGGCCTTTTCTTTTAGTTGAGGAAAGTGGCTTCTTTTAGGAGAGCTTTCAGCCATTAGCTAGGGCTTTAGGTTCAACCACTTTGAACGCCCGTAAATCTGTCAAGTGCAAAATCAACAGTAATTGCCTTCTCTCAAAGGACAACCCTTTCATGACCAATTCAACACAGTGCAGTCGAATGTTCCATTGCTAGCAATACCTAATAATTTGAAAACGGTTTGCTTCAATGTAGCGAGACTACTCATCAGTCTCCGGAAGGCTCAAAGAATCGTACCAAGGTCAAACTGCTCTTTAAAAAAAGGACCTGCTGGGGGCACCTGGGTGGCTCAGTCGGTTAAGCGGCCGGCTTCGGCTCAGGTCATGATCTCACGGTCTGTGAGTTCGAGCCCCGCGTCGGGCTCTGTGCTGATGGCTCCGAGCCTGGAGCCTGCTTCGGATTCTGTGTCTGCCTCTCCCTCTCTGCCCTTCCCCTGCTCACGCTCTGTCTCTCAAAAATAAATAAACGTTAAAAAAAATTTTTTTTAATAAATAAATAAAAAAAGAAGTGTAGGCTACTCTTCCCAGGGGTGCCCTGATGAAGGAAGGAGAGAGAATGAACAGCAGTAGGAGGAAGAGGTCTGTTGAAGGGATTTTCTAAGTTGACAGTCTTGAGCAGGTTCGTAGGTTGAGGAAAGGAATTAGAGCAGCAATAATGGAAATGGAAGACAGAGGAGGCCAGTTGTTGAGGCAGAGTCCCAGAGGTTTGGGAGCAATGAGAATGAAAGCACACGGAAAGATTAGCTTTATTTTTGCTGCTGTTATTATTGTTGTTTTGTTTTGAGAGACAGAGAGAGAGAGAGAGAGAGAGAGAGAGAGGGAGAGAATCTTAAGCAGGCTCCATGCTAGCATGGAGTCTTACATGGGGCTCTATCCCATTACTCTGGGATCATGACCCAAACTGAAATAAAGAGTTAGGTGTTTGGGGCACCTGGGTGGCTCAGTCGGTTAAGCGTTCAACTTTGGCTCAGGTCATGATCTCACAGTTCTTGAGCCCCACATCGAGCTCTGTGCTGACAGCTCTGAGCCTGGAGCCTCCTTCGGATTCTCCCTCTCTCTCTGTCCCTCCCCTGCTCGCTCTCTCTCTCAAAAATAAATAAAACATTAAAAATTAAAAAGAAAAAAAAGAGAGTCGCTCAATTGACTGAGCTACCCAGGTGTCCCTGGAAAGATTAACTTTGAATCAAAGGCGAGGGTCGGTGGTACACCCTTCCTTTGAGATGGAACAGAAGGAGGCAAGATGTGATGTTCACATAAGGAAGTCTGGATTACAGGAAAAGGAGATTCAGTTGTTTATCCCAACGACATCAATTTTGTACATGAAGCGGAAAACTAGGCCATCTGCTGAGAAAGAGGCAGATCCTGAAGTGGCTGAAATTAGTCACTAACAGAAATGGAAAAAAGATAACTGACCAGAGTTGTGTAACAGAAGCTAAAGACAACCATAGCCACCCCCACCCCGCAAAAAAAAAAGAGAAAGAAAAAATATGTATATAATCTTGATATGCATTCTCTTTCCAGTTGGTGGTGTCCTAAACTTGAATCTAAAGAAAAGAAATTTGGGGGGTGCCTGAGTGACTCAGTCAGTTAAGCACAACTTTGGCTCAGGTCATGATCTTGCGGTTCATGGGTTGGAGCCCTGTGTACAGCTCTGTGCCGACAGCTCAGAGCCTGGTGCCTGCTTCGGATTCTGTGTCTCCCTCTCTCTCTCTGCCCCTCCCCTACTCATGCTCTCTCTCTCTCTCAAAAATGAATAAATGTTAAAAAAATATACATATATAAATGATTGGAAGCAACCCAATGTATATTAAGAGTAAAGTATTTAAATAAATTATATGTTGTATTCATACAATGGAATATTATGCCATTGTAAATAAGAATGACATTCTGGAAGTAGAAATGCACAGAGATCTCCAAATCACATTCTTAAGTGAGAAAGCAAGTAAGGACAGCTACCTTTCCTCTAAAAAGAGAGAGGGTATAAAAATCTATATTCACAATTGTTCATATTTGCATAAAGAACCTTTAGGAGAATGCCCAAGAAACAAGAACAATGGTTGACTAGAAAAAGGAGTGTTAAGAATGGGATTCTGGGGCGCCTGGGTGGCTCAGTTGGTTGAGCAGCCGACTTCAGCTCAGGTCATGATCTCTCGGTCTGTGGGTCAAGCCCCGCGTCGGGCTCTGTGCTGACAGCTCAGAGCCTGGAGCCCGCTTCGGATTCTGTGTCTCCCTCTCTCTCTGCCCTTCCCCTGCTCATACTCTGTCTCTATGTCTCTCAAAAATAAAATAAAACTTTAAAAAAAAAAAAAAAGGGATTCTGACCAGACGGGGAACAAGAGTACAAGAAAGACCTTTCACCCTATGCCTTTTCATATTCTTTAGTTTTCCAACCATGCAAATGTTTTCTTGAGCACTTATATAGCACTTGGGGTGTCAGCCACTGTGGGAAGCCATTGAAAATTAGTAACTCATTTCTTTTTAATGTATTAACACAAATACTCAAAAGTTAATTTAAAAAATATCTCAGAAGTGTCATAATTGTATTGTGGTTATGCAAAAAAAAATCTTTGTTCTCAGGAGACAGATTATTTAGAGATGGAATTAGAGATGAAATTAGTATGTCTACAATTTTATCTCATAACTTTTTTTGTAGCAAAGACAGACACCTGCACATGCATCCGTATGTGTGTACATGAGTGCGGAGAGAGATGAAAAGATGAAGCAAGTGTGTTCCCTCATAAAATGATAAATCTTGGGGCGCCTGGGTGGCTCAGTCAGTTAAGTGTCCAACTTCAGCTCAGGTCATGATCTCATTGTTTGTGGGTTTGAGTCCCGCTGTCAGGCCGTGCTGACAGCCCAGAGTCTGGAGCCTGCTTCGGATTCTGTATCTCCCTCTCTCTCTCTGCCCCCTCCCCTGCTTACACTCTGTCTCTCTCTCTCTCAAAAAAAAATAAACGTTAAAAAAAATTTTTACTGAGAAATCCATGCAAAGGGTACATGAGTAACAACAGACTTATTTGTGCAACTTTTTTTGGTAGGTTTAAATTTCTCCAAGGTAAAGATCGGAAGGGAAAAAAAATCTCTCATAAAAGTCCTTAAAAATTAAATAAAGCATTTCTATTTAGTTTCCATAAACTCTTTGGACTTGTTTTCAAGGCTCTTGGAATATATCTCACTTATCCGTCCAGACTTCTTACACCGTTTGACCAAAACTTACTTGGAATCACATCTCAAAATTGACTTTCTCAATATGTCTTTTTTTGAATTTTCCAAAACAGTATGTCTCTCACTACTTTGAATACCTACAGTTCTTTTAGTCCTACTGAGATACAACATATTATACATTTTGTTACAATCAGCCTATGTTTTTACCATACGGAACAACAGGATGATAATGCAAAATAGATGTGTATATTAGTATACTTAGCTATTGTACATACGTTGCCTATGACAATAATTACAGATTAGGAGTTACTCCCTAAGAACTTAACACTTGAAAGAAAAAAGAACTGATAACTAAGAGGCAAGAGTAATTTATGTGTCGTGGAAATGAATGAGATGGGCAGTCATTGGAAGGGGAGAGGCTATCAGCTCTCCCTTGCCCAAGCTTCTCCCTCTGTCTGCAACTCCCACCGCCCTCAACTCCTTCAGGTCTCAGTCCAGGGGCACATCTTGAGGAAAGCCTTCCCTAAGCTCCCGGGTGGGTCAAAGCCCCATTAGAGCATCTGGACCCCTTCTCGGCCCTTAGCATATCGTATTTAACATTAGTATGTTTACTGGACTACTCTCTGCCGCCATCACCAGACTGTACGCTCCAGGAAAGAAGGGACTGTTAATGTTTTTGTTCACCAGTGCACCCCAATATCTAGCACAGTGTCTGAAATATAGCAGGCCCTAGTATTTTTTATTTTAATAAAAAAACCAAAATGTGTCCATCTAGAGGAAGAGGGGGAGAGTCGATGAGCCTGAGAAGAAAACCAGAGAGGCAAAAATGAGCATCCAAGCACTCTCAACGGGAAAAAGAGGCTGAATAACTGGACTCAGTACTGACTTCTACAATCAATATATCCCATTTATACTACTTCACACATACACACATGTATACAGAATTCCGCCCTTTCCTACCAATAATTATTACATTTTTAGAAGTGGGAAAGGCCTCTTTTTGCTTTCACTGATTTTTGTTTTCCCAAGAGTTTCTAATTTCCCTGACATGACCTAGCAGGCCGGTTGCTCCGGACTTCCCAAGATCCTACCCCATCCCCTCAACTTTTCTAAAAAAAGGCAGCTTTAAGCTTCTCATACAAAAATTATGTTTTCTTTCTCCAAAAAGTTACAGGTCCATACGTGTGTATCTCCCTAAAGTAACAGAGGCAAATTTTGGCTTCAGGGAGTCACTGAATAATGACTGGTGACTTCCATTTTCAGTCTGGGTCGCAGCCTGGCACGAAAGCCACTGAGGGGATGACGGGGCCTTTCAATAATCAGCTTCCTCGGTAGGAGTTTTACGCTGGGCAGTGCTTAAGAAATTTATTATTTTTTTTTTAAAGACAACTCCCCCAATCCTGCGAGCGACTTCCCGCGACTTGGCGGGACCTACAACCGGCTACGCGGCTCGGGAGGCGCGCGCCCGATCCAGCGGTTTTGGCGCCAGAGGTCACGTGGGCCCGCCGTGGCCAATGAGGGACGCGCACGGCGCGCGCGCGTCTCCCGCGCGGGCACCGGCGCTCCGTGTTCGCCCCCAGCCACTGACGCGAGCGGGTGGCCGGGAGATTTGCCCCTGCCGGGTGCCTCCGATTACCCTGTGGCCCGGCGCTCCTGACGCCGTACCGGCACCTGCGTGTCCCTCGTACACCGCCCCCGTCAGTCCGCACGCCCCCCTTTGCTTCAGCGGTGTCCTAAACGCTCCAGCGTTTGAGGGAGGAACGCGCTGCTGGCTCCGGGGCTGGGGAAAGAGCGGAAAGGAAAGTGGAGGCTTGTGCCTGCCACCACCTCACGCCGACCGATCCCTTGTCTCTTATTGTTTGACAGTCCCTGAACGCACACCGGTGGCCCACCAGACTAAAATACCCGTCACAAATAAGATTCCACAGACAGTAAAACGAGGGTTCTAGGCACGAAAACAAACGCGGCACTTAGGTCGTTGGCTGTTACTCTAGAAAGCAAACGTGGGAGATGTATTCATTCAGCCTCCTCCTGCTTTTGAGGTGAAACTAATTAGAAAAGCAGTTTGGGTAAATGTGGCAACCGCCCACAGGGCACCTCGGGAGGTGCGTGAGGAGGAATCTGCGAGGACTGAGTGATCTAGCTGAGTGTGAAAACATTGGGAAACGTTCACAATAAAATAGAAGTTCCAGAACAGCGATGACGATTGCACAACTTTAGGAATATGATAAAAACCACTGGGGTTTGCCCTTTAAAAGGTTGAACTTTGTGGTGTATGGATTACATCTCAATTAAAAAACAAAATATATGTTCCAGAAGGTACTCCTAGGTGACAGAATCTCAGGCTTTGAGAAATTATCGTTGACACCTGCACATATCAAAATTCAATATTTTAGTCAACTCAGCTCTTCCTAGAAAACAGATATGGTGGCAAGAGACTATCAGCCTGAAATTTCCACCTTCTCAGCAGCATATAATTCTTTTAAAACTGGAGAATAGTTTGAGATTAGCTTTAATTATTCCTTTCAGGTGTCTAGCATTTTTTTTTAATTTTTTTAATGTTTATTTATTTTTGAGAGAGACAGAGTGCGAGTGGGGGAGGGGCAGAGAGAGAGACACACACAGAATCCGAAGCAGGCTCCAGGCTCTGAGCTGCCAGCACAGAGCCGGACACCGGGCTGGAACTCACAAACATGCGATCATGACCTGAGCGGAAGTAAGAGGCTTAACCGACTGAGCCGCCCAGGCGCCCATGTCTAGCATATTCTTACTCTAAAAGTCTAAAACCCCATAAATTTAACCCCAACACTCTCTACTGCTCTCCAAAACATAAAACTTTAGTTTTCCAACATTCAGGGACACCTAGGAATCACGCAAATTTTTGCAAAACAAAAATTCAAGTTGATCTTTCCTTCATGTTCTTTCCTATATTGGCAAAATCAAAGAGGGATCTAAACGGAATCTTCCCTTTTTAACATTGTCAGGTCAAGTTAAAGACACGTTTCTATTAAAAGACAAATTTGATCCGTTTAGTTAATTTGCAAGCATCTTCGTGGATTGTCACGTCAACAATTCAGAGCTAATACAAACTAGGAGATTTAATCCCATGAAGCAAAGTTTCAGATTTTGACCACCTAAGAACATTGATGACTTAGATTTACCACTACCCTCTCATGGTTCATGGTCAAGTAATCTATTTAATGTCCAATTTTATGTCCTCCACGCCAAGAAAAATACATGCTAAGTCGAGTATTTATCTTAGCTTAATACAAGTAGTATCTTACCTGGGCTCCTTGACATGGCTGAAACTGGACGGGAGCTAACAAGTCAGGTCATGTACTCCTTCTGAAAACTGTATTTCAGCACCGGGGCTTTGCAACAATTTGTTACTTTGGGAGAGGGATTCAGAAGTTCTTTAGGTTCACAAACAAAAGCATCATGTTTTTCTCTGTTGAAAAATATATCTTCAGAGAATTTCCCCCGTCGCTATGTCTTCAGTATGGTTGATGAATATTAATGTTCCAACATTACGAGCGCCTTTATGCATAAAAGGGCTATGGTTTTGAGTGGGAAATGGAGCAGGGTGATTAAAGTCTTTTTCAACTTAGATAAACATCTTTCTATGTTGTTGGTCTTTAGATCTACTACCACCACCCCACATCCTCATCTCCAAACAGTTTTTCTTCATCTTTTCGATAGCCACACTCTACCAAGACCGCAGTGTAAATTAGTATGCAGAGAGAAAGGGAGACGAATTAGTGTAGCCAAAAGAAAATCGATTAAAAACCTAGAGATGGGAAGGCTTGGAGATGAAATATCTTTTGTCCTTCTACCTTGTATATGTGTGATTTTGCATTCTCTCTTTAATTCTCCATATACACATAGTCCATCTCTATGGACACTAATGAAGACTTTTCTCTCGCCAACCTCCTCCCCACTTTTTTCTTATATTGTGGCAACCAATCCAATACATTGAAGAATTGAACTGAGACTTTCACTGTTTACCAGTGAAAGTGGTTTACCTTGGTTCTCTTGACTTAAAGGTTGGCCACAGGGTTTCACTTTCTAGTTTACCTTCCAAATCTAAGCAGTTACTGGAAAGGGAAGGAATGGTTAAGAGAAGCTGGACGAGAAAGAACAACTAAAGAAAGTAACAGGAGACACCTTCAGGAGCCTTAGATGGGTGTTATTTAATAAAAGATGCAAAGCACAGGAGTTCCTGGGGGGCTCAGTCAGCTGGGTGTCTGACTTCAGCTCAGGTCATGATCTCATGGTTCGTGGGTTTGAGCCCCATGTCAGGCTCTGTGCCGACAGCTCAGAGCCTGGAACCTGTTTCAGATTCTGTGTCTCCCTTCCTCTCTGCTCCTCCCCTGCTTGTCCTCTATCTCTCTCTCAAAAATAAACATTAAAAAAAAGAGATATGAACCACATATGTAATTTTAAGGTTTCTAGCAGCTACACTGAAGTAGAAACACATTAAATTAATTTTAATGATATATTTTTTAACCAAATATATCCCAAAGTAAATCCAAATGTTATCATTCCAACAGGTAATCAATATAAAAAATCAAAATCAATATTAATGAAATATCCGATATTCGGGGTAAGGCACGTCTTCAAAATCCAGCATATACTTGACTCTCACCATCCATCTCAATTCGGACTAGCCTCATTTCCGGTGCTCAGGAACGACGCGTGGCTAGTGGCTGCAATGCAGCTTTAGAGGAAGAATCAAGAACTAAAAAGAAATGACTGAAAGCAAAGCACTAGGCACTGAGTTATGCAAACCAAGACGGGGTGGGAACCGCCAAGTAGAATTCGGACTCAGGTTTCAAAGGGACTCCATTTTCCACTGCAGAATGCTGCTCGAATGTTTTGCTTTTTATAACTTGGGCCAGATTACGGAAGAGGGAGCTATGGGTCGAAGGGCTGTGAGTGCCTGGGCATTCTTGGTATCTTGGGCAGTTTGACAGTGTTTTTTAAATCTCTGTGACTTATTTATCTTATAACTGAAAGTTTGTGCTTCTTCATCCCCTTCACCTATTTTAACAGCTTGACATTTTATTTTATTTTATTTTTTATTTTAAGTTTTTATTTATTTTTGAGACAGAGAGAGACAGAGCATGAGTGGGGGAGGGGCAGAGAGAGAGAGGGAGACACAGAACGTGAAGCCGACTCCAGGTTCTGAGCTGTCAGCACAGAGCCCGACACGGGGCTCGAACTCACAGACCGCGAGATCATGACCTGAGCCGAAGTCAGACACTCAACCGACTGAGCCACCCAGGCGTCCCCAGCTTGACATTTTAACTGTATTCATAAGGCGACCTTCTGATCCTAATTTGATTTCTCGAGTAGACTTTACATCGGAAAAAGGACATGCTCTCCAGCTAACGTATCTCGGTGAAATCGGCCCTGAATAAAATTACTACATTAGTGATTAGTCCAAGCTGACAGTCAAGATACAGAGCGAGGTTCTTATCTAAAAAGAGCCAGCAGAGAGCTTTGCCCATGAGCCCATTGTGAGACTGTCATTTTGTCACTCACGTGACATCACTAGGTAGCTCAGAATAAAATATCTAACCGTGGCCTTTTAAAATAAACCATCAAAATAAAAGAAAATAAACAATCAGGAATGTGGGAAGTAATTTTCCCCAAATAGGTTTTCCTTGTCATTTTTTCCAAACCATTCGGCAGGATGTTGAGAGGTATGTATTGAAAAATAATCCATGCTGACTGTATTTTTCATCTAAAATGTACTTATAAATATATGTAAGAAAAGCACTGTGCTCTTTCGTACCGTTGTTTGTGTAATTAGATCATTGCCTTCAGGAAATAGGGTGCCTACCTGCACACCCCAGCGAATCCCAGGATTCATGAAAGCGTGCTAAAAGATTTGCACATGGAAGCACGGTAGCTACCGATCTGATGTATATCATCTATTTAATAATCATTGCTTTATGCTCGTCTTATTATTTCAATATGAATTTATGATATTTTTCACTTAAATTATTTTATCTACTTTGGTAGTTATTCTGATTTAAGGTTTAAAGTACATATGAGACTAGAATTTGAATAAAAAACCAGGGGCACCTGGGTGGCTCAGTCAGTTAAGCGTCTGACGTTGGCTCAGGTCGTGATCTCGTGGTTAGTGAGTTCGAGCCCCACACAGGGCTCTGTGCTGACAGCTCAGAACCTGGAGCCTGCTTCGGGTTCTGTGTCTCCCTCTCTCTCTGCCCCTCCACTCACGCTCCATCTCTCTCTCCTTCAAAAATAAATACGCATGAGATATTTTTAAAATAAATAAATAATAAACATTAAAAATGTGTAATAAAAAATTGAAAAATAAAATCATTTAAAAAAGTATGTATGAGTGAAGTTTTTATCATTTCTTACAGCAATTAATGCATGTATGGATTTACATTTTTTTTGTATTTGAGAGAGAGAGCGAGTATGAGCGGGGAAAGAGGGGCAGAGGGGGAAAGAGAGAATCCTAAGCAGGCTCCATGCTCAGCGCGGAGCTCAAAGTGGGACTCTATCCCATGAGACGCTGGGATCGTGACCAGCCTGGGATCGTGACCTGAGCTGAAATCAGGAGTCAGATGCCCCACCCAGCTGCCCCCGGGTTTACATTTTGTTGTCTATGTGTAGTTGGCAGAATAACGGTCTCCCAAAGATGTTCACATCAGAAGCCCCGGAACCTGTGGATATTTCACCTTATGTGGCAAAACGGATTTTGCCGATGTGGTTAAACTAAAGCTGCTGAGAAATACCTAATTATCATGGATTATCTGGGTAAAACCTAATCATACGGGTCCTTCTAAGAGGGAATCAGAAAAGTCAGAGTCAGAGAAGGAGGCATGGCGATGGAAGCGGAGGTCAGAATGATAGGAGAAAAAGTCTATGAACCTAGGAGTAGAGGTTTTAACTCTGAAAGCTAAAAAAGGCAAGAAAAATGATTCTCCCCTAGAACCCCCAGAAGGAATGCAACCTTGCCAACCCATTTTAGACTTCCGACCTCCAGAACTGTAAGATAATAATAAATTTGTGTTGTTTTGGTCACTCAGTCTCTGGTAATTTATAACAGCAGAAACGCATACACTATGCTGAACTGAGTGTATATTACTATAGGTACATTATAATTTTATTTATTTTTTTAATGTTTATGTATTTTTGAGAGAAAGACAGAGAGTGAGGAAGGGATAGAGAGAGGGGGAGACGGAGGATCCTAAGCAGGCTCCGCACTGACAGCAAGAGAACCTGATATGGGGCTTGAACTCACGAACCATGAGATCACAACCTGAGCTGAAGTCGGACGCTCAACCAACTGAGCCACCCAGGCGCCCCTAGTACATTATAATTTTAAAAGTGTTCATTGTAAAATAAGTTTGGAGACAGACGTTACAGTATTTCTATAACAATAACTGGACGATCATAAGAACTAAGATCGTTAAACTCTAAATAACTACTTATTGGTAGTAGGAACTGTAAATCCAGCTACAAATCTTTTTTATTTTTTTTTTTAAAGTAATCTCTACGCCCAACTTGGGGCTTGAACTCACAACCTCAAGATCAAGAGTCGCATGCTCTATCAACTGAGCCAGCCAGGTGCCTCTAGCCACAAATCTTTATAACGAGTAATGTATATTGATCAACAATGAAAATAACATATTAATCCCCTACTCAGTGCTAGGTATTGCACGAGACACAGGGGAGATAGCAGTCAGCAAGACAGAAGTGGTCCCTTCCCTTGTGGAGGTAACAATCTAACAGGCGAGGCAGACATATATAATTAGAGCCACGGTAGGTATTATGAGAACGTATTATAGGGAGAGGACTTGACCTAGTCTGGGCGGTCGTACAGGACTCAGCTAGGAATGATGTTTAAGCTGGGATCTAAAAGATGACTTGGGGGGCACCTGGGTGGCTCAGTCGGTTGGGCCTCTGACCTCGGCTCGGGTCATGACCTCGCAGCTTGTCGGTTCAGGCCCTGCGTCGGGCTCTGTGCTGGCAGCTCAGAGCCTGGAGCCTGCTTCGGATTCTGTCTCCCTCTCTAATAATCAGGCTACAACTTTTACCTCCATAGGAACAGGAAATGTCACCTCTGGAGAAAGTAAACCAAAGTACTTCTAGATGTGGGGACACTAGACATAGATCAGAGTAAGAGGGAGATATCTTACTGTACAAAGGAATGAAGTCTGAAACTGAAAATGAGACACCCAGTCTGCTTCTTCCGCTCAGACACGGACCTTCGCAGCCAAGTTCTACTGTCTAGCAAAGAATAAGGCTACGTCTCAGCAAAAAATGAACCATGGCAAGAAAAACAGCCACAGATACTGACATTTGGGAGTTCCCAAAGAAAAAGCCTGTAATTGACAAGACTCAAACACACACCTGGGGGCTCCAACCAGCTTTTAGGACTCCACTTTTTTTTTTTTTTTAACGTTTATTTATTTTTGAGAGACATAGAGACAGAGCGTGAGCAGGGGAAGGGCAGAGAGAGAGGGAGACACAGAATGTGAAGCAGGCTCCAGGCTCTCTGAGCTGTCAGCACAGAGCCCGACGCGGGGCTCGAACTCACAGACCGTGAGACCATGACCCGAGCTGAAGTCGGCCGCTTAACCGACAGAGCCACCCAGGCGCCCCAGGACTCCACTTTTAAAATATGAATGGACAAAAATCACCAGATACCAGAGAAAAACGTCCAACATGAGAAAGCGAAAAAACCTCCAATATGTTAGAATCAGGAAAAGGAATCGCAAGAAACAGAGACAACACCAGGAGCATAATAATACGTCAAAGAAATTATAGTATCATCAGAAAAATATTGTATCCAGGAAACAAGAACAGGATACTAAAAGAAGAAACAGTCTAAGAGCAAGAAAGAGGGGCGCCTGGGGGGCTCAGTCGGTTAAGTGTTCGACTTCGGCTTAGGTCATGATCTCATGGTTCTTGGGTTCGAGCCCCGCCTCGGACTCTGTGCTGATGGCTCAGAGCCTGGAGCCTCCTTCGCATTCTGTGTCTCCCTCTCTCTCTGCCCTTCCCCTGCTCATGCACTGTCTCAAAATAAAATAAAACATTAAAAAAAAAAAAGTAAGAGCAAGAAAGAACCATTGAAAATGACAAATATTAAAACTAATTAAAATTCAGTAAAAATCATATATCGAAAGATAAAAACAAAGAAATCCTCTGAAATCGAATGATCTTGGAAATTGCTACAAGTCAGAAAACAACTTCTGGCTGCTCTTTTTAAAAAATTAGTAGTAGTAGTAGTAGTAGTAGTAGTAGTAGTAGTAAAGGGAGATAGAATGGTAGGCAGATGGGGAAGGGCACTCTGGATTTTAAAAGGTAAAGAAATAAAACAACCAAGTGCAGTGTGGGAATTTTGGACTCTGGCTTTTTTTTTTAAAAAAAGAAAGATTGCTATAAAATGCAATAAAAAATGGCATTGAGGAATTATTGTTACTTTTCCTGGGCACAATAAAGCTATTACAGGCATACAGAGATTGCCCGTATTTTTATTTTTATTGTTTTGCCCTTATTTTTAGGAGTTACATTTTTAAATATTTCGGAGTGCAATCATGTCGTCTGTCACTTTCAAATAGGTCAGCGAAATAGTTAAATGAATAAGGCAAATATAAGGAAATGTTGACAACTGTTTAATGTAAATAGGGATTATACTCATGTGAAATATACTATACCCTCAATTTTTCTTTACGTTTTAAACTTTTCGGAATAAAAACTTAGAGATAAAAGCCATGAGACAGATCTAAAATTTAATAGATCTTTGCCTTAATTCTATAAGAGTTGTGGCCTCTTTGGAAAAGAGGTCAAAATAGAATGAAGCAGTAAATGGATTGGCTGAATCCAATCAAGTGAGGTAGCTATTATAAGTAATAATCAGATCAGAAAATTAGTTCATGATATAACCTAAATCCTCCTTGGTTTGGGTGGAACAGTCCGGGTATATAAAGGCCAAGTGAAACCAAACCTATTTTTGTGATATCCAGGAGAATTTGGCATACGAGAGAACTAACAATCACTCATGTTTATAAGTTTGTTAGGCCTACAATAAAAGCACAAGTACTTGGGGCGCCTGGGTGGCTCAGTTGGTTGAGCGTCCAGCTTCGGCTCAGGTCATGATCTCGTTCGTGAGTTTGAGTCTCGTGTTGGACTCTATGCTGACAACTCAGAGCCTGGAGCCTGCTTTGGATTCTCTGTCTCCCTCTCTCTCTGCGCCCCCCACTCACACTTTCTCTCCCTCTAAAATAAATAAACCTTAAAAAAAATTAAAAAAAAAAAGACAAGTAGTTGAAAAGGCTTGTCAAAGTATGTAAAAAATAAAATATTTTAAATGTATGGTATTTGAAAAGATTTATATTTAGTTAAGTGGCAAAAGCCTCTATTCAATCAATTGCTAAAATTTGCTAGACTTTAAAGTAACAAAATGTATTAGCTGCAATGTTGTAATTTTCTTTCTTTCTTTTTTGTTTTGCAAAAGCATAGGAGATTTATTAGCTAGCTCGAGCTAGGATCCAAACCCAGAGCACCAGCGCAGTGGCCTCCTTTAGGGTAAGGACCTGTAATTTTCTTTTGATTTTTCTTTTAACAGCTTAGGGAGATTAATTTCTGAATAATACTTTATGTGGTGGAAAACCACCCTTCGAGATACTTTAAAAACTTCCTTGTAGGGGCGCCTGGGTGGCTCAGTGGATTGAGCGGCTGACTTCGGCTCAGGTCATGACCTCACGTTTCTTGAGTTCGATCCCCACGTCTGGCTCTGTGCTGACGGCTCAGAGCCTGGAGCCTGCTTCAGAGTCTGTGTCTCCCCCTCTCTCTGCCCTTCCCCTGCTCATGCTCTGTCTCTATGTTTCTCAAAAATAAATAAACGTTAAAAAAAATTTTTTAAAAAAGAAGAAAATGTTGTTGTGTATTTATATAGTGATATTAATAGAGGTTCGTATTCAGATTGAACAGGGCCGATCAGGTGCCCTAGACCTCCAAGATTCTTCCCACCAAAAAACTGTACTACGACCTGTATACTATATTCGTACTGTTTCTCTGGATGTTCACGTAGGCAAAAATCCATGGATAATTATCTGAGTTTAGAACTTAACTCTGTGTCACATAGAAACCCAAAGAGTTTTTGCACGGATTTGATAAACACTGGATTTTCTAAGACTTCTGCTACAGCATAAATCCAGAGAAATCAAGAGAAACATACTTGCAGTGTTACTGTTTCCTGGACTTTACCAAAATGTGTTTCCTGTACCAGAAAATCGGGTCATAGACTATGACACCATACATAGTAATTGAGTTCCTGATTCCACATACCTTATCAGACAGTATTTGTGGCTGTCACGTTCCCGGTGATTCTATGTCTAAGTGCTACCAAATGACTACTTAATTGAGTCTTCTCTTGTATTCAGCCTGAGTGTTCGCATACTGAAATATCGATCATTTTAGGGGAACTGCTATTGTAAATTACTTTCCTTTCATTCTCCTCTATGAGAGGGCCTTATATAGATTTTTAAAATTGGATTTGTACATAGTTCCTATTAACCATACACGTCATTCCAGGCGAGAAGAGGAGGTGTGACTACATAGTTGTTTTAAAAAGTGACTTTCGAAGTGTTCTATGGCCCTTGCATTGTCCCAGAAGAAGCAGAAGTACAAGTGTAAATTTTTGTTCTGCTTAGGAAGTGATACTTTTTATAGGATACAAAATTAGATAGATCTATATGATCGTGGGCCCCATGTCGCTTCAACGACTCCATGAACCTGGGGCAGAAATGACAGTGTGTTGAGTTCCAACCCGGGCCCGAAGGGGCCTAGGGTGTCTTTGCCTTCGCGTTCGAACCTCTTGCCTTGTCTGGGAGGAGAGTGTGCCCTGGGTAGCTGCTGCCCTGCAGACCGAGCACCAGGAGGAACGTAAAACAAAGCCAGGAAAACGTCAACAGGCGAGAATTAGGGATTCTTTCTCCCTCGCTTTTTCCCAGAGGAAGAGAATGAGAGACTCTTTATTCCAGTCTCTAGTTTCCAAATTTTCTCGAGGAGCATAGATGACTTTTCATCCTCAGAAAAAGAAAAGCTTGCTCAAGAAATGAAATCACTAATTCTTCTGGCAGTAAAGTAATACGTAATCGGTTTCCTCCAGGACATGAATTTATCAGAGTGCGCGGAGGAGGCGGTAAACATTTGTTGATGAAAAAAAGGAACACTCCTGACTCCTCCCTCCTGCCCTCCACTGAGACTCTTCCTTGTTCTTAGGCTTTCTCTCCTTTCTAAGACCAGCTTCCTTCCCTCCGCTTCCAGTTTCTGTCTCCCTCTCTGATTCCTCCTCCTCCTTCACTAACTCTTCTTTGTCATTCTTTCTTTTCCTTCTCTCCACCTCTCACTTTTTCTTCACGTGTTTCTTCTTTTTCTTCTTCTCCCTTTTTCTCTTTAATGTAGTCTTGCCTCCCCCCTTCTTTCTTCTCTCCTCCTTCCATCGGAATTCTACCTTAGCCATAATAAATAATTAATAAATAATAATAATAATAAAGATTTATAATGCTTATCAAAAGTTTATTATTTACAGAAATTTATTCTGTCTTCAGTGTTTGGATAATTTTAATTGTTTCTAATGTTTATTTCTGAGAGAGAGAGACACAGACACACACACATGCAGAGTGTGAGTGGGGGAGGGGCCGAGAGCAAGAGAGACAGACAGAGAGAGAGAGACAGAATCCAAAGCAGGCTCCAGGCTCTGAGTTGTCAGCACAGAGCTCGATATGGGGCTCGAACGCACGAACCATGAGATCATGACCTGAGCTGAAGTTGGACACTTAACCAACTGAGCCACCCAGGCGCCTAGAGTTTGGATAATTTTAAAAAGTAAAAATATCTCTATATTGGTGCTTACTTTTTAAGAATTATTTTAAGGACACATTAAGAGCTAAATTAAATTGCTTTTTAATTACGTGTGATTCTTTCTTGACTTTTCAGTGGTCGGGGATCTAGGCGAAAGTTTCACTACATCGATTTATACCTCTCCGAAGAAAAGGACCATCCTCCAGTGACTTTTGAGTCTTGGAAATTCTGCTTATTTGCACAGATAATATTTATACACATACCAAGGTCATTTTTAAGAAGCTTTTGGAGTCCAGGCCAAATTCTACTTTCTGGGATGCCTGGGTGGCTCAGTCAGTTAGGCATCTGACTCTTGATTTTGGTTCAGGTCATGATCTCGTGATTCATGAGATGGAGCCCCGTGTCGGGCTCTGCGCTGACAGCACAGAGCCTGCTTGAGATTCTCTCTCTTTATTCTCTCTCTGCCTCTCCCCCTCACATTCTCTCTCTCTCTTCCTCTCGAAATAAATATTTTTTTAAAATCCTGAATTTCATATTAAAAGATAAAAACTCCTCTTCCTGACATACCTTCCAATATATATTTCCACTCAGGTAGAATCAGCTTACAATGAGCATTACAGGTAAACTGGAAAGAAAATAAGTTACAACCATGGGCTGGTCCCTCCTCCTCTTTGGACCTTAGATTCCTTCTCAACAATGGAAAAGCCTGTCACCAGTTATTTCCACGGCCCTTTCCTTTAGAAAGGAAAGGCATTTCATGACTGAATCCCAAACACTGGAATTTCTCAAAGGGAACCATGAAACCAAAGGGATAGATTTTCTCAGTAATCCTAGAATTTGTTTTTCTTTCTTTTCTTTCTTTCTTTCTTTTTTTTTTTTTTAAGTAGCTCCACGCCCAGTGTGGAGCCCAACGAGGGGCTCGAACTCACGATCCCGACATCAAGACTTGAGCTGAAATCAAGAGCCGGATGCCCAGCCGACTAAGCCGCCCAGGTGCCCCAGTGATCCTAGAATTTCAAAGTTAAAGTGGCTCCCTGGAGTTCACCTAATGCAACCTGAAGTAACTTCATCTCTTTGAGCCTTGATTTCTATATCTGTAGAAATCAGACTAATACAGACTAAGACAGTCTGTCCTGCCAGGCCGCTAGGAGAATTAGAGCGACTATCTGCCTCCTGGTAAAAAAACAAGACAACAGGCCCAAAATGGAAGGGCTTATGCTACGTTCCACGTCACCAAATGGAAACTTCATCAAGGGTTTGGTTCTCTCAGAAATGGAATCTTAAGCCAGTCAATCAGCAATCACCGACCAGCACCCATGAGATAACCTGCCTAATAGACCCTGGTAACCCCCTAAAGGGAAGCAACTTGGCAATAACCAACCTGCTTTTTTGCCTAGGGATAACTCCCTTGTTCCCACCCGCCTCGAGGCCTGTAAGTCCTTCATTTTTACGCCTCCTCGGAGCTCCGCTCTAGCTCCCGGATTGGATGATGCCTGCTTCCAATCAATTTTTGCTCAAATAAGCTCTTAATTTTTTTAATTTTATTTATATTTACTGAAGAATAACTGACACATAATATTGCATTTCCAGGGTACAACACAGTGATTCAATATTCATAGATTTGTGAAATGGTTACCAGAGTAATTCTAGTTACCATCTGTCGCCATAGGAAGTTATTATAATATTATCGACTGTATTCCCGACCTTGTACATCACGTCCCGGTGTCTTACTTATTTTATAACTGAAAGATTGTACATCTTAATCCCCTTCACCTATTTCCCCTCCTCCCCTCTGGCAACCTTCAATTTGCTCTCTGTATCATGAGTCTGTCTCTCTTTTATTTGTTTGTTTCTTAGTTTCCACATATGAGTGAAATCATACAGTATTGATCTTTCTCTGTCTGACTTGCCTTACTTCTTTTTTAATGTTTTTTTTAATTTATTTTTGAGACAGAGAGAGACAGAGCATGAGTGGGGGAGGGACAGAGAGAGAGGGAGACACAGAATGTGAAGCAGGCTCCAGGCTCCGAGCCATCAGCACAGAGCCCGACGCGGGGCTCGAACTCACAGACCGCGAGATCATCACCTGAGCCGAAGTCAGACGCTCAACCGACTGGGCCACCCAGGCGCCCCTGACTTGCCTTACTTCTAATACTCTCGAGATCCACCCATGTTGTTGCAAGATTTCGCTCTTTTTTTAATGACTATAAACTCTCAAAATTTTTAATATCTTTTATCAATTTAATATCTTTTCATATCAGTTTCTCTTTTAACACTACCATATGGAAGGCAGTCAATAAATGGCAGCTATCATTTGATCTAAAACTTCCAAATTTTAGATAAAAAGAAAAAATATCAGGCATGGAGGTGATGACTGACCCCCAGGTGACCAGGCCGATAGCAGATGTCTGATCTCTTTAATCCCTGTTCAGCCTTTTCTCCTCTGACTCTTTCTCAAAGTCAATTCCTTTTTTTTTTTTTTAATGTTTATTTATTTTTGAGAGAGAGTGAAGACAGAGCATGAGCAGAGGAGGGGCAGAGACAGAGAGAGACACAGAATCCAAGGCAGGCTCCAGGTTCTAAGCTGTCAGCACAGAACCCGAGGCGGGGCTGGAACTCAGAAACTGTGAGCCCTTGACCTGAGCCGAAGTCGGACACTTAACCGACTGAGCCACCCAGACACCCCTCTCAAAGTCAATTTCTAAATACAGGTTTCCCCCACTACCTGAAAAGAGAACGTTCTTATGATATAGATAAGAAGAAGAAATCTCCAGTCATTATATGGAAAAAATGTTGAGCATTCCCAGACCCCAGAAAATAACCTCTCTTAAGCTTCTCTGACACCTTAAGGACACACCTTGGTAATAAATACATGAAATAAATGGAGATAAAGCCGGATGCTCACAGACAGACAGTTGGGAGCTATGGCAGCTTGATGCTGAGATGCTGAGTGTAGCTCCGGGGCAAGAAACTTGTGCTCAGGGCGCATGCTGCCTCTGTAACAGTTTGCTGCAAAATACATGCTGAACGCGATTTCTGTTTTTTGCTTTTTTTCTTATTAAAAAAAAATTCCTCTTTGGATTTTTTTCAGTTGATGAAAACAGGTCTTTCGTAAAAGCAGAGTAGCATAACTCAAACTTTCAGACACCAAGGGACACTTGTATCTGATCTCAATCCCCGAGGCCTGAACGTCTAATTTTCAGCATCTTAGGGCCTGCCTGCATTTACAAGAAAGAACAAAAGGGAAGAACCCAAATTGCTCTCTAAAGTGCTTCGGAGACTCAGAGCAAGAAAAGGAACTTTCTGAAATTGCTCTTTTCAACCTCGTTTTTATGTTGCTATCATGTTATTAGAATTCAGAGTGGCTGGGGCACCTGCCTGGCTCGGTCAGTACACACAGCATGCGACCCTTGATCTCAGGGCTGTGAGTTCAAGCCCCACTTTGGGCGTAGAGCTTACATTAAAACAAAACAAGACAGAACAGAACAATACAAAACAAAAAAAAAAAAAAACGAAGAGTGGCTAAGGAAGGACTGTTAGTAATTTCTCATAATTTCTTCAGCCAGGTGTGTGTGTGTGTGTGTGTGTGTGTGTGTGTGTGCGCGCGTGTGTTTGGCAACCCTTTAAAAATAAGACTCTAATGAGGGCAATTACTTACTGTACCATTAAAAAACTGAGCTAAAAAAAAAAAACCACATATCAGGTAGAGAACCAAATGCCCTCTTAAGAAAAGGAGAAAACAGACACTTAGGTGGTTCAGTCGGTTAAGCAACCGACTCCTGATTCGGCTCAGGTCATATCTCACCGTTCGTGGGATTGAACCCTGAGTGGGGCTCCATGCTGGCAGCAAGGAGCCTGTTTGAGATCCTCTCTCTCTCTCGCTCCTCCTCGTGCGTGCACACATGTGCGTGCCCTCTCTCTCAAATTTAATACATTTTTTTAAAACTACAAAAATAAAAGTAAAATAAAATAGCCACTCGATTATGACCAATGGTTATGGACAAAAGGAGAAAATACTGAAACTATTTTGTCATTATAACATGGTTTCATTTTATTTTTAAATTTTCGTTATTTTTATTTTTTTTAATTTTATTTAAATTTTAGTTAGGTAACATACAGCACAATATTGGTGTCACGAGTAGGATTCAGTGATTCATCACTTACATACAACACCTAGCGCTCATCACAAACACCCTTTTGTTTTCATTCAAACTGCGCAATGTTACGGGAAGCGGTATGGTTTGATATATAAACAATTTATGGTTGACATTAAGGAGGACAACTTTATCTCACAAAAAGTCATTGGGAGTTCCTTTTAAAGATCATATCTGTTTGGGGGTGCCTGGGTGGCTCAGCTGATTAAGCATCTTCCGACAGTTCAGGTCATGATCTCATGGTCTGTGAGCTCGAGCCCCACGTCAGGCTCCGTGCCGACAGCTCAGAGCCTGGAGCCTGCTTCAGATTCTGTGTCTCCCTCTCTCTCTGTCCCTCCCCCGCTCACACTCTGTCTGCCTCTCTCGCTCTCAAAAATAAACACTTTAAAAAAGATAAT
This sequence comes from Paguma larvata, assembly GCA_030068075.1. Lineage (NCBI taxonomy): Eukaryota > Metazoa > Chordata > Mammalia > Carnivora > Viverridae > Paguma > Paguma larvata. The sequence continues at coordinate 35,922,393 of CM057829.1, forward strand.
ATTGATTTAGATGCAATGTCTGCCTATGACATTAATAGTCAGCTATACTTCATTAAAATTGCTTTAAATTAAAAAATAACAATACTAACAGTACCTCAAATTTCTCTAGTGCTTTGCGATTATACACTCTTGCATATGTTTTGATTACGTTTTCTTCCTCATAACTACCTCAAGGAAAAGGTAGCTCAGTTATCACGTTACAAACTAGGAAACGCAAGCTTATGCATGACTTGCTCAGCCGGTGAGTGGCGGACTAGCCTTAAGCTGAGGTCAGCTGGCTCTTTCTCCAGTGTTTTTTTCACTACATCATCCTGCCTCGTGGATCCGCTATCACTTCACGTTTTTGTACTTCCTACTTCCTGGAATCTGTACGTTCGCAAGCACTGATGCACTTCCAAGTGGGCATTTCAACTCCCGATAAACAAGAACGCTCTGTTAGGGCTGCCGAGCAGAAGAAGCCTTCCTGACCTTACCTACTTCCCATTATTTATCTTACCGTTCATCTGTTTGCTTTTCGCTGTAAGTTTCCCGAAGAGTGGAGGTAAGGGGCCAGGACACACGCTTTGGTAAACAGATTGTGCCTTACCCCAGTCACGGAAATTTCGGGGGAAAGAGAAGGAAGGTACGGTTTGAGCAAGGGAGAAGAATCTCTTGGTTTTCTGTGGTTGCCCCAGTGGGCAACTGGGGTCTATTTTGCAAGCTTGAAGCTTACTGGTTCAAACCCTAGCTTGAAGAATATATATTTGGGGGCCTATTTGTTTTCGTTTTCAGATGCAGTTCATTTAAAACTCTTACAAAGGTAAAAAACATTCCCAGCATTCTCAGGGTTGAGAGTGAGACCCGTGTGTGCTCAAACAGGCAAATGTGTGTTGTCAGAGCTGGTGCATGGGGTTTGCAAGGTCAGAGTCTGCAAACTGTAACAGGAGTAACGAGAGATAAACATATTATCGGTTTACGCCCAGCCTCTGCTGAACGCCCGGGCTAACCTATTTCTACATTTTCTGACTCTCCCATTCTGACTCCCCAGAGGACTTCTATTTACAGAGGTTTACTTGATTCCTGAGTCTCAAGCTAAGCCTTCCATGTCCTTTTCAAAAGTTCTAGAACTCTGAGATGAATTGTCCTCACATGTCGGCCAGCGAGGGAGGAAGCTCTTGCCCTCATCAAAATCTCCACGGGAAAGGTTATAGATTGCTCTCCTGACCGTTATAGGAATTTAACCATTAAGTTTCAAGAAATTGGTCCTTTTCTTTCCACTTACCTTTTCGCTAGCGCTCAAAATACACTCTACCACCTACTTACCCATTACCTTCTTAAAAAAGACAATATCCAAATAAAACTCAAAACTGTATTACAATGTGGACGGTCTTTCAAAGGATTTAGGATTTTTAAAGGCATTTTTTCTCCTTTAAATAATTTAACCTTAATACTGTTCCAGGAAACCAAGTGGATACATTGGAAAATAGCTATCTGTGGAGAAAATACATTTCAGCTCTTGGGTAGGACTGGCCTGTTCCTCCAACCTTTTTTTTTTTTTTTTTTTAATCTTTTTATTACAAAATAAAACACAGAGGGGCACCTGGGTGGCTCAGTCCCTCAAGTGTCCGATTCTTGATCTCGGCTCTGGTCATGATCTCACGGTTCAAGAGCTCAAGCCCCACATTGGGCTCAGCGATGAGCGTGGAGCCTGCTGGGGATTCTCTAACTCCCTCTCTCTCGGCTCTCCCCATTTAAAATAAATAAACTTAAGATAAAATAATAAAATAAAACACAGAAACAGAAGACACTATCAAGGAAATGTTTCCCTTAAGAAATTATTCTAAGGCAAACACCCGTGTAACCATCCCTAGGCAAAGAAAGAGAACTTTGCTACCTACGCTTAGAAGCTCCTTCCAAGGGTTCCTTCTCGATCATTCGCCACCACCAGCACCTGGTAAGGAACCATTATCCTCACTTTTATAGCATCGCTTTCACTTCCTTTTTCCTTTCATGATTTTTCCACCAAAATGTTCGCTCTTAGACAGTAGAGTCTCTCCCTTAACACACAAAACACACTTAAAATTTTTTTGGGTGTATCTTTTCAGTCCTTTTTTTTTTTTTCTTAACTTTATAGTCTTGAAGAACGGAGGCCCTTTGACTCGTAGAGTTTTCTACAGTGAGGACTTTGCAGATTGCAGGACCCTGCGTGATACAGCTCAACATATTCCCGTGTTTCCTACAAAGTGGCAGCTGGGTCTCCAGTCTAATCAGATTCGGGTTTGGTTTCTTTGGCCGCATTTTAAGTGGTGGCTGGTCTTCCCTCAGGAGGTTCATAATGTCTAGTTCTTTCTCTTTTTAGGATCTTAGCTGTTGAGGCCTAACGCCTGTATTCATCCACAGGGAGTTACGAAACTGGGATATTCTATCATTTCTCTTCTACTTAGTAGTGGCATACCTTTATCCAGATTCACTTCCCCTTATCTCTTATTTGGTCACCCAAATAACCGCACTTAACTTTTTAAAGTCGAAAGCCTGCTATCATCGGCTACATAATTCTCTTGGGATCCTAACCTTTGGGTTGTGGCTACATGTTTTGTTGAATTTGGAGACAAGACATTATAAGTGAGACTAAAAGGCTTACTGAGGTTGTACGCAAAGCAGATATATACTGAGAAAGACCCAGTAGCAAATTCCAGCCACCAGAAATGTAAGATTCATGATTCTCTGGTTGATTATGTTTTCAAGGTCCAGTTTTTGTTTCTTTTGTGACTTTCATGAAGAGATTGGTAACAAAGGTGAACTGATAGAAGTGAAGGAAAAAGGATTCCTTGTGAATCTATTTTGGGTTAACACGCAGGGTTCCAGCCCCTCTCCAGGAAGCCAGACATTAAATCGTTATTTACATCGATATTTGAGCACAATTTTGGACTTCCAAATGAAAGTGATTATTCTTTCAAAACGTCTCCTTTTGTATATGTCTGCAGTGATCTAGAAATCATACGACCTAGAGCATTTAGTTTAAAAAAAATGCAAATATATGGGGGCGCCTGGGTGGCTCAGTAGGTTGAGCATCTGACTTCGGCTCAGGTCATGATCTCACCGTTCGTGAGTTTGAGCCCTGAGTCGGGCTCTGTGCTGACGGCTCAGAGCCTGGAGCCTGCTTCGGATTCTGTGTCTCCCTCTCTCTCTGTCTCTCCCCGACTCACACTCCGTCTCTCAAAAATAAACGTTAAAAAAAATTTTTTTAATGCAAATATAATTACTTTGAGAGTTCAAAAGTCTTGGGATTTTTGCATTGTTTTTACATTTACTACATATGATGTTATATAGAAAAAGGATAATTAGTTTCATATACAAAACTGATAATAGTTGTTGCTTTAAAACTATTTTCTTTCTGAGATAGAATCGATCTTAAATCATTCGGGGTTAACAGCTGAAGGCATTTAAGGTGCCGCCTTAGAAGCACTGAGGAGTTCACCTGGAAACAATTAGACAAAACCGTCATATGCTCAGTGGACGCTGAGCAAGAATTTGGGGGGCAAGTGATCTGGGTTCTCAGCCCACCAGCACCACTTCGTAGTTTAATGACCTTAGATTCTTTGCTTGTTTATGTCTTGTTTTCCTCATTTGTAATCTGAGTCGTAAAATCCATCTCCCAAAGTTGTTGAGAATTTTAAGCCATGTAAAATATGGGAGAAGGTGCTTTGTAATATTATTTAAGGACACTCATCACAGTTAATCAGATAAACTATATGGCCTTTTGAATTAGCCATTATGCCGATGGAAAATTCCGGGTCAGCCCATTTGACATTAGAAAGGGTTTCAAGCTTCAGATACAAATGCATCTGAGAGATTCATGCTTGGAGATGCATTAACTCATAAATAAATGACAAAAATCAGCATTCACCAGTGCTTTCTGTGAATATACATTTCTCCTTTTTCATCTCTTTGGCGTCCACCCCCAAAAAGGTGCTAGATCGGATGATACTGTATTCATTATAGAAATTATAGGCAAAAAGAGAACAATTTAGTCTTAACTATTAATTAAAAGACACAGTCATTGGCCTGACTGTCTGACCTTTGTGCCAGATTTTTGTGTATCACAAGTGTGCAGAGAAAACTTTCCAGAAAGGAAGAATTTGTTTCAAGAACTATCCTGTAGGAATATCAAAAAGGTTGTCTTTCATTCTTTTCTGACTGGGGCATAACACTGTACTTTATAGAAATGGAAATAAAGGCATTAATTTGAACAATCCTCTATGTTACTTTGGTTGTAAAGTTTGGATCCTAAGATTGTCTAACATCTCTAAGATCAAATTATAATGAAAACTGTGTATCTTCAGTTCTCAAAGTTAAAGTTATTGACCAGGACAACGCAATTTTGCTATACAAGTATCCAACAGCCATCTGCAATCTACTGGAAGGAGAATCAAAACAGTTTCTTCAGCTTCCTTCCTCTTCGATTCTCATCCTGATCGTTAGCCCCAAACTAGTTTCCAGAGACTTTTGTAACAAAGAAAGTTGACTCAGAATTTAAGAAGTCATGCTAATAACGTATATGGTTTTCAACAGTTTTAAGATATAAGTTTGCATAATCGATATAACTTTTTAACTTTTAAAAGTACCAAAGCCACTAGAAATGAGGAAAATAGGGGCACCTGAGTGGGTCAGTTGGGGTAGCATCGGACTCCGTTTCTGCTGGGGTCGTGATCCCAAGGTGGTGGGGCTCCGCGCTGAACGTGGAGCCTGCTTGGGGTTCTCACTCCTCCTCTGGCCCTCTCCCCTGCTCTCTCTCAAAAAAAATTTTTTTTAAGCCAAGATAATAAGGATTGAAGCTATTACTCTCCTTTGTTTTTTTTCAGCACTCGTTTTATAGGACATGGACCATAATGTTTTTTGCGTGTTGAAATATTTTACTGGTAGCACAACCAGTTTTCCAAAAATTTGCTTCAGTTGATTTAAAATTTGTAATTCAGATTTGTTTGCTATATATATATATATATATATATGGCACGTGGTTTCATTAATTCGAAGTTCGAGAGAAGTGTGGCTTTTTTCCCCCTTCTTTGGCCAGAACGTATATCCAGGAGAGGGGATTCTAAGCAAAACGTGTTTAAGGACCTCCGTTATTCTTTACTACGTACCCCCCCTTCCGCCAAATGCTTGGAGAGATCGGGGCTCCACAATTCTCTTTAAGTACCAGCCGTCCTGGGGCTTTGCGAAGATTATGTTACAACCCAGGTAACTGCTCACTTTCCGTTTTCTACCTTTAATAATTGAAAGGGGGCATCCGCGGCTCGGAAATCGAATCCACCCGCGCTGCGCTGGTGCGAGAGCGTCCTCCCACGGACGGGCCGGCGCGGCGGAAAAAGAAAGAAGACACCTCTCCGCGGCCGCCCGCGGCGGCGGGCCGGGAGGCCGGCCTTCCCGGCGTGCCCCGCGCGCCGTGGGGACTCTTAACGTGAAGCGCCGGGTGACTCAGCCGCGTGGCCGCGCCGGCCAGGGCGGGGGGCGCGCGCGCCGCTGCGGCACAGCCGGTCCCCGCGGCGGCTTCTCGCGGCGCGGTGCGCGCGCGCCTCCCGGGCGGGTTCGGGCCCCGAGCGCGAGAGCGCGGCGGGGAGCGTCAGGTAAGTGGCGGCGCGGACACCCGGTGGGGCGAGCGTGGCGGCGGGCAGGGCCCGGACTTTGCCTTTGTGGCGGGGGAGCGGGGACGTCTCCTCGGGCGGACGCCCGCCGGGTCGGACCCCAGCTGAAAGGCCGCGGGGACTGAGGTCCCCGCGGGGAAAAATGTCCGCAAGTGGCTTTCGGGCGCCGGTTCTCGTGCCGAGGATGGAGTCTTACAGTCCGGGGCAGGGGGTGGCACCTTCTCTGGAAATCGCCAGCGCAGCCGTGGGGACAGCCGAAGTGTAACTTGGCTGTTTCCTGCAGGCCCCTGGTGTTTTCGTCCCGCCGGCCGAGAAGTGGCGATAACCCGGAGTGCGTGTTGATAACGCGGGTGCAGACGCGTGTTTTTCTGGCAGTGAATCGAACTCATTAAACATTAGGGAGTTGGTCGCACTTCTTACCAAACTCTGTCTGAAGCGGAGAGTGCGTTCTGCTCGCTCTCCGCCCCGGCGTCCGCGTCCGCCTTCGGTGCCACCCGCACTAGCTCTGAGCGCTGCAGAGCCGGGCGCCGCGTTAGCCGGGGATCCTCACGTCTCTTCCGTGAAACCTTACTCTTTGTAGCAGACGGGGACTTCAGGGTTACAAGCCTCGTCCTGCACTTCCGAAAAACCTCTTCCAGTTTGGACTCTGCGATTCTTAATTGAAGAATTCCTGGGTTGAGCCGGTTTATTTTTAGACACGAAGCCAGTGAACAGACAGAATGAGATAAACAAGGCCGTGGAGGAAACTGTTCCACCAGCTCATGAAAACCAGGTCCTTTCGTTGCGGCGCTGTGTCGACCTGAGAAACGGAGGTTTGTTTTTTTTTTTTAATGGTCCCCAAAACAAAGCGGGGTAGTCGAATGTGGATTCCAGAGTCCAAAGAACCTCATGCGCGCGCATCCCTCGCCCACACAGCCCCCTTCCCCAGTTCTGGGGCAGTAGTTCACCAGTGTTAATAAGTTTGCTCATAAAAATTGCCAGTACCACGCCCTGAAATTTGGTTCTAGAGCTCCGTGATGGGTCCCTGAAACTGCATGGTAAGCGGGCACCCCTCTCCTTGGTCCGTCACACCACACTTTGAGAAACACCACCTTAGAGCTGGCCTGAGAGTTTTTAGAACTGCCCAACTCTCTTATCCCTGGGTCGATTTACCCTCCCTTCCCCTCCAACCGGTCCTAAGCCAGGAAGCTGGCCTCTCCAGAGGGAAACTTAGGAGAAGGTAGTGCTTTCTTGGACGCTGACCCCAGGGTAGGAAATGACTTTCCTACATATTCCGACAGTGCCTTGGGGGGTTAGAGATAGCCAGCGCCTAGTAATCGTTGCTTTTTCCTTTGCGGGGGCTGCTTGGAGTATCATGAGAATTGAAGCAGCACCGTTAGGCCACATCTTCCCATCCCAGTCTCAGTCCGACCATGGAACCGGGGCAGCCAATGCCATGTAATTCCCATGGCCTGAGTCCTCGGATTTCGCGGTTCCTAGCAGTACTGGTAGCATTTATTCAGCTTTCAGTTCAGCTGAACTCTGAGTGAGCTGTCACATACCCAGGTGGTGCCTGTTTTGTCCAAAGCCCCGGAGGGGGCCGCTCGAGCAACAACATTGCAAAGATGGCGCACAGTTGCGCGGCTCCCTTGAGACGGAAATGAGGGCTGAATAACTTGGGGTGTTGAAAGCTTTCTCTGTTTCTTAGATCCTCATGAGATAGATATGAAGGAAGGGGTGAGGTTAGAGTTAGCTGGTCTGACCTCTTTCTGTTTCTGGTATCTTTTTTGTCTCCTCTCAGAATGTCAGTGTCTTTCCTTCGATAGCCCTGGGCTTCCTAATTATTGTGACTTCCCTCTACCCCTGAATCTGACCATGCTTGCCCCTCCTTGGCTAGCTGGAGTAAAAAGTTCAGGGAAGTAGTTGGAATGCCAAGTGACTTCTTGTGGGAAGACCCAGAATCATGGAAGCATGAGGCTTAGAGAGCTAAGGAAACCTGTTACAAATGTATCCAGTGCGGTCCTCTCGTCTTTCAGATAAAGAGTCTGAGCCATGAGGGGGCGGAAGTGAGGACTCCTGGCTCCTAGCCGTGTTCTTCCCACTAAATCATCTCAAGAAAAATGCTCCCGAAATGGGAAAAGTTGAGAGAAGCTCAGTAATAAGTAGATGAAGAAAATGGAAAGACTTCCACATGGCTACAAAAGCAGGGTTTTCGGGAAAAATGGAGATTGAACGAGAATGCGTTCTAACCGTGTCAATCATACAGAGCAGGAGGACTGAGATAAGGACTCCAAAGCTTGAAATAAGTGGTAAAAGTTCAAATAAAAGCAAACAGTTACCTTGTAATCCCAAGAGACATTACAAACTTAGTATTTTTTTTTAAATTAGTAAAGGTTAAGTACACTGGTGAGTTTTTATTAAATAGTAGATGTTTGAGCAATGTCCAGAATGTTTCGAAGTTGTCACGTAATTATACTCTTGTCCTCATGGAAGTTAATTAGGTATTCTGTGGGAGACAGAATATCAAACTGATATAATCTGGTTAAATACATGCTTTCATAGGGGAAATGACATAATTGGGATAGTCTATGCTTTTCTGGAATGGAGAAGGGAAGAAGTATGTAGGCGAAACGAGAACCCGTTTTTTCTTTGCTTGCAGTCCCCGAGCTAGATATCGTTGGATTGTCCTTGTACGTTCATGAAAGTAGAACTAGAGCGGTTAAGTGCTTAGTGATTAGACATTGTTATGCACCAGATGCTGTACTAAATGCTTCTACGTCCATTCTCTGTCTCCATTTTACAGCCAAGGAATCTAAGATACAAAGAGCTTAAGTTTGCCCCAAGTCCTACACCTAGTAAGTGGCAGAGCCGCTGTTCAGACTTCAGTCTGCCTGCCTCCAAAGGCATTAAGATTAACGCTCACTTCATTGGGTAGCAGTTAAGGACGTGGGCACTGAAGCCAGTCTTTCCCGGGTTCAAGTCCTGGTGCCTTTATTTACCAACTTAGATAAAATACTCCTCAGTGTCTGTGTCCCTGAAATAGAGATCGACAGAGGTACCGACCTCAGAGGGTTATTAGGGAGGAATGGATTCATGTAAAGAGCTTAGGACTGTGCCTGACACACAGTAAACTCCCAGGAAATGTTGGCTTTGGTTTTTTGTTTGTCTGTCTTTGTTTCTTATTTCAAGGTATTCTTTAGATTCAGGTTGTCCTTTCTACTGTTAAAATACTCAGGCTTTATGAGCAGTATAGATGTAAACTTCATCTCCGTTCTTCCTAAAACCGGGGGAACCCTGCTAAAGTTTTGGAAAATACTGGGTATAAATAATGCAGAGATCTGTGACCGGGCCCAGGGGTCCCTGTGACCCGGGTTTGGTTTCTGTCTCTTTCATAGAGAAGGTTGTAAGGATTAGATGAAGTAACAAATACAAATAAAACTTAAATGTATATGCTGTGCAAATGAGAAATACTGTTATTAAAATTAGAGAGGAAAGTTGCAGTAAATTATTGAGACAATTATTAAAAGAAAGTTTAACTTCCTAAAACAGCTGGCGATTTATAGCTCTATATGAAGATCGCAGTCTGTCTCATAAAATCACGTAAGATTCCTTCCGTATGTTTGTTCTAAATCTCTTTTTTGGTGCTAGAGCATGAAACTGAATTTTCGCAGTCGTTTCTGTATATTAGTTTGCTGGGACTGCCGTACTAAGTACCACAGACTGGCTTAACCAACAGAACATTTTTTTCCTACAATTCTGGAGGCTGGAAGTCTGAGAGCGAGATGTCGGCAGGATCGGTTTCTTCTGAGGCCCCCCCCCCACCTCCCCGCCTCCTTGGCGTGTAAATGGCCGCTCCTCCCTGTGTCTCACGTGGGCTTCCCTCTGCGCGCGTGTCCTCATCTCCTCTTCTTGAAAGTCACACCGGAGTAGGGGCCACTCTGATGACTTCATTACCTCTTTAAAATCCTTCTTCCCAAACACTCACATTCTGCGGATTTGGGAGTTGGGACTGCAACATCAGAATTCTGAGGAGGCACACCGTCTAGCCCTAACCTCTGTTTGGAGAATTATATGCCAGGTTGCCCCTATTGTCCTGCTGCGGCCTACCTACCCTACCTTCCTCCTGCTCCTTAGAACCATGCTCGCCGTTCAGCACCCCAAGAAACCCATCATGCCTCTGCACGAAGTCCTCGCATTTGGATTTAAAGGATTTTTTTTGTTAATGTCTTTACTTATTTTTGAGAGCAGGAGAGACAAAGCATGAGTGGGGGAGGGTCAGGGAGAGAGAGGGAGACACAGAATCTGAAGCAGGCTCCAGGCTCTGAGCACAGAGCCCGACGCGGGACTCAAACTCATAGACTGTGAGATCATGACCCGAGCCAAAGTCGGACACTTAACCGAATGAGCCACCCAGGCGCCCCTGGATTTAAAGCCATCATATTTATTCTGTCATCCTGTTGAATAATCTGCTTGAGAAATTTTTCCATATATTTAACCTAATAAACTGCTAATTTGTTTCATAAGAATAGTTCTTCTAAACTATTGAAAAATTGAAAATTTCAATTTCTAAATTGAAAAATGTCAAAATCTCTTATATAGTAATAGTTGCTTTTTCTTAAAGTGTTTTAAGCTTTAAAAAGAAAGTTCTAACATTTTTTTGAGTTTCCTGTTTTTAGAGAGAACATTTTCCTTTTTTCCCATTTTAAAAGTAATAACACTTTTATTTTAGAGACTGTGGAGTATTCAGTAAAATATAATTTCAAAAACACCTGTGATGAGCCTACAATTAAGGGAGAATAATTAATATGTTCAGTCTTTTTTCTATATTTATTCTAACCTGCCTTTTTTAAACCTAATAAATCATACTGTTTACTGCTATTTTAGTTATTAATCTAAAACCTATCTCTTTTAATGTGGTAAATTATATTAATTTTAGAATGTTAAGCCAACCTTCCTTGTAATGTATTATCTCTTTTTGATGTACCTGGATTTGATTTTTTAAATAATGTTTAGGATTTTTGTGCTTATGTTTATAAGAGAAAATAACCTCAGAAGATGAACTGGAAAATATTCCCCCTTTTTCTATTCTCAGGAAGAGTTTGTAGACGATTAATGTAGTTTCTTCCTTAAAGATGTGGAAGAATTTGCTAGTCAAGCCATTTGGTCTTGGAGTTTTCTTTATGGAAAGGTTTTAGTTTGGGGTTGTGGTTCTGCGTGTGTATATATCACAATAATATATATTGTCTATATATAAATACATAGATACGTTAAGATGGTCACAGGGAGGGGCGCCTGGGTGGCTCAGTTGGTTAAGCGGCCGACTTCGGCTCAGGTCATGATCTCACAGTCTGTGAGTTCGAGCCCCGCATCGGGCTCTGTGCTGATGGCTCAGAGCCTGGAGCCTGCTTCGGATTCTGTGTCTCCCTCTCTCTCTGCCCTTCCCATGCTCATACACTCTCTCTATGTCTCTCAAAATTAAATAAACGTTAAAAAAAATAATAAAAATAAATAAATAAATAAAAAGATGGTCACAGGGAGTTGCCTCATAGGATTGTGGGGACTGGGCTGGGCTATCAGGAAGGGCAGGTTGGAATTCTGGACAGTTGAGGCTACAGTCCATGGTGACTTTTTCTTTCTCAGAGAACCTTAGTTCTGCTCTTACAGCCTTTCGATGGACTGGATCAGGCCCACTCAGATTATCTAGGATAATCTTCCTTAATTGAAGTGATTATAGACTTTAATCACGTCCACCACATGCTTTCACAGTAACGCCTAGATTAGTGTCTCATTGACCTGGGACTGTAGGCTAGGCGAGTTTCCACAGGAGACTGACCACCACAGCTTCTCTCTGCTCTTCTAGTCTTGGCCACCTTACTAGTTGTCTGATGCCTTCAGGCAGCTGTTTTTTCTGCTTCGCTCATTTTTCTGAAGGCTGTATTATTCCAGGGGATGGGACTAAAACCAAGCATGGAAGTCATGGTGGGTGTGGGGAGGAAAGCAGACTTTGGCTCAGCCCAAGAAGAAGAAAAATGTTTTCCCAAGGATTGCTATCCAGCTTTTGGGTGAGCAAAGCAAGAGACTTTATTTTTGGATATTTTTAGGTAGGTTGCACTGAACTGGTAGAAGTGTTTTTCTAGTCCTAGGTTAAAGGTGATTGGGATCCAGATTTTTCGAGATTCATTATTGGTAAAATTGTGGGGGAAGAGATTGGAAGCCCATCATAAGCTTGCCGGTATTTTAATACATTAAAAAAAATCTGGCCATCATTTTCTGTCACCATTCTTTCATAAAAGAAAAGGCATTTAATATCAAAAAAGAATTACAGGTATAACTTAGGTACAAAGGATAGTCCTTCTCAAGAAAACAATACACTAACATATACTATAATTCTTCAGCTCACATTTCAATATTTTTGAAATCCTGATGTATCTTAAAAATCATGTATATATCTAATATGCTGGTGTTTCTTTTTCCTAAAAAGCTGCTAGCAGATCAGTGATGTCTCAGTCAGTGTCAAGTGTCTTTGAACTGGAGTTGTGTGTGTGTGTGTGTGTGTGTGTGTGTGTGTTGCATTGTTCTCACTTCTGCTAAGAATTCAGTGAAAACCTTTGACACTAATTGGTACTCGTGCTTAAACCATCTTCTGACACAATGACTTCGGACTGTCTCCAGAATTATCGACATATTTTAGAGCTACAGTACCGATCCGTGGATCTGTCCCCAAGACCTTCATGTACACACTTTCTTGCCATACACACACTTAGCTTTTTCCTGTAAAATGGCCTCCTCTGTTGACTAATACATCTTTAAATTTTTTAATTGCACTGGCTTGTACCGTTCCTTTTAAGACCTTATTGCTAATACTTTGATATTTCCTGGAAGCTTGCATAAGTAATCTTTAACAGCTTGCGTATCTCTTCCTTTAATGGATTTTAGGTTTTTAGCCAGCAGAAGAGTGTCCTGGACATTAGGGGCCTCACCGCAGAGGTTCTATAATATGTTGACTGGCTTTTTCTTAGGAGTCATAGCCTTTGCCTGGTCTGTTATGTGCCCTGGATTGTTCTTAGCTTAAAGGTGTCGCTAGCATGACTGTAACTAGTTGAATCCAATCAAAAGATAGAAACACCGTGTGTGGAAATTACAGAATTTCATCTGTCCAGTGTTTAGGTAATATAGAAGTTCTCTCATAGCAATTATTTAAACAGAAAAGGTGCTAGATATGCCCGTGATTGGCACAGAAAGGTTGTATGTCCAAGCCGTAGATCTTAGGCTTGGAATTAGATCTCTAAACCTGGACAGCTTACGTAGAAATCGTGAAGTAAATCAGCCCCGCACGGAGAGGTAACATAGCAAGATGGTAACAGTAGACTGTGAAGCCAGAAGCCTGGGTCTGAAGCCTAGCTCTGATTCGCTGTGTGATTGTGGGAACTTCCCTCAACCTCTTTCTTCCCCAGTTTCCTTACCTATAAAATAAGGGTGATAGTGGCGCCTACTTCATAAAGTTCTTCGACTATTAAATAACATTTATAAAGTACTTAGAACCATATGTGGCCCATGATATGTGCGAATGAAGTTTATGGCCATCTGTACTTAAGATGTGGGGTCTGGAGTGACTTGACTTACTGAACAACCTCAGCTGAATTTGGTACCCTAATGTAAAATGTGTTCTTGAGTAATTAGGTTTTAGATCCAATTATTAGTTTAAGGATTTAAGAAAATTTTGCTCTTTGAAAAGGGTGTTGGAATAATTAAGAACTTCTTGAGAGACACTAGAATTCATCAGTTTAACTTTTTAGATTTACCAGAGATTTTTCATTACTTAAAGATTTGCTTGGTAGGCTCAAAGTGCTAGAACAAGAAAAGAAAATATATTAAGTAGATATAGTTTGAAATCTTAGACGGAAACACAAAACTTAGGATAGTGGTTATAGGGGATTCAACTGTATTGTCATGTTTTTTCTTTTAAACTGGTTGGTAAGCATAGATTTTTTATTATATTGTTTAAATCTTTTTGTTTCCAGTGTAATAGTTTTTTAATTTGATAAATTTGTAACAGAAACTAAGAGCAATCTTAGTTATAAGTTGAACATAAGGCCTTAAGTCTTAATTTAAATCCAAGTAATTATAATATAGTCTCTTTGTGCATAAAAACTGTTCTTGGACATAAGTTATAGCGACAAAAAGGTACTGAGGGCAGTAAATTAGGGATGTCAAGTAGAAAAGACAGGAAAATCTATCCGAGCACTTATGATCTTGTCACTACTGTCTTTGTGCTTTCCTCTGCCTGCGGGTAGCCCGGCCTCGGCAGTTCGTAGGGAGAAGGAAAGAAAAGGGAAGGAATCAGAGCCCCAGCCTCTCCGTGGAATTGGCATGTCCTTTCTCTCTGCATCTCTTCTCGCGTTGTGGCTCTCTTCCAAAGTAGAAGAAATGAGGAACAGAAGTGGTTCTGCCAATAGACATCTTTGAATTTTATGCCTTCTCCAACTTGTGCAGTTTTTTGCCTTAAAATCTATTTTGTAGGCTATTAATACAGCTTCACCAGCTCTCTTTTGGGTATGTCTCTCCATCCTTTGCCCATTTTTCTGTTGGGTTAGTTTCATGCATTTTTATAAGCCCGCATTGAATATTGTGATAGCAACTTTGTGTATATGTTGCAAATACAATTTTTCAAATCTCTTTATAGGATCTCTTGCCATACAAAAGTTTTTAGTTTTTTGTGTTTGGGAAGGGGTTTTTAATCACACTTTCTCTTTCTCTTCTCTTTTAGCTTTTGGGTTTTTGGTCCTGATTATAAAGGCCTCTCTACCCCAAGATTGTAAGTCTCCTAGAATATTCTTCAAAAATAATATTGTTGTGATTCAGTCTCTCGTCCATGAAATGAAAGGTTATACTAAATCATGTGTTCCCAAACATAGCCAGTCTACAGGATCACCTGAGGACCTTGTTAAAAATTCTTTCTCAGATCCTACCCCAGACTTGCTGAATCAGAATCTCTGGGGAACGGGGCCCAAGAATATGTTTTTAACAAGTTCTTCTGGGTGACTCTGATTATCAATTAGACCTTAGAACCTCTGGACAATATAATCCCTTAGGTGACTTATTCCAAAAATATCATTTTTTTTTTTATTATATAACTCTCGTATTTTGATTTTTCTCGACTAGAGAAGGGAGCACTATGTCTTAAATACTACCCTTCTTGCCATTAACCTATTGAGATCCTGTTACTTCACACTTGGACAATTCCAGCAATCTCTTCCTTTAACTATTCCAGTCCATCTGTGGCTGTATTTATCTTGAAGCAGTTATCTTCAAGCATATTGAACATGAGCCCTCCGTATGTAAAAACTTTGGCTACAAGACAAAATTCTAACTCTATTTTATTTTATAATTCAAGGCCCCATAAGTTGGCTCCATCTTGTTTTTCAACAAGTTGTGCATTGTACAGCTCCTTAGATGACGGTATACACGGGGCTCCCTGGAATTGTATGACATGATGGGGACCCTGATTTTCCCACCCTTTTTTTTTAAATTTTTTTTTTAATGTTTATTTTTGAGACAGAGAGAGACAGAGCATGAGTGGGGGAGGGGCAGAGAGAGAGAGGGATACACAGAATCTGAAGCAGGCTCCAGGCTGGGAGCTGTCAGCACAGAGCCCAACACGGGGCTCGAACTCACGGACCGCGAGATCATGACCTGAGCCGAAGTCGGACGCTCAAACGACTGAGCCACCCAGATGCCCCCCCACCCTTTTACATTAACCCTTCACTCTAGCCTGACTAGTCTCCCACCCACCCGTTTTATGTAGTAATAAAGCCTCGTTCACTCTTATTTTCCTGCCTGTTCTAGGCCATCCACACTGTCTAGCATGCCCATTCCTCTTTTCTCTATCAAAGTTCTACATATTACCATCTGCAGAGTGGGGTATTACATAGTAAGAAAAAGAATGAGGATGGTTTCTAATCACTCCTTTGGAGTGAATTCCGGGATATATTGTTAAGTAAAAAGAGCAAAGGACAGGATTGGATATGGTGTTCCATCTTTTGTGTAAGAAAAAGAGGAATTAAGAATTTATATGTATATACATATTTTATGCTTATTTCTTCAAAAAGAAACATGAAGGATAAACAGAAATTAATAAAACTGGTTATCTGTAGGGAAAAGGAAAGGGAGAAACACTTCTGAGCATTCCTTTCTTGTAACACTTTAACTTATGAACCATGTAAATGTTTTATATATTTAGTGGAAAGAGAAATGAACCTAATCGACAGGACATACAGAGAAAAAAATAACTTGAACATACCATACCGATAGTACATCCCTATGGTGTATTTTAAGGACAAAAAGAACTACCCCCCAATAGACACTTAAAACTTAGTATTTTTATTGTGAGTAATAATGCTGTTATAATTTTGAAACTAGTTTATGAACCAAGATTTTCATTGTGAGGGAAAAGATGCTAATATAAAGAAAAACTATAGTGTTGAATTTGAGTTGAAAATACAGTATAAACTCATGCTTGTTAAAAAAAAAAATATCCCCAACTTTATCTACTGAAATGGCGTAGAAGCAATGACTCCCCAGTAGCTATGAGCACAGCTAGTGCTCAGATCCTGATTTATAAATGCCATTGCCTACTAAGAGGAACAAAGGCTCCAGGGAGAAGTGGCTGATTCTAGGTCTGGGGCAGAGATGGTAAAAGGTGCACTCGGAGAAATCTTGTGCCTGAAGTAGCCTCCAAAGCAAAGAGAATTATGTTAAAAATGACAGACAGTGGCTTGAAGAGCACCCCACTAGCCATATTTGGGACACTTTGAACCATACATTGGGGACAGTTTGAAAAAAATCATGGTAATGGCTTATTATAATAGATTAGATTAAAACAAATCTTTGAGTTCATAATGATACTTAAAAAAGGAGAAATAAGGGAAGGGTGTAGAAATAGTTCTACTTCATGGAACACTGCTATACAGTAGGTGTAGAAGGAATAACACAATTAGAAAGCCATCATTTGGTTGTCCCAAATGTAACAACTGATTCAGGCAAGAGTCATCAGTAGATTGCCAAAAGCACTGGGTGAAAGGTTATTGGGAGATAGAGTATTACATTTCTCTTTACAGTGGAGAGAGATCTATAGTCCCCATTTAACCAAGTAGCCAAGCTTTTCCCCTATAGTAGGGTATCGTGGCATTATATGTCTCTAATGTGATGGCATTTGGAAGGATACAACTGCCGTCTATGTAGTATTCATGTTTAGATACTTATGCGGAAACAGTGAGATCCAAGATGTTAGAACTGACCTAGTCTCTTTTAAAATGTCACTTTCATTAAAAAAAAAAAAAAAAAAAAGATGGAGGGAGGGGATATACAAGATTAAAAAATTTGGAACAACTAACTAGGGGGACCTGGGTGGCTCAGTCGGTTAAGTGTCTGATCAGCTCAGGTCATGATCTCATAGTCTGTGGGTTTGAGCCCTGCGTGGAGCTCTGTGCTGACAGCTCAGAGCCTGGAGCCTGCTTCAGATTCTGTGTCTCCCTTTCTCTCTGCCCCTCCTCTGATCTCTCTCTCTCTTCTCTCTCTCTCAAAAATAAAACATTAAAAAAAATTCAGAACAACTAAATGCAAGAAATAAGACTTAATTATGGATCCCCAAAAAAGTCTGTGAAAGAAAATATGAAGCCAAATTAGTAAATTTGACTATGATTCTGTATGGAGATTATAGAATTGTTCATTTTCTTAGATGCGAAAATGGCACTGTTGTGTTTTGTAGGAGAGCGTTATGATTCTTAGACTCCACACACTGAAGTCTTAGGGATGGAGTGTGACGGCTGTAATTCTCAGGTGATTTGGGAAACGTGTGTGGAGGGGGAAGGAATGCAGAGTGCACACAGATGAGGCAGGACGATCGTCCGTAAATCTGAGGGTGTGCCTCAGTGTGCTGATCGTGATGATTTTTCCATTTCCCTGTAGCTTTGAAAAGTGCCAAAATAAAAAATTGGGGAGAAAACCTCTTCAGAGCCCCGCGCAGATTTTGTCTGATGACGACTTCCTTTTTCCCAAGCACACTAGCTAGAGGTGATGAATTTTTATGACTTTTATGTTTCTCTTATGCTCCCCAGACCTAAATACATGTGAGAGCTGCCTGAGTTGACTTTTTAAAAAAAATTACGAACTGCTGGACCCCACAGTAGCCCGTGGCAACATACTGGGGGAAGAGAGGCCTGACGATCAAACACAGGGTTAGAGCCGCTTGTTCTGTATGTGTTAGTTAAGTTTACTTATCTTTTTCGCGTATCCCCACCTAACCAGCATGGGAGCTGAGGATCAGCCCTGAAAGTGTCGCTCAGTCCTTTGTGTCCCTTTTGGCTGGCACGCGGGGTTCTGTGTGTTCCACACGGTAGATGTTTGGTAAATACACGCTGGCCATAAATGTTTGCTAACTTGTTGATAATCTGAAGAGATTACCAGAAGCTTCACTAAACTTTGAGAGATTAAAATAACCTATTTGATAAAAGCGCTTAGTCAATTCAAAAGATTCATTTGAAAGCCGTATAGTTTTTAGTTCTAAAATTACAGGTTTGGTTTACAAAATTAACATGTCTGTTATCAGTAAATGTTTGAAATTAAGAGTTACCAGTGGAATCATAATTGAATTTCATTACCTCTGCAAACAGACATAGTCCTTACTAAAAATATATAGATACACAGAGATAGAGGGTTGTAGGTATTAGAATCGAGATGAGGGATGATGTGGTAGCTAGGTAAGAATGCAAGAAAGGAGAAACAAGCAGAGATTAAAATGTTTTTTGAGTATGATTTTTATAAGCTTGAAGCTAGGTTTGAATATATGAATAATAATAGTAACAGCTAACAATTTTCCATTGTTTACTATATGCCACAGATTGTGCTTGATCTGAAGTATTTGTGATCCCTAAAATAGCTCTTCCAAATAGATAGTATTCTTAATTTACAGGTGAGAAAATTGAATCTCAGAGAAGTTAGTCATGTGCCCAGATTCACGTAGCTGGTAAGTGGTGAAATTCCAAACCCAACTATTGAGTCTAGCTTCAAAGCACTTGTTGGTAAATATGGGGGAGGCAAGATAGGGGGTGGTTAAATATAGCTTCCCTTAATTGAGACTTTGTGAAGAAATGGCGTGGTAAATGGGAAAAGGTTTCATAGCATCAGTTCTTTGAAAAGAAATAAAAACAAAAGATAAAGCAGTTAGGGGAGAAGGGTTGATCTTTACCAGGGGTTAAACAGACAGTCGCGTAGCCTCATAGAGTATGTAAGAAAGGCCTGTATTGACCAGTATTCGGGAAGTACAGTATCACGAGTTCTTTTTCGGCGCAGAAAGAGTCTTCTGGCATAGCTGCAGCGTTAGCCTAGACACCATAATCTGTCTTTAACCCCTATATTGTATTTGTCTATGTTAAAATAGTTTAGGTAACTTACTTTTGAATTAAAAATTTGATTAAACATTGTCTCGACAATAAACAGCAAAATTACTCTAGTATTATAGTTTCAGTTAACCAAACATCTTTAATATTTCATTGGAATGAGTTATGGCAGTAATCTTTACTTCCTATAGTAAAAGAACGAACGGGCACCTGGCCGGATCAGTTGGTGGAGCATGCGACTCTTGATCTCGAGGTTATGGGTTTGAGCCCCACATTAGGTGTAGAGATTGCTTAAAAAATAAAATCTTTAGGGGCACCTGGGTGGTTTAGTCTGCTAAGCATCTGACTCTTGATTTAGGCTCAGGTCATGATCTCACAAGTTCATGGGTTCAAGCCCTACATCGGGCTCTGCCCTGACAGTGCAGAGCCTGCTTGGAATTCTCTCTCCCTCTCTCTCTGCCCCTCCCCTGCTTGCTCTTTCTCTCTCAAAAATAAATAAATAAACATTTATAAAATAATAAAATAAGATCTTTTAAAAAAAGGAACAAAGCTACATGCTGGGTAACAAACTAGTACAGAGGATCTGTGTACAACTGCTGTCCATTAAGTGTAATGTTCTAGGATTCTTATCACAGTAATTCTAAACTAATAAAATACGTTACTCGTTGAAGAAAAAGTATAAATAAGTAGTTAAGACATAATTTTAAAAATCACAAGAAAAACTTGCCCTGTTGACAACTTAAAAATTTCATTTTAGAACTTCTAGGTAAGTGACATAGAAAAGCGATGGTAAGATTGTTAAACTGAAATTACACATGACATTGGCACAGAAATAGATGAATCCGTGGAACAGAGTGTAAACCCAGGTCAGGCATCTGTTAGATGTTAGGGTTTGATGAAGGCGACACCTCAGATCAGAATGGAAAAAATGGACTCTTCAGAATACATTAAGGCAGTTAATTGGTTAACTATTTGGTGGATCCATCTCTCATGCTATGTACACAACAAGTTCTGTATGGGTTAAATATGATAAACAAAACACAAAATCAGTTGAGTGAAATTTGGTATAACCATGTAACAGAGTGATACGTACCATTGGAAATGACGTAGGAGTGTGATTATTGACATACAGCCAAAATCATGTTACGTTAAGAAATGCAGCATAGTATTTACAGAATTTCAGATTGTGAAAAATAAAAAATACTTATGTATTTATGCTTAGGAAATTCTGGAAGAAGAATTATGGGTGAGTTTTGTCTTTTCAGTATTTTCTGCCAGGAACAATAAACCTGTATTACCCGAGCGTGGGATTGTTTTTTAAAATTCTGCAGGACTAAAAAAAAAACTAAAGAAAAGACAGTTTGACAATAGAGGAGGGGGATGTAGTATCTTCTGAGGAGAAAAATGGAAAGACACAGGTCAGGTGCAAATGAAGCTAGGCAATTGAGGCAAAAAATAATTTGTAGAATTCCAGAAACAGTACACGGTGTCATTTCACCGAATCAAAGTGAGAAAGGTAGAACCATACAGTAGTCAGAACATGACACGTGGGTTCAGAAGTGGGGTGCGTGCTCAGGGAGCTGACAAGTGCTAACCAAGCAGCGGTGTGAGGGGGGTTGGCACCCATCTCCACGTTTATCACTTGCCTATCGTATAGTGCGTTTGTGAATTTTGAGAGCTTTCCCTTGCATCCTATTTGAGAAAGTTTCGTCTAACAGTAATGGCAGATATCATCCTGTATTTTTATGGATGAAAACAGTGAAGCTTCTAGAATGTTTTGGTGACATAGCTAGTTAATAATGAAGCCAAAGCCAGAAGCTGCTTTGCTTATCTTGTGGGTGGTCTCATCTGATTATACCTCGTTCTCTGACAGACGTCCGTCCGGGGAGGTGAGAGCAAGTCGTGGAAAACAGCCAGCCAGGCTGGTCAAGCCTGACAGGCTGGATGCTGATCAGTCACGGCCATCACCTAGTACCTACCCGCACGGTCGTCTTTCCCCACCCACCCAACACTCGTAAGGCTCTCCAAGGGGAGATTTTAGAAGTATTGATGAAAATATTAAGTGAACTGTGATAGCTCATTTTAATGTAATGTATCGGATTAGCAAAGATGAAGAAAACTGAAACACCGTTGGCAAAGGTTCTGGAGAATGGATGCTCTGTGCTCCTGGAAAGAGTTTGAACTGGTGGATTTATAGAGGACAGTCTGGCAGTACCTATCAAAACTTAAAAACTATTTACTTTTTTCCCTATCAGTTTTACTTCTAGGAGTTTATTCCAAGAATATAGTGGAATAAGAGGTTTATTCCAAGAATATAGCCCAGAGATAACATATGCAAAGAGTTCATCAGAGCTTTGTTGATTTTTAAAGTATTTATATCTTTCTATATTGACTGACATTGTTTCAGTGAGTACTTATGGCTTTTACAAGCAGTGAAATACTGATAATGCTATTTCATGGAAAACTATAACCATTCTATCCCAAGATTCTTATGTTAGTACCGTAACTCCTACAGGTTAAGAACAGCAGCTATGACCCTGGATGTTACCGGCTTTCTCTTTGATTTGTGACAAAGAGTAGTTCTGTAATCAGTATGAAAGGCAGATGGTTCTGGAGAAGCAGTGTGAGTGGATGGACAGAATATGGGACTCCAATCTGCCTTTGCCTCTAGCTAGAGTTAGGAGTTGGGGCAAGTTGCTAACCTCCCTAAAGCTTGATTCCCATCCCCACCCCCAGTTTGAGCGAGGATAATTAAAGTATCTCTCCTGGGGTTGTTTCAGTACCAAATAAGATTAGGTTTATAACATTTCTTTGTAGACTCCCTGATTTGAGAATAAAACAACAATCAACATTTATTGAACGTCACATGCCAGGCATCGTAAGCGCCTATTTACTCCTGTGTCAACCCTGTGTGGGTAACGGTTGTTTCCTTTCCGACAAGTGAGCAGGTCGAGACTCGGATTTAGGAACCTGCACGGGGCCACAGTTATGAAAAGTAGAGCCATGATGGCAGATCGTACTTGGAGCGAAATGTAGCAAGAGATCTCTAAGAAGTTAGTCTTGCCTCGCCAGTCTGCCGGAGTTCGAGGCCGTCCATGTGCAGGGAGGACCCGGTGGAAATACTTCACTAACCAGGGTCTCTTTCTGTGCTCATGTAAACAGCTACATGCTGATGGGTTGAGAAACATATTATAGGAAAAGTCTGATATTTAGAGTGTTAAGAATAGATTTTATATGGGCGTAATGCTAGAATGGTCTTGTTCAATATTTTTAGAATTAATCTTGAGAAAGGAAAACCAGAAGACCTGAAATAGAAGACTGACTTTCTTCTGAGATTGGAACATTAGGGTTGTACTTGCAAAGGGAGTAAATAGAACATGACAGAAAATCTACAATAGAATTTGTTAAAATATATATATACCCAGAGGGGCGGCTAGGGGGCTCAAGTCATGATCTCGCAGTTCATGAGTTCAAGCCCTGCATTCAGCTCTGCACTGACCGTGCAAAGCCTGTTTGGGATTCTCTCTCTCTCTTTCTCTCTCTCTGCCCCTCCCCGCACGTGCTCTCTCTCTCAAAATAAATAAATAAAAACTTTGGAAAAAAATATATACTCAGAGTACATTCTGAAAATGGCAGCCTCTTTGCTACCAGTTAATAATATCGTAGAAGGTGATGACGTAGACATTTTAGATTATCTTTCACCTCTGCTGTCTCCCCTGCCCTCACTATTGCCCTCTGGCTATCAGCCGAGAGTATACGTGAGGCAAAATGGAAAACCCGTTCACCTTTAATAGAAAACATTGGCGGGGTTAATACTATGCATCAATAGATTTTCTTTTGACCAAGTCCGTGATAGGTGATTAAAATAGTTAAAGGAATGCAGTGGTTTTTACGTAAGAACAGGCGGGAAAGACTGGGATTTGTTTGGAATGAAGGTTTGGCAAAGATGTAATTACTTTCTAAATCTGACTTCCAGAGGACAGATGAAGGGTCGATTGGTTTAGGCGGCAGTTCCGGGGCGCCCTCCCTGACCATCACCACCCAGCTTCCTCTGAAGCAAAAACAAAAAGGATACTGCGTCTTAAAAGATCAGACCTGTGGGGGCCGCCCGAGTTGCTCATTCGGTTAAGCATCTGACTCTTGATTTCAGCTCAGGTCATGATCTCCTGGTTTATAAGATTGAGCCCCTGTTGGGCTTCGTGCTGAAGGGGCAGAGCCTGCTTGGGATTCTCTCTCCTCGTCTCTCTGCCCCTCTCCTGCTTGCACACGCGTACTTTCACGCTCTCAGAAATAAATTTAAAAAAATCATACCTTTGTACCACTAACAGTCTGATAGCATTATGCTTTTGAGATAGATCCATGTTAGGGTTGTTTGCCCCTAACCACCATACAACTAGATTTTAAAAGTCTGAATAGTTTAGTGGCAAGATATTGAACTTAATGGCACAGTGATCTGTGCAATTATCTTATATTCTTCAGAAGTAATTGGTTAGAGGAAATTGCAAGTAAGAAGAAAATAATAAACTTATTATCTAGAGGTTATTTTGGATTAATAGTCGAGATGATTATGTTCTAGGGAGAAACTGGTGTGTCCGTTTTAAGGTGCAAGGAATATGTGGAGATACTTCCACTATGGACGATTGTATGTAAATTTTCCCAGATGGGAGATTAGGATGCTAAATGATTTTGCTGTTCCAGGTCAAAAAAATCAAGACTTAACAAAGAGTGGGCCTTCATGCGAGGTCTGTGATGTAAATAATACACATATTTGCGTAGCTCTTTAGAGCGTATAAAAACGCTTTCGGGGGCTGTGTGGAAGTGAAGGTTCATCTGGCTTGTCAGGTGTCAAGTTTCCTCTGCTTAGTGGCTGTACAGTCTGAATTCGGTTCTTAATATATTTCTGACTCCTAGTTCTTTTCTGAATCAGTCTCTTCATTCACTGCTAAGTGTGCCAGGGGTGTCATGCTCCTTTAGTTTTCGTAATTGTATGTTGCTGTGACTTTTAGGACTGCGTTTTGACCAAAGATAGTTTCGTAGCAATGGAGACTATATTACTGAAGTGCTTTGCTTATTTATTTTTTCTTTTTCCTTCGATCTATTCTAAGACCAAGATTCACTTGGGGGACGGTTACAGAATCGAACCATGATAGGCGTTAACAGTGTAAACTCAGAGCTGAATGAACCCAGTCCTGGGAGGAGAGCAGCATTACGTTTGAAGTGGTCGCTCTGGTGTATGTTGAAGAGTTTGGTGTCAGTTAACTTTTCAGGTTTCAAAGTTTAAGAGCATTTTGTTCTGTCGTTCGAGGATTATAGAGGAATTCATTCATGGGAGACTTTGGGAAATGTTGCATTAGGTAATTTCTTAGTGTGTGCCACTAAGCTTTAATCCTGAGATGATTTTTTGGAAAAAGGAGTTCTGACGCCAAATATATTTGGGAGAAGTCTGTAAACTGGGCCCTTTCTTGGAGTTTCATAGTATACTCTACCCTTGTTCGTTGAAGCATTGTTTGTAATAGTTAAGTAAGAAGCAGCTCAAATATTCATGGGTAGGAGAGTGGAATCAGACTATTTACAGCAGTTATGAAGGAATTGAAGCACCCCATCCTGTTCTGTAGACCTGATTTTGACCTTTTCTGAATCAAACTTGAGAGCAGTAGTGGTTTTATTTGACTTTACCAGTCCCTGGGGATCTGTTTTAACCTCTCCGTGTTACTGCCTTTAGTGACCTAACTTATTCCTGAACTGGTGTTAGCATGCAGTCCATTTGCATAAACATTGGTAGTGACTTAAGAGGATTCTCCCCCCAGAACACCAAGTGGAAATCAGCACAGTATGAACTGAAAGTGCTAATAAGTATCGTGAGCGTCAGAAATGTTTCGAGTAACTGGGCAGCCCCCAAGGGTGGAAGGGCTGCAGGGCAGGATTGATTGTCTGGAAGAAAGGTATCAAGCCTCCTAAACAGCCCCCCCGCCCCCCCCCCTTCTGCCTGATCAGCAAATGCCTTGCACCGGCCAGCAGCTCATCATGTGCTCCTTGTCATGATGTGCGCTGCTTGGGGGAAAGGCAGCCTTACTGCCAGCGACATCTTCGCGTAATTTCGAGGTGGGGGCTGGGGTTGAGGGTAAGGTACAGAAAGTGAAAACAGAACTTAGAAAGAAGAACTTGAGCACTATAAGTCAAATTTTGCTTTTTTTAGTGCAGGCGACTTCATTTCAACTCTCCCACGAGTCTTATGGTTGTTGTTTGTTTTTGTTTCCTAGTGCTTAACTGTTGCAGGAACATGTGTCTCGATTGTTTTTGATATATGGTCAGGTTTTCTTTAATTGACCAGTTGGATTCTCCCCCTCTTTTGTGTCTGTGATAGAAATACCACCAAATTATTGCACTACCATTTACTTTGTAGAATTGATGAAGATTGTGGCCAGAATTGTGGATTTGACATCTGGTTTTGGATACAGCTTCAAATTACTCCCCAGTAACAAGTTTGTCAACATTCTTATATCCTTAGTGATTTTGATAAAGACCATTTAAATAAGCTCAATTCCTATCAGTGTAAAATTACAGAAATGTCCTATCTTCTCAGAACAAGATTGAGAGCTTTTGGTGAGTTCTCTAGTTTGGCTTGCTTGCCGTGGAAGTCCTTGGAAACCTGTTTTAAGAACGTTCTAAATCCTGCATATTCCTGTCTTCCAGGATTTTTTTCTGGTCAGGCAGACCAGGATACCGAATCCAAGGATGAATGTTCACCGTGGCGGTGAGAGCGACAGGTTGTTGCGGCAGGAGGCGGGCTGCCTGACGGATGAGAGCCCAGCAGCAGCACCAGAGAAAGAAACGAACAGCCCGGCTTCTTCCGGTCTTCAGAACCTTCCTTATCCCCTAGGCCCCAGGAGCGATGGTACGACGCTCAGATCTTGATTTGGAGGGCTCCCAGCACCCGAGCATCCACTCTGCCCGGAAGGCACACATGTTCTTTACCTGAATAAAGTATCCAGCTAACTGGCTTAGCTTACGTATCACAGTTCTAGAAAGCTGGCTGTCACAAAAAATCTCCAGTCAGTCCAGCACATCTAACGTGGCAATGATAGTATGAGAAAAATTGTCATGGATTCGGAGTCAGAAGACAGATTCAAATTCTAGCCCCGTACTATCATCTGTAACCGTGGATGAGCGCCTTAATCCTTCCGAGCCCTGCTCCCTTCTGGAAAACAGAGATGTTACTAATCTCCTTACTTCACGAGACCAAAGGGCTTTTTAGTCAATGGACGTGCAGGCTCTTGATAAATTGTTAGGTTCTTCTTGATTTTTAATAAAGACAGTGGCAACACTAATAGTATCCATTACTGTTTATTGAGCACTCACTGTGCTAGGAAGTTTGCATACTTTTTTTTTTAAATAAAGGGTGGCATATCTAGACCATTGCTTTTTTTGTAAATAAAATTTTAAAATAACAGCCATCATGTTTCCGTGATGCCTGTTTGTTTACATATGGTCTTTGGCTCCTTTCCTGCTACAGCGGCAGAGACCATGACCCACAAAGCCAGAGTATTTACCTTCTGGCCTTTACACAAAGTTGGCTGATCCCTGCTCAGATTAATCCTTGGACAGATGAGGAAACTGAGGCCTCAGAAGCTTAGAAAACATGTTCCAGTTCACACGGCTAGGAGGTAGGGGACTGGGATTTGAACCTGTGTCTTTCTGACCCGGGCTGTGCTATTCTAGATACGTCAGGTGCCTAGGAGCAGCGTGTGCCTGCCGCGCTAGAGTGTACCATTAGGGGGAGGTTGTGCAGCGCGTCTCTCTTACTCATTTATGCTGGGTGCAACTTGAGGTGCCCTTCAGGAATCAGCCCAAATTGAATTGCTTCATTGCTGGGGGGGAGGGAGGAGGAGAATCAGGCATTCTAAAAATCTGAATTCGTGATGTGGGACTTTCATTTGTTAGAACAGCACTGGGAATGTGAAAGCCTGTCTTGGTGATCAAAGCGTTTCTTGCTGTAAGCTCGCCTGTGGATTGTGTGGAGGCTTGGCTCTTGGTATGCAGACCCGGGGCCACACTGAAAATTTGTCCAAAGCTGTAGGATGTGAATCCTCAAGGGGGTTTTGGTCTAGATTTTGGTTTCCTTTTCTCTAGAAGCAAATGGGGTGGAGAGTGGGGGGTAAGTTTTCTCTAACTCACAATTTATTTGGTTTTCTACGTGCCCAAAAGCACTCCTGTCCCAGAGGTCGTGGGCAGTAATCGTGTTCATGAATTATTGTGTACAGACTTAAAGTGCATGAGGAATGGGAGATTTGAAAAAAAAAAATCGAAAATGTAGCAGAGTGTTAATGAAGCTGGTCAAATTTAGGTGTCAGGATCTGCATATTAACTCTATGCTTCGGTATGTTTGAAATTTTTCCTTAAGAAAACTTTTTTTAACCTAAAATATATCAGGAGAACGGCCAATTTGAAAGAACCTATGGTAATCCTTTACAAATGCTTTCCCTGACCGTCTTCTGTGTCCGTCCAGGTTCCAGCTCAGCGTTTAGTCGTAAGCCTTTTCCGCATGGTACGGTATTAACACACATCGAAGTGCTCTCGCCTACTTTATTTCAGTCGATACAATAATCCTGCGAGGGAGGTGGAGCGAACATTATTTTCTTTTTACAGAAATGAGAAGGGTTTAAAAAATTAAATAAATTACTTAGAGAAGACAGCTCTTTGGTGATACTAGGACAGAAAATGGACGCTCTGGGAATGAATCCTACCCCGAGGCCACTTGCACCGGAACCTTTCTGCTGAGTGCAGGACTCGCCTGTTCAGAAAATGGTGTTGGCGATGTTAGGTTCTTCTGTGCATAGTGCAGGTCCGTTTTCATGTGAATTTCTAGCAGAGGTAATGCATTGGACAATTAGAGACTATCATCCCTTCTGGAAAGTAAAATTTAGAAACATTTAGAAATTTTCGAATGTGGAAAATGAATAGTTTTTGCACACAGAGGCAGCAGTTTCCTTGGGGAAAAAAAAAAACAAAACAGGAAATATGAGAGTATCATTTAGAGCCAGAAGTGGAAACAGAAGTAAACAGTGATTGCCTCTGTGAAACAAGACGGGAGGGCATGGCATGTGGTCGGGCCTTGCTGGTTGTCCATGGAAATTCTTTAGTGTTTAAATTTTTTTAAGCCATGCACATAGTTTAAATTTCTAAATCCGTTATTACAAAATGTGGGCCTTGTTGCCTTCATTCTCTCCTCCCCAACATACAAACCTGGAAAAAAGCTCAGGGTGATCCAATATGAGTCTCTAGTGTTTTTTTCCTTTATTTGTTCGAGGCAAGAGGTTCTTGCTTGTGAACACCTAAAAACTTGGGGGGAGGGTGGGGAATTGTTTTTTTAAAGAAGAGCAGGTTTATTTTTCCCTCAAGCTTTTTTGCCGTCAAGTTATTTTGGTTTGTTTGTCTGATCTTCCAGACCTTTCACTGGACTGCGCGTCTCAGCCGGCACATCTTCAGTTCCCTCACATGACGCCGCTTCCCGAAGACCTCAAAGGCTCCTGCTTCCAGAATGGGAGTAAACGGAACCATGAACCCTTTCCGGCTCCAGAACGATTTGGAAACAGCACCGTGGGCTTTGGCAGTAACGTTCATTCCCAGGCGCCAGAGAAAGTGACGCTTCTTGTAGATGGCACACGCTTCGTTGTGAATCCGCAGATCTTCACCGCCCACCCGGACACCATGTTGGGAAGGTAATTGATGGTAATTTCCTTCCAGGTTCGCTCTGTTGCATATGAATAGAAATACCTGCTGTGTATCTCACACTAGAATGAGGGAAGGAAGCACCCATTGCTTATTTTTCTACCTTCGTACTTTTGTGAGACAGGGGGCAAGCTTGTAAAACACCTCCTCTCTGTTGATGATTTGAGGGATGTACTTAATTTGTTTACAAAACCAGTACCGTAAAATGAGCCCCCGTGAGTGGGAGTGCAGTCAGTTAGAACCATGGAACATAATCTGCCGAGTAGCACTCTCTAGTCCCCGATAAACTCCCTCTACAGCAGCAGTCAGGTGCCGGACTTCTGTCCGTAGCTTGTACACCTCACAGAAGGGAGAACCTTCAGAATCCACATCACAGATCTAGAGTTAAGGTGAGATCTGAGTTGTGTTTTTTTTCCTTTTGTCTCTTACTAAAAGATAGAATTAGACACGGGTTCCACGTGGCATAAGAAGAAAGGCGTTTTACTGAAGAGCATTTTGTCTGCCATCCGTTGCCCATTAGGCTTGGCAGTAGGATTACACTGTTGTGTTCTAACCCCTCCATCACCGTTCAAGTTTCCCAAAGCCAAATCTTTGTCTCTGGCTGGTTCGCTGGTTCGTGATCGCGCTCTCTTTTCTTCATGTTCCACACTCTGTGCTGCTTTTAGACTATATAGTCTTACCCTCTCCTGCCTCCAGCATTTTAGGATTAGAGATTAGGAGATGGAAAGAGCCGGCCAAGGAGGAGCACTGTCCAGAAAGTATTCTTGGGGCCTGGGCTGGGAGTTAGGACAGTCTCTTTCTGGCCAACCACAGACCTTAACACGAGGAAGACCAGATTGGGAGAAGAGTAAAAACAATAACTTGTGTGTATACACACAAACTCGTGGCTTTTGAGGGTTTTCATCTACTTCGAAATAGATCTTATTTAAAGATCTGACCTCACTCAGGGCTTTGATTTAGCAGTCAAAATGGAACACACTCATTTGTTGAGTTTTAGGCTAAATGGAATCCAGCTACTCAAATACGTTTGTATTTGAACGTACGCATACAGATTCATGATGAGCCATCTTTGACCAGAACCAAACTTGTATATTGCTCAGACATCTGAATTAAGACTAAACTAGAACAAAAACAAACAAAAGACTAAACTAGAACATTAAAACATTTTCCAAATTGGCCCTATAGTTTATCAGGCTTGACTTCCTGTCTTCAGTCTTGGTATCACTACAGTATTGCGCTCTCCTCCCCTCCCTTCAAAGTCAGTGTTAGTGTTCCCTCAGGACAGGCTGCTCTTTGAGATAGATTGCCTCTGAAAGGAGTGATCAAGAGAAGCAAGCAAGCATTTTCTGGGTAATAGATTAGTAGATTCTTGGGGGATGCCCTTTCTTTGAATCTAGGAACAAGTCATTCCATGACAAGAGAGTCTGATTCTTTATCTAAGTGGTTCATCAGCTGAGTCAACTGAAGGTATCCGTTCGTTCCGAGAGTTACTTAGGTTTGCTCTGTCCTGAGGTTGCATACAGTGTGCATAAGCCTAGGCAGTGAGCTTCCAGGTGTGGGCCCGTGGTCACGAGGGGGACGAGCCGAGAGATCGCGAATGGAGTGATGTTAATCCAGGCCACTACCAGATAGATAACTCTGAGCTTAGGTCCCGCAGATGATAGTTAGCGGGGGATTACGTAGTATGTTCACTATTTTGATTCATAGCTGTCTTGGCTAGACTTCAACCAGAATGTTCCAGAAAAATGTCAGCATTCTTTGAAGACACTTACTAAGATGGATTTCTTCTGTATGGTGTAGTGGTTTGAAAAGCATGTGATTTGGAGTCTTTTTTCAGACCTTTGGAAAGCAGCCAGTTTAGGGTGGAGGAGAGCAGTTGTGAACGCTGAACGGCAGGGCCTCCCGGCAGACCGAGGGAGGAAATGGCAATGAGGCCCGATTGGAAACTTAATTCCGGCTGGCTGAAGAGCCAGCGTGCCTGCCTGCCTGGTCCCTCCTCTGGCTTCCCATTCCACCCCTCAGACATGCGGTGGGCGGTGGGCGTGCTGGGAGTCACGGGGCCAGTTTCACTGGAGGGAGGAGGGATGGGGAAAGAGTAAGAAAAAGTAAGATCTCCCTGTGCCCTCATGACCTCTGAGTTCATGCACAGAGCAGACCCCTCTGACTCTGTCAAACCACTGATGAGCCTCGTCACCACCATCCCTGCCTCCTGGGCCTGAAGTTCCCGAATCAGTAGAGCCACTCCTTGGATTGCAGAGGGGCACTTCCCCCAGAACTCCAGCACTAAAATGTACCGGGAAGGGGAGAATATTAACATCTGCACCGACCACCGTGGATTCATCTATCACATTAGATGTCGGACAGCAAAACGCAGAAATACCGAGGGCTGGCACGCTAGGCACGCTAATTGAGGGAGGAAGGAAGCAGGAAGGGTCAGGAGCACGAGACACACTATCTTCTCGAGCCGCCGGTGTACAGGCCGGTTCCTCGGTGGTGCGGAGGGCTTGAGACAACCCTCACACACTCGAGAGATTTCCCAGCCTGATTCGTGTCCCAGAAGCACCACAGGTGAGCCTGGAGGACTTGCTGTTTCATTTCTCCTTGGCTCGAATGCCGAAAGCAACTGCTGCCAGCTGTCCTGTCTGGAGGGAGCTTCTTGATAGGGGTCGGGTCCCACCACTGTGTTTTTAATTTATGAGGTTTTTTTTTATTATTTTTTTTAATGTTTATTTATTTTTGAGAGGGACAGAGGGATACAGACAGAGCATTAGCTGGGGAGAGGCACAGAGAGGGAAACACAGAATCTGAAACGGGCTCCAGGCTCTGAGCTGTCAGCACAGAGCCTGATGCGGGGCTCGAACTCGGGAACGGTGAGATCATGACCTGAGCCGAAGTCGGACGCCCAACCGACTGAGCCACCCAGGCGCCCCTAATTTATGAGTTTTTAAACAATGGGAACACGGAATCTTCCCGAATGAGGTGAAGAATCCAGCCGGACTGCAGAAGGTAACATTGTTGCCTGGTGTCTTTCAGAATGTTTGGACCAGGAAGAGAGTACAACTTCACCCGGCCCAATGAGAAGGGAGAGTATGAGATCGCTGAAGGGATCAGTGCGACTGTATTTCGGACGGTGCTGGTGCGTAGGAGCCTTTTTGTTATGTCCTCTTCCCCAGGCGCAGGCCTAGGCAGAGCCTCGAGGTCTCCACCAAATTGTTAATGACTTTTGGGTTCGTAGATCCGTTACTGCCCTTCCCTCTTTATTTTCTATTGTGGTAACTTTTAAGTACTTCTTGCCTGTCAGGCACCAAGCTCAGTCAGGTATTAAATCGCGCGGCAGCAGGCCAGGAGAGCCAGGAGCCTCCTTGCCGTCTGACACGCCAGCCAGCCAGCTTGGCGGCGGTTCCAGTGTCCTAGCGGTTTAACAGAGCCAGGAATGAACAGGGGGTTGGGAGGTAATTTTTCGTCTTGTTTTTTGCCTACATTTCTTGTTTTTAATCTGTTTACAGGATTATTACAAAACTGGTATCATTAATTGTCCGGATGGCATCTCTATTCCAGACCTTAGAGATACATGCGATTATCTCTGCATTAACTTTGACTTCAGCACTATCCGGTGTCAGGATCTGAGTGAGTACGGGAGCACGCCCAGCTGCATTCGAGCAGCTGAACTTTGAGTCCCTTGAAATTGATGGATACTTTTTATTACTTGAATAGAGTTCAAGCCTAAATCGAAAGTCCTCTGCAGAGGCAGATGCCAGCTACTAACTCGCTCCCTCTCCTCTCATGCTTCAAAGCACTGCGAGGAAGTAAACAAGAGAGAACATGTGTTGGGTTCTAAATCTGGCTTGTCCAGTGAGTCACCAAGCTAATTGCTTCCCCTCCTAGGACCTGGTGTGTCATTTCTTTAATAAATAAGGATATTGATTCTTAGACATGAGTGAGCCTTCCCCTCCTAAAGTCAAATAGCATAAATTGGCCGGGTTCTTCTTAGAATTATTTTTATCATTATTATTTTTTTTAATTTTTAAAATTTCTTTTAATGTTTATTTACTTTTGAGAGAGAGAGAACACAAGCGGGGGGAGGGACAGAGAGAGAAGGAGACACAGAATCCAAAGCAGGATCCAGGCTCTGAGCTGTCAGTGCAGGGCCCAATGCAGGGCTCAGACTCACAGACTGTGAGATCATGACCTGAGCCGAAGTCGGCCGGTTTATCCGACTGAGCCACCCAGGTTCCCCTTAATGTTTGTTTATTTTGAGACTGAGAGCAAGTGGGGGAGGGGCAGAGAGAGAGAGAGAGAAAGAATCCCAAGCAGGGCTCCATCTCATGGACAGTGAGATTATGACCTGAGCTGAAATCAAGAGTCAGATGCTTAACCAACTGGGCCACCCAGACACCCTATTTTTATCATCATTATTATTGTTTACTAAGTGCTTTATAGCTGTGAATTTGCTTAATCCTTCCAACAGTTAGCCCTGAAAGCTGGGTGATAGCCCCGGGTAACAAGTGAAAAGACTGAGAAATTAGCTGTTCAAAGCTCTAGGCATCAAAGCTGGGATTAGAACTGATTGACCGCAAATGCCGTTTCCTAATCATCTAGCCCTCCTGAAATTATTTTAAAAATTATTCTTTGAGGTTCATGATACATTTCCCTGCTTATTCCAGGAAGTTCTCTAGACTTGTGGTTTCCCTACTAAGTCTAGCACACACTTAGAGCAAGTCCCTTGGTGTCATCAAACTTAGATTATTCCTCTTCTGTAACTCCATGAAATTGGAGTCCAGAGCATCTTCAGAAGAGATACTACAAAGATTCCTCCCCACCGTCAGCGTAATCGGCACCTCGGAGCAAGAAACAGTCTCTGCCTTTAAAATGGGCCTCCTCCCTGGAATTTAGCAGTGACCGCAGCCATTACCTCGTAGTCTGCTCCACTCCGGTCATCTCCGCGTTTGGGCAGACGGGATGCTCACCCGCCCTGTCTCTCCCCAGGCGCTTTGCTGCACGAACTGTCTAATGACGGCGCTCACAAGCAGTTTGACCACTACCTCGAAGAGCTGATCTTGCCCATCATGGTGGGCTGTGCCAAGAAAGGGGAGCGAGAGTGCCACATCGTCGTGCTGACGGATGAGGATTCTGTGGACTGGGACGAAGACCACCCCCCTCCCATGGGGGAGGAGTATTCCCAAAGTAGGAGCCCCCTGCGTGGTATAGATGTTTTCAGCAGGAAACATGCCGCCCAGAGTAGCAGCTAGATCCTGTAACCAACTATCCTTTAGCCGCAGTGAGCACAGTCACCTGAACGGTCGGTGCGGTCTAGCGATGCACGTCTAACTTCTGTGCTGCTCAGATGCCTTGTTCTTCCTCCCACTCCTGTCCCTGGTGTCTGATACTGAGGCCATTAATTGGTGATGTCATTTCTCTCTCCATTTGTTTCATTTCTAAACCTTTTTTTTTAATGTTTAGTTTTGAGAGAGACAGGGTGCAAGCAGGGGAGGGACAGAGAGAGGGAGACACAGAATCTGAAGCAGGCTCCAGGGTCTGAGCCGTCAGCACAGAGCCCCACATGGGGCTCAGACCTGCAAACCCAGAGATCATGACCTGAGCTGAAGTCAGATGCTTAATCGACTGAGCCACCCAGGTGCCGCAAATCCTTTTGAATTGGTGACAGTTCACAAAGTACAAAAGGTTATACACTGAAAAGTCTTGATCCCACCCCTGCCTCATCTACCCAGTTTTCCTTTTCAGTTTCTTTTCTATCCTTCCAGTTGTATTCAGTGCACGTGTGTAACCGGCTACATACATGGTTTTTCCTTTTTTTCAAATGATACCCTGTTCTACAGACTATCCAGCACCATGTCTTTCCTAACAACCTTCCACGATTTTTTTATGGCTGTCTGGTATCCCACTGCATGGCCGTGCCATAATTGCTTCAACTAGCTCTGTTGTTGATTTACGCTATAAATTATAAATGCAGCTGCAGTGAATATCCAAATATCCTTTTACACAGAGTGTATCTCTGTAGAACGACATTCCTAGGGGGCGCCTGGCTGGCTCAGTTTGCAGCGCCTGCGTCCCCTGATCTCAGAGTTGTGACTTCAAGCCCCACGTTGGATACAGAGATTACTTAAAAAAATAAAATCTTTATTAAAAAATTTTCCTAGAGATGGAATTTATGTGCCAAAGCTTTGTTCCTTTATAATTTTGATGGATGTGTTGCCAAATTTTCCTCCGCAAAGGTTGAACCATGTTACGCTCTCAAAACAACGTATGACAGGTGTGTTTCCCACACCCTCACCAAAACAGTGTTTTATTAAACTTCTATCTTTGCCACTCTGATAGGTAAAAAACAGCATCTCATTTGAATGGTTTAATCTCCATTTCTCGTTTCATGATCAAGACTCACCGTCTTCTCATTTTTAAGAGCCATTTTAATTTCCTTTTCTGTAACTTTGTTGTGCCTTTTGCCCATTACAGAATGGATTGTTAGTCTTTTACTTAGTGAGCTGTGAAAGCCCGATTTGTGACCACTCTATATATTAAGGAATTAGCCCTTTGTAATAAGAGTTGCAGATATTTTTCCCAGTTGATTGTCTTTTTAGTTTTGTTAATGGTGGTTTGGCTACACAGAGATGTATTTTTTTTTTTTATGTAGGTAAATGTATCAGTTTTTATTTTATGGCTTCTGGCTTTTATTCCATACCCAGAAAGGTCTTCCACACCTTGAGACTATAAAAATTTCTCATGTGGTTTCTTTCTTATGTTTGACTCAACATTTAACCTGTAATCCAACTGGATTTTTTTTTTTTTTCGGCGTCAGTGTCAGGTATACCTTTCATTAATCTGTGAGCTCATCTCCCTCCTCTTTTGGAAGTCTTCACCCCGTGACTAACCCAGTTTTTTCTTTTTCCAGTTCTTTATAGCTCCAAGCTCTATAGATTCTTCAAATATATTGAGAATCGTGATGTCGCTAAAACAGTGTTAAAGGAGCGGGGCCTGAAAAACATTCGCATTGGAATCGAAGGTAACACATGTCCCAGTTAGTATACAGTTTGCTTGGCTTATGGAGCAGGTTGTATCTACGGGCACAGCTTATGTCCTTAAAACTCTGCTTCCGGGGGACCCAGAGAACAGGCACATATGGAAACCACATTCCTACCCCTTTGAAGGATTCCTGGTTTTCTGTTTGCCCTTAAATTTCCTTTTCATTTTATATCTAGCTGTAAGCGCTTTAAAGCCGCGGCAGGAGTGTGTTCCAGCTTACTGCTGTGGGATAAAGAGCAGCGAGGGCTAGGGACGCTGGGGGGCTCACCAAGTGGGAAGGCCATTCCACCACGTCTGGGGGAGGATCTTCTTGGGATCTGGAAGGGTCCTTCTGAAGACTAGTTTGTAGACTCAAAATTTTTTTCCACCACATATCTTTGAGGAATATCTGTATATGTTGATAGAATTGCTTTAAACGATCTTGAGCAATGACTCCCAACCGGTGGTCTCCATGGAAGCGTCTTAGACACTGATTCTTGGAGAATGCTGAAGCTGTTCTGGTCACCCCTCCATGCGTGTTGTTTTATTCTTGCTGTCTCAGTCTTGCCCACAGAGCCCATCACATCTTTACTGCGTCTGACTTAGGTTGGAATTTCAAGTTGGAAGAGAGTTTTGAGATCTGTTAAATCTCTTTCCACTGTGTCACTCCTTTGCCACCGGAACACCTCGAACAGGGTGATAAGGATTATTCCATTTCCCAGAGGAGCCCATCAACTGTTTACCATTAGAATATTCTTCCAGTAGGTCTGGTAGATCACTTCCTCTCTCTTCTGTCTTTCTAGTTCTAGCCTCTGAAGCTACTCTAAGTAAAAAATCCCCCATTTCCATGGGGTAGCCTTTCAGATTTTTTAGACAGCATTCCTGTCTTTTTCCTTAGGCTACACATTACACACCTTCGTAACTAACTACTCCCACAGCGTGTTCTCTACGCGGTAGAATTAGAGGGCTGGAGTTAGCCGTGGCCTAGCAGGACTTAGATGATATTGTTGCCGGGAACTAACAGCTTCTGAAATTACTCACCCTGCCATTAGAAGGGATAGAATTTTTGTTACTTCCTTTCCGAGGGAGAAGACCTACTCGCCTGGATAGGTGGGACGCACGCTTGTCGGTGATTGGGAGTGGTGGAGCATGGTCAGGGGTCCTTTCCCCAGTAGTTCTCATGCACAGTCTTTGAAGTTGGGAGGAAATTGATGTGGTTAGGGAAGGGAAAGTATGGAAGCTGGAGTGAGCAATTTCCTGGAGTCATGACAGTGGCCTTTTGCTTTATTTCAGGTTACCCTACCTGTAAAGAAAAAATTAAGAGAAGGCCTGGCGGCCGGTCTGAGGTAATCTATAATTATGTGCAGCGTCCCTTTATCCAGATGTCATGGGAAAAGGAAGAAGGAAAGAGTCGCCACGTGGATTTCCAGTGTGTCCGAAGCAAATCCCTCACCAATCTGGTAGCTGCTGGAGAAGATGTCTTAGAGGACCAGGAAATACTAATGCACCACCCACCCCAAGTGGATGAACTTGACCGGCTGAATGCCCCACTTTCTCAAATGGCTTCGAATGACTTTCAGGATTAGGACCAGCTATGGACCTGCCCTCTTGGGAGCTCTTCTCTGTCCGGAATGCCCACAGCCGGTCCTCCCCATGGCTTGTCTCACCCTGAGTAGGAGACCTGCTTCTCCATCCTTGCCCTTGCTCCCACAAATAACGTGTGTCCTTTTCATTATCGAGAAGCCGGATGAAAAGCCTCCGGAAGGGGATGAAAAGCACTCACTGGTAAATAAGCTACCAGCTTTGCGGCAGCCCTGGTAACTTGAAAATTTGGGGTCTGGTGCTGTTTACTGAGTCTTTGCATAACTGCAAAAAGCAGGAAAGGAAGTCAAGACTCCTGTTGCTTCATACTCATCAAAGCAGTCCTCATCCTTTGTACTTTGTTCTCGGCTTTTGTTTTGTTTGTTTTATACCAGGGGAATGAATTACTGAGGAGCAAAGGGACCAAACTATAAAAGAGACCATCTCTAGCTTCCACAACCAGGCGCTAGTGGGATTCTCATTCGGGATTTAATGAAGATGCCATTCCTGGTGGCCTCTGTGGCCAGGTTGCATCTGGGAGACCTGGGCTCTCATCGAAATGTCCAAAAGGAAATTTCTTAAGAGTTTAAATTCAGTTCTGTTTCTTATCAGCGAGGTGAATAATTAGAAACCACACAGGCTCTGCGACAGGAACTCCAGTAGTAGCACAACAACACTTATGAGACCTTGTTAGGTTCGAGGGTTTTGAGCCTACACAAATCAGTTCTTTGGAACGATCATTGGAATGAAATTCACAACTCCAGTAGAAACTCTCCAGATGAGGCCACTCTGATTATCCTGGCTTGGAATCTGGTGTGAAGCCATGGGTCCTCACCTGAGGGCAGCACACTGCTGTGGGTGTGCCTGGGAAACCTTAGTTGATACGGCTTAAAGGCTTTCAAGAGGTGAACAGAATTTCTCACAAGTGCTCAGTTTCTCAATGGAAAGACTTATAAAAGCTCCAGGGAAGGGGACATTTGGGGTGATGCCGGGTGGGGAAGTGTCACCTCACAGGCTTTGTCCCAAGGCAGGCTTTTTCTTTGTATATTCTTTTCATACTATGAAATTTTTTTCAATATCAGGATATTTGTTTTTGAAGTAGCCAATTACACTGCTCACACTGTGTAAAAAAACCGTACTACTGTCCTCCCCCAAAGAAAGGAGGAGTCGAAGTGCTATTATGCCTAGTAATTTTGTTTGATCTGTCGGTTCTTTGTTAATAATGCATGGTGTAGGACGGCGGAGATCACTCCCCCCATGTACTGAACCATTTTGCCTCATGTCCCCATGGCTATTAGCAGAGCTAAGTTTCAAGTCTAGAGCCAGATGCTAAGTGTCTGGGGATGATTTCCCATTTTGTGGTAAAGGTTGGTCTTCTTATCATCTACCCAGAACCTTTACTCGTAATCACAAATTTCAAAGGGGTTCATAGTTTCCTTGAAGCGCTTTAAGATAACGTGACTAGTTTTCTTAAATTCCATTCCCAGAAGATACCATGGGGCAAGGTAGTGGATTCCATTTATGACTGCCCTAGGCCTAGTCCTCCAAAAGTAAAGTCAGATGGATGTCAAAATCTGCTCCTTCCAAGGCTTCAAGAACAAGAATGTTCTTAAGAAGTGTGTTCTCTGTGCACGTGACCAGAGCATAGTGCAAATATGCTCCGTTCGTGACTCAGCAAGTAGTAGTAGTAAGGGGTTAAACTGAGCCATCTCCCACCTACAGAGTTCTGACTACCACTGGCATCCAATTTGTAAGGCTGATGGCAAGGGTTAAAGTTAGGGTTAGTGTTTTTTGTAGCCAGAGGGTAGTTTTAGGTCTGTGAAACTCATGGACTCACTTGTCAGGCCTGGCTTTGACCTTACCAGTACTGCATTCATACCCACTGACTGGCCAGCCCAGATAATTGTTTAATGGTGCTTCCTTTATGCTTATCAGTTGACTTCCATGCCATCACGGAGGAAGTTTGAATTAACTGTGTAGTCTGGTAAGTATAACTTCTGGTGTACGTCTTAGGTGTTAACATTTAAGTGTAAACATGCTGCAGCTAAGTCTAAAACTCCTTAGTTCTCCCTTAGGTAAAAAGCCAGGTATGAAAGTATGCCACGTACTTAACACTTGTTCTGCGTAAGTGATTAATTTCCTCCGGCTTCCATGAAGTACGTTTTTTTCCTCCGCAGATTGGGTTACTGTGCTTTTGGCCCCAACCCATGGGGTGAGTGAACTAGAAACCTATAGAGGCAAATCTGCCAGTGTCCCAAGATGCTGGTGACAAAGGGAAAAGTGGGGCTCATAGGTCCCTTCTTGTGGAGAGGGAGGTTTCTCTTGACCCCCACCCTCCCAGCCTGGAGCTCAGCATCACTGTAATTTGGCAGCTCCCCATAGCCGCAGCTGCCTGTTTCTGGGGCCAGGACATTCCATAATGGCAGGACCACGCAGTCCCCGCAGGGACAGTGGCTGGGTTGCCATCATTCCCTTCAGAGCCCGCTACTGGTCAGCTGGGTAAGAGGGATTTCTAATAAAGGTGGAACTCAGGTTTGGTGTTTTTTGGTTTTTGTTTTTGTTTTTTCTAAGTGCCTAAGTAAGCCAGACTGTTTATACAGAACCATCTTCATAAGAAGATGTCTCAGACTGTCTTACCCAGAGGTATCTCAGCAAGCCAAGATAAACCTGAATTTGAGGTTTAGAATCTGAGTTTAATGCATCATTATCATGTATCGTCGACTAGGAGACATTGGGCATTGAGGTGAAGAGTGCACAAAGAGTGTTAAAACTTGTCTGGTGAGATTACTTAACGGCTTCGCCAGAGTGGAGGGAAAATACTGAAAAAAATGACAGCAAAAAATGGTACGGAAGTTCGAAAGTAGCTAGGCTCACCGCACAATTTGTAACAGCCGATATTGTTTTAAGCTAAGTTCCAAGAAACCAGTATGAAATGTGTACAAGTCTCGGAACACTGTGGGATAGGCCCGGGCAGGGTGACGTATTTGCAGAAAACAATCAGCACAGGCTTTTTAACTCAGATTGTCCAAGTGTGATATGGAGTCTTTTTTATCAAGTCAGTAGAATCAAGGGATTTTAGTAATTTATTCAATGCCACTTCTTGCCATTATTTTGAGATCGTTAAAATGGGCCTAAGAGCTCAGAGAGGGAGCCCGATGCGGTCACTGGCAGAGACGGAGCCACGCCCGTTCTCTGGGCAGCGGTGCCTCTGCCGAAGAACACAACACGTCCCTCACAGGCAACACACTTTAGGTTTTACCTCTTTACTTTGTATTTACTTAGAGAGTTGCACTTGTTCACCTACCAGTGTTTAAGAAATCCTGTATTTGGGATGCTTTTTCTATAATAAAATATTATCATTTGTGTCCATGTTGTTTTTTAGCAGAAAACACAGTTGGAAGTCCAAATGTTAAAAGGCACTCAAAGCAGCAGCACCTTGACTGCCCAGAACAGAGCCTCTCCCTTCCCCGTGGGGTTGTAGGGTCGCTTTGAGCCTGTGTGTGCCTTTCCCGCCCTACTGCTTCGTCACTCAGAGGTTTCCAGAACCCTGATGGTCTGCCTTCTTGAATTCCTGGTTAACTTGAATTTAAGACCTCTTGAATCCGCAAATCTAGCTAAGTCGGACCCCCACAAAGCCAAATGTAAGTTTGAACGGTAAGAGAACTCACGGACTTTTATGTTCTGGTCTTGGTTTAAAACCAGCGAGGAACCGTGGCAGGAGTGCAAGGCCCCCGGAAGCACTGCTGCAGGGCTCCTGGCTTCTCTGGGCTCTGCGGTGTGGCCGTACTCCAGTCCGGTGTCTGCCGAGCTTCCTCAGCTCACCCAGTGATGAAACTAAAAGGCGGGGGTAAGGCACCTCCCTAGCAGGCCGGCCTTTACTGGTGCAGAGGTTAAGAACGTGCTCTGAAGACCTGGCCCATTGGCTGTATTCCGTGCCAAGCACTGCAGGACCACAGGGACACAATGACCCAGACTCTTCAAGGGGGTTTTATAATCATGTGGAAAAACTCTGAGCAGTCCAGGTCACTCAGGAAACCCCAAAGGGTGGAGTAGCCAGTTTTTACCATAAGGAGAGTTCACAAGAGGATTCTAGAAGTGATACATGAACCAAAGCGTGAAGAATGAAAATCATCATTTCACATCCATGAATGTGCCAGGCGGCGGCAGTCGAGGGCAACTCAACTCCATGAGCAAAGGTGAACTGATAACAGGGAAAATGCGGTGATGCAGAGGTGAAGCCAGAGCAAGGAAGGGCTCTTCTGCCTCACACAACGATGTCTGGTCTCATTTATGGGCGCCCTAAAGGGTTTTATGTAGGAGAATGACAGGATCAGACTTGAAATTTGAATTTCTTTGGCAGCAGGGAGGGCATGGACTTGAAAGGGGAGGGACCAGGGATGAAGGTCAGCTAAGAGGCCACTGCAGTACATGCAGTAAGAAATGAGGAAGGCACTGCCAGGATGGATGGCCGCATTCCGGAGTCCCGCACCTTTATTGCTGGGAACCATGTAAGAAGTTTCCGGCTGACGGGCGCCTGGGTGGCTGAGGCAGTTTAAGCGCCCGACTCCTGATTTCAGCTCAGATCCTCATCTCACAGTTCATGAGTTCAAGCCCCACATCAGGCTCTGAGCTGACAGGGCGGAGCCTGCCTGGGGTTCTCTCTCTCTCTGAGCGTGTGTGCACGCTCACTCTCAAAAATAAATTGAAAATGGCAACAGAGATAAGAGGCGCTCTATCTGGATGGCTTTCATCTGAGCCTGAATGAGGCCTTCCAGACGGTGGTGTCTAGCAGGCACTTGGCTCCATGGTCTAGAGTTCCGGCGAGGAGTCTAGGGAGTCGGTCACTTTGAAGACCTCACCACAGAAATGGCAGTTGAAGTCCGTTTCGGGGAGATCACCGAGACCACGTAAGCAAAAAGAAGGCACGAGCATTTGAGTGGTAGCAAAGGAACTACCAAGAAGGAAGTCACGGGGGAGTAGAGGTTTGGTTTTGTTTTTTTGTTTTTTAAGTCTGTGTGCAGCAGGTTGGTCAAGATGAGGACTGAAG
Organism: Paguma larvata; assembly: GCA_030068075.1. Taxonomy (NCBI): domain Eukaryota; kingdom Metazoa; phylum Chordata; class Mammalia; order Carnivora; family Viverridae; genus Paguma; species Paguma larvata. Next base: position 35,964,767 of record CM057829.1, read on the forward strand.
GGAAGCCAAAGGATATGGCAGTTAGGACACCAGTGACGGGAGAAACGACTGTAAAAATGAATGCCAGTCGGGTTCATGCACAGCATGATTAAAACACGCTTCACACAAGGGGCAGAAGTGAGGTGAAGTGGCAGAGGGAAATGGGGAAGTGACAAAGGCAACTGCCGTGTTCACAAAGGGTCACCGGCTCCACACCTCTGCCACAGTACAAGCCCGTACCTGCCGGCCTCCAAGATCCCGGGCCGCGCACTCGCCTCTGCCAAGTCCCTGCTACTTAACCTCTCGGGGAAGCTTCGCTCGGCTCCCCAACAGCCCCAGGTTGGCTTAGCAGTACTCGGCTACACCGCCACCGATCCAGTGACTTTGCAGTGGACGCTGCGTGCTGTTAAGCCACTTGGTGGGAATTCTCAAGCTGCTCTGTGGTTCAGGACCTCGGCAGGCTCCCTGGTGCCTTCCCAGCGGGCCCAAGGCTGTGCTCTGTATATTACGGATGCTTAGTTATCTGGGCAAGATGTTTTTCTTTGAAAATACGTCTGGAAAAGCATCATGGAGGTGTTTAAGTCAGCGTTGGCTTTACAGCTCATTCAGGGAAGCGTACGCTACCTAGGAAAGGAAAATTCCATTCACTGAATCCTGAGTTCCAGTTCCTGGGTTAGACACAGAGGGCCAGGAGAGATGAACAGGAGAAAGCAACACCCAAATAATACGCTTTCCAGGGAAACAATTCCGAGAAAAGGCGTTAGCCGCTGATGGCAGAGGGTTCCTGTTATGCCGCATAGAGGAGTCTTGAAACTGCAATCTGCTATTGAGAGCCTGATATTAACCCTGAAGCAACTGCTCCGTAGCTAACTTTTGAAAGTAGTTCTAAAAAGAAACTGGTCCTGGGGGGCACCTGGCTGGCTCCCGATCTCAGGGTTGTGAGTCTAAGCCCCACACTGGGGTGTGCAGCCTACTTTTACAAAATTAAAAAAAAACAAAAACCGGTACTGAAGAAAATCCTGATGCACTCCTGAATCAAGAGACTGAATGCCAAAAGTATTTATTCGGTTTCATTTCAGTATGCTGTACAGTTCAAGTCTTATCTTCTAAGTCCCCCTAAGACAGTAGGAGACAGAACGATCTGTGAACGGGACCAACACTGAGCCAATGGTTCCCAACATGTTTCTTAAAACCCTTAAGCTGTGCAAAGATGGTACACACTCTGGCTGCAGTTCTGACCCTGGATGGCCTTTGCTTTCCCGCCTCTTCCTGAGGCTCCTTTCCCTAACCCAGGGACAGACCCAACAGGACTCCTGCCTGGTGGCCTGGAGGGCTGAGAAGTCCCATCCCAGGAGGCCGTGAGGTTCCCGGTCGACCCCAGGCCTGGTAAACCGCCGTACAAAGGGCCCACCACTGACGGCGCTTTCGTCAGCTGCTCTGCCCTGGGTCTCGCTGCGGGGGGAGAGCCCACCTCGCGGCCCCGAGGCGGGTGGGAAGAACACACGCTCAGGGCCAACAGAAGACTGTCTATACAAACGCCACTCCAGAAGACTCGTTCTCAGGGAACGAGAAAGCAGGTCCCAGCCGCCCTGAGACAGAAGAACACTCTGTGTTCTGAGGGCCTGCAGACACACGGGTTAGAAGCCGCCACCAGCACTCTGCCCCTTAGAGCTACAAGCCACTCTCGCTTTAAAACACATCAGATCGCTGTTTTCACAGAGTTTTATTCAGAAGTTTAAAATGTGGGCCTTTCCCCCTAAAACAAACCATCCCCTGCCACTCCCCACACACAGTCACCACTCCTGGTCACTTCTCTTTAGCGTGCTTACCACACAGACTTGCAAAACACCTGGGGACCAAAACGTCTACTATTTGGTAATACAAACAAACTACCAAGTTACACAAAAGAATCTCAGGTACTTCCTTTTCACTAACAGACCATGAATGAAAGACTAAGGGGCAAACATGACCTTCATCCAAAGTTCATACTTCCCTATATTCTTTTTTTTTCTTCCTCTAAGACATTAAAACCCAAAGCAGTTTCACTGACTACTGTAACTCTGGTATTACCCCATTTTTCTCTTCCGAATGGCTAAGCTAGAGACCCTGCCGAGCTGATCCGAAGCCCAAGCCCGGCAGGAAGCAGACTCCCGGCCGTAGCTTGGCCATGACGCTTTGCAACAGGCAAAATTACCACGCAGGTGCAAATGATGCTTTAAGAGTTATAAAACATTTTAAAATAATGCATTAAAATGGAGCCTCCACATTTTTCTGACGCAGCAGAATTCCTCTAAAGATGGTGGCAGCTGTGAAAGAAAAGGCACTTTGTGCTAAAATTCAGAGGGTCTCTCAGGAGAGTGCCACAGCGGAGAGGCCTGGTCAGCCCGAGCTGCAGGCTACCCTTTAGGGTGGAGACGAGCATCCCCCAGGAAGGCATCTGCAAAGAAAAATTCGTAATCATGATTCCAAGGCAAAATGGTTACTTAAATCGGAGAGGAGAAGGACCGAGGGAGAAGACAGAACGCGGCTGCGTCAGGGACTGAGGAGCAAGCTTTACGCGGACTCGTAGGCTGGCTCTGCACTTTTGTCGGGCTGGCTCCTTCACTTCCAAGGAGGTTCCGGAGACCAAGCAGGAGCAGCACCTTAGCCAAGAGGGTTCCAGGCCTCCCGCCTCTTCCCGGACTCTCCCTGCTGCGTTCCCAGGAACAAGCGGAGTTCCCGGCGGCAGCTGGTCAGGGACAACCCCCATCTCCGGGGTTTTCTGATATGGCCATGACGAGAAAGGGAAGGTTTTCCACGTGATCTGGGACTCCTTGGCAAGGCCCCGTGGCTTCTGGGCCTTCTAAGAGCAACAAGAGAGGGAGCTGGTATCCCCCATCGACACTCCGAAAAGCAGCGTGAGCATTTTAGCCAGGCGGGAAGGGAGGAATCACCGGACTGAGGGTCCTTCCCCTAGTACCATAGGTAAAGTGCACCGTGGGTGGCGGCTGCCCAGGCCACCCGCCCGAAGCCGAGGTATGGGCAGAAACGACTCTCCCCAGCCCGTCAGAGGCCGGGGGGGGCATCTCCTTCAGCCAGACTGCTGGCCGCTGAGGCTTTCGTTATTGCTTTATTTCCTTAGCACTATGGAACGTTTAGCTGGAAAGGAGAAGAAATACTTGGTGGGCTTGGCAGCAAGCATGTCTGTCACAAAAATCACAGAAATTGGCTGATGCTCAGTAAGTACATGTTACAATCTCAATGATGTTTGATGATGGCTGTTTTTTCTCCTTCATTCTGATGAACTTAGGAAAACAAGTTTTTTAAAACCTGTCAAATTGGCTCAGGACGCTTCCAAAGGAGCGGTGCAGCTGTTTATGGCCGATGCGGTAGAAGCGGTCGTCTTTGTCCTGCGGGTTTCCAGACGCCTGATGGAAGAGACCCCGCTCGCTACCGCACTGCAGGAGTTTACACGACACGCCGGTGGGTTCCACACGCTTCTTGGAAACTCTTTCAAAAGCGTGTGTGAGAGGAAAACCGCGATGTTGTACAAAGAACTGCTCCATTTAGGGTTCTAGTTCAAGGTACTATTTTGCTGCTTTCATGTAGGAGGGTATTGCCCCCCGGGCCGTCAGGCCCTCAAAGCGCTTGTATGTGTAATTGATGAAGACCCAGTCTTTGTTCTTGTAGTCAGTCTCAGGGTGGTTACTTGTAGCCACTGGGGAAGAAACAGATGGGAGAGGTGACTCGCTGCCTTACCCGAATGGCCTACTCAGTACTGGACAGGACATTCTGAAGGAGCCGCCACAGTTCCCGTTTGGGAAAAATGTGTTTTTCACTCTGCGAATTGTCTGCGTTTGCTTGCCTATGTTCTTCGAGCCTCCTAGTTTTCACAGATCCTTTACAAGCTTTATTTTCCCATCTCTGTCATTTCAGGTTATCTAAACCTTTAATTTAATAAATAAAAACAAAAGAACAAACCTTTGTGGTTTACCCATCCACTTCAAACCTGGGAGTTTGCATTCAGGCTCCATTCGACAAGGTGTCCCTGCTGCCCAACATGAGCACTGGAAAAACACTCGCGAAGAACCGGAAGAACCGAAGGGCCTCTACCTGACTTGTAAACACAACCCCAGAATGGGGGCAGAAATACTGCACCTAAAATGCGGCAGAGACAGTGTCCGTGATCTTACCTGTTGGCTTAAGGATATCAGATTCTGGAAACTCGTCGAAGTTTGAGGTATCATCGATGCTTTTGATTTCAATAGATATTGCAGCAGGTCTCTCTCTGCCAAGAACAGACATGTCAAAAATGACTGTGCTTAGGAATCACATGCATCGTAGCTAATTAAGTCTTTCTCCAAAAAAGCCCCCCAGTCGGGACACCCGGGTGGCTCACTCAGTTAAGAGTCCGACTCTTGGTTTCAGCTCAGGTCATGATCTCACGGTTCGTGAGTTCAAGCCCTGTAGCAGGTTCTGCACTGATAGCAGAGCCCGCTTGGGATTCTCTCTCTTCCTCTCGCTCTCTGTCCCCTCCCCCACTTATGCTCACTCGCTCTCAAAATAAACAAACTTAAAAACAAAAAGCCCCCTGGTCTGACACGGGAGGACTATCCACTGGCAGGCGGCATTCGCAGGCTCTGAAAAGCTTGTGCCACTGGGCCGCCACGCCACCTGACCGCATCCGAACAAAATGAACAAATGCAAATACCAGTTATTCACAGCTGGGAAGAGAGACAAAAATAATGAGAAAAGTTAAAATCTAAAGTGAATGCACTCCCCTCACGGCCCGCCCTGTCTGTATAAAGGGCAACTAAGCCTCCGGGTGCTCCCTCAAGTGAGGCCCTGCGCCTCCTCCTACCAGAGGTGGTCGGCAAAGGGAGCCGCTGACGCAGAGGGAACACTTACAAAGATGCGAACCAGAACACAATCAGGAAAGAGACGACAACGTCTTCACCTTCTGTTTGGCAAGCAACCAAGCAACCCGAGTGAGAAGGTCCGGACCGCGGCAGGCGGCGTAGGCTCTTGCCGCCCCTGGCCCGGCACCACGAGCACGACCGACACCGTGGCCACGTCCACCTCCCTCCCCACCCCCACCCTTCCTCCTCTCCTTCCTTCCCTATCTCCCTGGGGGCGGGGCAGCCCTGCTGGGGGCCCCTGTTACTAGAGGTTGGTGTGTTCGAGGTAAAAGCAAGGGCGACGTGTTTCTCAGACGCTCCCTTCGCCGTGGAACCTGGAGTTCACTTCACTTCGGCAGTACCTGCCGGCTTCCCCGTACCCGTGGCACACGGCTGACCGGAAGCCCCAACTCCCAGTCCTCACCGGGAACAAAGAGCAAGAAAAGACCCCGAATCTCTGAGAAGCTCTCTTCCCTTACATGGCTTGCCAATAATAGTGTTTCTAAATTAGTATTAAGCAAATTACAGATTTTCTGAAATAATCCCGAAAACTTTTATATGGATATACCTGATATGTTCCCAGTCCACGCCTTCGAAAAAAGAGTTGCTTTTGATTTCCTCAACTCCAGGGGCTCCAATCCTATGTTCCCACTCACAGCAGAATCTGGAAACACAGAGGCCTTTCAGCGTACTTCGAGTAATCTCTTTGGAAAAAGAAAAAGAATAATTCCCCTTCCCCCCCCCCCTTTTAAAGAGAGGGATGGGAGAGAGCAGGGGGCAGACCCCTTAACAATTTAAATTAAAAAAAATGGCTTCCCTCATGTCAGAAAGCTTGGGTGGGAGGTGGGGGGAGAATGTTCTCTAATACCTCAGAATTAGATCCTTGGCTTTCTCAGAAATAGGAACTTCTGGAGGAAAAGTCAAAGTCTCCTTCCAGTTCATCACCTTCTTGTACGTCTCCTGAGGGGTCTCGGAACAGAAAGGTGGGTAGCCTGTAATGAAAAAGCACTTCAGAGCTTCTACGTCCCAGAACTTCAACTCCGACTGACAGTGCTCTCCTGGAGAGGATTCTGTGTGTCTTTGCCCTCCATGACGCGCACAGGATTTCCACTCACTCCAGAAAACACCTGAACTCATTTTTTATTTTCCCCCCAACTCCTAACCCCAAAGCGAGTTTGTGCTTCTGGCCCCACATGGGAGCCAGCTCGCAGCTGAAGCTGGGAGAGGGAGGAGGACAGAGCGCTGCGCCTGTGCAAATCACCGCGCCCAGAGAAGAGATGAAAGGGTGGACCGGCGTTAAGAAAGGACTCCGTTTTGGGAATATCCTTAGGCAGGTAAAGTGCCAAACGAGCTGGAGAAGAAAAAAAACATAAGAGGCCCCTGTGTGGCTCAGTCGGTCGAGCGTCTGACTGCAGCTCAGGTCATGATCTCACGGTCTGTGAGTTCGAGCCCCACGTCAGACTCTGTGCTGACAGCTCGGAGCCTGGGGCCTGCTTCAGATTCTGTGTCTCCCTCTCTCTCTGCCCCTCCCCTACTCTCGCTCTGTCTCTCTTTCTCAAAAATAAACATAAAAAGAAAAAAAACACAGGTTTTACAGGTGACCGCCACGCCTCTTATTGAGAACTGCCGGCAAGAGGCGAAGCACTGTCACGCCGTAGTACCCCGCGTGCCCTCCACACAGACTACAGCTGCCCCCACGGGCATCCGCGCAGCATCTCCACGGACACCGCCGCCAGAGGCCACACTAGTCACCCACAGACTCACTCAGTACTGCCATCGCACACTTACTCGTCTAGTGCTCTCGGGCATACGGCCTCCCTCCCCCAGGGTCCCCTAAATACACAGACACACCATCCAAATCAGAGGGAGAGTGATGGGAGGATTCCACGCTTTGAAGGCTTAGAGAAAGGAAGGGGGCGGTGAACAAGGAAAGAGTACGTGAGGCAATGCCCAGTTAAAGTTCCCTGCATACAACGAATGTTTACGAAACACCAGTGACTGAAAGAGTCGCTAGATGGAGAGGATGAAAATGCAGAAGGAAAACAGCACAAATGATCGGCAAAGCCACCGCGGGACGCCAGCAGGCCAGAGAAGACACCTGGCTATCTGATGGCCAAGAGCTTTCTGCCTAGGAAACGTCAGGCTGGGAGACGAGAGGGGAGAGCGCCGGGGGCACGGCTCGCGGCAGGGGCGCGCCGTCCGCGTGGGGCTCTGCCCGGCTGTGCGCCCCCCTCCCCGAGCACGCGACTTACCGATGAGCATCTCGTACATGATCACGCCCAGCGACCACCAGTCGCAGAGCTTGTTGTACCCGGTCTGCATGAACACCTCGGGGGCGATGTAGTCAGGAGTGCCGACGGTGGAGAAAGCCTGAAACAGGGACCGCACGTGAGGGGGGCTCGGCAGGCAGGGGGGCGCCCGGAGTTCTGTTCTAGAGTCCAGGGGTTTTGAGCACCATCTGCGGCTACCCGCGAACTAACTGAGCAGGATGGTCCGGGAGCTTAGCGGCGAGCCTGGTTTGCCAGAGCACTTCCGACGTGGACAGTAAAGCTTCCTCGGCGAGACGAGACCATTCCGGAATACAGCCAAAGCCTGTGAAGCTGTCCGTCCTCACCAGGACCATAAGTTACTAAGCACCCGGCGAGGGCCAGACTCTGTACTCACAGGCTTACGAGCCTATTTAGTCCTGACACAACTCAGTGAAAAGGACATTAGCCCAACTTTGCAGATAAAAAAATCTAACTCCCGAAAGAGCTTTGTTCACAGGCTCAGAACTAGCTAAGTGGCAGAGCCCGGTTGGAAAATTAAATACCTTGTCTAAATCCTCCCTCTTTCTACCATAAACATTCCTTGATTTGCCAAAAATCATAAAGGGAAGCTTTATTACCTATCATAAGCTAGTCATATCCCATAGGTTAGAGATTTATATGGATTTACCAAACTTATTTATGTCCGTAGTGCTTAGGGGAAATTTTTCTAAATTCAAGTAATCTGCTGTCATATACCAGGACTACAATACTGGGGGGAAGTACACTCAAAGCCTCCACTGTGCTCAGCAACTGAGGGTTTACGACCCAGAAGGCTCTTCTCTAAGTACCTTTGATATTACAGAACTTCTAAAATAAAAAATTATACCTGTGTTGTCTTTGGAAAATATTTACTATGGAATACTGCAGACATACAGAAAAAAAACAGACAATACAACACACAGGCACCGCCTGCCCATACTGGCGAGATTAGTAACCTGCCAGATTTGTCTCAGATCAATTTTTTTAAAGACACAAAACTACAGAAATAATTAAAACCAGATCCCTCCCTCCTTTCCTACTGCAGTCAAAACTCCCCTGAAGTTGCCATGCTATGCCTGTATGAATATCTGCATAAATGACCTATATTACTTTCCGAACATTTCCACTTTTAGTAAAACGTTTTGATATTCTACATAATGCTACAACTTGCTTTTTTAACATTATGATTTTGAGATTTATTCACGGAGCTCCTGCTCACCCATTTCACTGCAATACACTAGTCCCTTAAAAAATGTCACAATGTTTTTTTATCCACTCTTCTGTTGCTTCTAGTGTTTCACTACGACACCGGAGGAAACACTCCTGTGACACCTCCTGGGCGCCACAGTGAGAATCTCTCTAGAGGATTTACCAGAAATGGTATCACCGGGGCTTGTACTGTGAGCACCTCCGACTTAAGCAGACACCGTCCAACTGTGCTCCGAAGTGGTTACACCTATCTAAACACCCGCAGTGGGGATGAGCTCCTGGTATTCCAGTCTTGCCGAACTTGGCTTTGTCAGACTTTTTAATTTTTGCCAATCCGACGAACACGAAATTGGATCTTACTGTTTTAATTTGCATTTCCTTTATTTCCAGTAAGGTTAAGCATGTATTTACATATTAATTAGTCATTCTGGTCTTTTTTCTGTGAATCCCCATTCAGATCCTTTGCCCATTTGTTTTTTTAGTTGCGTTATCTTTTTTCTTATTGATTCACAGGAATTCTTTATGAATCGAGCAGTTCATGAATCGCAATCGGGGCAATTATGAATCCTGGGATTCAGGAAATTGATCCTTTATAGTTTCACGTATTGAAAATATCTCCTTCCAGTGTGTATTTTTATTATCACTTTTAAGTGATGTGATATTTGCTAAATACCCAAAAATGTGTAATTACCAAATTATACACACATAATGATAAAAATGAACAACTACGAGCTCAGAGAAACTGAGTTAAAGAACTGAATTATTCCCAGTGTCATTACAGTGAAATTTGCACCCATCCGCCTGCCTCTCCTAACCTCCTAACCTGACCTCACAGGTCAACTTTGTGTATCATTCCTCTGCTTTTAAAAAGAAATTTACTTTTGCCCATGTCTCTCTCTAAATGAGATCTTAGTTTTATTTTGGGGCTTTGTAAAAACGGGTCATCCTACATACAGTCTTCTGCTCTTTGATTTTTCTTCTCAATGTCTTGTTCCTAAAATTGGCCCATGATGTCACACGCAGCTGTAGTGAACTATTTTCACTGCTGTAAAATATTCCATCCCACAGCGTAACCATTGTCCTGTCTATGGACTCTGGGTTAGTTCCAGTTTTTTGCTGTTACAAAAATACGGTGAACATTCTTATCCATGGCTCCTGGTTCCCAAGTGCAAGTTGCCCCAGACCGTATGACCAGGGGCAGAGGGCTGGTCTGCAGGGCATGCACATGAATTATGAGATAATCCCAGAGCAGTGGGACCATGTGGCTTATCTTTTCATTTGTTTATGTCTTTCAATATACACAAGGGTTTTTTCCTTTAAAGTAGTAAAATCAAGTTTTATGATCTGTACTTCTTTTATCTTAATATTTTTTTAAAAAAATCCTTCCTTACTCCAAGGTCATGAATATACTGCCCTGCACTTTCTTCTAAAATTTTTCAAGTTTCATTTTCCATCTATAATTTATTTTTGTGTAAGGTAGGAATCCATTTTTTCCATATAGAATTATACATTGTTTTTTTCTTTTTTACATTGTTTTCTTTTTTTTCATTGTTTTCTTTTAAATACACATATTAAATAATATAAATGCCAGTTGTTTTAAAGTCTGAGTGAGACATGGGGGTGCCTGGGTGGGTCAGTTGTTTAGTTGTCCAACGCTTGATTTCGCCTCAGGTCATGATCTCACAGTTCATAGGATAGAGCCCCGTGTCAGGCTCTGCGCTGACGGTGCAGAGCCTGCTTCGAATTCTCTCTCTCCTTCTCCCTTCTCTCTGCCCCTCCCTCTGCTCACAAGTGTATGCATGCGTGCTCTCTCTCAAAGAAAATAAAATAACTTTAAATAAATAAGTAGGTAAGTAAGTTAAGTAAAAATAAAAAGTCTGAGGCATAGACTAGACCCTCTCCAAGAAGTATTTTCATTCTAATTATAAAGGTTAAGAAACTACAGAAACCCTTTAATTTAGAAACTAGATTTATTACAGCAAAGCCGAGTGCTAAGTAAATGTGATTTGTTAAGATTTGTATTATAAAACCAGGGATTGGGGTGCCTGGTGGCTCAGTCAGTAGAGCACGTAACTCTTCATCTCAGGGTTGTGAATTCGAGCCCCACGCTGCGCAGAGATTACTTAAAAAAAAAAACAAATAAAATATTCTAGCCCAGTGCTCAAAAGTTACACCCGGGCTTGCTTTAAAAAAAAAATCACAGATCCCTTACCTTTTGTTAGCTTCCAAAACACAGGTAAGTATCAGTTTCCCAATAATGCAGGAACTCTTGGTTAAGAAACGGTCTCTTTAGTGGAGGCTCTCAACCTTCACTATACAGTAAAAGCAGCCAGAGTCCTTTCAAATAATCAAACGCCCAGATTACATGCCCCACACCAACCGAAGCAATCTCTGGGAGTGGGACCCAGACATCAAGAGGTTCTGAAGCCCCCGGGGAGATTCTGCTGTGCAGCCGAGGTTAAGGTCCGCTACCATACAGAGAGACGTAACAGAAGCATCTGATCAAATTGGTTCCTGGCATTTCCTAACCCTCTACGAGCTATGTAAACGGGTTTTCAACCACATACAGAATTCAGACACTTAAAGAGTATCAGAGTTCCTGAGGAAAGGAGACTGATGTGGCTGACTGTACCAACCTTAAGTATCCCCAAGTTAACATCGGAAAAACGGTATCAAAGATGAATTTCAGTTACCACATCTCCAGAAGTGTTTGGTTTAAGATCATGCCTCCCCCAGGGCTCAGGTTTAACAAAAAAAATTCATTATACTCATAGCATGGTCTAAGGCCTACCAACGGGCCTCAAATCGAAAAACTGCGAGCCTTTCTTTTGATGCTTTCTTAAACAACCTTATGGGCATCCATTTTCACCTTGACAGGCAGCTACCACCAGTGACCTACTAAATGAGTTATTAAAGATACTACGGAGAACTCTGACTCAGCGTTTTACTAAGAAGAAGAAGTCTAACCAAATACTCTGTTTGGCAAACCCGCCAAGTTACATCTATAACGCCGACTAGCAGAGGTGCCGCAATTTCTAGATGATACACGTGCATGGCCGTCGTTCCAGGTTAGTCATCACTTTCCACAGCCGCTGCTGTTGCTTTCTATGACCAATTGCTGGTTTAGCTTTACCATCGTTTATTTCATTTGCTACGGGTTTCTAGCAGAGCCTAAGTATGTGCTGATACACATTTCTATGATCTCTGGTCAATAATTTCCCACGAACTAGACGCTGGGAAATACAGATTGCACTTCAAATGTAAGTGAATAGTTCGGAATAAAAGCTTGCCTAGACTGCAATATTTCACTGGTGAATCTGTACTATTTAAATAACTTCCAACATATTCTCAAGATCTATGCAATAATGTTACTTATTTTTAAGCTAGGACATATTTTATGTATATATACTTATAAAAAGTTATAAAGTAAATTATAAACACTTCCCTTAAACCTCTCTCCAATTTTGATCGCTAAGTTCTCTTTTCCACTACAAGGTAGGAAAGGGTGGGGCAGGTGAATTGAAGCGTCATGACTCGCCCAAGTGAATCATAATTTTAAAAGTTTGAGAACCACTGCCTTAAAGCTCTGGGTAGGCATCTGTGACTTAGTTTCATCTTGAGAGACCTCCGGCTTAACTATGACCCCTTTACCACCATAAAAACAGGCAACAAGTGGAGTAGGAAGGAAAGGGGTTGTCACCAACGTAAAAGGTCAAAATGAGGTCCTCCCACCGAAAATGTCACAACCCAAACAATCTAATACTGTCTTCCCTCCTTCAAAAGATGACCTTTGGCTCCACTGACATAATGTTACAGTAATCTTAAAAGCAAGGAATAGATGTGCTGTAAACATTTACTGAATGTAAATTTATGTACCTACTTTTAAAATTTACTCATACTTAAATTTGCAGCATTTAAGAAGCCACAGATATTACTTACTAGCTGACGTCTATTTCTTTTCCAGGTTTCTGCTTTCCTTTTGGAATTCATGTTCTGGAAAGCTAAAAATAAAGAGGACAAGTTCTAATCGAAGTTCAAACAGGTATGTTTACTACTTTTTTAGGCTCTAGTTCAAGCCACATGAAACCCTGAAGTCTTGCTTTTCTGCCCTGAATAACACTTCCCAGCAAGTCTGTAAACCCCGATCAAAGGCGCTGAAGCATTAGCTCAAAGAACCATACAGTCACGTGGATCACGTGGCCAGGCCTTCATTGGAATTACGGGGAATACAGTTTCATCAGAAGCCAAGGCCCCAAAGTGGGCCTAAGACATTGATAATTTCTCAAAACTACCATCAAGTTTCCAAGAATAATACTTGGTACATTATCAGACTTCTGAATTTATAATACATTTTTGGCTTAAGTTCTCCAGGATAAACTGTAATTGTACGCCATAGTTTCCATGCTTTGACAGGGCTGGAGTGAAAATAACACTCATAAACATCAATCCCTTTCTGCCCCAAGAGAAAGCAGCACTAGGGCAAGTGTAATCCGGGGCTGGTCGCAGGGCGTCTTCCTCTGCTCCTCTTGCCTGCCCGCCCCACACTCAGCCGCAGTAACCTTCTCGGCAGAGCTCCGAAGAAGGCTCGTTGCAACATCCGCCTTCATACATTTGGTGGCATCATCTTGCCTCGCCAACAATAAAAACCACAGGCGCACCTGGGAAGGTATTTTTATCCTCTAGATTCATGCTGGGAGTCTCTCATCTGTCCTGCTTGCTTTGGTTACCAGGGTAACAGCTCTTCTAGGCCCAGGTAAGGGATAGAAAGGCTAACATCACTGTTTACACTTACTGAAATCGCTGGGGAGGCTGTGGTTCAGATTCCTGTAAAATTCTGTCCTGTGTGCTTTTTTCAGTCCTGTGCAAAGGCCAAAGTCAGAAAGCTTCACGTGGCCCTATGGGGAAGAAGAAACAAGGCAACGGATGAACACTCGTGGACGCGGAACAGACACTCCGTTCTCTCTAGCTCCTTAACAGGATCCGTTACAGTCCACTAGGTATGCTGTCTTTTTTTCTTTGATTATAGGGAAAATTAAAAAATAAATTTTTTAAAGATCACCCCAAATCCTATTATACTAATAAAAGTATTATCTTTTTGTCCAAACATAAACTTCCCAACATAGTTGAACTCTCCATAGCATCTAAAGATACTTTTACTACTTCTTGGGGTGCCTGGGTGGCTCACTCGGTTAAGCGTTCAACTCTCGGTTACAGTTCGGGTTGTGATCTTGCAGTTTGTATGTCTGAGCCCCAAATCCGGCTCCGTACTGATATGCAGAGGCTGCTTTGGATTTTCTCTCTCTCCCTCCCTCTCTGCCCCTCCCCTGCTTGTGCTCTCCCAAAATAAACAAACTTTTTTAGTTCCTCACTTTCATGTACTATGGATTATGGGCAGCCCTGTGATAGACAAGGCCTGTAGCCCCAACTCTATCAATGCATGGTACAGAGAATGGTCTTAATAAGAGATTGTTAATAAGGAAATAAATTTTTGTTCATATAACTTCTCCTCTTGAACTATTTCATTAGGACACATTCCAAGGAATGAATTATCCCAAAGACAGAGAAAAAACTTTATTGCACAGTTCCTGACAAATGTTGCTATACTGTAGTTCAGCCATTAAGTGTCTGACTTTATCGTACTCTTCCAGGAACACTCACACCTCCTCTGAGCCAGGTCCCATGCTTTAAACGTGTCATCTCATTTATAACTCCTAAGCCGCACTTCACTGACTCAGACTCCTCCAATGGCTTGCTGGTGAAATGGCAGAACCAAAGCCAGAAATCAATCCATGTTCCTTCTCCCCAGCCCAGGATTACCTTACCCTCGCCAATCCCCCGAGCCCATCTGGAAAACGGAGATAATGCTATCCTCCTGGTAGGAACGATGAGAATTAATGCAGGTAAAGCTCCTAACCTAGTGCCTGGCACATAACTAGCTCTAAGTAAGAGGCAGGCGTTCTTGGGGTACTGAAATTTCCAGTAGATAAGGAGGTAAAACCAAAAACAGGGGAGGGAATCCTGATGCTCAGGGACCTACACTGCTCAAGGTCACACCCACAGAAGCAGTGTGGCCGGGGCGCCCGGGGCTCAGTCAGTTAGGCGTCGGGCTCTCGGCTGTGGCTCAGGTCATGATCCCATCGTTTGTGAGCTCAACCCCACATCAGGCTCCCTGCTGACGGTGTGCAGCCTGCTTGGGATTCCGTCTCTCTCCCTCTCTTCCCGTCCCCCTGCCTGTGCTCTCTCAAAATAATAAAATTAGTTAATTAACTAAAAAAAGAAGTGGTATGGCCAAAGACTTCAACGTCTGTGATCTCTCCCAGCACCTCCCTTCAGGACATCCTTGGGCTTTGATATACAAACTTCTCTGGACCCAGGAGGCTACAGAAGCCCTGCTCAGATGGGTCCGTTTTTATTTTGTTTTGAAGAAATCCCATTAGGTTTGGCCATGTATATTTGTGTGTGTGTGCGCACGCACCCATGCGTGTACCAATGCACAACAAAGTAAACTGCCAAACAAAGACAGCTTTGAGCTGCTAACCTGGTATCATTTGTTTCAGACCTGAAAATAACTTGCTATACAAGTCAAGGAACAGAGTTTAATTTATAGTTCTCGAATTTACATTTCACCTGGACACGTCCGAGAAAGGAGGGTGTCTTAAAAAGCAGTACCTGGAACAAATGCTATTCGAGCCTGTATTTTCAGGGAATTCTGTAGGTATTCTAAGTATGCGGCAGGAACTCAAAACACCTACACTTTCGCTTCTAGAATCTGAAAGGCCGAACACCTAAATGAGCTCACTTGTGAGAACATTTTTCTACAAGTCTGGGCTAGCATCTTGTAGAGAGCAAATCTGCACCTAAGAGGGTTCCCCACTCCTCCTCAGCTACATTAAGGCCCCAAGTTCTTGGCTTTCAACATGTTTGCTGGACCTGGACGGAGACTACAGGGTGCAACTAAACCTGCACTGAGGCACCTGGGGCACAGCGTCAGGGCATCTGAACCTGAGTACACAAAGTAAGGCCGGGGCTCTATAAAGATGTATCTGAGGGGCGCCTGCGGGGCTCAGTCAGTTAAGGGTCCAACTTCGGCTTAGGTTATGATCTCACCACTTGCTGGTTTGAGCCCCGCGTCAGGCTCTCTGCTGACAGCTCAGAGCCTGGAACCTGCTTTGGATTCTGTGTCTTCCTCTCTCTCTGTCCCTCCCCTGCTTGCGCCCTGTCTCTTTCTGGCTCTCAGAAATAAACAAACAATAAAAAAAACTAAATATATACATACATGAACAGAATGACATAGAAAAATACTCTTATATCCGTTAACATTTTTTAGGTTCAGAGAACCTTCAGAGAAGATTCTAAATCTTTTTTTCTTTTTTAAGTTTATTTATTTACTTTTGAGAGAGACAGAGAGAGAGCAAGCAGGAGAGGGGCAGAGAGGGAGAGACAGAATCCCAAGCAGGCACCATGCTGGGATGGTGCCAGACGCACCAGGTGCCAGAGCCTGACGCGGGGCTCCATCTCGGCAACTGTGAGATCATGACCTGAGCGGAGATCTAGAGTCAGACACTGAACTGAAGAAGCCACCCAGGTGCCCTAGTATATACATTAACATTTTAAAAGCAGAATACCAAACTACTTTTAGGATGTTAACTGTATATAAATTATAGACACCAACAGAGAATGGATTGAAGCTACTGTACCTTTGAATGATGAGATTACAGGCATTTTTCTTCTTTATAACTCTTTGTACTGTTCAAAATTTCTACTGCACATACACATTATTCTTATGACCAAGAAAAAGGAAGAAATTACTTGATAAATCTCCAGCCCTCTTCAAATAGAAAGATAAAGTTTTTCAAAGAAAGAACACCAAAAGTTCAGGTTTTTCAAAGATGGCAAGAGAACTATCAAAAGACAACAAAGAGGGGCGCCTGGCTGGCTCAGTCGGTGGAGCATGTGACTCTTGATCATGGGGTCGTGAGTCTGAGCTGCATGTCAAGTGTAGATTATTCAAATACACAAAACTTAAAAAAAAAAAAGCAAGAAAGAAAAATACTCAAAGAATTAAATTCACTCTTCTCCTTAGAAGTTCAGTCCAGACAACAATTCTGTGTAATAGAACATAACATTCTAAATTTTTTTTAATGTTTATTTTTATTTTTGACAGAGAGCGAGCACGAGCAGGGAAGGGACAGAGAGGGAGACAGAGGATCCAAAGCAGGCTCCACACTGACAGCGGAGAGCCCGACGTGGGGCTCGAACCCACGAACTACGAGACTGCAACCTGAGCCAAAGCCAGACGCTTAACCAACTGAGCCACCCAGGCGCCCCTAAAATGTTAAAGCCGGAAGGCGCTCTGGAGCTTCTCTGGATCAATATCCTCGCTTTATAGAGAAGTGAGGCCTGGCGAGTGGGGAGGCCCGCCCAGGAGCAGCCGGACACCTAGCGGCACAGGGATTCTCTTCTGATCTGCTGGGAGTTTCAGAACCAGGCAACTGAACTCATCTGCGCGGCTAAAGAAAAGTACGGAGGCCAGTCCCGAGGCTGAGCAGGATTCTTCTTTAAGTAAAGGGCAAATGATCTGGAACCTGAACTCTGGCACAGACTGTTGCTGTCGTTTCTGTGTGCCTTACTTCCTGGTTCTTGACTGGGTTCGAGAGTAAGCTTGCCCAACAAAGGGATTCCCAACAGGTGATGCATCGGTAGAGTTAATTATATGCTAATTATAGTTAATTATAGGCTAGGAAAAGATGGTTTCTTTTATTATAAAATCAGCTTCTAAATCAATTTTCAGAGCACCTGGGTAGCCCAATCAGTTGGGCACCCAACTCTTGATTTCGGCCCAGGTCATGATCTTACAGTTCGTGAGATCAAGCCCCACATCGGGCTCTGCACTGAGAGTGCAGCACCTGCTTGAGATTCTCTCTCTCTCTCCTTTCTGCCCCCCTCTCTCTCTCTCAAAACAAACTTTAAATCAATTTTCCTCTCAATCATTTTTCAAAGAATCACTTCTTGGCCTTTTGGCTAAGATTAAATGCATTTTCAAAAATGTCCTCTTTTTTTTTTTTTAAATGTTTATTTTTATTTTTTATTTTTTAAATTTTTTTTGACGTTTATTTATTTTTGAGAGACATAGAGACAGAGCATGAGCAGGGGAAGGGCAGAAAGAGAGGGAGACACAGAATCCGAAGCAGGCTCCAGGCTCTGATGAGCCGTCAGCACAGAGCCCGACGTGGGGCCCCTAATGTTTGTTTATTTTTAAGAGAGACAGAGCATGAGCAGGGGAGGGGCAGAGGGGCACACAGCCTGACGTGAGGCTCGAACCCATGAACCGTGAGATCATAACCTGAGCCGAAGTCTGACGCTTAACTGACTGAGCCACCCAGGGGCCCCAAGATGTCCTTTATTTTTAAGAAAACTGTTCGATCCAATTATAGAATCATCCACCTTTCAGAGAGGGGAAGTAGCAGCAAACTTACTTATGCGGAAAGAGAAAACCATAGAAAGCAGTTGCCGGCTCCCTCACTGGGATTACCACCAGCATCGCGGGTGTTAAAGCAGACACCACTCAGACGAGGAAATACACATGAGTCCCCACCGCAGTACCTTGCTGTCCAGGAGAAGGTTGTCTGGCTTGATGTCTCTGTGGATGAACCCCAGTTGGTGAATGGAGTCTATTGCTAAGACTGTCTCTGCTATATAGAACTGAGTCTCCTCTTCCGTCAGGGTATCTTTTTTCATTAAGAGGGTCATCATGTCCCCTGGAAACAAGATACAAAGCCAACGCACACATACATACGTGCACACACACACACAGACACACACACGACGATACATGAGTAAGTGCCAGTTTTCAGACAGGTCTTCCCTACCTGCCTACAGACGGCAGAGCTAAAAGGGCCTCTTTGGGGTTCCAGAAACCGACCCACACTGCCAATATGAGTGGAAACGGTGAGTAGCTTCTAACACTTAAAGGTAAAATTCACAGCCACGGGGAATGAAATGCTTCAACCTAAACTAACCGATGCTGATCACTGAGCAGTGATTCCCATTTTACTCTGGAGAGCAAAAGGAAATTTCTCTCACACTTAAAAAAAGAAAAATAAATCTCCTTAGGGTGAGTTTTTGGATTGGGAGAAAAAGTTACTTTTGTCTGCAAAGTACCATTTCCACATAGGCTGTACTGCCACTGTTACAAAGAAGGGCTGAAATGCCAAACAGAAACTAAATATGTGAGAAGGCTGAAAACAAGTTCTCCCATTTCCGTTTACAAAACACTTGAACGTAAATAAATAAAAAGGTGAGATTTCGGTAGCACGGCATAAGTTAACAAAAGCTAAAAAGGAACCGAAGGCTCCTAGGTACTAGGGTATGCAGTGGCTGCCTTCCAGAAGGGCAAGGTGAACATGTCCCAAGGTCAGCGGACTGTTTTCTCCGCTGCTATTACAGGTACATAAACGCCAATATGCTTTATGCGGCTTTTACAACACAGTACCCGTATTCTAGCAGTTAGAAGGTAAACTCCCTAGTTTTCTGCAAAGTCAAAATTTAATTATTTCTGCTTAGGATCAGAATAACATAAAACGGTGGGGAAAAAAAGATTCCGATTCTTAACTCAATGGTTAGACAAAAGCAAAGCAAAGAAAATATGTAGAAGTAGTTTAAAGCTAAGAGAAACAGGAAAGATTCAGCCTAGATTCCATATCATTATAGCCAGTTATAGTCAGAAAACAGGGAAAAGAGAAAGAAACCTCTGATTTTAATAGAGCATCGTGCTGCTTTTTGAACATCGCTTATAACTTTGGGGGAATTTTTTGTATTCTTAAAGAAAAGTGGGTATTTTACATTCAGGCAAAAATTAAACCCTTCATTAAAATGCTCTCATTTTTGACCCAAGACTTGAAAAACACTCCTGGCAGCTATATATTCGATACGGAGGCACACCAGAGATGTGGGGGTGGGCACGCAGGCCAGCCCTAAGGGAGCCACGTGGCCTCGGCGCCGTGGCCCAGCGGAGCAGCCAACGGCCTCCCCTGTGCGAGTTCGCCCAGATGGTCAGAGAGCTCAAGCCAGACGGTCTACGGCCCTGCAGGCCGGCTCCCCCGAGCACAAAGGGCGGGCTCCCGGACACACGAGAAGCTATGGAAGACAGTGCGTGTAAGGCTTGAGGAGACCTGTGTCAAGCGGCTGGTGACTGAGACGGTTCTTATTCCTATTTAAGAACTAGCATCTAAATGTTAAAAAGTGTCTCCTCCTCCTATCGGACTCTTCCCTAACTTTCATCAATCGTTCATAAAAAAGTGGTGACCCTAGATCTAACTAAAAGTTGTCACAAGATCAAAATATTATGCCACGGTTACGCTGGCTTTGCTACAGAACCAAAAAGAGGAAAAGTTTGCTTCTTTTCCCCACCAGAGTGTGCTCGCAGCTCATCCGCTCACTGGCAAACAGCCTGAGTTCCCCAGAACAGATGGTATATTCTGTTCCGGGTTTACTTCGGAGCAGTCTTAGGAGACACACGTGCTGAGTTACGTAAAACTTGAAATCTCAGAAATGAGAGACTGACTCTGGCTACTAATGTAAGTAACGAGAAATTCACTCCTTATTAATGTAAGTTCTACCAAAAGATAAAAAAAGTTGAAGCAAAGAACATTAATAGCTTCAATCTGGTCATTTGGGTGACTGGTTATTCGTGATTCCCATGGGCAGGAGAGCAGACAGAGTCCCTATTTTATTCCTATATATTTAAAAAGAAAAATAAAAGAAATGTCCGTCTGAAACCATGAGAATGAATGAGAAGGTTACTTTTATGGCACTAAGAATTGTAGGAAGGCACCCCAGCACAAGACAGGTTACTGACCTCCTTTACAGACCTAAAAAAGATATAGAAAGCAACTCTGTGAGCACGATTAGAAGCAGAAAGGAGGGTTAATTGATGTGAAAGAGAAACCACAGAACAAAAAGGAAAAAAATGACCTTTCATCGTCAGTAATTACCTCCAGGCAGGAACTCCATGATTAGGTAGAGGTTTAGCTTATCCTGAAAACTATAGAACATTTTCACAACCCACAAACTGTCTGCCTCCACTAGAATGTCACGCTCCGCACGAATGTGGCCAACCTGGAGGTACACGCATTTGATTAATGACAAGCCTTGCTCTGCTTCATTAGACTGCATATTTGTTTAAACAATTTAAGTACTGTTTGAGTATTCAGTTGTGACGATGCAAAAGATCTAATTTATGCTTAGGCAAACCTACGAACTCAAAATTGACAACACTGGGCTTGAAGGTATTCGGTCATGAACACTTGAGTGACGAAAGGTTTCAAAACTGACAAAATGAATGGCTGTCATGCAAATGGCAGCTTTAACAGTGCTATCAGTCAAACCTCAGATTAATTAGAAGTACCATTCTTTTGCACGTCTTTTTGTTCTAATAACCTTTTATGACAAAAATTAGTCCCCAAGATGAGACTCTCTAAACCAGTCCTGCCTCAGGTCTGCATCTGCGATGACAGTGCCCTGGCCGACAATTCCAGAACGCCGCACCACAGTATTCAGGTCGCTGCTGTGCAGAGTGCGTGCTCGATTCGTAGCGAATGGAAACATAAGAACGCCTACGAAGAGTTACCAATTCGAACTGATGGTGTTTCCAGCTTTCTGCTCTCACTAGAGTATCTAGCTAGGGAGACCAAGCTGCCAAAAGGTTTGGGAGAACTGGTAGAACTACTGGCATTATTTGATAATAATGTTTTATAATCAAATTTACCTGATCTACTTGAAATACACAATAGTAATCAAAACACAGCTGCGTATTATCAAATCCTGTCCCCTCTCCCCTTACGTTAAATGTCACAAGATGCGAAGGTGGGTTCAGCCAGATCTGCGTCTATTAAGACCCAGTCCAATCCTCGAGTAGAAGTTTTGTTCTTAACACACGCGGCAGGGCTTGCGTCCTACCCTACGTTTACAGGTAGAGATGGACCAAAGTTCATACACTGGCACTTCCGACTGGCAAACTCAGCCCACCCACTGATTACTGTTTTGTTCGATACGATGTTCTCTATGCTTTGTTTGTATTACCGGAGTGGCGTTAGCAGAGCCAGACACACACTCTCTCCTAGTGGACACGCATGTGTCCTGTCTTACGCCTGAACTGCCTCGTTCTTCCCTTCAGGCCCAAGGGAAATGTTGAGTTTACATATTTCAGTTTCAAGTCTCTACTAAAATTCTCTGGGAAATTTTTAAATAGCCTCAATGTTGCAGAAAACTTACATTTTTACATCTCTACTTAGGGCATGAGGGTGGGAAAATGGAAGATAAGGGTGGTAAGGAACAGTGTTATGAAATCACAAAGAAGCTGAGCGAAGGCTAATGCTCGTACGCAGCTCTAACAGAAGCAGCGCTCTGGGGAGGCACTAATGCACTTGCTCAACCGGAGCCGTGGCCGCGCCCCACCATCACCGGACCCGAAGACCGCACCGGCCAGCCTGCAGCCGCCTCTACCGGGAGCGCTCCGGGCTCCCGACGAGGCCTCTACCTTGCTGCAGGGAGCCAAAGAAAAGGGGAGGCAGTACTATTACCACTCGTCACTCACCCTGGAGGGCAGAACGGCGATGGCAACACGCTCTGTTTGTTAAGGGGAAAGCTACAGGCCACAGTGCACACCTGGCCCTTCTCTCCCGGGGCTGAAGCAGCAGCTGGGACCCTCAGTGACCAGGAGTGGAGTCAGGTTAACACGGGGTAAGGGAAGGAAGAACCAACAGTGCAGCTCACATCAGAGGTTCCCTTTCTCCGCTCCATAAATATTTAATGGGCTGGAGTCACATGCTAGCTGCTATCCTGAGCACTAGGAAAACAGAGATAAAAGTCCATCTTTTGTCCCCTCCTAATATTGTACTGGCATCACAACTAGAGGTTTTCCTTTTGCAATGTGAGAGAAACATGAAAAAAACTAGCTAAATGCTGGTCTCTTATCCTTTAAAATTTAGTTTCCAGATAGCAAAATTCCCACCCTATGGATCAGAATAACCACCCAAACTCTCAAGTGGGTAGCTTTAATAGCTTTAATTCCTGTTCAGTTTAGTAAAAGCAAAGAAAAAACTTTCCCTGTGGGTAAGGAACCTGTACCTAACACAAAGGTAGGCTCCGGATCTGAACTCAGTTGGCCCTACCCAAAAGTGATGGGTCTGCGCTGGTCTACTTCCTCTCATGCCCTAGCGCCAACCATGCTGCTTTGAGACGGCCGACCCGGGTAGAGTCTGTGCCCAGAAACCTGAACTGGACCACACTGAGATCAAAGCTAGGGGGCAGAGTCCGGCAGCAAGGCGGGCTAACAGCTGCACTAACGCGTTGTTTAAAATCCTAATTCTCACAGAAAGCTCCTCTACTTTCGTGTAGAAACACTTTAGAAAATGATTTTGAAGAGGGCACAGTATCTGAAAAAATGTTTTCACACCGTATATTTGAACTCTCCTCTGTCACCATGCAAGGCAACTGGCACATATTACAAAGGATTAATAAGTAAAAATCATGATGCATACTTCTCTTTACAATTTTTTTCTGAACACTAATTATTTGATAAGGAAAGGTTTTGAGACTTGGTTAAAACTATAGGAAGGGGCGCCTGGATGGCTCAGTCAGTTAAGTGTCTGACTTTGGCTCAGGTCATGATCTTGAGGTTTGAGAGTTCAAGCCCCGTGTCGAGCTCTGTGCTGATAGCTCAGAGCCTGGAGCCTGCTTCAGATTCTGTGTCTCCCTCTCTCTCTCTGCCCCTCCCCTGCTTGCACTCTCTCTCTCTCAAAAATAAATATTAAAATTTTTTTTAAAAAGTAATAAGTAAATACAGCTATAGGAAATATGTCTTATAAAAATAAAACTTACTTGTGAAACACAAAGCATACTGACTAATCACTACAGTTTTGCATTTTCCTTTTCAAGACTTGCGAAAGCGGTTTCAGGGCCTACCCCCATACCGCACGCTAATTTTTAGAAGATACAGAAACAGAGCTGTTGAGTATTCTGAATAAGGTAGGAATTAGCATAAACTACGATGTCTGAAGGTTTACTGCCAGGGTATTTGATACTCTCAACCGAAATTCCCGGGAGTCTACGCTTACAGGTAACACGTGAAAGTTAAAGAGAAAATAAAAACTCCAAATTCTGACTGGCACTTAAAAGGACAGAGAAGCTGCGGTGATTACACCGCCCCCGAAGATGCAGACAGGACCGGGCGTGGGGCCGGTCTCCACCCCTATCTTCCGCTCTGCGTCCGGAGCCCTCCTTGCCACAGACTCTCTCTCTGCCCTCCAGGGGCATCTGAGCCCTTGCGGGATATGTGCGGGCGTCACCCACTACAATCTGTTCTGAAGCAAACAGCTCAATTCGATTAGATTTACGGAAAGGTTGCGTTCTTGTTTTTAATATATTGTCCAAAATTTTAAATTTTATTTTGCGTGAAGTTACTTTTGTATCTTATAAATGTATTCACAAAGTAGGTTTAGGTTTTAGAAACTGTTCTTAATCCTTAAAGGAGAATGTGTACTGCTCTGCCGTTTGCATTAAACTTTTTTTAATTCATTCAGAAAGAAGACTGGTCTGTCTTGGGGAGTAATGAGCTACTGAGAAGACCCGACTTTGGTTCAGGGACACAGAATGAAGCATATTAAGACACATTTTGGATAGCAAATTCCATATCCTATTCCTAAGGCTCAGACCCAAGGTGTATATATATACATATATATATAATTTCTCTCAGCATTCAGTACGAACGTGTCACCACAGCAAGTGTGACCCCAAAAATAGGCTCCTCGTGACAAGCACAGCATGCGATCAATTGGGAGACACAAACAGCAGATGCTTCTAAAAGGTTTTCACCTTAAAAGACTGCACATACCATTAGGCATTATTTGTACTTTTAAAATACATGCAACTGCTTCTTTGTTGGGGAAAGAAAAGTAGTATTATCTGTATATTCGTGCATGACAGTGCTAAAGAAAACTGTAATAAGAAAATACATTTCGAATAAACAAAAGGAACAGTTTCATGCAACAAAAAAACTTATAAGCAGACTAAAATCACTGCCACAGTTGTGGTTTACCTGCTCTTTTTCAAGCATATCTGCTTTACGGAGTATTTTCATCGCATACACATGCCCTGTATCTTTCTTCTGAACGAGCCGCACCTAAGATTATAAAAGAAATGCCAAGTCAAAAGTTCACAATGCCACGCTGATTAATGCTTTCATGTGTCACAGGAAGTAATTTAAACTGGAAAAGTGTTACGATTTTAATGTAAACAACCAGCAATAAAAACCAGGAAAAAAACACTTTTAAACATTCCAAAATGGGTAGATTATACACAGTGAAGTCAGTCCTGAAAACATTCTCAGATATCTACATCTGAACAGCTTTGGCTCCCTAGCTGAACGAGTCAATCCAATTTAAAACCTTCACTTTCGAACTTAAGGACTCATTACACCCACGGCACATGTCATCCACCAGCTCAGACAACCTAAGGAAGTGATTACAACAGTGTTTAAAACAAAAGCAGCGGGGCGCCTGGGTGGCTCGGTCGGTTAAGTGGCCGACTTCGGCTCAGGTCATGATCTCACAGTCTGTGAGTTCGAGCCCCACGTCGGGCTCTGTCCTGACAGCTCAGAGTCTGGAGCCTGCTTCAGATTCTGTGTCTCCCTGTCTCTCTGCCCTTCTCCTGCTCACGCTCTATCTCTATGTCTCAAAAATAAATAAACGTTAAAAAAATTAAAAAAAAAAAAAAAAAAACAAAAGCAGGGGCACTTGGGTGGCTCCGTTGGCTGAGCATCTGACTCTGGCGCAGGTCATGATCTCACAGTTTATGATTCAAACCCCACATCAGGCTGTCAGCGCAGAGCCTGCTTTGGGTCCTCTGTCCCCTTCTCTCTCTGCCCCTCTCTGGCTCGTGCTCTCACTCTTTCTCAAAAATAAATAAACATTTATTTAAAACAAACAAACAAAAAAAACAAAAGCGAAAGCTCACGTGCAAGAAAAATGTCTAGAAAGGAAAACTCCTAAAACGTGTCATTAGGGAAATGGGGTTTTGTGCAGTTTCCTCTTTCTTATCTTCCAATGTTTCTACAAAGAGTAGATGATTTTACGATGAAAAGAAAATCAGTGGTCCACGAACCCAAAGAAAAACTTCTTGGCCAACCCCGCACGTCCTCCCGTGAAACCCCCCGCTCCCGGCAAGACACTTACACGTCCTCTCCCTGCACCTGTCTTCATGCTTTTCCTGATGGGGTCCCACATCCCTTCCTCACTAAACAGAAAGTTCTAGGTGGTACCGTACCTTCCCGTCTCCAGGAGCCAACGGGGATCCTGAACACTGAGGGGTCAATTTAATCCTTCACCTGTGCCTCTGAGTACGTACCCACATTTCCCCCAGGTATGGGTTTTTAATAAAATGCTGCTCCTTTTATACAAAGTTAATGGAACTATTGCATCAGCAAGTAGCCCACGTTAGGGGTTTTCCACTGATGAGGACGACCTTGCGTGGGCTCAGTCCAACCCTCCCCACAGACCGCCCTGTGACAGAGCGGGAGGCGGCTACAAGACCAGGCGGGACAAAGCTGCAGATGCCTTCAACTCTCTACCGCCACCGGTATGACCCGTTTCTATAAACTCTGTCTCCTGGGGCCATCTTTTCAGAGCAGTATCAATCCGGCGGGAAGAAATAAAAGGTGGAGATATGCTGTAGTTTGCTCCTGGAGAGACAGTGTGACGCTGGGAAAAGCAAGAGCTTTAAGACCAGGAACTCCTCTAAGAAACAAAACAGCGAGCGAAGGGAAAAAAGAGACAGAGAGAGAGAGACAAACCAAGAAACAGACTCTTAACTATAGAGAACACACTCACGCTACCAGGGGGGAGGTGGGGGAGTGGAGGAAGGAGGGGGACTAAGAAGTACACTTGTCATCATGAGCACTGGGTAATTAAAATGAAAACTTAAAAAAAAAAAAGGATTAGGCACTCCTGGCCCCCACTTCTGGTACCGCTGCTCAGTGGCTAAGTGACAACGGAGCATTACATATCCTGAGTCTCAATTTCATTATCTATAAAATGAGTTGTTGTCATGATCATAGGAGAGAAACACTCAGTAAATAATAAATATCGATTTCCTTCTACCTTTCGACTCTCCCTCTAGGTCAATACTTAAAGTGTCAACATCATCTCTGGCAAAACGGAAGAACAATCAGAGCTCTGGGTCAGGGGGAGGGGAGGGGAGGGGAGGACAGAGGGCAGTTACGACGTGGGACCGGCAGGTCTGACCCCCCCAGCCCGTATTTCAGTTCTATCAACGGTCATGAGCCTATGGTATGTTAGCAGCTTCAAAGTTCTGTGGTGTTTTTGTGTCTTATCTGATAAGTAGCTGTGGTTTTTACCTCACCGAATGCTCCTCTGCCTATTACTTTTAAGGACTCAAAATCTTCCAATCCAAGTCTTGTTCTCTTCAAACGAAGAAACTCTGTTTCCTTCCGAGCATGCGCTGATCTCCTCAGTCGTTTCTAAGGTTCGATAAAGGGAGAGAGAAGAGGGAAGGGGAGGAGCTGAATTTCTGCTGAATTTCTGCAACTCCACAGCGGTCTTATTTGTGATTGGAAAGCAGGGCCACGCAGGGCTAAGCATAACCTTCTCACACACCAGAGCCTCACAGAAGAACCGTGAAGGGGCCGCTCCTCCCCTCCCCAGCCTCCGGCTACAATAACCAAACCACGAGGAGCACAGGGTGCCTCCTGTGAGGACTCTGACTAACCTACCTCAGGAATCGACTATTCTAACTTTTCTAATGAAGGGAGAATAAACAATATTTTCCTTTAAACTTTTTTATATAAAATCAAAGTGTGGGTTTTTTTTTTTAACATATTCAAGTTCATTTTATGCTCTATAATTCCAAGAAGACTGTGGTATTTTCCACCATTTTCCTGGATTCTATGACTCATTCCTATTTTTCAAAGCATTTCCATTGTCATTTCAGTTCCTTACACAGTTTCTTAACTATATTTTCTCCTACCATGGCTGTAGACACTGGGGGAAGGGCTGTTTTGAGAGATATTTTGCCTTGATAATGATTTCAGACATTGGCACCACTTCTGTGGAGATATTTCCATGATTTCTGTAAATATGCTATGAATTGCTTTTTTAAATTTTAATTTGATTTCATCTCTTTCTTTTCTTGGAATTCTACATCTAATTAATTTATTACAACTGGGCCTAAATAAGACTTCCTCTCCTGGGTACTCAGGAATTAATTTCTCCGTCTGCATGAATACCTAAATCCAGAACTGCACCAGCCCTCATAAGTCCCTCTGCTACTAAGCCAAAACCCTTTCCAGAAACTATGCACCAAGGCTAACAACTTACTGGACAAGCCTTGCCATGCTGACTTCAAGGAAAAACTTCCCAATATTAATTACCTCTTCATCCTTTAGGCCTTCCTCTTCCATCACTTTTTCTAACTTCTTTTGTCTAAAAACAAATAAAGATATTTGAAATAACATTTGAATAACTTTCTGAAAAAGCCTATACCAACACAAAGGTTTTTTTGTAATGATAAAAACAGGTAAATCTAAAAGTGCCTCATTAAAACGACCAATTACAGTGACTAAGACAAGTGAAAAGGTTCCCACCCTCTGTTAGTTCTACATTTTTAAAAAGATTGTATAAGCTATTAATGCAACAAAGAATCTTATTACAAAATGAAAAGTTCTCTCTCTTTTTTTTTAAGTTATTTCCTCCTTAACAAACCACAAAGCAGCTGGTGTTCGATAACCTCTTCTATCAGGGTGTTTTTCTCTCTCTCCCAGACTGGCATCTACTTCCTCTATTTTTACATCTTCCTCCTCCACCCTGCCACAGGCAAAGAGCAATAAACACTAGCAAAGGCAGAATTTGGAGATTCAGGGTGGAGGGGAGGAATGGGAGTGGTCAAAACAGGTGATTGACTCTAAATCCTTGGAGTATTAAACTTTAAAAACTGCACCCAAGAATATTTCTGATCCAGTCTCACAGTGAAACGAGTAAAACTTCCTTATAACCAATTCCACACAACCTTTTTTATTCAGCGTGATAAAAGCAAGCACATGGGCTGGGATCCCTATCACGTATCAGCACCCCGGACAGCAGGCAAGGTGAGCAGGACAGGGAAGAACGAAAGTACGAGTACACGAGTACACGCAGCGCCAGCATGTAGTCGAGTGCGGGGAGGCACACGGCGCTTCAGATGCCACGCTTCAGATGCCAGTCTGTAGACAACTAAGAGCGACAGAGGCCTGTGTGAAAAGGAGTGATGTGATGAGGTTTCTATTTTAAGATGACAGCCAGCAGTAAGGAGCTGATGGGCTGGCAGGGAAAGCAATGGACAAGGACTGAGGCCGACTGAAAGCACATGGGCTGGGATCCCTAGCAACGATTACTATCCCTAGTAACGATTCAGACAAGCAGTCAAGATCTGGAACTAAGGCTGGAAACCTGGAGTGAAGTGAACAGAGCGACTGCAAAGATGACCAACTGGCAGTAGGAGTCAAATGAAAAATCTTAGAATTCCTTGTGTGGGAGGATAATGACACCAGTAACCAAGGCAGGAAACACGGAGAAAGGACCATGGGGAAGATAATGGGTTTTATTTTGTTCAATAAGCAATTACTGCAGTAACAGTAATTAGTTTAAGTTAGTATCATGCTAGAAATCATATTATACATCCACAGGATCAGATGCCATCAAGAATTCATGTCCAAACTCTCAGGAAAAGATCTACTCTGACCCTGATAGGGGGGAAGAAAAGAAAAAAAAGAAAAGAAAAAGCACCTGCATGGCTCCCAGTCTGCCCACTTCTCTTCTCTGAGTTCCCAGAATATTCTGGGATATGCATCTATGTGTGCACATGTACTGGAGGGCGAAGGCTGTACTAACTGGTACTTTCGGGAGTGTAAATTAATTCCATTTCAGTGGTTAAACAGTTGAAGTAGAGAGAATAAAAAGAATCAACGATAATATCACAGCAAGAACTATAACGTCTCAACCATGGTCAGCTCTTTTTGTGCCTTGAGTATCAAACACCATCATACCTTCTATGTTTTTTTGAATGACCACACCAGACTAAGCTAGAAGTCCCATGTGCTATCAGACAATGTGTGTCCCAGAGAGGGCTGCTTCTGACTGTGTGTGTGTGTGTTTGAGAGAGAGAGAGAGGGGAGAGAAAGGCAGAAGGAGAGAGAGAATCTTAAGCAGGCTCTGCACTGGGCATGAAATCATGACCTAAGCCAAGATCAAGAGTCAGATGCTAACAGTCTGAGCCTCCCAGGCACGCCTGCTTCTGACTAGATTTTAAATCTCAGTTCAAACTAAGAAGTCCTCCACAGCCTGACCGCAAGCATAATTAAATTGGTTTCTGTAGAATATCTACCTGAGAGTAAAGTCATCAGAATCAACTCCTTGAACACAATCAGATTCGTTCATTAGAAAAAGCATCCAGAAAAAGCCTATCATGCAGAATCATCCATGGTAATGATTTACTGGGGCCAAGCCAATGAAGATCTTAAAGACACCAAAAACGGCAAGCATAGCCTGAAATGAGACTTACAAGTGACATCCTCTGAGATGATGCCAAGAAATTACCGTTATTGTTAGATTCATGGTGGCATTGTAATTATATAAGTAAAGGGCCATATTTTTAGAGATATACCCTAAAGCACGTAGGAAATGACAGGTGTTTAAATTTTGCTTTAAAACACAACTACAAGAGGGGTGCCTGGGTGGCTCAGTCAGTTAAGCGGCCGACTTCGTCTCAGGTCATGATCTCACGGTCTGTGAGTTCGAGCCCCACATCGGGCTCTGTGCTGACAACTCGGAGCCTGGGGCCTGCTTTGGATTCTGTGTCTGCCTCTCTCTCTGCCCTTCCCCTGCTCACGCTCTGTCTCTCTGTCTTTCAAAAATAAACAAACGTTAAAAATTTTAAGAAAAAAAACACAACTACAAGAAAAAATAAAATGGAGTAGATGAAACAAATGTAACAAAATCTTGATGATTACTGGATCTGAGCAATGAATATATGGGGGTTCATTGTGTTAGTCTTTCCATATATATGCTTAAAAGTGTTCATAATGAAAAAGAAAAGCAGGCCCCTCCACTGCTGTGTCTCTGGTGGAAGAGCCAGCTTAGCTAACACTCCAGCCACTGGGGAAGGTCCTCTCCCACTCAACTCCAACGTTCCAGAGCAGAACCCCGGGAGGGAGACTGGCCACTCACACCTGGAGGCCACACCCAACCTCACCCCACCACGGCTTGGCTTTCCGTAAGCTCTATTTATTTGCATGTGAGCCCACTTCTCCTACAAGATGGTAAGTTCTTCTGAAGGCAGGGCCCATACCGGACTCCTCCTTCTCCATCTAAAAGTAGCGCCTTGTACAGAGCAACTTCAATAAAATGTATGTTGCCAAACGGGAAGGAAAAGATCAGAGTGTATCAATGTGCAGACCCTGCATGACTGCATGCAATTAGCCCCTTTCGCTAACCTTAATTTAAGCTCACCTCTCAGTACAGCTTGATTCAGAGGTGGCAGAAATGGGAAAAAAGAGCTAGTCCACTCTACAAGACACCTGATGAGACAATATTTCTCATTTCTGTTGATGAGACATTTTTAAATGAGGAAAAATAGTACAGAAATAAACACGACTTGCTATTTCCATGATCAAAATTGAGAAAACTCCCAAGAAATACCCTAAAACTGAATATTACAGTTTTTTTTAAAAAATCTCAACAAATTACTTTGGTTTGACTGATATATCTAATCAGTCAATTAACAATCAAAGGTCAAGATGTACCCATCCCTGGGACTTAAGTAAAACTAACATTTGCACACTAATAAAAATCACAACATTGCAACTCAGTATCAGAACAGACCAAATGCAGGAGAAAATCCGGGTAAGATTACCTAACAGGAGTAGAGGAACTTGCTGATTCTCAAAGGGTAAAACGTAGGAAAATTCTTATTTGATTTGGGGGCAGGAGGGAAGGAAACACACCATTACTTCCTATTAAATTGCATTTTTGTAGCTTTAATTAATCCACCAAAATAGTATATATGAAAAACAGAAACAACCCAATATTTTATAAGAAAAAATTCCGGGGTGCCTGGGCGGCTCAATCGGTTGAACATCCGATTTCGGCTCAGGTCACCATCTCACAGCTCGTGGATTCGAGCCCCGAGTCGGGCTCCATGCTGACAGCTCAGAGCATGCTTCAGATCCTCTGTCTCCCTCTCTGTCCTTCCTCCACTTGCACTCTGTCTCTCTCAAAAATAAACAAACACTAGAAACAAATTTTTTAAAGTAAAAAAATACCAGCTTCTTTGGTTTTGGTTTGGCGCTGCTACAAGTTATCCTTTGTATGAATATCTAGGCAATAATCAACATCTACTACATCCCTAGGATCACAGGACAGAAGTGCTGTGCCTAGAGAACCTTACCACCAGGGGCAAAACAAAGATTAAATAAAGAAGATGAACTTTCGCTTTTTTTTAAGTTTATTTATTTTTGAGAAACACAGAGGCACCGCAAATGGAGGAAGGGTGGGGGGGGGAGGGAAGGGGAGGAGGGAGGGAGGGGAGGGAGGGGGGGGAGAGGGGGGGAGAGGGGGAGAGAGGGGGAGAGGGGGAGAGGGGGAGAGGGAGGATCCCAAGCAGGCTCCACACTGCCAGTGCAGAACTTGCTGTGGGTGTGAACTCATGAAACTGAGATCATGACCTGAGCCAAAACCAAGTCAGATGCTTAACCGACTGAGCCCCCAGGCGCCCCTGACCTTTCGCTCTTGAGTGGATTCAGTTTACAGTCTACCAGCAGCATTAGTAGAAGACCATCAGACAGACAACAGATGAGGCTGGGGTTAGTTGTTTTTAAACTCATTAGTAGAACTTGCTGTAATGTTTCCAAACCCACCCAATGTTTTCATATTCTACTTATTTATATAGGAAACCATTCCCAAGTGATTTTTATTCTTTCTTCTACCTGTAGGGTTTGGTCTCCTCTCCCCTGTCAGTAAGTCCTTTGCTTCCAATATAACCTAGTGCTCAAACACATGCAAAAGGGACATAGATGTGCAAGAAATACTAGAGATTTTCAAGACAGCCGGGTGAGGCACATACAGTGAAAATCTGTATCACACCCCGATTCAAAATTTACTGACCCAGTACCGCTCCTTACATACTGGCAATATGCCCATAATAAAATGTTTCTTTATCATTAATGGGCTCATATCATTAAAACTCTGCTTATTTATCAAGGTTCTAGGACATTTTCAACCAAAACATCAAAAAACTTGAAAATCCACTGTAGTTTACTTACTATGGTGGTAGTAATTCCTGACAATCACTGTTTTCCTTTTTAAATGTTTAGTTTTTCTAGCAATAATAAAACCCAAAATAGTCTTATCAAATTGTATTAACAAACTCAAAACAAAGTATCAACTCATATCCCAAAAAAAAGGGCACTAAATGAAAAAGACTAACAAGCAACTATTTCCAAGTATCTACTGCTTTTTTAAAATGAAAAATAATGATGATTTGATAACAAAAATTACCAAAAACAGGGGCACCTGGGTGGCTCAGTCGGTTAAGTGTCAGACTTTGGCTCAGGTCATGATCTCACGGTTTGTGAGTTCAAGCCCCGCATCAGGCTCTATGCTGGCAGCTCAGAGCCTGGAGCCTGCCTGGGATTCTATGTCTCCATCTCTCTCTGCCCCTTCCCTGCTCATACTCTGTCTCTCTCTGTCTCCCTCAAAAATAAATAAACATTAAAAAAATTATTAAAAAATTTACCAAAAACATTCTAATCCTCTTATGTGTCCAACATTCTCTTCTCACAATCTTTTTGGTTAACTTGGTCTTTAAGCAAAAACACCGCCACTTTTGGAAAGGATTTCCATCTTAAGAATTCAAAACAAAAAAAAGCACTGATTTCAACCCATTTTGGGGTGCAATTTAGTGTAAATCACAATGTAATACTTATTAATAACATAAAATCATTATTGTGCAATTACTAGAGAACGTGATATATATCAATAATGAACTTTCAGGCAGAGCCAGTAGAATTAAAAACCAACTATTACAGGGGTGCCTGGCTGGCTTAGCCACTGAATGTCAGGCTCTTGATTTCAGCTCAGGTCATGAGATCGTGCCCAGTGTTGGGCTCTGCACTAAGCATGGAGTCTGCTTCAGATTCTCTCCCTCTCTCCCTCTCTCTCTGTCCCTCTCCCCCATTCTTGTACTCTCTCTAAAGTAAAACAAACAAAAAACCTATTGTCAAATAAAACAAATATCTTAATCAGAACTCTTAAGTATTTGTTTTGTAACTACAATACCAGAAGCTACAATTTCAAGAGAGTGGTTGTATCTGAAAATAACTATCTCCAACAGCATGCCTAAAGATATCCTGTGTAAATTTATATTTGAATTCCCCATGATCCTAACATAGGGCCCTCTGCAGGCACTTCTCTGTTTCATCGTACGGCAGCTAGCCACCACCGGCTATAAAGTATTTTGCTATTTCACATTCGGATCTGCATATTTAAAGTCCAATCATGATTTATAACTACATGAAGAATGTGGTTGCAAAAGCTCTTATAAGATATTAGCATTATCAAATCCGGCAATATACAAAAAGAATACATTTATATTATAATCAAAAGGGCTTTACCCCAGGAATGCAAGGTTAACTTAAACTGCAAAAAATCAGCCCATATAATTCATCATATTAAAAGAATAAACAACGATGCAAAGATGCAAAAAAACAATTTGACAAAATTCAACACACACCCGTGTTAACAACTTTCAGTCAAGTAGGAACATAAGAAAACTTCCCCAATCTACAAAGGACATCTTTGAAAAATCTACAGGTAACGTCACAACTAACAGTGAAATAGTGAGTGCTTTTATTTTCAAATCAGGAATAAAACAAAAATGTCTACTCTCACCACTTATATTCAACACTGTACCTGATATCGCAGCCAATCCGATAAGAAAAAGAAAAAGAAGGTGATAGATTGGAAAAGAAGAAGCAAAAGTCTCCATTTGAATATGCATGACTGTTTATACAGAAAATCCTAAGGAATTTACAAAAAAGCTACTAGAATAAGTAAGTTAGCAAGTTGCAGGGTATAAGGTCAAAATACAATATTCAGGCATATTTCTAGATGCTAGCAGCAAACAACTGGGAAAAAAATTTACATGTCCACTTACAACAGCATCAAAAAAAAAAAAAAACGAAACCCCAAAGTACCGGCAATAGATGAAGAAAATAACATATAAGAACCCCATACTACACACAACAAAGCATTTCTGAGAAAAAGGAAAGAAGACCTACGAGAATGGGAAGATACACCACCGTTGTGCATCAGAAGACTCAATTCTGTTAAGATGTCAATTCTTCCCCAAAGTGATCTACAGATTCAATACAATTGTAATCATAATTCCATTAAGCCTTCCTCTAGAAATTGACAACCTGATTCTGAAATTTATATGAAAATGTAAAGAACCACTTTTCCGTCCTCCCTTCTTGCCGCGTGCGGTGTCCCGGCCACGCGCTCACCTGCGCCCCTCGTAGCCATGCCTCCCAAAACTGAAGAAATAAAGGATTTTCTGCTCATCGCCAGGCGGAAGGATGATAAGTCCGTCAAGATCGAGAAAAATAAGGATGATGTGAAGTTTAAAGTCTGAGGCAGCAGATACCTTTACACTTTGGTCATCACAGACAAAGACAAGGCAGAGAAGTTGAAGCAGTCCCTGCCCCCAGGTTTGGCAGTAGAGGAGCTGAAATGAACCCAGCACACTGATTTGAACTGTATTAAAATTTTTAAAATTATAAAAAGAAAGAAAAGAAAGGAAAAAAAAGGAAGGAAGGAAGAGAAGGAAGGAAGGAAGGAAGGAAAAGAAAAATGCAAAGAACCTAGAATATCCAAAACAATCTTGGGGGAAAAAAAGCAACGACAACAAAGCTGAAGACTTACACTACATCACTTTGAAACTTAGCACAAAGCGACAGTAACCAAGCCAGTGTGATATCGGCACAGGGACAAACAGATCAATGGAAGAGAATAAAAAAATCCACAAACAGGCACCTGGCTATCTCCACTGGCAGAGCATGCTTAGGGTTGTAAGTGTGAACCTCATGTTGGGTGTGGAGATTACTTAAAAATAAAATCTTTCAAAAAGGGGCGCCTGGGTGACTCGGTTGAGCACCCGACTTCAGCTCAGGTCATGATCTCACAGTTTGTGAGTTCAAGTGCCACATCGGACTCTGCTGTCAGCGTAGAGCCTGCTTCAGATCCTCTGTCTCCCTCTCTCTCCGCCCCTCCCTCAGTCAGGCTCTCAAAATCAAAAAACAGAAAACAAAAAAACCAGATATTCACTACATGGTATTTGGTTTGTGATAAAAATGCCAAAGAATCTAATGGGGAAAAGGAAATCTTTGCAACAAATGGAGCCAAAACAACTGAATCTCCATAATGAAAAAAAGTAAATCTCAATCCCCACGTCATACACTTATTAATTCAAGATGGATCACAGAACCAAATGTAAAAACTAAATTATCAAACTTCCAGAAGAAAATATAAAAGAATATCTTTATGCCTTGGGAGGAGTGAAGATTTCTTAGAGGTCACAAAATGCAATAGCTATAAAAGAAAAAAATGCCAAACTAGATTTCATCAAAGATCTTATTATTGTTACTTTTATTGTAGAAAGAGAGAGCACGAGCAGGAGAGAGGGGAAGGAGAGACAGAGAATCTCAAACAGGCTCCATGCTCCACACAGAGCCCAATGTGAGGCTCGATCCCACAACCCTGGAATCATAACCTGAGCCAAAACCAAGAGTTGGATGCTCAACCGACTGAGCCACCCAGGCACCCCAGATCTCATCAAAATTTAAAACTTCTGGGGAACTGGGCGGCTCAGTCGATTGAGCATCCAACTTTGGCTCAGGTCACGATCTCACGGTTTGTGGATTCAAGCCCCGCGTCGGGCTCTCTGCTGTCAGCGCAGAGCCTGCTTCCGATCTTCTGTATTCCTTTCTCTCTGCCCCTTCCCCACTCGTGCGCTCTCTCTCAAAAACAAACAAGAAAAAATTTAGGAGTGCCTGGGTGGCTCAGTCAGTTAGCTTCTGACCCTTGGTTTAGGCTCAGGTCATGATCTCACGGTTCATGAGGTCAAGCCCTGTACTGGACTCCGCGTTGATGGTACGGAACCTGCTTGGGATTCTCTCTCCCTCTCTCTTTCTCTCTGCCCTTCCCCCACTGGTGCTGACTCTATCTCTCTCAAAAAAAAAAGAAAAAAAGAAAAAACTTTTTTAAAAATTTGTAACTTTTGTTCATCAAAAGACACTGTTAAGAGGAAAGCCAGAGACTGAAAGAAACTATTTGCAGAACGTATATGTGACAGAAGACCGATATCTAGGACTTACAAAGAAAATTCGAAGAAACACTTCACACACACACAAAATACAAATGAGCAAAAGGCACATAAAAAAATGTTCGCCATCATTAATCATCACGGCAATGCCAATTAAACAACACCGAGATACCACGAACCATCTACAAGAAGAACTGAAGTTAGAAGACAGACAGGCGTTTTGTTGGCAAAAATGTAAAGCAACTGGAACTCTCATACATTATGGACAATATCTTAGAAAAAGGTCTAGCAGTTTCTTATAAAATGAAACATATACCTACGTATATTTATGACCCAGCAATTCCACTCCTATTTACCCAAGAATTAAAAACGGGTGTTCACAAAAAGATCTGTACACAAGTGTTCACAGAAATATATTCAAAACAGTCAAAAACTGAAAAAAGCCCAGATGTTTATCAATGGAAGAATGTAAAACAGAGATAGAGGTACAGTCAGAAAACAGAATGGTACTCAGTAACATAAAGGAATAAACTATTGCTATAACAGCAACACGGTTGAACCCTGAAAACCTCAGGCTCAGTGGAAGAAGCCTTACTGAAATGAGTGCTTACTATATATGAATCCATTTACAACCTCCACTTGCACAGAATACGCGAGACTCATCTATGATAGAAACAAAATGACAACAGTGGTTGCCTGGGGTTGAATGAACATCTCCAAGAATCAAAGA
The DNA here is from genome assembly GCA_030068075.1 of Paguma larvata. Taxonomy (NCBI): domain Eukaryota; kingdom Metazoa; phylum Chordata; class Mammalia; order Carnivora; family Viverridae; genus Paguma; species Paguma larvata. The sequence continues at coordinate 36,002,275 of CM057829.1, forward strand.
ACTTTCTAGGATGATGGTAATATTCTATGTCTTGGTAGGAGTTAAAGTTCTACAGGTGTACGCATCTGTCAAAACTCATTGTGGGGCGCCTGGGTGGCTCAGTCTGTTAGGTGTCCGACCCTTGATTTCAGCTCAGGTCATGATCTCACAGTTCATGGGATCAAGCCCCATATCAGGCTCTGCTCTGACAGCAAGGGGCCTGCTTGGGATTCTCTCCCTCTCTCTCTGCCCCTTTCCTGCTCATGTGTGCTCTTTCTCCCTCAGAATGAATAAATATTTAAACTCTTGAAACAAAAATATTTAAACTATATATAAATATAAACAATATACACTGAACTCATTTGTTATACAAGAAGTAAAACATACTGACATCTGCAACATACGCTGAAGTACAGCATAAAATTAAGATGGTTTAATGAACGGATAGAGATGGATAGATGGATACCTCATAAAACAATGCACGATAACTGTAGAATCTAGATGATGTATATATGGGTATTCACTGTATAATTCCTTCAACTCTTCTGTATTTCTGAATATTTTCATAATAAAATGTCGGGAACAAAATTTTAATTATGAGTTACTATGTAAATAATATGTACCCGGTCAGTAACGACAGGTGCTAAGTGATTAAGCGTCTGCTATGCGAGAAGCACTATGGTGGATACTCGCACACCTTACATCTAATGCCCACAGCGATCCTGCACGGCAAGTTTACCCCCATTTTCCAGCCTGGGGACCAATACACAAAAAGTCTAAGAAACTTGTCCTAGCCTCGGAGAGCTACTAGACGGTAAAGACAGGATTCTAAACCCAGGTCTGAGTCCATCGGGGCTCTTTCTGTTACATCACACTGCTGAAACAATAAATTTAAGAATCTGGCCCAATTAATTTTTTCATACTACTGTGGAATCCCGTGTTATTTTTTTTCTAAGAAGTTATTTTTAAGTAATCTCCACACCCAACATGGGGCCCAAACTCACAACCCTAAGATCAAGAGTGGCATGTCCGCCTGCCTCAGCCAGCCGGGCGCCCGTGTTACTGACTGGGAACAGAAGTCAGTGGGTTCACAGCAAGGGCTCTGGAAACCCACGGCACTGTCCTTCCACTGTAACGGGACTGGGCGTAACTCGGACGCTGCTACTCTGACCTCCTTTCGACAATATTAGGAATGTGTTTTATGATGCCAGACACGAATGCCAAAACCATGACACAATTTTCTCACACAAAATTCTTTACCTCATTTCTCGTTCTTCATGTTGAGCAATAAGGTTGCTATAAAAATTCTCCAGTGTCACTTTGGTCATTGTCACCCTTTCCTTTGTGTGATTACTCATGGATGAGCAAGGTGTGGAGCCTGTCATCGCCATGGCTGCTGGAAGCACAAAAAAGAAGAGGTATTAGTTTTGGAGTTAGAATCCACCAACTATGCCCTCTCCTACCCAACTGGTAGGAGAGTAAACTGGTACGCGTCTTCTGGAGGACAAACATGTCCTAACAAAAGCCAGACAAACAGAATACTTGGTGAAAATAAGTATATATTAATGTCCTCTGACCCAGAAATACCATCTCTAGGTATAAGGCCTAAAGAAATTGTCACACGTGCTCTTGAGGAGATTCGCACGAGGACGTGCCTTACGGGGATGTTTATTGTGCCATCGTTCGTGATACAGGAAGCTGAAGCCAATTCAGTAAGGAAATTAATAAAATGCTGTGGGTGCACACGAAGAAATAAACATGCAGTAGTTAGAAGCGAATCTATCTGTACCTAAAAGTGACATGAATATCTTTAAAACATGTTGTTTATTTAAAAAAGAAAGAGAACAAGATCGCAATACCAGAAGCGTAAATTAAGAATATGTAATATGGATACAATGTAATTCTTTGCCATCCAAGAATCTCCCTTAAAGAAATCAAAGACCCATAAGATTCATACACAAGGAGATTCAATGTAGCAGTGTAAGGACAAAGGAAAATTTGAAATAACTTGAATATCCAACAACAGAACTGATTAAATTATTCATTTATGTGTTTCCTAGAGAGGCACAGAATTATTTGAAATACATATCAAAATATTACCACAGGCTTAACTCTAGGCAGCAAGAACGCAATAGATCATTTTATTCTTGTTTGTGCTTTTCCATAATTTCTGTATTTTCTTCAAAGAACATGTACTATTACTATTAAACTACGAATAACTTTTTTTTATTTTTAAAAAAAAAATTTTTTTTATTTTTTTAACGTTTATTCAATTTTGAAAGACAGAATGTGAGCAGGGGAAAGTTAGAGAGAGAGGGAGACATGGAGCCTGAAAGAGGCTCCAGGCTCTGAGCTGTCAGCACAGAGCCCGACGCGGGGCTTGAACTTACAAACTGTACGATCATGACCTGAGCCAAAGTCAGACACTCAACCGACTGAGCCACCCAGGTGCCCCCAAATAACTTTTAAATTTGCCATTTCTACAGTTAAAAAAAACCCATGACTAAAATGCTCATTTATAGGTATTCATGTACTCTGACATGTCTTAGGATATTTGATAAATGCTTGCTGTCTACTTGGATTCACAAGTTAAAACAAGTAACTATGATAAAAACATTGTTACAAAGAAATAACCTCGATCACAATTTTAGTGATGGGAGAGAATCTTAAAAACATTTTTTTTACATATGAGAAAACTGATACCAACAAGGTTTAAACAGTTTATAGAACATTTTTTCCTAAATTCAAATTTCATACCGCCCCCTCCCCCAGATATGTTTGCCAGCCCATACGGTCACCCTTGGCCAGACCAATCACCAATCCGGACCTGCTCCGGCACTGGCGATAATGCTCAGTATTTTATCCTTCTCACGCCTTCCTCCAGCCTGCCTGCCTGCCCCTAAGCCTGTCCTTTCATCCCAATAGGAAGCAGAGTAAACAGCAGGAGGGGCCAGGGCCATTTTCAAAGACAGTACATTCTATGACAAGTTTCCTTCAGGTTTCCCCTTTAATACTTTGCAGCGTTTTAAACTGTCTCGTGGATTAAAGCTATTATGTCAACACTTACTATTACTAAGACAAGAGGTTTAACGTTAACCAATTTTATTAAAAGATATTCAGGGAAAATCAAGTAAAAGAATAATCCTTTCAGAGCAAAGAGATTCAAAATAAGGCTCTACTTCAAATGTGTTTTTTCGCGAAGTGCGTATATGATCAGGAATCACAAATTCAAGAAAGGAATGCAGCTCCACCTTGCTATGTTGTTACTATGTTATTTTTTATGGGGAAGTTTCTGCTAATACCAAACAAGGAAAACTCAAATGTTTTTAAGGACATCAGTAGAATTTTTCAAAAACCTCTGGTTTATGAAGCTTGGGTGTGGTTCCTTATTTGTCAGCCTGTACCCCCTCCGCCCACAATGAAAACCACATGCACTCTTAGTCTGGTGAAGAAATTTTGAAACCAGATTTAAAAACAAGTCTGAAGCAAGGGAGTGCTTCGGGCTCCTCCCTGGGCTGAACATTTCTGGAGTCGGATTTTTATAAATACACAGCTGTGGTTACATTGTAACAACGGAAATTATTTTAATATAGAAACGCAACTAGAGAGTGTTTAACATTTATTTATTTTTTGAGAGACATAGAGACAGAGTACGAGCAGGGGAAGGGCAGAGAGAGAGGGAGACACAGAATCCCAAGCAGGCTGCAGGCTCTGAGCTGTCAGCACAGAGCCTGATGTGGGGCTCGAACTCACAGACTGCGAGATCATGACCTGGGCCGAAGTTGGAGACTTAACTGACTGAGCCACCAGGCGCCCCTAGAGAGTGTTTAAATCTAAGACAAGCAGTACCTTCCGTATAATAGGTGGTTAATAAACAGAAATTGAGAAGTTAATGATTTTTCAGTTGTCAACAAAATTAAGGAACAAAATTATGTTTACGTGGATAGGTACATAAATACTAGGGTAGAGAAAGCTCTGACTCCTTTAAGTCACTGGCATGGATTCCTAAGCTTTGAAAAAGATCAACAGGAGATTAAGTGTACTCAAAGAAGATCAGAGAATAGGCTAACGAATTTTCTAGCAGAATGATTCTGCACCTTCACATACAGTCTCTAATGCAATAGCAGAGATTGCACTATCCTTCCCTTTGACCTTTCTTCAAACCCTCCTCCTCCTCCCCTTCCTCCACTCATAAAAGGATTAGCCTATTCTAATAACCTTTCATCAAAAGATACAATTACTATTGCCCTATAGCACCCTATGGGTTTACTGGGTCAACCGAGTACCTTTTATATGGCAAGGCTTTCCCTGAAGCTTTTGATAATTCGAGCCTTCGTGCCCTGACCTACTGGCTACTGTAGGTCCCATCCCTATGTGTTTCACTCTCTAACTGCAGAATTAGGGAATAGGTAGGTGAGAAATTCTTAAAAGTTTTATTATTTTTTTTTTTGAGAGAGAGAGAGAGACAAAATGTGCATGGGGGAGGGGCAGAGAAAGAGGGGGGACAGAGAATCCGAAGCAGGCTCTGAGCTGTCAGCACGGGGCCCGATGTGGGGCTCGAACCCATGGACCTCGAAATCAGGACCTGAGCCAAAGTCCAACGCTTAACCGACCAAGCCACCCAAGCGTCCCTTACAAGTTTTAAACAGTACTAATGGTACTGTCATCTCTACGAATACACCTTCTCTCACCAATTCTTTATTTTTCTGTGACTGACAATCCAGAATCTTCCATGTAGGCAAATGAACACAGAGGCTAAGACTATTCCTAAACAGTCATGTATCTTTGGGGCGTCTGAGTGGCTCAGTCAGTCAAGCCTCCAACTCTTGATCTCGGCTCAAGTCAGGACCTCACAGTTTGTAGGGGATTGAGCCCCACGTCTGGCTCTGTCCTGACAAGGCCTGCTTGGGATTCTTTCTCTCTCACTCTCAAAAATAAATAAAAATAACCTTTAGAAAAAGAAGAAGAAGAATCACACATCTTACTTTCTCCTCCAGAACGGTAAGCCACTGGGAAGCAAGCACGTAACTCATGGTACTTTTAATATCCTTCTCTCGTCTCATGCACAGTGCCATGCACTCAGTACGCACCTTATAAAAGATCTACTAAGAAAGCACTCATCTTTTATGACCGTCACTAGCAGCCGAGAATATGTATGTTTGATGGGATGGAGTTGGGATGTGAAATGGTTTTCTGTACAAAGTCGGAGGATCGAGCTCTGCTATCTAATGTTTTGGGGTAGAGAGAGGAGCCCATTATGGTGGTGATGTTCTACGTTTGGGGTAACCACATCTCCTGCCTGGCTAATTCTAATTCAGAGCCAAGGTGAGCTGAAACGGGAGAGGAAGCACAAGGTCTACCTCGCGCCAACCCTCGTCTGTACGTTTCAAAAACAAGTGTCTCTTTGTGTCTTTCAGTCGATTCAAAGTGCAACCGGGAGATCTGGTCTCTCTACTCGCTGTTCTACACACTTTCTGACACGGACTTTCCTCTAAGTCCTTATCGACTTTTCTTTTCCACTGTTCAAAAAAAAAAAAAAAAATCTTCACTCAATTTTCCTGTGATTTTAAGAGTATCTGAAGCTCGGGACCCGAAGACTAACCGCGGGGAAGGGAGCAGCCGCAAAGGAACCACACCCCAAGGTGGGCTTTCCACCTCTCTGCCTCACACAACAGCTCTTAGGTTCTTAGCCCCCAGAAAAAAGGAAAAGAAGGTGGAAACTGGGCAACGGCTGAGGTCCCAGAGAAGCCTGAGCCGTTGCAACGAGCAGACAAAGCTGGCAACGTGGAAAAGAGACGAGGGCCCGGCTCCCCGCCCCAACGGCACAAAAAGAAGGAAAGAAAGAAAGAAAGAATGGGGTGGGGAGGCTGGGACTGGGAAAGTGGGGGGACGACCGACAGGGGAGCCTCCGAAACCGAGAGGAGGGGGACTGTCAGGAGGCTGAGGACAGCGGCCGAGGGGCAGACAGGACAGGACGGGGAGGGAGAACCCCGAAAAGAGTCGGGGGGAGATGAGAGGGAAAGCCTGGGATGGCCTGAAGGCAGCGGCCGCGAGACACTCACCAGAGCCCCGGGGGAGGCAGGGCTGGGGGCGGCGGCCAGCCGCGGACGCCGGCGCGGCCAGCGAGCTCTCTCGACGGGCGAACGGGCGAAGCCCCAGCGGCAGCACCCAGCCGACCAGAGGAGAGGAGCAGACGCCTAAAGGGGCTCTGAAGTCCGAGCCGAGGGGCGGTTGCGGCCGAGGACAACAGGAAGCGCTCCAACTGCCGGAAAAGACGGCAGCGCGAAGGGGCCAAGGCAGCCGAGTCCCCCGCCGCGTAGTGGGGCAGGCGCGGCGGGCAAGAGCCGACACTGCGCAAGCGTGACTTCCTAGAGACGCGGCGGGGATTTCGGGACTGCGCGTGCGCGGCCCCGCAGCTCGCAGTCTCCCGCCTTACCTGAGCGCGAGCGGGGTGTGGAGCGCGGAAGTATGAGATGTGGAGCGACTTCGGGGTGAGCTAGGCTGGGCCCCGGGGGGAGAGGCTCCGTTGGCTTCTGGTTTCTTTGTTTGCTTTATTTTGAAATAACTGTAGACTTTCAAAAAGCTGTAAAATTAATACAAGGAAGTCTCGTATACCCGTCACCCACCCAGCTTCCCCTCACCGTCTTACGTAACTGTTACATTATCAAAACCAGGAAATTGACATTGGCACGATACGACTGACCAGACCAATGCAATTGACTAGATTGCAGACCTTGCTCAGATTTAACCATTTTCCCAGGCACTCCTTTGTGCGTCCGTGTGTGCTTGCGTGTTCACCTTTATTTGTAGCTCTATTAAATTTTAACACTTGTGTAGTCGTCATCCCCCACCTTCCCTTGATTTCCAACCATCGTAGCAACAAGACGGGTTACAGCCCTTGGCCCCATCTTACTCTTCCTTGAGAGTACCTTCCTTACCTAGGATCTGGTGAGCTCTCGTAACACCAGGCTGTCAGGAGGCATCCCAGGGTGCACAGAAGAACCTGCTTTGCAAAGCTACCCAACCACTTGATCTGTACCATCCTTTGGGGTAGAGGTCCCAAGCCTTTGGGCACTCATTCGTTCCTTTAGAATGGAGCACAGTGCTCTTGATCAGAAAGTGGGAGGCTCCTGGAAACAAAGATAAGAAAGACCTCGTGCCTGCCTGCCTTCAAAAAGACCATCTAGGAAGCAAAATGTGCCAGTATGGCGTCTCACTCTTGAGTAATTGTAAGACCACAGAGCTTGGTTTTACCAACTTCAGGCTTGGGGTCCTGGGCTTCGTTTCCTTAATGGTCTTGAAAACATAGGCATTCCTTAACTGCTTTCATCTTCCTAGACTTCACAGCCCAGTTTCCTTTTGTCTAGCCTCATAAAACCACTTCATCCTTCATTCTCTCTGCCCAAAGGCCCTTCTCCCCCAATGCCTTTTGTCAAAATCCTGTCCCTCCTTATGGACTTAATAACAGTGCAAGATGTTTGCATACTGCTTTTCACTTTAGAAACCCCATTCACTCATTTAATCCAGTTCATGCTCACAAATCTTTGGCACGTCACATAGGATGAGTTTTTACACATAAAGTGTAAACACATGAAGAGTTACACTCAGAGAAGCAAAGTCACTTGCCTGAATTGTCACAGCTAGTAGAGCAAGCAGCAAAGGAAGGAACCCCATTTCCTGATTGCAAATCCAATATTCTTTCTGCTTTCCCTTTTCCCCAGCTCAAACCCTATCTTTTCCTTGGAGCCTTCCCAGTTTCACAAGAGGTATTTTCTCCTCTATTCTCTAGAGTTCTGTATTGATTTATCTGTACCCTAACTCTAATAAATACTAAGGTTTTCCTCAGGACAGCTCAGCCAGAATATGCTGCTCTCATAGACTCACTTGTGGCCAGGAAGTAGGCACAAAACCTAACTGCCACCAGTCACTTATACCCACCCCAGACCGAGTGCGATCTGACCCTACAACCCGCAGAATTGGGCCTTACTTACCTCGCTCTAATACTGGTGTCGTTGGATCCTGCCTTTATTTTAAATGCCGATATTTTATTCACCATGCATTTTTTGCATTAATTGTTATTTTTTAAATATTGTATTAAAATATTATCTAGGGCCTCCTGGGTGGCTCAGTCAATTAAGCGTCCAACTTCAGCTCAGGTCATGATCTCACGGTTCACAAGTTCGAGCCCCGTGTCAGGCTCTGTACTGACAGCTCAGAGCCTGGAGCCTGCTTCAAAATCTGTGTCTACCTCTCTCTCTCTCTGCTCCTCCTCTGCTCACGCTCTGTCTCTGTCTCTCTTTCTCTCTCAAAAATCAATAAACATTTTTTAAAAGATTTAAAAAATATACTTTCTTGGGAGGCATCTGGGTGGCACAGTTGGTTAAGCATCTGACTCTGGACTTCGTTTCAGGCCGTGATCTCACAGTTGGTGAGTTCAAGCCCCACTTCGGGCTCTGCACTGACAGCACAGACACTGTTCAGGGTTCTCTTTCTCTCCCTCTCTCTCTGCCCCTCCCCTGCTCAGACTCTCCCTCCCCCATGGCCAGCTTGTCTGCCATTCATCAGTGGAGTTCCCCTCCAAGACCCACGCCTGGTGCTCCCACTCATGTTGCTGTGGCAAGAGACCACCTCGGTTTTCTTGTAAAGATTTTATTTTTAAGGAGTCTCTACACCCAAAGGGGAGGGCTTGAACTTACAACCCCAAGGTCAAGAGTTGCATGCTCCACCAACTGAGCCAGCCAAGAGAACCCGAGATTCACAGTTTTAGAACAGATTTCTTTAAAAACTCTTGGAAAACCAACAACCTGTTAGTATACTAAGTCATTCTTCAACCCTATGGGACTTGAGTTACTTGGCACCAATATTAGCATTTTTCAAGTAAGCTCTATGCCCAAAGCCCAAAGTGGGGGCTGGCAGTTACAACCCCGAGATCAAGAGTTCCATGCTCCGCCACCTGAGGTAGCCAGGCACCCCAAATATTAACACTCTATGTCTTACTCTTTTCCCCGGTTCCAGACCCACTAGCCTTTTCCTTCTCTAAACACTGCCCCAAATTCTTCTTTGGCCCAAGGAAATCACCTGTTTCTCATCCACAGGCCCACCTGCCATGGCTTCACTGGCTGAAACTCATCCTCTTGTCAAAGACCACAGCGGCCGCCTGGGTGGCTCAGTTGGTTAAGTGTCTGACCTCGGTTCAGGTCGTGATCTCACAGTTTGTGGGTTCTAGCCCCGTGTCGGGCTCTGTGCTGAGAGTTCAGAGCCTGGAGCCTGCTTCCGATTCTGTGTCTCCCTCTCTCTACCCCTCCCCTGCTCACGCTAGGTCTCTCTCTGCCTCTCAACAGGCATCTTACCCCTGGCAGTGTGTGTCTCACCCACTGGGACAATGACATCAATTGCCTCTGGATATTCCTTCCATAAGAAGACAGGAACTGTTCTTGGTGCCTGCTAGCCCAGTGTTGCTCCAACTTTAACAGGCATACATACTCGGATTTAGAAGGTCTGGGCGGAATTGAGATTTTGCATGTCTTTTTTCTTTTAATGTTGATGTGTTTATTTTTGAGAGAGAGATGGGAAAGCGTGAGAGAGAGAGCACACAAGAGGAGGAGGGGCAGAGAGACACAAACGCAGAATCTAAAGCAGGCTCCAGGCTCTGAGCTGCCAGCGCGGAGCCCGACGTGGGGCTCGAACCATGAGATCATGACCCAAGCTGAAGTCAGACACTTAAGTGACTGAGCCGCCCAGGCGCCCCTGAGATTCTGCATTTCAAACAGGCCCCCAGGTGATGCTAATGCTGATGGTCCATGTACCACACTCGGGGTAGGAAGGAACTGGAACATATACCTGAGTGAAAAATAAGAGAGGGAAAGTGCCTATGATCCAGCGGCCCTAGGTCCCAACCGTGACCAGATTCCGGTGAGGCTAGTGAAGCATCTAGAGCACATTGAAGGAGGCTCTCAAGTTCAGGGGCAGCACCTGCACTGCATGACCCCGAGTGAGTGCCTCCTTATACTGCATATACAAGGCACCTCATTCGCCCACCCTAGTCCCGGCCCTAGTCACTACCAAGTCACATTTGGGTGGGTATCCCTACAGACTACTTTCAATTTTTTAATAAAGTTCATCCATTCATTTTGAGAGAGAGAGAAAGAGAGAGAGGGAGAGAGAGAGAGAGAGAATCTGCACCATCAGTGCAGAGTCTGACACGGACCCAAACCCACGAACCATGAAATCATGACCTGAGCCAAAGCAAGATGCTTAACCAACTGAGCCACCCAAGCACCCCCAGACTACATTCTAATATACATATAAACGAATGGGGATCATATGGTATATATTATATGTAATTATACCTACAATATTACACATACAGTATTATACTTTTCATATTTGTTCATTTATATCTAAGTCATTATATTTTGAAAACCTCAAGCTCTGACAATTTAATCTCAAATTCATTTATTAATCCTGTTCCTCTAAAACATATGTTGTTGCTTTCTCTGAGTGGAGCAATTATGACTGACTATTATTTTCTTCTTTATACTTTTCTGTACTTTCCAAATTTTCCACATTGCACCCGCATAACTTTTCATCTATTTTTATCAAATCAGTACACAGATAGACTTGGGGGGAGGGGAGAACGATCTAGAAGATTTATAATGATAAACGGCTCTTCCTTACCCCATCCACTCCAACAGATTCACTCAGCAGAAGCAGCTGCTTTCAACGCTTAGTTGTTTCTTCTGCTATTTACCTTCTTGTTTCTAAATAACATCGCTATTTCTTAAATTTTCAGTCTTAGATATTATTTTTTAATTTCCTCAGTGAAAATGAGGATGGAACTCACAACACAACTTCCACAAAGCTTCCACTACTGCTGTTCTCCTTAAATCAATATTAAGTGTTTACAACTGTACTGAGCAAGGCAGAATAATTACTCTGCCTTCTCATACCACTTTTTGTTTTCCCTAAAGTTAACAATTGCCTTGGGTTTTTTTTTTTCCCTTTCACAGTTTTGTTTTAAAATATCTATCACATGGGGGCACCTGTGTGGCTAAGTTAGTTAAGCTCTCGATTTCAGTTCAGGTCATCATCTTGCAGTTCGTGAGATTGAGCCTCAAATGGGACTCCGGGGCTCTATGCTGTTAGCTTGGAACTCTCTCTCCCCTCCCCTGCTCACACATGTGCTCACTCTTTCTCTCTCTCTCTCTCTCAAAAATAAATAAATAAATAAACATTAAAAAATAAAAATAAAAGATCTATCACTGACTTATCTGCAAGCTGTAAACTGGAAAACTTTTCTCAGATTATGGTCAAACTCGCAGTCTATCTGCTCCATTTCTTTTCATTCTTGGAGTCCTCTGTGTTAGTTGGGGTTCTCCAGAGTAACAGAAGGAATGGGATAGAGAGATTTGTTTTAAGGAACTGGCTCACGTGATTGTGGGGGCTGGCAAGTCTTAAATTGGTAGAGCAGGCTGGCAGGCAGGAAACCCAGGCAGGAGTTGATATTCCGGACTTGAGTCTGAAATCCACAGGGTAGGCCAGCAGACTGGAAACCCGGGGCAGAATTTCTATGTTGTCATCTTCAGGCAAAATTGCTCCTTCCTTGGGACACGTCACCCTATGCTTCTAAGGCCTTCAACTGATTGGATGAGACCCACCTACCTTATAGAAGGTAATCTTCTTGATTTAAAGTGAAGGGATAATGAACGTTAATCATATCTAAAATATACCTTCACAGGGGTACCTGGGTGACTCGGTCAGTTAAGGTCTGACTTCAGCTAGAGTCATGATCTCACGGTTTGTGGGTTCAAGCCCGCGTTGGGCTCCGTGCTGACAGCTCGGAGCCTGGAGCCTGCTTCAGATTCTGTGTCTCCCTCTCTCTCTGCCCATCCCCCGCTCACACGCTGTCTCTCTCTCTCTCTCTCTCTCTCTCTCTCTCTTTCTCTCAAAACTAAACATTAAAAAAAATTTTTTAATATACCTTCACAGCAACATCCAGACTAGTGTTTGACCAAACTGAACACCACAGCCTCACCAAGTTGACACATAAAATGAACCATCCTCCTAAGTCAGGTTAGGAGGTGAGGTGAGGTTACTGTGGTTTTGTTTTCTCATCGGTGTTCCCTTCCCACCAATTTCATAGCCACCCCCCCCTTTAAATGTCAACCGTAATATTTAAATATTGGGAGAGTCAGCACCTCCTCTACCCCCATCCAGCCGCCTTCTCATCTCCATTTCTTTTCCACTGTCCTGGGAGAGCGGAAGGCACAGTGCTGAGCTCACACAGCATAGACTCCTGTGGTAACTGCCAATAACCATGTCTCGCCAGGAGACTGCACCCACAGTCCTCCAGGAAGCATTAGTATAACTGATTAGGTCTGCCTTAGCTGTCTGACTAGTCTTTTTGATCCTTCATGCTTAGACAGCAATCCTGAAAACCTCAAAGTAAAGAAGGAACTAAATGCAAAAGTAGCTTTTTGTATCATTTCTTGGTTTCAGACTCACAGGTAGGTCAACACGGAGTACGTTTTGCCTGCTTCGAGATTTTTATGGTCTTCAAACTGCTTGATGATGGAGCCAAAATAATTGAGAAGTCTTCAGAAATACAGATCTTCTGCTCAACATCACTCATCATCAGGGAAATACAAATCAAAACCACAGTGACATATCACCTCACACCTGTCAGAATGGCTAACATTAACTCCGGCAACAACAGATGTTGGCGAGGATGCGGAGAAAGAGGATCTCCTTTGCACTGCTGGTGGGAATGCAAACTGGTACAGCCACTCTGGAAAACAGTATGGAGCTTCCTCAAAAAGTTAGAAATAGAACTACCCTACAACCCAGCCATTACGATACTCGGTATTTATCCAAGGAATACAGGTGTGCTGTTTCAAAGGGGCACATGCACCACGATAGCAGCGCTATCAACAATAGCCAAAGTATGGAAAGAGCCCAAATGTCCATTGACGGATGAATGGATAAAGTTGTGGTATATATATACAATGGCGTATTACTCGGCAATCAGAAAGAATGAAATCTTGCCATTTGCAACTACGTGGTTGGAAATAGAGGATATTCACGCTAAGCAAAATTAGTCAGAGAAAGACAAATATATGATTTCACTCATATGAGGACTTTAAGACACAGAACAGATGAACATAAGGGATGGGAAGCAAAAATAATACAAAAACAGGGAGGAGGACAAAACATAAGAGACTCTTAAATACGGAGAACAAACAGAGGGTTGCTGGAGGGGTTGTGGGAGGGGGAATGGGCTAACGGGATAGGGGCATTAAGGAATCTACTCTTGAAATCATCGTTGCACTATATGCTAACTAACTTGGATGTAAATTAAAATATAAGCTATTTTTTAAAAATAGAAATACAGATTTTAAAGTAATTTTTTCCAAATAACTATGCACATGCATGAGTGTGTGTGTGTGTGTGTGTGCGCGCGCGTGCGTGTGTCCTCATGAGTCAGCGTTTCTCTGGGAGTTGAGGGTGCAAACTCTCAAAACCAAATGAAGGCTCTAAAGCACCCAAATGATGCATACACTTTTCCCACCTACCCGTTTGGTCGTGAAAATATTAGAAGGGAGGAAGTTCTACAAACCTTACGGAGCTAGGAGAGAAAGAGAACAGTAATTGCTGACCAAAAAGAGGGATGCAAACAAGTTCCCCGAAGCAAAACTGAATCAAAACCAGATGTGAAAGGGATGTCACCGACCTCCCTGTGCCTAGATGGGGACCTTCCTGCGAAACAAAGGAGTTCCCGAGGCTCCCACTGTTGAAAGATTTTCTTTGAACCGGTGGGGTGGAGAGCTGCGAGAATCACAAGACTCTCAAGCTCCCTGAGGAATGTACTAAACCTTCCCATCTTCGCAGAGGCCCCAGAACTGTCCCAACTGCCAGCTGATAGCTGATCTCATAAGTTCCCGAAAAATGTAGGCGTGTGAATGCCATTTGTTCCAAATAGAGGAGAGGACATGCCAAAGTGTTCTGTTTCCATATGCTGGAAGCACGCTGGGTGAAGTAAAATGATGTGTGTTGCCTTATGGCAGGCCTTCTCAGGACCTTTACTGGCATTGCGACTCTCCGTCAGGAACGTTTATTATACAAGATGCCATAAACGTATCTGATGTCTCATAGAGCATTAGTTAACATTTCCCTAAACTGACGCTCGGAGGAACACAGATCTAGATAGTTGCCATCAGGGTGTGGGCGTGTGGTTATAGGAGAGAGAGGCCAAGATCACTCACTAGTTCTTGTGTAGCTTCTGATCAAAGGAAAGGAGCAAAAGATCCAACAGACCCTTACTACCTCCTGGCTTTGAAATACGATCTCATAAATTCCCCTTTCCGTTCCAAATTGCGAATAACGGTTTCGAAACCCAATATCCAAGCTAAAAGAGAACCTAGAGATCAATTCATCCTTCCAGTGTACAAATGCGAAACAGCCCAGTAGATTGGACCTGCGTTGCCCACAGTCACAGGGACATTGAATTGCAAAGTTCCAGGAGAGCCGGGTTTCTTGACTTCGTGTACACCGATCTTTCTCCTCCCCTCCGGTGCCTTTCCTTACGACTAAACCCGCAAACTGGCAACGGGCTATTATTGCACAATTTTGACAAATCTGCCTACTTCTTGTCAAAAATGAGATCTAAGCCAGCGGATGGCCCGTACTATCTCAAACAAATCGCAATGTGATAAAACAATTCAGACAGTCACATTCATTGTCATTTGAAGCGGCAGGATTTGACCTGCTGTTTCAACGTCAGATTCTTCATTTATCTCTGAGGCCAGAGCTTCATGGTATCTTCCTTGAAAACTGAAATGTTTTTAATATTCATTTTTAATATTTATTTATTTATTTTTGAGAGAGAGAGAGAGCACGCGTGCATGAGTGGGTGAGGGAAAGAGAGAATCCCAAGCAGGCTCTTGCCAGCACAGAGCCCAACACGGGGCTCAAACCCATGAACAGTGAGATCATAACCCCAGCAGAAATCAACAGTCGGGCGCTTAATTGCTGGTGTCACCCAGGTGCCCCTGAAAACTGAATTTTTAAGTCATGTAGATGTCGTGGCCTATCTCTCCTTATACAGTGCTGTTGTTGTTGTTGTTTTTTTTTAACATTTATTTATTTGAGAGAGAGAGACAGAGGCAGAGAGAGAGGGAGAGAGAGAATCCCAAACAGGCCGTGCTGTCAGCTAAGGGCCTGACTCGGGGCTGAAACCGATGAACCTGATATTGACCTGAGCCGAAATCAAGAGTCAGCCACTTACCTGACTAAGCCACCCGGGCGCCCCTCTCCTCATAAAGTTTTAAAGCAGGGTTCTATTGCTCATAAAATAGATCAAGGATTATATAAGATTCACAATGAAAATCTCACTCCTACCTCTGTCTCCCTCCCTCCCACTTCTCACCTTCCATTTTCACACAGTTAGCCATTGATGTTGGCGTTTTGTATTTCCTTCCAGAGTCCTTTTTAAAAATTTTTTAAATTTATTTATTTACTTATTTATTTTTGGTAATCTCCATACCCAACAATGGGGCTCAAACACATGACCCCGAGGGGCGCCTGGGTGGGCTCAGTCCGTTGAGCGGTTGAGCGTCTGACTTTGGCTCAGGTCACGATCTCACGGTTCATGAGTTCGAGCCCCGTTGTCCGGCTCTGTGGTGACAACTCGGTATCCTGGAGCCTGCTTCTGATTCTGTGTCTCCTTCTCTCTCTGCCACTCCCCTGCTCGTGCTCTGTCTCTCAAAAATAAGTGTTAAAAAATTTTTTTTTTTTAACTCAGGACCCCAAGATCAGAGCTCATGCTCCTCCAACGGAGCCAGCCAGGTGCCCCTCCCTCCAGGGTTCTTTGTGCACATTTGCATATAGAGCCATTTTTCTCCCTTATTAACACAAACGGCATGATCTCTTTATTAGGCAAGTCTTTCCCCTTCAGGCTTTAGTGTCCCCACGTATAAAGAAAGGATACTGTACCTGCTCCTTCCACCCGCTGCCCTGATCTTGTCAGAGGCCGGGCATGCGTTGAGCCCCCAGCTCCTCACCCTGCTTCTCTTGACAATGTTTGGCCTTTCGGAAAGTCACGCTTGCATGGCTGGTTTTGTCAGTGACCTCAAATTTAGAACACTCAGGGTGTGGTTTGTAGGCTCTGGTATTTCGTGCTTTAAGAAAATCCAGGACACAAATGTCAACATTTCCAAAGCAAATGAGGGAGTGGTTGCTTGTCCTACACATGAGCCTTGCAAAATGATTCACCAAGGCATCTTTTGTGTATTTATGTATATTTTATTTATTAAATAAATAATACTTATACTTAGTACAAAATGCAAAGGAGCATACAATGAGCGTGCCCCACTTTCATCCCTGGTGACCAAGCCCTCCCCGCTGGGGGCCAGCTTTGTCCTCAGTTTCTTGTTTCCATAGTTTTTGCATATGCAAACATATCCATATATACCCTTTTTTTGAAAATAGCATTCTATTTTGTGTGTGTGTGAGCTCTCTGCTCAATGTGGGGTTTGAACTCACGACCCCAAGATCAAGAGTCACAGGCTCTACCGACTGAGCCAGCGGGGGGCCCTGAAAATAGCATTCTAAACACACTATTTCGCACCTTGTACTTTTCACTAAAGAAAACCATCTTGGTGGGGCGCCTGGGTGGCTCAGTCGGCGAAGCCTCCGGCTTCAGCTCAGGTCATGATCTCGCAATTTGTGGGTGGGCTCGAACAGCTGAGAGCCTGGAGCCTCCTTCAGATTCTGCACCTCTCTCTCTCTCTCTCTCTCTCTCTCTCTCTCTCTCTCTCTCTGCCCCTCCCCCCCATGCTCTGTCTCTCTCTCAAAAATAAACATTACAAATTAAAAAAAAAAAAGAACACCATCTTGGAAATCCCTTTTTTTTTTTCCTTTTTAAAAATGCTTTTCTTTATTTTTAAGAGAGAGAATGCGCACACGTGCACATTAGCAGGGTTAGGGGCAGAGCGAGAGGGAGAGAGAGAACCCTCAGCAGGCTCTGCACTGTGTAGAGGAGCCTGACACGGGGCTCCAACTCGCGACCTTGGGATCACGAGCTGAGCTGAAATCAACAGTCAGATGCTTAACCTACTGAGCACCCAGGTGCCCCAGAAATCCTTTCATATCGGGGCAAGTAAAAGCGCCTCATTTTTTTAGGGTTATGTAATGTTTCAATGACAGCTATGCCCAAATGAATTAATCTAAAAGGGGTTCTTGTCGGTAGCGAACTCTATGATCCCGCTGGCCATCTGGTTGCATCTCCGAAGTCCTGGCTTCAGCCGTCCTCTGTTGTAGGAGCCAGATTATCTCAAGGCACTCTCCTCTGTGCACCACACACGATCAGAGCCGGCATCGGCACCTCCAGGCCGACGCGTGCCAGACACAAACTCACAAGTGTTCTCACCTCCTAACTCTTTGGTTGCATCTCAGATTGCTTCCAGACCCCCAAAGCTTAATCTTCTTGATTTTGATTTTGATTTTCTCAGAAGGGGGAGGAGGGAGCGACAGAGGGAGAGAGAGAGAATCTGAAGCAGGTGCTATGCTCGGCACGGAGCCCAACGCAGGGCTTGACCCCGCCACCCCGGGATCATGACCCGAACTGGAATCAAGAGCTGGACACTCAACCTCCTGAGCCACCCAGCTGCCCTCTTCCTAATTTTTAGAGTAAGTTTTCACCTCTGCCTTATTGTTAGAATAAGTTTTTCTCCCTCTGTCTCCCTCTGTCTTCCACTCTCTCTCTCTCCTTCCTCCTTCCTCATTACTGAAAGTGAACACTGATGTAGCTTTTTTTTTTAAGCACCTAGGTTTTAAAACCCCCTTCTTTGTCCAAAGCGCTAACTAACTCCCATAGGGAGCACTGGCAGCTCCTCCCCTGGGAGGCTCCCAGCTCTGCCCTCACGACAATAAACCTCCTCTCCCACCATCCTTGCTATAAGAAGAGGAAAAACCTTGATCGGACACAGGGGATCCTCATCTCCCAGCCCTCAGTGGAGCCCAATGGGCCCAGGCAGCCTTGGGAGCCTTGTCCTCCATTCACCACAGGAGATATACAAATACTATTGTTTTTTTTTTTTTTTAACATCTACTTATTTTTTTTGAGAGACATAGAGACAGAGCATGAGCAGGGGAAGGGCAGAGAGAGAGGGAGACACAGAATCCGAAGCAGGCCCCAGGCTCTGATGAGCCATCAGCACAGAGCCCGACGCGGGGCTCGAACTCACAGATCATGACCTGAGCCGAAGTCGGTCGCTCAACCAACTGAGCCACCCAGGCGCCCCTATTATTGTGTTTTAAGGTGGGATCATGAGGATGGTTGAGGAGCCCTGAGGCGCCCTTTGGGAGGAAACGCTGTCCATAGCGGAGGTTGGCACATGGTGTGTCCTCGTGAACATGACTGATTGATTAGTTGGTTGAATAATATAATGGGAACTTGATAAAGAGTGGGCACTACGATCATTGTTATAACTTCTCACTGTGTTGTTGTTGTGGTTGTCGCTGCTGCTAGCCCAAAGAAAGGAGATATGACCCCCCCATTTTATAATCCGAATCCTAGTTGACCTCTTGTTTCGCTTACTCAAAATATTCACTTGCCTTAGGTCTGTGACATGACATTCCCCTTTTCTTCCCGTCTCTGCGTCTCCTCTGCCGATTCTTCCTCTTCTGGGCCTTTAGATGTTGGAGTTCTGCCAAGCTCGGCTCTTTGTCCTCTTCTCTCTCCCTGAGCCACGTCGACGTCTCCTGGGCGAACTGTGTTCTGATGAACCCCAGACTGGGGTTTTCAGCCCACAGCCCTTCTCTGAGCCCCACACCCATGAATCAGAGCGCATCTCCCTCAGCTCTTCTGGAACTGACCTAGATGAAGCGTCTGCCACCTAGAGGAGTGAGGACTCACACTCGGAATCAAAGCACCGAAAGAGAAGGGGGTTTTGTGTGCATCTGGAATGGGTACCGGCGCTCCTAGCTGTTTCAAATCTTTTCCACCTTCTTCAGTTCTTTGATTTTACCAACCTCCCCGCCCACCGACACACCCCAGATTCTACCACTTCCCGCTTCCCAGAGAACACCAGACAGACAGTTCCCTCGCCTGCTGCCACCAAATCTACAGACATCTGCACCCTCAGGCATTTCTCCTCCTGGTCAGGCTGAGTTCCTACGTGGGCTTTGGTTTGCGTCACTTCTAGTTCCTCAAGGGTCCTCTGTTACTGGGTGTCCACCCTCCCTATCCACTCTCCCTTACCCGCTCTTGTTGCTACTTCCTAGCAATGTTGATGCATATTCAAAGGCTCCCCGACTTAAAGTCCTCTTAGGGGCGCTTGGGTGGCTCAGTCCACGAAGCGGCTGACTTGGTTTCGGCTCAGGTCATGATGTCGCGGTTCACGAGTTCGAGCCGCATGTTGGGCTCTGCGCTGATATTCTCTCTCCTTCTCTTTCTACCCCCTTCCCCTGCTCGTGCTCTCTCTCAAAATAAACTAAAAAAATTAAAACTAAAAAAAAAAGCTTTAAAAGCCCCTCCCTTTGACCCCATCTCTGCCTCCTACCTACTCTGCCTTACCATCCCTTTCCCAGCCAAATTTCGTGAGTTGTCTCTGTTTACCGTCTTTCTTTCTCTACCTCCCACATGTCTCAGGCTCCTGCAATTTTGCTTTCATCCCGCAATCTGCTGAGACTGTCCTCGACGAAATCAACGCCAGCGTCTTCTGTATTCTTTAAATCCAATGGTCTTCACGTTGCTTGAGCTCTCTGGCCGACTTCACCAGCACCAGCCCGTCCCTTCTCCTTGTTCCATCGTTCTTTTCCTTAGGACAACATTTCAGAAATGGCTCTGCGTGGCTCCCCCGGTAAATGCCAGCCCGGGGACCAGATTCGCCTTCTGCCTTCGCAAACACCTAGTTATCTCTAACTCACCCTCAGGTCTCCGCACAAGGCAGAGGTCTTCCCCCTCCCCCCAGACCTGTCCGCACAGTTTCCTGTTGTGCCAGAGTAGCAATGATCACAGATTGCAATTAGATGCCTTAGGCTCATTCTATACCCCACCCCCCAGATTTTCCCCTGAGTTGATTCTAATTTCCAGGGACTACTGTGGGTGCGAGGCACAGGGGAGGGTGGCTTTCTGCTCCTGTATGTCACCTGTTGTGCTGTCCAGGTGAAAAGTACCAATGGCTCTCAGTCCTCGTGAATGCTAGCTTATTTTATTTTAATGTTTATTTTCGAGACAGAGAAAGAGACAGCGCAAGCAGGGGAAAGG
Source organism: Paguma larvata (assembly GCA_030068075.1). NCBI lineage: Eukaryota > Metazoa > Chordata > Mammalia > Carnivora > Viverridae > Paguma > Paguma larvata. The sequence continues at coordinate 36,022,520 of CM057829.1, forward strand.
CAGAGAGACACAGACACAGAATCTGAAGCAGGCTCCAGGCTCTGAGCTGTCAGCACAGAGCCCGACTCGGGGCTCAAACTCACAGAGCGCAAGATCATGACCTGAGCCGAAGTCGGATGCTTAACCGACTGAGCCACCCAGGCGCCCCAGTGAATGCTCGTTTAAAAGGATCTGAATACTCACCTTCATTCTCCTTACATGTTTAATTTTGCTCCCTATGTTTTTCCAGACCTTGTCCGAAGCAATCATTGGATATGATTGAAGCGTCAGTCCCCAAGTGGCCTGATGGCGGCCACGTGGTCTCTTTGTAGGAAATTCGCCTAACAACCACTGAAGCCAACAGAACAATTCTAGCAGGTCACTCCCCTCATCCTTGTTCCTAACCCCGACCCCAGAAGGCCCGGTCCAGTTGTAGGGAACACAGAACAGGGCCTGGAATCCACAAACTTCTGAATCCTCCACTCACCGTCCCCTCAGTCGGGGTCCCTGATCTCATGTAGAGGTCAAGGAGACTTCCAGACCTGGGATGTTGACTTTTCACACGAGTCTTTTCTGTTTCCCACAGGGTCCTGGCCGCAAAGTCAAGAAAAGACTCTTGGGGTGCCTGGGTGGCTCAGTTGGTTAAGCGGCCGACTTCGGCTCAGGTCATGATCTCACGGTCTGTGAGTTCGAGCCCCGCGTCGGGCTCTGTGCTTACAGCTCAGAGCCTGGAGCCTGCTTCGGATTCTGTATCTCCCTCTCTTTCTGCCCTTCTCCTGCTCATGCTCTGTCTCTATGTCTCTCAAAAATAAATAAACGTTAAAAAAATTTAAAAAAAAAAAAAAAAAAAAAAAAAAAAAGAAAAGACTCTTCTCGGGGCACCAGGGTGGCTCAGTCAGTTACGTGTTCAACTATCGGTTTCGGCTCAGGTCATGATCTCAGTTTTGTGGGTTCGAGCCCTGAATCGGACTCTGTGCTGACAGTGCAGAGCCTGCTTGAGATTCTCTCTCTCTCTCTTTCTCTCTCTCTCTCCCTCTCTCTGCCCCTCCCCCACTCATGCTGTCTCTCTCTCTCTCAAAATAAATAAACTTTAAAAATTAAAAGACTCCTCTTTTAGCTGGGCCCACCCTTGCCTGAGTTGAGACAACATTTAGTTCACCAAATGGGGGAACAGGCCATGCAGAAAAGAAAATCCTGGGGACACCGGCCATCAGCTGATCTTCCAAAGTAGCCTCTTGCCACAGTAGTGTGGATATTGAGAAGCCGGGGAAATACAGATTTGGAGATAAGAGATGAATCCAGAACTTCCGGATGGCTTTAGTCGATAAACACAGATAGGGCAGAAAGAAAAAGAAGGGATGTTTGATCGTCAGCGTTACTCAGAGAAATTTCTGGAGCAAAATGTGAAGACTTTGTGCTTGTTGAATTACTGAGGGTCTGAGTCATTTGTGAATATTAGGGAAAATAAAACATGTGCTTGTGCCTAAGTGTAGCAAGCAGGAAAGTTAATCATCACCCACACGTCTCCCCTTAATTATCTAATTAATCTAAATACCTCCTACCATCTCTTGACCTTTGTCTTCCCACACACCCCGTTTATTGTGTATGACCTAAATGAATCGGCAGGATCGCCCCAGACAAAAAAACCCCCACAGAGAACCAGGAGAAGCCACGTGTTTGAGAAAGACCCCCGTCCTCTCTTCAAGTAACTCTGTATTAACACTTGTCTTTTTTTTCTGTTTTAAGAATCTCAAACTTTGGGCGGAGAATGTCAGATGCAAGTCGAAGGCAAAGTGACCTCGTGCTTTTTCTTCAAAGCCTGCTGGCTCTCCAGGGGCAGGAGGCCCACTCCAGAGGCCTCTGGCTTTGTGCTAACCCTTCACGGCAGTGGAACAACAAAGCACAAAGGGTCCGCCTGCGGCTGGCTAAACCTTGACAGAGGCCAAGACGGGGCCCGTCCAGCTGCCTCTCTCTCAACACCAAAATGCACCTCGAAATCTGCCTCTCTTTGGCTGATTAAGACTTTAAATGTTTATTAATATCTTTTCTTCTTGTTGACATCCACACAGTGGAAACCTGGCCTTTGGGGGCCCCTGCGGACGACTTTTTCCCATGATTCTCTCGCCGCCTTTGTTTTCAGATGCTTTGTTTTTGTGCTCACTTAGGCTTCTCTTTGGAGAGAGAGCTTTGGAGAAACCAAAATAATTGGACTCCGGGGAGAGGTGAGTTGCGGAGCTGAGGCTTAAATGAACTGACAACATAATTTTCTTCACCCCGTGTTTTTAATTTCAAAGCCCTGCTCAAAAACTGGCTCCTAATTGAAGTGTTCTATTTTTTCATCATCATCATCATCATTATATTATTATTATTAACGATCACTTATTGCATTCCTGCCCAATAAGCACTGTGCTGGGCCCTCCAGCTAATCTTCTTTTTTGTTTTTTTTTTTTAAAGTTTACGAATTTTTTTTGAGAGAGAGCCAGCGAGCAAGCACAAGTGGGGGAGGGGCAGAGAGAGAGAGAGAATCCCAAGCAGGCTCAGCATGGAACCCGACTCGAGGCTCTATCCCACAAACTGTGAGATCATGACCTGAGTCAGAAATCAAGAGTCAGACGCCCAACCAACTGAGCCACCCGGGCGCCCCAGAACCAACTACCGTTAATTCTGTCTCAGAGGTCTGAAAACTGAGTGTCAGAAATAAAGGGCTAATGAAGGGCAGACAGAAGCAAATTAAACAGGAAGCTAATGAAACTTAAGGAAATTCAAGGCAAAGCGACCTCGCACCTCTTACTGGGACTCCTTCAAGGTCCTGCACCTGATATTGTATGCATAAGCTTTATTCTTCTCCTTAACAGGAGGAAATTGTATAGAATTCAGCCCCCACCAAATCTGGATCGGTCCCTGCTGTGGAGCCCAGAATTATCTGACTCTGAAGCCTATGATCTTCTCACAGAACTATCGTTCATCATGAAACACAAAAGTCAGAACCTGCGCTCCCCAAATCTGCATGATGTCCAGTACGCCAATACCCTGTTCAAATACTATGTGAATCACTTGTTTGTAGAATCAGAAACAGGTATCAGCAGAGACTCATCTGTCACCAGGTGGCTGGTGGGATGCGAGGCATACGAAAGAGCGGTTCGAAGGACGGGCTTTGGCGCTGAGTCCCTGGGTTACAATTCTGGTTCTCCCACTTCATCCTTAGCTGGGTGTACCTAGGCAAGTTACTTAAACTCTCTGTGCCAGAATTTCCTCGACTGAAAAATAGGTACAATAACAGTTCCTACCGCATAGGAATTTATGCATGCCTGTGTGTATTAAATCAATTTAGACGGTTTTTCAAACTGCAGGTCAAGACCCACGAGTGAATCATGAAATTAATTTAATGAGTTAACCAGCATTTTTTAAATAGAAGATATCAGATTACATTGCACATAGGGTAAGTAATTTTTTTTTAATGTTTATTTTTGAGAGAGAGAACGAGCACGAGCAGGGGAGAGGGAGAGAGAGAAAGGGAGACAGAGGCCCCGAAGCAGGCTCCGTGCTGTAAGTGCAAAGCCCAAAGTGGGGCTTGAACCCACGAATCGTGAGATCATGACCTGAGCCAAAGTCAGTTGCTCAATTGACTGAGCCGCCCAGGCCACCCTCCTCCTAATTGTTTTCTGAAAGCTTTTGTTTCCACTGTATACAGTATGAAAGTATGTATATGAGTGTGCTGCATTACTCTGTAAAATGTTACCGTGAGTCAGCGTCCTGAATGAATACAGCCAAAGCAATTAGAAGTATATGGGCACCTTGCGAGCCCTCAGTAGATGTTAGTTATTACCATGGTGGGAGAGCTGGTAAAGCAGCCATAGGTGTGCTTAATGTAGTCCAGATGTTTTATTTGTATTATTTGTGTCCTTTAAAACCAATCCCTTTGGAGACCGTAAAAATCAACTTTGTGGGTTGGGACAGAACCACTGTTTACTGTTGTGTAGACAAAACAGTATGAATGGAATGTTCTACGCCTGCCCACTGGTTGTTTCGATATTGTTTGTTTCAAATGTATAGTTAGCATGGAATCATTTAAGAAGCTCATCTTTCTAAGCTCCTGCTCCCTACGAAGGGAAATGTCACAAGAACGTACGAAAACAAAAATCTAAGAAAAAAAATTACATGTAGTCCTAATGTTCCTTTAATGTTTTATTATTATACAATCCTGCATGTCCAGGGCAGAAAGCTAGAAAATCCAAATAAGCAAAAACATAATAGCATCATCCCATTACCAGAGATTACCACTGTTAAGATCTTAGCTAATATCAATTTGTATCTTTTTCTATATACATAGTTTTTAATTTAATGAAATTATATTCCTACATATTATTTCGTGAACCTTTTATTCAGTCAACAATCTCTCTTCAGGGCGCCTGGGTGGCTCAGTCGGTTGGGCGGCCGACTTCAGCTCAGGTCATGATCTCACGGTCTGTGAGTTCGAGCCCCGCGTCGGGCTCTGTGCTGACAGCTCAGAGCCTGGAGCCTGCTTCCGATTCTGTGTCTCCTTCTCTCTCTGCCCTTCCCCTGTTCATACTGTGCCTCTATGTCTCTCAAAAATAAATAAACATTAAAAAAAAATAAAAAAAAAAACAAAAAAACAATCTCTCTTCACTCTTGTAGACTTTCATTTTATCTGATATCCAAACTATATTCAAATTTCCCCCAAGATGTCCTTCTTAGCCAATTTGTTGAAAGCCCTATTGGTGCAGTACTGTTCCTTCATCCGGTTGTTATGACCCTTCCCGTCTTCTGATCCTTTTGTCAAGACTTTGACTTTCAGAGAGACCAGGCCAAGTGTCCTGCAGAACGTTTCGGTTTCTGATCTCTGTTTCCTTCCTTGCGCCAGTGTTTACCTTGCACCTTCCATTTACTGTAAATCAAAAGTTGTGTCTAAAGGCGTGAACGGACTCGATTTAAACATTTTGGCTAGACTACAGTTTAAGTAGTGTTGTGAATTCATATTACATCATCAGAAGACGCCCGATGTCTAGACCCATTGCCAATGCTGAAATTCACCAGTCTTAAGGGGAACGATAGTCTGATTCTCCCGCGATAGGATTACATCCACTCCTCCTCCAATTCGACACTGAACGTGAGCCGATATGGTGTTAACTGACAGTATTTGTGCATCCAGTTCTCTATTGACCATTAACGAATTAGTTGTTCAGGTGTAGCAAGCACTCAATGCCACATTTTTAAAGGGAACCATGTTGATTTTCTATCGCTGCTGTGACAAATTAGCACAAAGCAGGTTAAAGCAACACAAAATCTCTGATATTCCGGTTCCGTAGATTAGCAGTTGCACATGGGCTTCACTGAGATTAAACCAAGGTCTCGGCAGGACCGCATTTCTCGAAATGAGCTCGAGCTCAGGGGGAGAATCCATTTCCCTGCCTTTTCCAGCTCCTCAAGGCTGCCCACGTGCTTTGGCAGGTGCTCCCCTCCGTCCTTCTGAGGAGCCAGCAACATTCCATCTCTTTGACCGTCGTTCATACTCCTCTCTTTCTCTCCACTTTAATTTTTTTCTAAAGATTTTACCTTTAAGTAATCTCTACACCCAGCGCAAGGCTTGAACTCACAACCCCGAGATCAAGAGTTGCACACCCCACCAAATGAGCCAGCCAGGCACCCCTCTCTTCCATTTTTTAAAAAAAGTTTCTATTTTATTTTGATAGAGAGAGACAGAGAGAGTGAGCGGGGGGAGGGCAGAGAGAGAAAGAGAAAGAATCCCAAGCAGGCTCCATGCTGTCATCTCGGAGCCCGACGCGGGGCTCAAACCCGTGAACCCACGAGGTCACAACCTGAGCGGAAACCAAGAGCTGGACGCAACCGACTGAGCCACCCAGGCGCCCCCCAGGATAATCTATTTTAAGGTCATCTGAATCCTACCCGAACTCCATTTTGCCATTTAACATGCATTCATAGGTTTTAGAGATTAGGACGCAGACATCTTTGGGGGACCGTTATTCTGCCTACCATAATCGGCTCTGTGATCCCCAAAGATTTAAGTCCATCTCGTAGGCTAAATATATGCACCCCATTCCAAGATCCCCCCAAATCTCAACACAATAGAGCATGAACTCAAAGTCGAAAATCTCATCATCGAAATCATCTAAATTAGATATGAGTGACTTTGGATATACACCATCCCGGGGCAAAATTCCTCTCCATCTGCAGACCTGTGAAACCCGAAAAGTTTTCTGCTCCCCAAAGACAATGGTGGGGCTGGCAGAGAATAACGGTTATAAACATTCCTATTCTAGAAGGCAAAAAGGAGATCTCTAGGTCCCGAGAAATTCCAAAATTCAGTCAGGTAAACTCCTTCAGGTTTCGAGGCTTGGGAATAATCCTCTTGGGCTCTCAGCTCTGTTCTCGGGGTTTGAGGCTTCGTCCTGAGTCACCCTTCATTATTTATAAAAGGTATATGTGTTCACGGCTGAGTAGTTTTATCAGCCTGCTTCCTGTCCGCAGAATTTGCGGGGTGTCACAGTCTTCTTGCGTTTTATCTACTCCGTGTCTTTCGGTCCCAGCGGTTCTACCAAGTCTAACCTTCTCAAGACCCTTGTACATGTGATGGGGACTCACTCCGGTAGATAAGAGATTCTTCCACTCATCTTTCCTAGATAATCCCACCTCTATTTTTTTTCCCCTTTATTGAGATGGCTGAGGGGCTCTATGAGTCATCCCCTTTATCTCTTCCAAGAGTTTGTTTTGGGTGGTTCCAAAGAAATCTGAAGCCAACATTCACGTATAAGTCTTTGCGTGGACATCTGCTTCCATTTCTCTTGGGTAAGTACCTAGAAGTGGAATGACTGAGTCGTACGCTGCACATTGAACTTTTGAGAAAACTGCCAAACTGTTTCCCAACGTAGTTGTACATTTTACATTCCCACCAGCGCTGCGCGAGAGCACCAACCCCTCCACATCCTCGCCAACATTTAGCGTGTTCAGGGTACTCAATTTTAACCACTGTAACGGGTAGATTACCTAATGCTTTTAACACCAGTTGACACTCCTTGCTTGAATCAGTTTTATTAGAGCTGGAAAGATGCTGATTTTTATGGGGCGCCTGGGTGGCTCAGTCGGTTAAGTGTCCGACTTCGGCTCTGGTCATGGTCTCACACAATTCATGAGTTCAAGCTGGCACCAGGCTCTGTGCTGATGGCTCAGAGCCTGAAGCCTGCTTCGGATTCTGTGTGTGTGTGTCTCTCTCTGCCCCTCCCCTGCTCATGTTCTGTCTCTCTCTCTCTCTCTCTCTCTCTCTTTCTCAAATATAAGTAAACATTTAAAAAAAGTTTTTTAAAATGCTGGTTATATATTTCTTTTCTAATTTACTTTTTAAAATTTCTTACTGTTTATTTTTGAGACAGAGAGAGAGAGAGATGGAGTGCGAGCAGAGGAGGGGCAGAGAGAGAGGGAAACACAGAATCCAAAGCAGGCTCCAGGCTCTGAGCTGTGAGCACAGAGCCCCATGTGGGGTTCGAACCCACAAACCATGAGATCATGCCCTGAGCCAAAGTCAGACACTCAACCAACTGAGCCATCTAGGCGCCCCTTATATTTCTTTTTTTTTAATATTTTTTAATGTTTATTTATTTATTTTGAGAGTGAGAGAGGGAGGGAGAGAATGAGTGGGGCAGGGGCAGAGAGAGAGGGAGAGGGAAAATCCCAAACATTGAGCCCCTCGATGTCCACACAGAGCCTAACTCGGAGCTTAAGCCCACAAGCCGTTCGATCGTGACCTGAGCCGAAACCAAGAGCCGGACATTCAACCGACTGAGCCACCCAGGCGCCCCTGATTTTATATTTCTAACATCACTCCTACATCGATTCATGGATTAGCGGGCATTCTTAGTAAAATGGAGCTTTCAGTCATCAACCGAGGTTATGTAGTTACCCTAAATATAGTTCCCGCTAGAACACAGCCTAAAGGTTTAATTCTCTCCCTTTAGTTGCCAATTTTCAAAACAAAGAGTTGTTTCAATCCTTACATCCCGTTTTGATTCGGGTAGGCCATTCTCCCTCTCCCATTTTGTAATATGAAAGATACGATGGTGAGACTCAAAAGAGCTGGAGACTGAAAAGTCATTCCAGGCCTCAGTCTCGGCCAACAACCAAGAATCCTGATAGTAGTTTGTTTCTACATTTAAACGTCTCAGTTGCCAAGGTACGCCGAAGACTTGTCCCAGTAGGCCCATGCTGGGCGCCTGCTTCCTAGCAACGTGGTCAGACTCTGTAGAGCACTGTTTCATCTCCCAGCCAGTAACTCCCTCGTCTGCAGCAGGACCAGTACCAAGTGTCTCACAGGCTGTCGCGGAAGCCACACTCCGTGGCCCGACAGGCCTGGAATCCATTCCTTTGCCATGAAAGCCACCTTCGTTGACTTCTATCTGAGCAGACTGCTTTTCTTTCAGAAATGAGAATTAATTAGGGGTGACCTACTGGGCTCATTTCCAAGCAAGGATGAGGCAGAAAGTACCAAGAAGCAGAAAAGCCAGGAATCCGAAAGCAGGTTAGAAGGGCCGAGTCAGTAAGGCACACGGAAGTTAAGGGGTGGACAGGACTGGTTTTTCAGCTGGAAGGCTCTGGAACAGAGGTAACGGCGGTTAAGACATTCAAATAATTCTGTGTTTGTAGGTAAACAGCTGCTACTCTGAGAACGCCCATCCCTACCCCCGTGGCGGTGTCTCCCCCCCAGCTTGAGCCCCAGTCTCTTCTCTCGCCACCCCTCTCACGACTGTTTTGATTGGTTAGGGTCCAGGCTGAACGAGGGTTAAATATTTTGAATAATTCCCCTGGGTGTGGACACAGACTGGACTGGAATTCTAACTGGTATGACCTGGCACCTACATTCTAACTTGAACATGAACACAGTTGTTATCAAATACTGTGGAGGCCCTACCCGTCCTTGGGTCATGTACTTGTGGGTCCTGGGTGGCTTGTGTGGCCACCTCTATTTGTTACTGTTGGGATCTAAAGTTGGAAAAACCCAGGCTAGGGCTTTCCTGGCAAAGGGGACCAAATGCAGAGGTAGGCAGCTTGTTTCTGGAAAGGAAAGACGGGATGACTAGGAAGTAGGCAGGGCCAGGCATGAAGACCAGGAGGCTCGCAGTCAGTCAAGAGTACCCCAAAAGCAGTGAGACTCGAATATGGGGCATAGGATGGAAAGAGCGAATTGGGGGTCTGAAGAATGTTGGGAACAGAAGGGCATGTGTAATATTTGGACACATGCGTTTTTAAATTTTTATTTTATTTTTAAGTAAACTCTATGCCCAACTTGGGGCTCAAGTCCAAGACCCCGAGATCAAGAGTTGCATGCTCCACCGACTAAGCCAGTCAGGCACTCCTGAGTATGTTTTAAGCATGAAGGAAGGGGCGCCTGGGTGGCTCAGTCGGTTGGGTGGCCAACTTCAGCTCAGGTCATGATCTCACGGTCTGTGAGTTCGAGCCCCGCGTCGGGCTCTGTGCTGATGGCTCAGAGCCTGGAGCCTGCTTCGGATTCTGTGTCTGCCTCTCTCTCTTCCCTTCTCCTGCTCACACTGTCTCTCAAAAATAAATAAACGATAAATAAATAAACATTAAAAAGACAAAAAAAAGCATGAAGGAATAAGCACACCAAAGATAAAGCAAAGAACTTGGGTCCTGAAAGTAGCCGCGCTCCCTTAAGGAGGGAGACATACAGGGGAACCAAGAGTCATTTGTTTTAGTCAACAGAGTTGAGCAATGAAAACCTAAGTAAGATCAAAAGACCCACAGTGACCAGTGGGCCGAAGGCAAACAGGCTCATTAGATGACCCCACCTTGAAACCGCCATAGGCCCCAACTGACCAATTACAACCAGGCGCAGTTCCTTAGATTACCAAAAAAAGGAGAATTCCATACGTCCCTATACTCCCTCACTCTGCCCTGTAACCGGGGCCCCTCACCACCGCCTCATCTCATCGCAGTTTCTGCCCTGCCCACTGCGCCTTTGCAGTGTATTCAATAAACTTCTCTTTCATTTGCTGCCTTGGGTGAATTCTTTCACTGCACCTGCCGCCAGTCCCTACCCGATTGGGATGCCCCACACTTGGTGACTCCCCATTCAATCAGAGCGCCCCCCAGAGACGGAGAGGAAACCATGAGGGGGTCCCTGCATTAGCAGGCAGGAGAGGAAGAAGCACCCTGAAGGGCACTGAGAATGAGGAGCCAGAGAGTTGGGAACTTACCAAATGGGGAGGGAGAGGGGCCCCTGGCTGGCTCAGTCGGTAGAGCATGCGACTCTTGGTCTTGAGGTTGTGAGTTCAAGCCCCACGCTGGGGATAGAGATTACTTAGATAAGTAAAAACATAAAATAAACTAAAATAAACTGGGAAGGAGAGGACAGAGAGGCAAGGAAAAGGGAACCAATAAGTGAAGGGGTTAGTAGACTAGGATTCCAGATGCCTGTGGGTGGGGGGGACAGCACTCAGGAGCATTGTGGGGCCTGTGATTAGTATTCTGATCTCAGGGGTCCAACCTGACTCTGGTAATTCTGAGCTCTGGGACATTGGGTAAGTGACTTAACTTTTGGTGCCTCAGTGTTTTCATCCATAAAAGGGAGATAATGAGAACATCTACCTCAGAGAATTTCGTGGGTGTGGGAGGGGAGGGGCCCCTGGCTGGCTCAGTCAGTGGAGTGTGCAAGTCTCTTGGGGTTGTGAGTTCGAGCCCCACGTTGGGGGTAGAGATGACTTAAAAACAAAATCTTAAAAAAAAAAATGAGAGTGGGAGAAAGAAAAGAGAGAGAGAAACTCTCTGAACCTAGTTTAAAAGGCTGTTAGGGGTGCCTACGTGGCTTAGTCAGTTAAGCATCCAACTTCGGCTCAGGTCATGATCTCAAGATTCATGGAGCGCCCCCCGTAGGGCTCTACCGCTGACAGTGTGGAGCCTGCTTGCGATTCTCAGTCTTTCCTTGCTCTCTGCCCCTCCCCCACTCGTGCTTTTTCTCTCTCAAAATAAATGAATAAACTTAAAAAAAAAAGAGCCATATTAATAAAAATAAATCTTAAAAAAGGCTGTTAAGTGCTACGTGTAAGCCATATGCTAAATTATGACATTTAGGGTAGCAGCTGCCTAAAGTTTTTACACTTTCTAGGCCTGAGTTTCCTTGGCTATAAATTAGAGATTGGCGTGGAGACCCCAGAAACGCAGCAAAGAAGGGAAAAAAGAAAGATAGCCATGGGGGAGCTGAAGAAAGACAAATCTTCCAAACACAGGATTAAGCACACACTAGAAATCGTGACCTCTTGAAGCTCTACTGGCCCCTCTTCAGCTGCTTCTGGTCGTTTCTTCTCAGCAAACTCATTTCCCTGGGTTCGTGATTTCCAGAACACCCGCCAGGGTCCGTGAAAGAAAGATTTCTCATCCCCTAGTTGCACAAGCGATCCTTTTACTCAGGCCTGGATCCTTTTCCAGACCTCTTTCTGGGCCCGAGAACCAAATAAGGCAAACACACCGAGGCCGACATTGAAGTTCCGGCCCCACCCTGGGGGGCGGGGGGAGGAAGAGGGCGGAGCCGAAATCTGAAAAAGGAGGCTCAGGAACGGAGCTGCGGGAGGGCGCTGGCCCAGCAAGGAAGGACATGTGTGCTTGAACATGTCGTTCCTTGGAGCTGAGAAAACAAACACGCACACCCTGGGATGTCCAAGGCAGCCTTTCAAATGGCCACAATTTCTGAGCATTGCCACACTGCACTCCTCAAATAATCGGGCTCCAGAGCCGCCTCCGCCGAATCCCACCTCCATTCCTCGCCTGTTGTGTGACCTTGGGCAAGTGACTTCGCCTTTCCGTTTCCCAGTTTCCGCCTGTTTCAAGCGTAAAGTTACATTTGCTGAGTCAGATAAATTCTGGAGAAAACCACAGGACGAAAGATTAGTGGGTGTGCTCGGTTGGGGGGAGGAGTGGCTACAGGTGGTATTTGGTGGGTAAGGGGGTGTCAGGAAAATGGGATTACTCAAAGTCACCCTCAGCTGGCTCCCAAACTTCAGCGGTCACGTGACACGCAAGTCGGATCCTTCCTCCTGACACAACACGGGGCTTGAGAGGGAGGAAGTGTAATTTGAACAGAACTATCAACTATTGCCTGGAAGGATAAGCCCTCATGTGCTGCCCCTGCCTCTTAAACTTTAAAACAAATACAGGGGCGCCTGGGTGGCTCAGTCGATTAAGCATCTGACGCTGGGTTCCACTCAGGTCATGAGCTCACGGTTGGCGGGTTCGAGTCCCCCATCCAGCTCAGTGCTGACAGTGTGGAACCTGCTTGAGATTCTTTCTCTCTCCCCCTCTCTCTGTCCCTCCTCTGCTCTCTCTCTCTCAAAAATAAGAAAAAAAAATACAAACAAAAACTCATGAAACGAGCTACAGGTTTTTATCTGGAGAATAAAGCTTTATCCAGGTATATTTGCAATTTAAATTCTAAAACACGTGGCAAGCAGCTGGACGGAATCCAGGTCTGCTGGGGGAGGCTGGAAGACACCAGGAGCAAAGGGGTGCTATTGTTGGGGTCCCTACCTCACAGTCTGTTTTTGCTCTAAGGCCAAGCCTGAGAGGACTGACGGCTGCGGAGCCTCCCAGCAAGTGTGGGTGGGGCTGGGAATGAGATCTTTGTATTCGGTTCTGAATGAACATTTATTGTCTCCCGTGTGCCGTGTGCCGGGCTGGCCTGGGCCTCGGGGCTGGCAGGGAAGGAGTTTAAGCAGCAGCTGGGAGCTCACCTGTCCCTTCTAAATGACTGCATGTAGCCGTAATCTATAAAATGCTACACTTCTATGACAGTAGCCACACGACGATTCTTTCTTTTCTGCTTTTCTTCCTGCTTTCCTCTTCTGGTTTCTCTCCCTTTTACTTTATGGTGGAAATCTTCAAACATAAAAGTGGACGGGAGAGGGGGCGACCAGGGTGGCTCGGTCAGTTATGCCTCGGACTCTTGATTTCGGCTCAAATTCTGACAGCACAGAGCACACTTGGGATGCTCTCTTCCTCTCTCTCTCTCTCTCTCTCTCTGCCCCTCCCCCACTTGCGCTCTTTCTCTCTCAAAATAAATAAATGTTAAAAAAGGAATTAAAACATAAAAGATAGGGGCTTTAAGAATGATTAGCACAGTTCTTTAGAATTTAATCATAATTCTTTAACGTCATCAAATATTTAGTCAGTGTTCGGATCCCACATTCTGGTCCCGGGTCAAAACCCTGACATAATATATCTGAAGATTTGATAATGTCTTAGCTTGGGTTGCTCTAACAAAGCACTGTAGACTGGGTGGCTTATGAACAACAGAAACTTATTTCTTACATTTCTGGAGACTGGAAGCCTACGGTCAGGGTGCCAGCGCGGTCAGGTTCTGGTGAGAGCCCTCTTTTGGGTTGCAGCCTGCCTGCTTCTCCAAGTGTCTTCATGTGGTTAAAAGAGGGTTAGATAGTCCTCTGGCCTCTTGTTACAAGGTCACTGATCCCATAATTACTTCTTAGAGGGCCACCTCTCAATGTAATCATACTGCGATTCGCATTTTAATATATGAATTCTGGGGGGGGACACAAATATTTCGTCTGTTATATTGGATTTATAAGATTTGCTTAGAGCCTTAGGATACTTTCGCTTGTTATAATTTTCTTCTTTTCCCTTAAAACTTTTTTTTAATATTTATTTATTTGAGAGAGGGAGAGCGGGTAGGGGAGGGGTAGAGAGAGAGGAAGACAGAGGATCCAAGGCAGGCTCCGTGCTGACAGTAGAGAGCCCGATGCGGGGCTCCGAACTCATAAACCGCAAAATCATGAGGTGAAATTCACAGAATACAAAATTAACCACGTTAAGGTAAGCAATTCAGTAACACGATATTGTACAAGCACCATCTCTACCTAGTTCCAAAATATTTTCGTCATCCCCAAAGAAACCCTGGCATCCATGATGAATCTGCTCACCACTCATCCCTGACAACCCCCGCCCTGAACTCTATCTCTGAATTTACTCATTCTGAATATTTCATATCAATGGGATCATACAATATGTAACCTTTTGTGACGGCTTCTTTCACGCAGCATAATGTGTTCACGGTTTATCGTTTTGTAGCATATATCAGTACTTTATCCCTTTTTGTAGCTGAATCATATTTCGTTTTATACATTCATATACGTATACTACAATATGTTTATCCATTGATGGACACTCGGGATGTTCCTACCTTTTGGCAATTGTGAATATTGGTGCCTTGAATATGCATGCCCATGTACTCGTTTGAGTACCAGTTTTCAGTTTTCTGGGATATATATACCTGGAAGTGGAATTATTAGATCATAAGGTAATTCTATGTTCAATTTTGTGAGGACTGGCAAAACTTTTCCATAGTAGCTGTACTAATTTACATTCCCACTAGCTCTATATGAGGGTTCTAATTTCCCCCACATCCTTGCCAATATTTATTATTTTCCTTAAAAAATTTTTTATTATAGGGAGCCTGGGTGGATCAGTCACTTAAGCATCTGACTCTTGGTTTTGGCTCAGGTCATGATGTCAGTTTTGTGAGTTCCAGCCTGGGGCTGTGTGCTGATAGTGCAGAGTCAGCTTGGGATTCTCTCTCTGCCTCTCCCCCCACTTCTGCTCTCTCCCAAAAATAATAAACTTAAAAGAAATGTTTTAAAAACGTTATTATCATGGCCATCCAAATGGATGTGAAGCCGTAGCTCTTTGTGGTTTTATTTTGCACTTTCCTAATGACTAATGATATTGAGTATCTTGATTGCGCCATTTTCCATTTGTATTTTTTAATGTTTATTTTTGAGAGAGAGAAACAGAACAGGATGGGGGCGGGGCCATTTTAAAATTGAGTTGTTTCTCTTTTGTTGTTGAGTTGTAAGAGTGCTCTATATTAGTTCTGGATATTAGACCCATACCAGATATATGATTTTTTTTACCAGATATATGATTTGCAAATATTTTCTCCCACTCTGTAGGCTGTTATCGCATCTCAACCCCAACCTGTTGCAACACCAACTGGTATACTACAATTCCGTTTGATACTGGACACTCGGAGTTACCATCAGAAACTCCATCAGGTTTAAGGGCATAGTTCCCAACAAGAATGACTCCACTTCAGACACCAGCCTCAGTATCTGAGGCTACCAGATCTGAGGCTCCAGGCTACCTGCACTCTTGAACATGTGGCTACAAGTGTAGGGGTTTCCATGACACCCTGGATTTGGTAATTCACAAGATGGAGTCACAGCACTCAAGAAACCACTCTATTTGCTGTTCCATTTTTATTACAAAGAATATAAGTCATGGGGCACCTGGCTGGCTCAGTCGGTAGAGCATGTGACTCCTGATCTTGGCGCCGTGAGTTCGAGCCCCATGTTGGGTGTAGAGATTACTTAAGAATAAATAAATAAAACAAAAGAGATATATATATGTCAGGAGGAGCAAACTAGGGAGATGCGTAAGGGAAGGTCTGGGAGGGTCCCCAACACAGAATCATAGAAGCAGAGTGCATCACTCTTCGAGCACATCAATATACTTACCAATCAGGAAGCTCCGCTGAGCTTCAGTGTAGAGTTTTTAATGGAAGTTTGTTTACACAGGTTTAATGGATTAAACCACTGGCTTCGGGATCCAATCACCAGCCCCCACCCCCATCCCTCTCTTCCCAGCACCAGCAGTAGATGTAGGGCCTGGCTCTCAGTCCCAACCCTCTAATCATGTGACTTCTCAGGAAATTCCAAGGGTTTTAGAAGCTCAGTGTCAGGAACCTGGAACACTGACCAGACAAATTCCTTATTACACAGCAGCTGCCTTTTCGCTTTTTAAGTAATGCCCTTTAATGCACAAATATTGTTAATTTTGATGAAGTCCAACTCAACTATTTTTTCTTTTGTTGTGGTACTTTTGGTGTCATACCTAGGAATCCATTGCCAAATCCAAGATCATGAAGATTTATCCCTATGTTTTTGTATGAGAGTTCTGTGGTTTTAGATTTAATACTTAGCTCATTGATGCATTTACAGTTAATTTTTTTATACAATATGAGGTAGGATTTCAATGTCTTTTTCTTTTTTTTTTTTTTTGCTTGCAGATATCCAGTTGTCACATCATTTGAAGAGACTATTCTTTCCTCACTAAATAGTCTTGGCCCTTGTCAAAAATCGATTGCCTCTAAATGCATAGGTTTATTTCCAGACCATTGTCTATAGGTCTATTCTTGCACTAATACTACCATCGACCGAGTACCATCGCTTTGTAGTAAGTTTTGGAATTAGGAAGTGTGAGTCTTCCAACTTTGTTCTTACTTTTTAATATTATTTTTGTTTACTGGGGCCTCTTGCAAATTCATATGAATTTGAGGATTGGCTTTTCCATTTCTGCCAAAAAGGCCTTTGGAATTTTGATAGGGATTACACTGAATCCATAGATTGCCTTAGGTAGTACTGCCATCTTAACAACATTAAAGCCTTTTAATCTATGAACACTGGAGATTTTGCTTGGTAGAATTTTCAGTCTGCTATAATAGACTTTTGTAATGTTTCAGAAAATTAGATGTGTTGGGACTCCTGGGTGGCTCAGTTGGTTGAGCATCCGACTTCGGCTTGGGTCATGATCTCACGGTTCGTGGGTTCAGGCCCCGCATCAGGCTCTCTGCTGTCAGTTCAGAGCCTGCTTCGGATCCTCTGTCCCCCTCTCTCTCTGCCCCTCTTTCCCCTCTAAAAAATGAATAAACTGAAAAAAAGAAAATTTAATTTAATGTTGCTAGATATATTTAAAGCAATTAAATCAGTCAAGTGTGTAAATAAGGTCGTTTAGAGAAATTCTGATTAACTTCTGATTCTATCACCTTTTTTTCTTTTATTTTATTTTTGAGCAATCTCCACACTCAACGTGGGGCTTGAACTCACAACCCCAAGATCAAGAGTTGCTCTACTGTCTGAGCCAGCCGGGTGCCCCAGATTTCTGATTCTATTTAAGATTTATCTAAGAACAGTGAGAATTATTGATCTTATTAAGAAACATTAGATTTTTTAGAAAAGAAAATAGCAATGATTAGAAGAGTTCAGCTTAAACATACCAAAAATCTGGATTCAAGAATTTGAAACTGATTAACTTAATATTAATTAGAACACCAGAGTTAATCAATTATTCCTTTTCGGGCACAAGAACCCTTTCCCCCTTGAAAATAAAAAGTCTAGTTGCCACATGTAATCTTCTATGTGGAGGAGGGGAAAGTCTCCAGGGTACACATACTTCTTTTTTTTTTTTTGATTATGCACCCTTTTCTTTTTTTTAAGTTTAGTGATTTTGAGGAAGGGAGGGGCAGAGAGAGAGGGACAGACAGAGACTCCCAAGTAGGCTTCGCACTGTCCGCACAGAGCCCAACATGGGGGCTCAAACTCACGAACCATGAGATCATGACCTGAACTGAAACCAAGAGCCAGAGCCAAACCCACTGAGCCACCCGGTGCCCCTGGTGTACATACTTCTAACATAGCATTGTAGCGGCTCTCTGAGCCTGCCACGGAGAATAGTAAGTACTCATTTTTTTTTAAGTTTATTTATTTATTTTGAGAGAGAGAGAGAGAGAGAGAGAGAGAAAGAGCAAGCAAGGGGCAGAAAGAGGGAGAGAGAGAGAGCATCCAAAGGGAAAAAAAAACTTTTGAGTACAGTTGACCCACGATGTTACATTAGTTTCAGGAATACAACATAGTGATTCCAAAAACTTACACCTTCTGCTATGTTCACCCCAAGTGTAGCTAACTTGTGTCACCACACACAATTACAGTATCTAATTACACAACTATATTCCTTAGGCTGTACCTTTTATTCCTGGGACTTATTCATTCCATAACCAGAAATCTGTACGTCCCAGTCCCTTTCCCCCAGTTTGCACCTCCCTCACCCCTTCCCTTCTGCCAGCCCTCGGTTCATTCTCCATATTTACAGGTTTGAGTTTGCTTTTTATTCATTTGAGTGGTTTTTTTTTTTTTTTAAGATGCCACATGAGTGAAATCATATGGTATTTGTCTTTCCCAGTCTGACTTATTTCGCTTAGCATAACACCCTCTAGGTCTATCCGTGTGGTCACAAACAGTGCAAACTCATCCTTTTTCGTGGCTGTGTCATACTTGTGACTGCTTCGCCTGGCCTCTTTGAGAGCACTTAGTAGGCACTTGCTGAGTACTTGCTGATACACGAATAAATACGTATATGAAACGAACATCTTACATGTGAATAAAATTTCAAATCTATTCCTCACTTTTTTTTTTTTTTAACTCCCCTAAATTACTATAGGAACTTTACACAGGAACGTTCTTCCAGGAACATTCTCTCACGCCTCTCACAAATTTTGCCCTGCCGCTTTTGCTCAATTGTGTCTTCTTTTGGGAAGCCTTCTTTGGTTTACCTAATCAGGCCACTCTCCTATGATAGATTCTTAAGGCACCATTTTTATCTCCGGGTAATTTTCCACATAAATAATTTCGCAACTGCTTGTGTGATTTTTTTCCCCTAATTCCCCCCGGTATGAGACTTAGCTCCACGATGGCAGCCACCTGGGGCTCTGTGTGGGCCATTTTGTCCTCCAAAGCCATCTCGGTGTTTGGAAAACAGAAGGTACCTAATAAATGCTTTCTGAATGAATAAATGACTGTTAAGTATGGACTATGATCCAAAAAGCTGTTTCAGGGAATTATATTAAAAAAAAGCATAGAAAAGCTCTCAAGCTATCAAAGCAATTAGGCTAAAAAAAAGAAGCTCAAATGACGTAAGTATCAGAAACACTATTTTCAAGTAATTGTCAAGGATATGGAACTAAAATGAGTTTTTATTTTTTTGTTTTTAAAAAATGTCTCTATATTTTTGGGAGAGAGAGAGAGAGACAGAGAATGTGTGTGTGTGAGCAGGGGACAGGCAGAAAGAGAGGGATACAGAGAATCCCAAGCAGGCTCGAGCTGTCAGTGCAGAGCCTGATGTGGGGCTCAAACCCTCCAACCGTGAGATCATGACCTGAGCCGAAATCAAGAGTGCTTGATTGATGCTTAACTGACTGAGCCACCCAGGCGCCCCACTAAAATGAGTTTTCAAATGTTTATCATAATCATCTGAGGTTATTTTTCATTTGTCCCTGTAGACCAACACTGTCTAACAGAAATATAATGTGAGCCAAGCATGTTATTTTAAATGTGCTGGTAGGCACAGTTAAAAAGTATAAAGAAAGAGATGACGTTAATTTTACTTATTTATTATTTATTTTAAAGTTTATTTATTTATTTTGAGAGAGAGCAAGAGCATAAGCAGGGGAGGGGCAGAGAGAGAGAATCCCAAAGAGACTCCACACTGTCAGTGCAAAGCCAGACACAGGGCTTGAACTCACAAACCGTGAGATCGTGACCTGGAAGAGCTGAAATCCAGAGTCAGATGCTTAACCGACTGAGCCACCGGGTGCTCCCATTTATTTATTTTTATTTAATTTTGTTATTATTTTTAAGTAATCTGTACACCCAGCACGAGCTTGAACTCACAATCCCAAGATCAAGAGTCACATGCTCTACCAACTGAGCCAGCCAGGCGTCCAAAATGGAAGGCTTTTATAATTATTCTTTTTTTTTTTTTAAGTAATTTCTACACCTAATATTGGTGGGGCTTGAACTCATGACTCAGAGATCTAGAGTTAGATGCTCTATGGACTGAGCCAGCCAGGCACCCCTAAGTTAATTTTAATAATATATTTAACCCAATACATCAAAAAAGTATCATTGCGACATAAAATCAATATAAAAATGAGATCTTTTACATTCTTTTTTAAATATCCTAAGCATTGGGAATCCAGCACGTATTTTACATTTACAGCACGTGTTAATTTGGACTCAAATAGGGGTGCCCGGGTGGCTCAGTTGGTTAAGCATTGGGCTTCGGCTCAGGTCATGATCCCATGGCTCGTGAGTTGGAGCCCCACATCTGGCTCCTTGCTGACACCTCAGAGCCTGAAGCCTGTTTTGGATTCTGTCTCTCTGTCTCTCTCTCTCAAAAATAAATAAACATTAAAAAAAACACACACACGGGGCGCCTGGGTGGCTCAGTCGGTCAAGCGGCCAACTTCAGCTCAGGTCATGATCTCACGGTCTGTGAGTTCGAGCCCTGCATCGGGCTCTGTGCTGATGGCTCAGAGCCTGGAGCCTGCTTCCGATTTTGTGTCTGCCTCTCTCACTGCCCTTCCCCTGCTCACTCTCTGTCTCTCAAAAATAAATAAACATTATAAAACACAACAACAATAAAAACATACACTTCCTGTGAAAAAAATTTTGGGGGGGGACTCAAATAGCTATGCTTGTCCAGTGGCTGCTGTATTGGACAACACGGCCCTGAATCAGTTTTCTGGTCTTCTCCGCCCTACTCTGTCGCTGTGAGGTTGACTTCTAAGCTTGCATCACTCAGCTCTCTTGTCCTCAGGTTTCCCAATGGCTTTTGGGCAATAGAAGGCACCATTATAAGATGGACTGAGGGAAGAGAGATTAGTCCAGTTATTCCACCTCTAACTATCCCCTCTCCCCTCCGCAACTGGGCAGCTGCAGTTCCTCTACCTAAAGCCGGAGTGGCCTCGGTTCATAGCCACACATCTGGCTGCTTCTGGTAATTCTCCTCCCTTCCCTGCTTCATTGGGTCTAAGAGCTGTCCCTGAGGGTAACCTCTTCCCAAGTGGGTTTCCTTAGCCCTGCGTGCACCTCTGTAAATAATTACCTCTTCGGTTAACTCTTTGTTGCATGTGCCATCTGCTTCCTGCCAAGGCAGTCGCTGAACCAAGTAGTTAATGAACTATTGCTATGGCCCAGGCTCTTATTAGATTTTCCTTTGGATACTTGAAGTCAGTCACAATATTTAAAGTATTGATTCTTTTTTTTTAAGTTTATTTATTTATTTTGAGAGACTCAAGTGGGGAAGCATAAGTGGGGAAGGGGTAGAAAGAGAGAGGGAGATAGAGAGAGAATCCCAAGCGGGCTCTGTACCACCAGTGCAGAGTCCAATGTAGGGCTCAAACTCACAAGCCATGAGATCACGACCTGAGCCGAAGTTGGTCACTTAACCGAGTGAGCCACCCAGGTGCCTTTAAAGTATTAATTCTTATACATGTACATTAGTGCCTGGCCATGAGTAATATTTTTTCCTTAAAAAAGAAAAAGTTCCGAGTGAATAGATAACAGGTGAATTTGAGAATCAGAAGAAAACAACTCGGGGCCATGATTCTCAATTTGAGGTACCAAGAAAGTTTGTGTCAGAGTAATTTTTGTGTTTGGAATTTTTCTTTTTTTGTTTTAAATTTTTTTATTTTTGAGGGAGACAGAGACAGAGCACAAGCAGGGGAGGGGCAGAGAGAGAGCGAGCACAGAATCCAAAGCAGGCTCCAGGCTCCGAACTGTCAGCACAGAGCCCGACGTGACAAACTGTGAGACCATGACCTGAGCCGAAGTAGGACGCTTAACCAACTGAGCCACCCAGGCCGCCCTGGAATTTGCTGTTTGGAAATGATAGGGAAAAAAAAAACCCTAATTTAAGTGGCTTAGGCAAATTGGGTGAAGTGTTAGGGAATGTATGGTATTGAGGAATTACAAAAGTAGAACTGGGTTCAGGGCTCTTTGTTTCGCATCTCTCAGCTCTCTCCCTCCCTGCAGGTTGGATCCACTACAGGCGCCTCTTCCCTCTAGAAACAAGATGGCTGCCCTGGCTCAGGAACCCATTAGTCAGAGGAAATGAGTGCCTAAGAGCAGGACTAGCATTAGCAGCCGACTGGTCTGATCGGATTACTCCTCTGTTCCTGAACTAATTAGGGTGGGGAGGGGGTGTTAAGAACCAGAATGATTTCATTAACCCAACCACGCCTGAATCAATACCACGGTTTACTGTGAGAAAGGTAGTTCCCCAAATGAAATCAAGAGGTGTTTACTACAACATATGATCCCCATTCCTTGTGCCTACCAAGAGATACTGACATGTCCCTCTGAAGCTTCATGTGGTTCTAGGACCTGGACAAGAGTGGTTGGTGATAGAAAACATTTACAGCAACATGAAAATAATCCATAATTTAAATGGATAATTCACTTGGCAGCAGTTACAAGAAGATGGAAAGCGTGTGTGGCTGGCCAGAGGAGGTTCAAAACGTATTCTGGAATACAGCTGGAGGGATTAAGAGCCCTCCGTTGAAAGATGCATGCTAGACTAGCGTTACACACACACACACACCAAAAACCAGGAAAAATCGTAGGAAAGGATAGGATATTCTCTGAAGAGTCAGTGTTTTTTTTTGAATAGAGATTGTCAGGTGATTTATACTCGTACTTTCTTTTTTTAATTTCCTAGTAATATGTTTATGTGCTGCGTGCCATATTTGTTCCCAGGCCCCAGGAACGCAGGAGTGACCACCACAGACAAAAGCTGAAGTTCCTGGGAGAGGAGACAGCACACAACAACCCTGCAAGGCTGGTATTATTATCCCATTTTACAGAGGGAAATAATCCTCAGACAGGGTAAGGGATTCTTCTCAAGACACTTGAGCCACGGGGGACTTTCATAGTCCAGATTCAGGACTGTCTCACTTCAAAGCCTGTGCTTTGGCAGAAGAAAATAAAATTTAAAATAGGAGAAAAGCTTACCCAGAGGAGGAAATCAAATCGAGACAACAGAAGCGAGCCAGAAGAGGTTAAACATTTAGAGGAGGAAAGAAAAGTTAAGACGAGACAGACAAAGGGTTTGCTAGAATCCTCCTTCGACCTGAGAAACACCCCGGGTAAGGCCAGCACAGGTCCCGGCTCCGCGACTACAGTTCCTGTTCCTCCTCTTTCCCCGCGGTATGAAATTCCTATTTTTACCGTGAGAAAACTAAGGCTCAGAGCGATTCAATTTTCGTATTCCCCTGCCCCCGCATGGATAGACCTTTCGGAGCCACGAGATAAGGTTTCAAAAGAAAATATCTGGGAGTGATAAGTAAATACTGGCATATCTTTTCCAGTTTTGTGGCTCAACATACAAGGTATTAGCTGTTTCTTGAAAGCAGATTTAAATTTTAACAATAAGTCAACGGCCGAAAGGGGCGGGGGGGGGCGGGGGGTAGGTTTCACGACACCAAACTACTTCGTAGCTTGACTCACTGTTCCAGAGAGGGCGATGTTAGCGACCTTTCGAGCGCGATTGCGGTATTTCTCTCCCAGGAGTGAATGATTCCTGAGGCTCAGTTTTCCTAGGGGGAAGCTATAAACAGAGGAAAGTGTGAGTGGTCCCAGAACCCCAGCCCCACCCCCAAGTCAAAACGCAGGCAGGTTTTTCCAGAAGAAAGGCCAGAGGTACCCTTCCTGGCGTTCGTTTGGGGGGCCAGAATTTAAACTAATTCTTTTCGGGAACTTCTTCTTATTGTGTGGTAAAGGTGAGCGTCCAGATGGCCTCACCGGGCTCATTTGCGTTTGAGTTTCTATTAAACCTTTTAAGAGTCCGGGATGATGACGCCACCCTTCTCTGCCAAATCCTGCAGTTTGGGTGAGAGGCGGGAAACCAGCCAGAGTTGGGCCGACTTTCCAGGATCGGGCTTTTCCAGTGTGGGACGCGGGCGGGCACAATCTGGTGGCAGTTTGGTCGCACACAGGCTCCGTGACCTTGGGAGCAACTCTGAAGCGCGTCTGTAAACTCGAGGCTCGCAGTTCCAGTCTAACCGTTCTCAAGGATTAAGTAATGAATTCATTTAATATCTCAATCTTATTGGGGACAAATGGCTCTATCAGTGTTTGGGAGCAACAGCAGTGGTGTCATGAAACCCCAGCCAATCTGGAGACGAGAGAGAGGGGATTGAGGGTAATCTGGAGGTCGGCCACCCGGAAACACCCGAGGAAGCCCCAGGCCGGAGGCGACTGGAGCGCGGGAGCGTACGTCTCCACCGCCCGAGCGGCCCCGCCAGAGCGCGCTCCCAGCAACCGCGATTCTCGTTGCATTACGGGCCTCTACGTCACAGCCTCCTCCACCTCTCATTGGGCGAGCCCGTCCAATCATGTGACTTCAGCATGGCATATAAATAGGGGCGAGGAGAAGGCGGTGGTCCGCCATTTCGTGGACGCCAGGTCAGCGAGAGCATCTGCGGGAGCCGGGGAGGAGGGGAGCGGGAAGCGGGAAGACCCGTTCGAGGGTGTGTGGATTTGAGCGTCCGCTTTCTAACCCAAGACTTCGGTAAGAGACCAACGAGTAAAGGAGTATAGTGGGAAAAGCCGCTTAACAGGACGGTGGTGGGGCCAGGCCCGATGGCGCCAGGTTGAGACAAAGAGACGTCGCCGCCATTTTGTGACGTTCAGCATGGGGCGGTGGCGGGGGCTCCTGGCCCATCAGAGAATGTACCTCGGTCTCGAAGTGGAGGTGTTTATAATCTTCCCTTATGCGGGGGCGGGGAGGGGTGGAGGTGGTGAAGTGGGAAGTGGGATAACCCGAAAGTTGAGGCGGTGGGGGGGAGGCTAACCGAATTGTACTCCGGGCCGCGCGGCCTTTCAAGTTATGGCGCCTTTTTTTTTTTTTTTTACCCCTTCCCCCCCCACGTTTTCTTCGGAAGCTCAGGATTTTTTCTCCAGTCACTAACCAAGACTGGACCTTTAAATCCATATTACGTGGTTTGTGTACTCACTGTATTTTCATCTTATTTTAACTTGACGTTTTACACCGTGTCACTTTTTTTTTTTAAACCGATCGGTCTTCCTTGAGCCGCATTGTTATTGTAGCAGCTTACCTTTGATACTTACCTCCTGAAACGGCTCGCAGCTAAGTTTTTTAAAAACCAATTCCCAGCGATGGATTGGTCTCAGGACTCCTGGGGACAGGGTGGGGTTATGCAAATAGGATGTGTCTGGACTAGTTTTTTTCTTAATGGGATAAGCCCAGAGTGAGAAGAACGTGGTGTTTGAGAAGCCCTTCAGCCCAGTTACTGAGTTCGCTGCTCTTTGCAATTGAATCTGTCCTACAAGTTGACTAGATTCGATGTGGCGTGACTGACTTGTATTAAAGGTCTATCAAATAATAAGCCCCCAAAGTGCAGTACAATTTTGCACTGAGAAAGCCTCCCCCCCCCCCGAAACTAACATAAGCTTCGTTTTAAAGTGTGCGATTAAGTGGTATTTATACGTACATTCTCAGTCCTGTGCAACCATCATATGTGTCTGGTTCCAGAAAATTTTTGTTACCCTAAGGAGAACTGTACCCAGTAAGCAGCTGATCCTCCTTTCCCCTGCCCTCTCACCCAGCCCCTGGTAACCACTAATCCGTCTCTGGGTTTACCTGTTGGATATCTTACATACATAGAGTTGGAATGTGCGCTTTTGTGTCAGGATTCCTAACACTTGAGGAATGAAGCGTTAAGTTTCTGCTTATGAAGGCACATTAGTATCCCTTTTTCTGGTGGCTTCGCCTTAACTATTAATGTTCGATTTGGTTATTATGTTCTAGAATTTGCTTGTGCACAAGTTATGCTACTTTTCTAAGTACTTTATCTTTGATGTTGTAATAATTGATAAAGCTATTAACAGCACTCAGATTGTAGTAAATGCTCCTTCAGTGCTTCCCACCGGACACTCCCCACCAATTTTTCAGGGAAGCATTTTTTTCTTCATGCAATTTGTGCTGACTTCCTGGTAGTTAGAAGTACAGATTAGAGAGAAATGGGTGTTTCAAGGGTAGTAATTGTTAGGTTTTTAGTATTTCAGCTTTCTTTCCTAAGGATGTATTTTTCGCTCTGAAGATTATTGGGTAAATTATTAACATTTAGGGTATTTTTTTTTTTATTACAGAAATGCATCGTGATTCCTGTCCATTGGACTGTAAAGTTTATGTAGGTAATCTTGGAAACAATGGTAACAAGACTGAACTGGAACGAGCTTTTGGCTACTATGGACCACTCCGAAGTGTGTGGGTTGCTAGAAACCCTCCCGGCTTTGCTTTTGTTGAATTTGAAGATCCCCGAGATGCAGCCGATGCTGTCCGAGAGCTAGATGGGAGGTAATTTAATGACTAATACTGATGATAAATGTGTTGCCTGTGTTTTTTTAATGTTTAAAATTCCTTCGGTATGTGACTTTGAGATGGCTTCTTGGCTATCCGAAGTTATTGTTACTAGAGACTTAACATAAGCTTTTTCTGCAAAGAAAAAGGAGTGCTTTCCTGGAGATTGGTAGGAAGTACTTTTTATTCAAGTGGCCATTGAAGGAAGTAAGTTTAACGGTCAATTTTTTTTTAACGTTTATTTATTTTTGAGACAGAGACAGCATGAGTGGGGGAGGGGCAGAGAGAGAGGGAGACAGAATGTGAAGCAAGCTCCGGGCTCTAAGCTGTCAGCCCAGAGCCCGACGCGGGGCTCAAACTCATGAACCACGAGATCGTGACCTGAGCCGAAGTCTGAGCCGAAGTCGGACGCTCAACCGACTGAGCCACCCAGGTGCCCCTACGGTCAATTTTTGGTGGGTGAATTTTTTGCATCCAAAATGTGGTTGAAGCATTCTAAACCTTCCACAAAGTGTCCCCTTTGAATTGTTTCTGAAACAATTTTGAAGTTAGGTATCTTTTCAAATAAGAATGGCCACAAACTGATGATTATTGTAGTTGGATAATGGTTCATGGGCTTTATTATACCATTATCTTTTATGTGTTTGAAGTATTTAGGAAGTGTGGAATATGTAGCTGATTTGTGTGTGTGTACAGTGTCACATTAATGGCTGATGAGTAACACCAGAGTCTTAAGAGTGACCAGGTCCTGTCTTTCCCTCCTTCCTGCTTGTTGGAAAACCGCTGGATTTCAGGAAACCAAGGGAAATGGTTAATCTTCAAGATTCAAAAGTTAAGGGGTCTGAAGGTTGGCTGTAAAGCTGTATAGAAAGTCATTTATCCAAGCAGATTGTAGAAACATCATTTTTCCAGGTTCCACCTTCTCCCAATCGCTGTCCAAATAATGGTGGTTTATCTAAACGGATGTGGAACAGTGAAGAGGTGGATAACTTTTTTCGACCATTCCCAGCCAGTTTCTTAATGTGTCAGCTATGGTGTGATGATTGAGGGGAGATGGTGATGTAAAATGGCCAAAATGCTTCTTTGCACTGCTGTTGGCATGGAGAATTGGGGTGGGGTGGGGAGGAGAAAGACCAAGAAATAGAGTAGTAAGATCAAGATTGCTAAACAAGTGCTGGGATCTTGAAGTCTCAGCAGGCCGTACTGATGAACTGGTTCTTTGTGGATGAATCCAGAGGTTTTCACATTTGTAACCGTTAACAAATTAACGTGGAGCCCAGTGATTAGACTCTAACACGGCATTAAAATGTAAGGAATTTGGTTTTCTTTATTAGAAAACGTGTTTTGCTCTTTAGGATTCTATAGACGTTCAGGTGTGCACTTTGCAAAAAAGGCTAAGTAGGAATGCTTTCTTTTTGCCTTAATATACATGTCTTACTCTGGCTCTTTTAAATTCAGTTAACATTTCTTCCCTTAGAACACTATGTGGCTGCCGAGTAAGAGTGGAACTCTCGAATGGTGAAAAGAGGAGTAGAAATCGTGGCCCACCTCCTTCTTGGGGTCGTCGCCCTCGAGATGATTATCGGAGAAGGAGTCCTCCACCTCGTCGCAGGTACTTGAGAGCGTGTTTAGAGGTATTGGTGTAATGGAGTAGCTAATAGGAGCAGGTATTTCTCTCAAAGTTTGTTGGTGGGTTTTAAACTTTGAAGAAGAATCGGAGGTTTTTATGAAACATTGTGTAGTTTGGGGTATGTGAGTTGTGCTGAGTGTTGGCTTTTGTCTTTAGGTCACCGTTCATGTTGGTAGTCAGTAACTTCTATCTTGGATCTATCTTCTAGTTCATCTTCTAGTTGCATCTTTCCAAGTCTTCCCTTATACTTCAATTTAGGCCTTTTTCCATTTCTTGACTCCATAATGACAAACATTACATTCAACTCTAGCTCTTCACAAAAATGTGTTTTCTACTGTTAGCACGATTGTAGTATTTATCAAACAGGCAGCTGTTGTAATGTTAAAACTGGTAAAGTAGAAATCATTCTGAAACTAACTTAAGTCACTGACCGATAAAGGGGGCTAAAAAAGTAATCCCAGTCATCTGTTCTTCAAAACCAAATAGGAGAGATTTCAGTTTTTTTATAATTGAAAATGGCATCATTCTTGGACCAGGCAGTATTGTCTGGATGCTAACTCCACATCTCCTCAAACCTCCAAAATAGTTTCTATAGGACTGAATTTACCTCTTACAGGTGAGTGAAGTCCTTCTAGGAGATAGGAGTTCAAAATCTTGCCCCTTTTGCTATTTTGAAAAACAAAACAACACACTGTTGCCCATCATAATAAAGAGTATTTGTTAGCTAAATAGATGGTTGTACTGATGGCTTGTTTTTCATTTTTTTTTTGTGCTTTTTGGTCCATCTATTAATAAAAATGAACCCCGTTACAGAGTCACCATCATGTCTCTTCTCACCACCCTCTGAGTCTGCATTAGCCAGTCAACTAGCCCTTTCAGCGTCATGTGACCAGCGCGCCCCATTCAGCTTGGCTGGTGTCGTTTCACATGACCCAGGCATGGCCAGTCGTCAGGTTGCACCGCCCTTTGGTTCCCGAGCATGCTGTTTTCTCTCAGCCTTCTCTCCAACCTTAACCAAATCGGCAGCAGCCACCTCGACCGCCCACACATTCCTGGCCAATCAGCTCAGCTGTTTATTTACCAAATGTCTTCACAACAACTACAGCAGCAGCCTTCGGCTAACAAAAAAGCAGGAAAAATCCACAACACCCCCTTCGCCAACCAACTAAATCCAACGCAACATCTGGCAAAACCTTTTCAGCAAATTCTTCCTGGCCGTCAGTCCGGCAGCCTCACCTCACCATTTCTAGCTTGTTGAAACCCAAAACTAGTAAGTTTTTCCTGCTTATACAGTTTACTGCTGGTTAAAATAAGGAGTAAGCGGCTTAAAGTAATTCTTTTTTCTGGATCAAAGGCTGGCTGTGCATAATTGAATGGTAACGTACATATATATTGCTTGAATAAAACTTTTAAGGGTGATAGGGAACTCATAATGTAACTAGATCTTCAGGTGAAACTTATTTGCATGTGTGAGATGCCAAACTAAAAATGTTAATAACTCCTAACAGACTTAGCTTTCTTTTCTAGCAAAAATTTGTTGAATCCTATCACCTTTAAATGGTTTTACTAACAGTTTTCAAATTTTAAATTTTGGGGGTAAAGTGGGCCAAGCTAAGGTAATTTTTATAAGCCCAAACACACTCTTTAATGTGACGATCACAAATGCAGTCTAATGTAGCACTTAATGGCATCAGTATTTACACCTAGCGCGTTTTCACAAAATTACACTATCCACCTGGTACCTAAGTCTTGTCATGGACTTACAGGTTTGCATGGGTTCCAAATACTGGTTTATGGTACTGTTTTTGGAACTACTTGTGGGACTATATTTTGGTGTGGTGTTTGGGTAGTGAAGTTAGTTTGACATGAAGTTTTGCATTGGACAGATCTGCTGTGAAGCATTCTTTGTTAAAGTGAATCCATGGTTGGAATACCTGCTTTTCACTTGAGCTTTTGGTTCCTTAATCCTTCTGTGCCTTTTTTTCTTTTCTGATTTTGGTTTTTGTTTTTATGGTTTTGTTTTGTTTTGTTTTTGGACGATGGGTGCCAGTTCTTCGGCACATTCACTGGGCCCAACAGTGAAATTGAAAAGTTGGGAAATGCCTCACGCCATAAATACTAATTGACAGTTAGCCTAATTTTCCTGTTTCTGCTTTTAGATCTCCAAGACGGAGAAGCTTCTCCCGCAGCCGGAGCAGGTAAATAACTACCTTTTTTGGCCACGTTTTCAGAAAACCAGGTTTCTGCTGTTCTATGCTGCTTTCCAAATGATGTGGTTAATGGTAAAAGATTGGCTTTAGTGCTGAATCAGGTAGTATATAGAGCCAGTGTTAATTGCAAGAACGAACCAGTTCTTAGTTTTTGAAGATTTCTTTGGATATTTGTTGTGTACAGTTCTGAATGTCCCTATTTTTATTTTTCTTCCGGTTTTAGGTCCCTTTCTAGAGATAGGAGGAGAGAGAGATCGCTGTCTCGGGAGAGAAATCACAAGCCGTCCCGATCCTTCTCTAGGTCTCGTAGGTAAGATCTTTGATGACTTGATCGTTTTTAAATAACGTACAAAAACAAGTAAATCTTCTAATGCCATTTTGATTATTTTTGCCATAAAAACTTTTTGATCGAGTTGTGTCACTGAGTTAAGTATGTAACTTTCGGTTTTGTCTTTTAGCCGATCTAGGTCAAATGAAAGGAAATAGAAGACCAGTTTGCAAGAGGATTGGTGTACAGGAAATAACTTCATTTGACAGGAGTATGTACAGAAAATTCAAGTTTTGTTTGAGACTTCATAAGCTTGGTGCATTTTTAAGACGTTTTAGCTGTTCACATTTGTTTGTCTCTTGGAACAGTGACACATAAAGATGTAATTCTCTATGATTTGAATGGATCATATGAGGCATGTAATATTAAGAATTGTTACTTTACAATGTTCCCTTAAGCAAAATTGAATTTGCTTTGAAGTTTAGTCTTACATAGACCGATAATAAACCTCTCATTAACTCCTGCCCAGCTAAAGGTTGACATTTCATATTAAGACAAAACTGGCAAAAATTGAACGAAGAGTTTTTCCATAGCTGAGATACAGTGTGCATACAGCTGTAATTGAACAAGCAGTCTTTAAAAACCGCTGTGAACACAAGCCAGCAGGTAAAAATTAAGCTGCACTGTTAACTAGGTTAGAGGTTTAAAAGAAAAAGAATCCAGCTAGTCTTCATACTGGGCAGAGGTGGTCCAGTCAGTGTAGAATTCCAAGTTTCAAGAAAGTTTATTTTTGCTTTAGGTCATAAGTTTGTTCTTAACACGATTGCTGTATATGAACACACAGCTCTTTGTAAACATTCTCTCTTTGGAAATTTGAAACTATTCAAGATACCCATGTCCTGCCAGTTTAAGGGTACATTGTAGAGCCGAACTTTGAGTTACTGTGCAAGATTTTTTTCATGCTGTCATTTGTAATATGTTTGTGAGAATCCTTGGGATTAAAGTTTTGGTTACAAATTGTTGTTTAACCTGAAAGCCTGTTTTTCCTTGCAAAACTAAAATCTGTGAGCTTGGTATCAAGTCCAGGTATAACATTCCTATTGGAAGCCATACTTATATTTTCTTGTAAAGTGCTTTTGAATTAATAAAATATTAGCATAATTGTGTAATAGTCGAACCCACTATTACCATAGTTCTTGGCCCATGGAAATCTGTTGGTTACACAAATCTTAGAAAAACACAATAGAGGCTGGAAGGGAATTTTTGGTTGTCCCCGAAGTGATTCGTACTTAATCATTTTTTAGGAGTAGGAGCCAGTTCAAAGACCATGGTACTCCGTGACCAACATTTTAAAGTATAGCAACCTGGTACATTATAACCCAAAGTGGCCTAGAAAAAAGGCTTTATCATTAGCATGAGACCTTTCCACAAAGCTTTAAAAATTGCTTCCATTTTACATAATTCGAGGTGTTGCATGGAAATTCTAAATTGATCCATCATGATGTAAAATTCACTACATGGTTCAAATGTAACAGTGCAGAATTGAATATGGAGGCATGCATAACCTTCCTCTTAGAAATCCAGAGGAGTTGTAATTTTAAGTTTTTGTGCAATTAGATTAAATCATAATGCAACAGTCTTGTGGCTTAGTTTCCTTAAATGTGCTACTTAAAGATAGTTTTGGATTATGCTATACTGACTTTCTTTAACCTGAAAGAAGTCACTGCATTAATAAGTTCAGTCCATAAAGATACTTTATAAGGTGTAGGGCCTAAAATTCTTTACTAACTTTTCATGCAGATACCCATGAAGGAAGATTGGTGTCACAGGGTAGAAGTCAGATTCTGGATGAGCCTTCTTACAGAAGATACTTAGGACTGTTTGAGGCACTGGGAGCTCTGGCTTTGGGCCTTTGGTCTTTTGGTGTTTTCCTCAAAGCTTTTTAAAACTTCTTGTTCAGAATAAGGCAAGATACTAGGAGGTCATGGAAGTGATATGGTACATCAGTAATTACATTGGACATTGATAGGAACGTTTTTGGCAGGTATACAACTCGCAAGCCTTAAATTGGGTTTCTGTAAAAAGGAGATAGGTTATGGGTATAATGTGGCTTATACAGAACCTAAGATAAAGTTGATCTCAGGGAGTTCTCCTGACTTCTAGGCCAAATTTGCAGTCACTTTAACCAGAAGTCCTGGTAGTTACATGGCTTGTGACACAAAATATGGAGGATAGAAACTGTTAAGATCTTACATTGCACATTTAGCTATGGCCATTAAAAGTTCTGGCCGCTGTAATTTCAAAAACTGTTAAGTTTCATTAGCCAATTTTGTTCTGTGTCCTGAGTGGAGTATAACCCTGCAAGAGGTCAGTCACAAAAACTGACCTAGTGTAGTGACTACAGGTGTTCCCTAGAGGTCATTGTTAACCCTGGGCGATAATTTAAGGAAACGGAAGGATTATATAGTTTTATGCTTTTTCAGAATAATTATATGTAGTTATCACTTCATTGTGGGTTACTTCTGACCTTTATGTCTTAAAGACAGGTGGAGATAAGTTAGCCAGAGAAATTTGAATTTTATCAGGTTGTAGATACCTCTTATCTACCATTTTATATACTTTTAATATTTCTTTACAGAGGTGTGATCAGTTGATGGCATCTTCTCTTTTCATTAGACATCTATATCTGGATGAGAAGTCCTGGTTGATTTTTTTAGTTAATATGGTTCATATTATTATTAGTACAGTGCTTTATCAGGAATGGTGTTGATCCATAGAAGTTTTTCAAAATATGCACAGCCTGATTCCAGGCTCAATTACTTTTTTAGAGTAAGCACTGTGTTATTTGGAAGAGTTTTAGGTGATAAATGTCCCTGATTAAATAAAGCCAGTGGGTTTAGTACTTTGTTTTTATTTTCAGAATCCTCAACATGATTTAGTTGACAGATCTAGTTGGTGGTAACGTCTTCCAGTTGTATATTTTTGTACTAGACTTGCCTTCTGGTTTTTCTTTTTTGTTTTTTTTGTTTTTTTTTTTTTTTTGAGAACAAAAGACTTTTATAATTAAAGTAGCTGAAGAAAAACTGGTTTGGAGTATATTTTATCAAAACAACTGGTAGTATTGAATTCAGTTTTCTATGTCCACACAAATTTTCTTCATCCTATTAAATTCACGATACAGTTTTTAGACTCATTTAGTATCCCAGATGTTGTTAATTATTCAGAACACATAACAGCCAAACACTTTCCCAAACAACATGAAATACATAAGTAAACTACTACAAGTTCCTTACTTTTTTCTCCATTCTATGTGACAACATAACACATTGTTTTACTGAAGTCTTAGAATGGAGTCATTTTAGTGCCTTTGCTAGAACTTAGTATGTACTTAGTCTTGAGGAAGTGAAACTTTCTGGAAACAGTTACTTAGTTCCTAGTCATTTGGAAAGATTCTTGTATGGAGACTGTTTCACTATTTGCAGAGCACAGTTGAACTTTCCAGAAAAATGGTACATAGGTTACTTTTCCCTTTTACTTTTTTAGTAATCTCTATGCTTGATATGGGGCTCAGATTCATGACCTCAAATCAAGTCGTCTCTCTACCCACTGAGCCAGCCAACTACCCCTAATTCGTTGTTTTTAAAGTCCTGTTCACGTGGAAATGGCACCTTTATTTCGGTATGTGTCACTCATTTCGTATGGGGCAAGTTAGCATCCTTTCGGGGGTGGTATTTTGCCACCCAAACTGCAAGTCAAAGCCAAGGGGGAATGTTGCTTAATGCTGCCCCTTTTTGGGTGTTGTCACTTGGAAAAGGAAATGGAAATGATCAGTATACAAAATTAAGTTCTGATAGTTAAAATTTTTTTAATAACTTCCTGAAAACAATTTTTAAGTCCTTTTGAAAGCTTAAGCAGCTGATAACTCAGCATATTCCAGCTGGCTCTCTAACTCCAGAATTTCTTTATAGATAAAAGTCTTAAGTTTCAGCAAGAGTGCTTTACAAATAATTACAAATTGGAATGTTAATTTGTCCTTTAATTGTTCTTGTGTCTTCTCCTGTGGTAGTCCAAGACCCTGGGATTTAGCGGGATGGGGTACAGGGATGTACGTACTGGCTCAGTATAAAGTGTGTTCGACCAGAGTTCAGGAGTGGGAGACCTAAGCTTTGCTAATTTCTTTGTGTTCCACCCATTTTAGGTTAGGGTGATTTGGGAGTTGTTGCTTATAGGGCTTCATGTGGCCTAAGAGAAAGGCCTTTGGACATGGAATTAGGTGCAGTTGAGGAATCTTTGGAAAAGTCCCTTAGCAACAGAGGAAAACAAGTAAATTGGATGAGGTGGCAAGGTGTTAGGGAGGGGACTAAAGGTAGAGCCCAGAGAGAAGCAAAGGCTATAAGGAATCAGGTGAAGAAATGAGTACCTTAATCATAAAGTAGAAGTTGAGGGAGTAAGCAGTTGAGTGCCAGCTACACTAGACGGGGTTTGGAGGTAGGTAAAGGATTCTATAACTATGAGTTAGAAAGTTTGAAGTCAGCATTTTTTACTTCCCTTCACTTGTACTGCCAAATAAACAGGTGTGGGTGGG
This sequence comes from Paguma larvata, assembly GCA_030068075.1. Lineage (NCBI taxonomy): Eukaryota > Metazoa > Chordata > Mammalia > Carnivora > Viverridae > Paguma > Paguma larvata. The sequence goes on from CM057829.1 coordinate 36,057,238, forward strand.
TAACTTGTTGAACATTGTCCTGGCGGGACCCGGAGAAGTTGGGAGTATCAGACTGCATTAATGGCTGGCTCCTGCATTCCAGCTGTTGGATTCATTGGGGACAAGGAATTGGTCAGACTTAAGTTGGCGATGTATAGAACTGTCCACGTGACGTGCAATTGGCTCCCCAGGAGTGGGGTTGGGAGCAGAAGCTGCCCTCTTAGGATAGTGAGGAGAGCATGAACACCGATCATTTGGAGGGGGCTAGGAACTGAAGCTTTGACGGTAACTGCCTTAGAGTGCTAGACTCTTCGGTGAGGATGTTGCAGTAGGCAGGAAAGGAAGTTTTCGAGTACCAGTACTTTTTCTGTTGTTTTGATCCACTTGAGAGGTGAATAACACTGTTAAGGAAGAAGGAAGTTGCTCATGCATCATTCCTCTTTACTCAACAAGTAGTGTATCTATAACCCAGGCCAGCCTTGACCCGGGCTCCGCGTATTCTAGTCTACTGCACTTACACCTTTCTCAGCCCATTCATAAGCTGCTATTTCATTGTCATTCAGTGATTGTCAGGATTTGCGGCTTCTCTTTTAAATTTTAATTTATTCATTCTTGAGAGAGCAGGGGGGGGCGGGGGGGCCCGGGAGGGGTAGAGAATCCCAAGCAGGCTCTGCACTGCCAGAATGGAGCCCGATATGGGGCTCAGACTCACAAACTGAGATAGTGACCCGAGCCTCAAGAGTTAGATGGCTTAACTGAGCCCCACTGGGTGCCTCTGGCGACTCTCTTTTTAATTGTAAAACACATTCATGATAAAAAGTGTAAATTGTACATGATCTCCAGTGTTTTTTAGAGGTAACTTGTTGAGGTTTTTTTTTTTTCCCCTCTCCAGAAAAGTATATGTGATGAACAAGTACTTATTTTGAGAGGGACAGAGAACATGAGCAGGGGAGGGACAGAATCACAAGCTGACTGCATGCTGTCTGAGGCAGAGCTGGATGCCAGGCTTGATCTCATGAGCCAAAATCCAGACGCTCAACCAACCGAGCCACCCAGGCACCCCATAATGAGCAGGACAGCAAGAAATGCTATGTGTCCATCTTTTTTCCTTTTTACGCATCTGAAGCCTACTTATCCGAGGTGTATATACTAAATACAGTACATGCCATCATCTGGGCACATACCACAAACCGCTAAGATTTCTTGCAAAGGACCACTGAATGTCCATGCTGTCCTTGTCTGTGGAAGACAAGCTGTGCCATTGTGAACGGGTTGACACTGATTTGGTGTCTAAGTTCATTTATCTTGAGTGGTTTGAAGCTATGGCTACTCAGTCTCCTAGTCATGACATCACCCTAGTTTTAAGTTGAATGTGAGCAATGTTGGTGTATGGCATTTTATAGGCAAGGACTGGTAAATTTGGGGGGCCTTTTAGCTTTTCTATAAAATTTATTTTTGAGGGAGAGAAAGTGCAGGTGGGGGAGGGGTAGAGAGAGAAAGAGAATCCCAAGTGGGGTCCACACTATCAATCAGTGCAGAGCCTGATGGGGGACTCGAACCCATGAACCATGAAATCATGACCTGAGCCAAAGTCAAACGCTTAACCGGCTGAGCCACCCAGGTGCTCTGTTAACTATCAACCTAATAGAGAAAAATGGACTATTTTTTAATTTTTTTAAATGTTTATAAGACCATGCAAGTGGGAGAGGGGCAGAGAGAGGGAGACACGGAATCTGAAGCAAGCTCCAGGCTCTGAGGTGTCTGCATGGAGACCTGAGCCGAAGTCAGGTGCTTAACCTACTGAGCCTCCCAGGCATCCCTCTTTTTATTGTTGTTGTTTTTTTTTTTTTTCCTAATGGACTCTTAGGGGGAACACTGCAGAAGAATTCCATGGCTGGACAAGACTACTGCAGATTCAAGCACCTTCTCTGGCTACAAAAGCGGGAGGCTGAAGTTAGGAGTCTTGTGCGACATTTATTTGCTGGGGGGAAAAAACAGCCCCATCTCAATGATTGCTTAGATTTTGACTTGATTGATTTTGGACTTGATTAAAGCTAATTAAAATTTTTTGGGACAGTGTGGTGGTGGGAGGAGAGACGAGGTTGGAGCCTGCCATGGGGTTTGATCTCATGACCCTGAGATCATGACCTGAGCCAAAATCAAGAGTCGGATGTTTAACTGAGCCACCCGGGAACCCTGATTAAAGCTCCTTAATTGTCCACTAGCAGCTGCAGTCTACTGACCTGGACGAATGCTCCATTCTTTAGACGATTATGATTAATTCTCAACAGGTGGATGAAAGGAAAGGTTAAGTACTTACCATGTGCATCGTCCAAGACTGGTTCCTAAACTAGGGCCAACTCTTTGGGTTTGACGGCAGTCGACAGGAAGAAAATGATCAAGAAAGATAATTAGTTATAAGACGGATGTGATCATCCCACTTTGCTGAGGAGACTGAAGTCAGAGACGGCTGGGCAAGTTGTCCAAGGTTGCAGGCCCGTAGTGACCGAGCTGGCATGGTGTAACCCAGGTTGCAGGACCAGGTGTGCATTAGTTGGAAGGGGTCTTAGAACCCATAATCCCAGTCCTATGGTCAGGCGAGAAGGCGGATTTGCCCGAGGTCACACAAGGACACCTTGGCAGAGCTGGGACAAGGACTGCCCCAACAGCTAATCCAAGGCTAGTTTCGCGGAGCAGCATAATGTTAAAGCTTTCAGGCTTTGAAGCCAGTAGCCAGGATTGGAATTCTGTTTTCCTTGCTTCTACAGGACTTTGGACCAGCTGCATAACTTCTAGGGTTTCATTTTCTCATCCGTAGAACAGAAATAGAAAACAACGGCTTCCTGTTAATATCTTAAGAATGTAGGGCTGTGACATAGAAGTATCACTTAACATGTGATGACACGCTGCTTGGTAATAGCTGTTACGTGGTAGGCTCACATGTGTGCAGTACGTACCCAAGGAATGGTTTTTTGCTGAAATTGACTCCTTTATGGTGCTGGGTAGGCAAGAGGGCCCCCAATTCATTCTTCTGTTCCCCAGTACATACTGGCAGTGTGTTTCCACTGACCCTGGTCCTTTACCAACTTTTGCGTATGTCATGCAGTTTGAAGGGATTGATTTCAGGGCTCTGAAGTTAAGAGAGACCTCTTGTGGTTAAAAGGATCTAGGCAGATTTCAAGAAAGGAGCTTCTGAAGTCACAGGGATACAGGGAGGTGGGAAAGACAGGATGAAGGGTTAGAATGGTGTTGGATGGCTCTTTAAAAAATGGGTTTTCGGGGCACCTTGGGTGGCACAGTTGGAGCGTCTGGCTCTTGGCTTTGGCTCAAGTCATGATTTCACAATTTCATGGGTTTGAGCCCCACATCGGGCTCTGCCCTGGCAGCGTGTAACCTGCTTGGGATTCTCTCTCCCTCTCTCTGCCCTTTCCCTCCTCACTGTCTCTCTCAAATAAACCTTAAAAAAGGGTTCATTTCTGGTATTAGCAAAAAAAAAAAACCCAAACATATATATATATATGGGTTTTCGGGCGCCTGGGGGTGGCTCAGTCGGTTAAGTGTCTCCCGATTTCCACTCAGGTCATGACCTCCCACAAGCCCTACATCAGGCTCTGCGCGGATAGTGCGGAGCTTGCTCGGGATTTTCTCTCTGCCCTTTCCCCACTTGCGCACGCATACATGGTTTCTTTCTTGAAATAAATAAATATACTCAGAAAAAATAAGTAAATATGGGTTTTCAAAGTCCAGTCTGGATTCGGATTTCCATCTTGTGGCCGTGTGCCTGGGGCAACTCACTTACTTCCCTTCACTTCTTTTTTGTAAAGTTGGGGATAACAAAGCCGACCTAGCACGGTTTCATTGAGGAGTCTGTATGTCGGTGACTTTCCACCCTTTGCCTACACATTGGAATCACCTGGAAAAGGTCTGGAAATCACTAATACCTGGACCCTGGTCCCCAGAGGTCCTGATACAGTTTGTCTGAGGTGGGAACTTGGTGTCTGTACGCTTGAAAATTCCTCAGGTGATTCTAAAGAAGGGTAAGGATTAAGATCTGCTTCTGATCCCACAGTCGTCCTATTGGCCCGTTTGTCGTTTCCTTACCCCAGGCCTCCCTCGTACATGAACAAAGCCCATCCCTGCCCTTGGCCTGGGATCCAGCCCACTGGCCAGACCCTCTGCCCATCCCTGTTCTTGCCTCTTAATCTTGCAGGGAGAGGCAGCCGTGGTTCTGTTTCGGTAGAGAAACTGTGGAGGTGGGCTAAAAATCCAGCGTTCCTTAGGCACCTGCTCTGGTGTCCCCTGACAGCTGGATGAGACTCTCGTCACCAGAAAATGCCACTTTCCTTTGCTCGAGCCTTCTTTCAGCACATTCACAGTGCTGATGTTGGGGATACCCCCCCCCCCTTGAGCAAGGTGTGGAGAGAAAAGGTACACAATCAGACAGGAAGAGAACTCAAATTACTGTATGCCGAGCACATCATGGTGCCTTTTCTCATTATCAACTCCATGATATTGGGGTTGTTATTTCCCATTTACTCAAGAAGCTCAGGGACAGTAAAAAAAATTGTAATGATCCTTGATTATTCGGAAGTGAAGTCCATTTTCTATGTTTGTTATTAAAAAAAAAATCAAAATGAAGCCTTAACTAATATAAAAAAAGGAAAGCATTTTATTAAAGGTATGTATTTCTTGGGGCGCCTGGGTGGCTCAGTTGGTTAAGCGGCCAACTTCGGCTCAGGTCATGATCTCACGGTCTGTGAGTTCGAGCCCTGCGTCGGGCTCTGTGCTGACGGCTCAGAGCCTGGAGCCTGCTTCGGATTCTGTGTCTCCCTCTCTGTCTGCCCTTCCCCTGCTCATACTCTGTCTCTATGTCTCCCAAAAATAAATAAACATTAGAAAAAATTTAAAAAAAAATAAAGGTATGTATTTCTTTATGAAAGTCAGGTATGACTGCCAGAAGACATAGAAGTCAGTTGCTTGAAGCTGCCTGAAGCCATTCCATACCTGCCTTCCAGGAAAGTAGAAGCAAAGGCACGTGTAGACACCGCAATAAAAACTAGAGCCAGGAAGTAATGACAGATTCATTCGGACTTATTTGAATATAAGGGGGGGGGGAGTCAGCCTAAGTGAAGTAAGGATAACATGGCAAGACAACACGCTGCCGAACTGGAGAAATGAGGAAATACAGTGTTCTCACAGATGTGCTGGGCCCTCACACTGAAATGTCAAAAATAACTTCCCCGTTAGAACATGGAGCAGGTGGAGGGGAGTAGATGGGTGCCTGTCCCACGGGTTTACGAGGTTTTCGAGGTTTTAAAGTGAATTAATAGTGAAATGTGCTCAAAACAGTTCTGGCACCGAAAACCCGTATAAGTATTAAATAGCACATACCCCTTGCTAGAAGGGGAATAACCAGATTGGGAAAAGTTGAGAAGTCGGAATGCACAGCGCAATTCAGTTATTTCTAGACAATGTCTTGATTCCATTTACGCGTTCTCTCTACAATGGTCCAGGCACTTCTAATACTTCATACCTGTCATTGGCCCAGTCCCACGGATGGGGCAATCCTTTGTATACCAGACATCGAGTATCTCTGTCCCCTTCCCCTAAAGCCGGTTATGCTCCATGACCAGTGTGACGGTCATAAAAACACCACGTCAATTCCCCAACCGCCCACTAGGAGGCAGTACTACCCCACTGAGAATACTGGGCCAAATTCTTTGCCTGAGGCCACACACATTTATTGTTTGGTAGAATTGAGACTTCATTGACTCCAAAGGCTTTTCCACTGTGACAAGGACAGGAGAGACAGTAATAAAGACAATAGTGAGAATAGTTAGCATTCCTTGGACTTGGGTCGGTATTTTGGTGTACACTTTAAGCAGTTTTAAGCAGTTCACTTAGAGCTCACCACTGGAGGAAGGTTCTGCTGTATCATCTTGCAAATGATGAAGACACAGAGGCTTAGGTCCAAGACCCATGTTAAGTGTTTTGAGTACAAGAGGATGTTCGAGCTAAGTGTGGAAGAATGGGATTTGGATACAAGCTGGCTACATGAAGAAAAAAGCCTCATGCGTCAAAGTAAAGGCAGGAGGTCTCAAGGTTCTCTGTGGACCGACAAGTTTTAAGACCCTATGGATTTGTTCAGCGTTTAGAATCGGAGGTTCGTGGAAAGTCAGAGCCAGAGGAGACTTTAAAGATTATTGGGGATGGTGATTTTCAAAGTTGGAAACTAGCCCAGTGTATTTTTGGAATGAAATCTTCTATAAGAAATAGAAAATGCATACCACGATTTAGAGGATACTGATCGCTATATAAAGCGTAAGTTCTGGATAAGATTGGCTTATAGAGACAGGAAAAGTCACGTTTTGATGAATGCCGTCTTAGATTGACTGGAGAACCCATTTTTCCCTGGTATTTTGGTCGTAGAAAGAAGTAAGTGCAAAGGATGACATTTTTAACACATGTTTGCAATTCCAGAAGTGACCGGAAAGTCTACCCCCAAACAGCCTACAAGCACAGATTAACTTCAGCACGTTGATATGCATATGGTTGAATAGGTTTTATCTTGAAAAACAAAATAACTTGAAGAAACTCGTTCGACCCGTGTATATATATTTTAAACACAATCGAATGTCTGCGAGGCTCGTGCAGCACGGGTGAGAATTCCTGCTGCGGCCCACGCCCTTGCTCCGCAGACGGAGAGCCGGAAGTGAAGGGCTGTGGGAGGGGGGGCGAGCCGCTCAGGTTCACGGAGCCCCCCTGGAGCCGTCTCCTGCCGCTCGGCCCCTGGACTCCTGGCCCAGAGCCGCTCCGAGTGACCAGCCGTGACATCTGGTCTGGCGGCGTGCCGCAGCCTGGCCGTCCAACCCCCGGCCCGAGAGGGCCCTGGCCGCCTGCCCAGCTCCCTGGCAGATAAAGCCTCAGACGGAGAGCAAACAGTCCGCGGCTCCAGCAGTCGGTGCAGGTCACATTCGGGCGGCGGTCTGAGTCGCTGCCAGCCTCCAGGCGGTCCCCGGATCCTCTGCGCTGCTGTCTCACTTCCCGCACTGCGGCCAGGTGGGACCTCGGGCGCCAGGCAGACACCTGTGAGTGTAAGCAGGGTACCGGCTCGTGTAAGGAGGGGTTTCCGGGCCGCAGAGGGCCTCGTCTGCCCCATCCCTCGGGGCGGCTCAGACATTGCCCCATCAGACCCGGTTTCGGTATCAGGGTGGGGCAGCGTCTTGGGGTGGGGCGCCGCGTTGCCAGGGCGCAGACGCGTTGGCGGCAGGTGGCGGCTCTGGAGCTCGGAGAACAGGTGGACTGCCTACCGCCCCCCGCCCCGCGCCCCGGATTTCAAGAACACCGTTTATCAGTCTTTGCCATTTGCAAGAAGCAGTCTGCTTACAAGTGGCAGGACATTTGGAGACTTAACTCACTTTTTTTTTTTTTCCTTTTTTCAGAAGAGCATTTCTATTAAATCAGTATTAGGAGAGGTTTCCTATCACAGTATAATTACAGAGTTTGTTTAGAGATTGCTTTGTGTTGCTCCTGGAGAGAAGGAGAATACCACGTGCAAACAATGCTTTGCTACAGAAACAAATATTTTTTAAGTTTTCTGTTTAAGTTTATTTATTTTGAGAGAGAGCATGAGCGGGAGAGAGAGGCAGAGAGAGAGAATCCCAAGCAGGCTCCACACTGCCAGCGTGGAGCCCGGCGCGGGGCGCGAATGCTCCCACCGCGAGATCACGACCTGAGCCAAAACCAAGAATGGGACACTTAACCAACTGAGCCGCCCAGGCGCCCTTGAACTTACTTTTAAAATATTTGTTTCTGGGGCCCCCCTCTCTCTCTCTCTCTCCACTCCTCCTCCTCCTCTCTCTCTCAAAAATAAATAAACTTAAAAAAAAAAGTAAGTTCAGACACAGAAACCCTTGGCTGGACACAAGACTCTTATTTAATCATAAATTAACCTGACCTTGACGGGGAGTGGGGGGGGGGTGGGGAGCAGGTTCCCGGAGTGCTGCTCAGATGCGGAAGGCTTTTCTCAGAGGCTCTGTGGCCACGTTGCAGGAAAGGAAGAAGGTTCTGCTTTTCCCAGAGTTGGAGGTCCAACCATGATAATGGTGGTGTGCATTTTGGAGGTCCGACCTTGAATACAGTGCTGTGCGTTGGAACACCCGCTCCGGGCGCATCGCCGGGGCCTCTCGATGGCCAAGCCTGAGACTGCCCTGGGAACTCAGTCTTTGCCGTGGAGAAGGGGGAGCCACAGCGCTTCCACTCCAGGCTTGTTGAGACAGAAACCCGAGGTAACAGCGTGTGCCTGGTGCAGACGAGGCCCCGAAAGTCGCCGAGCTCAGCATTTTCCCTCACGCCAGCTCTGTTCCATCCCCTTTAATTACTCACATTTAATTCAAAGGTAATCCATGATCATGGTAGAAAAATTATAGCACACATAACAAAAAGCGAATAAAGTGATCTAATAGCTTCTGGTTTTTATAAGTAGGTTTTGGCCCTTTTTTTTTGTTTTGTTTTTTGTTTCAATCCTGTTTTCTTGGGGCACCTGGGTGGCTGTCGGTTAAGTGTCCAGCTCAGGTCATGATCTCACGGTTCGGTTCGCAAGTTCAAGCCCCGCATCTGGCTCTGTCTCCCTCTCTCTGCCCCTGCCCCGCTCTCTCTCTCTCTCTGGCTCTCTCAAAAACAAATAAAAAAAACCCAATAAATCCTGTTTTCTTTATCTTGTGTGTGTGGAGCAGGAAGTTTCTTCATTTGTGTTTACAGGGTGTTAGAGAGGTGATACCATGGCCCCACTTTACAAATGAGGAACCTGAATTCCAGAAAGAGGAAGCGCCTTCCCCAAGGTCACAAAGATAGTAGGAAGGTGACGTCGATTTTCAAAACTCCCGGCGTCTGAGTCCAAGCCCAGCACTTGTGTCAGGACCAGGAGGGGCCTCAGAGGTGGGTCGCAGACACCTGTCCCTCGCAGGGAGCCTGTGTCCAAGACGTCACGTTCCCCACTGAAGACAAATTCCTATTCGCGGCCCGCCCAATCCTAGAGTCCCAGGAGGGGGCGGGTCGTGGAAAACCAACCCAGTCAGGTGGGGTTTTTAGACCCCTCCGTTTTCTTTCCCACGTTTCTCGCTGCCCTTAGGCCTGCCAGCACCTACCTGCTGTCCTGAGCTTTTCCCTCACCTTAGAGGCTGCTCTCTCTACCCTGTGTTTGTGGTCTTCTGGCCTTTTCCTCCAGCTGGCCGTCTTGGGCTGCCCAGCAAATGTTTCCACTGTCTTCTCAAAGAAAGAAGCGCGCACTGTTTTAACGGCCGGGGTGACAAACACGCATTGTTTCCGTGGTTAAAATTGCGCGTGGAGGCGGAGGTCAGGCGGATGGTGGGCAGATCGTTTCCTGAAATCTACTATGCGAAGTCTAAAGCATGCCCAAAAGATGAAGACATCGGCCCGGGATCCCTCATCGTGCGATGATTGCACGCGAGCGTGTGCGATGTGGGCCCTGCCCTGGGCCGGCCCCAGGGGTGCGCAAGCCGGCCTCCCGTGCCGCCGCGGCACGGGCAGATCTGCCAGCCCCGAGGATCGGGTGGAAGATGGCTTTGTTTGCGCATCCTAGGAGGGGGCAGTGGAGCTAACGGCGGCTCTCTGCCGTACCTGGGGCAGAAGGACCCGGGCACGCTTCCTTCCGTCGGAGCTCTGACCCGACCTCCCCTCCTGCTTCAGGCGGAGGTGGCCCTTGAGAGACAGGTGTGCCACGCTGGGACCGGAAGGCCCACAAGGTCCTTAGGATTTGGCAACTCCCCCAAAAGAATGGGGTGATTTCTTCCTAAAGACGGCAGGCCCAGACAGTCCTCTTCCCGGAGGGGAAAGGAAAAAATGTAAAATGCATACCGTGGGGGACAAGTCATCCGAGGTCACGTTAGGCTCTGTAACAGGCATTTCGTTCTCCAGGGATCAGGCGACCATGAGCGTTCCGTTAAGACTGGAAGAGTCTCTCAAAAGTTAGTGCTCATCCAACTTGATTCAGAGTTACTGCCCCTTCTACAGATGTGGAAACAGAAGCAAACTTAGCCCAGAGGAAATGGCTCGGCCGGGACTAGAACCCAAGGCCGGAATCCTCACGCCCTTTCCAGCACGTCCCAGCTGAACGGATACGCGATCAACAGGCCTGACCTGGGGACTCAGGGCGGCTCAGAAGCTGCTTGGCGAACGTGCACACCCACGAAACCCCCGGAGGAAGCAGGCTCTTCCTGAGGAGGGGTCGCGGGATGGGAGAAGGATGCCGATGAAGACGGAAAAGACCACCGGGGCCGGCGGCCATCTCCACAATGGCCTCTGGGTCACCTCCCGTCAGCAAGAAGGTTTTGCGTGACATCCTCGGGCTGCGCATTGGGGACTGAGGTCCCAGGTCTGTCTGTGGTGGGAAGGGCACAGCGTTCAGAGTCTGGAGACCTGGCTTTGGCTCCTGGTGATACTGCTCTGCAAGCCTGGGCAAACCGCTTTGCTCCTTGAACCTTGGTCTTGTCATCTATAAAATGGAACTAATTGCACTACTTCATAGGGTTATTATAGGGCTTAAATAAAACCAGCAATAACCTTACTGAACGCTCAGTAGATGCCAGGCACTCTTCACCTGTATTAACTCATTTAATCTTCACAGGAACCTCAGACAGTAGGCGCTATTGCTATCTCCGTTTTTATTAAAAAACTTTTTATTTATTTTGAAAGAGAGAAAGCAGGAGTGGGGGAGGAGCAGGGAGAGAGAGGAGAGAGAGAGAATCTCAAGCAGGCTCCGCACTGTCGGTGCAGGGTCGAGCACGGGGGCTCGAACTCATGAACTCCGAGATGGTGACCTGAACTGACGTCAGTTGAGTGACTGAGCCACCCAGGCACTCCTATTTTTTAAACATTTTTAAGGTTTTGAGTAACCCCTACACTCGATGTGGGGGCTCGAACTCACAACCCCGAGATCAGGAGTCACGCGCTCTGCTGACTGGGCCAGCCAGGCGCCCCACCATCTCCATCTGAAGAATGAAATGTAATTTGTCCAATGTCACCTAGCAAGCGGGGAAGCTGGAACCGGAACCTAGACAGCCTGGCTTCGCAGTGGGTGTTCAGTAAGAATCTTCGACCAATAAATTCTAGGGCTGGTGCACCCTAGTCAATAGCTTCTAACGACGGTTTAAAGTAGAGGAAACCTTAGAAGGGCCTTGGGTTAAACCACCATTTACTGGGTGAGGACCCCAAGGGTCAGAGTGGGAAAGACCCGGCGGTGAGCTTGGTAAGTCCGGCAGAGCCGAGGTGAGGACCCAGGCCTGCGGACAGCCACGCCTGCTCGGGGTGCCCGCGGCTCACAATCCTGAGGGTCTGTTCTAGGAAACACAACTCAGTGAAATAGCGCAGTCGCTTCCGTTACCGTTAATGCAGAGAGTCTCCGCGGACTCTGAAGGGCACTGCCACTCTCTCGCATCCTGTATCCATTAATCCTGCCCCCAGACACATTAAATAACAGGCATCTAAAATGAGTAATAAAAGGATAAGGCACTTCAATGCTTCGGGGATACAGGCCTACAAAACCCTGCCCTCCAGAATGCATACAAATAAAAAGATACATTAGAATGGCTGCCTCTGGGGCAGGGAAATGGCGGGGGGGGGGGGGCAGGATACATAAAACAGAAGGGGACTAGCCAGGGCTAGTGATGACCCAGAGAGAGTTAACTCATCCCACGGCAGCAAGGGGCCCAAAATAAAACTGAGTAAAACTCCGAGATTGGATGAAATCACTTTGCCTGAGACACACTGGCTCTGGGCTCAAGGAGGAAAGGCGGGGACACACCGTGGGTTGCCTCACGAAGGCGGAGAGGCCTGGAAGCGTGTCCTTGGGCGGAACAAGGGAGGTCAAGCTCCAGGTGAGAGGCCACAGGCAGACCCTAGGGAAGGAGGGAGCAGCAGCTCCTGGGTTCGTGTCACAGGTGGTTTAGCCAAATCCACTATTGGGATGATTCTAAGGATGTCAAGAAGACATGGGGAGAGGCCAATAGTCCTGTAACTGTAGGACTGTATGACGATCGTAGGCTTGGTGGCCATAAGGGTCCCGCTACACGCTGGTCCAAGTGGTGCACGCATCCGTCTCCCGTGACAATGGAGTGTGCCTGTGAGGATCAGGTGAAGGAAATGGGCATCTTCATTACTTGGGTTGCCCATCTGTAGCCCGGGGACAGTTGGATGGAGACCTCCCTCAAGCCCACTTGGCTACTGGAACCTCTCTGGGAAGTGGTTATACCCTTGGGCAGGGAACCTGCAGTTCCAGACTCAGGCCACAAGGTGGCAGCATGGGGGCAGAAAGCATGTTCCCACCTCCCTGCTGAAGACACCCAGGCCTGCCTGTGGGCACGAGAAGGGTCCACCGCGGTCCTTCATTATTAAACATGAAATGAGGCAGAAGCCTGTAAGCCCAGCAGCTGGGGAAGGGCAGCAAGGAGAGGCAGGCATGATTTTCTAGAAAGTAAATCTCTAAGCCTGTCAGTCCTGAGCCGTTAACCACCACAGAGGGTGTGTGTGTGTGTGTGTGTGTGTGTGAATGATGAGTGGCTATGTGTCTGTATGGGAACGTGTGTGGGTATGTACGTGTGTTAGTGTGTGTGTGAGAGTGACTGGTGACTTCGTATACATGAGTGTAGGGAGGGGGAGAGGGGGAAGCAGCGGACTCAGGTGTCGCCAGCCAGGCTGGGAGGAAACTATAAACCTTTATCAGCAAGCCCTTCACCTGGGTTAAGAAGGGCGGAGTGCAAAGTTCACATAGATAGTAGCAACTGGGAGGAGCGAAGCAGGACGGTGGTACTGGAGAGGCGGAGGTGGCCTCCAGCGGGAGAGGAAGGGCCGACGACACTAAGTTTCCTTTGGCCCCAGACTTAAGAGTGGATTCTGGGAGCCCGGGGGGCTCAGTCGGTCAAGCGTCCCGATCTCAGCTTAGTCACGACCTCATGGTTCGTGGGTTCAAGCCCCCATGTCGGGCTCTGTGCTGACAGCGTGGAGCGTGCTTGGGATCCTCTCTCTCCCTCTCTCTCTCTCTCTGCCCCTCCCATGCACACGCGCTCTCTCATAAATAAATAACTTTAAAAAAAAATGAATGGACTCTGGGCCCCGCAGAGCCCGTTTCTGACCAGCTCAGCTATTTTCAAGGGGTTCCGGCACTCCCTGGCCTTTTCTCCACCTGTAAGATGGCAGAAAAAATTGCGCCTGCCTTCCTGGCCGTGTGGGAGGAGTAAGAGAGCCAGGTATGCAATGCACTTAGAAGGCCTGGGGTGTGGTGAGTGTGCGTCTGTTGGCTGGGGAGAAAACATGAAATCACGCCATTCAAGAAGGCCCCCGTAGAGCCTGGACCATCCCTGCCAGTTGTACGGTCGGTCTCCTGTCCTTGCCCTTCTCCAACCTTCCAGGCGGGAGCTTTCTTTTTCCTTTCTTTTTTTTTTTTAATAAATTTTTTTTAATGTTTTATTTATTTTTTAGACAGAGAGAAACAGAGCATGCGTGGGGGAGGGCAGAAGAGAGAGAGAGAGAGAGAGAGGGAGACAGAATCCGAAGCAGGCTCCAGGCTCCCAGCTGTCAGCACAGAGCCCGACCCCGGGCTCAACCCACAAACCGTGAGACCATGACCTGAGACAAAGTCAGACGCTTAACCAACTGAGCCACCCGGGCGCCCCGGAGACAGGACCTTTCTGATGGTGGAATGGGCCTTCTTGGAAAGTGGTAAGTCCCCCCTCTCTGGGGAAGGGGCGTTTTCAGGGGACCAGCCTGCCTGGAGGGGGCTGTTAGGCCAACGCCTTCAGATGCAACTTGGGCTCAGACACTGCCCCCTCCAGGCGGCTTTGAGTACTGCCCCCCGCGGACTCCCGTTCAAGCTGTGCCCTTGTTTTCTTTCTTCTCGTTTTTTAAGAACTGGGAGGAGGGCATTTGGTGTCACTGGGATCACTTTGAAACTACCGCCTCGCATAGGGAGCTGGCTTGAGTCAACTGGTCACCATGGAATTTCTTTTTTTAGTGCGTAAACAGCCAAGTTCCAGGCAGCTGTTGCCCCGTCCGGGGTGGAAAGCCGCCCGGCTCATATTTCTTGGGCCAACAGATGCCATGTCTCTCAATGGACCAAGCAGGAAGCCCAGAACCTGTGGCCTCGGAGACCACACATCTCGCCGTGTCTAGTTACTCAGCGGGGCTTCACCTGGGGAGCCCTCTCTGAATGTCACAGCTACAAGATAAAGGACACACATGGTAGCCAGGGTGCTGCTGCTTCTCCTTAGGGCCCGCCGCAGGAAGCAGCGGGCGCTAAGTGCCAGGTCAGTGAGGAAACTCTATTTTGGAGCCAAAGCATAAAAAACCCCCAGCCGCAAACCACTGAGCCTTGAGTGAGGGCTTGTTTCGTGCAGGTTCTGAGCCCGGGGAGGTCCTCTGAGGGGAGAGGAGGCAGGGAGCTGGAAATTCGAAGGAGGAGGAGGAATTATGCTGGATGGGGTAAGGCCCTGCGAAAGGTGGGAACGGCATGAGCAAAGGCGTGGAGGTAGGAACGGATAGGAGAGGAAGAGTGTGGTTGGAACAGAATTTACGACAATAAATAAATTCGACACACGTCCACTGAGTGTCTTCTGGGTGCTAAACACTGCTCAAGTCACCAGGGTGAAGTTGGTGAACGAGACTGCCTCCTATGTGGGCATTCAAGCACAATAACAGATATAAATAACGAATGTCACTTATTCTAATAAGACATGTATAATAAACAGAAACAACAATATAAATAATGACAGCTCCCATGTATTGAGAGCTTTCTGCATGCCCCACATTGTTTCAAGTACTTTATATTTACTCATTTAATACTCAAAAGGCCCACATAAAGGAGGCATGGGTCCTGTCTCTCGTTCACGGAGGCGGAAGCTTAGGCACCGAGCGGTGGAGGCAGGATTCAAACCCAGAGCCTGTGCTCTGACCATGAACCTTCATTACTCCAGTAGCCTCAGTAAGAAGGGGTGAGCCGTCGGGTCGGCAGGGTCTGGAGGGTGGCAAAGACCAGGCAGGGCAGTGGGGATCCAGCGCTTTTGGAAGATTGATCCGGGGAGGGGTGTGCGTGGAATTCACTGGGGGGCAGGCGGCCAGAGGGACTTGGGAGTTCGGCATTTGGGGGGCGTGCAGTCCCCCGGCCTCAATGAAGGCGGCCTCACTGAAGACGGGGAGAGGAGTGAGGACTGAGAGCAATCCGCAGATAGGGCTTACCTTGCCCGGAATTAATGAACTTGGCAGATCAGACGACTGACTGACAGTATAGTGTGGATGATGCTTATTAGCATTGCTGGCAATTCACCAGGGGTGAGAGGGCCTTTCTGAGCACGCAACCGGGAGCTCCCAGGGCCTCCCAGGCTGGGCCAGAAGACGCGATGATTTGCCCCGCGGCCAGACCCCGCCTCCTCGGCGAAGCGCATGAGCCAATCCCCGCGCTCGGTGTTCAGGTGAGCCGCGGCCCCGCCCCCTCGGCCCCGCCCCCGCCGCCCCCTCCGTTCCCCTTTTGGAAGTCCCAGCGCCCGGCCCCGGGGCTGGCTGGGACCGCGCTTCCGGGGGCCGGCGGTGACCGAGCCGGGCCTGGCGGCCCGCCCACCCAGCGCCGGGCCCGCTCCAGACGCCCGGACGCAGCAGCCAGCTCCCTGTCTCAGGCTCTTCCAGTTTTCGTCCGCGTTTCCTGAGCGGATGCAAGCTCTCCCCGCGGCTTCAGTCGCAGCGGCCGGTTTCATGCTGTGGCGGCCACCGCCCAGCGGCTGCCGGGGCCGCCTCTCCTCGGCGCCCCTCCCCGCACCTGCGAGCGCCCCTCTGCGCCGTGGGCCTCTGCCGGGCCTTCTGCTCTCGGCCTTCGGCCCGGCCCCCGGGGAGAGGCCCCAGCCTCTGAAGCCCCAGGAGGGCTTGGACCTACCCTCGGCCACTGTTTGGCCTCTCGACCAGGGTCCCCGGCCTCGACCAGGGTCCCCCTTAGCCCTCCCCTCTCCCGCCCACCCTAGCTCTGCTCCCGCCTCAGAACACAACGCCAACCACCCACCGGCTCACACACACACACACACACACACACACACACCCTCTGTTGGGGGACGGGGCGGGGGGTGGTGGGAGGGATTGGGCCAGAGCTTAGGTTCCCCCCACCCCACCCCACCCCCCCGCCCCCTGAGTCGGCCACGGTGTTGAGAACGAATTTTAGGATCGCCCTTTAAGAATGTCCTCAAGCCTGGCAGAGCCCTTGAGGGCTGGGAATTCCCGCCCGGGAATTTTTCCAATATTCTGCCAGCTGTTTCTGCTCTTTCAGTGGTTTTATTATTTTTCTTTCTGTTCCAACTCCTCCTTTCGCTTTCAGTATGGCAGTCGGGCCAAATGGCGGTGGAGGGTGGGGGCCCGCGGCACTTGCCGAGGCGGAGCTGCGGCCACGACCAGCTGTGCCAAGGGAGGGGACGCCAAGGGAGGGGACGGGATGAAGGAGGAAACAGGAGGGGAACGGGGAAGTGAGACCTCTTGTTCTGGCGAGGCGCGCATCATTGGACTCTGGGCACGAGGCCTTGTCTTCTTCTGGCCCCCATCGGAAGGCACATCGGCCCATGGGGAGGGTGACACATTAACCCAGTAACACCGACCCACTTGTCAGACGTGCTAGCTGCCGCCTGACAGAGGAGAGGCCGAGCAGAGGGGCGCGCAGAGCACACCAGCTGTGAAGAAGAGTGGGGGAAGGGCTGGGGGCCTGGGGCACATGCTTGGGGAGCCGCCACGGGACCTCTGAGCAGCAAGGAGGGGCCGGCTAGCCAGGGGTTCCTGCGCAAGGGGAGACCTCCTGACCTAGGAGGACTTTTTTTCACTGCATAATTAGGCTTCAGGAGGGTGGGTAGGCCGAATAGGGTCCCTCGGTGAGATCATTTCCTGGGTGTGGTGTGATTTCCCTGGCACCTGCCTGTGCCCTCGGGTCTTCATGGGTCAGCTGGACAACTTCCTGATGGGACAGCCACTGGCCTCCAGCTTCAGATAAGGGTTAAACCCAGCCGCGTGTAACAGGAAAGCAAAATAAGTGGCTTCAATCGGAGGCGGCTTTATTTTCCGCTCACATAAATGAATCGTGGAGGCAGAGAGTTCTGAGGGTTTCAAAGTATTTTTTTTCAATGTTTATTTATTTATTTTACAGAGAGAAGGCACAAGCAGGGGATGGAGCAGAGAGAGAGAGAGAGACAGAATCTGAAGCAGACTCCAGGCTCTGAGCTGTCAGCTGAGAGCCCGATGTGGGGCTCGAACCCACAAACTGAAATCATGACCTGAGACGAGGTTGGACGCTTAACCGATTGAGCCACCCAGGTGCCCCATTTAAAGTATTTTTTTTAAGTTTATTTATTTAATTTTGAAAGGCAGGGAGGGGCAGACAAAGAGGGAGATCGAATCCAGAGCAGGCTCCATGCTCTCAGCACAGAGCCCGATGCGAGGCTCGAACTCCCCACCTGTGAGCTCATGACCTGAGCGTGAAATCAAGAGTTGGATGATTAACCAAACTGAGACACCCAGGTGCCCACTGAGCATTTTAAAAGCAAGACTTAAAGGAATGGATACGCAGGGACCCCTCATCTTCCCAACTCTACATCCAAGCATTTTCCCAAGCAGGCAGCTCATTCTGTGTAGAGCTTGATAAATGCATAAATGCACCCCATGTGGGCTTCCTTTCCTCCTTGTCTCATGTCTCCGTGGCCCCACCGGCCTCCTGGGCTCCCCTTCTAAATACCTCTTTTGGTGTCTGCATCTGTTGGGACCCCAACCAAGATCCTAATATCTCTGAGCACTTACTACCTGTGCGGCATTGTCTCCTTCCTTCCTCAACCCTGGGTGATGGGATTCCATTATTAGGCCCTACTTTAGGGACAAAGCCATAACTTGCCCAGGGCCAGCTGCCAAGACTCAAACCAGGCAGACCACCCTGTGATGTTTCTTTGGGATGGCTTCCTCCAACCAGAATCTCAGCTCAGAGAATGCCCGTGTTCAGGCTTTTGACCTTTCTCCCAAACGGCCCCAGAGTAAAGTCAGGTCCAAGTGCCCCTCCCAACCAGCAGTGTGGGGACCACTCATTTCTCGTGTCCTCACTGCCAAGGACTCCTGGCTTTTTCCAACCCAGCCCCTTGGGAGGCCATTCCTCCCAAATTTGTCTTTTTAAACCAGGTTTATTTGTTTATTTTTGAGAGAGAGAGAGGCAGAGAGGGAGGGAGACAGAGAATCCCAAGCCAGCTCCGCGTTGTCAGTGCAGAGCCCACATCGGGGCTCAAACTCACCAACCATGAGATCATGACCTGAGCCAAAATCAAGAGGCAGACGCTTAACCAACTGAGACACCCAGGCAGCCCCCCCTTTTTTTTTTTAATTCAGAAAGGATTAAGGTGAATAAGCCTTTTATTTTATTTTAATGTTTATTTATTTTTGAGACAGAGAGAGAGAGAGAGAGACAGAGCATGAGTGGGGGAGGGGCAGAGAGAGAGGGAGACATAGAATGTGAAGCCGGCTCCAGGCTCTGAGCTGTCAGCACAGAGCCCGATGCGGGGCTCGAATTCACAGACCGTGAGATCATGACCTGAGCCGAAGTCGGCCGCTCAACCGACTGAGCCACCCAGGCGCCCCTGAATAAGCCTTTTAAAAAGCCTAATGCCAACAGACAGGCAGTTTGTGTCTGTGAGTTGAACTGAAAAGGGATGAGACCAAGTAACTGGGTTCCTGACCCAAGCAGAATAGTCGGCCTGCCCTTTGGCTTTCCTGGGAGGGCAGCCTAGAGCCGGTGGGCGGAGGTGCGTGGGCCGGCCAAGGAAGGGAAGGAGGGGGAAGGGTCAGGGAGGAAGGGCACCTGCGTGGCCACCGTGCGGCGAGGGCCTGGAGAGGGAATCTTTGCACAGCTTTGGGCTCTTCCAGCACATTCCTTTTCTTAACAAAAATACCGGTGAGGTGGCGGTGGCTGTGCCCCAGCCCCCCATCCCTTCCCCTTAGATGTCTGAAGAGCCGACCAGCCACTCCCCAGCCCGGGCGTGCCAAACGCCTGAGGGTAGCAGGCAAGCACGCAGGCAGCTGGAGGAAGGCACTGGAAGCCCTCTTTCACCAGCGTGTGAATGTGTTTCAGATGTCCTCACTGAGCCCCAGTTCGAGGCTGTGCCTGCCTGATCCCTTTCTAAATCTCCCTTACCGGGCTTTCTGGTATCCCAAACGCGTTCACGTCAGGAACTCCTTTGGGCCTTCCGCTACCTTAAAAGTGGGCGGTGCCAGGTATCATTGGCCCCATTTTACAGATGAGGAAGTTGAGGCTCTGATTGAAATGATGATTCAAAGTAACATGCTATCGCTCAAGATTTCTGTAGCCTCGCCTCCCAAGCACCCTAACCGTAGCGATAGCGATGTTCATTCAGCATTATTACACGTAGGCACTGAGTGAGCTTCTTCGTCTTGCGTTATGAGAGTTGTGTCTCTCCGGCCTCACGAAACCTGCTCAGCGTGGATAGTTAACTACATCTGGCAGAGGAGGGGTTTGAACCCGAGCTGTCCGACTCCAGAGCCAGGGCTTCTCAAACTGTGGTCCCCAGACCAGGATCTTGTAAGAAATGCACATTCTCAGGTTCTGGCCAAGACCTCCTAAAACCTGGGGGGTGGGGGGGGTGCCGGGCGGGCTACGGGTTGCCATGCCCCCGCCAGGTAATTCTGATACACTCTTATATCTGAGAATCGCTGTGCTGATATTTTCTTTTAACTCCGTGGCTTCTGATTCTGACTGAACGGTAGAATCATTCAGGAGCTTTGGCCCAATGCTGGGCCAGACCAGAATCTCTGGGGTGGGGCCCCGGCATCAGTCTTTTTAGAAGCTCCCCTGTGCACTCCTCTGCCTTTGACCACACCAGGAAGCTAAGCCCTGGAAGGCTCCACGATTTACCAGAAGGTTCTAGGTTAAAAGATAGGGCAGCCTGTCCTGGAGAATCCCGGATGGAATGAGGGAAGACTCTCAGGAGTCCAGGAAGGAGAGACTCCGGGGGCCCGACCCCTCCCTGTTGAGGTGACGCCGTGCCGGCCCAGGAAGCCTGCAGCCCTGCTGGGGCCCAGAGCTCCGCAGCTGTTTGTCTTGGCGTTTGCCCAAGCAGGCGGTTCCGTGTGGAGTTGCAGCTCTTTTTGTTTGTGTGGTTGAACTGTTGGCCCAGTTTTTCCAGAGCTGATTAGGTAGCCCTGAGAGCAGTGTATTCCTCCCTGGGCCGCAGGATTCCCGCAAAGGGGCCGGAGGCCAACGATTCCCCTTAGGGCTGAAGCAAGGCGCAAGGTGTGTGGGGGCGGGGGTGCCCTGAGGCGGGGCAGTCTCCAGCTTCTCACTATCACTCTGAGCCTCAAGTTCAAGGACACAGGGGCCCATTTAGGAGACAGAAACCACACCAGTCATTTTCACAGAGAGAGCCTCATGTGAAGAATTGTTCGTTAGGCACTGAAGAGTTGAAAAGACAAAGAGAGAGTGCTAGAGAATCCCGGAGTCCCGAGGGCGAGGGCGAAGGACAGTAGGGTTTCCCTAGGGCCAGAGGAACACGGAGAAAAGCTCACAATCCTTCAAATCTAGAAGGGGGGCCTGGGGAGCTCAGACGGTTGAGCTTCCGCCCTCTGTGGGCTCTGTGCTGCCAGCTCAGAGCCTGGAGCCTGCTTCGGATTCTGTGTCTCCCTTGCTCTGTGCCCCTCCCCTGCTTATGCTCTGTCTCTCTCTCTTGAAAATGAACATTAAAAAAATATATCAAATCTGGAAGCTCGGAGGAAGGTCACAGAACCGAAACCCAGACGTCCGGGGAGGGGATGCCAGCTGGTAGTACTGGTGTCCCTGAAACCATGAGGCAGGTTCTGCAAGTATTAGGGAAAAAGCAAACTGGAATCAATTGCCCCTCTCGGAATGAACTGGTGCCGTCAGGTGGAAAAAGCCTTGTTCCTGTCAGGTGGTGTGGGGCCCAGGTGGATTTCTGTGTGGTCTGTCTTCTCTCTACCTCACCTCAGGCTCCCTCTCTCCTCTCTCAGTTTACTTCTCTCCAGGACCAATCCCAAACGTTGCTGGTTCAGTCAAGAAACATTAATTGAGGGCATCTGGGTGGCTCAGTCAGTTAAGTGTCCGACTTCGGCTCAGGTCATTATCTCACGGTTTGTGAGTTCGAGCCCCGCATCGGGCTCTCTGCGCTCTCTACGGTCAACGCGGAGCCCGCTTCAGATCCTCTGTCCCCCTTTCTCTGTACCTCCCCTGCTCTCTCTCTCTCAAAAGGAAATAAACATTGAAAAAAAAAAAAAAGAAGAAACCTTTATTGAACACCTATTATGCCCCCGGCTCTGAGGACTGGGTGCCTAATACAAAACTAGTAATAGCACTCACGTTCATTGGAGCACTTCCCTGCCTGACTTTGCTGTCAGCATCTCACAGACATCAACGCATTTACTATTACCCTCATTTTACAGATGGGGCAACTGAGGCACAGAGCCATTTAGTAGCTCATGTAGGGTTATTATTTAGCTAGTGAGTGGCCGAGCCCATAGGAACCCAGTCAGTGTGGCTCCAAAACCCACATTCCTCACTCAGTCACCTCGTTGCCTAGAGAGGCGGCCTTGTGAACAGCTAATTGCAGCCCAGGTAGAGAGAGGACACCACACAGAGAGGGCTTTGCTGAGGTGGTAACTCGTGTCATCCACTCATTCAGTGAATCTTTAGACTGGGGCGGGGGGGTGACGATGAGCACAACCAGACATTCTACCTGTTCTTGGGAAGCCTCTCGTAGACACAGACGTTAATCAGATTTTCACACCCCAAAACGTTAGCTCCGATAAACAGGTGCCCTTTGCTTTGAAAACGGTAATCCTAGACACCGGTGGAAATGAGAAGACTGCTTCCTGGAGGAGGTGACGGCTGGGCCGGGGCATGAAAGTAGTGGAAGTTAATCAGCCATAGAGCAGAAAGAAGAAAGAATGTTCCAGGCAGAGGGAACAGCATTTGCAAAGGCTCTGAGGTGTGTGTGGGGGGTAATGAGTGTGAGAACTCTAAGTCCTGCCTCTGAACTCTGGCTGACTGGCCTTGGCAGCCCTCCCCGGCAGGCAGCCCACCACCGCAGTCTGGAGCCCTAGGGCCAACCCTCCCGGCTCAGGCTGGCAACCGGCCATCACCTAGAAGTGTGGGTACCAATCTCCCTGAGTTTCAAGCAACAGGCCGGCCTCAGGGGCCTCTGGAGGGAGGCCTGGAAAAGCTCCAAAGCTGGAAGCGGGTCAAGGGACCAACGGGGACAGTCCTGTCGGATAGGGGGGTGGGGCCAGTCCTCAGGGGGTGTTTGAAGAGGAAGTGAATGGGGACACCATACAAATGACCTTTGTAAAAAGAAGCCTCGGGGCCACCGGGGGCTCAAATAGGCAATGAGCGCCCCCTCCCGGAACCCCCAGAGCCTCCTCTGGGAGTCAGAGCCCTCCACTCCTACCCGCTCCCTCCCGCTCCTTGACTGGGTGGGGAGGCAATGGTTGAGCCCATTTTACAGGGCAGGGAAAGGGAAAGGCCAGGCTACAGAGGGAAGTTGGAGCTTGGGGCCACTCCTCAGCCTGGCCCTTTGGGGAGGCAGCTGGGCCTTCGGCGAATGAGACTCGCAAAAGCCTGGTAGAGGTTTTCTGCAGGGTCCAGAGGCTCTGGGATGGAGCGGGCGAGACCTTGGCCTCCTGATGGGTCAGAAAGACGGACAGACAGACTGGAGGAGAGGGAGCCACCACTTCCTGTCTCCAGTGCCCCCTCTCTACCCTGTTTACAGAAAACAAAGTGCCTTTGGCTGACTCTGGACTGGTTCCCCTGAAGCAATTAGAGCCACCACTGTCTCGCTTCTCTGCCCCCTCCCGCCTAGTGCGTCAGCCCAGCTGGGGGCCCCATGCTGGCGTCTGTTGGGATCAGCGTGCCTGGGGCCCTGACCCTCTTTCCCCCACCCCGGACAGCACTGAAAGGCGCCCAAAGCCGTCCAAGTGTCCACGCCCGACCTAATCACCTAATCGAGACTAATTGAGGGCCGTGTCCTTCTCATCCGGGGAGTATCTGATGAGCAGGCCCATCACTGAATGGGCCCCTCCGGCTCCCAGGGGGAATAGAGGGCCCTCCCTTCCTGACTCCCCTCGCCTGCCTGAGGTAGGTCTTTCAGCAGAACCACCAGCCAGAGGCACGGAACAAAGATGATTTGAATTCTCGGAGCCTCCCTTCAGGGCAAGGGTGAGGGCCTGCTCACAAATCCCTGTTGTGCCCTGTTGGGTTGGGGTCCCTGCGGGGTGCCACCACCCATCTGCCAGGACAAGGGAACCCCCGATGGGAAGGTGTGGGCCCAGACCCAGGGTTTGGGTCAGAGACTCAATGGCTGACAGAGGGGCAGCCCCCATTGATCTGTGGTGGTCCAGAGACTCTGTCTCCAGAACACCTGACACCATCTTTCCTGCCAGCCTGCCGGATGGCAGCTTCGGTGGCAGGAGGGTTTCTTTCTCCCTTCTCTACTTTGTGCCCACCTGCCTCACTCCAAGGGGGGTGTGCTGGAGCAGGCTCATACAGACTTGCCAGAGTCCATCCTTAAAGATTCAGGAATTTTGTGAGCTGATTGTTAAACACAGCCGTCACTGAAAATGAAATTATAGAGGGGGCGCCTGGGTGGCTCAGTCAGCTGAGCGGCTGATTTCAGCTCGAGTCATGATCTCATGGTTCGCGGGTTCGAGCCCCACATTGGGCTCTGCGCTGACAGCTCGGAGCCTGGGGCCTGCTTCAGATTCTGTGTCTCCCTCTCTCTCTGCCCCTCCCCTGCACGCACTCTGTCTCTCTCTGTCTCTCAAAAAGAATAAACGTTAAACAAATTAAAACTAAATAAATAAAATTATATAAACCGGGGTTTCTCATCCTTTTGCTCATTATTGCCTACTAAACAGTCTTTTCAGACATTTCCCCCCTAATTTCCTACCAGCCTCTCCATGAAAATTTAATGTCACGAGACAGGCTGTATGTCTGTGTATGTGCTGAATATCTACCTGTACTTTATACATAAAAAGATTAAGATTGTGAGAAAAAATGAAATCTGGCCATGCGTAGCCACATGGATGGAACTGGAGGGTACTATGTTAAGTGAAATAAGTCAGTCAGAGAAAGACAGATACCATATGTTTCCACGCATAGGTGGACTTTGTGAGACTAAGCAAAAACCAGGGGGAGGGGAAGAGGGGAAAGGAAAAAAAGACACAGAAAGGGAGGGATATAAAACATAAGAGACTCTCAAAGACTGAGAACAAACTGAGGGGGAGGGGGGTGAGGGAGGGGGGAGAGGGGGTGACGGGCATTAAAGAGGGCACGTGTTGGGATGAACACTGGGTGTTATATGTAAACCAATTTGAAAATAAACTATTATAAAAAAAACAATAACATGTCAAAAAAGTAAAAAAAAGTAAAAAAAATTAATCAAAATTTATCAGAACTCATGTGCGCAAATACAAACTGTACATTATCTTTTCATGTTTGCTGTCTAGTGTTAGTAATACATATCACGTCCACAGTATTTTGTATCGTAGAAGACAATATTGATATAGGTACTGAGAGAGATGATTCATCTTGTAAACAAACTGTGCTATCAATAAATGTAGTGTCATAAATACAAAAAAGAAGATTAAGATTGCTTTGGTCTCCAACGAGAACCCATTTTCACCCCTGTTGCAAATGGAGGCTATAAACTCACAATTAAATATATTATATTGAAAAGAAAAGTAATGTATACTCAAAACATATCACTTTCTAGTTATTTTAAAGTTTATTTATTTATTTATTTATTTATTTATTTTAAGTTTATTTATTTATTGGGCTCCATGCAGAGCCCAATACAGGGCTCAGACTCACAAACCATGAGATCATGACCTGAGCTGAAACCAAGAGCCGGACGCTCAACCAACTGAGTCGTCCAGGCGCCCCTAATTTTTTCTTTTCTTAGGGGTTCTTTCAAAGTCCATCGATATGTCGTTTTTCCCCCCAGAGAGCTGACTGTTCAACATTTCCCTGCACACCCTCGGTCAGGTCTTTTAGCCAAATAACGAACACTTCGAGACGTGACTGATTTTCGTCATAGAAAGAGCAGCTGGTCTAGCCAAAGCCTCACTCGAAGAAGCATGGGAGGACCCGGGGGAATTCCAGTGGATGTGAGAAGAAGAGGGAGGGAAGCCAGGAGACAGAAACGACCCTCCGAGGTCGACTCCACAGTCAGCCACAGAGCGTCTCTGTGTGAAAAGTTTAAAGAGGGGGGAAAAGTGTGTATATGTGAGTGTGTGTGTGTGTGTGTGTGTGTGTGTGCACGCTCCACACCCTCACGCTCTAGGAATGTCTGTGATTAGCAACTGCTGGCTTTCACCTCAAGTGTTGTGCACACCTTTAGCCACCATTAGAGGCTGAGACCCGCGCGGTCCCATTTCCTCCCAGTGTCCGTGTCTAGAATGTTCTGTAAACACCTGAATCTCGCTTCCCCGGGGAGCGCCGAGAAACCCATAGCGAGGCCTGGTGGGAGGAGAGGGAGGACCCAGGACGCTCACGCGCCGACCGGCTGTGCCAGCTTCCCTCGCCTCCCCTCACCGTCTCCCCGCCATGAACCGGGAGGACAGCTTGAGTTCTCAGGAGGGCCTTCCAGCTCTCAGTGCCCTCGCCCGGAAAGCCGGCTCCTCTTCCTCCATCGGGACAAACCTGCCAGGTCCGTCCCGTCCAGGCTCTGCCTCCTGCCTCTGCTCCGGCCTCACCCGCCTCCCCTCTGCCGGCAGCAGGGCCTTTGAAAGCTCAGCCCGGCTCCCTCTGCTTCTCCCACAAAAGGTCACAGGAGAGAAGGTGGGGCGTGAACTCAAACGTCCTGCCGTTACTTACCAGCCGGAGGACGCTCCCCCGTCTTTAAAACAGGGCCGAGGGGCGCCTGGGTGGCTCAGTTGGTTAAGTGGCCAACTTTAGCTCAGGTCATGATCTCGCAGTCTGTGAGTTCGAGCCCCGCGTCAGGCTCTCTGCTGATGGCTCAGAGTCTGGAGCCTGCTTCGGATTCTGTGTTTCCCTCTCTCTCTGCCCTTCCCCTGCTCACACTCTGTCTCTATGTCTCTCAAAAATAAAATAAAAACGTTAAAAAAATAAATAAATAAATAAATAAATAAAACAGGGCCGAGGCCGCAGGGCCCAGGCTGGGGCGACATTGCATGTGCTAATGTGCCGAACACGGAGTTCTTCCTTGTTAAGGCCAGAATCGCGCCCACCCCATTTCCCATTCATAGGCCGAAGGGCCTTAAACCCCAGTTCCTTCAACACGGCTGAAGATGGACAGAGGGCCCTTACACAGGTAATTAAGTGTAAATGGGGCCCGTCAGGGCAGCCCAAATCCAGTCTAACTGGTGTCCTCGTAAAAAGAGGAGGTCCAGATACACAGAGAGACTCCAGGGGCGTGAATGCTCAGAGGGACGACCATGTTAGGAGGCGGCAACGGCGCCGCTGTCTGCAAGCCAAGGAGAGGCTTCCAGAGAAGTCGAGCCTTCTGGCAACCTTGATCGTGGCCTTCCAGCCTCCAGAACCGTGAGCAAGTCAACTTGTTTAAATCATAGTCTGTGGTATTTTGTTATGGCAGCTGCAGAATACTTGAATGCCGTCCCTAAGAGGTACTGATTCTTTCCGGCGGTAATTCGTGTCAGCCTTGTGTTTTGTGTGAGGAGTCTTGTTTCTTCTCTGCTTCTAAACAGCCGGAGGTGAGATCCGGGCAGAGGTATCTTTCCTGTGTCTTCAGGGTCTTCAATGCCACACGCAAAGTGTACACACTTGGACCTCCGTCCTCACTGCCTGACTTGCCCACCTGCAGGCAAGGGAGGGGGGAACCGGTTGCCAACCACCAAGCTATTGTTCAAACTTCAGGTCCTGGGCGAAGCACGAAAGAATATCCAATAGAAAAACGACAATCTCTTCAACAAACGGTGTTGGGAAAACTGGACGGCGACATGCAGAAAAAAGAAACCGGACTACTTTCTTATACTCTACACACATGAATAAATTCAAAATGGATGAAAGACCTAAATGTGAGAGAGGAAACCATCAAAATCCTAGAGGGGAACTCAGGCAGTGACCTCTATGACCTCGGCTGGAGCAACTGCTTACTACACATGTCGCCGCAGGCAAGGGAAACAAAAGCGAAAATGACCCTTTGGGACCTCATCAAGATAAGAAGCTTCTACACAGCGAAGGAAACAAAAAATCAAAAGGCAGCCTAGGAATAGGGGAAGATATTTGCAAACGACATATCTGATAAAGGGTTAATATCCAAAAATCTATAAAGAACTTATCAAACTCAACACCCAAAAACCAAATAATCCAGTTAAGAAATGAGCAGAAGGCATGAACAGACATTTTTCCAAAGAAGGCATTCAGATGGCTAACAGACACATGAAAAGATACTCAATACCGCTCATCATCAGGGAAAAACAAATCAAAACCACGATGAGATACCACCTCACACCTGTCAGAGTGGCTAAAATTAACAACACAAGAAACAACAGGTGCTGACGAGGATGCAGAGAAAGACGAATCCTCTTGCACTGTTGGTGGGAATGCAAACTGGTGCAGCCATTCTGGAGAACAGTATGGAGGTTCCTCAAAAAGTTAAAAATAGGGGCTGCTGGGTGGCTCAGTTGATTAAGCGTCCGACTTCGGCTCAGGTCATGATCTCAAGGTTCATGAGTTCGACCCTCACATTGGGCTCTCTGCTGACAGCTCAGAGCCTGGAGCCTGCTTCAGAATCTGTGTCTCCCTCTCTTTCTCTGCCCCTCCCCTGCTGGTGCTTTATCTATCTCTCTCTCAAAAATAAATAAACGTTAAGACAATTTTTTTTTGAAGTTAAAAATAGAACTACCCTATGACCCAGCAATAGCACTGCTAGGAATCTACCCAAGAGATCCAGGACTGCTGATGCATAGGGGCACGTGTACCCCGATGTTCATAGCAGCACTTTCAACAGTAGCCAAATCCTGGAAAGAGACTAAGTGTCCATCAAGTGACGAATGGATAAAGAAGATGTGGTATATATATACAATGGAATACTACGTGGCAACGAGAATGAAATCTGGCCATTTGTAGCAACGTGGATAGAACTGGAGGGTATTATGTTAAATGAAATAAGTCAGTCAGAGGAAGACAGATACCATATGTTTTCACGCATAGGTGGATTTTGAGAGGCTTAACAGAAGACAATGGGGGAGGAAATGAGGGGGGGGAAGTAACAGAGAGGGGGGAGGCAAAACATAAGAGACTCTTAAATATTAAGAAGAAACTGAGGTTTGATGGGGGTGTGGGAGGGGGGAGAGTGGGTGACGGGCACTGAGGACGGCACTAGTTGGGTTGAGCAGTGGGTATTGTATGGAAACCAATTTGACAAATTATTTAAAAAAATAACCTTGAATTTGGTTTTATGTATTTGAAAATAAACAAATGAAGTAACTACGAATCATTCTAAGCGCTACGAATTATGTGTGTGTGCCTGGTTACTGCATGGTGGTGTTAAGTGCATTTCTTACTGTGACTTACAATCCACAAAGTCTGCAAAAAAACACTGATCTACCGGTGGTTTTCAATTTTTCTCTGGGTAAGCTGACGGTTGAAAAGCAGCCAGCCACCCAGGGGAGGCTTGGGGTGGGTGGTGTGTGGGGGGCGGGCGGGGGGACTGGGCCCTCAGGGGAGGACCCGAATGGGCGGAGTCACTCTGTCCAGGCTGAAGCCCTGGCTTTGGGTTCTTTCCTCTCCGTGTCCTGGAACCCGTGACATGACCGGCCTGGGCCTCAGTTTCCCTCTCTCCCAACCCCACTCGCAGCTGCGCTATGAAGATTACCAGGGACCGAAGAGCCTGAAGGCACACACCCAATGCGGTAAGAGGCGGTTTTGCTATTTCATCATTTTGTTCAGGTCTGTCTGCTCCAGCAGGCGGATTGTTTCTCTGCCATCTCAGGACAAAGGAATGCACGGACCCCTCGCCCCTCGGGGATCCCTGGCTGGGGGTGGGCCAGGGGCTGAGGGGGATCCGGACAGGTATCTCAGACTCTAAATCCCCGGGGGAGACTCTCTTAAGGGTTTTATGCTGATAACGTCAAACTCTGGCAAACTCTCAAGCCTTTTCCAAAAGTGAGTCAATGTCCCCAGAGGCCAGGAGACGGGGTAGCCTCCCACCTTTTATCCAGGAAACAGAGGGGTCTTGGCCGGCTGCCACCCCTCCCCCCTTTGGCTGCGTTCCCAGAACACTGGGAGTCTTGAGTCACTGCTAGAGGCCATTCTGGGCCCCTGGGGAGCGCAGGGCCGGGACAGCTCCCCGCCAAGGCCGTCCCATGAACCCTGTGGCCTGGCAACCCCCTCCCTCAGCCGGGCCGCTTCTCAGCACACCTGTCTTCTCTGCGCCGACACCTCTCTGAAACCCACGTTGGCAAACCTGCTTCCAAGCAGAAAACTTGGACGCGAGAGGCGTATCCGGAATTCCTGGAGGATTTATTACCCAGCAGCTGGGACACGTGTGGGTAGCTGACCCCAACCCTACCCCAGCTCTGACCCTGCTTCCCCGCTCTGGTGTTGGTGTCCCTTCTCTGGCCCCACAGCTAGGTCGCCATCCTGGCCTCCGTCCCCTGCAGGGTTCAGAGGGGACAGTCCTGGGCGCAGAGCCAGGAGCTCGGTTTCTAGCTCGAGCTCTGCTTCTGACGTTCTCCATGACCTCAAACGGGCCACCTCACGTCTCCAGACCTCAGTGTCCTCGCCTGTAAAATGGGCAGGCTGATAGGATGTGGGGTAGGGCCCGATTTTCTGTAAGAGTCAGATCTTTGACTGTTCTGTTCTTCTGAAGTTCGGGGAAATGCACTAGGGGCGTTGACATCCGCTGGTTTCCTCCCTGGAGAGAGAAGCGCCACCTGCGTTCCTGGGGATCGAAGCCGGAGCTAGCGAACCAACAGACCAGCCTCCAGGCCTCGGGATCTTTGGTGGGACAGGGGCCGGGCATCCGTTCTGCAGCCCACACCCGCAGGGCAGGGTGTGGGCTCTGGACGGACAGGCCGTGCTTAAGCCTGGGGCGGGGCGGAGAGAATGGTTTTTCCCTGCACAGCTGCGTTCTGCGCCAGAGGGGGGGAAATGGGGAACTTCTCTCCGGCGGTCCTCACCCGCTCTTCTCCCTTCTCTTCCGGTGTCTCAGCGCAGAGACCTTCTGCCTCATTTCGGGAATGCCCATCGTCCAGGGCCCATCCGAGGGACCCCCCCCCCCCTCCCCGCCAACTCTAACCATTCAGATCTGCCCCCGGATCATGGCCGTCACCCATCACCCCGCCCCCTCCCCCAACGCCCTGTCACCGCACCTGCCCCGCTGTCCTGCGTGAGTCAGGAGACCACCGGATACTCATCCCTCTGGCTTGGAATTTCACTTGGTGAAACTAATCCTCAGAAAGGTAGCCCTCAGATGTCCTTCCTCGTCTGTGAAACCTGACCTGACCGCTGCCCCAGTTCCGGCGCCTCTCCCCGCTTCCTCCACACCCGACATTCAATGATTTAATCGGTGTGTATGGAGTACTGGCTACCTACCGTGTGCTGCCCTGGGTGCTGGGATAAGGAGAGCAAAACACAGCCCCAGCCTCCCCCTCTGTGGGAGTTTAGGGCCCGCCGGGCAGGGGCGGGGGGCTCTTCTTACATATCCCTTCCTCCTTGTCCCCCCCCTTTCCAGCCCCCACTCCCTCCTAGCCCAGCTCCCCAGGCCAGCACCCTGTCTGACACATCTTCGTAGCTCGGCACCCAGCAGGCGGCCACCATCCACCAGGGCTCCAGTATGTCGTAGACTCCATCTGAGTGCCCACGAAGGGAAACTGGTTTACGCCTGAAGTTGGTCCTAACTCTGTTATTTAGGGATAACAGATGATGGGGAGAGTACTTAAGGCTAGACACTGCTGCCCGCAGGGTACCGCAGGGCCACAGCTACCCATGTTACAAATGCATTCGCTTTTGGACCCAGTGGTTCCACTTCTCCGAGTTTATTGGACAGAGGTCCGCTCGCACATGTGAAATGATATATGTACAGTGACACCGATAGTCAGTCACTATGGTATGGTTTGCAACAGATGAGCAGCAGCTTAAATGTTCATCTATGGGGCCTGTTTATTTTTTTTACTTAAAAAAAATTTTTAAGTGTTGATTTATCTTCAAGAGAAAGAGCATGAACGGGGGAAGGACAGAGAGAGAGAGAGGGAGACATAGGATCGGAAGCAGGCTCCAGGCTCCAGCACAGAGCCCTCTGCGGGGCCCGAACCCATGAACCGTGAAGTCATGACCTGAAATGAAGTCAGACGTCTAACCGACTGAGCCACCCATGCGCCTACGGGGCCTATTTAATATGTTATTCTACACCTATATGGAACAGAATCCTATGCCATCTGAAAAAAAAAAATGCAGAAGCCGTCTTTGTTGTTTTATTTTTATTTTATTTTTAAGTAAACTCTGCGCCCAACGTGGGGCTTGAACCCACGACCTTGAGATCAAGAGTCACGTGCTCTACCGACTGAGCCAGCCAGGTGCCCGGAAGAGGCTCTCTTTGGATATAAATAGGAAAACCTCTAAGACATATTGTTGCATGAAAACAGAAGTTGACAAAGAATGTAGTAGTTCACTTAGTGTAAAAACTGGAATAGTGGGGAAGGAACGCATTTAAATATACACCTATTTGTTTCCATATGCATAGAAGGGTCCTCGGGGAGGAGTCTCAGGAAATGGGGAGCAGCGAGCACCATGGGAGGGAAAATGGGCAAAAAGGGAACAAGGTAGGAAGACCTCTTTCCGCTGAAGAGCCTTTGAATCTTTTGAATATTGTATCATGTAAATATGTAACCTGTTAAAGATAGAAATAAAATAAAGTCAACTATAAAGATTAAAAGGCAGCATGGAAAAATGTTTATAAGATAGGTGGGAAAAAAGCTTTAAAAAAAACCTGTACGCGGTAAGATTATAAACATGTAAAATAAATGCATGTTAAAATTTCTATCTTGTGGAAGGGATAGTTTGGGTAATTTTTATTTCCTTCCTTTTTTGTAATTTCCCCCCAACATTTCTAAATTAAAAAAAAAATTTTTTTGCATTTATTTATTTTTGAGAGACAGAGAACAAGCAGGGGAAGGGCAGAGAGAGAGGGAGACACAGAATCTGAAGCAGGCTCCAGGCTCCAAGCCGTCAGCACAGAGCCTGACGCGGGGCTCGAACTCACAAACCGTGAGATCATGACCTGAGCCGAAGTCAGACGCTTAACCGACTGAGCCACCCAGGCGCCGCCCCCCCCGAATTTCTATAATAAACACACAGTGCTTTTTTTTAATGTATATTTATTTTTGAAAGAGAGAGAGAAAGAGAGAACGAGTGGAGGACGGGCAAAGAGAGAGTCCCAAGCAGGCTCTGTGCTCTCAGTGTACTGAGGCACCCACTTTTATTATTAGAAACAAACCTGTGGCATAAGAAAATGCATATATACTAAGCAAATTGTATATTCCGTATAATCTCAATTATGGAAACAAGGTTGAAAAAGACTAGAAGGAAATATGCAAAATGTTCACAGCGATTGTCATGAGATACTAGGTAATTTTTATTTTTTTAATGTTTATTTTATTTTTTTGAGAGAGAGAGAGAGAGAGAGACAGACAGAGCATGAGCAGGGGAGGGGCAAAGAGAGGGAGACCCAGAATCCGAAGCAGGCTCCAGGCTCTGAGCTGTCAGCACAGAGCCGGACGCGGGGCTCGAACTCACAGACCGTGAGATCATGACCTGAGCCGAAGTCGGACGCTTAACCAACTGAGCCACCCAGGCGCCCCGATAATTTTTAAAACATTACAATATTTTGTATTATTTCCACGACACGCGGAAGGAAGGAAGGGAGGAAGGGCATCTAGTGGCAAAGAGTTCTTCAAAACAACAGTCGTGTTAGGGGAGTAAGATAATGAGTCATTTTTGTTGTTTTGTTCGGTTTTCCAAACTTTTCATGATGTGGTTTCATTGTTATTTTAGCAGGAATGGAACCCTCACTTCCGTAGCGGGGGGGGGGGGTCCCCGAAGTCCTGCTGATTTGTGCCAAGGACCCGAGCTCCCTAATTGTTATTCATTCCAAGTCACGAAGCCCAAGGGGATGTCCTGGCTGGTGGGGGAGGGCTAGCGGTGACATGATGCTGGGGGACAGAAACAGCCCAAATCTGAGCACCTTTGGGTCCTTCAAAGTGGGCAAACATTTAGGGAGCCCTGACTGCCAGGCATGGCGCTGGGAGTCCAGGGCGCCGAGCCCCAGGCCCTGCCCATCCTGGGCTCCTGGTCCGGCATCCTCAGGCCAGGAGAGAAAGAACAGGGGTCCTCAAGAAGGCCCGAGCGGAGGCCTGGCAAGATCGGGCCTTGTGGGCAGTGACAGACTTTGACGGTGGACACAACGAGGCCAAGAATTGGGCCCGGGCAAGGGTCGGGCCCTCGCTGGTCCTGAACGGCCTTGCCGTAGGGAGCACAGGTCCCCTCAGAATGTCCTGGGTGGAAGGACGCGGACTAGGGATTATAAAGCAAACTGCCCGGCAAAGATTTTGGTCGTCCGAAGCGGAGAGACCCGGGTTCCGGATCTGGCTTTGCCATTCGCCAGCTAGGAGACCTTGGATAAGTAATTTCACCTTTCCAGCCTCGGTCTCCTTACTTACCACATGCCCTGACGACCTCCCAGACTTTCTGCGAGGGTCAGCTGACATACTGTCTATAAAAGCATTTTAACGGTATAAAGGGTGGGGGCTCCTGGGTGGCTCAGGCGGTCGAGCGCCCGTGGTGGCTCGGGTCATGATCTCACGGGGTCGTGGGTTCGAGCCCCGCATCGGGGTCTCTGCTATCAGCTCAGAGCCGCTTCGGATCCTCGCTCTCCCTCTCTCTTTGCCCCTCCCCGACTCGCACGCATTCTCTCTCTCTCAAAAAAATAAGTGAACGTTAAAAAAAAAAAAGTAGTAAGGCTGTCCGCTGACGATGGACACACAAAACGCGGCGTGTCCGCACAGCGGAACACTATTCAATCTTAAAAAGGAATGAAAGGAATCGAAAACACACTTCGCAAAAGAAGCCGGACACTTAATTCCTTTTCTATTTTTTTTCTGTTTATTTATTTTTGAGAGAGAGACAGACAGAGCGTGAGAGGGGGAGAGGGGCAGAGAGAGAGGGAGACACGGAATCCGAAGCAGGCTCCGGGCTCCGAGCTGTCAGCGCAGAGCCCGACGCGGGGCTCGAATGCACGAACTGCGAGATCACGACCTGAGCTGCAGTCGGAAGCTTAACTGGCCAAGCCACCAGATACAGAATTTCATTTACGTAAAACACCCACAGCGGGCAAATATGTGAAGAAAGGAAGATGAGCGGTTACCAGTGACTGGGGGAGGAGCAATGGAGACCGGCTGCCTAATGGGTAGAGGGTTTCCTTCTAAAGTGATGGAAATGTTCTGGAACCAGACAGAGGTGACGGTGGCACAGCACCACGAATGTACTAAATGCCGCTGCATTGTACCCTCGAGGGCTTAAAATCGTAAATTTTAGGTTATATTTATTTTACCACAAGATTTTAAAACATATCGACGGTATATGTGATGATTCGAATCGGAGTTTGTTACAATTAATATTTCCACGATTGATAATCAGACAGATTTGATGTCCAGAATTTCAGAGTTTTGCATCTGGACCAGGGCAGAGTGAGAAGGGCCTAGAAAGAGGAAAAAGAGAAAAAGGAAATCCCCCTCAAAGCGTGCGGAGCCCTAGCGACTCGAACAATTCGGCCCAGGAGCAGCGTGACCAGAGGGGAAATCCAGAATGCCAAGGCCAGGGAAGCAATGATCTGGGAATTCCAAAGTCCATCCGCGCGGGCCTACCCTTTAATTTGGTGGCTGTGCGATCCCTTGGGGAAGATTTAACCCCCAGTCCCCTGCCCCCCAGTCCCCTGCCCCCCAAACTGATTCCCGGCCAGACTGGAAGAGTCCTTTCTGGCTCTTGCCCAGAGGACGAAGGGCAGCTTCTGTGACATAAAAGGGCTGAAACCTGGCTTTGTTCCTGACTGACTCCGGACCCATAGGCTTTAGAGCCTGAGAGACTGTCCAGTGAGGACTTCTCGATGACAACGATGTGACCCTTTGGCGACGATGATGATGCGATGTAACAAGAGCAACAATCCACTTGCGGGACGCTCAGACGCGCGGACAAGATGGTTTCTCTTTCTCTGTTACTGACGCAATCTGTCCCATGAGCCCCACCTCAGCGGGCGGGAGCCGGCAAGCGAGGGGACAACTTTCCGGTCAGGCATCTTGGTCTGTTCCCATTAAACTCCATCTAATCGGGGCTCCTGGGTGGCGCCGTTGGTTGACCGTCCAACTCTTGATCTCAGCTCAGATCTTGATCTCCGCGTTGTGAGTTCAAGCCCCGCGACTGGGCTCTGGGCTGGGCAGGAAGTCTAGTTAAAAAAAATAAAATGAGGGGCGCCTGGGTGGCTCAGTCGGTTTGAGCGTCCAACTTCATTTCAGGTCATGATCTCACAGTCAGTGAGTTCGAGCCCCGCGTCGGGCTCTGTGCTGATGGCTCAGAGCCTGGAGCCTGCTTTGGATTCTGTGTCTCCCTCGCTGTCTGCCCCTCCTCCGCTCGTGCTCTGTCTCTCTCTCTCAAAAATAAATAAACATTAAAAAAATTTAAAAAAAATTAAATGAAATAAAAATAAACTGCATCTAACAGAGAAATATTCATTCACTTCATAATAGGGGGCACTTCTCCCTTCCCTGCCCCTCCCTGCCCCATGCCCCCTTGGGGAAGGGTCAGTCGGCACACAGGGAACCTGGCGCTTCCCTGCCTCTTTCCCTCTCCTCCCCACAATGCACCGGGCCATGAAGGGCAGACGCACCCTCTCTGCCAGGGGCTCCTAAGCTTCCCCGACAAGAACCAGTAACTTGGGCGCAGGTTTAAAATGGCCTTTCTGATTCTATCTTTCCCTCTCTCTGCCCCTCCCCTGCTCACTCTCTCAAAATAAATAAATGTACATACATACATACATAAATAAATAAATAAAATGCCCATTTGGGGGCGCCTGGGTGACTCAGTCAGTTAAGGGTCCCATTCTTGGTTTCGGCTCAGCTCATGATCTCACGGTTTCACGAGCTCAAACCCCCTGTGGAGCTCTGTGCTGGCAGCACGGAGCCTGCTTGGGATTCTCCGTCTCCCTTTCTCGCTGCCCCCTCCCCACAGTGCTGTCTCTCTGCACTCTCTCAAAATAAATGAACTTTATTTTATTTCTTTATTTTTTTTAATGTTTTTTAATTTATTTTTGAGACAGAGAGAGACAGAGCACGAGTGGGGGAGGGGCAGAGAGCGAGGGAGACACAGACTCTGAAGCAGG
Organism: Paguma larvata; assembly: GCA_030068075.1. Taxonomy (NCBI): domain Eukaryota; kingdom Metazoa; phylum Chordata; class Mammalia; order Carnivora; family Viverridae; genus Paguma; species Paguma larvata. Next base: position 36,093,660 of record CM057829.1, read on the forward strand.
CTCCGGGCTCTGAGCTGTCAGCACAGAGCCCGACGCGGGGCTCGAACTCACAGACCGTGAGATCATGACCTGAGCCGAAGTCGGACACTCAACCGACTGAGCCACCCAGGCGCCCCTATTTCTTTATTTTTTATAAATTAACTTTAAGAAAAAATTTTTTTCATGTTTATTTATTTTTGGGAGAGAGAGAGAGAGAGAGAGAATCTTAAGCAAGCTTCATGCTCTGCATGGATCCCAATGAAGGGCTCCATCTCATGACCCTGGGATCATGACCTGAGCTAAAAGCAAGAGTTGGACACTCAACTGACTGAGCCATCCAGGCACCCCCAACCTTTCTGTTACAGGCATGGAGACGCAGACTTGGAGAGTGAGTGACTTGTCTAAGGACGCCCAACCGGGCAGCAGCAGGGCTGGGAATGGACCGCAAGCCTGATCCAGGGCCCAGCCTCGGTGCTGGCGTCCGACAGGCGATGTTTGCCATTCAGCAACTGCTGCTGAACTGCCCAGGGCAGCGAGTCTTCAGAGGCGTGAGCTCTGCCCCATGGTTTCGGAATTTCACCGAGTTCTTAAAATGCGAGGACCCATCCAAAAGCACCGCTTCGATGTTGCTGCACCATAAATTTCTGTTCATTGATTTCTTTTATTATTATTGTTATTTTTTTTATTATTATTGTTATTTTTTAAAGGAAACTCTCTACCCAACATGGGGCTCACACTTACGGCCCTCTGATCGAGAGTCGCACGCTTCACCACTCCACCAACTGAGTCAGCCAGGAGCCCCCTCTGTTCCTGGATTTCTCTCGTTTTTTGTTTTTTTTTAATGGTTTTAATTTTTATTTTTGAGAGAGAGCGCGAGAGAGTGCGAGGGCGGGGCAGAGAGAGAGGGGGACAGAGGGTCTGAAGCTGGCTCTGTGCTGACAGCAGAGAGCCCGATGCGGGGCTTGAACTTAAGAACTGTGAGATCATGACCCGAGCTGAAGTCAGACACTCAACAGACGAAGCCACGTAGGTGCCCCTCGTCATTGATTTCTAATGTGTGTGTTTTTTGGTTATGACTCCAAACCATTCGCAGCCTAATTGTTTTGGCAGATTTGGGGGAGGCAAAAGGGTGAGGCTGGTAGCTTCCGGGTCCATCGGGGAAGGGGGGGTGGTTTCTGGACCCATGCGAGGCTTGTTTCACCTTTGCAAGGTGCAAAGCCCTGAGGCAGGGAACTCCTTTGAGGGGATGAGTAATGGGTGAGAAGCCTTTTGACCTCCAGTCATAGGATCTTTGTCCCAACACATTTCACAACCTGGAAGGGCGCACTCCAACTCCAAAGGGCAGGAAGAAAGGGAGCCCACGTTTGGCAAGCGGCTGCGATGAGCCAGACTGTGTGTTAAATCCTTAACAGAGTTATTTGATTCCCGCCCGCGCCCTGCAAGGCCGGGACTGTTACCTTCATTTTCGAGATGAAGAAATAAGGCTCAGAGAGGGTGAGGGTAATTGGCCCGAAGTCTCGCAGGTTTTAAATGAGCTGCCCGGGTGTTGGCACAAAGTCTGCTGGACCCCAGAGACGCTGTATTGTAGGATACCGGGGAGCCTTCAAGGGTGAAATGCCACCTGCAAGGTTTACCGAGACTTTCAGAGTCTGCTCCCGGCCCTGACTCCTCTTCCTCCGCCCTTGCTCCCGGCCCTCCGCTGGGCTGGCAGTTCCTAAGGACATGTCGCTCTCATCTGTGCCCAGTCTTAGCTTTCCTTTTTCTGGCCGGAAGTTCACAGCCTGAATGAGGCGGTGTCCTAGAGATGGCCTCCACTGCCGGCCTCACCCACGCCCCTTCCGGGGGACTCGTTGCCTGAAAACCTGCCCTCCGGGGTCCCAGCTGATTGTTCCACGACAGACACCGGAGCAAGGCCAGCTGGTCCGTGACGAGCCCCGCCGCTCACGCTTCGTAGGACTCGGCTTAGTCAAGGGGAGCTGTTTCAATCAGATGCCTTTTCAAGAACCGGAAATCCAAGAATGGCCGCGGAATCAGTAATGGTGCCTGAATTACAAAGGTTGTGATGTAGAGAGGAGGTGGGGAAAGGTACGATGAGCCACTTCTGACTTGATGAGTAGACAAACCAGAAAGTACATAATGAGAAAGAGTGCGGGATGCGTGCAGAGAGGCAGGAAGACCACGCATACCCAGGCATGGCGGCCGCAGTTCCTGTGCTTGGATTCCCATGAGGCTGCTGGATCCTTCCATGAAAACTCCTTTTCCTGAGGTAAACTGCAGGGGCTTCTTCTCTTTCTTGAAACCAAAGAAGCTTTGTCTAGAGCAAGAGGAGACGAAATAACTCACGTTTGAACTTCCTTAACAATTGGTTAAGGCTCCGAAAGAGTTCCCACCAACGCTCAGGGCAGCTTTTAAGCAGTGAAGCAAAAGGAGTCGCATGCAGTTATCTATTGCTGTGAATACCACCCCGAACTCAGAGGCTTAAGACGACCCTTGTTTATTTTGCTCATAAATCCTCCATTTGGGCTGGGCTCCGCAGGGACGACTAGTTTCCGCTCCACTTGGCATCAGTTGGGGTGGCTCGGAGGCTGGGACCGGAATCACCCGAAGGCTCACTCACTCATTCGGATGGTTGGAGACTGGTACGGGCTATCGAGTGGGGCCTCAGCTGTCTGCCACACACACCCATACGTGGCCTCTCCACGTGGGTTTGCCCTCTCTTGTTGGCATGGTGATTAGGTTCCAGGAACAAGCATTTCTAGAGGACTGAGTGGAAGCCGTACCATCTTTTATGACCTTGTAAGTCACATAGCATCATGGACCCACTCATGCTCGAGGGGAGAGAGCGTACATGATGGGTGGAATGTCAACATGATACTGTAAGAACATGCTGGATGTGATATGCCGTGGTGCCCGTAGTCCCAAACAGTGAGCTAGAGCCATTAGGAAGACAGAGGAGGCCCCAGGCCCATATTCAAACATTTGCATATTAAATGCAGCAACAGATTAAAAGGCTCAATAAACCACTACAGTGAGAACAGAATTATAAAAGCAGAGAGAAGTAGAAAGCACAACAGTGGACACCATTTAATGCAGGTGTAGACAGCCTAGCAGAACTCAGGAACTCCTGGGAGTCTCACTAAGAGCACACTAATGTTGAACTTGAACCTTCTGTTAAGAAGCGAAGGATGGGGTGAAATACTTACAACAGAAATTATTAAAATAATGTTTTAGTTTTTATTTATTTTTAAGATTTTATGTATGTATGTATGTATGTATTTTTAGGTAGGCTTCACACCAAGCGCAGAGCCCAACACGGGGCTCGAACTCAGACCTTGAAATCAAGACCTGTGCTGAGGTCAAGGGTCGGATGCTTAATGACTGGGCCACCCAGGTGCCCCTGTTTTGGTTTTTAAAGGGATGACAATTTCAGTAACACATTAATGTTCCCCATGATGATATATAAATCTTACTATAGTGTCCTACGATTATTTTATGTTCTACCTTTCGATAAGAGCAACCTACCTTAGAATTCTCTTGGAGATATCATTCCATTATCTTCCACCCTCTATTGCTGCTGAAGGTAAGTCTGCTGTTCATCTTAGTTTTTTTAATAAGTTATCTGTCTTATTTCCCTGTGTTTAAGATTTTTTTTCTTTATCTTTGGTGTACTCCATTTACGTTAACATAATATGTCTACCAGTGGAATTTTAAAAAATTCTGCCCCAGGTACCTGGCTGGCTCAGTTGGAGGAATGTGTGACTCTTGATCTCAGAGTTGCAAGTTTGAGCCCCACATTGGGTTGTAGAGATTACCAAAAAGGAATAAATAGACTTAAAAAGAATATTCTGCTCAGGGTTCAATATGATTCATTTTTTTTAAGTTTATTTATTTCGAGAGAGAGCAAGAGAACCCCAAGCAGACCCCTACTGTCGGCACACAGCCCTATATAGGGCTCGATCCCATGAACTGTGAGATTACGACCTGAGCTGAAATCAAGAGTCGGATGCTGAACCGACTGAGCCACTCAGGAGACCCTTAATGATTCTTTAACCTGATGACACATGTTATGTCATAAAAACTTTGGTCTTTGTCCTGAGTTCCTGGAGGGGAGATTCTAAGCCCTTCCTAATTTTCCCAATGGATTATCTTGAATTATGATGGACCCTTAGACCACATTGGAGTTTATGTTAATGAGTGACTCAGGATGGGGGCTGGTCACATCAGAAAGACTAACCACGTGATTAGAGGGTTGGGGAGTTGAGTCACATGATATCAGCCTAACTTCCTCTTGGGAGAGGAGGGCGCTGGAGAGTCCATTCAATCAATCACGTGTCTATAATGAAATCCCAACAAAAACTGTGGACACATAAAGCTTGGGGGAGCCTCCTGGCTGGTAAGCTGGGATGTGCTGGGAAGCTGGCATACCCCGATTCCACAGGGAAGGGGGCGTGGAAAGTCTGTTTGGGACCCTCCCAGACCTCACCTGTGTGTCTCTTCATGTGGCCGGTTCTGATTTACATCCTCTGTAACAAAACTGTTATCAAGTATAGCCCTTTCCTGAGTTCTAGAAATCATCCTGGCAAATCATGGAACTCGAGGGGGTCATGGGAGCCTCCGAATTTGTAGCCCATTGGTTAGACGTGAGGATGGCCTGGGGACCCCTTGAATTGGCAGCTGGGGTCTGAGTAGAGAAACCTTATTTGGACACTGTGCTCGTAACCTGTGGAGGCGGTGCTGACTGCGGGCTATTACTGCCAGAATAGCTCTGCAGTGTCGGACACATCTTTCTTCACTCCGGAGAGATTTCGGTGTGAGAAATCTGTGGTCATGAAACAGTACACCAGATCATGAACCACCAGCAATGACTTCCCGTTGCCTATTGTTCCAATCACAGTCAACCGTGGCTCCCTGCCTGGCATCAAAGACACACCACGAACCACAGGAGAGACGCTGCCATGCCTTTGATAGAGAAATAAGCCAGGGGAAAGCAGAGGCCGTGTGGGTGATGGCACTCCTGTTTCTTTAGCAGACATTACTGGGGCTCGGCTCAGATCTTGTCAGAGGTCTTTTCAGGTCCTGGCCCTCCTCCCGATTTCTGTGTGACTTTGTTTCTAAGAGCCACCCACCTGGGACTCTTTTTAAAAAGGGCTGTTTCGGGGCTCCTGGAGCTGCTTCACCCACATTCGGGAAGTCCAAACCGCTCGGTTGCTTATATGCCCTTGGAGCAGTCCTTAGCCAATGACGGACACTGTGGAAACACGAAAGCCTAACCCCCCCTCTGCTTGGAGTCGGGATAGATTCTGAGGTATAATTTACACTCCAGAACGCCCTGCAAGGTGAAGTTCATCCCAAGACTTTGCCTGATCTTACTTCGCCCTGTCCCCTTCCCCTACTCCTTTTCTGGATTCTCCTAGGAACACTACCTTAGTAAATCACTTACCCACAAATCCTTGACTCGGAGTCGACTTCTGGGGAACCTAACCTAAAATAGCTCCTAATTATTCATTGCCAAGCAGGTTGCCATGTGACTTGTAATGCCTGGGGGGAACAGGCAGTGTACGCTACACGTTCCTCGTTCGTCGAATCTTAAGAATCATCACATGTTACTAGAATTTTTTTCTCTGGAGGAAAGGCCAACACAGGGGCTGCCCCCTTGGCCTGGGTCCCAGGACCAGACATGCGAAGAACTACAGCTGACACAAAGCCAACGTGTAACACGAGCAGGGGTAAACCTTTATTATTGGAAGACAATGAAATCTGGGGTTTTTACTGCAGAATTCAACGGACATTAAATCAGGCAGGGAGTGTAACATTGTAGTTAAGAGCGTACATCCTGGTAGAGCCAAGCTCTATCGCTATCTGTATAACCTTGACCGAGTTGCTTCTGAGCCTCAGTTTCTCCATTTGTAAAACAGGGATATTCATGATACCCATTTCATAAGGTCACTGTGGGGACCAAATGAGTTCACATATATAGAGTACTTCGAATGGTGTTTGGCACATGAAAGCTTGACAAATATTAACTGAACTATAAGAGCTCATGCCCGAGTTTTCAATGCTTTCTCCCTCAATCACTGCACTTGGTGGTTCCCTCCCCAGCCCCCATGCCACTCTTGCCACGCTCTTGATTTCTCTTTGAGGATCTATCTGGTTCTGGGGAAGCCGATTTTACTGACTTCCCTTGGCCCCAAATGAGCCAGAGAGCTAGTAGTGTGTCGGGAAACTGGATCCAAGGAGTGTGGGGAGGGAAGGCAGTTTCCACGGTGTAAATACTCCCTACTTAGCCCATTTCAGGCTATCAATGGTTTTTAACAACTGGCTTCCAAAATTCGTAACTATTTAATAATCAGCTGGGGCGCCAGTACTAGCCAGCTCCAACACCTCACAGGCGGCCCCGCCTCTAGCTACAATGCATAAACCCCGAGCTGCTCTCATCCGCGAGAATCTCAGAATTTCTGCAACTCCAATCAAACACGGTTTCCCTGCATACTGCAAAACATAAAGGAACTTTCCAAGATGTATTAGGCTGAATATCCGGGATTGCCAACATCGAACTCGTTTTGATCTACCTAAAGAAGGGGTCGGTTTCAAGGATCCAACTTAACAGATCAAATGCACAGGAAAATATGGTAGAAGAAAGAGTAAGGGAGGAGGACAGACGGAAGGAAGGGGGAGGAGGAGAGAGTGGGGGAGGAAGGCGTGGATCCACCAGAAGCAAACCTGAACTCTGACCATGCGGAGTTTAAAAAGAGATGTTACTCCTTTACTCCACAATGGGTATTACACCTAATTATAGACAATTAGCTTCTTTATTATTCAAATATACACCCTCTGGGAAGTATCATATTTTACCCTGCAAGCGTATATATCCGACATCTTCATTCTTCCAACTTTGTTTCTATGGCACTAAACGTAACCTCCCCTTCCACCGAGGGCTAGGCATTCAGAAAGGTCTTAGGAGAGATTTTGGCAGGCACCCGGCGACAGGTTTTTGGGGAAACTCGGGGTCACGCTCTCCGGAGTTTCATTTCCCTACGGCGTCTGTCTCGCCCCCGTCAACTCACTGGCAGCAAGTTGGGGCGTCAGGGACCCGCGTGCGGCGGGCTCCTTCTCCTGTCCGGGCTTGAGGTCACCCCCGCCCCCCCCTCCCCGGGCGGTGGGGATAAGAACTCCGTTAGGGAGCTGGCCCTGAGTGCTGTAAGACGATGTGAACCCCGAGGGGCTGTCACAGAGCCCAGCCCGCACCAGGTGAGGAGGCAGCCGCCGGGGAACGCGAGCATTTCCAGCGCCCCCTCGCCTCCGCCGCTTCCCGGCGGCCCCTGCGGTGGGCGCGGCCCCGCTTCCCAGAATGCCCCGCAAGGGGGCCCGGGCGCGCGCGGCCGCGGCGTGTCCGCGGGACCCCGGCCCCGCCCCCCTCCGCCGCCGGTCCGCAGGCCCCACCGCGGAGGTCCCCGCCTCCTGCCGGGCAGTCCCCACCCCCCGGAGCAGCACGCACGCGGGGACACCGCCCTCCCTGCACCGGTAACACTACCCACACCTCCGCACACGACCACACTCTGCTTTTGGCTCACGAAGGACACACGTCTGCCCCACGCCACCCCAAATCCACGCATCACGGCTCTCGGAGCATGCGCAAGCCGCCACACGGGGGGTGCCTGCCCACCGCCGGTATTTGTCAGTTCCCGACCTCGATCGCGGCGTTCACGCCGCTCGCCAAAGACAGAAGTCCCTCAGCGCGGCCCACACAACGCACCTGAGCGCGCCACCTACACGGGCACGCACTAGAAACACCATGTATTTTGCAGAGACGACACGAGGCACTCGCATCCACGCCCCACAACGCACCGCTCCCTCCTCACGCAGATGACATGCATACAGTCCACCCTACACCGAACACATCTCTGATTAAGAAAAAAAATTACATTGCGGGGGCGCCTGGGTGGCTCAGTCGGTTAAGCGGTTAAGCGTCCAACCTCAGCTCAGGTCATGATCTCACGGTTTGTGAGCCCCGCATCAGGCTCTGCTGACAGCTCCAGCCTGGAGCCTGCTTGGGATTCTGTGTCTCTCTCTCTCTGCCCCACCCCTGCTCGCACTCTGTCTCTCTGAGTCTCTCAAAAATGACTAAACATTAAAAAAAAAAATTAAAAGAAAAATCACATTGCACACAGACGACATGCATACATTACCTACGCCACAGTAAATACAACACATTATACAAGCCCTACCCCTATGCGTGCTTCTTACAAACATGCACACGGCACGCCTTCACACACTCGGCACCTGGGCCACAGAACTTCTAGGTACACTTATGGTGACTTGTAGTACCCAGAACTGGCCTGGTTTTAGCACGGAAACTCGTACATCCTGAGAAACCCCTCAGTCCAGGGCAATCTGGGAAGATGATCTCCCCCCCCCCCGCCCCCCGCCCCCATTGTTCAAATGAATTAGCCTGGTCCCCCAATAAGTACCAGTGATAAAATCTGAGCCTCTCTGGGAGCAGAGAGATAGGGGGCTGCGGAAGCCCAGAGCGAAGGGGACTCAGGTGTGGCTCTCTGAGCACCAAGTCCCGCCCTCTGACTTGTCTGCAGGGGGAAATGCAGCCAGGGAGAAAATGCCTTAAAAACAAAGTTGCTCACTGCACCTTCCAAAAAAAAAAAAGAAGAGTCAAGTCTAACCACACCTGACTTTGAGGTTTTACCCCTGGCAAAACACTTTTACTGAAGTTATCTCATCTGAGAAAAACCCGTGAGGTAGGTAGCGTAGGTGCTATTATGACAACGGTGTGGGAGAAGGCACAGACACCTGCTTGAAGTCACAGAGCAGAGGTCAGGCAGAGCAAGTCTGGAAGGAGTCCCGTCTCCCGGATCGCCCCACCCAGGCTTCCCCCTCCCGCCAGCTGTCTGCACGCCCCTCCCCCACCGCCTTTCCTCCAGCCTGGCTGAGACACTGCGGCTACAATCAAGAAGCCACCTGTTTGAGCCACCACCTTCAAAAGCGTTTCATTCCGTCCTAATGGGGCCAGGCGCCCGGGCCGCCCCACCCTTAGGGTGGATTAGGCCTCCGCCTCCCCGTTGGGGTTTAAGGTACATCAAAAGAGCTCCCTGGACCAAAATAGCTCTCGCAGGCCCTGTCTGGTAGCTCAAAATCACACCAGGAGAGATCTCTTTTAGGGAAGAGGCCTCGTGCTTCGAAGGCCCCCACTCGAAATGCTCCTGGGACAGCCTCCCACGCGGCAGCCCCCAGCGCCGCGTAGCTGGTGTCGTCTTCCCTGTCGCTCTGCGCGTTGCGACACACGTTGCCTCATGCCAGCTTGGCTGCTGGAGCCGGACTGTTTCTAGCAAGTCCTGTGGGAACGGGGCACGGGGTGGGAAAGTTGGGTCGTGGCTGAGGGGAGGCGTGAGCAGGGCGCAGTGCGACTCGGAGAGGGGAAAACAGGGTAGCAGAGGTAGGGGGACAGGATTGAGAAAGACGGGGAGGACCCGCCCTGGGTAGGAGTGGAGGAGACCCTGAGTCTAAGAGAAAGGCAGAGGGAACGCCATGAGCTTTCCAGAGGGGCAGGGGAGTACAAGAGGGTCAAACGTATATGGCGGCAGGTGTGGGGGACAGGGAGGTCGGTGGGAGAGAACTGTTTGCCGGGGACACTGGCTCATGGCTGGCAGCACCCGGGTCGGGAACTTGAGCAATCACAGATTCTTCTGTGGCAGTTGCAGAAGAAAAGGTAAGGTCATGGGAAATGTTTGCGATACATTGATAAGTGAGAAAAAAAGGAGGTTTCAAAACAGGACAGAGAACGGGATCCCTATTTTGTAACACTGGCTGGAAAGACACCAGAATGTTAGCCGTGGTTATCCCCGCTGGAGGGACGATGACTTGCATTTCACCGTGGAGCCTTACTGTATTTTCCAGATTTTTCTACAGTGAATTTGGAACATGACTTTCATACAGAGCAGAAAGAGTTCTCTGAGATGAAGGGTCGCTGAATATTTATCGAGTGCTGATTAAATTCTGCAGTGGAGGCACCACTCACAATGCAGAGAAAGGCAAGCCGGGACCACTGCTCTCAGATGGCCCTTAAATCCGGTCGCGGCACCGGGGCTCAGGTCTGTGCACAAAAATGTGGCCTCAGGAACCAGACTGCCAGGTTCGAGTCCCTCTTCTGCAGCTTCCTAGCTGTGTGACTTGGGCGGGTGCCTTGGTTGCCTCATCTGTAAAATGGAGTAATTACCAATATACTGGTAAGAACTAGTTGAGTTGATACGTGTGAACAAAAGTGTGCAGCTGGGACAGGGTAATCACCGCCTAAGTGTTAGCCATTATTGTTATTAGTGAGTAAGAGCTTTACCTCTGGAGCCAGCCTGTGTGGGTTCAAATCCTTGTTCTGTCTCTGTCTGGCGTAGGCAAATGATTTCCTATCTGTTTCTACCTCGGTTTCCTAATCTTTCAAATGGGGATGGAAGTAATGGCGCTTCATAGAGTTGTTATGAATAGTCGCCGAGTAGCTAGCGATAAAGTACTTAGAATAGTGCCTGGCACATAGTACGTGGGGGAGGCAGGGATTGGGCGCCACCCACCAGAGCACCCCATGTAGAAGCAGTGGGGTGGGGTGCGGGGAGGGGACAGGATGCATGAGATGGGCTGAGCTGGGACGGCCCCATCCACTCTCGCCTGTCTTGTATTGTCCTCCAGCCCCGGCTCTTCTGGTCCTTGGAGTTTTAAAATGGCGGCCCCCACGCTGCCACTCCTTGCATGTACACCACCGCCTCCCCGATCTTTATTTAGCCGCAAACAGGGTAGATTTATGGTACAGCCGAGGAAGGGAGGCTTCCAGGGCTTATTTGCATGGGGAGTGCCTGGCAACATGACATTTCTAATGGTGTTCCTTTTCTTTCCATCATGACATGAATTTCAGCCCCACCTGGATCCTCCTTTGCTTTGGGGAAGGGGACTCCTAATACAGACTTCTGATGAAATCCTTTCTTCAACTGGGCCTGGTCACTGAGACCCACCCGGGTGGAATTTTCGCGCCTGTGAATCCGTTTTCCTTTGTTACTGGTGCGTAGTACTTTGTGTCTCTTCTTGCAGCCATAGCCTCTACCTGAATGAATGAACGAACGAACGAATGGATACACTCCGGCTCTGTTTTTACGAACGAATGGATGCACTCCGGCTCTGTTTTGTTCTCAAGGGAAACCAGCAGAAAAGAGGCCTAGTTCTGGGAGCAAAGCTCTTGGCAGACAGGAGAGGCTGGAAGGCCTTCTGAATCTACGTGGAACGAGAAGCCTCTGAAATCTTAAGAGTGTTTGGCAGCTGAGGAACTTGGCTACAGGTCTAGTTGGGAAAATATATTAAGTCTGGAAACCCAGCCAGAAGCTGAAATTGATGAACAGTCACGAGTCAGGGAGACAGAATCCTGGTCATACCTGTGTTCTTTACTGAGAGCTTGTGTTCTCCTTGCGTTCTAGCTTGCTTAAGGCTGCTCTGGTGTTCTTTTATTTTATTTTTTAATGTTTATTTATTTATTTTGGGGGAGGAGGGCAGAGAGAGAGAGGGAGACAAAGAATCTGAAGCAGGCTCCGCACTGTCACACAGAGCCCGATGTGGGGCCCCAGCTCCCAAACCGTGAGATCGTGACCTGGTCCGAAGTCACCTGCTTAACCGACTGAGCCGCCCAGGCGCCCCTCTGCTGTTCTTTGTTAAAGATGTATGGGCCAAATCATTGCTTGTCTCGGTATTAGGCATGAACTTCCAGTGTATCTCTGGCTTTCTGGACTGTATTTGAGGGGACTTTTTCAGGCCATGCTCAGAATCTTGCCGTTTATCCCACACCAGCTGCTTCGTGCTCTTTGTGATTGTGTCATGGGTCCCGGCTTTATCTCCTCTGTGACTGTGAATTCTGGGACGGTGGGGACTTTCACGTCCCATCCCTGACAAACACTCAAAGCTGAAGTATTAAATACCCCAGTATTATTACCCCAGAGAAGGTTTTTATTTTTAATGTTTATTTTTGAGAGAGAGAGAGCGAGAGTGAGGGAGGAGCAGAGAGAGGGAGACACAGAATCCGAAGCAGGCTGTGTCAGCACAGAGCCCGACGCGGGGCTGGAATTCAGGAACCTTGAGATCATGACCTGAGCTGACGTCAGTCACTTAACAGACTGAGCCACCCAGGTGCCCCGCTGAGAAGGTATCTTTTAGATACATTTAAATCAATAGACTTTGAGTCTATTGAGACAATTACCCACCTTAATGTGGATGGGCCTCATCCAGCCAGCTGAAGGCCAAGGAGAAAAGACCAAGGCTCTCACCTGCACTCTAAGAAATAAAAGAATTCTGCCACTGTAGGGTCTTCCAACTCAGAAGACCTTCTGGAAGGTCTTCCAAGTCTGCAACATCAACTCTTGCTGAAATTGCCACCCTGCCCCTACATTAGGGACGTAGCAGCCCTTCCCCAAGGGCTACCCCAGTACCCTACAGTAAACCTATCTGGCTGTCTGTCTCTGGAGAGACACACAGAGAGTGTTCTATGAAAACTTTCGTAAGCCAAGATGGCGGAAGGCAAAGAAGCAATTGCGTTAATTTCTATGGAATGGTTTTCAGTGTTCTCAGACCCCAAATAAACTTCCCTTAGGCCTTTCAGATCTGTTAGGACACATCTTGCTAATGGACGCACAAAATAAATTGAGATAAAGCAGGGATGCTCACAGACACAGTTCAGAGCTATGGCCGCTTGATCCTGCCATGGGAGTGGAGTTCCGGGGGCGGGAGCTACAGTTGGTGTGTTGCCACTGTAACAGCTGGTTGCCGAAAAAACCCTGAACGCTATTTTCACTTTTAGCTCCTCCCCCTCCCTTTTTTTTTTTTTGTAAAAATGACAGTCCTCTTCAGACTTCTTTTGGTTAGCAAAAACAGGTACAGATGGAGGTCTTTCGTCAAAACAGAGGGTGGTAATGCAAACTTCTGCAAAGCGAGGGATACCTGTGTATGTATTTAGGATGTATATAAAATTTAGGGTTCTGTTTCTCTATAGAACCCTAGTACAGTATGTTGTTCTCTTGCTTGGAAAAAGAATCATTCTTAATGCCTTTTCATGACGTGAAATGGTTGGACAGGCGCAGGAGGTCTGAGACCTGTCAGCGGGTCGTGTCTCTTGTCTCTCTTTTTTTTTTTTAAGTGTATTTATTTATTTTGAGAGAGACGGAGAGTGCAGGGGAGGGGCAGACACAGAGGAAGAGAGAGAATCTCAAGAAGGCTCTCCGCTGTCAGTACAGAGCCCGTCATGGGGCTCGAACTCAGGAATCGTGAGATCTTGACCTGAGCTGAAATCAAGAGTTGGTCGCTCAACTGACTGAGCCCCCCCAGGCGCCCCTCACCCGAGTCTTGATCAGGCTTGGACTTCAACTTTTAGTCACAGATAAGCATTAGAAATGAAGATCGAGCCTTCCTTTGCTACCCACCGTAGCTACAGCAGGCAGCTACGTCTAAAATTATGTGTGTTCGTAAGGAAGGGACGGAGGCGGGCAAAGTGTTCGCCCGCACGGTGCAGTGCCGGGCAGTGGAAACGGGAACTGGGCTCTTTGTACAGACACGGATAAACCGAGTGGAAAAAAGCGAGGTGCCCCACGCTGTGCTTCCACGTGGGTGGGTGATTGGAAGAAACGCGCGTTTGCTTACAGGTACACAATCGTTGCTTTGGTGTGCGTCAGATTTGTATGGTAGCAAAACCAGAGCTAAAAGCATGTGCGACATTTGCAGTTGCTACTCGCCCTGTTAGTGTGAATACCTTACACCCCAGACCTCAGGGGACCAATCCTCCTGTTGGCCTGGGACTGACAGGGTTTCCTGGGCATGGAACTTCAAGTGCTAACGCCCTGAAGGTGAGTCATCCTAACACAGACCCTGATGGTGGGGGGTGGGGGGATAGGGGTGGGGAGGTGGGGGGGGTGTTCCTGAATACATGCATTTGCGCCCTATTCCATGTCTGACATCTGAAAAGCTCTAGATTCTGAAACCAGTCCGTCCCCTGGGGTTCGGAGGCAGGACTGCGGACCTGGACGGACGGTCACGGTCAGTCTCTGGCAGGAGACTGGGGAACCAGCCACAGGCGCTGGGAAGGAAACGGGGCGCCCGGAGGGCAGGGATAGGATGGCATTTCCACTACACAACCCGCGAGGGCATGGTCTCCTCAACAAAATAGATACAGGAAATTATGGAGAAGCAAACCTCTCTGCACTTTTGACTCGACTCTAAATAGAACTTTGAAGATTTGGGAAAAGTGCATTACTGTGCTCCTGTTATCCACGCTGTCGAGACAATATTTGTCTTTCTGATTCTGCTGAGTCGGGCGGATCCTGCCCGGAGAGCCGCCGCGCCGCCCGAGCGCCGATTTGGGAGCCCAGAGACTTGCTTTTAGTTTCAGAAACCCAGAATGCTGAGTAGGTCTCTCTGGAGCAGCAGGTGGCCCGCCCGGGGATCTGGCTCGGGGAGCCTGCTTCACGGCCCCCGGGCGACCCCGCCCCCTCCCCCCTCCCTCCCCCCCCCCCCCCCCCCCCCGCTTGGTAGTGGTTTATTATTATTTTGAAAAATCAAGAACAATCATGCAAAGCAAGTAGAAACAGGCTGGGTCAGCTGAAAAAGGCCCACGCGCTCCCGCCCTGGGTCCCTGGGTGATATAATTAGCCGGTTGTATCCAGCGGTGAGTGGGCGGCTCGCTCCCCTTCGCTCCCGCAAGGCCGGAGGATGATGTAACAAAAGGCTAGCCCGGGCAAGGCCAAGCCTGAGCTGTGCCTCCGGGGAGGCTGACACGGCGCTCTGCTGCGGCAGGAGGGGGAAGGGAGTGGGGGGGTTCAGGGTTGCACGGGGCGGGGGTGGGGGGGTTACTGACTGCCCAGGAGGCAAAGCCAGCCTTTTGCTCCCGCAGCCTTAAGCACCCCTCCTGGCCCCCCCTCCCTACTTCCTTCTCTCCTGCTCACCAGGGTAGAGGGTCCACCGAGAACTTCTCGAGCTGAGGAAGGGGCCCCTGAGCCTGGATAGACTACATCAGGGTCCCCAAAGCTGTGACGGCGGAGGAGGTGGATGTTTCAGGCCCCCCTCCCCCCGGGGGAGATTTTTTCAAAATACCTGCGCACTTGTGTAGCTGGCTGACCCACACCCAATTTGCATTCAGTGGGTTTGGATAGGGCCAGAAATTGAAGTAGGTTGTTCAATTGTATTGGTTATTATTTAATATGATAATGAATGGGGCGCCTGGGTGGCTCGGTCTGTTAAGCGTCTGACTCTTGATTTTGGCTCTCAGGTCATGATCTCGTGGTTCCTAGGATCAAGTCTTTCATCCGGCTCTGTGCTGACAGCACACAGCCTGCTTGGAATTCTCTGTCCCTCTCTCTCCGCTGCTCTCTGGCTCGCGCATGCGCTCTCTCTCTCTCTCTCAAAAATAAGTAAACATTTAAAAACAAAATGAGGGCCGCCTGGGTGGCTCAGTAGGTTAAGTGTCCGACTCTTAATTTTGGCTCAGGCCATGCCCTCATCGTTCATGACACTGATCCCGCATTGGGCTCTGCACTAAATATGGAGGCTGCATGGGATTCTCTCTCTCCCTCTCTCTGTCCCCTCCTCTCTCAAAATAAATAAATCCGCATTAAAAAAAATAAAACGATATTAATGATTACCAAGATACATTATGGGGAATAAGCCTACCTTGGATGCTGGACCAGGCAGGCTGTACACGCCCGGCACAACTGCAGGGGGCAGTGTCCACACGGACTTGGAGGGCGCTTGGTGCCCCTGGACGTGGGTGGCGCGGTCATTATTTCATGTGTCTTCTTCCAGAGAGAGCCCATATGCTTGTAGGATCTGGACATTTTTCCAAAGGGATTTCCCTTTCCTCCAGCTTCGTTGAGAAGCCGGGAGCTAGAGGGTGCGGGGTCTAATGAAGGTCTAATGAAGGAAGTTCAGGCATCCGCACACGGTGATAGAGGGGCCTCCCTGAAGCCTCAGGCCCCCCCCCCCGTGTCCCCCCCCTCCCCCCTCCCCCCCCCCCCCCCCCCCCCCCGCCTCCACTAGATGCGGCCTGGCCCCCACACACCTCATCAAGAACCAGTCAGGGTCTCTGTACCTGTGTTTCAGGCAATAAAAGGCCTTTTCTTAGCCATCCTCCAAGGCCCCCGGGCGGTTTTCAGATGGCTTCGCTGAGTAAGGGCTTTTCCTGCATTTCAGTGTTCTCAGCAGACTTTGATGTCGACCAGTAAAAACAAAACAAAACAAAACAAAACAAACCTGTGTACCAGAGAGGAAATCGGACCCTGCTGTGTGACTTTAGACAAGTCACACTGTCTCTTTGTGTCCTGGCTTCCGCCTTGGGGAGCGAGGAGCGGCGGGCCTGTGTCACATTTTCCCATCCTCTCAGGGAGGTTGCAAGATCGTGGATAGGAAAGTACCCATTTAATGGATGAAGATATTGAGGTCTAAGTCCACACAGCTCAGAGGTGGCACAGTTCTTGTGGCAAGGTCCAGAAACTCAGCAGGAAAAGGCTCTCTTGTAGGAAAGCAAGGGGAGGGGGGGATGGGGAGGGGGGAGGGGTTTTATTTTTCCTTTCTCTCCTCCTGGGGCACAGATGGCCAGCAGGTCATCACAAATCTGTGTCCCTATCCAGGGACGACATCGACCCTGGCATCTAGGCGGGGACGCATGACAAGTCCTCATCAGCGCGACGCGGGTGGGGAAACGATGCGTGTGATTTCTGAGCCAGATGCGAACGAAGGCACAGGCCTGCTTCCCGATTGTTCTCCTTCCTCCAGCCGGAAGCAGAGATCCTGATGTCCTGGGGCTTGCAGGAACTTCAGGATGGAAAGAGCTAGAAAGACCTTGCATCCCTGAGTCACCTCGTGGAGGTCAGCGACTCGCCAGCCAGAACACCTTAGTTGTACACTACGTGTGTGAGAAATACACTTCTTTGGGTTGTCTCAGAAATCAGTTGGAGAGTTTGCTTGTTACAGCGGGTGGTGCCATCCTAACACGCAACCCCCTACTTTTCTTCCTGAGTCCAGCCTCGGGCTGCTCGCACGTACCCAAAGGGAGTCGTGGACAATTATTCAATTACTCCTTACAGCAAACTGAGCGTGCAGAAAGGGAGACATGGCCTCCTCCCTCGCTCTGAGATTGGGGCCGCCAGCGTTCGGGCCTTGGCGGTTGCAGCTGTTGGCATTCCGCAATGGCCCTGGCGGTATTAGGACCACGGGTGACCCTCAGAGCCATGCCGGGGCAGCAAAGACAAGGACAAACAGCTGACGGGAGGGTGGAGCCATGGCCGGAGGGGTCTGCCCAGCCTCTCTGCCTGTGTCACCTCAGCCAAAGCCAGTACCTCCTGGGGCCTCCGTTTCCCCAACTGTAATATGAGTCTAAAACACCTGTCACGAGGGGGGGCCTGGCTGGCTCGGTCGGTGGAGCGGGTGACTCTTAATCTCGGGGTCGGGAGTTCAAGTCCCATAGTGGGTGTAGAGTCTACTGAAAAAACACACACACACACACACACACGACACCTGTCATGGATGGCGAGGGAGGGAGGGAGGGATGTTGAGGAGTGAGATAATAAATCTGAAATTCTGAAATCACTTTCTAAGACTCTACACTGCTGTGCCGTCAAAAGGTCCAAACCCAAGACCCTCAGGACTTTGCTGGGTATGCCGGGGCTACTCCTTGGGAGGTGCTTAAAGATAATAGTGAGTGAAGAAAACAAAGAAAGATCACGTAATTCCTCCTCTTTGCGGATCACCCAGGAGGCTGTTCTAGGCTAAAGGGCCTGGGAGGAGGGGGTCTTGGAGCTTGGAAGGCCAGCTCAGGGGACTGAACTCAGCGTCCACCGCCAACTGTCTGCTCTCAGGTGTCCAGTGTCTGTAATTCCACCCTTCCTGCTTCATTTGTTCCTCCACAAAAATGCAAGCAACGCTAATCCCTAACATTTGTTCAGTGCTTTACACTTGTTCCAATCATCCTGAAAGAGACAGGCAGGCCAGACATTGGGTGTGGTGTTTCTCACTCGCTTCTCCGGACAGGAGGATGGCGGGCAATTCTACTCCTAGGTGTATGTCCAAGAGGAACTCGGACACGTGCCCTAGAGAGATGGAGAATAGACAGGGGCGCCTGGGTGACTCAGTGGGTTAAGTGGCTGACTTCAGCTCAGGTGGGCTCCAGCCTGACAGCTCAGAGCCTGGATCCTGCTTTGGATTCCGTGTCTCCCTCTCTCTGCCCCTCCCCTGCTCACCCTCTGTCTCTCAAAAATAAACATTTAAACAATTAAAAAAAGAATAGTCAGAGCAGCCCTGTGCCTAAGAACATGACATCAGAAATAACTCACGTGCTCCCTGACAGGAGATGGGGACCGCTGGAGGTTAAAATGACCGAACCCTGTTTTAATTAGGTGTTGCCTCGCAACAAACCATGTTAGAACACGGTGACAACCGCAATCTTTATTTGCTCACAATTCCTCAATTTAGGCAGGCGTGGGGGTTGGGGGCGATGGGGGGATGGTTTGTTTCTGCTCCACGTGGCCTCGACTGGGAAGGCTCACCTGCGAGGTCCACTTTCGGGGGGGGGTCCTACTCTCGGGGCTGGCACAGTAACGCTGGCTGTGAGCTAGGAGGGCCGCGGTGTGTCGGGGGGAGGGGCTCAGGTATCTTGCACACGGCCCCTCCGCCCCTCGGCCCCTCGAGGTGACTGCTCACAGCAGGGGTCTCAGAGTAAGCAAACGTGTCCCACGTGTTTCAAGGCCCTCAAGAATGCAAAAGCAGAAAGTTACTAGACCTTTTTTTTTTTAATTTTTAATGTTTTTATTTTTAAGGGAGAGAGAGAGAGAGAGGGAGACACAGAATCCGAAGCAGGCTCCAGGCTCCGAGCCGTCAGCACAGAGACTGACGCGGGGCTCGAACTCACGGACCGCGAGATCATGACCCAAGCTGAAATCCAGAGTGGAATGCTTAACCGACAGAGGCACCCAGGGGCCCCAGAAAGAGGCGAGACCTTCTTAAGGCTTAGTCCCGGAACGGGTCCCCCTTATTTCTGTCCCGTTCTATTGGCCCAAAGAGTCACAAACTCGACAGATTTAAGGAGAAGAAACTACAAAAGAGTGTGAAGACCCAGAGGTGTATGTAGTTCACTGGGCGCCACCGCCTTCTATGGACGGCGACCACCCACGGCCACCCGGACGGATCTTAGGTGGGTCGTGGTGCAGCAACACACAATCCCCGCCTCTCAGCGACTTTACCCAAGGAAGGGTCGCTGCGTTCTCCCAGATTCCACGGGAAGTGGCGGGGGGGGGGGGGCGCTCTGTTCCGCACGGTCCCCCGGGCACGCAGGCCGACGGAGGCGCCACACTGCGCTGAGGTGGCAGCATCGGAGACACGAACCCGCCCTTTTGCCACAGCCACGGAGGCCCGGAAGCCTGAGCGTCAGTTTCGCTGGACCTCAGCCCTGAAGAGGCGAGCGGCGCCCACCCCCTCGTTTCATTGGCCGGAAGGAGTCACGTGACCCTGCGCGAGCGCGGGGAGGGGCTGGGAACACCTAGAAAAGTGATCGAGCTCCGCGGCCTCGGCCGCTCGGGATGAAACTACAGAAACCGGAGGAAAGTTGGACGTAAAATTCAAAAGAGCGTTTGCCACAGGGTAGGGGAGGCACTCACACGAAGGCGGCAGCGATGTGTACCCTTCTGGTTCTTGGCCTGAGCAACGGGTATTAATTTTATCGAGCTATAAATGAATGGATGAGGAAAGGGATGAATGCATAAATACAAGAAGGGACTCAGAGGCAGGGCCGCCGAAGCCTAATCTCAAGAGTGCAGGCCAAAAATGGCCCTTTCATGAATATTCCATGAGCGCCGGCTGGGGCCCGCAGACCTCAAAAGGTACAAAGATGAATAAAATATGGGCTCCTCCCCTCCAGGTTCCCAGCGCAGGCAAAGGCGGTAGGCGCCCAAGCCAAGCAAGCCGGCAAGGCCCGGGGAAATGGATCGTTCA
Organism: Paguma larvata; assembly: GCA_030068075.1. Taxonomy (NCBI): domain Eukaryota; kingdom Metazoa; phylum Chordata; class Mammalia; order Carnivora; family Viverridae; genus Paguma; species Paguma larvata. The sequence continues at coordinate 36,113,640 of CM057829.1, forward strand.
CCAGGAGCTCCGGGGGGCCTCGCTCCGAGGGGTCATGAGGGTGGGGTCAGGCAGGATCAGTAGTAGGAGTTCAACAGGTAGAGAAAGGAGCGGAGGTGGGAGGGGTCGCTTGGTCAGGAAGGCTCGTTCTAGCAGCAGGGAACGACAGCATGAGGCACAGTGAGCCCTTCGTGCCTCGTGCCTCGGGGACTGAGGGATTTCCTCGCCACCTCCTGGTCCCTAAGTGATGCCATCAGCCCTTTCGCCCTGTGCCCTGCCACCCGGAACCTTGGCAGGACCCAGGCGCTCGTTCTCCCTACTGGCTGTTGGGAGCATTGGTTGCTGATGCTTAAGCTGAGTCTTCAGGAATCAGCCTCATACAGAAGGAAGCTCTCGAGTCCAAGGTCATGCACCCCCTCCCCACTCCCAGGCGGCCACATTCAGATGACTGGTCAAAGCAGGAGTATCAAGGTCAAGGCGCTTTCATTTGGGGGGGGGGAACTCAGCAGGGCATCCCAGATCCGGAACTCGCGGTGGGATCGGCTAGGGCCTCTGGAGGGCCTCCGGTGGCCACTCTAGTCCCACTCGTCTCTCCGCTAGATCCTGTTCCTTTTCTACCCCCGCAGGTGTTGGTCGCGAATGCACTCCCCAAGAAACCTCGTTCAAGAGTAGCTCTAGTTCCGGGCACCTGGATGGCTCAGCGGGTTACGCATCTGACTTTGGCTGGGGTCACCGTCTTGCAGTTCATGAGTTCAAGCCCTGCGTTTAAGGTCTGTGCTGGCAGTGCAGAGCCCCCTTGGGATTCTCTCTCTCTCTCCCTCTCTCTCTCTCTCTGCCCCTCCCCCATTTAAGCTCGCTTTAAATACATAAACTTAAAAGAAAAGAAAGTATCTTCACTTCAGAGTGTGTTTTCTGAGAAACCTAAGGTACCCACTAACCGTAAGTGATTACTCGACCAGACGTTCGTATAGCAAATAATCACAGAGAGATTTCTATGAGCTAGGCACTGTGCTAAGCCCTTCGCCTATGCGGGCTTATTTAAGAAAGAACCGAATGATCTAGTGCCAAAGAAATGAACCTCTAAGGGTGAAATCTCAGACTCAGGGAAGGTGAAATTGTCAGCTTAGGGAGTCTGGAAGCGTGTGTTTGGCACCTATTCTGTCACAGATTTCTTTCTTTCTCGGTCTCACTGTTTGGCAGTCCTAATCTTCCGCGTTGGCTGGGAAAAGCCCCCAGCAAGTCAGGGTTAGGGCTCCCGAACTCAGTCTTCCTAAAAGAAAAAAAAAAAAAAGAAGCAGGACTTCTCTGTGGTACAATAATATTTCTGTTCTGTCTTTTTCTCTGGGGTCTCGCTTCTTGGGAGCCTGTGTGGAGGTGAATTCCTCTGAAAGCCAAGTGGCCCTGCTTGGGAGTCCCCAGCCGCTTTCTGAGAAATGGCGACATTGTTCCTGGTACTTCCTCTCCCTTCCTGAGCCGCTTCTGTAACTCCGCGCATATCCTCCTCCTTCGGGCTTGGGCTTTTCCACCTTTCCTTTCTGTCCTCCCCGCCCTCCTGGTGGGAGCCGGTCCGAGAAACTTCTGGTCTCCCCGGAGCAGAGCTGCTCTCCATCCCTGAGCTGCCTCCTTCCTGGGGAGCGTGCCCGGGCAGCAGGCTAGAGCCCGGACTGGCCCTCTGGCTGTCAGGAACATGTCTCAACTTGTTGAGGACACGGGCTCCTGGCTGTTTTGTCCTTGGAGCCGCCCGCTTTGGGGCAAAGAGGGGGGCGGTAGGACCCAGGAGACCCCCGAGACCCCCCCCCCAGGAGACCTTGGTCTGAATTTCTCTGAACAGCAATATGTGGTTTACAACAGATCTCTTGGGATTGGCCTGGGATCTGGGGGTGTGTGTGTGTGTGTGTGTGTGTGTGTGTGTGTGTGTGCATTTTTTGCATCAGATCTTGTGTGGAACTTCTAACAACCTTCTCTTTTGCCCTCTTATGCCCAGAAGTCCTTCTCTAAGGGCATACCTGGCTACACCCCCAAGTGTATGGTTGGAAACTTGTTTTTAAGTACTGAACAGTATGGGACACTTAGTAGGTGCTTAATAAACTCTTGCTGAAGTCTGTTGTGGTGGTGGTGAGCTAAACGTTACAGAAAAACAAACAAACCGAGCTCACTGCCCCACAACAACAAAAAGAGTTACTTTCTTGTGAAGTTCAGTATCACAAAACTTTCAATAATTCAGTACAGGCCTTCATTCAAAAAATTTTTTTTCCCCAAAGTAAACAGACGGACAATGTCAAGTCTATTTGAACTGCCGGAGAGAGCCGAGGGGCTTCGAGGCAGGAGGAGGAGGATGTGTCTGTGGTCTGCTGGACATTTGACAACGCAGCCTTTGGGCGGGGGCGGCCTGGAGAAAGGGAGGGGGGGGACTGGTCCTGGGGTCCGGGCCTTTTTGAGGCCCTCCTGAGGTCCGCCTGCAGTCCTGGCCCAAGTCCAACGTCAGGTAGGCAAGGGAGTCTGTCGCGCGCCCTCCCACTCCCACCCGGGCTCCTACGCCAGCAGTGGAGGGGAGAAGCCCCGTCCTCCCCGAGGTCAGCTGCGTCAGAGGAAGAAGACCGGGCATGTCTGGGCAGAGATTTCTAGACACCGAACAGTCCTAGACGGCCGTGATTGTAGCCGTCCCAAGCCCGAGTTCTCATTTTTAGTGGGCTTTCGGTTCAAATGACCATTCTGTTCTCTGCATTTTTTTTTTTTAAGATTTAAACATTTATTTTATTTTACCCTTTTTTTTTTAAAGCTCTATGCCCGACATGGGGCTCAAACTCAGACCCCAAAATCAAGAGCCCCATGCTCTACGGACTGAGCCAGCCAGGCACCTCTGTTCTCTGCAATGTTTTTAAAGCTACAACTGCAGATGTTTTAGGTGCAAGGAGGCAGCGCGGGGTGTGAGAGGGGCTGGGGGTGGGCACTGGGTGGGAGGAAGTGGGTACCTGCCTTGCTTCTGGATTGGTGAGAAGTACCAGGGGACATTTATAGAACTGTTCTTTCCGCAACCCGTACCTCGGTACACTGCCTGAAAATGAGGGGTGCTGGTGTTTCCCTCTTTCTAGAGCCACGATGGAAGAGAGAGCAAAGAGCAGAGGGCTCTGCCCTTCCCCTGCTTGTGCGTGCTCTCTCTCTCTCAGAAATAAATAAACATGAGAAAAAATAGGCTTATGCTTCAACCATAGCTATTTATTTGCTGTGTGACCCGAGTCAGATCGCTGAACTTCTCTGAGCCTCAGTTTCCTTTAGCTCTGTGGGCCTCGGTGTCCTCATCTGTGTAATAAAGGGGACCGAATCCCCTTCTGGCCACCAAGGGGCTTCGTTGGGGTGTCTGGGTGCTTCGGATGGTGCTTTTTTGGGAGAGGTGGTCTAGTGACGGCTCCGTGGGAAGTGAGGCTACCATAGGCTTTTCTGGGAATTGCAAAGCGAGGGACATCCTTTTTTATTACTTATGGAGTTTTATTTATCAGTGGTCGCCCCCTCGTCCTCTTCTCGGGGCCAGAAAGAGGGCTCCTCCTAAGAATGCCATCCCGTCCTGGGGCGTGCCAGCTCACGCCCCAGTTAAAACGACCCGGATGTGTGGCGCAGTTAGCTTCCCCGCTAACGGTGCCGGGCGCACGGACCCAGGCGCGGGGTGCGGGGAGGAGGGAGGCGCCCTCCCGCAGCGAATGCCCTCGGCCTCCGCGGAGCTCCGAGGTGCCTGAGCGCAGCGGGCAGCGCCGGGAGGGCGGGCCCCGGGCCCGGGGCGGGCGGGGCATCGCGTCCCGCCTCCGCCGCGGAGCCTTTATAAGGGCAGCGCCTGGCGGTGCCAGGGGAGGTGTGAGCGGCTGCTCGGGACCGTGGCCTGGAGACGCGGAGCCGGGCGCGGATTCACGGAGCCACCGAGACCCCCCCCCACCTGCGGAGAGGTGAGGGGGCCGGGGCGGGGGAGGGCCCGCCGCGGGCCGGCCGCTCCCAGCGGAGCCCGGGGGTCGGTTCGCGGCCGCGAGCGTGTCCTCGCGGGTGTAGGTGTGCGTGCGCGCGTGTGCCGTCCTCGCAGGTGAATGCCGTGCGTGGCTCGGTGCGCGGGGCTGGGCTCTGTCCCCGCGGGTGTCTCTGCTAGTGCCCGCGTGACGGAGGTCGAGCGGTGGCGCAGACCCCGGGCGGAGGGAGGGCAGGAGCCGGAGGGATCCCCTGTCACGCTGCGCTCCTCTCGGGACGCAGCTGGGCGGAGGGGAGGCGGGGACCCGGGCGCCGCGGACCCCCGGCGCCGTTGTCCTGGGGGCGGGCGGGCGGACGGAGCCCTGAGCGCCGAGTTCGCGGAGGGGCAGGGAGCGCGGGGCCCGGCAGGTTCATGGGCGCCCCGCTCCCCGGGGGCAGCTCCCGGGTCCAGTAGGTGCCGTCTCGCCGCGACGCCTCCGTGTCCGCCACCGCTGGGCACTGAGGTCAGCGCGGGCTGTGTCCCTGGTCCTTGGGAACGTGTTGGGACACGTCCCTTCAGGGCAATCGAGGAGGTGACTCATGGTGACAAGGAGACCCCGGGAAACGAACCGGGCGAGGTCAGAGCCCCGCCCGGGCTGGTGGGGGACAGTGGCGCCCCAGAAGTCCGCTTCCCGGCCCTCGGCGGTCTCTGACCCCGCTCCCCCCCCCATCAGCACAGTGACCTTTTTGGCTGGCACGAAGTGTTCTCAGGAAAGCCGGGGACACCAGGAGGTCCCGGACCGGGCGTGCGGTCCCCGTCTCGCAGTGCGCCCTCGGGGACGCGGAGCCCGGTGGCCCTGTGCAGGGCGGGCTCGCGCCAGCCAGTCGCTTTGCGGAGAGCAGGAGTCGGACACACCTCTCTGTTCCGTCGCGCCCGCCGAACCCCGGCCCGGCCCGCCCGTGGGTCGCGGCGCGGGACTCCGCGGCGGGAGCGGAGCCCGCGGGGCGTGCAGCCCTCGCCCCCGGAGCGGGGGACGGGAGGGGTCACAATAGGAGGGTGGGACTTCGGGAAGGGGCGCGACGCCGCTCCGGGACCCTGCCAGCCGCATCCGGGGGCTCCCGGCGCTCCCCCCCACCAAACTGCCCTCTCCGAGCGCGACAGGTCAGAGCGGAGCCGGGGGACGGGTCGTCCTCGGACGCCGCCGCCCTGCGCGGGCCACAGTGCATCCCCGCCCTGTCGGGAGCCCTCGGGGGACCCTGGCACCCTTCTCCTTCGGAAAAGAATCTTGGACTTACTAGAGTTTGGCACTTTCGGGCGCCCAGGCAGCTCTCCCCTCCCCTCCCCTTCCCTCCCCTCCCCTTCCCTCCCTCCACGTCGCGTTTCGAGGAGGACTTTCGAGCGGTTTTGTTTTCCTTGCTTTCGTCTATTTTTATTTTCCAGGGATCTGACTCATCCCGTGCTTTGGGCGTGGAGATAAGGTGGAGGGCCCAAACCTCTGCGCGCCTGTGCGTGCAATGTGTGTGTGTGTGTGTGTGTGTGTGTGTGTGTGTGTGTGTGTGTGTGTGTCACAGCGGAGCGCGCCGTTTCCCAACAGTGGCGGGGCTTTCGGAAGCCCGGCTGGCTCAGCGTGACGTGTTTGCGGCCCCTGGTTCCCCTCCTAGTCCTCCCCGCCCACCCCCACCCCCCCAGAGGGTGACGCGCAGCCCGAGTGGAAGCGAAGTTTTGGCGGGTGGGGAGAGCTTTGCAGGAAACTGACTCATCACAACTCCCCGCTGCTGTCCCCGGCTCGGCCCCGGCACCTCCGACCCTGCGCGTGATTTCCTGGCGACCAGCGCCCCCTTCCGGTCCCGGCGCGAATGGCGAGCACGCCTTCCCGCGGAAGGCGGTTTCACCCGCCTTTCCTTCCCGCCCGCTTCGCCTGCGCGGGGATCGCCCGCCGCTTCTGCCAACGCCCCTTACAAAGAGTACCCCGTTGGTTCAACGGTGTGTAATGAGTGCTTACTGTTGACTTCGGAATTAAAATTGGTTGAAATCTAAGGCACGAAGGCCAACAAAGGAAGCCACGCTCAGTTACTCGTTTCTAAAACTAGGCTTTGTGTTTCTCGGCTTTCCCTGGGCTGGGAGTTAGATAATGAGAGTGAGATCGGGTCTTGATGCGGAGCCTATGAGAGCCGTAAGGGCAGGGGCGTTAGGAGAGAGGACCCCTGCCCGGATTCTGGCCCCAGCTCGCTCCTAGAAGTCGGGGAGTATCCAGCGTCCCGATAAAATCCTAGGCAGGTGCCTCTTCCTTGTGCCAACGAGGCACTGAGACTTTCAGTGTCTGTTTCGGCCAACCTGTGTATCCCGTCTTGAATGGCACCCCAAGAGTGCCCATCTGGGGAACTGCCAAACACCTGCTTAAATCCCCCTTAATTTGACTTAAATTAATCTGGGGAGAGAAGGACCTCTCTGTATTTTTTTTTTTTTTTTGGTTTTTTGTTTTTTTGAGAGAGTGCAAGTTGGGGAGGGCCCGAGGAAGAGAGAGAATCTTAAGCAGGGTCCTTCCCAGCGCAGAGGCCCCGGCGGGTCTCCATCTCATGACTGAGATCATGACCTCAGCCAAAATCAAGTGTGGTGCTCAGACTGAGCCGCCCACGTGCCCCTCAATCTGTATTTGTAAAAAGCTCCCCAAGTGGGGCGCCTGGGTGGCTCCGTTAGTTACATGCCCAACTTTGGGTCAGGTCATGATCTCATGGTTGGTGGGCTCCAGCCCCAAGTCAGGGTCTGTGCTGACGGCTCAGAGCCTGGAGCCTGCTTCGGATTCTGTGTCTCCCCCTCTCTCTGCCCTTCCCCTGTTTGTGCGCCACCCCCCCCAATAAAAAATAAACATTAAAAAAAAAAAGTTTCCCAAATGACTCAGCTGGGCCTGTGGTTAGTAATACAAAACTAGAGAAGGAGTAAGGATGAACACCAGAGCACAGAACCCAGGGCAAACGGGCTTGGGTTCAAATCCTGGCTATGCCACTTGTGAGCTGTGTGACCTTGGGCAAGTTCCTTAACTTCTCTGAGCCTTAGTTACTTATTCTGTTAAAAAAAATAAAAAAGAGCAAATATACCCACTTTTTAGGAAGAGCCCCATGGCACATAAAAGTATATACATAAATCCCAATTCTTGCCCTGAAGAGAGTGGGCAAAGGTTACTTGAGGCCCCTGCCCACCGCACTGGGTAGCCCCTCTATGGGGCAGTGGCCCTTGGCCTTTTTAGTTTTCTGGTTTGGGGCAAGCCTCACATCTCTTCAAGCTCTTGCTCTTTAAATTTGGTCTGAGGTCACCTGGTGCCTCTCCTCTCCCCTCGGCTGTGAGAGGTGGGGTGGGGAGGGGTAGGCACTGCACGGGGGCCGGGCCTTCCTGCCCCAGGAGGTCACTCGGCCCCAGCTTTCACCCTCAGAGCCGGCAAAGCAGGACTCATCCTCGGGAAAATCCGGTCCCTGCCGAGGTTGCGCAGCCGCTCGGCCCTGGAGTCAGGCCAGGGCGGGGCAGGTGGGTGCCGGTGCTTCGTCATGAGCAAACTCAACCTTGGTCTTGCCTCTTCCGAAGTGGGCGGAGAGGAACCGGGCAGACCGGCCGCCTCTAATTTTCTTTGCCTGCAAAACGGGTTCCTTGGACGCAGCCAGCACGGGGCAGGGGCTTCCAGGCTGTCTAGACTTCGGATCACCTGACGAGCCTGGCGGGATGTGGCTCAGCCTGGGAGAAGTCACTGTCCCGCCCCGCCCCGCCCAGCCCCTCCTCGCCCCCAAGCCTCCAGCCCGATGACATCCTTGGGAAAGGCCCTGGGCACCCAGCACCTGTCAGCTGCTGTCTGAGGGAGGCGGTGGCCCCGGGGGGAGGGAGGGAGGTGGAGGAGGCTGGGCCAGAACTGCACCCAGAGCGAAATAATAACACTTGTGTTTTCCAAGCCCTTCTCTACACCCGGTGCTCCCCTGAACGTGTCCCCTCCGTGCACTTGGCTATCCTCACGGCTGTCTCTGAGACAGTCACAGCTCCTGTCTCCATTTTGCAGATGAGAAAAATAGAGCCCAGAGAAGTGAAGCCATTTGTCAAGGGTCACCCAGCAGAGCCTGGATTCCAACCCAGGCGGTCCGGGTCCAGAGCCCTCACGCTTACCCCCAAGATACCGCCCCTCACCTCTGTTCCATCTGCCTTGCCTGCGGGGCCTCCCCGACCTACTGCTTGAGCATGCGTCCTCAGCTCCGTTTTATAGATGAGAAAACTGAGGCCCAGAGATATTAGGTGGCATTTTATTTTTACAAGTTTTATTTTTTTAATTGTTTAATTAAAATTTTTTTGTTAATGTTTATTTTTGAGAGAGAGAGAGCGACAGAGCATGCGCGGGGGAGGGGCAGAGAGAGAGGGAGATACAGCATCCAAAGCAGGCTCCTGGCTCTGAGCTGTCAGCACAGAGCCCAATGGTGGGCTCGAACTCACAAACCACTAGATCCTGACCTGAGCTAAAGTCAGATGCTTAACAGACTGAGCCACCCAGGTGCCCCTTTTTGCAATTTTTTAAATAAAAAAAAATTTAAGTGACTATTTATTTATTTAAAGTTTATTTTTGAGAGAGACAGAGACGGCACGAGCGAGGGAGGGGCAGAGAGAGGGAGAGAGAATCCCAAGCAGGTTCAAAGCTGCCAGCACAGAGCCCGACGTGGGGCTAACTCCTGAGACCACGAGACCATGACCTGAGTCGAAACCAAGAGTCAGACACTTAACCGACTGAGCCCCCCAGGCGCCCCTTTAAGTGACTTTATTTACTTACTTTTTGAAATGTTTTTATTTTTGAGAGAGAGAGACAGAGCATGAGCGGGGGAGGGGCAGAGAGAAGGAAACACAGCCTCTGAAGCAGGCCCCAGGCTCCGAGCTGTCAGCACGGAGCCTGACACGCAGGGCTCGAACTCACAAAATGTGAGATCATGACCCGAGCTGAAGTCGGACACTCAGTCGACTGAGCCACCCAGGTGCCCCCTAAGTGACTTTTTAAAATTCAGGTAGTAGGCAAAGCAGAGCTAGGACTGGATCCTAGGGTTTTTTATCCCAGCGACCGGGGTACTTTTGGGTTTCAGAACGGGGTTACCCCACATGGGCTTCTGGGTAGAGGGCCTCAGGAGGCCACAGAAGCGGTCGCCCTGTCCTTTCTCAACGCGGCGTACTAACCACTATCCGATCACGGCCCTTTCCCTTGGTCCCTGACCTTTTGGCCAGGGCTGGGGTTGGGAGACCGCTGGACTCTGGCAATTCACACCTACTTGGGGCGTTCGCACCCACGAGGGACACCTAGGGGGGGAAACGGATTGATTTGGGTTGATAAAGCCTGGTGGTAAACAGGACTCTGATCCCTGCTATTGCAATAAACTTGACTTTGTCAACATAAGCTTGTCCTTGGGCTGCTCACTCCCCCGGTGACCTTGGGGTGCCGGGCTGACCCAGCTCTGCTGCCACCCAGTGGCTGTTGGTGGGGACTGGGGGGGGGGCGGGCCGTGGGAAGGCGACGGGGGTGGGGTCGGGGGGGACATCAGCCGGAAGGGGGCAGAGAGACCTTGTGTTCTAGTACAGACTTCATCTGATCGAAGTGCGGCCCGGGGTACTGTTGCGTGGGGTTTCCCGAGTGACCGGGGCCTCACTTGTGTCTCGGCCGCAGGTGCCATGTCGGAGCCGTCCAGGGACGCCCACCCGGTCCCGCACGGGAGCAAGGCCTGCCGCCGCCTCTTCGGCCCGGTGGACAGCGAGCAGCTGCGCCGAGACTGTGACGCGTTAATGGCGGGCTGCGTGCAGGAGGCCCGCGAGCGCTGGAACTTCGACTTTGTCACCGAGACGCCGCTGGAGGGCGACTTTGCCTGGGAGCGCGTGGGGGGCCTGGGCCTGCCCAAGCTCTACCTGCCCGCGGGGCCCCGGGGGAGCCGGGATGACCTGGGAGGGGGCAGGCGGCCCAGCGCCTCGCCCGCCCTGCTGCAGGGGACGGCTCAGGAGGACCACCTGGACCTGTCGCTGTCCTGCACTCTCCTGCCTCACCCCCCCGAGCGGCCTGAGGGGTCTCCGGGGGCGCCTGGCACCTCTCAGGGCCGAAAACGACGGCAGACCAGCATGACAGGTGAGGACGGGTGCGGGGATGGGCCCCCTCCGGGATCGGGACCCTCGGAGTCCGCGGCGCAAGGGCTGACCTGTCTGGCCCGCTCCGCCCGGTAGGCCGTAGGGGAAGCCAGCCCGGAGAGACAAAGCCACTTGCCTGAGGTCGCGTGGCAGGTGTACGGCCAAGATCAACTAGCGACTACTTGCTACCACCTACTGGGACCGTTCATCAGAGGTCAGGCCGTTTGCTAAGGTGGATTTCAGTGGTGGGTGTCATTTAGTCCCGAGAGCAGTCCCATCCCAGACAGTTCCTGCCGCTCTTTCATAGGAGTGGAAATAAGGCTCAGAGAGGGAGAGTGGTCTGCCTGCCGTCCCACAGTGGATTTGCAGTGGAGAGAAAACTAATGCCAGTGGTTTCCCGGCTGCCGCATCCAAACCCAGCTCGCCTTCCCATCACACACACCCACGCTTCCATCCGCCCTCCCTGCCGATTTTGTTCTCTTCGGCTGCTGCTTCTTCTTCTTCTTCTTTTTTTTTTTTTTACTATCAACAGCTACTTCCTTGTCTTGACACTGCCCGTCTTCCCCACGAAGTTATTATCTCCACGACAAGGGCTCTCCACCTCCCTCGTTCATTGCTCAATCCCCAGCGCCTACGGCGGCGTCTGGCACGCAGCAGGTGCTCGATAAAAAAAAAAAAAAATGGACGCGCGATGCCGCCGTTTGAGCGCCTCCTCTGCCAGGCCCTTGCCCAAAGCCTTTAGCGAGGGCATTTCATTCGGCCCTCAGGGCACCCCAGCCGCGGTCATCTTTATTTTATACGTGAGGAAACTGAGGCGCAGGGAGGGGCGGTCAGGAATCCCGCGGCAAACCTGCCGCAGGACTCGGGACTGCCGGTACTGAAGATAATGGCTCACCCGTGTGTGGCCCCGTCATCGGGCGGGACGCTTCTCGCGGGTTATCTAATCGCGTCCCTACGGCAGCGCCGTCCAGTAGAATTCTGCAGTGATGCAAATGTCCGGTGCCACTAGCCACAGTGTAGCCACTGAGCGCTTGACATGGGGAGCCAGGGCAACTGAGGAACCGAAGTCTTCACTTTATTCGAGTCTAGTTCATTTAACCGCACGGGGGCTCCTGGCCCCCGCGGTGGGCCGCTGGGCTGGGGGCCGCCCCACGGATGTCGGTCCGGCCATCACGGGTCAGATGGTGAAGCACAGCGGGATGCCCTGTGTGACGGTCCCCCGGGAGGCGGAGTGCGAGTTGCCAGAGTTTTCCCCTGTACTTGGCACGGCGTCCCTTTGGCCCCGGGGCGGGGTCCCTGCCCCCTGTGCTGGGCGCTCTGGATGGATGGCGCCGTTGGGCCCAGGCTGACTTCTGTTCTCTCTTCTTCTCAGATTTCTACCACTCCAAACGCCGGCTGATCTTCTCCAAGAGGAAGCCCTAATCTACCCACTGGAAGCCTCAAGCTTCTAGAAATGAGGCCCCCCTCCGCCCCCGCCCGCCCCCACAGGCCTCTTCTACGCGGTTGCCTTTAGTCCTTCAGTTTGTGAGTCTTAATTATTATTTGTGTTTTAATTTAAACTCCTCCCCATGTACATACCCTGCTGGCCACCACCCTTCCCCCCCCCCACTTCCCCCTCCCCCCGCCCCGCAGGCCTTTGGCATTTCCAATTATTTAAAAAACCCTTAGTCAGCGGAATGATAGGCTTATTAGAGTGCTAGGTATTTTTATTATGCAAACTATTATTTAAGACGTCTCCATCGTGTGTTCCCCATTTCCGCTCTCCCAGAGGTAAGGTGGGGCCGGCGTGACCCTCACCTGGGTGGTGCTCCCCGGAGGGGCCCCGGCTCCTTCCGCTCGCCGCCCCATGGGTGTTATGAAATTTCTGCCCCTTTCCTGCACTCTCCACCCCGAATTCTTTCTAATTTGAGAAGTCAACCGATAGCACTTTGAAGGGGGCCCAGCAGGGTGGGGGCGTCATCCGCCCTTTGGCGTCCCCTCCCCTTCTCTAAGGTTGGGCAGGGTGACCTGGAGGGGGGCACAGCCTGGAAGGCGGCCGGGAACGTGGCGCTTTGCCGGCCCTTGGCACCCCGCCCTGCCCTGTGAAGGCGAGGGTCCTGTAGCAAACCACCCCACCTCCTCTCACCCCCTCTGCCACCCACGGGGGAGCCGGTCTCAATGTGTGGCCTCCCCTGCACTCTTCGGGGAGCCCCAGACGCCCCTCTTCTCCCGCTGGGCTCTCAAGCCCCTCTCCCCTCCCCTCCCCCATACCCTGTCCCTTCAGTACCCTCTCGGCCCTAGGTGGCAGCTCTGGGGCGCCTGTGCCCCCCAGCTTAGCGGGCTGGGAGGGCAAGGGGTATGCTAGAAGTAGGGGTCCCCAGTTCTACCTCAGGCAGCTCGAGCAGCGACCCCCCGCCTCCTCTTAAGCTCCTGGGGCGGAGAGGTTCCGGGTGGTCGGACAGGCCTTCTTGAGCGGGGATCTCTCTGTCAGGGGTATGTCGCGGGGTGCAGAGTTTTCGAGGAGGAAGAGTGTGACACCAGCCCCTGGAACTCCTCTGAGGACCTTCCCCACTGCCCCACCCTCCCCCGTTTCATTGCACTTTGATAGCAGCTGAACAAGGAGTCAGATGTTTGCAGATGGCAGGGTAGAGGCCATGGAGAGGATGTGCTATGCGGGCTGATACTGGCCCAGGGAGTCGTTACCGTCTTTCCCGGCACTGGACACGGAGCCCCCGGAGGCCCCGAAGCACTTAGTGGGTCTGACCCCAAGCAAATACCTTACCTTCCTGCAATATGCTGGCCCGGACTGTTTCCTCCTGGCTCCTCCTGCCTCCACCTAGACTGTAAGCCTCTGAAGGGCAGGGAACAAGTCCTCTACTGCTCTGTGCCCTTGGTAGCCCCTCCCTCAGTGCTGGGTATACAGCAGGTGCTCAATAAATGTTTCTTGGTGATTTTACTTGTCCTATTACCATCGTGGCTGATATGCCTCGTCATTGGTAAGAAGCAGCGGGCAGTTCCTTTGGTTGGTTTTCCGATTTTAACAGTGAAGTTCAAAAACGGGGAGAGCTTAACAGACCATTGAGGCAATGAAGCAGATGACAACACAACACACACAGCAAACATCACACCGCCGCCGAGATCACCACGATCAATGTTTTGGTTCACGGTGTGGTCTTTTTCAGTAAGGCGTGTGTTACTCACCAGGGAAGTGCGCGCATTAGTCATCGCGGAAATGCACGTTAAAACCACAATAAGATAACACTGTACACCTACCAGAATGACTAACGTGAAAAAAACCGACAAAGCCAAGCGTGGGCAAGGATCGGGAACAACCGGAAGTCTTAACCCTTGCTGGCGGAAGTATAAAACATTTCAACCTCTTTAGAAAACAGGCGAGGCCTTCTAGAGATGGCTCCCCTCCTGGCTACCCCATGACACGAGACTCCCGTTCCTGTTTGTTCTCGCGAGAAATCAGGACCTCTCTCCGCCAGAAGACAGCGTTATTCCCAGCAGCGTTATTCTTGGCAGGCTCAAGCTGGGGACGCCCCAGAGGTCCACAACAAGAATGAATATGCAAATTGTGGTATCTTTCTAGAGTGGGGTAGTACACAACATTAAAAACAACAAAGTACTTTATGTGCACGGTTCTGATGATCTGTTCATAATTAACCCCTCCAAGACTTAGTGGCCTAAACGATAACCTTTATTTGCCCCTGATTCTGCAATTTGGGCCAAAAACTACTTTTCAAACATGGGCGAATTCTCCGCTGTGTGGGGCATGGCTTTGCTCCAGAACCCTAGGGGTCTGAGGTAGGGCTCTCTCACTGGGCATTTTCAGAGACTTCACGCTGCCCACTTATCTGCCACGGATGTTTCTAGTCCCACGGGACACACAGGGTCATATGTCCCAAGTGCTTGTCCTGTAGATGGACTTGTCACAGAGCCCTCTTCTGTTCTGGACTCCGCGCCCATGTGGCAGCTCCCCATGTCATCGGATAAATGGGCCAGAACATTAGTCTATGGCCTCCAAAGTCCAACATGGCTCCCTAAAGCTATGCCTCTTTTGAGACCGAGCATGTCCGCAGCACTTGTCTTTTCCTGGGACTGTCCCAGCACGTCCCAGTTCATCTGACCACCTAAAGCGGAACATGGAAGTGCGAATGTGCCCCTTTTCTTCTCCCTTTTCCTGAAATGGATTGGAAAGGAAGCGGTGGCCATATTGTTAGCTTCTTACAGTGAGAGGGGTGGCCATATTGTTAGCTTCTTACAGTGAGAGGGGTGGCCATATTGTTAGCTTCTTACAGTCAGAGGGGTGGCCATATTGTTAGCTTCTTACAGTCAGAGGCTAGCACAGACACCGTATCTGATATCATGGCCTGCCCCTAGGGCTCCTCGGTGGATAACCACCCTATCACCACGCTTCGTTTGGTTATCTTAGGAGCGGGGTGGATGGAGTGGGGATTTGATGGGGACCGCCTTGGCTCCTGCAGGTCTTTGAGAGCACCACTAATCTCTGCACCCCCCCACGGCATGTGGCGTTGCTTCTGATTCACTCTCTTGACCAGTGGGATAACTTTAGAGACTTCCGTTCAGTCCTTCTTTCCGTTAATAGCTCTTCTTCCAGAGATAAGGGAACCAATCCAGTGCCCGTTCTGCCAACTGCTAAATATACCCACCCCAGTTGGCACTCAGGGGCTAGGAAAGAACTACGGGGTGTGTCCACGGGCCTCCTGGCCTCCGAGATGACCCCGGCCAGGACTCCGTTATCACCCGGGTTCGCGTGTCCCCCTCCTTTCAAAGGAGGCCATGATGGTATTTTGGGTCACCTGGTACCAGTATCTGCTCAGACTCTGTATCCAGTAGACCTCAAAAGACCTGGTTATTCCCTTTCCCACGCGGTACGGCTATTCCGGTGAACAGCCAGAGGGCGCTTTGGGGGGGAAGATTGAGGAAGTATTTATTTACTATTCTTACGGTGACATTATGGGTCTTCAGCTTCCGCCGGTGAGGCTGGGGTCTGCGGCCCAAAGCGGGAAGCCGGGTGAGAGGTTTGCGATTTTCTATCACGGCGGCCGGCAGCAGCCTCTGCTCACCCCCGTGATGCGTTGTGGTTAAGTTAAGCAATGTCCTGTTAAAGGCTCATCTCTCTTACCCCTGGGAGCACCACCTCCACGGAGCTCCGGCTTTCTGTCAGGCCTCGTGTCTGCTTTGCCTTTGATGGTTACGTGGCTCTATGCGGCCTCTGCTCTTCCCGAATCTTCGCGTGTCCGTCGACAGTGGCCGTGGCGCTCCACGGTAGCGTCTCCCGGCCAGCCCTGAGCTCTTCTCACTGGGGCATCCTTTGTTGCTTTGAGAAGGGGTGGGGGTGTCTTCTGGGCCCTCCTGGGGACGACAGTCAGCTGGCGGGTCCTCACGAGGTAAGTCCATTCAGTCCCACCCACCTGCTGACCCCTCCGAGCTCTCTTCCAGGGCGGCGTCAGCACCGCACCCTCCGCGACTTCACTCCGTGTAAGCTTTAAGGACCGGCCAACTCAGCACGGTGTTCGGACCTGCTCTGGGGGGCCTCGCCCGGAGGTTCGGGCCTGAGTCAAGAGAGAAGGCTCCATAAAAGCTCTCTTTATCTGGCCCGTACTCCTCACCTCCCCAGCCCCCGTCCCTGTCCCCGTCCCCTTGAGGCCTCCCCTGCGTGTTTCCCTGTTCCTACCCATCCTCCTCAGCCAGGCTGTAGCTCTTCGGGTAAGTTATTTCCTCCAGTGGTGACACTGTACCTTCCTGGTGGGCAGTGCTGAGACCCGACTCTAACTTAATCCAGAGAAGGGGAGGCGCCTGGGTGGCTCAGTCGGTGAAGCACCGACGTCGGCTCAGGTCATGATCTCACGGTTTGTGAGTTCGAGCCCCGCGTTGGGCTCTGTGCTGACAGCTCAGGGCCTGGAGCCTGCTTCGGATTCTGTCTCCCTCTCTCTCTGCCCCTCCCCTGCTCACACTCTGTCTCTCTCTCAAAAGTAAATAAACATTAAAAAAAATTTTTTTTTAACTCTAGAGAAGGAGCCAGTAAACCACAGCTCTGTGAGCCAGCTGCCCGTTTTGTATAAAGTTTTATTGGAAAGCAGACATGCCCCTTTGCTTAGCTATTGTCTATGGCTGTTTTTGCCCTATTTTTTTTTTATCTTTGTTTATTTTTGAGAGAGAAAGAGAGAGCGTGTGTGAGCAGGGGAGGAAGAGACAGAGAGGAAGACACAGAATCCGAAGCAGGCTCCAGGCTCTGAGCTGTCAGCACAGAGCCCGACGTGGGGCTCGAACTCACGGATCATGACCTGAGCTGAAGACAGACGCTTAAGCGACTGAGCCACCCAGGCGCCCCTGCCTCCTTCTTTTAAGTCACAAATAAAAACAACGGCCAGCGTTGATGATCGTTTGCCTAACGTGATTCCAAATCACGGTTTATAGCATTCAATCCTTACAACAAACCTATGAGCGGGGCGCTCTTACTACCTCTGTTTTACAGACGAGAAACTGAGGCAGTAAGCCCTTACGTCACTTGCCTGGGGCCACCCCTCTAGGGAGCGGTGCGGAGCCAGGATATTCGTGCTGATGACCTAGGTCACATTGCCTGCTTGATCCATAAACCAGAGCGGGGCAGTGCCTCGCCCAGGGCCACCAGCACGGTGACAACTCCGAGGAGGCTTGCGGGCACCTGTCTCCCCGAGGTCCCTCCTCTGTCTCTGAAGTAACTCAGGTGTTCTCAGTCCTGCGTAAAGCGTGCTGTGTAAATGCGAATTTGAAGCCGGCTCCCCAGCCCCGGTTTCCCACCAGGGAAACCCATCTGAACTCCATTCTAGAGACAGCTTGGAGCCAGCCGATGACGCAGGTCGCAGACACTGTCCCTCGGGACAGCGAGTATGTTGCCTCAAGGTTTCCTAAACTGTGAAGTGAACGCAGGCATCCTTGGGGGGATTGAAACACTGTGCGCGTGACACTTTCCCCTTGATGAAACAGCCTCACTGTCTTGGATCCTTGTTCCTTCATTCAGTGTTTGTAAGATGCAGTTTCTGAGCTCAGTGTTTTCAAGTCCAGCGACACCGGAGTTTTAAAATTAGCTGCGCTGTTTCCAAAAAGGCCTGGATCTCACTTTGTTCTCAGCACTTGGCTCCGGCCTCCTGCCGGCTGGTCTCAGGTTCTCCCCTGGGGTTGCAGCTGGTCTCAGGTTCTCCCCTGGGGTTGCGGGCTGGGCTGAGCTCTGGCCCCTCGGGCAGGCCTGGGGCCCCTTTTATTTACATGGTGGGGAGGCAGGTTGTGGAGATGGGGGGGCTTTGACATGGGGGGGGGCTGGGTCTTAAAAATCGAACCTCACTCTTTCCCAGGGAAGTGGAGAGAGCCCCTCACTGCTGAGAAAAAGGTCTTGGATTTGTTACAGTTGCCCTTCGGCAGCCAACAAGCCAACAACGGTGGCCCTACATTTGGCTCAGATCACGATCTCACGGTTCGTGAGTTCAAGCCCCGCGTGGGGCTCCACACTGACAGTGCAGAGCCTGCTTGGGATTCCCTCTCTCTTTCTCTCTCTCTCTCCCTCCCTCCCCTGCTCACGCATGCGCTCTCTCAAAATAAATAAATAAACTTAAGAAAATATTTTTAAAAATACATCAGAGTCCTCTTGCCATCACCTCCACGGCTGCCCTCCCGGTCCGAATTGTCACTTCTCGTGTGAATTATCCCAACACCCTCCTCACTGGTCCCCCTGCTTCTGTCCTTGCCTCGGACAGTCTATTATCCACAATGAAGGGAGCCAGAGGGATCCTTTTAAGACCTGCAAATGGCTTCCATGTCACTTAGAGTAAGAACCCAAGTCCTTACGTGGCCTACACGTCCTCCTGTCCTCTCCACGGTCCTCCCTCCATTACCTGCTCCAGCCACACAGGAGGGAGAGAAGGAGAGAGAGAATCCCAAATAGGCTCCGTGTCGTCAGCGTAGAGCCCAACACGGGACTCGATTCCACCAACTCTGAGATCATGACCTGAACCGAAACCAAGAGTTGGACGCCTAATTGACTGAGCCCCCCAGGTGCCCCTGAATACATAGAAATTATTCTTAAATTTATTCTTAAAATTTTTCAAAATTTTTTAACGTTTTTATTTATTTTTGAGAGACATAGAGACAGAGTGTGAGCAGGGGAAGGGCAGAGAGAGAGGGAGACACAGAATCCGAAGCAGGCTCCAGGCTCTGAGACATCAGCACAGAGCCCAATGTGGGGCTCGAACTCACAGACCATGAGATCATGACCTGAGCTGAAGTCGGCCGCTTAACCAACTGAGCCACCCAGGCGCCCCTATTATTAAACATTTTTAATGTTTATTTTTTGAGAGAGAGAGAGAGAGAGCACATGCAAGCAGGGGAGGGGCAGACAGAGAGGGAGACAGAGCATCCAAAGCGGGTTCTGCACTGGCAGCGGAGAGCCCAGTGTGGGGCTCAAACTCGTGAACCGTGAGATCATGACCTGAGCCAAAATTGGACGCTTAACCAACTGAGCCAGCCAGGCGCCTCCCTCAGGAATTATCTTAGAGTTAGAGCCCCAGCTTGGCTTTTTGCAGATAGCTAGTCCATTCTCCGAATGGCTTATTGAGTAAACCGTATTTTTTTAAATCTTTTTTTTAATGTTTATTTATTTTTGAGGGTGCGCAGGGGCAGAGAGACGGAGGGGGACAGAGGATCCGAAGCAGGCTCTGTGCCGACAGCAGCAAGCCCAGTGCAGGGCTTGAACTTGGGAACTGAGATCATGACCTGAGCCAAAGTTGGACGCTCAACCAACTGAGCCATCCCGGCAACACTGGAATAAACTGCGTTTTAGCCACCGATTTGAAATGCCGCTTGTAACATACATTAAATTCCCACATGCGTTTGAGTCTATTCCCGTCTATCCTGCTCCATCGATGCATCCGTGTGTATTCATGCTCTGGTACCACACTCTTCCGATGGTCGTAGCTCTCCGGTACATTCTGGTACTAAGTTAGACTATCCTTTCAAAGATGGTTTGGATGGAAGCCTCCCCTGGTACCGGCAGACACCGCCCGAGTCACGGTGTACGGTTAACCCCGGGACAGTCTGTACACCAGTTTTAGCCATGACTGTGCCCCATCAACACTCTAGCTCGAATAAGGCATCGCGTCACACTGGCCACCAGAGATTGGGGTCCGAGTCCTGGCTTTGCCGCTGAGAGCTGGGTGACCCCGAGCAGCCCGCCTCACCCTTCAGAGCTTCTGCTTAGAAGGACCTCCCCACCAGTTCCGGCGGTCTGCAGCTCGAAGATTCTAAGAAGGGCCTGGGGAGTATCTGGCCAGATTATGACAGGACGGCCAGTGCTCGCTGCTACAGGAAGTCCTGTAGATAACACAGGAGATTGGGCCGCTGGGGGACGGAAAAGGCGATTAAGCAAGCGACAAGACTGTTAACAGTTCCAGAGCTTGTGGGCTCCCGGGGGCAGCGGTTGCCCCACCACCGGGTCCAGGAGGCCAGCGCTGGGTGCCCGACGGGGAGCCTTGCAGAGGTGGGACCGCCGGAGCGGCAATGCTTTTTCTCTTGGAGGGGTGGGGTGAGGCGGGAGGGGTGGGAGAAGGGGCGGTGGTCCCCATCTGGCTCCTACGATGAAGGTGCAGAGGTCCAAGCCCTCTTTTCTTGCGAGTTTGGAGCTCGCTCTCTCTCTGCATGGTCCAATGAGGGTGCTTGGGCAGGGGCCTGGGAGAGATCGCCTGCCTTAGATGGCTGTGTGACCTTGGGGAAGTCACCCGGCTTCTCAGAGCCTTGGTTTCACTATCGAGTCAGCGAGGGGAAGGGAGAGGGTGAGTAGACCGGAGCCAGGGACTCTGCGGTCTCTCAGATCCACGGAGCTGGACGATCCGGGTTCCGCGACTCCCACTGTTATTTTCAGTTATCGAGTAAGTGGGGTGAAGGGCAGAGCCAGTTCCTGGCCCCTTTGGTGAGAGAATGCTGGAACTGGGGAGGCCCGGGAGCGCTGTGGCCTACCCCATTTTCCTTTTATACTTTTTTTTTAATTTAATTTTAGTTTTTTAAATGTTTATTCATTTTTGAGAAAGAGACAGAGCAGAGCATTAGCAAGAGAAGGGCAGAGAGAGGGAGGGAGACACAGAATCCGAAGCAGGCTCCAGGCTCTGAGCTGTCAGCACAGAGCCCAATGCGGGGCTTGAACCCACGAACGGTGAGATCATGACCTGAGCTGAAGTCCGACGCTCAACCGACTGAGCCACCCACGCGTCCCTACTTTTTTTTTAATGTTTATTTATTTTTGAGAGAGAGACAGAGTGTGAGAGGGGGAAGGGCAGAGAGAGATGGAGACCCAGAATCCGAAGCAGGCTCCAGGCTCTAAGCCATCAGCACAGAGCCCGGCGCAGGGCTCGAACCAACGGACCGGGAGATCATGACCTGAGCTGAAGTCAGCCGCCCAACCAACTGAGCCACCCAGGCGCCCCCACCCCCCACTTTTCTTACATGGCTCTCCACCCCCTGACCCAAAGCCCGCTGCCGCCCCGCTAACCTAGCCCCACAGTGGGGACAGCTGGTTCCTACAGACCCCTGGGAGCGGGCGCCACGTGCTCCCAAGTTCGGCTTCCCTGTTTGCATGATGGCTTGGGCGAGGACCGTGGGGAGAGGTTTTAGGGCCGAGGGTGTGTGTGCGTGTTCCTGGCCATAAGGGGCTTCCGACTGTCCAGGGCGCGAGGTAGCGATGATGGGGTGGGGATGTGGCAGAGGACGGAGGGGTGCCCCGCTGGCTGACTCGGAGGGGTGTGGTCCCGAGCGACTCTGAGTGGGCCGGGACCTTCGTCCGTGCCAACGACCTGTGAGGAACGTCCCGTCAGCCCCGTGAGGGAGGGGTTGGTGGTGGCGGAGTGGGAGCTGGCTGAGGAGGGAGTGTGGGTGCGTGTGACCCCGCTCTCTCTGCGGAGTCGTGCCTGGCCACGAAGGGGGCGCGGACTGTTTTTAGGGTTGCTACACGGCCATGAACGGGGAGTTCACCATCCCCGACCGATGGCGTTTGCACTTTGGGACAGTGCACCTGCCGCCCTTCTATCCTGGGGCCTCCTGACGGGCAGGGGGCGGGGCCTCCGAGCGGCCCTCCGGGGAAAGGGCTGAGTGCTGGGACCGAGTGGGAGCCCGCGAGGTGTCCAGAAGGTGCTGCCTTCTTATGAAATGCCAGGGAACTGTTGGCAAGGGGCTGCGGTGACACGGCGCGACCAGGAACTCCCTGACAGGGATGTCAGGAACGTCCCAAATCCTGGGATGGGGCCACGGGGAATTTGTTTTCAGATTCTCATTTCCTTGACTTGAGGGAGCCTGACAGATTCAGCGATGTGGCAACGATATTGTTACATACGCTCTTCCCCCAGGGCCTTGGTTCTAGAAGCTTCCGCACCGAGAGTCTTATCTGGCTGCCTCGTGTGTGTTATCTCCATCAACGGAAGTACACGTGCAGCTTGAGTTTCCGAGTCTCACCCCTACGAGCAAAGCCTGCCCACTGGGCCCTGCTCCAAAGCCCGGGTCTCACGCATACGCGACAGGCATCCGTGGTCCCCAGAGGGCCCTTCGGCCCACCCAGGAGGAACCTCTCTAGGAGGTGGTCTCGGGGGAAGCCCATCCCACACAGACCAGCAAAGTGGATCCTGGGCCAGTTCGCTACTGGGGTCACGGCTCAGGCAGGTCTCTTGCTACTCAGAGCCCCCCTCCCTCGGTTTCCTCATATGTCAAGGGCGGGGGGTAAATCCTATCTGTACAGTACTCAGCTTTTGCGAGGCTCAGATGGAATTTCTCCTCCATCTACATCGTCACCGCTACGGTCAATGCCACCTTCACCCAGAAGTCATTGTGTGCTGGGCACAGCCAGGCGTGCTTGATGTGGGCCACGTAGCCAACAAGTATCTGCTGACGCCGACTGTAGGCAAGGCACCGTTTGAGGCATTTGGTAATTAGATGAAAGCAGTAAACAGAAGAGCATACTTTCAACTCATGGGAGGCTTATAGCTCAGTAAGAAGAGACAGATAATTCACAAGACAAGTGAATAGAAGACTCTATTCCGAGAAGCTAACAAGTGCTGAGAGACAGTAAAGCCAGAAAGGGTGGTGGGCCGTGCCAGGGAACGGGAGGTGGTGTTTCGACTTGAATTATCACGTCTAATCCGCACGGCGACCCCGTGGGGTTGACTGTAGTCCCCTGTTCCAATAAGGAAACAGACACAGAAAAAAAAAAAACCAATAATAAGGAAGCAGACACAGGAATGTTAAGTGACCCGCCCGAGGTCACACGGCTAGCAAGCGGCAGGGCTGGGAGGGGCAGAGGTCTGTCCACCTCCAGGTCACTGGGACTGGAAGTCGCTTCCTCTCTTGGGCCTCTTTTTCCATGTCTATGATTCAAGGGGGTGGGGGGGGTGGACTGCCTGGAGGGAAGGGCCCCTCTTCCTAGTTCACCTAATGCGACATCGCTTGGTGGCGGGACTGCTTACCACCGTGCGGGCATCCAGTCGGTGCTCAGTAAATGCTTGTCACCCAAGCGCACGCTAGATCTTGGGAAGGGTCTGGGCGGAAGGAAGTCTTCTCGGCAGAGGTATGCCGTGCTGCTAGCTCTCCTGTGGGGGGAGTGCGGGGGAAGCCCTGACGTGTAGCGTTTGCTGGTCCTCGTGGGTTAAAGACTCCCACGGCGGCCAATCCCCAGCCACCGCGCTAGGAAGGGGCGTCACAAGGGGCTTTTGCGAGCCCCTCAGATCCGCCTCCGCCATTTTCACCTATGATCTTAAAACTGCCTCTGAAACAGATCTGGAAGGCCCCGAGAGAGAAAGGGGGGGGGCGGGCAAAGAGACAGTAAGATGGAGAGAAAGGGATGGAGACAAAAAACACGGGAAGAATGGGGCGCCTGGGTGGTTCAGTTGGTTAAGCGGCCAACTTCGGCTCAGATCATGATCTCATGGTCTGTGAGTTCGAGCCCCGCATCGGGCTCTGTGCTGACGGCTCAGAGCCTGGAGCCTGCTTCGGATTCTGTATCTCCCTCTCTCTCTGCCCTTCTCTTGCTCACACTCTGTCTCTATGTCTCTCAAAAAATAAAATAAAAAAAAAATAATAAAAAATAAAAAAAACATGGGAAGAAAGAGAAAGACCAGTGGAGACGGAGAGAGAAAGTCTACCTCGCTTTAAAAAAACTGGGGTCCGATCTCTTCGTTCGCGACGGTGTGTTTCCTCCAGGGGCCACAAGAGGGTTTGCAGCAGAGCGACTCTGCTCGGCGGCCCAGCACCACCTCGCCGCGTGTCTGTCCGCAGGCCGACGCAGTATGGAGAGTGAAGACAGAGTGCCCCGGAAAGGCCGCAAGCTGGGCTCCAGCCGCCGGCGGCAGATTCGAGAAGCAGTTGATACACCGGATGCCCCTGCGGCCCTGGAGCCGAGTCCTGGGCCCCCCAGGCGGCCGCGGAGCTGCAGGCCTTCTTCCGGGACTGCGGTGCCGAGGAGAGGGGCTTCGTCACCCGCGAGGACCTGGCGGTGAGTCCCAGTCCCCGGCCCGTCGCCTGAATCCTCCCTTTTATTTTCTTAATGCTTGAGAAAGAGAGCGAGAGAGGGAGGGAGGGGCGGAGAGAGAGGAGAGGATCCCGAGCGGGCTCCTCACTGTCAGCACAGAGCCTGATGTGGGGCTTGAACCCACAAACCGCAAGATCATGACCCGAGCGGAAGTCGGACGCTCAGCCGACTGAGCCACCCAGGCGCCCGCTGAACCCCTTTTCTGTGGCCTCCCGAGACTTCCTGTCCCAGGAAGGCAGGGCGTGCCAGCTCTTTCTCCTTTCTCGCGTCCAAAACGTGCTCTCGGAGAGGAAGTCTCGGGCACCGTTGGTGGGAATGTGAATTGGTTGCTGCGGCAAACGGGATGGGGAGTCCTCAAAATTTTTGACATAGAAATATCCCTACAATCCAATCATTCAACTATGGGGTATTTATCCAAAGAAAACAAAAACGCCAATTCAAAAAGATATATACGTCCCTGTGTTCATTGCTGCGTTATTTACAAGAGGCGAGATATCGAAACGACCTGAGCGTCCGCAGATGGGCGGATGGGTAAGGAAAGTGTGTGAAATATACAATGGACTATTTCTCAGTCATGCAACAAAGGAGATCTTTTCATTTGTGACAACATGGACGGACCTAGAGGGTTTTATGGTAAGCGGTATAAGTCCGAATAAGACAAATACTATATGATTGCACTTATATGTCGAATTAAAATCGGAACAAATGAACACACGAACGAAAAGAGAAACAGACTCATAAATAGAAGAAACTGGTCACCGGAGGGGAGAGGAGTAGAAGACCGGCGAGGGGTGCCTGCGTGGCTGTCGGTTCAGCGTCCGGCTCTTGGTTTCGGCTCAGGTCCCCGTGCTCTCCCAGTTTGTGGGTTCGAGCCCTGCATGGGGCTCTGCGCTGACAGTGCAGAGCCTGCTTGGGATTCTCTCTCTCCTTCTCTTTCTCTGCCTCTCCCCAGCTCATGCCCTCTCTCTCTCTCTCTCTCAAAAAAAAAAAAGGTATGGTAATAGCGTTGTATGGAGGTAGCTACACTTGTGGTGAGCACAATATACATAAAGACGTGTCACATCGCTATGTTGTATGCGTGAAAGTAAGATAACATTGTGTCAACTACACTTCAATTAAAAATTAATTAATTAATTAAAATATAAAGATCAGTGGGTAAAAAACACAATATATATATATATATCAGGCATTTATGTTTGTATGCAAAGAAATGTTCTCCCTGTGTTTTGTTGTTTGGTGCTTTTTTTTTTTTTTTTTTTTGAGCCGGTTGCCTGAAAAACACATTTGTTACATGATAACATTAACGTTTTGTTTCTGGCACAAATGATTAATTTTTTTTTTTTTTTTTTAGATTCAAGTTAGTTAACATACAGTGTACTGTTGGTTTCAGGAATAGAATTTAGTGACTCATCGTTGGCGTGTAACACCCAGTGCTCATCCCAACAAGTGCCCTCCTTCATGCCCATCCCCCCACGCAACACCCCTCCGGCAACCCTCAGTGTGTTCTCTGTATTTAAGAGTCTCTCTCTCTCTCTTTCTTTTTTTTTGATATTTATTTACTTTTGAGAGAGAGAGAGAGACAGAGTGTGAACAGGAGAGGGGCAGAGAGAGAGGGAGACACAGAGTCCGAAGCAGGCTCCGGGCATCAAGCTGTCAGCACAGAGCCCAGGGTGGAGCTTGAACTCATGGACCATGAGATCATGACCGGAGCCAAAGCCGGATGCCTCACGGACTGAGCCACTCAGGCGCCTCTGTATTTAAGAGTCTCTTAAGGTTTGCCTCCCAAAACGTTCTCTGTCTCAATTGACAAATATACATGTTTTCTGAGGCAAGGAAATAATTAGAATAAAAATCGCTCTCAGAAAACGTGAGGAATTTGTTTTCATTAACATGTAAATGGCTGCCAGGACCGTGTGTGTGCCACTCTCTCAGAAATATTTGCATTTTAACAAGGAAAGGACTTCAAGCCAAAGAAGGAACTTGCAAGTGATAGAATTTTGGGCCCCTTGAGCGGAGAAGCTTATCCTGGGGAGCAGTCAGTGTCCCGGAAGTCAAACCACATCGGTGACCGGAAACGTCCATGAAACGTAGGATCGGCCATGGTTGTGGGTCCCAGTAACAAGTCGGAGGCTAGACCAACACTGCCCAAAGCTTCCTTCGTTTTTCCTCATTCTCTGCAAAGGGGCCCACGTGGGTTGCTGGAGTCCCACTGGGCCTGCCTGTCTCCTCCGGACACTGCTCCATGCCCCGACTTTGTCCTCCTCCCATCAGAACTGACCTTTCTTGTGTTCTAGCCTCAAGGCCACGAGGGCCAAATAAATGGCCGATGTTAAAATATAATATTCAGGGAAGCCCGGCTGGCTCGGTCAGTAGAGCATGTGACTCTTGATCTCCAGGGTTGTGAGTTCAAGTCCCATGTTGGGTGTAGAGATGACTTATATATAAATAAACAAACAAACAAACAAATAAATAAATAAGACTTTCTCAGGGGACCCCCTGCCAACTCCCTAGAAGAATTCAGTTTAAATATATGTAGATGTATATATACAGATGTATATTACATAATTTTCGAAAAGATAACAAATAGACTTTCAAGTAAATATAAAATCGATACTTATCAAAGGTCTTATCTAATGAGTTACTCTTGTCCATTAATGAAGGAGCCAGTAAGATGTTACGACTGGCTCAAAAAGGGTGTGGAAAGCCAAGACACAGTATTCAAAGGCAATTCGACAGGACAGTGTTAGAGTAAGATCGCCGAGTTCCATTTTTAACCTGGCCGATGTCCCACAGGCCATAAATCTTTGGGATTATCTGTTCCACTAGACGAAAATTATCTTCATCTCTCCAGGGCAAAAATCTACAAGTTAACGAGTAACTTCAGCAAGTCCGGGACTTCTAATTAAAGATAAACAATGAAATGGCCCGGGTGCATTCCTCTAGTCGAGACGACGCTTGAAAGGACACGTTCTCTACCTTTCGGCCCTGCTTCCAAGTCTCCAATTATTCAGATAATTTTCTGTGACGATAAATAATCTCCCAAACGTATTCTCGGTATAGAAAAAGCCGATTTTCATTAGGTTTTCCACCTATTTCCATCGGTGCGGCCCGGGCGTAAGTGAAACGCGGGCATCCTTGAGTTCGCTCTGCAGATCTAGGCTTCGAAGGCATTAGGCCCTTTTAGCTTCTGTCTGAAAATGTTCGCACAGAATCTTAGATTTGAAACCTCTGTTATTCGCTCTTCTGTGTAGAGCGAATGTTTGTCCCGGTTGGCCGGGGACCAGAGGGATATCTGGGAGGTGAGACCCCCAGTGTTAAAACTGGGAAAGTCTGGGGCAGACTGGCTCAAGCTGGCCATCCTGTTTTCTACCCTTGGGCCGGGAAACTAAACCCCAGACTCTCTCGCCGCCAACTTTTACCCGCAGCCCCTATACAGGCAAGGGGCTTCCTTTCTTCTTGGGGTTCCCAATTTTTCTAAGTTCCCCCTCCTGACCAGCAAGTGGCCTTCTTTATCAACTGGCTCCAAACCAGGTTTCCGGAAGGGTTTTGCAGACATTGGTTCCATGGCTGTTCTTTTTTTTTTTTTTTTTTTAATTTTTTTTAATGTTTTTATTTATTTTTGAGAGACATGGAGACAGAGTGTGAGCAGGGGAAGGGCAGAGAGAGAGGGAGACACAGTATCCAAAGCAGGCTCCAGGCTCTGAGCCATCAGCACAGAGCCCGACGCGGGAACTCACAGACCGCGAGATCATGACCTGAGTTGAAGTCGGCCACTTAACCAACTGAGCCACCCAGGCGCCCCCCATGGCTGTTCTTTACTATAGACTTGTCATGTCTGATGAAGTGAGAACCCTTCTCCTCCGTGACCCTCCAGTTACACAGTTGATTCATCCAACTATATCCCAACAGAAAGGAGAACAGATTCCTGCTGAACTCGTGTAAATAACTATATTCCCCTGGGAAGCAAGGAGGTTCAGTAAAAGTAGCGGTTTCTGACACAGGAGGGGGTCGGTGAGATTCAGACAGCATTTAAAATGTTTAAACCTGGGGGCGCCTGGGTGGCTCAGTCAATCAAGCATCCAACTTTGGCTCAGGTCGTGATCTTGCAGGTCTGTGAGTTCGAGCCCCGCGCCCCGTGTCGGGCTCTGTGCTGACCGTTGAAAGCCTGGAGCCTGCTTGGGATTCTGTGTCTGCCTCTCTCTCTGCCCCTCCCCTGCTCACGCTCTGTCTCTCTCACTCTCTCAAAAATGAAAAAACATTAAAAAAAAATTTTTTTTTAAAATCCTTGTACTCAAGTGAAGCCACAGAAACAGAGGGATCAGAAGCATAGACCCTGATACAGTTGTTTCCCACAGGCTTTTGGGTCGGTCCTGTGTGGCATTTTACCTACATATAGCTTGAACATCTCTTCTGATTTGATAGTTCTTCCTTTTTTTTTTTTTTTTAATTTTTTTAACGTTTATTTAATTTTGAGAGACATAGAGACAGAGCGTGAGCAGGGGAAGGGCAGAGAGAGAGGGAGACACAGAATCCGAAGCAGGCTCTAGGCTCTGATGAGCCCTCAGCACAGAGCCCGACGTGGGGCTCGAACTCAGACTGTGAGATCATGACCTGAGCTGAAGTCGGCCGCCTAACCGACTGAGCCACCCAGGCGCCCCATGATTTGATAGTTCTTCTGACGATGCTCTTTTTTTTTTAACCCAAACCATAAATAAACAAACAAACAAACAAATAAATAAATATTGTTTTTCAATGTAACCTCCACCCTCCTAACCCAAGCCATATTTAATGCCAGATTGTGTGACAGGTTAAACCCTCCATTTTTATTTTCATCTACATGCAACAAACATTGCAAGATTTCTCTTTCTTGGTAATGGTCAGTTCCTTATCTTTTGGGAGCAGATGCTAAACATAACTGTATCAATTCATCCAAATGAATTTTTAAAATACTTCGTAAGTCATCCATACTGTCCAAAAGAACATTGGACATATTTCAGCATCGAGGATTTGAAGTAAGAGTTTCCTTATAATGTCTGAACATTATTTTTTCATGGGCTTTTTTACTGAGGCATAATGACATAACATTATGTTCGTTTCAGGTATGCGGCATTAATGATTTGGTATCTGCCTATGTTGCAAAATGACTCCCACATTAAGTCTAGTTAACAGCTGTCACCATATGGTGACAAAAATTTTTAGCTCGTGATGGGAACTTTTAAGATCTGCTCTCCTAGCTACTTTAAAAAAAAATGTAACATTTATTTATTTTTGAGAGACAGAGACAGAGTGTGAGGAGGGGAGGGGCAGAAAGAGAGGGAGACCCAGAATCCAAAGCAGGCTCCAGGTTCTGAGCTGTCAGCGCAGAGCCCGACGCGGGGCTCGAACCCACGAAACGTGAGATCATGACCTGAGCTGAAGTCAGACGCTTGCTTAACCGACTGAGCCACCCAGCTCTTTCAAATACGCAATTCGGTATTATTAACTATTGTCACCACACTGTGCATGACATCCCCATGACTTATTCATTTTATAACTGGAAGTCCATACTTTTTTGACCCATTGGCTTCACCCATTTTGCCTACCCCTAATCCTTGCCTCAGGCGACCACCAATCTGTTCTCTGTATTCTTAAGCTCAGCTCTTTGGTTGGTTGGTTGATTGGTTTAGATCCCACACATAAGTGAGCTCACTCAATATACACCTTTCCCTGTCTGACGTAATTCACTTAGCATAATGCCCCGAAGGTCCATCCATGTCATTGCAAATGGCGAGATTTCATTATTTTCTATGGCTGAATAATGTTCCGTCGTATACATACACCACATCGTTATCTGTTCATCCATCTATGAGCAGTTAGGTTGTTTCTATGCCTTAACTATTGTAAATAGTGCTGCAGGGGTGCCTGGGTGGCTCGGTCGTTAAGCGTCCGGCTGTTCGTTTCGGCTCAGGTCACAATCTCGTGAGTGAGTTTGTGAGTTCAAGCCCTACACCAGGCTGCACGCTGACGGTGCGGAGCCTGCGTGAGAGTCTCTCTGCCCCTCCCTCCCCCTCGAAAATAAACAAAATACACTTAAAAAAACTTGTAAATAATGCTGCCATGAACAGGGGCTGCAGGTAGCTTTTCATATCAGTATTTTTGTTTTCTTTGGGTAAATATCTAGAAGTGGCATTGCTGGATCATATAGTAGTTCTGTTTTTAATTTTTTGAGCAACCTCCATACCGTTCTCCACAGCGAAACGTACCAACTTCGTTCCCACCAACGGCGCCCGAGGGTTTCCTTTCTCCACATCCTGGCCGCCATTTGTTATTTCGTAATTACCCATAATGCTCTTGTAATGGTGGTGAAGTATTTAATAAATATAGAGAAGGATATCCTAAAATTTTTTTATTTTTTATCTTTTCTAAATTTAGGATCATATAGTGGGAAGGCAAACTTAAAAGAGCCACCAGAGAAGATTCTGGCCACTGGTTTAATAGGAACATAGGAGCCTCGGAGACAGTATTTGGTTACCTATTTAATCAAAGTAACAATAAAATAACATATTTGGAGATAAACATTGAGGGCAGCATGATTACAAGGATATTTAGTTTTTTAATTTATTTTTAATGTTTATTTATGGTCGAGAGAAAGCGCGAGCAGGGGAAGGAGCAGAGAGAGAGGAGAGAGAGAATCCCAAGCAGGCTCCCCGGTGCCGGGGTAGGGCTCAACACCAGGCTTGACCTCACAAACCGCGAGATGGTGACCTGAGCCAAAATCAAGAGTCGGACGCTCAACCGACCGAGCCACCGGGCTCCCCAACATTATTTATTTTTATTTTTATTTTATTTATAAATCCATCGAAACTGAGCCAGATTTTGCATTTGGCAAAATATTAATGTATGTCGTAGCTTATTTTCAGGGTCAGGTATCATAAATCAAGGCAAATAATATTCCCTTTCGGCAAACCCTCCGCCACTCTCTGTATCCACTCAGGGTTAGCATGTTCATCCCTCTTCATGGTCTGGAACAATCAGACACGTAAGACCAAACCACTCCCTTATTCCTCGGAAAGCAAACACGTACCCCATTTTCCTTGCAGACACGGCTGTATCTCTCTGTCATTGTTGGTCCTGATATAGTCTCCAACATCCATAGTGATTATAACTTTTAACCAAAGTAGCTAACCTCTTTCATGGAAAGAACTGGGACACAAGGAATTGGGAACTGTCTGTGTTACTCAAGCATGTCAGTAGACTAGCAAAGCTCACAGACATAACACGACTTTCTACAGTCTCGTAAGATGCATGACTTTTTATTTATTTATTTTTAAAGTTTATTGATTTATTTTGAGAGAGAGAGAGAGCGTGTGCATGCACACACATGAGTGATGGACGGGCAGAGAGAGAGAGGGAGACAGAGAATCCCAACAGGCTCTGCCCTTGCGGCGCAGAGCCCAACTGGGGGCTCGAACCCATGAACCATGAGATCCTGACCTGAGCTGAAATCAAGAGTCGGACCCTTAACTCACTGAGCCACCCGGGTGCCCCTCCTTGCACACCTTTTCAAAAAATTGCGGTAAAATATACATAACACGAAATTTGCCATTTGAAGCGTTAGGTATAGAGTTTTAGGTATAGAGTTCAGTGGCGTTAGGTACATTTCGCCTTGTTGAGTGGCTATTGCCATCTTCATCTTCCCCAACTGAAACTCTGCCCCGGTGAAACACTAACTCCTTTCCCCCATCCATTGGGGGGGAATGTGGCTTCCATTTCTTGGCTATCGAGAATAGTGCTGCTATGAACTTGGGTGTACAGACACCTGCCTGAATCTCTGCTTCGTCTTGCACAACTATTTTAAGTGGCGAGAATGAACTGACTCATTAACCTGACTCAAAGGTCTAGCTGCTCTCTTGCACAGAAAAATAGAAGAAGTAAAAGGCTGTAAACTTAAAATCACGCTTAGTAATCAATGTTTCAGTTTTTCTTTTCTTTGAGAGAGAAAGAGAAAGAGAGGGGGGAGGGGAAGGGAGGAGAGTCTTAAGTAGGCTGCATGCCCAGCACAGAACCCGACACAGGACTCCGTCCCACGACCGTGGCATCAGGACCTGAGCCCAAATCAAGAGTAAGACACTTAGCCAACGGAGTCACCCAGGTACCCCAATGTTTCAGTTATTCTCAGAAGTTGTACAGGTAGCCAAAAATTCTTTCTTTATTTTATTTTGTTTTTTAAAGTTTATTTACTTACTTTGAGAGAGAAGGAGAGAGAGAGAGAGAGAGAGAGAGATGGGAGAGGGGCAGAGAGAGAGAGGGAGGAGAGAGAGAGAATCCCAAGCAGGCTCTGCATTGTTAGTGCAGAGCCTGAGGTAGGGCTTGAACTCAGGAACCAAGCTCAGACTCATGAACTGTGAGATCATGACCTGAACTGAAATCAAGAGTTGGATGTTTAACCGACTGACCGACTCAGGTGCCCCCTAAAATTCTTCATTAATTAATATTAATTCACGTTTTTAAAGTTACCTAAGGATCTTGGAATTATGTAACGAATCAATTTAGTTGAACCCAAATTTACATTTGTATGATCTTAAACATTATGCAAGGATTATGTTGGATTCTTATTCTGAGACAAAATCAGAAGTGTGGAAAATTCAGATTAACTAGTTTCTTCACAAAAAACAAATTCAGATCTTATAAAAATGTAGAATGTATAATTGTATGATACTTAATATAAAGCAGAGAAAACACAGTTACTATTTATATTTTATAAGCAAAATTATTACACCAATCTAATTTATTCAAAGATTCACATTAATTACATTAACCTGTTCCTTAAAAGCGTTCTGAGCTAGCAATTTCTTGTAAGAGGGATTAAAAAAAAATCTAGCACATTAAAAAAAATCTATTTAAATGTGTATTTATTATTGAGAGACATAGAGACAGAGCATGAGCATTGGGAGGGACGGAGAGAGGGGGAGACACCGAATCCGAAGCAGGCTCCAGGCTCCGAGCCATCAGCTCAGAGCCCGACGCGGGGCTTGAACTCACAGACCGCGAGATCATGACCTAAGCCGAAGTTGGACATTTAACCGACTGAGCCACCAGGTAGCTCCCGCAAAAATCTAGCACATTTAAAGCCTTAGAAGCCCAGTTTCTTTATTTTCTGTGATTTGGGGGGACATTAGATTTATATAAACACTATTTCTCTCTGTAAACCAATCAACACGGAACCCCTGTAAGAGACATAGTCATTAATACCCTCCAGGTGCGGAAAAATATTTCACACTAGCAGAAGAGTTAAAGGCCTTTCTGAATTGCAGACATGTAGACACACAGATGCACAGACACGGCGACTTCGTGTCCACGACTCACAGGCCACCGGTCAAAAGTAAACACGGGCACACAATACTCACCAGTCCAGATCTCAAAGAGGTGTTCTCCTTCCCAGTGGGCGCAAAAGGCTTCACCGATTTGGAACACACATAGAAAAACACCCCCGTCATCACCACCACCACCACCACCACCGGCCAAAGATCAGCAAATCGGGTTTTCTGTGGCCTCTCCACCGACAGAGATCACCAATGGCCAGTCCATAAAACTGAATTCCTCATCATTGCTGCCACCAAAAACGAAAACACAAAATCAGCAAGGAAAAGAAAAAAAAAAAAAAAGAGACCACAATGACCAAAGAAACAGAGTCAGCAAGGGGGGCACTTGGGCGCCTCTGTCGGTTGAGCGTCCGACTGCAGCTCAGGTCATGATCTCACGGCTGGTGGGTTTGAGCCCCGCGTCGGGCTCTGTGCTGATGGCTCAGAGCCTGGAGCCTGCTTCGGATTCTGTGTCCCCCTCTCTGTCTGCTCCTCCTCCGCTTGTGCTCCATCTCTCAAAAAATAAATAAACATTAAAAAAATTTTTAGAAATGGAGTCCGCAAACCTGAAGTTCTATCACACGTGGGATCCCCTCCAAGAGCCAAGAGAGGAAGTGCGTGGGTTCCCAGAGACCCCGAAGGGCACTTCCGCGGCACCGTAGATGACTTGGTTCTGACACCTGAGCCTCCTAGGGCATCTCCACGGAACCTCCCAATCTCTTAAAGCATAACTTTCAAAAAGATAAAACTATGACCCTTGGGTAAAAATAAAATAAAGCCACCTCAAGGATTTTATTGAGCTCAGTGATTAACGAGAGACGTTATGAACGCTTGAAAGAGCGTTTAAAACGCTGAATAAAAGCAGCGTTACAATGAGATGGCTGAGTTCGATTTTTAAACGCTGGTTAACGTACAACAGGCCATAAATCTTTAAGGTCATCTGTTCCAGCAGGCAAAAATTATTTACATCTCTCCTGGACAAAATCCACAGGTTAATGTGTGACTTCATTTAGTCTGGGACCTCCAGTCTGTGCCAGGGGAGGAAGTGAAGGGCATTCCTATAGTCTAGAAGATGCTCGGCTGACCTTTGCCCCTGTGGAATGCTGAAAGAGCGTGCTGTCCGCCTTTTGAACTTATTTTCTGTTTCCAGATAATTCTGGATACCGATAAACACATTCCGGGGAGGATTAGCTGCTGTCCTTTATTAAGATGCTAAAGGGTGAGACTCAGAACAGAGAAGTTTTGATGTTGGGTGGAGAAAGGGGAAAAGTGTGGAGGAAAGTCAAGGCCGTGCTGAGGGGGGCTGTCTCGGGTGGGGTCCCGGAGCCTCAAGGGTAGGTTATGGGACAGGTTGGGGCTGAGACTCCGAAGCTGGGGAGAGGGGAGGTAGGAGTGGCTGAAGGCAAAGACCTCTTTTTTTTTTAATTAAAAATACACATTTTTAATGTGTATTAGTTTTTGAGAGAGAGAGAGAAAGAGAGACAGAGTGTGAGCGGGGGAGGGGCAGAGAGAGAGGGAGACCCAGAACGAGAAGGAGGCTCCAGGCTCCGAGCTGTCAGCATAGAGCCCGATGCAGGGCTCAAACCCACAGACCGTGAGATCATGACCTGAGCCAAAGTCGGATGCTCAACCGACTGAACCACCCAGGTGCCCCCAAACACCTATTTTTTTTTTTTGGAGGGCGGCCCAGAGTCTTCCCCAGTGGGAACAGCGCCCAACCGACCTCTTCCTTGCAGGTGGCCAAGTTCAGCTTCCTGGGCGACGAGGACGAGCTGGAGATGATCTTTGACTGGATAGATGTGGAACAGAAGGGACGCCTCTCCCTTGAAGAATTCGGCTCCGGGCTCAGTATGTCTGTCCCGGCGGGAGGGGGCGGCCTCTGGGGACTTGCTCCACAGCCAGGCATCCCATGCGGTGTGCCCAGTATGGGGAGGCAATAGAGGACCTTCCCAACACATCCGAGAGCAGTTCAAGGCCTGGACGATAATATGGATGGTTCTAGAGCTGAGGAGGCTGAGCCTGCGTGGGCAGGCAGTTGGTTTAAGACAGAGCTCGGTCTTAAGACTCTAGCCCGGGAGGCCTGCTCACTGCTTTTACCACCAGCAAAAGCAGTTCATTGCCCCCCAACTCCCCGGCATCCCCCTCCTCCAGGGAGGCCTCCAGGCTTACTTTCTGATGCCTCACTTGTGTTCTACCCCAAAAAGGTTTCCCTTGGGCAAGAGGGTAAGTCCCATTCTTGAGACCACAGGCCTTGTTTCTGCCTGAGGAAGGCTTCGGTTAAGGAATTCCAGGCCCCAGGGAGCAGCGGAGGGTGATATACAGTGGTCGAGGACTTCCCAGACCCTTCGTTCCCCGTCGGGCAGGGCTCCTCCAACAGCTGATTCTCGAGATAGTCCCAAAAGGACCTAATGAGACCGAGGCGCTGATCTTGGCGATGGGGGTAGACCTCGCCGCCCAGGGAGTGGCAGCCGTGATGTCCCTGCCGAGACCCTGCAAACACAGGTCCACCTCAAACATCGGCAAAGCCATCGGGAGTTCTCAGGGCTGCCAAGTCTCCGGAAGTTTGGGGACAACAGAGAGGGAGGCCGGGAATCTTCTTGAGTAGCTTCTCTTTTTTTTTATTTTTTCAATTTTTATTTTTTATTTTTATTTTTGAGAGAGGCAGAGTGTGAGCAGGGGAGGTGGCAGAGAGAGAGGGAAACACAGAATCCAAAGCAGGCTCCAGGCTCCGAGTTGTCGGCACGGAGCCGGACGCGGGACTCGAACTTACAAACCTTGAAATCGTAACCTGAGCCGAAGTCGGATGCTTAACCGACTGAGCCCCGCAGGCGCCCCCATCACTTGAGTAGATTCTCAAGGTCGATGTGACCAACGTATGAACACAGCCCTGTATAGACGTGACCAGAACAGATATGTTTCCCCAAGGGCTGGAGCAGGGCAAGACGGGAGAGCAAGGGGCTGAGCCCGACCCCACTCCGCTGCCTTTTGTCCCCTCTGTCCCACAGAGAACATCTTCGGCTCCAGCACCCGCAGGCTCCGCAGGAAGAGGCCGGCGCCCTCCAAGAGAGAATCCGCGGCCACCGGCCTCCCAGCGCTGGAGGAGGCTGACCCTGAGGAGAGGGAGGCGTTCCTGGCCTTCATACAGCAGCTGGGGGCGGGCCACCTACTTCCTGAGTAAGGCTGGCGTGGGGGGGGGGCAGGGGCAGGGGCGGGCACTGCCAGTCAGTGGGGGCGAGGACTCGCCCGGACACAGTGCATGACGAGGTGGCAGGCCACCAGACAGAGCTGGGTGTGCAAATCCTGGCATGGTCACTTGTTGGCCGTGTGACGGCGGGCCAGTGGCCTGACCTTTGACCTCCGCTTCCGGGCCGCAGTGAGTTTAAGAGCAGTTACGGGATGCAGAGCAGCTGTGGGATTCCGCGAAGCCCGCGTGGAGGTGTCTGCTCTTGAGGAGCCCCTCCCACCGCCACGCGCTCCCTCCCTGCCCCCCCCAAATGACCGCTCCCCAGGGTTAGCGGGTTGGGGGGATCGGGCTCCCCAGGGTACTCACATTCTTCAAAACACGACTCACTGGGGGTGCCTTTCTTTCTTTTCTTTTTTTTTTAACTTTTTTTTAAACATTTATTTATTTTTAAGAGACAGAGAGAGAGAGAGCACGAGCAAGGGAGGGGTGAGACAGAGAGGGAGACACAGAATCCAAAGTAGGCTCCTGGCTCTGTGCTGTCAGTGCAGAGCCCGATGCGGGGCTTGAACTCAGGGACCGCGAGATCATGACTTGAGCCGAAGTCGGACACTTAACCGACTGAGCCACCCAGGCACCCCTGGGGGTGCCTGTCTTAACCCACAAAGACAGTCCCCTGATCCAGTGATTTCAGGTCCGGGGACGGCCTGGGATGGGCAGGTTTGGAGGCAGGGAGGGCGTTTGCCCCCAGCCGGCTCAGACCCCGGGTTCATGGCCTTCGCTCTTGCTCAGAGAAGGGGGGCCCTCCCTCTCTCACATCTCCCAGGTCCCGCCGGGTCTCTCAGAGCCAGCCGGGGACTCGCTTTGCCGTTGACCTACCTGCAGGGGCTCTGCGAGGGCAGGCTCTCGGAGGGTGGGGCGCGCGGGCCGGACCGAGGGGACAGGCTGGTGGGGCAGGTGTGGCCGGGAGCCGTCTGCCCGCTTGGCGGCCTGGCCCGGGCTCAGCCCTCTGGCATCTGCCTTCATGACTTAATCAAATCTGTGCAAGAGCAGCGTTGCGGGGCGCCAGCCGTGGGCCGGGCTCCAAGCTGATGCTTTCGCTGGGCATGTCTCGTTCTCCTGCGACCTCACCGGGCAGGCGTTTTACAAATAAGCCCAGAGAGGGCATGGGAGTAACCGGGTCACACAGCTACAGGGTGGGAGAAGAGAGAAGGCAATGGAGGCCTGCCCCGGGGCCATCAGGCCCACGAGTCCCCCTCCCCCCGCCCCACAATTCATCGCCAAACCACAGAGAGACAAGAGCTATGTGCCGTGGGGGTTGGAGAAGGGAGAGGGCCCATCTGGCCAAGGTTCCTGGAGGAGCTGGGACTCGAATTGTACCTGGAGGGGATAAGCAGGTTTTTGCAGCCCTGGTGTCCCAGGTCTCCTGGAGTGTCGCCATTAAAATGGAGACTCGGCCCCCACCCCACCCCCCACCCCCTGCCTCCAGGTCCCACCTCACATCTCATCTCTGGCCACCCCCCTCCCCCAGGCAGGCAGAGATCTGGCAGCTGTGGGGGAAGCTGCGACAGGAGGAGCCCCAGCTGGCGGGCAACCTGGAGGGCTTCCTGGCCAGGGTGACCAGCCGCCTGCAGGAGGCACAGGCCGACAGAGAGGCTCTGGAGCTGACCCTGCGGAAGTGAGTGGGGTGGGAGCTCCAAGCCCGGGGGCGGGGAGGGGAGTGGGGGGAGGGGTCTGAGTTTGGGGGTGGGGGATGGTGACAGCGGGAAGTGGGGACAGAGGGAGGGGGCAATAGGGACCATGCGACAGGGCCAGGGGAACCAGCATCTTGGTGCTGGGTACAGGAGTCGGCATGACGGGGTCAGGGTGACCAATGTCAAGGGCATACGGGTCAGGGGCTGTTACCGGGATGAGTGTTCTCAGGGCGGCAGGGCTCAGTGACTACTCAGGCGAGCAGGGGGGGATGAGCCCCCCCACCCAGGCCCAGACCCCCCCGGCCAGCGGCCAGGTCCCGGGGCGCTGACGGGCTGCCCACGTCTCGCCCCTGCCAGGCGGGACTCTGACCACGTCCGAGAGGTGCAGCAGCTCTATGAGGAGACGGCCCAGCAGATCCTCCGGGAGAAGCAGCAGCTGCAGGCCGAGGTGGCCTCCCCGGGCGGCCCGCCCCCCCTTACCCCTGCCCTGGACTCCTCCGCTGGCTAAGTAGTAGGGCCAGAGACTGGCCAGTGGGGGCAGCGGGAGGCTGCTGGGAGTAGGTCCTGTCACCCCCTGACCGGCTGGCGTTCCTGGGAGAGGGGGTGGGGGGTGCGGAGCCCGAGCCCCTTGCCCGTCTCTGCCAGGCCTCGCTCTCGGGGCCTGTCTCCTTGTTGCCACAATCTAGGCCCGAGATCCCTTCCTGCTGGGGCGTCCTGGACCCTCCACCCCGGGCCTGGGCCTGGGTGTGGCGAGGGCTGACCCGGCCCCCAAGGGGGCTTAGAGTACGAGGGGGCTGAAACCTCTCTGCTCCCCAGAGTGACTCCCGGGGCCTGGCCTTCAGCTCGCAGATGCAGCAGGTCCTGGAGGCCAAGGAGCGTGAATTTCAGCGGCTGACTGAGGGCCAGAGGGAGGTGAGTGGCAGCCCTTCCCTGGGGGCCCAATTTCTGAGCCCAGACTCTGACACTCATCTCCTGAGAATTCACAGGGCTGGCTGGGCTCCCCTCTGAGAGCGGCCCCCTTTTCTGAGATGAGGCCGGGCCGCGCAGAGGGACTGCTGGGAAGGCCCAGGTTCGAATCCCTGCCGTTGCGATTAAGAGCCGTGCTGATCAGAGGCAGTAAGGTTGCTAGTCTTGGCCTTAGCTCCCCCATCTGTATCTCCTGCGTATCTCCTGCATCTCCCAGGCTCGTTTTGTCACACTGAGGTAGGCAATGCGAAAGTGCTTTGAAGCAGGAAGGCCCCGGGGCAAGCATGAGGTCTCAAAGTGGGAGAGGGGCTTTGTTCTGCATTTGTCTCCACTGTCAGCTGAGTGGCCTTGGGCGGGTTTTTAACCTTTCTGGGCCTTGGGTTCCTCATCGGAGAAGTGGCGATCAGAACTCTTGTCCAGGAAGGCCACTGCGATGACAACAGACACCATACATACGTGAGGGCCTGGCACGGGGCCCGGCATATAGCAGGCGCTCTGCCCATCACAGTCGTTCCCGTCTCTGAATCTGACCTAGCTCCCTGCTACCCTGCCGCCCCAGCTCTCATGGCCTGTGGTCCCTTCAGGGCGGCATTGTGGCCGAGTCTTTGGGTCTGAGACCCTGCCCGGCCATTCCTTCCTTTCTCAACTCCCGCACCACCGTCCTCAGTAGGACGGCCAGCTTCCCTTCGGCAACGGACAAGGTTCCCAGAGCCTTTCCCTCCGTTGCCGTGGCTGGTCCTGTCACCCGGTCTCACCTTCCTGACGGGCTGGTTGCCGGGTGCCTCTACAGCACTGCTCCTTGGAGACTGAGGCAGACCCCTTCAGCCGAGGGAGGAGATTAGACACTCCGCATGAGGCCATTTTGTCCCATCCCCCGGCCCCCCCCCCCCGCCGCCGCGAAGCCTCTCCCCCGAGATCCTTCATTCCTTCACCTAATGATCATTCGCGGTGCACCTGCTAGTGCCTGGCACTGTTCTAGAGTCTGGGGAACATGACTGACACAAACCCCTGCCCATGGGGTTATAGCCGTAGTCAGGAAGATGGAGGACCAACAAGACAAGCAAGTAAAGCCTATAACATGTGAGCTAGTGCTAAAGAGAAGAAGAGAAGCCGGGCAGGGGGGTAGAAGGGTTTTGAAAGCGGAGTCCAGGAAGGCCTCCCCGCGTCGATGACGTTGGAGGAAAGATCTGAAGGAGATGAGAGGTGGGCCGTGAGATATCTGGGGAAGAGAGAAAAGCAAGTGCAAAGGCCCTGAGGTGGACACACGCTACGAATGTTCCAGGAGCAGCAAGGAGTCCTGTGGCTGGAGCAGACGGAGGGAGGGGAGAGCAGTGAAGAAGGAGGTCAGAGACCTCAGGGGGTGGGAGGGACTCTGCAGGGCCCTGGATGCTGCGGTGAGGGAGTCGCCTTCCACTCCGAGCGGCCCAGCTGTGCGCCACCTCCGAGTCCCGTGACTTGCTGTCAGCCCGGGGGCTCCCTGCAGGCCAGATGGGGTTCAGAGAGGAGCAACTGGCCCAGAGCGTTGAGCAGAGGAGGGTGTCGTCCCATGTACGTGATGGCTGACAGTTCGTGTTCCTTACACAGTGCCCCCTCTCCTCCCGTCTCTCCCGGGTGGGAGGTGATGGAGCTCATTGGGCCAATCGGAGGTAACCACGCCCCCAAACCTATGTGGTTTTTTTTTTTTTTAAGTTTATTTTGAGGGAGAGAGAGCGCGCAGAGGAGGGGCAGAAAGAGAGGGAGACAGAGAATCCCAAGCAGTCTCCGCGCTGTCAGCACAGAGCCCGATGTGGGGCTGGAACTCATGAACCCTGAGATCGTGACCTGAGCCGAAATTGAGAGTCAGACGCTCAACCCACTGACCCCTCTGGGTGCCTCCCCCCATCCCCCGCCAATCTTATGTTTAAGCCGGGTCTCCAGAAGCCTGGGTCCCTGCCCCACGATGGCCTCTGGAGGCTGTTGGGGGCCCTGGAGGGCAACCGGGCTTCTTTCGTCCTCACGCCCCGCCTGGTGCAGCTGGAGGCCCGGCTGCACCAGCTCAGCGGCTCACGCCAGGAGGCCAACGCCGAGAACCGGCAGCTCCGGGAGGCCGAGCGGGACCTGGCCGGGCAGCTGGAGGACGTGCAGGGGCGGCTGCAGGTGACCAGGGGGCGGCTGAGCGCCGCCAGGGGCCACGCGTCGTGGCAGATGGAGGAGGAGCTGAGGCAAGTAGCCTGGCATCCCCAGGGCTGAGGTGAGGGCAAGGGGCTTCCCGGGAGAGGTGAGGGAGTTCTCCGGGGCTCCGGTCAGCACCCGCAACACACCCGGAGTCTCCCTCCTTCAGCTTCACCACAACCAGGCCGGGCTGACATTCTCATGCCCGCTTCTCGGGCGAGGAAGATGAGGCAGAGAGGGGACAGTCATGTGTCAAGGTCACACAGCCGGGATTCACACACACACACACACACACACACACACACACACACACGGTCTAGTGTGGTAATGGGTTCCAGGCAGGCACTCACTCTACCTGTTATGGCCCAGAGGAGTGAGAGGGGCCAGAACAGTCAGGGAAGGCTTCCTGGAGGAGGGGAGGCTTCATAGAGGCCCTGCAGGATGGGCAGGGTTGGTGGAGGGGGAGGAAGAGGAGGGTGCATGCTGGGTGAGGACTGCCTGAGCGGAGACCGGGAGGGGGGCCAGCTGTGAGGTGTCACCGATGGGGAGACATGCGCGACACCTCTCCGCCGCCCTCCTGACCTCGGCTTCCCACGCCCTTTCTAGTGGCCCCAGAGCAGGCGAGGAGAAGGCTCCAGACCCCGAAGCGGTCCCCTCAGAGGAGGCTCTCCTGCCCCGGCTGTTTGGGGACGAGGACGACTGGGACCAGCTCCTGAGCGACTTCAACGCCTCGTCGCGCAGAGCCCTGCAGCTCTCCTGGAGCCCCCCTCCCACCCCCAGAGCCCCCTCCAGCCCCCAGACACCCCGCGTGGTCAGGCAGATCTCCATCTCGGAGCTGCGGGCTTTGCCGTTTGGTCAGGAGCCCCCCGCGGACCCGGATGGGGCGCCCTCCAGGGCCCAGGAGGGGGAAGAGCGGCCCTAGATGGGCGGGGCGTCAGTCCAGAGCAGCCTGTCCGGCCTCAAGGCCCGGAGCCTGAGGAGGAGTCAGGGCCTGGCCCCGAGGTTGTCTTCCACGGGGGTGTCCCGGGGACCCCGAGGGAGGAGTCAGGGAGCCTGGTGGCAGCCGCGCTCAAGATGCTCGTCCCTTTGGAGGATGCGCCCCCTGCCCCGCTGACCTCCTCCCTTCTCCAGGCCC
Source organism: Paguma larvata (assembly GCA_030068075.1). NCBI lineage: Eukaryota > Metazoa > Chordata > Mammalia > Carnivora > Viverridae > Paguma > Paguma larvata. Next base: position 36,155,681 of record CM057829.1, read on the forward strand.
CAGTGGGGCCCAGCCAACAGCCCTGGGCCTCACACCCAGATGACAAGAGCCCTGGGCCTGGGCCTGCCCCAGACAAGTCCCCCAGGCAGACAGAGGACCTCCTCCATCAGGACCCGCAGGTCACTGGCTCTGAGCCAGCACGGGGGACCTCACGAGCCAGGGCCCCCACACCAGGGCTGGCCGAGCCCTCCCAGGATCCGGGGCCTATGGGTCGGGCTCCCACAGAGGGACCGGAGCAGGGCCATGCCCGAGGTCCAGGAGACGCTCACGCCCAGGTCCCTGGGCCGGAAGGCCCGCCTGCCCTTTCCCACGAGAGTCTAAGCGAAGAGCCCAGGCTCGAGGGAAGGAAACAGGTGCACCAAGGAAGGCAAGACCTCAGTTCGGAGCAGTCCAGCGGGGCTGGCGGCCTGAACACCGGGCCTTCAGAACTCCCCCAGCAAGATCCTCTCCCGTATGACGTACCACGGGCTCAGGCTAAAGCAGAAGCCCCTGCTTCTAGAAAACAGTCACCTCCACTGGACTCTCCCCACGACGTCGACAGGGCTCAGCGTGGGGACGGAGCAGGGCCCCAGGAGCCCACACAGAACCTCCCCACCACGGTGGAGCTAGGAACCCACCCCCTGCCCTCACCGCCTGCCGCCCACACCGAAGAACAAGGCGCCCTACGATCCGGGGAGCCAAGGGCAGAGTCCAGGCCTGAAGACCCAGGAACTGACTCCGGGGAGGCCGGGCCGACCGCATCCCCGGGGCCCCTGGCGGCCAGGCCAGCTGCTACCCCACCCCGATTACCTGTTTCACGTCATCTTCCTGGGAGACTCAAACGTGGGCAAAACATCCTTCCTACACCTGCTGCACCAGAACGCCTTCGCCACCGGGCTGACGGCTACCGTGGGTAAGGGCCCACCGGGGCCAGGGCGGGGGGAGCCTGGTGGGGAGGGGACAGCCAGGGCCTGGGCGGGGGGAGGCTGGGGGGAGGGGAGACCCAGGCCCTGGGAGGGGAGAGGCTGGGAGGGAGGGGAGAGCCAGGCCCTGGGTGGGGGAGAGGCTGGGAGGGAGGGGAGACCTAGGCCCTGGGTGTGGGGAGGTTGGGGGGAGGGGAGACCCAGGGCCTGGGGGGGAGGCTGGGAGGGAGGGGAGAGCCAGGCCCTGCGGGGGGAGAGGCTGGGAGGGAGGGGAGACCCAGGCCCTGGGTGGGGGGAGAGGCTGGGAGGGAGGGGAGACCCAGGGCCTGGGGGAGGGGAGGCTGGGAGGGAGGGGAGACCCAGGCCCTGGGTGGGGGGAGAGGCTGGGAAGGAGGGGAGACCCAGGCCCTGGGGGGGGGAGGGTCTGGGAGGGAGGGGAGACCCAGGGCCCGGCTGAGGAGCTGGAGCAGGGGCATCTCCCAGGACGCTGCAGGTTCTCCTGGCCACGGGCCCTGCCTTAGACTTTATGTGGGCATAATCTTACTATTTTGCTAATTATCTCTAATTATAGGTAATTTGCTTTGCCGCATTGATCCGATTAGCTTATAACGTGCCACGTCAACCAAGCGCCCTGCAATTTAGGGGCCGCGTGGGTTGGTGGTGAAAGCGAGCAAGTCTCCCCGGACACGGGCTGTGGGCGGGCCACCGCAGGGTCCCTGCGGCTCACACTCGCTCAGGATCAGCCCCAGGCCCCCCCCACCCAGGTCCGCCAAGCTCTGGCAGGAAGTTGTCTTGGGCGAGTTGAATACTTTACACAGAATGTATTTCTAGAGTACGGTCAGTTAGTACCTGAGTTCAGATCCCGTCTCTGCCACCGGCTAGCAGTATGAACTCGGGCCAACGATTTAACCCCCCTGGGCTCCCAAGCCTCACCTGCGCAGTGGGGACAGGAGTGGAGACAGGAGTGCTGGGATGGCTGTAAGGAGCAGTTTCGGCTTACAGGCCGAGCGCTCAGAATGATATCTGGCATGTCGTAAGTGCCCAATGAATAGTATTGTTGTGGTTATTATTAAGTTTTTTAAAATGTTTTTATTTATTTTTGAGAGAGAGAAAGAGAGACAGAGCGTGAGCGGGGGCGGGGCAGAGAAAGAGGGAGACGCAGAATCCGAAGCAGGCTCCAGGCTCTGAGCTGCCAGCACAGAGCCCGACGCGGGGCTCGAACCCATGAACTCTGAGATCATGACCTGAGCCGAAGTCGGACGCTTAGCCGACTGAGCCAGCCAGGCGCCCCGTCATTAATCCCTAAGTTATCGGTTACTGACTACCTCCAGAGCCCAAGGCTTTACAAGCCTTATTCCTTACAAAAGCCCTCGCCGTATAACTGCTCTGCCTCCGTGATGATGTGATAAGAAGGTCCCACACAATTCAGTCAAGAAAAACACAGGTTGCATAACCAGGAAAAGACAGGACGGGCCTGCGCGCACTGCTAGGACTGCTAGGCAGCTCAGGAGTGTCTGAGACCTGGGTGAATTGTCCCGATCTGTCCCAGTGGCATCCGCAGTCTGGTGCCCCCTGGTGGCTGCCGTCCCTCGGGCTTCGTTATGGGGGGAGGGGGGCCGAGTTTGGCTTCCTGGGTCTTGCACTTTTCCCGTTCTCACCCCCTCTCTCAGAAGAACAGGCCTCGGCGGAGGCCCGGAGCCAGGGCCGAATGAGTTGTGTCTGAACACGCCTTGTTGCCGGGCTTCTCCATGGCCCCATTTTACAGATGACAGGAACGGGTCATCTTCAGCAACCATCGAAGACCCGGTTAACTTTCCTGCCCTCGCTGGGGTCCAAAGGTCATACCCGTAGTCCCCTGCCTTCGAGGCACGCACATGCCCAACCTTCTTCCGGGCTTTACCCTCTGCGGGGTTCAGCATCGCTCTCCCGTGGGGAGAGTCCTTCGGAAGGAGGTGATTGTTCTATTCTTGACGTAAATAGCCGATTCCTTGGGAAGGAGAGAACTGTGATATTCCTAACGGTTCGTGGGGTTATGTTATCACATGTTGGGGGGGCAGGATGGGGGCCGTATGGGTGGATTGAAGAGGGGATGGGCAGGGAGGTAGCACAGTGGGGGGAATGGGGGAGTTACGAAATGCGAGGAGAGTCGTTCGTAGGTTACGCGGTGGGTCTTTAAGCCCAAGCTGGGTGTTGTCCCCAGGGGTTGGGTTAGACGGTCTCGGTCTCGGGGTTCCTGCAGGCCTCCGGGCTTCCCGAGACGTTCGGACGGAGGGCGGCAAAGAGCAGTAGACTTCGGCAGCTCCATTTTGCCGAGTTCGGCCTCCCAGGCGGTCACTTCCGGTGGAGAGCACGGGCGGTGGGGGGAGGGGTGGTCTGTGGTTTCTGCTGCCACTGGGGACAGCAGCGGGTGCTGGCGGAGGCCACCACGAGAGACTGAGGCAAGTCTCTCCCAGCTCGGGGCTGATATGAGGGGGCGCCCCTTTCCCCGAGCTGGCCTGGGGCCTGCAGGGGGCCCTGCAGGAAGGGGCGTGGGGGTAGGGACAAAGCAGCCCCCTCTCCCTCACCCCCCCTACTCTGCCGGATTTCCTTGGGAAGTGGGGACAGGCAAGAAGGCGCACCCCAAAGCTTCTACACTTCCCTGGGATTTCGCTATTCCCTTCATGTTTCCAGAGACAGGCAGGGTCTGAAAGCATGACCACGCAGGGGGTAGAGCTGGGAAATTTGACAGACGGGGGTTCGGGGAGATAAGAATCATGACGAGGGGCGCCTGGGTGGCTCAGGCAGTTAAGCGTCCGACTCTTGATTTCAGCTCAGGTCATGATCTCACAGTTCGTGGGTTCGAGCCCCGCGTCAGACTGTACGCTGCCGCGCACAGCGTACTCAAGATTCTCTCTCTCCCACTCTCTCTGACCCTCCCCTGCTCGTGCACTCTCTCTCTCTCTCTCTTTCAAAATAAATAAATGAACATAAAAAAAAAAAGAAGAATGATGAAAATAATTGCCTCTCGAGCACCCCCTCCGGAAACTGGGCTGAACCTCAAACAGAAGTCATTTGATCCTGCCAACCACTCTGCAATGTGGGTCCCTTTGTTTTATTTTTAAATTATTATTTTTTTCCCCAAATAGTTATTTATTTACTTATTTTAAGTGAACTCCATGCCCAACGTGGGGCTTGAACTCACGACCCTGCGATCAAGAACTGCCTTTTCTCCCAGCTGAGCCAGCCAGGCACCCCGGCGCGGGCCTTTTTAAATTGTCATCTTGCGGATGAGGAAGGGAGGCTCAGAGAGGTAAAGCGACTTGCGGGGGGGTCGCACAGCCGGGACGGCAGCAGAGGGCGGACAGCTCAATGCCCAGGCAGTCATCCCCGAAGGCAGTGCTCCTTCCGCCCTCCTGGGCTGCCGGTTTCTACCCTGCTGTCTGGCTAAAGGGGGAAGATGCAGGCTACAATTAGGAAGGGGAGGATTACAAAAATAGAATAATGAGGGGCGCCTGGGTGGCTCGATTGGTTAAGCGGCCGACTTCGGCTCAGGTCATGATCTCACAGTCTGTGAGTTCGAGCCCCGCGTGGTGCTGTGTGCTGACAGCTCGGAGCCTGGAGCCTGCTTCAGATTCTGTGTCTCCCTCTCTCTCTGCCCTTCCCCTGCTCATACTCTGTCTCTATGTCTCTCAAAAATAAATAAACGTTAAAAAAAATTAAAAAAAAATAGAATAATGAAACTGGTTTTCTCGAGTGACCTGAGGAATAAACACTGCTGTTCAGCTGGGAAGACAATTTGTTCAGAGAGGTCGAAACAAGGCAAGGTGCTGGGCGGTCAGGAAAGGCCGCTCGGAGGATGCGGGCCCTTGAGTGCGGATGGGATCTGGAGACCGGAGGGGGGAAGCCCGGCGGCCCGAGGGGCTGGTGCCGGGGACGGGTTCTGGCTGGAAGTCCCGGACGGTGGCTTCGAAGCCGACCCGACGCCCTCTGTGTGCCCTAGGGTTGGATTTCCGGGTCAAAACTCTGCTGGTGGACAGCAAGTGTTTCGCGCTGCAGCTCTGGGACACGGCCGGCCAGGAGAGGTAACGGACCCCGAGGACACCGGTGGAGTTGGGGCCCCCGAGGCACGGCCGGGTGGGGGGCAGCCCTCGCCTGGAAGCGTCCGACTGAGGCAAGAGGCAACCAAGTGCGCAGAAGGCACCCGGCCCCTTAAGGACTTAGGAGGTCGGGGAAGGAGAGGGGAGTCAAGCCCCAGGGTGGGTAAGAGGCGCCAGGGGACCCGAGGGCTCCTCGCCTGGCAGGGCAGCGGGGGGGCCATCCCCACGCGGCCCCCCGGGACAGCTGCCCAATCGCGAGTCCCGAAAACGCCGGCCTGCCGCTCTGCAGTTAGGCGGTAGCGATCGCAGCTTAAAAGCCGCGTCTTCTGGGGCGCCCGGGTGCCTCAGCCGGCTGAGCGTCTGACTCTCGGTTTCGGCTCAGGTCATGATCCCAGGGTCGTGGGATCAGAGCCCGTGCCGGGCTCTGCACTGAGTGTGGCGCCTGCTTGGGAGTCTCTCTGTCTCCCTCCATCCCCCTCCGCCGCTCATGCTTTTTCTCTCTCTCTTAAAAAAAAAAAAAGGGGGCACATCTTTGTCCCAGCACCCCCACTTCCAGAAACTTACTCTGCCGATACACTCACACATGACCGTAGTATCCACATGTTCAAACCAACGTCACTTACGTCGTGAAACCGCAGGAATTGGGCCCGGCTGACTCAGTTAGCGTCTGTCGACACGACACGTAGAGTATTATGAAGCCACTCAAGAGATTGAACCCTCTCTCCACGTTCCCGTGGGGAGATTCCTCTGAGACGCTTTATTAACTGAAAAGGCAAAGTACAGATGGCTGAGCATTAATGAGAGCAGGGAGCATCTGACACTGAGCTTAACACGTGTGTGCGTGTGTGCGTGTGCGCGGCGTGCATGTGCGCCCATGTACACGTGCGTGTGTGCATAAAATGCCTCCGGAGACTGCTCGCCCCGGTTGCCTCTGGGGAGGGAGACCGAGTGGTGACGGGTGGCAGGAGGGGGGTGGGGTGGCAGCAGGGGCACTGGGTACTGTTTGGTGCCTTTCGAAATCTGAGCTCCGAGAACCGCACCGTGAGAAGGACGGCTCTGGGCAGGAGCGGTTAGAAGCAAGCAAGGGTGATTGTCCCACTTTGCGGATGAAGTCGCGAAGCAGCTGAGGCCCAGAGAGGGTCAGCCCCCCCAGGCCCGGCCTCACGTGGACTGTCTGCGCAGGTACCACAGCATGACTCGGCAGCTCCTCCGCAAGGCGGATGGAGTGGTCCTCATGTACGACGTCACCTCCCAGGAGAGCTTCGCCCACGTGCGCTACTGGCTGGACTGCCTCCGGGTAAGCAGACGGCCCTCGGGGCTGGCCCCCCGTTCCGGGGAGCCGAGAGGGAACCCGCATCCTGCCCATGCCCCCTTGCCTCCCAAGATTACAAAAGACACAGCAGACACGTGGGTGACGTGACCCACTGAGGGCGTGTGGCTGGGGGGGGGGGTCCGGGAGCACAGTCATGCAAAGGAACCACACCCATGTAGTACAGCCTCCCAAACAAACTACTTCCTTTATCCTGTGACCATTTCTTGCCTGTATATGGTAGCTTGGAGATGCCTTCTTAACACCTGAGAATAATGCAAGTCTAGGTCACTCTGATACCTCGTCTGTCCACCCTTCTCCAGTTCTTTCCCCATGTGCTTCCTGGACACACGTGGGCTGAAACTCTGCAGCACGGACTAGCACGGCAGAGGGGTGTGACGGGAGACATGTTGTCTTCTCTACAGGAGTTTCTAGTCGAGTCAAAGAGAAGCAGAGGAAGTAGGATAAGCTAATATGTAGAGGAGGCTGGGCTCTGGGGCTGACGGGACCTAGGTGTGATCTTGGACAAATGACTCAGCTTCTCTGAACTTCGATTTTCCGACTTCCCTCATACAGTCGTTAGGATTAACTGACACCCTTGCCTTTAGCACAACGCCGGGGGTGGAGTAAGCACTGGAACCGGATGTTGGTGGTAGTAGTAGTAGTAGTAGTAGTAGTCACGAAACCATTGGGAACCGAGCCAAGCCAGCCTGTGGAATCAAGCGCCGGGCTGTTCAGCACGGGCAGGAAGAGAGCGGTACGGGCGGGAAACAATCCTGGAAGGCTTCCTAGGGGAGGTGCCTTGGAGCCTGGCCTTGGAAAATGGCTGACGAGTTTGCAGGCAGAGAAGAGGGGCAGACTCGCTGTAGAGTGCAGGGAAGACTGAAGGGCGTGGGAAGGGTGCGATGTGGAAGGGCGGCCACGGCCACGGGCGCGGAGGGGCAGGGTGGGCACCCCGTCAGCTTCCCGGAGGGTGAACCCAAACCCACCCAGGGCCCCGCCCGCCCCAGGGCGCTCAGGACGCGTGTTGAGCTCAGGGAATGTGTTCTCTGGGCAGGACTCGGGGGCCGATGGTGTGGTCGTCCTTCTCCTGGGAAACAAGACGGATTGTGAGGAGGGCCGGCAGGTGCCCACCGAGGCCGGGCGGCGGCTGGCCCAGGTGAGCACCCGGGCGTCGGGCCCTCACCCGGCCGGGACCGGGCAGCCCCCTCCCTGGAGGCCAGGGACCAGGTCACCCCGGCCCGGCTAACTGAGGAGCGCCCGCTGCCCGACGCCCCCTCCCACCTCGCCAAAGGCCGCTCACGGCCGATGGCGGCCTGTCTCTGGCCCACGCTGTTCTTAAAACTTTTTTAATGTTTATTCACTTTTTGAGACAGAGAGAGACAGAGTATGAGTGGGGGAGGGGCAGAGAGAGAGGGAGACACAGTATCCGAAGCAGGCTCCAGGATCTGAGCCATCAGCACAGAGCCCGACACGGGGCTCGAACTCACAGACCGCGAGATCAGGACCTGAGCCAAAGTCGGACGCTCAACCGACTGAGCTACCCAGGCGCCCCTGGCCCATGCTGTTCTTAGGCCCGAATGCGAGGCTCTCACGGTGGGCGCGACCTCGCACTCACGCTAAATTAGCAGCTCCCCGCACAACCTTGCGACCTATATAAAAAGATCTTCAGAGTAAAGAAAGGTTTGAAAAGCTTCACTTAAGATTCCCAATCAAATCTTCATTTTCTCTGTGGTCTCTAATTAACATCGCACTCCTTCTAATTTATTCTATCTTGGGACTCACATTCTTCCCTGGCAGGATGGCCCCAGAGCCCCACCGCCAGACGGTGGGTCCCATTTAGTCACAAATAGAATTTGACCACATTCCAGAAACTCCGGAAAAAAGAACCCACCCCTCCCCCCACCCGCACCCCCTCTCGGCATTTCCATATTGTCCTTCCTGCCCCTTCTCGTGTCTCCTAATCCGGAGGCCCTCAGGGTGGCTCCTGGGCGGCGGGAATTTTTCCCTCTTAAATGGAGCGCCTCGTCTCTTTGACGTGGTAATTCCTCCTCTAGCAATCTATCCGAAGGAAAGAATCAGAAATAAGGATCCTTCGGAGAATAGTAGGAGGGACACCCACGTATAATGTATCATCGAGAATGTTTATGTGAGGATGTTATTTGCAGCCTTATTTGTAAGAACAGGCATTTGGCAGCGGGTGGTGGTCGAATTGTGGCGGTCCACGGGAGAGGCTAGCATTTGCCATTAAGAATCCTGTTCTAGAAAAGTATTTGAGGCTGTGGAGGAAATGCTTGCAATATAACGTGAAGTCGGAAGGACAGCCGGTCTCCCGAATCCTGTGAGGTTGCTGACGTCTGATGGGCCACACTAGCCATTGCGTGTGGTTTAATCTAACAGGACAATGACGTTTAGCCCCCCGGGCCCCCAGTCCAAGGGTTGTCTAGAACAGAGTGAAAAGATATATAGCAAACGCTAACAGGAGTGGTTTCTATCTGGCACCTATACTTTTGAAAAAAATGTTTATTCATTTTTGAGAGAGAGAGTGTGAGCAGGGGAGGGGCAGGGAGAGAGGGGGACAGAGGATCCCAAGCGGGGCTCTGTGCGGACAGCAGGGAGCCCGGCGTGGGGCTTGAACTCACGAACCACGAGATCGTGACCTGAGCCGAAGTCAGACGCCCAACCGACGGAGCCACCTGGGCGCCCCTGCACTAACCCTTTTTGAATGCCGTGTTTTCCGGTATTTCCCCCAGTTGAATATTTTTGAAATAAAAAAACCCTACAACGCGAATGGTTTGAAATGCCCCCAGGGGGGCGCCAGGGTGGCTCCGTTGGTGGAGCGGCTGACCTCGCTGTTCCTGGGTCTGGGGCCCTGCACCGACAGCTCAGAGCCTGGAGCCTGCTTCGCATTCTGTGTGTGTCTCTCTCTGCCCCTCCCCTGCTTGTGCTCTCTCTCTCTCTCTCTCTCTCTCTCTCTCTCTCACATAAATAAATAAATAAACATTAAAAAAAAAAAAGTCCCCAGGCACAGAACTCCACGTCGGGACACAGGCTTTCCCCCATTGCTCTGTGGGCCGTGGAACGTTTCCATGGTGACTGGCCAGGGTGGGGAGGGCCGGCGGGCAGGACCAGGGCTGGGACCAGGGGCCTCCCGGACGAGGGGCCGCCTCACTTGCCGAGGTGGGCCTAGGGACGTCCCGGGCGGGACCGTGTCTGCGGCCAGGGCTTTGGTGGGGGGGGCGGCCGCCAGGGTGCTGGGGGGCTCTCCCGGGGCACCCACACACCCCTGTCCATCTGCAGGAGCTGGGAGTCTCCTTTGGAGAGTGCAGCGCCGCCCTGGGTCACAACATCCTGGAGCCCATGGTGAGCCTGGCCCGGTGAGTGCCACCTGCCACCCGGAGTCCCCCCCCCCCCAGGGCAGCCTCCAGAACCCTCCCGAGGGAAGGGAGGGCCCATGCTGAGGAAGCACTGTGAGCACACAGGGCTCGCCCTCTGGGGAAGGACAGAGAGCACTGTGCAGAGAGTCTGACTCCAGTTCTACCAGCCCCGGTGACTGCGTCACCCCCCTGAAAGTCTCACGCGGCCTCTCTGAGCCTCGGCTCTCTCCTCTGTGCAGTGTGGTGGGAGAGAGTCACTTTCCTGCCCCCAACCTTCTAGTAACTTCCACTAGATTTAGAACAAAATCCAAATGCCTCGCCATGGCCTTCATCATCTCCGACGCCATCTCCCCGGTCCCTGCGTGCGTGTGTGGGTGCACGCACACGTGTGCACTCGCTCAGCTCCAGTGTTGGGGGGGGACCCTCCCTGGCCCCTCTCCATCCCATCGCTTCTCCGGATCCCTGTCCTCCGTCTGTGTCTTTCAAAGCCCTTCCTGGGGCACCGGGGTGACTCGGTCGGTTAAGCGTCCAATTCTTGATTTCGGCTCAGGTCACGATCTCACGGTTCGTGAGTTCGAGCCCCACGTGGGGCTCTGCGCCGACAGCGTGGAGCCTGCTTGGGATTCTCTCTCTCTCCCTCTGTCTCTGCCCCTCCCCCTCCCCCTCCCGTTTCTCAACAAATCATAATCACACATGCGTTTGTTTCCTTATCGCTGTCTGCCTCCTGCACTAGACCGTAGCTCCGGGAGGGCCGGGCCGTGTGTTTCGTTCAGCCCCTCCCTCCACACACACTAGGTGCCCAAGCAAGGAATGAATCGGGTAAGGCGGACGGGGTACCCGGGCAGACGATCTGGAAGCCCCTTCTCTGACACAGCAGCCGGGGCGAGCTTGCGAAACGAGACCCCTGCTCACACCGCTATGCCGTCTGATCGAAAACTGCCCAACGGCCTCCTTCTGCTGTAAGAGCAGAAGCCCGGCTTCCCGGATGTGGCTTCCAGGCCCGTGGAGCCCGGGCCCCCTGTCGCCTGCGAGACTTCTTTCTGGCCGTTCTGTCTCTCGGCTTCGTGAGTTAGCGCAGGGGGCCCCACGCAGTAAGCGTATTCTGAGTGAGGGAACGGACAAATAGCTGCCTTCATTTCCCCAGTCCCCAGCTCTCTTTTGACACCAAGCCCTTGCCCCCCTGCCCGGAAGGCACCCCCCCTTTTCTGCCAGTGAACCCCTGTACGTGGTTGGGTCTCGGCTCTGCCACCGCCTCCTTCCTCGCTCCATCCTTCGAGAACCCGGCGCGAGGTCCCTCTGCCTGCTCTCCCACTCCGGGGTGCCGACAGCCCCTTCTCCTCTCTGCCCCCCTTGCTACTCAAGGCAAGGACACGCTGGCTTCGCCGTCCCGCTCCGAGTCCCTCGCGCAGGTTCCTAACACACAGTAGTCTGGAAAGAACGCCAGGAAAGAGACAGGGGGCAAAAGTCTCCGTAGCCCCGCTTTCCTGGTGCCGTGTGAAGCGCGGGACAGGAGCGCAGCAGGGGGGCGAGAGGACTCTCGGGGGACGCCGTCCCCCAGCCCCACGGCTGCCCCCGCGGGGCCCTCCCTGCTGTCCGTGGAAGGCGAGGCAGAGCGCTGACGTCTGGGGTCGTCACGCAGGTCCCTCAAGATGCAAGAAGACCGCCTGAAGGACTCCCTGGTGGAGGTGACCCCCAAGAGGCCACCACCGAAGAGAGCCGGCTGCTGCTTCTGACCATCCGGCCCAGCCGGGAGGGGACGGCACTCCTTGGGTTTCCCGGCCCTCGGCTCCTGTCCCGCCCGCCCGGACCCCGAGACGACAGACACGGGCAGCTCGGAAGTCCGGGAAAACCCCCCTCGGGTCGGGACTCGGATCCGGGGGCGGGGCTGCACCAACACTGCCCTTTGCACTCTGAAGAAAGTTTTTACTGAGGGGGTGGTGGCGGTGGGGGTGTACACTCCGTAAAGAAAGGAAAAGTCTAGAAAAATGAATGAAGGCCAGCCCGCCGCGCTGTTGGCCGCACCTCTCTGGCCGGTAAAATCGTGTGCATGTGTGGAGGTGTCATTTCCCTTTTTATATGTATTTGTATTTCCAGAGCTTCTGCAGTGACTCAGGATTCTTTATATAATCAAAAATAAAAATAAACGTTAAGGAGGAGGAAGGAAGCGTCCCTAGGAGCTTGCTTGGGGGCTGATCGCTAACGGACACGGCGCGTTCATGACGAAACACTCTACTCAAGCAGTCCCCCTATTCTGTGCCCGCCAATGCTGGTGACACGGGCCCCCTGCGCCCCTGTTTGCAAGCATGAAGTTTCTTCCGAGCAGAATCCAATGCTTGGGAAAAGAGTAATGTCCCGACGGCCCCCGACGCCCTGTTCCTCCCGTCTCCCTGAGCCCTGACCCCATGCCCTCTCCCCGAGACCTGCCTCTAAGGGGTCATAGTCAAGGGTCGCCAGCTCCAATGCCAAGATGTCCCCTGGTGCAGCTCTCTGCCCTCGGGTGTCGGTCTCTGGGGACTCTCGAGGTCCAGCGGGGGGGTGGCCGGTGGGGCCTAGGGAGCTGCAGGGACACCAGATGCGGGTCACTCGTGGGCTCCCTTTGGAGCTTTTGTAGGAATTCCAGGAACCGCCTAGCGTTTGCCTCCTGAAAGGTGCCCCCCCCCCACACACCGGGCTGCGGTCTTTTGTGCCCTTAAGGAGCCTGCTTCGAGAATCTTAGGGAGATGGCCTCTCAGTGTTGGACTATCTCCTGTCACATATGTTTGCCGCGATTGGTGTCCCTGTGGTCTTACGGTTAACCGTTCTGCAGTCCTGCGTGTGCGGGACGCAGGGTGTGCGGTGACCCCTTCGTGGTGCTGGTGAATGCCCCAGCCGAATCAGAGGAACCCCGGTTCCATGGGGCGGCGGGGGGGGCGACACGCAGAGACAGTTCAAGAGAAAGGTACAGAGCACGAGACTGCGGGAGACGAGGGGCGGCAGGCGGAGGACAGAGCTTGCCCGCGGGTCCAATCGGTCTCCGATCTCGGCCCCTGTCCCTCTGCTCGGTTCCGAAAGCGATGCCTCCGCAGCAGTGAGCTCTCTGTCATTAGAGGCATACAAGTGGCAGGTGGGCGACACTTGGCAAGAGGCAAGGTGGAAAAGATCCAGGCATCGGAGGCCGCTGAAGGTCGGACCCCGTTCGACGTCCCGCCAACATGCAGGATGGTTTTGTGATCCAGGCGGTTCTCTTCCCGCCCCCCTCACCGATGCCGTCTTATCCCCGAGGTCCTCGCCCTTCCTGGGTCCTCTCCGTCAGCCCGCAAGCTTCTCCCTGCTCGGAGCAGTTTCTAGGCTGCAGTAGGTTCCGAGACAGACAGACGGACAGACAAGGAGGGAGAGGCGGGCTGGAGCGAGCAATGCGCGGCCATGGTCGAGGGCGGGCGGCAGGTCTGGCTGTGGCTAATGGCTCTCTGGGGCCTGGGGACCTGGCAGGCACCAACATCTCCGTCCTCCGGGCCCGCGAGTTAATGAGGCAAGTGAGCAGGGCGTGATTCCTGGGGGAGCTGGGAGAGCGGATAGAGCCCCCGTCCTCTGGGGGACCCCATACAGAAATAGCCCCCGGGCCTGCCCCCGCTGCAGGCAGCCAGCTTGGGGTCCCCAGAGGTGGGGTGCTAGCAGGGGCCATGCGCCTGCCCGGAACCTTCTCCTGGCTTTCTCTGGCTAGGGGCAGAGTGGAGCTGTGGAGGGGCCGCCAGCCTTTCCTGGTGCCGGCGGGCTCCGAGTCAGCAAGCAGGGCCGGGAACCTTGGAGCGGCGCGAGGCAGGTAAGGAGAGCAGCAGGAGGGACTCAAGGTAGATTTCAGAGGGGACCCCCAGGGCACGTCCGCCAAGCATGCGCTGGTCACGACTTAGCTTGAGGCTGGTTAGGAGAAGGAGGGTGAGGGCACCTCGGTGGCTCCGTCGATCGAGTGTCCAACTCCAGCTCAGGTCCTGATCTCGCGGTCCATGGGTTCGAGCCCCGCGTTGGGCTCCGTGACAGCTCAGAGCCTGGAGTCTGGATTCCGTGTCTCCTTCTCTCTCTGCCCCTCCCTGCTTGCGCTCTGAATCTCGCTCTCAAAAATAAACAAACATGAAAAAAAAATTTTTTTTAAAGTAGGTTGGGACTGGGCCGATGGGGCTCAGGATGCGGGGAGAAGGGGAGGGCAGGGGGACAAGACGGAGTGCGGACAGAGGTGTCAGGGAAGAGAGCTTTCTGGAACTGAGGGCGGGCGGGAACAGAACAGGCGTCATTCGCAGAGCTCCTACTTCGCGCCAAGCACTGTTCCGAGCGCTTAGCTTGTATCCCCTGGTTCAACCCTCCCATCGGCCCTCGTGACTCCCCCCGCGTCGCAGCCAAGGAAAGAGGCGCAGAGGCTGGTTAGCTTGTCCACGGCCACACAGCCAGCAGGTGGTGCAGGGGGGTTTCGAACCCAGGCTCCGGCAGCCACAAGCTTTGCCACGAGGTTACAGAGCCTCTTATGGGAAGGTACGGACGCTTAGTGGGGACCCTTCTTTCCCTCCCGTCCTCTCACTTCCGTCACTGGCGGTGGGCCTGGGCCAGGTGAAAGAAATAAGAAAGGAAAGACAGGGCAGGGAGCGGCTGGGGCTGGTCCCTCGGCTCCTCCTTTGCTCGCAGTCCCTGGCAGGGGCCTGAGACCTTACAGCGGAGGGGTAGTGGAGGCAGACTTCGCATGTCCCCCCCCAGGTCTCTTCCCAGCTGCCCTCAGGCCCCAGAGACCCAGCAAGTCCCCCAGGCAGGGCTCAGGGGACCCCCCCCCACCCGGCCCAGGCTCCGAGCCAGCTAGAGAGGGGTCTCTGCAGACTCCCCTGCCCCAGCGTAGGAAAAAGGGAGGGAAACTAGAATGAGGACCCCACGGAGCTGTCACGTTCGCTGCTGGATCCCTGGAACCTGGCTCAGGGTAAATACTTGTTTATGGAGCTAATGGGCGAGTCTCTTCCCAAGAAAGCTGGGGATCCCGGCCTGATCCGTGCGGTGGCGGGTGCAGCCAGGGGCCCCCCGGGCTGACTCTGGGGTGTCTCGACTCCGTTCCCCAGCCTGGATCCCGGCCCTCCTCCCCATCCTCGGCATGTAGGATGCGGGGAGGGTGAGACCATCCGATAGCTGGGGAGCAGGGCTCCCGGCACAGCGGTCGGAGGGTGGTCGGGCCCACGCTGGCCGCCTCGAAGAGTCATCGGGAATCTTTCGGAGATGCCTGAGCCCACACCAAGGAAATCGCGGCGCTGCGGGGCGGCGGGGGGCCCGCGTTGGTAGTTTCGAAACTCCTCGAGTGATCCCCACGTACAGACAAGTGTGGGGACCGCCCGCAGGGGCTTCACACCTTCTCGAAGCCCTCGCATACCCGCTTTCTTACTTGAACCTCAAAGGAAAATGTGCCTCTTTCACAGGCAGGCAAAGATTTGTTAAAATATATACGTGTGTGCGTGTGCGCGTGCACCCCAAATTCATTTTGCGCTCCTTGCAGAAATCTTATTTATATTTTTAAAGTTTATTTATTTATTTTGAGAAAGAGAGCGATAGAGAGAGAGAGAGAGAGAGAGAGCGAGCCTGTGTGGGGGAGAGGCAGAGGGAGAGAGAGAATCCCAAGCAGGCTCCCTGCTCTCAGCGCAGAGCCCGAGGTGGGGCTTGAACTCGTGAACCGTGTGATCATGACCTGAGCTGAGACCAAGAGTCGGATGCTTAACCGACTGGGCCACCCGGGCGCCCCACCCCTGCAGAAGCTTTAGAAATAAGTTAAAAAGAGGAAAGCAAAAATTGCCCTTTTATAACAGTTACCGTTGACATTGGTTTTATCTTCTTTATTTCCTTACTTCTTTCCAGTTGAGGACCCGGAGGGAGGGAAACATCAGGAAACTTCCCGAAGCCACGGAGCTACAAAGTAGCAGAGTCGGGATCTGAACCCAGGGTGTCGACCCAGCCTGTCCCATCAGGCCGCCGTGGGGTCTCGAGGGACCGACGCGTGCCAGGGGTGCCCGCTGGAGGCAGGGGTCTGTGAAAGGAGGGGCGCTCGACAGGGGAAGCGGGGGTGGGGGGGGCGGCCCTCGGGCGGGTGTCTACACCGTCCCTGTGTGTCTGGAGCAGGACGATGGAGCCCAGGCCGGAGCCCAATGCCACGCTCCCCGCCGGGCTCGCGGCGGCCGCCCCCGAGCGACAGCTCCGGCTCATCTTCGCCGGAGTCTGCGGCCTCATCCTGCTGGTGGGGCTGCCGGCCAACGGGCTGGTGCTGCTGGCGGCGGGCCGGGCCTCGGGTGCCCCCCGGCCGCTGCTCGCCCTGACCAATGGCCTCATGGTCAACATCACGCTGTCCGACCTGCTCTTCCTGGCCTGCGTCGTGCCCGTGCTGCTGCTGAGCTTCCTGCGGCCCCACTGGTGGCTGGGCCCCGTCGTCTGCACTGCCAGCCAGGCCGCCAACAGCGCCACCATGTTCTGTACCTTCTACAGCATGGTGGCCACGGCGCTCCTGCGCCACGTGGCGGTGGCCCGGCCCGACGCGGCCCTCCCCTCCGGCCGGGGCGCCCGCCTGCTGCTCTGTGGGGCCATGTGGGCCCTGGGCCTCGCCGCGTCCTTGCCCAACTGGCTGTTCCAGAGAGCCGTGGAGGTGGCGGCGGGGGCCCCGGCCTGCCTGCTGCTCCTGAGCCCGGCCCAGGCCGCCTGCTACTTTGGCCTGCTGGGGGCCCTGGCCTTCCTGCCTTGCGCGCTGGGGCTGGGCTGCTCTTTCGGCCACACGGGCTGGCTCCTGCGGACGCGGCCTCGCGGCCCGCATGGGGAGAGCGTGCGGGAGCACCGGGAGAACACGGGGCTCATCCTCGCGGTGCTGGTGGTCTTCGTGCTCATGTGGGGGCCCTGCTCCGTGCTGGGCTACGCGGCGGCCGTGGGCCGCCTGCCCGCCACGCCCGCGGCCTCCGTGGCGTCCAGCCTCTGCACCCTGCTGGCCTACTCCAACTGTGCCGTCAGCCCCATCCTGTGCCTCTACCTCTCCCGCCCCTTCCGGGCGGCGCTCAGGGACCTCTTCTGCAGGCACCCCGGGGGGGCCGGTATGGTGCTGGAGGGCGTCCAGCCCGGCCTCGACCCGGGCCCCCGGGGGCCTCTGGGGTCTGCGGAGGGTCTGAGAAGACAGGCTGATGGGAGGGCGGAGAGGCAAGCCCCTTCACGACGTCAGAGCCCGCCCCCCCCTCCTCCCGGCGGGGAGCCTGAGATCCAGAGAGGGCCGGGGGCCCAGCAAAGGTGACGCGGCCACGAAGACGGCAACCAGGGTGATGCGCCAATCCCACCTCGGGACTCAGATACCTGTAGGCGCTCCGACTTCCTGGTGGCACGACCTTGAACAAGGCCCTGAACCTCCCTGTGCCTCCGTTTTCTCATCCGGAAAGTGGGATAACGGCAGTACCTCCTTCTTGGGGTTGTTCCGAAGACGCTAGGAACACACGCCGAGCGCTCGGAAGAACACCTGCTCCTTCCCAAGCGCACGCGGGCGCCGAGCATCACTGTTCTCAGCACCAAAAATTTATCTTTATTAATTCAGGGGCATTCGAGGCGGATGGGCAAGAGAGCTCGGGGAAGGGACTTCCGAAGGCAGAGCAGTGCGTAGCGAAGTGACCCGGGGGGTGACAGTCCAGGGTCCTTAATCCTGAAGGCCCGTGGAGCCAAGAGGGGTGAGGAGGGGTGCCAGCCGCGTCCTGGGTGGGGGCCCAGAGGCGAGGAGAGCCTTCAGGCCGCCTCGCCCTCCTCTGCCGGCCCCCTCCCAGCCCGGCCGCGCACACCCCTCCGCCCGGCGAGGGAACACGAAGTCCGCCTTCGTGCCGTGAATTTCAACGCCCTCCTTTCCTCTCCGCGGTTTCCTTCTTCTCTCCGGAGAAACTGAGGGTCCCCACCTCTCCTACCCAACCTCCTCGGAGAGGCTCCCAAACTCCACGCCCTGCGGCTGGCCTCCTGGGAGCAAGCCTCCGTCTTCTGGGTTAGTGGGGGGAACCAGGGAGGTGGTCTCTACTTCAGGTCCTAAGGTAGAGTGTTCGACGGTCTCTGCTTGGTAACAGTGTTACAGCTAAACACACACACACACACACACACACACTCTCTCTCTCTCTCTCTCTCTCTCTCTCTCTGACTCCGTAGTTAAAAAGCTTTCGAAACACTGGGCATCTCCGCTTGACTCTTTCCCGCAGACCCCCAAGGTGAGGCGAAACGGGTCACTGGTCGTGGGAGCTTCCCTCTTCCCCAGCTGTGACCCCACCCGGCTCCCACTCCAGGCGTGCAAGTCAGAGGGGGACCTAATTGTAGGGACAGCCATGAATCGGCTCTAATTTCCTATAAAATCATAAGAAGTAAGTAAGTCCCAAACCTTGGGGTAATTAGTACCAAGTCTCCTGTGAGGTGCAGACCGGGAAAGGCTGGCTGGAGGGCGAGTCTGAGAGCGAGCTTGCCCAGAGGAGGGGGGAGAGCCCCCTCTCCCTGGGATCCTGGGCTCTGATGGCCACGGGGCTTGATACAGGAAGAGGGACACGGAGGGCAGGGGTTGCCCTGAGGGTGCAACCGTGTGTGACTCAGTGTCTCCAAACTTGAGCAGGGCCTGGCGCTCGGTGAACGCTTGCCGAGGGATGAGTCAGCGGGTGCTCAAATGTGATAAAGTGACCCACCTGTTTTCGAGAATAATCTGATCATGTTATTCACCTCTCTCACCTCCGCCCTGGCTCCATGTCACTCAAGAGTCATACCGAAGCCCTAACCGTGGCCTACACGGCCCTATGCGTTCTGGATTCTTCAGCCCCCTGATCTCCTCTCCTGAACTATCTCCCCACTTAATGCACTTCCGACCGCACACGCCTCCCTGCTGGCCTTCACGCGAAGTGTGTGCTCCTACCACAGGGCCTTTGCACTGGCTGTTCCTGCTACTTGGAGCCCTCTTCCCTTGGATACCATCGTGCCTCCTTCTCTCTTTTCCTTAGGGCTCATCTCGACCTTCACCCCCTCAGAGAGGCCCTCCCTGACCATCTCCTTCAAATATCACCCTGTCCCTCTCTAGCCCCTTATTTTCTGTTATTTGTCTTTGTAACTCTTATCACCACATGAAATTAGGTTATCCATCTATTTGTTTACGTGCTTACCGGGTTTCCCCATGTCTTATTTATGTGTTTGTTGTAAGCTCCGTGTGGAGGCCGGGCCTGTGTTTTGTTCACTGCTGCCTCCCGAGGGCCCCACGCAGACCCTGGCGCATAGAAGTAGCTGAGTAAACCTTCACTAAACAACGGAATGGAAGAAAGACAGAGAGGAGAACCTGGACTCTGTCGAACAGCAATATATTTGCCATGTTTCACAGGAGAAAGGAAAACAAGAAACTTTAGTAAAAGAACCAAATTTACTCCAGTTTAAGGCAAATCCCACACAGAGACTGTCTCGGAGACGGGCACGGGACCAGACAGCGTAGAAACACCACCTTCATGCATGACGGGGAGGGGAGCAGCGTCGGGCGGCGGACGGGGCGGGGGCCTGGCGTCCACCCAGGTGTGGGGGGTGCAGTGGGCTGAGGACCCCCATGCTGCAGGAGGGGCTCGCATGCGTGACCTGGCCCCCATGCGGAGAAAGGCCGGGCGGCCGGACGGGCCTGGGGTGAGACCGCCCGGCTCGGCTTTCCCGCAGCAGGGGCAGGAGCTCGGGCTGGGACACCGGAGCCTGAGGCCGAAAGACTAGGGTGGATCCGGGGTGACAGGATGGAACGGGGTGACCCGAAGGGCCAAGACGGCCTGGGATAAGGGGTCGCCCTGCTAAGGAGAGGGACGGGGGAAGCGGAGAGTGGCATGGACGGGCCCTCGGGACACCAGAGCCGAAGGCAGACCTGGGACCATCTGGTCAACCCTCTTGCCGTACAGATGTGGAAACTGAGACCCAGGAGGCCGGAGGGCCTTGCTTGGGTTCCCACAGGCAGCGGCTGCAGGCAGGGCTTGAAACCAGGGCTCCTATCTCCTGTCCCCGTGGGTCGGAGGGGCAGTGCGGGAGCGCCTGGGGCTGCACTGCCTCTCCGAGGCCTCCGGGGCGTAGCAGAGGTCTGGGCCCCGGGGCCCCGGGCGGCTCCGCGAGAGGAGGGGCTGCCTGGAGCCGGAAGTCCACTGCGGAGGTGCCCAGGGGTCCACACCAAGGAAAGCCCCGTGGATCTGTGGACCTACAACCAGTGTCCTTCTGGGCTCGAGAGGCGCCAGAAAGGACCCTGGGCCCGAGAGGCCTCCATCCCAAGCCCACCATGCGGCCCATGGCCCAGCCTCACAGCCTCCCCTGCGTGGGTCTGCGGGGCTCCCGCGGCAGGCGGGGGTCCCTGGGAGGGGTCACGTGTGCAGGCACCCCGCAAACCCGTCAGCCTCCCAGGGTTCACAGGACACAGGGACGGGTTAGGTTCTGGGGTAGGAGGGCAGGGGCCAGGTCCGGAAATGGACACCACAGGACGGGGGAGGCCCAGCCCGGGCTTCGGGGCCATACAAGAGCAGCTGGGACTGCCCGGGTGGGCCGAGGGGGACCTCCATCTCCCTGATTGTTACCACCTTCCTGGCTGGGCCAGAACCACGTGTCAGGGGGCGATGAGAAGGGCAGGGGCCCAGAACCTCACCTCCACCACCGGTACCCTCCAATTCCCTGGGAGGGGCTCTAAGGCTAGAAAGTTAGAGAGGAGTCTTCAGAGGCCCCGCCCCCTGCCGGCCCCCCAGGCACACCTGTTACAAAGGCTGGGCAGGGCAAATTGGTAAGGGGGGCTGGAGACCCCGCCTCGACTTCCACTGGCCTCCCCGGGCCCGGGCCGCCTGCCACAGGCCAGGGGACTTCAGGGAGAGCGCTCAGATGTGTGTGTGCAGGGGGGAGGCAGGGGGCGTGCGGGCTGGGGACTGTGGGGGCGAGGGCTCCGGGGCCGCGGGCGGGGGGCGCGGGCGGATGCCCTGTGACTTCATGTAGGACACCAGCTGGTCGGGGATCTCGGCCAGCACGTCGCGGGCCAGGCGCGCCATGCTCAGCACGTGGTTGCCCGTGCGGTCCACGTAGTCCCTGAAGGGCACGAACTGGCCAGGGGAAAGGCATGGTCAGGCAGGGTCTCCGGCCGGACCGCGGTCCCCACGCCTCCAGGCCTGGGATCCCGACCCGTTCCTCCTCAGCCCCCGCCCCCCCCGTGGCGGGGAATTCTCCGAGGGGCTGTCTCGGAGCCCCGATTCTCACTTGACAGACACGTACCGAGCCCCCGTGCCACACCCGGGTACCCCGCCGACCAAGGGCACGCCGGCTCCCAAGTCCTGGCACCAAGCGCAGGGACTGAGCCGGTGCTCCAGAAATGCTGAACCCACCCCCGGGCCTTCCCACCTCCCCCCGCCTCTCTCCTCTTCCCTCTCTGGGCTGACACCTAAAATCAGGCCCCTCCGGCTTCCTCCCGGGCCTTGAGCCCCTTGAGCTCCACCCCCGCCCCCGCCACCCCCTCAATGCCTCAGCTCACTCCTAGCTCTAGGCCTTTCCATAGGTAGGCCCCTCTCCCAGATTGCCCCTGCTCTGATGTCTAGCCTCCTACCTTTGGTCTCCACCCCTGGAGTGACCTCCCCCTGCAGCCCATCTTTTTTTTTTTTTTTTAAATCCAGCGTTCTGGAGAGAGTCAGGTTTTACTTCCAATCTCCTCAGCACTAGGGACTCGGTCTGCGGGAGCTTCACAGACAGAAGCGCTTACTAAGGAGCATTCTGAGGCTTGACTGGGCAGGGACGCCCTGAGGACAGAGACCTGTCTGCTCACCACATCTGCCATCCTACAGGGGAGGCTGAGACACGGCTTCAATTAACCAAGCGCTGTCTGTCCCCTCCCTGTCCCTGGAGAGGGCTGCGGCAGCCCCGCAGACAGCTCCCTCACCTCCCGGCGGCTCCTGGCCTTCTCACAGGGGCGGCAGCCCAGCAACAAGACGACAGAAGTGCCAATGTCAAGTGTGAGTGCTCTGCGGGAGGCCGCGGAGCCCTGGGGGCTCGGGGAGAGCCCCAGCACAGCTTTCTGGTCAGGGCGACAACACCGGGGGTGAGTCTCAGACAGTGGAGAGGGGTCCAGCTGCGGGGGGAAGGGTGACCCAAGGACTGACTCCTGCTCCCTTCTCTGGTGGCCAGGCCACTCCGGGGCCCCTTTCTAGAGGCGTCCCTAAAATGGGGGTGTAAGGCCGGCCTGGCGAGAGGGGCTCTTGCATTTTCCTTGGAGCTGGCAGGCTTGGGGCCTCACCTGGACAATGTCCCGCTCTGCCAGCTTCCCCCGGGAGGAGATCCTCACGTCGTCGCCATCCAGCTCCACCATGGCTGCGGGAGGAGAGGCGTCGGGGCAGGGGTGAGTTAACGGCGGGCGCCCGGGCCCGGCCGGACAGCGGGACCGTGTCCTCCGATCCCAGGCCGGTCCAAGACAGAGGCCGTCGGACCAGAGCCCCATGTTAGAGATGAGGAAACCGAGGCCAGGAGACAGGAGGAGCCCAACCCGGTGAATCTCTGACTTCCGGCCCAGGGGTCCAGCTCCCCCCTCTCCCCGGGCTCCTGGGCCTCCGCCCCACAGCCTTGGGCTATGGGCGTGGGCGCTGCACACCCCGACACACCCTTCTCTGTGCAAACAAACACACCCCGACACCCTCTGCTCTCCCAGGCGGTCACGTCCACCCGTGAGCTCTCACTCTTTGGGGGAAGGGCCACTCCCGAGGGCCGGGAGCCTCGGTGGAAACATGGCGGGGACTCACCGTCGAACTCCGCCTGGCCCACGCCGATGATGATGATGGACATGGGCAGTTTGGCGGCCTGGGGAGCACGGGTGGGGCGGAAAGGGGTGGGTCGACGGCAGGACGACGGAAGGAAAGAGAAGAAATGGACCAGAAAGAGGGAGACACGCAGAAACGCAGAAAAGGGGGGAGGGGGAAGGACACGGGCAAAGGGAAACCAAGGTGGGAGAGGAAGAGGGGGTGGAGAGGGGGAAACAGGTCACAGGTCTGCTTCTGTGAGACACCCCCATCCCCGCTTTTGCCCCCGGGCCTCCATCAGGTGGGACATCTTTTACGTGGGCACTAGGAGTGCCAGCCGGGGTGAGAGCCCCTTACACAGGGGCAGCGCCCAGTAGGGGGAGCCATGTTCCCGGGCCTCCCCCACTCTGGGCTCCCACTGGGACCGGGCCAGGCTGGGCCGGGGTCTGGGGCAGCGGCCCTAGAGGTGGGTTCATGAGTGACCTGCAGGTGTCTAGAGGGAGCTGGGGTGGGTACCAAGCTCATCGGTAGGACCCTTGGCCGGCCAGCACCCCCTCCACCCCCCGAACCCCACTGTCAGGAAGCCTGGTCTGAGGGTTTCTCTAAAGCAGCGGGAAGGCGTGCCCCCCCCCGTCCCCCCGCCCTGCCCCCGCCCCCGCTCACGTTGACGATAGCCTCCTTGGTCTGCGCCATGTCCGAGATGACCCCGTCCGTGATGATGAGCAGCACGGAGTACTGGGAGCCGTCCTGCACCGCGGCCGCGGTCCTGGGTGGGGCGGGCGCTGCTGTCTGACCGGCCGCTCGGCACCCCTCCCCGCCCCCCGACACTTTGGTGGAGGACAAGCCTTTGGCAGGAGGGACGTCTCTTTGGGGTCAGGGCTCCCCGGAAGGCGGGTCGATGGGAAGAGATGCCCTCCCCTGCCCTCCCGAGGGAACCGTGTGAGACGCCGGGACCGTGTCCGGTGGCCCCGGCACTCACCGGGCCACGTGGGTGACCACGGGCGCAAAGTTGGTGGGGCCGTAGAGCTGCACGGTGCGCAGGCTGTGGTGGTAGGCCTCCAGGATGCCGTCGATGCCGCAGCAGGAGGGGTTCTCCCGGTTGCCATTCTGGGGGCGCCGGGGATGGGGAGGCTGAGCTCAGGACGGAGGGAGGAGTGGGAAGGAGGGCAGCCGGGGGCCCCGGGGGGGGGTGGGTACAGCCCGGGAGGGGGAGGCCAGCAGGTCTGGGATCTCCTAGATGCTTCTCTGGTTGGGGGGCGGGGGCCGGGGGAGGGAGCCCCCAGGGCAGTACTGCTCCTTGCCCCACTCCCCGCACCTGCTCAGACAGCCCCCCTCCACGAGAGCCCTGGCTGCCTCCCTCAGGGGCCCCCGGGCAAACCACTACGCCCTAAAACCAGGACAGGGTCTGAGCAGCTCTGGAGGGGTCAGCTGCTCACCCGTCCTCCCGTGTCCCGTGCCTGGCACGAGTGAGGGTCCCCAGCTCGTGGGAGGGAGGGAGAGGAGGTGGCCCGCGAAGCCATCCCCCAGACCCCGCATCTCAGCACCGACTCAGGGGGTTCCCGGAATCACCCGCAGTTGCCCACACCCAACGCACACCCCTTTTTACCCTTATTTCTGGGGCCCCGGAGGGTAGTTCAACCGTGCCTCCACTCCACCTCTACCTGCGTCTTGTTAGGAAAAGGAGGCCAGACCCCACTGCGGGTGGCATCGGACTGGGAGGGGAGGCGCTGGGGGGCCGGCCGGGGAGCGGGCTTCCGGAGGCCCTGCTACAAGCCCCCCCAGGCACAGCAGGCGGCCCGCCCCCACGAGGGCCGCACGTCTGTCCCCTCGCCCCCCGCTTGCCCCCAGGCCCGGAGCCTGGTCCCCCTGGGGCCTCCTACCAGCGGGAACTCGTGGGACACCCGCCCGTCAGGGGGCAGCTTGGCCCCGAAGCCGAGGGCGGGGAACATCTTGTCGCTGTCGTAGTGCTGGATGATCTCCCCGACGGCCGTCAGCGCCAGGGCGTAGGCGTTCAGCTGGTAGGGGCTCATGTAGTGCAGGGACGTGGACTGCGAGGGGTTCCCTGCGGCGTGGGACACGGGGGCGTTGGCTGGTCTCGGCACTCCAAGCACCCCGGGCTCGGAACGCAGAAGCGGGCGTCCGAGGGCACCCCTAGTCGGATTTATTTATCCTCGACTCCTTTCTTTCTCTCCTGCCACACCTTCAATCCCTCAGTGACTCCTGGCTGCTAAGCCTCCAAACGACGTGCGGAGTCTCGTCCCCTCTTCCCCTCCTCCGTGAGCTGCCAGCCCCTAGCCTGCAGGACGGCAGCAGCCCGGCCCACCCCTCAGCCTCGGCCCTGGTGCGGTCCGGCCAGGGGGGCCTGTCAAGCCCCCGGCGGCCAGGCCAGGCCTCGTCTCTGCTCCAAACGCTCCGGAGCTCCCGATCCCGCCCAGAACCGAACCCTCAGTCCCAACGCTCCTCCTGGCTTAAGTCTCCTCCAGAGCCCTGGTCACCACCGATACTGCCCGCATTTGTGGATTACTGAGGGTCACTCCAGCACAAGGTACAGATCCCGTCTCTACCTGCTCTAGCTGTGTGCTCCTCGAGGGTTCCTAACCCTCTCAGCCTCAGGTGCTCGTGTGTGGAGTGGGGACGACAGTCCCACCTCCCGGGATTGTCGCGAGGAGTCATGGAGTTATTCGAACTCCCCGCATTGCAGTGACGAGGCCCCTGCCAGCTCCGACTCCCTCCCACCCCAGGATGCTGGCCCCCCTGAGGAGTCGGAAACCTGGGCTCCTCCTGACAGACACGGGAATGAGCACCGAGCACCGCTAATGGGGGTCCAGACTCCCAGGAAGGTGGTGAAGTTTCTAGCAGTGTAAAGTTGGGCACTGATTGTTCCCGGTGACTCAGTCATAGCCCAACCCTGGAGAAGGCCAGAGGATGGAAGGGAGCTGGGACTGGCCCCGGCGAGCGCGGGAACTGGGGTTCCCGCCCTCGCCAAGGACCCCAGCGCTCTGCTCCAGCCTGGAAGTCGGCCTGTGCAGAGGATGTGAGGTTTGGTCCCATGAGGACACGCTTTCTCTCCACGTGCACTCTGTGGGCCCCGAGCAGCACTGCCCTACCCCCAGGGCAGTAGGGGGAAGTAGGGCAGGAAGACTGGGTGTCCTCGAGGGCAAGCCTGTGCCTCAGGGTACGTAGGCCCAGAGCCCAGACTCATTAGCGACCACGGCCGGTCTGGGGGGAGCTTGGCCGTCTTGATTATGCCTCTGGCTCTCCAGGCCTAAGTACCTCGTTTTGGGGAAGGATGAGGCCAGAGAATATGGGAGACCTGGCTCCCCGCAAGGGCCGACTACCACAGCTCTGAGGAGTCCCCCCTCCCTTTGCAGCCCCAGCCCCCCGCCCCCGCCGCCAGCTCCTCTGCCCATCCCCCCGCCCCACTCACCGTTGGAGGCCGTGAAATCGATGGCCACCGTGAAGTTGATCTGGGTCCTGAAAGAGGGAGAGCAGCAGGGGAGTGAGCGGGACAGGCCGCAATCCGGCTTCCGCCCCAGGCCCACAGCTTGCCAGGCGTGCGGCTTTGGTGGAGTCGCTCGTCTTCCGGTTCTGGAAAATAGAGCTAGTAACGCCAGCCACACAACCCCCCCCACCCCCGGAGGATTGTAAGAGGCAGGCAGTGTGGAAGCTCTTCGAAGAGGACTAGGTTTCGTGTGGACACCTGGTGACGATTACTTATTCACTCCTCAAACCTGCTCCCGGGCCCACCCGAGTTCGGTGAGGTAGGGTCCCACCGTGATTCTGGCCCAAATCTGGAGTCAGATTAGGGTTCCCGCTTATTTGACAGAAAAGAGAGACAGAGATACTGTGCGTCTCTGTGGGAAGAATGAAGCCCCGCGTGTGATGCCGTGTTGCCAAAAGCTTGAATGGGAATCCTACCGAACCGCCAGGGCTGTCTCCCAGTCATTTACAGGAGACACGCGGGACACGAGAACCCGGTAAATGACAGCGGGGGAGTGCGGCCAGAAAAGCCAGTCTGGGGGAGCCCGTGAGGAGTCCAGGCCCCCTGCAGACCTCGCGACTCAGAATCCCTTGGTGAGGAGCAGGAATCTGTTTTAGCAAACCCTCGGCGACTTGGGGGAATCAACAAATAAAAAGAATGAAGGGACAAACTGACCGATGGCAATATATGGATCTTACCTGGGATTTCTGACTCAAATAAGCCAATTAAATAACTGTAAGACAACTGGGGAAATCTGAACACTGAACAGATATTTGGTATTAAGGAACTGTTTGATTTGCGGGTGTAATGAATGTATTATGGTTACATTTTACAAAGAGAAAGCCCTCGGGGCACGTGGCTGGCTAGGTTGGTGGGGCAGGCAACTCTTGATCTCGGGGGTTGTAAGTTCGAGCCCCATGCTGGGTGTAGAGATTACTTAAAAATGAAATCTTTAAAAAAATAAAATAGGGGCGCCTGGGTGGCTCAGTTGCTGAAGCATCTGATTTCAGCTCAGGTCATGGTCTCATGGATTCGTGGGTTTGAACCCCACATCGGGCTCTGCACCGACAGCCGAGAGCCTGCTTCAGATTCTGTCTCCCGCTTTGTCTCTGCCCCTCCTCCACTTGTGCTTTCTCTCTCTCTTTTTCTCAAAAATAAACATTTAAAAAATAAATAAAATCTAATTTCTTTTATTAAAAAGAGAGAGAAAGTCCTTATACTTTAGAGCTATATGCTGAAGTATTTGGGGGAATGAAATACGATGTCTGAGATTCGCTTCAAAATAATTGGATGAGGCGCGCCTGGGTGGCTCAGTTGGTCAAGGGTCTGACTTCGGCTCAGGTCATGATCTCCCGGGTTGTGAGTTCGAGCCCCGCATCGGGCTCACTGCTGTTGGTGTGGAGCCACTTCAGATACTCTGTTCCCCTCTCTCTGCCCCTCCCCTGCTTGCACTCTCTCTCTCTCCCAAAAATAAACAAACATTTAAATTAAAAAAAATAACTGGGTGAAAAGAAGCAGGCATGGAACAAGACTGGCCAGGAGTTGGTAACTGTTCAAACTGGGTGAAGGGCCCTTGGGGTTTCATTATACCTTTTCTCTGCTGGTGCATGCATTTGGAATTTTTCTGTAATAAAAAGTTTAGTTTGGGGGGTTCAGATCAGGGTTGAAGCTTTCCGAGGGTTTGGCCATTCTAGGTTCTGTGCTGATGCTGACAGAACAAAGCTGACGAGACGCGAGCCCCTGATAAAGTCTGGTCTTGTGGTTCCAGGGACCATAGAGTTGCCGGGGGAATTGGTTTCAGAAAAAGGCTCCAGGGCCCCACCCCAAAGGATGCCAGTTCAGTTGGTCTGAGATGGGGCCCCAGAATCTGCTTCTTCTACAGACAGTCCCCCCACCGCATCCAGGGATGGCTTCCGAAAAGGGGGCTCTGGGCAGATGGGGCCTCTCGGAAGCCAAAGCCCTCTCCCCGCCTAACCACAGATGACTGCTGCTCACGGGGCCACCGGCCCCTAGGAAGGATGAAGGACACGGTGAGCCGGAGACCCAAGCCAGGGTCTGCCGGCCAGAGGTGGTCCAGCCCGCGCTCTCTGCCCTGGTCTGCCACCTGGAGGCAGAGGATTCAGTGGACTCCAGCCTCCGAGGGAGACGGAGCCACAGGAGGCAAGAGCCTGGGTCCCTGACTGACTGTGTGGAGCACCTCCCGACCCACCCCTGCCCCCCCATGAGTGAAAAATAAGCCTTGGTTTGTATCGAGCCCGGAGGTCACAGGAGTATCTGTGACAGCAGCTGACCTACCACTCATCTGTTTGTGGGCACGTCTCACTGGAGAACAGAGGGCTCCCGTCTCTGTTAGAGGAAGGGAGACACTCGGAGGGGAAGAGCGCCGCTCCCTGGGCCACCATGGGGGGGTGGTTCTGGTCTGTGGGACCACGCCGAGGGACACCTTTCAAATAAGGGTGAGGGGAGAGGCAAGTCTACTCCTTCACTGGTCTCCCCCGCTCTGGGTTCTGAAACACTCAGGGAAGGAAGGGGCTGGAAAGCGGGTGGGGCAGGGGCTCCCTGCAGGCTCGCCTCTCCCGCCTGAGGGCAGAGCAGGGCAGAAGGTGGGCTGCTGACTGGCTCTGTCCTGACATGGGGCAGAGGTGGCCAGTCCCCCCACCAGGCCCAGGTGGGCGGGGGAGGGAGGCCAGCGAGGAGAGGACCCCGAGACAAAAGCCTCCCTCAGCTGCCTGCCTGGACACGTAGTGGAGCTCTCGCCCCCTGGGGCCCGCTCTCTCGCTCCGGTCGCTCCGGTCTCCGGAGAGGGCCGGGGAGGCACCAGCTTCGTGCCGAAGCCCGGCCTCTGAGGGCTCCTTCTGGGTGAGACATCACAGCACCCAACCCTTTAACTCGGCTGCCTCCGCCCGCATCACGCCGCACCTGCACCTGCGAGACAGGCAGGGCCCCGATGGAAGCAGCGCGGCATGTGGCGACAGAGGAACCCTGCCGCCAGCTGGGCGCGTGGCCCACGGGCAAGTTATGCACAACGGGAGATAGTGGCCCTCGCCCTGCCCACCGCGCTCTGTAGATTAGGGGCACGATGCGAATGAGGAGAGAAACAGGATGCGGAGTGCTGGAGAATTAGGGACTGTAAGTGCGGGCTGCTTAGCGGGAGAGAGGACAGGGCAGTTTTGATGGGGGATGGGAGCCGGGGCGGGGTCTGGAGTAGGCTCCGAGGAGGGGCAGGTAGAGGCGAGGAGGCGGGGGGAGCTCTGGGTGACCGCAGGGAGGTGCGTGCTCGGTGGGTAGGAGAGCTCGCAACCTTGAAACCAGTTTCAAGACGGCAGGGAGTGGTGTCATGGGAGAGTAAGTGTGGCTTCCCAGGGCCTGACGTTTCCCTCTGCCCTGGAGAGCCAGGCAGCCAAGCGCCCGCTTGGCTGGGATGAGCCTTTGGCACCTGCCCTGCCTGCCTTCTTTCCAGACAGGTGTAGTCACTCACCTGCCTGCACCTGCGGGCTCTCGGCTTCCCACACCCTGACCGAGCACCTGTTCTGGCAGGGAGCACACTAACCTCACCCCGGAGGCAGACGCTCTCTCTCCACGGGCCATTGGCCGGAGCCTCCGGGCTTCCCTGCTGGCTGCCTCGGCCTGGGCGCCAACCCCTCTGGTTCTTTCTGCTCCTTAGACTCGAGTCTGACCACCTGCTGGCCCTGGGACCATCTGATGGCTCATCCCCCAATGCCTCCTGCCCCTTAAATGTCCCCGATGACACCGGGCAGGTTAATCACGGCCAGGTAGCAGAAGCTCAGAGACGGAAGGACCATTAGATTTCACTTAACTCCAACCTCTACGTGTGCAGGGGAGGAAGCGGATGCGAAGGGAGAGAAAGTGACCTGCCCAAAGTAATCCAGCAAATTAGCAAGTGGCTAAGAAGGGCCTAGAGCCTGGGCCTCCTAACTCCTGGTCCAAGGCTCTCTCCACCTCCCGAAGCCTTTAGTTCTCTTCGCCATGGAGTCCCCGCCCCCTCCAGGTCCCATCCCGGCAAGGGGACCTGACGTGACCCAGGCTGGCCTCCACGGCTCAGGAGCACACTCTCCAGCCCCTCGAGACCCAGGGACGCGCACGGCTCCGGGCGAGCGGTCGAGGCCAGAAATGGGAGTTTGCTCAGGGCTCATGGGCTTCGTCCGGGGCCTCGGAGAGCCCAGCGTGGGGCTGGAGCTGCTCCTGCGGATGTGTGGGGCCCCCTTCCTCTCCCTGAGGCCAAAGGCCCGGCGGGTCTCTTCTCACCCTCCTTTGATGTAGTCAAGAAACGTGCACTCGGACTCCACCGCAAAGGAAAGCAGCGTGACCTTGAAAACAAAAGGGAGCTTGGTCAGCGGGGAGCCCGGGTGGGAGGGGCTATTCCCCAAGAGTGAGGGGGCAACCAGCGAGGCACTTCCGTGCGCTCCGCTGCGTACGGTCCCCACACCGAGCCTAGGAAGTGCAGCTACGGTCCCATTTTATAGCCGAGGAAACTGGCTTCGAAGAGGTCAGGCCGTCTGCCCAGGACGTGGCTGAGCGAGCTGCGAACCCAGGTCTGTGGCACTCCAGAGCCTGCGCTCTTGACCTTGATGCCAAACTGCATCCCGGGACGGCCCTGTCTCTGTCACTAGAGCCCAGGGGCTCAAGCCAAGGGCACGGGTTTCCCCTAAGTGGATACGGGCGAGGGGGTCTTCCCGGCACAGGCCTAGAGACCCGCCACCGCTCGCGAGCTCCACGCCACCGTGTCCCGCTCACTATCCACCTGGAACATCCCTGTTTGGACCGCACTTGTCTTAAACCTTACTTGTCCCAGCTCGTCCCTCTGGGGTCGCTTGATCTCTGCCTTCTCAGGCCCGAGACCCTCGTGAGCGCCTGTTCCTTCCCCGGAGGTAACTGACCTGGGCCCCACCCCCCTCACCCCCACCCCAGAGCAGACGCCTTTCGACCTATGCCTCCTGGTGGCTGCGGCGTCAGCTCTGCCAAGACAGGCGGCTACCTGGCAGCTCGCTGCGATAATGATTCGGGATCGTGGCGACAACTGAAAGCCGGGCTGCCAACGCCAGCGAGATGAGGCAAGACTGGGCCAGGAGCCCTTTCACCTGGGCCAGAGA
Organism: Paguma larvata; assembly: GCA_030068075.1. Taxonomy (NCBI): domain Eukaryota; kingdom Metazoa; phylum Chordata; class Mammalia; order Carnivora; family Viverridae; genus Paguma; species Paguma larvata. The sequence continues at coordinate 36,186,680 of CM057829.1, forward strand.
ACTCTGCCCTGGACTTCGGGGAAGCCCCCACTGGTGCAGATTCTGCTACTGTTGGCAACTCTCTGGGTAGGCCAGGGAGGGCCTCTGTTTGACGTCGGCCCAGACAACGGCAGGGTCTGTGGGTGCTGAGCCGGGCCTCGGAGACCCCTACCTGCCGTGGTCATGGCGTTAGGCCCCCGGACGGACAAAGCCTCCTTTCGCTAGGAGTGGACTGTGGCGGCGGCCTCTCCCCTGACCGGGGACCACCCAGCAGCCTGGGTGAGGACCCCCAAACCAATCACAGCGGCTTTGGGGGTGGGGCTCTTGCCGCGGGTGTTGTTCTAGCTCCTCGCATGCGTCTACCCTGCAGCCGGGGTTGAACCCCACCGCCCCCCACAAGGCGCCGGGGTGAGGCTGTTCCCTCTCGTGTCTGAACGTATGGATTCGCCCAGGGCCTCTGCTGCTCGCGGCGTGTCCCTGGGCCAGCCGCGGCCCCTGGATGCCACTCGGAAATGCGGACATGCAGATCCTTGGCGGATTAACAAGAGCCCCAGGAGATTCTGCACACAGTAAGTAAGGTCGAGAAGTTCTCCACGCGGGTTCCCAGGCCCCCACCTGGGCCTCCTGAAATGGGACTGCGGAGAACTGGACTGGGCATCTGCCTTCCACTCAGCGACCCGGACCCTGACTGACGTGTTACCGTGAAGACTGACCTGAGCCCGATCATGCCCCCCTCTCTGAGCCTCAGTTTCCTCAGCCCTAAGGAAATGGGACTTCTCAGCTGGGGAAGGTGCTGCCTCCCCAAGGGGCATGGGAATGCGGGGGAAAGTTCTGGGGCTCTGTCAATGCCTGGGGGTCCACTGGTCGCCAAGGGCTGAGGGCAGGGGTGCTAGGCACCCCGCGAGGCACAGGGGTTCCTGGGACACGAAGAATGATCCTGCCCTGGAGGCTGACAGCACGCAGCAGACACCCTGCAGCAGTGGACAAGGGAAATGTTACTCCAGGATCCTCCCGACTGAGAAACGGCCACAGTCGGTCCCCTTGGATGCGCAGAGCGCGTCTCCATCGGTGGGTCACAGCCGCCCAGGGCGGTGAGCAGGGTGGGGATGATTTATCCGCCCCGTCTGACAGATGGAGAAAAGAAGGTTCCTCAGGGCCGGGACCTCTTCCGGGTCGGGAGTCACAGGCTGCTTCCCCCTAATGCCCGAGTGTGGCTGCGTTGGCAGGTGGGGCCGTGGACACCTACGGCGCGGAGGGGCACGGAGGGTACAAATCTGAGTGTGTTTGCAGGGCAAAGATGCTGGCTTGTTTTAAAAATGCATTGTGGGCTCCACCTCAGGGCCTTTGCACCTGCTGGTCCCTACAGCTAGAATTCTCTTTCCCCAATAACCTCAGTACTTGTTCCTTCCCTTCTTCGAATCTTTGCTCTAATATCACCTTCTTACAGAAAAGCTCTCCTTAACTACTTAATATAAAATAGTCGTTTTGTCTCTGGCAGTCCCCGACCCTTTACCTTTGTATACTTTTCTCTACAGCACCACAACCACGGGACAAATACAGGTATATGTATGTATATATATATTTGTTTTCTGTCTCCCCCACTGAAATAGAAGTATCAGGAGAACGGAGATTTGGGTCTGTCCTGTTCCCAGCTGTATCCCTCATGCCTAGAACACGACAGCGCTCGGGAAATATCTGTTGGGTAAATGCATGAATGTTCTGCAGATCGGCCCCCAGAAGCCCCGGGGCTATGTGGTCCCAGGACGGTCGTGGTAAACACTGCCAGCTGCCAGCTCTCAGTTGGACTGTGGTGCTGACTGCCATTTCTAGCTATGACCTTGGTTGTGCCTTTCTGCCTCGGTGACCTTGGGCCAGTCACTTCCGCGCCTGCAGCCCTGGTTTCCTCTCGTCACCGACAAGGTGACGGTAACGTCTGCCTCTCAAGGAAACAACCTGCGACAGAGCACCTGGGTGGGGGACTGCCCGGAGGAAGGGTCTCTCCCCTTGTCCGCAGGCCATCCCCGTGGGAATGTCTCTCTGGGATTTCTCCCTCTGCGTCACAGCACCTGTGGTATGGCCTCCGCCGTCTACCATCGCCATCTGCTATCTCCCCCCAGGGCTGTGGCTCCAACGGCCCCGCCCCTCCCCACCCCCAGCGCCCCAGGTCAGGTTCCCACACTCTGCAAGCGAGCCCACACGCATACGCACAACGCCTGACACCAGTCCTAGCGGGGACCTCAGGATGTCTACGCCTGGCTGCAGGGGGCGGCGGCGGGGAGGGGGGAGGGGGGCCACTCACTGTGCCAGAATTCACGTATTTCTTTTTCTTCATTTTCTTTTTTGGGTTTACCACCTGCAGGAGAAAACAGCAACGGGATAAGAAGGGGTGTTTCCAAGCAGTCAGGGCTGGGGCCCTAGAGCTTCTAGAGAGCCCTGAGTATGGCCCCCCCGGCCCCAGCAAGCGGCAGGCCGGGTCCAGTGGGGGAGGGTCCCGGGAGGTTTCATGAGAGACCGGTATTTAGATTTACTCAAGCGGGCTTCCTGGTGAGACCCAGTGTTCCACGACCAAACACACCAGGAATAATATTTATTTAACCTCCTTCCCCACTGCTCCCCCAAACACGCCCTCCACCCAAAGCAGAGCCAAAGGAGGTTGGATGTTGCAAAGGGGCCCTGTCTGTGCCTGCCCTTGCGTGCTGGCTCCCTCGCCCCAAATGCCTTCCCTCCTCCCTGGGCCAACTCCCCCTCCCCGAGATGCAGGGATCAGCCGCCCTGGGGCCTCTGAGGCTCCCCCCTCCCCCCCTCCCAACACTGCAGTTAGAACTTCCCGAACTGTTCCTCGAGTGAAAGCTCTCATTCCAAACCAGACCTGTCATCAGAGAATATATCACAGACCTAGGCGCGGGGTTAGTAGATGCTAAAAGACAAAACTGCTTGCCGCTGGGCTTCACTCAGCGGTCTCCAGCGCCCGCTCCCTCCCCTTTGCCTTCAGCACCTGCCTTCAACACCACCAGTCCCGGGGAGCAATGCTTGGCTGTCACAGCTGGGGGAAAGGGTAGAGGCAGGGGTGCTGGGAAACATCACGGAGCACACAGGGCGGCCCCCACCGCAAAGAATCGTCGTGTCCAAGATGTCCGGCAGCACCGAGGCTGGGAAGCCCCGGGCGAGCGAGGAGGACCAGAGCTCTGGGGGGGGTGGGGGGTGGTCTCACACCTGCCGCATCTGTAGCATCTGTCCTGGGCTTAGGCCTCGCCGGGTCGTTTTGTTTTCACCTGGGAAGCTCCGGCCAGGCCTTTCCCTAATCTCCCATCAAACTAGCAAGGTGGTTTGATTGTCACACCCTGGAGGGTGTGACCTGGAGGCCACAGGGCGGTCCCCTCTCCGCCATCGCCCCAGGTGGCCAGCTCGGTCTTTAGCAGAGGCCTCTTCGGTCGTCGGAATGAGAGTTGCTATGCCTTTCCGGACATAAGGAAATGAAGGCACGGGGGCGAAAGTGCTTTGCCTAAGGTCACGCAGCTGCTCTGGCTAGTGACAAACCTGGAAACCAGGTTCCTGCCCCCGGCCCAGTGCTGGGTGTCACCTTGATAGCAAATACAAACACATTCCTTCACAAATACTTATGCAGTGGGAGTGGGGGATACCAGTTTCTCTCTTCTAGAATCTTCACTCCAACTGAAGAAAGACATGTCCTAGGGAGACAGGGGACAAGAGACCCCAAAAAGGGGAGGCCAAAGTGTGGAGGGAGGTGGAGGAAGGAAGGACTGTTCTAGGCCCAGCATCGGCAAGGCTCCCCGGGACAGGTGGTGTTGAAGGCAGGTGCTGAGGACAGGCAGGGCTGGGGGCACAGGGAGATGGAGGGAGTCAGAGGGGATAGTTGCGGGGGGTGGGAGAGGCGGGGGTGGGCACAGAACTGGGGTCCAGTTTGACTGCAGGGCCGCAGGGAGGAAGAGTAAACAGGGCTGGCTGGAAGAGAGCCTAGAGGGGCCGAGCTAAATGTCCCATGACCTCTGAACTAGTAGGGACAAGATCACAGGTTCTAGGGCGCTGGGACCTGGTGGAAAGGGGGACGAGGGGAGAAGGAGAGACATCAGGGGCTGTGTGACCTAAGGCGAGTTACTTAACCTCCCCAGGCCTCAGTTTCCTCGTCTATAAAATGGGAATAAAAAGTACCTACCTTATAGAAAGGTATGGGGATTAAACAGGCCAATGCAAGTAAGGTGTTGAGGACACGGTCCACGATGTAGCGAAAACTATATAAGTGTGAGCTGCTATTAATTTCCATTACTCCTACTACCACCGCCCCCTCTAGTCCAGGTGACAGGTCATGAGGGGGGTGCCAGGACAGGTAGTGAGCTATGGCAAAACAGCACTGTCAAGAAGTGAACACAGCTCTTGGGCCCAGGGCATGGCTGCGGGAACAGGAGAGAAAGGGGTCACGGTTGACCAGGTAGACACGGAAAAGGCCTCCCAGCAGGCTCTGGGTCCCAGGTGGGAAGTCGAGGCGGGAAGGCTGGCCAGCCCTGCAGGGGGAAATCGCGAGCCTGGGGAGAGACCCCGGGACAACCTCAGAGCCTCCACAGGCACAAAGGCCACCCGGGTGGTGTGTGGTTCATGGAAGCGTTCACGGGAAAACCGCGTGCCAGGCCAGCTCCAACGCTGCGCTGTGCCTCAGTTTCTCAACCTGTCCCATGAGGGCGTGGAACTTTTAGAACGGAATACACCTCAAACTTTTATTCCCAAGTCTCCCAGCCGAGGAGAAGAAACATGGACTCCTGGGGGGCTGGGTGTCGCCCAAGGACCTGGCCACAAGCACATTTCTTTGAAGTCTCCTGTGTTAGCTTTAAATTAGCCTCTGTTCCACGTTTCCACTCTCTAATTATAACTGTTTTAATATTAAAGCAATGTTTGGTTCTCAGATCCTCATGTGAAGTGGGCACTGAAGAAACGCCCTGTTTATTCTGAGGTTTCGTGCCCTCCCCGCGCCCCGCCCCCACGGCACCAGCCTCTCCAGCCCTAAATGGCTGCCAGCAGTTCCACGTGGGGGACCGTCGCCCCCTGGGGGCCAGGCCAGGAATCTCCCAACTCCCAGGCTGGAATGCTCAGCCTCCTCTCCCTCTCCTCACACGGCCCCAAGTCCCCGCGGGCCCCCCAGGGCAGGTCTGGGGCGGGCCCTCCTGTGCAAACAAGTCTGAGTGGCTCCCGGGGCCGGGAGCTGTGCTGGCTTTGGGAATACAGCAGTGAGACACTGCCCCCACCCTTGAGGACGTCACGGTCCTTGAGGAGATGGGAAGCTTGACAAACAACAGCCAGGGGAGTGGGAGGTGCACAGGAGCACCGGGGAGAGGTGTTTACTTCAGACCGTGGGAGTACAGTGGGCATGCAGGCCGAGAAGGCTTCCTGGAGGAGGAAGAACACCCGCAGGGAATCTCCGAGGATCCACGGGCCCAACCAAGCGAAGAAGAGCAAAGCGAGCCCCAGGGGAGGCACCATGGAGTGGAGCACAGAGGCTGAGCCAGCAGGGAGGTGGAGGTGGCAGCGGGCAGAGGGGAGGGGGCCGGGGCAAGACCCCAGGGCCTCCGAGGGGTGGGGTGCGTGAGTCTACTTATGCGCGCCCACCGGCTGGCCACAGATTATAGGGTGCCATTTTGGAGGAGCCCTCGGATGACTGAGGGGAGGACGGTAGGAGGAGGGAAGGCCGTCGGGGGGCCGTTGCAAAGCCGCCCGCCCAGGGGAGACGACATCGGTGAAGGTGGATGGGTGTGGAGGGAACAAATGTCAGAACACGTAGGTGGCGGGATTCAGCCGTGGACTGGATGTGGGGTGAGGGGCAAGAGGTGTCAAGGGTGACTCCGAGGCCCCGTGCCCCCCATGATGACCGCCCAGGGGGTGGCGTCTGCTGGCCAAGGGGAGGGGACAGCTGTGTGGAGGCCTCAGTCGGTGCGTTCGGTTTGGGAAGGTGAAGTCTGAGGAGCGGCCGGCAGACAGCTGGACATAGGAGCCAGACACGCGGGGTGACGCCAGGGCCCAGGAGGAGGGTCTTTCCCGACAGAAGCCTGTTTTCTCTTCAGGAAGTCTGGACTCTAGAAAGACCTTTCAGTGACACCCCCTCCCCCCGACAGGGCAAGGCTTGCCGGAGTTGAATTCCTTTTCTGATGGTGTTTCTGACGGTGAAAACAAGTCAATCCAACCTTTTCTGGTTTGAGCTTGAGAGATCACGGCCTCCTCTGAGCCCGTCGAGCACCCTTCAAAGCCAAACTCCAAGAGACGCCATCCCTTCCCTTCCCTAAAAATCTCCTTGAAGGGAGCCAGAGAAGGCTGGAACCTGCTTCTGTCCGCCTGGGTGGGGGAGCAGAGACAGCCCTTCCCTCTGCTGATGCGGAAAACAAAGCAATTAACTGCGAGGATCGGAGCCCTTTCAAAGAAATTCACCCACGCTCCGTCTTCACCAAGGCCTCCTCGTTCAAGTGCGCACGGATCACAGGCACTTGCTGGGTGCCCAGCGCCACCCAGGCCACCGGGACGGGAGGCCACGGAGAGGGCCGGCACCGGGCCTGCCCTGAGGGAGCTTCCGTCTCGCTGGAACACGAGGCCTGCCCGCTCCGAACACAGACGCGGGGTGAGGGAGGGAGAGTGCGGGGCGATTCGGACGCGGCGCCCGCAGTCAAAGCCTGCTCGTCAGCTTCACCAGCACAGGGCCCGCCTGGAGGCCGCTGTGAACTGAAAACCTCCCCGCACACGGGCGCTCAACAGAGGACGCTCGAAGCCCGCGGGGAGGTGAGGACGCTCACCAGGGACCAGGCGCTGCTCTAGTGACCCATTTGGAAGGTGGGAGGCCATCCCAGGAGGGCGAGCACACCATGCGAAGGCTCAGCGGCAGCAGAAACTGCCCTTTAAGGGCAAACACGGTCATCTCTCGAACGACTGGGGGCCTCGTCCCAGCTTCTCCAGGTCCGGGCGGAGGTATCCTGACTCCCGTTCCTCTCTCTCCTTCCGGAAAACGGAAGATATTCCGCAGGCCCTGAAACTGTTCCGACTGAAGGCAGACGGCCGCCTTGAACTCAGGACCTCGGAGCCTTCCGAGAACGTCCCCCGCCTTCTGCTACCCGCCTCCCCCCACCTTGTTGGAAGCGCTCTGTGCGGAGGCGCCGGGACTCAGGGATTGGGGGCCAGCTGAGCCGACGCTGTTGGCCTGCTGCTTTTCCGCGGACTGAAGCACGCGTCTTTGGGCAAATTCCCTAACTTCTCTGAGACTCAGGCTCCTTCACTGCAAAATGGGACAATGACACCCACTTCCCAGAGGGGCATGCCCAAACCCCAGCCGCGCGCACGGCCCCCTGGAGCCCGCGATGGCCGGGAGGCAGGTATTAGTCAGGGAGCAAACCCCGCGCTCCGGGCGCCCGCCTCACCTCGTAGATGTTGAACTGGCTCTGCCCGCGGGCCAGCTCCCGGTAGCTGGTGGTGAACTCCCCGATGAAGTCGTGGCTGCAAGGGAAGGCTGCGGCTGCGACCGGGCGGCCCGGGCTGCGCCTCGCCTCTGCCCACCTCCCCGCCGCCCCCCTCCCTGCGCCTGGCTCCCCTTCCGGCCCCTGCTGCAGGGGTGCGTCCCAGCAGAGAGGCCGGGGCGCCGGGAAGAGTCCAGCGTCACCCACAGAGCGGGAACGCCAGTGGCCACGGGACCCACTTCGTACTCGGGTTCTTGCCGGAACCAACCAGCCAATGCAAGAGATTTTGAGGACAACTGGAGAAATTTAAATGTGAAATGAATATGAGGTGGTATTCAAGAAGGATTGTTCGGTGGTGCGTCAGGTGTGCTGATGGCATTCGCAGTTACGCAGAAAAACGTCCTTAGTTTTTAGACGTTCTCAATGAGATATTTAGGGGTAAAACGCCCTGATGTCTGTAATTTAAACTGCATCAGCAAAACACAGATACAGCAAACGTGGCGACACGAAACACTTGTAAACTGCAGATGACAGGCTTAGAGCTTTCATTACACTCGCCTATCTGTCTGCGTATTTGGACATGTTCCCAATAACATCTTTTGAAAAGACCATTTTTTTACGCTACGTCCACCCAGGCAGCTGGACGTGTTTTCGGCGGCGGCCGCACCTCCTGGGCCTGCCCCCGCCAGCGCGAGGATGGGAAGTGCCGCGAAACCTGCACGAAGGAGAACTCCCGTCTCCCCGGTGGCCGGCTGCCTCTCACTGTCACTGTCCCTGGTAGAGGGAGCCTGGGGTGCCTTCGGGGGCGGGGGGGGGGATGCCCGGGGCATGTCCCCGGGGCCAGGCTCTGCCTTGAGTCCACGCTGTATTCTGACTACACATTGATAGCTCTCCGCATCCAGACCACGAGCTCCTCGACGGCAGGACCCTGTGGCATCTGGTGGCTGTCCCCAGTTTTCCCCGGTGAAGGAGAAATAGGGGGGGCTCCCGGGTAAGATGAAGCAAATTGTGGGTGGAAACACGGCCGAACGTGCCTGAGATACGGTTACAGAGGGGAGGACAGAGGGAGGTAACGGAGGTGCTGTGGCACTGGGGTCCTCTCTCGGGAGGCCTCGGGGGAAGGCAGCCACCTGGACCAGCCAGGGCCTAACTTCCAGCTATGTTTGCCCAGCCCTCTATGGCACCTCCTGCCTACATCACAGACTCGAGAGGCATCGAGACAGAGTACGGGGCTCAGAGCCCCCTGCGATGCCCCCGGTGCTGCCACGGTGTGGAGGGGTCACAAAAGTCAGGGCATATTGGCTTTGGTTCAACAGACATGTCGGAGCCAGTGAGGTTTCTGGACTGTAGCTGTACGCGGCCCCTTCTGGTCCTCATCTACGAATTCCCAGTGACGGTGCTCCCTGGGAGCACATTCGCAGACAGGGAGGGCACTGACCTCCCCAAACCCGCCTGGGAAGTGCGCCCCCCACTGGCAGGGCTTGGCCCTCCTCAGGACCTGGAGACCATTCACATGTGTCAAAGCTTACATTTCCTGGGGCGCCCTGGGGGGCTCGGCCGGTTAGGCATACAACCGTGGTTTCGCCTCAGGTCATGATCTCACGGTTTATGAGTCGGGCTCTGTGCTGACAATGCAGAGCCTGCTTGGGATTCTCTCTCGCTCGCTCTCTCTGCCCCTACCCTGCTCTCTCTGTCTCTCGAAATAGACTTAAAAGAAATAAAAAGCTTCCACTTCCCACTCCCTCAGGGTCCGCTCCCTGCACACGGATCCTTTGCTGGGCCAAGGGCCTCCCCACTAGACTGGCGGGGAGAGGCTCTGAGGGCTGAGCTTGTCTTTTGTGGCTCAGTCACCCCACAGTGCTCAGCCTCACACAGAGAACACGTCCGTGAATGCTCGGGGGGTCGCTCAGGGGGTCACTAGTATCTGTGCACTAGGATGTGGGCGATTCGGAAAATCCGAATTCTCCCAGACGTGGGGCGGGTCTCGGCGCCGCTGGCTGCTGGGCAGCTGCGTCAGGAGAAGAGGCCTCTCACGCCCCTGGCATGTGTCATGCAGGACACAGATCATCTGGCGCCTCAGTGGAGCTGGGCGGGGACAAGCCACAGGCGCAGGGAGGGACCTCCCGCAGAAAACCATCTCACCCCCAGAGCTGCCATGGGTGCGGCCAGGGCCCCACCGCCCCTAGTGGCTGTCCCCGTCCCTGCTCACCTCTCGTCCTTCTGGCTGCTTACCTGCCATCCCGATCCCAGTCGTACACCTCCACCTTGATGGTCCTGCAAGGCAAAGGGCCCGTGGTGGGACGGGGCTCGACCCAGCACCCGCACGGCCTGAACACAGCCCTTCCCACGCCCCTGGGCCAGAGCGGGGTGCACGGCCACCCCCTAGCTCCGGCTGCCCTCGCTGGAGACGCAGCAGCCCGGGAGACAAAGGAACTATCTTGAGGCCTTCTGGCTCAGGTCTGAGGGACAGTGGGAGCCCGAAAGCCGGGTGGGGAGGGACTTCCCCAAGTTTCAGGGAGAATGTGGAAAAACAGCTTCCGACTTCAGTTCAGCCCACCTTCTGGGCCACCCCGGAGGGGACGCAGGTTCCGGGATGAAGCCATGTTGTGAATTTATCAGGGGCGGGGCCGCTGTGGTGGGAGTGTGGACCCCTCCCCACCCGACCTGATCTCAGGCCTAAGCAGCCTGGGCGCTCCTGGGGAGGGGGTAGACCGCATGTGTGCGTGGTGGGACCCAGGGGTCCCAGGAGTCTGAGCGGTGGGGAACCAGCCAGGCAGGGCAGGGAGGGACCCAGAGCCCCCGACTGGGGGATGGCCCTGCTGAGTTTTTCCGCTGCAGCGACTGGCTCCTGAGTGAGGGTGTAATTATCTTCACATTTTAGCCTGGCTGCTTTAATTAGTTTGTTTTGACTCCTGTGCATGGGGCTGGGCTCTGGGAGCCCATTTTATTTTTAGCTCGTTCCCATGGCAACAGGCTAGCCGACCAGAGGTGGGAGGAGGGAGGTGGAGGGCTGCGGGTTAACCCTTGGTGCCAGTGGTCCTCCGGGGACGCCAGGGAAGGGGGGGGCCGTCGGGGGTCCCACTGCGGGGTCAGGGTCCGGGGAGGCGGGAGAGGCTGGGAGAGCCGGGGTCTCCGGCCGGCCGTCCTAAACGGGGCTGCACAGGCCGCTGCCTGGGCCCGTCCTCTGTGAACATCGCACCATCTCCCCCGCGCGCGCCCGTGGCCGCAGCCCGTCTCCTCTGGGCGGCGAGGAGTCGGGCGGGACCGCGCGGCCTCCAGCAGGAGGCGCTGTCCCCCTTCAGACGAGCCTTCCCCGGGCTGGGGCGGGGTGCGGATTCGCCGGCGACAGGGCACAAAACTGCTCCCGGTGAGGGAATGTCTCGCAGGTTGTGCACCAACCGGCTTTTTGTGACCAAAACGTGAAACGGGGCAGGCACAGAGGCCCACCATTTAAAGGAATCCTTTAAATTCCTGTGAAAAACAAACAAAACAAAAAACTATGTCTCTCTGAGGTGAATCGTGTGGAAAGGAAAAAAAAATCTAGGCCCCTGAAGGTAGGCTGGTGACCCGGAAAGAGAGGAAGGGGGCTGGGGTGCAGACCTAGATGCTGTGGGACCTGGGGATGTCGCCGAACCTCTCTGAGCCACAGGCCACAAGCCCCACCTGGCATACAGGTGGGTCTCTAGAAACATGCCTCTTCCTGGGGCGCCTGGGGGGCTCGGTCGGTTAAGCGCCCCGCTCTTGATTTGGGCTTGGGTCATGATCTCACGGTTTGTGAGATGGAGCCGGACAGCGCAGAGCCTGCTTGGGATTCTCGCTCCCTCTCTGCCCCTCCCCCGTGTACACGTGCACACGTGAACGTGCTCTCTCTCTCTCTCTCAAAAATAAATAAACATTAAAAAAAGGGAAAAAAATGCCTCGTCCTCTTCGCTTGGGCATCCGGCCACCCTTGGATAGGTTTTCCTATAAAATTCGCTTAAAGCGGGGACACCCATGCCCGGGTACCTGGGCTCTGCAACTTCCAATTAATTCCTGGCATGACGAGGCTGGACGTGACCTTCGTGGCATCCGAGCCTGGCCACCCGGCGGATCACCAGGGAGCTCTCCGGACACACGCAGCCCCGGGTCCAGTTCTTGGCAGCTCTGGGCGGGGCCCCGGGATCGAGCGGAAAGGCTTCCCTGGCGGCTCTGCTGTGCCCGTTCTGGAGCGACGACCTCCAGACCCCTCCTTTTCAGACGGGGAACCTGAGCCCTAAGAGCTGGCGAGGGTCGGAGCCAGGACCCTGCCTCACACTGCCAAAGTCCCCCGGTCCTGCCCAGAGCCGTGCGGCTCTGCAGGGGACTTTCGGGGACCCCAGAGAGGAGTGCCTCTCCTCCGGCCACCAAGGAGACTCTATCCGTGACAGCCACATGCTCAGAGGCTGTAGGAGGACCCCGGTTACCGCCACAGCCTTGGATACCCAGAAGAATCACCGGGGAGATTTTTTTTTTTTCAATCCCAGGGCCAGAGGGCCTGATTTAATTGGTCTAGATAGTACTCGGGCCCAGGTGGTCTGGGACAGTCCCCCGGCTGATGGGAACGCGCGCCAGAGCCGCTGCCCTACTCCAGACGAGCACGCGGAGCTTCCAGCCTGGCGGCACACGGGTCCCCGGCGAGCGCCAGCAGTCCCGATGCCCGTGCCTCACCCCAGGAGTTCAGAAGCAGTTGATCTGGGGTGCGGCCTGGGCAGGGGGCGTGTTAAAAGCTCCTTGGGGGATCCGACATCGCAGCCGAGGTGAAGACCACCTGGGGCGTGAGATTCCTGTGTGAACTCAGCCCGCCTTCCGCGGAGGCTCCGGGGATGGCCGCGGCCCGGGGGGGTCAGAGTAGCTCAGAGACCGCAGCCTCCGGCACTCGGGGACAAGGAGGGGAGAGAAAGAGCGCCCAGAGGCGGGGGAAGGCAGCGGCAGAAGCCAGACACGGCTCCGACTACTCCAGGACAGTTCTGTCACTGTCCGGCCCTGGCTGGGCTGCCCCGGGTCACCTCATGTGCCACTTGTGGGCCGCGGGCCGTGGCTCCAACCCCTTAGCACAGGCCTAATAAAGGCTCACGCCAGACCAACCGTGCCTTCCGGGGACAGCACCCTAGAGAAGGGGCTCCGAGGCACGGGACCAGGAAATGGGCCTCCGCCGCCCCACAGAATGAACAGCTTATTTGGCCTTAAAGGCTCAGAACGCGGAGCCCCTAATCCCAGAGGCAGTGAGGTGACCAGAGAAGGCCGCAGGCCCTGGGGCAGTCCCGGCTCCTCCAGGGACCAGCTGGGTAGCCCCGCGCCACTGGCTTACCCCTCGGGGACTCTGTTTACCCCTCTGGCGAATGGGATCACCGTGCCCACTTCGGAGCTGCTGCGAGAAGTCAACCACGTCATTCGCGCCTCATTCCCACCAGCCCCGGACACAAGCTGCTCTGTTCCGTCTAAGACACTCCAGCTTTGGTCCAAGCCCCCGTCTCCCGAACAATCCCTATTCACCACGAGAAACATCGGCTCCACGCCACCAGGGCTCTTAGCCTGTTTTGTTCACCGGTGTCTCCTCAGCTTCTGGAGCCGAGCCTAGCATATAGTAGGTAACATAAATATCACTAAATACCTGTTGCCTCAGATGGAACAACTCTGTGAAGTTACCATGCGGTACCAATTCCCTCCTTCCGCAAGGTCACAGAGGGAACCCCAGGGTGTGCGGCTTTCTCCAAACCACGCGGCCGCTCGGCTGCGAAGCCAGGCCTGGGGCGGGGAGCCAGGGTCCTGGGGATCTCTGGACGCCTGGGGCCGGAGCGACAGAGCTGGGTGTGTGCGAGCCTCAGCAGGCCAGCGGGGAGGAGGGACGCTGCCAACGACCGCAGGCCACCCCCTCGGCACACCACCGGCAGGCCGGCAGCTCTATGCCCAGTGTCCCCGGAGCAGAGCTGCAGGTCTGTCTCCTAATGAGCCTCTCCGGAGCAGGAAGAGGTACATGGCTGACAGGTGCCCAGGGGCTGGCCCGACTGAGTCAGCCCACCGGTCAATGGTCTAGAGGCTTCCAGGGGAAGGAGAGGAGGTGGCGGGCCTCACTGAGCCGGCGGCGAGAGACCCGGGCGGCGGCGCTCCACGCAGCCCCGGCCACACTGCAGGGGCCTCGCCTCTGCGGTCTGAGTTCATTCCTGCATGTGCCAGCCGGGGGGAGGAGAGAACACTCCAAACCCAGGTCACAGGGAGCAGCCGGGGCCCTCCGCCCTCAGCACGTGGTGGGGTTCAGAGGAGAAGCGTGGAGCTTCTCTGAGGTGAGAGCCCCCCAATTCTGGGGAGTCCTCTCCCTGGGCGAGGACCCAGTACAACTGACCCTCTTAAAAATCCACTCACTCCACATTCAGGTGTGAGTGACTGATAGCATCCCCGCCAGGGGGAGCAATCCTCAAGTCCAGAAGGGGCAAGGAGAGAGAAGAGGGGCTCCAGGAAAGGCAGGGGAAGTGTTTCCTGTCATCACCCACTTCACCCCGCTGGAGGGCTGGACTCGCTCTGATCCGGGGGCCAGCTCCCCTGACCAGCTCTGCTCAGCTGGCTCGCTTGGGTTTGGACCGGGGACACAGCAAAGGCAGGGGGACCCCAAACCGGAGGGCCAGCCCAGAGGCGACTTCTGGAGAAGGGAAACGCACCTTCTCCTTGCTTTGGCAAGCTATGTAAGCCCCAGGCCTCTGTGTCCCCATCTGTGAAATGGGCATGTCCCGAGTACCCAACTTCTGGGTTACCGTGAGATTTAAATGCACAACATAAGAGAACACAGTTAAACCAATTAGGACCCAATCTGGCCCATGTCTGAAAGACTCGGCGATCCTCACTGGTGCCCACCCGCCAACCCCCACTCCCATCATTCCAAGAAAAGGGTGCTTTCTCACGGGCCCCTGGTTCTTACCCTCCCGGCCTTCTCCACGACAGGAGTTGATAACTTCCATGTGGATTCTCCCGTCTCAGCTCCCTGCTCGCAGCCGCCCTCTCCACGTACCCCGCTGGCTCCCCGGCCATCTCAGCTTCTTTCTCCTGCTTCCAACCTGGACGGGGGGCCTCGGGCGCCCCCCCTCCGCCAGCTCTCTGTCCCCCTGTCCCCTTGTCGCTGTGCCTGTCCCACAGCCCCTCACTCTGGCCCTCTGTCACACTTCCATTTCTGTCTCTTGACCCCAGCTCCAAACTCTGATGACCTTAACGTCCCTTTCATGCCCTGATCTGGGCAGATGTCAAGGCTTCCTTCCACCTGCAGGCTCAAAGCAGACAGACCTGCCCCGAGTCCCGGGGCAAGCCCTCCTCCAAACGTGCCCCGCTCACGCCCGGCTTAGCCATTTGGCAGCAGAACACAGATTCTCCAGCCAGCCTGCCTGGCTCCACATCCTAATTCCACCGCTGACGGGCAGGAAGACACCGGGGGAGCTACTGAACCTCTCTGGGCCTCAGTTCCTTTATTTGTAAAAGGCGGGTAGTAGTAGCAGCGCCTTTTTCAGAGGAAATGCTAATTGCTGGGACGATGAAATGAGTTCATATACATACATTACCACAGAAGTGCTACAGGAGCCTTTGCTATTATTATTATTACTACTACTACCCATCGTAGGTCTCCCATTCTGGCCTGGGAGCAACCTAACAGGGAGGCTTGGGTCTGGTGCTCAGAACGCGC
Source organism: Paguma larvata (assembly GCA_030068075.1). NCBI lineage: Eukaryota > Metazoa > Chordata > Mammalia > Carnivora > Viverridae > Paguma > Paguma larvata. The sequence goes on from CM057829.1 coordinate 36,201,782, forward strand.
ACCAACGTGGTGCCCTGGGGCCTGGCTAGCTCTGAGGACGCAGCTGTTAGATCTAACTGAGTGTGTTCTCGGGCGGCTTCAAGAGGCACCTCGGAGGGAGAGGAAAAGGGGCTCCGTTTCTTGCACAAACCCCTCCCCCTCCTCCCCTGAGAGGGCCTCGGATGCCTGCACCTCCCAAGTGGCTGACGGGTACACGGGTCACCCTGGAGCTCGGCGGCAGGCGGGCGGCTCCTTTACCAGGCCAGCGCGACATGCCCGGCCCCCTCCATTAACACCACTGTCAGGCTGTTCCTGGCCGTGGAGAGGGGGCCCCTGCAGGGAAGCTGGTCTGGGGCTCAGCCTGGGGGGTGGGAGAGATGGCGGCCCCTGGAGGTGTTCCCCACCATCTGTGCCCTCCAGCACCCCCTCACCTCCTCCCCTGGCTGAACAGTGACCCCGGGCCTCTGAGCCCTGCTGCCCTCCTCACCGTCCCCGACGAAGCTGGGTTCTGAAGGTGCAGGGCTGTCGGGGGGGGGTGTCAGCTGGACCCCCAACGGCCTCTGGGCAGAGGGGCCGGAGATCTCAGTTCCTCCCACCCTGGGAAACTTGAACTGCCGTGCTCTCCCATCCCCCAACCTTGAGTTTCCCCTTCCTGCCGGTCATCTCAGCCATTCTTCCAGGAAGCAACACCCCCCAGCTCCTCCCCGCCCTCCCCGCGCCTCCTTTTCGCCCTGCCGCTCCAACCAGACCCTCCTCCCAGCCCCAGCACCCCAGGAGCCTGAGGACCCGGCCAGATGTGTACCAGGGGTTCATTTGGCCGGAACGCCTATTTTTGTCTCCAGTCTTATTCGGCACAATTATTTCGCCATCTAAAATGCAGATGTGCACACATCTGAGCTCCCCGTGGTCAGACTTCGAGCTCCCTAAAGATGCAAACGTGGCTACATCGACATTCCCCCCGAGTGCCACACAGCTGCTGGCGCGGCGCGGCCAGCCTCCGGGACTGCCTCTGGAGGGGCTCAGTGACTGCCTTTAGGAGCAGACTGTGGCTGTTCCGCTCCCAACAAAGAGGCAGGAAAAGGCCCACTTCATCTCTTGGATCAGCAACCTAGTAAGGCAGTCCTGAGGGCTTCCTGGAGGAAGACGGGGGTGTCCGAAGGCCAGCCATCCTGTCATCCGCTCTCCACCCCACCACACATATGTGGTCAGAAGCCACTGTGAGCAGGTTCCTGGGGAGCCGGTGCCAGTGCCATCAGCCAGGATGCCCCAAAGGTGTCTGTGCTGACACCCCGGCTCTCCTGTTGGGGTGGCCGGCAGAGGCCCGGCCTCCTCAAGGCTGCCTGGGCAGCCCTGCCGGCGAACCCTCTGCCGGCTCACCCAGCAGCAAGGGCGATCTCCAGGAAACCAGGCCGGGCTCTCGCGACTCAACCCAGACCCGTGCCATCTTCCAGCTCCTATCTTACCCCCACCCCCGCCCCACTCCCCGGCCCCCACCGCAATTTGTAATTATATGTTTCTTTGGGTGGTTATTGGATTAATGTCTGCCTCCCCCGCGAGAACAGAAATTCCACAAGGCTGGGTGGAGGGTGGAGACTGTGCGTTTTCGTTCCCTGCGGATTTCCCGGCATCGAGCGCTCACGGTGCCTGGCGCACGGCAGGAAGTCCAGAAACGTTCGTGGACAGAACGCCGGCTTTGGTAGTTCGGGCCCGCCAGAGCCTGCTTGTGCGGCTTCCGAGCTGCCCTTTAAGGCAGGCAGCCGTTTCAAACCCATTTTACAGATAAGGAAACTGAAGCCCAGACAGGTCAAAGCTTGCCCGGGTTGGCAGTGCTTTTAAGTTGCAGAGCCAGGATGAGACACCAGGTACCTGGGATCGACACCCAACAATCTACACTCTAAAGGGTGACGGCGATGGCGGACACGTCATAAGCGTAGGTTAGGTCACATCAAAGAAGTTTCCCGAGTGCTCTGTGCTCCGCCCCTCACCCCCCATTTATCTCGGGATGCTGATTCCCCAGATCCCATCTGCAGGAAGTGGGGGGCAGTGGGGGCCCGGCCACCTCGGCCTGCATCTGGAGCCCCCATCCTGCTCCCGCCTGCCCCTCCACTGGAAATCACGGAGACACAGGCGGCAGAGCTCCAGGCCAGGACTCCCGACAGCCACCAGGGCTCCCCCAGGAATCCCATTCCCCCAGGCTGGGGAGGTCCCCACCAATGGGGGCGTGGGGGGCTGTCAGACCAGGGGGACAGCGGCAGGGTAGGGTGGGGAGGGAGGCCTGTGAGGAGATGAAGGCAGATGCTTGCCCAGGGAGGGGAGAGGCAGGGACAGGACAGCTCCAGGAGGCTCCGCCCACACCGCCTGGACACCTGCGCCTGCGCTGGGGAGGGACGGTTTCTCATCTCACCGGTCATAGTCCCCGTTGCAGAGTGCTCGCACGGGAATGGAGAAAGTTTGCCAGACGGGGTTTAGGGTGTTCTTCATGACCTCAGTCTTGTGGCAGATGGTGAAGCTGGAGAAGAAGAGAGGGGAGGTGTCAGATCCGAGTTAAGGGAGGCAGAATCCGGGGCAACAGAGGGGCCAGCCGAGTAGGCTCTGCAGAGGCCAGGCGGTGGACACTAGCTTCGTGAGGTGATGAGCTGCCTGTCACCAGCAGCATCCAGGGAGGAACTAGATGGCCATTTCTTTCTTTTTAATCTTTTTTTTTTTAATGTTTATTTTATTTTTGAGAGAGAGACAGAGCACGAGCAGGGGAGGGGCAGAGAGAGAGGGAGACGAAGAATCCGAAGCCGGCTCCAGGCTCTGAGCCGTCAGCACAGAGCCCGACGCGGGGCTCGAACCCACGAACTGCGAGATCATAACCTGAGCCGAGGTCCAACACCTAACCGACTGCGCCGCCCAGGCGCCCCAACCAGGTGGCATTTCTTGCTGATGTTCTGTGGTTTGCTTTGGTTTGGTTTCTTAGGTAGGCTTTACGCCCAGTGCAGAGCCCAACGTGGGGCCTGAACTCACGATCCTGAGATCAGGACCTGAGCTGAGGTCATGAGTTGGATGCTTAACCCACTGAGCCACCAGGCGCCCCTCTGGGTGATGTCTGAGGGAGCAGGTGGGGATCATCGGGAGATAAGGGTCCCCCCCCCCCGCCCCCGCGTGACCTTGAGCAAGCAGATCCCTCCCCTGTGAACTCAGGGAACTGGCCGCGCTCAGACCTTCCTCACCTGAGATCCATGGAGGGACCTCGGGGTTTGTGAACCCCTGGAATTGGGGTGAAACTGGATAGGTGACTCTCACAGGCTTGCTGTCCCCCTTTCCGGAGCACTGTCTCCCCAGATTTCCACGTTCGTGGCTGGCCTCACTTCCTTCGGGTCTTTACTCAAATGTCACCCCTCTGACAGGAGCACTTGCCCCGAGCACCACAGGTTAAATTTACAGCTCCTGGTCCCCCGACTCTGACGTGCCCCAGACCCCTTCCACGCCTGCTTTCTACTTCACCTGTTACTGTCTGACATTGGATACAGTCTGTTTCCCCTTATCTATTTATGGTCTATCGCTAAAATGCAAGTTCTGTGAAGGCAGGCGTTCTGTCTTCTTTGATCACTGGTAGATCTCTAGTGCCCAGAACAGTGCCTGGCACTTAGTAAGTGTTCACTAAATATTTTTTTTTTGCAACAAACTAACGAATATCTGTATTTCTCCGAGGAGAGTTTCCACAGATTTCACTGGCATTAAAGGCAGTGAAAGTAAGGGCCCTGGCTTAGACAAGCTCTAAGACACGTTCGGCTCTTCCAGTCTGAATCCATGAGCCTGCTTTGCAAACTGAAAGTGGAGAATCGGCTTATCCCGCCGGGCTCCAGTCCAGCCTCCCTGCCCACTCCCCGCGCCATGCCTGCTGGCCCCATCCGGGGAGCCTGCCCCGCCGCCCCGAGGGGCAGCCGGGAGCCACGGTGGAGCTGGGGGCAGAGGCTCTCCCCACCCCCCACCGAGACTTCCCAGCACCCACCCCAGCCACCTCCCAGCCTGGAAAGGTCACCCCGGAAAGTGCCGGGGCCCCGCCCGTACCCACACAGCCTGTGCCATTTCTTCTGGCAATTTTCAAGTCAAAATGTCACTCCTGTCACCACGGCTCAGCGCTTCTCTGCTCCTTCTCGCCCGCCCACTGGAGTGCAGAGATACATGTGGGAGACCTCCCCACACACCCCAGAGCTGGTGACGAGGACGGGAACGGGGACGATGGGGCCGGGAGGGCCCCCGGCTGCCCGGGCTGGGGCAGGCAGGTGACGTGGGAAGAGGAAGGGGCTGGGGGAGAAGCGGGTGCAGCAGCGGGGTGGTGAGGAGAGCAGGTTCCTGTGGGCAGAAGCCCCGGGCGGCTCCGGAGACCTCCTACCCGGAACAGTCGCACCGCCCTGCTGCGGACCCTCCATCTCCGTGGACCCGCCGACTTCTCTGTCTCCTCTCCCCTGCCAGCCGATTTCTTGACCCGGTCTTCTGAGCTACGAGCCCAATTTCCTCCCTACGTGCTTCTCCCCGAGCCCTGTGTAGTCGTGTCTGCTTCAGACTCTTGTCTGAAACTGCTTTCTTTAAGCGCCCCCCCCAGCCCCTCGCCACCAAATCCAGAGACCCCTCGGCTCCCCGCTGCACTTGCCGTGCACTAGGGCCCGGCCCTCGTGTGGCGACAGCCCCTGTCATCCTGCCGTGGCTCAACTCGATTCATTCTGCCAGAGGGACCTCCGCTCGGGATCCACGGGGCCGGACAGGTGAGGCTCCGGTCTCAGGGCCACTTCGGCCGGCTGTGCAGCCCGGGGCAAGTGCCTTTCCCTCTCTGAGCTTCCCCTTCATTGTAAACGGGGGGAGAAAACGGTAACTACCACTGGCAGGCCCTGTTCTAACTACACGCGTTAACTCACTTGGGCCTCACGGTGACCCTGTGAGGGAGGTGTCAGGATGAGCCCCGCCGCCCCCGCCGGGAAGCTGGGCTGGACAGCCCCAGAGGTAGCCACGTGGCGCTCTTTACCTGTAAAGTAACCTCAATTAAATTTAAAAAATCCAGTTCCTCAGTCACACTAGCCCCGTTTCACGTACTCGATCGCTACACGTAGCTACTGGCGCTTGTCCTGGACGGAGAGACACGGGGCATTTCCGTCATCCCAGAAAGTTCCGTGGGTTAGGAGACTTGCCCAAAGTCACTCGGCAGGCAGGCTGCCGGAGCCCCGCCCCCCATCACTTCCTTGATCCCGGAGGGGCGACTGGGGCTGAGTGAGACGGGACAGGCTGCAGGGCCAGCAGCTCAGGCGGGCGGTGCTCCGCGGATGGCTCCTTCACCTTCCCTCCTGGGGAGGTAGGCACACCGGTCACGCCCCGGGTTCCCTCGCCGACCCTCCTCCTGTCCTCTTCCTAACTGGGGCCAGCTACGCCTCTCTCCTCAAACCCGGCTGACACCAGTTCAGCCTCTGACCTGTGCCCGCAGACCGGCCCACCCTTCGGGGGCTTCTGCGGGGGGGGGTCCCCAAACTGCCCTTGGCGTCCCCTCCTGGCCAGATCCAGCCCCCACGCTCCAAGTGAAACTCGCCCCCCAATAAACTCCCATCGCCTCCACCATCTGACCAGCTCCTTTGCCATTTTTGACACCCCGGGTTCCCTGCAGCTCCACGACCAGGGAGGAGGGGGCGCTGCCTCCAGCGGCCGCCCAAGCCCTGCGTAGTGAGGTCCACACACTGCGCTGGCCCCGTCCTCCCCTCCCCGCTTCCTCCCTGCATTTCCACAGCACGGCTCGCCTGCGCGCCGCACCTCCCACCTGTTCGCGGTGTCAGTCACGAGTCTCTCCCTCTTCCCTGCCCCCCCCTCCCCGCCCATCCCACACAGGCTCTGCTGGAACAATCACTGGCAAACACTTTGCAACACACCCCTCTCCTGCTCCCAGGCCCAAATCCCTCGCTCCTGGCCGGTTGCCTTCACCTCGGAGACCGGCCTGGCCTGGCCGGGCCATCGCCTCTCTGGAGGGGACCCGTGGGGGACATTTCCTTGCCGTGGGCGCCCAGAACATCACTGGGCCCTTTTCCTCCCTCCCTCAAGTCAAGTCAAAGTCAACAAGAATTATTTAAAGAAATCCTGCCAGGAGTCCTTTGGTGAGACGAAGCCTCCTTTTGTTATGCAAATGATCACACCTAATTTCCCTTGTTTTGTTCCTTCAGGTTTTAAAATCAGTTTTCCCCTCGAGCTGAAACACACCTCCTCCCTGCTCCTCCCTGCCCCCAACACACACACACGTGCACACACACACACACACACACGCACAGAGTTTCAGAATCTAGGGGAGCTTGGCGGATGCCTTCCTGCCCCCTGCGCTGAGCGTACCTGCTCTGCACTGGCCTTCTCCCCGGCCTGCCCGTCTTCCCTGCCCCTCCCCCACGGGCCCATTTCCTTCCTCTCCTTTAAGACCCGCTTCCAAGTTCTCCTTCTCCAGCAGCGTTTCTCTAATTAACCTCCCTGGCCCCGTTGCTTCCTGGCTCTGCAGAATCCCAGCCGTAAGTGGCCGCGGCCTCCCGGAGCTGTGCTGCTTAAAGAGACCGTGGAGACCGCCTAACCCAACCAGTTCATTTCACTGATGAGAAAACGGGCCCAGAGAGGGGGTGGAACTTGCCCCGGGGCGCACAGCGAGGCGGTGGGGTGGACCGAGTCTCCCCGGACCCTCAACCTAGGACCCGCGCATCCCTGTGCATGGCTGACCTACATTCGCCAGTGTGTTGTGTGCGTCTCCGTCATATTGTGGGTGGCTTCTAGATTCGGGAGAGGAGAGGAGGAAACGGGGGCTTTGGAGACGTGCGCGGTTTTAGATGAAGCCTGTGGCAAGGCACGGGGCCGGCAGGTAAAAGGGCCCGGATTTTGCCAGGCGGAGGGTCTGGCAGTTGCGTGGGGGGCACAGGTGGTGGTGGGGTGTCGAGAGGGCTGTGGGTGGAGGAGGGGTGGCCGGAGATGGGCACTGGTGTGTGTGTGGAAGAAGAAAGGGCCATCAGAGGAGTCCCTGATTCCCAGCCTAGGCCTGGTTTTGCCCAGTCCCCTCGCCTCCAACGTCCCTAGCAGCCACCATTGCTGAGCCCCTCAGAGTGGCACCGCCGGCTTGGAAGCCGCCCCTGCCCTCCTGCCCCTGCACACCCGTCCCTACCACGTGTCAGGGCACGACCCAGGAGCCCCTGGCTTCCATCCTGAGCAGGAGCCCCAGGGCAGCGCTGGGCAGAGGCGGGCCCCGGCCCTCCTGCCTGGCGGTCACCTCGCCCCTCCGTCCCTGGTTTCGGACAGGGCGTGCGGCGGTGTCAGGGAACTTACGTGCCATCCTCGTTGCTTCTGTAGAACACCAGGAAGGGGTCTGACTTCCCGAAGAAATCTTTCTTGTCCAGCTTGTTGGCACAGAACTGCATTGTGGCTACATCCTGGGGGGGGGGGGGCGGGGAGAACAAGGGTGTGAGGCAGGAAAAGGCCGGAAGGCACCCCGATCCCTGCGGAAACACAGCCCCAGGGCCCCAGGCAAAAGGAGGATTCCAAGCACCGAGCTGGTTGGAAAGGACAGCGTGTGACGTCTGCCTAGCACCGACCGAGGGCCAGGCCCTGGGCCAACGCCTAGGAGGGTCCCACTTCCTCTTCAGACCCCACCGGGCCGGTCTAACGGAGCAGCCGGGGGGGGGGGGGGGTGGGATGTATGAAGCAGGAGCATTCCGGAGCCACCAGCCCCAGTGTGTATTCTGGTTCTGCCCCTTTCTAGCCAGGCGCCCTCAGACAAGGGAGGCAAGCCCTGGGCGCCTCAGCGTCCCCTCTGCAACACAGGGCCGACACCCCTCAAAGCACCGCTGGGCCGGCGCGTCCGCGTGAATGCATGTCGCTGTTACTATTCTCCCGGGGGCTCAGAGGGGCCACGGCTGACCTCGTGGCTACTCTGAACTTGGCCTGCCAGCCTCGGAGCCCGCGCTCTGCCCACGCTGCCTCGTTCTCTCGCGTGCTGTGCGGACCCCAGAGGACGGCCCAGATGAGGCACTGCTTTCACACCCACTAACCGAGGAGGGCCCCCCCAACTCGCGAAGGCAGGGACGGGCCCCTTCTACAGCCGAGGAGTCTAAGGCCTGGAGCAGGGAGTGACTCCCCTAAGTTCGCCAGGCAGAGCCCCGCGTTTCTGACTCCCCCGGCAGCTCATGGCCCCAGCAGAGCGAACGCTCAGCTCGAAAGCACCAGGTATCTGGGCCCTGGTGAGGATCGCCGGGCCCTCCTCCCCTCATGGGACCCCGAGCCCCTCAGTTTGCCGAGGCTGACGGGGCGCTGGGCAGAAATGCCCCCATGTCCTTCTCTCCCCCATCCCCGCGTGGCCTCTTCAACCTGAGATCTCTGCGTCCCGACAAACCTCCCGCCAGCTGGCCAGAGCTCGGAGCTCTGTCTCCTAGGCCTTGGGGCCTGGCCTGCCCTCGGGGGCCAGGGCCTGTCCGGGAGTCACCAGCTCTGGTGCTGCCCCCTTCCTCTCAGTGGGGAGGGGGGTCTCTTGAGATCAGTCCCACAGCCCCGTGAGGACCAAAATGGTAGCAGAGGTGAAAACGCAACCTCCCACAAGTTTGAAGGGCATGGTCGAAGGTTTGGGGGGGAGGGGTAGTGGTACAATGGTCAAGAACATGGTCACTGGAGCCAGGCTGCCTGCTTCACTTCCAACCCTTCCTGGCTGTGTGACCTAGGGCAAGTTAATCCCCGTCTCTGGACTCAGTGCCTCATCTGTAAAACTGGGGACTGGCCGGGCTTGTTGTGAGGCTGAAGCGAGTTAATCCGAGCGAACTGCCAAAAAGGGTGTATGGCACACTAGGTGCCACGTTCATGCCAGCTCCTGTGATTATTGGGACACTTGCCCCACCCTGCACACACAACATATGTGGCCCTGTCCCTGCCGGGCCCCACCTCCCACGCCTCCCCGCAAGGACGGCTGGCAATAGCAAACACAGAGCATCCGTCCAAACACTCCCTCCCTCTCTCATTCACTCAACAAACACTTATTAGACGCCGTATGTGTACCCAAGTCACTGAGCGCCTTGTCACCTTCAGCCCGCCAAGTAATCCTCTGTTGCTTTTCTGTAAATGAGGAAGCTGGGGCTGGAAGCAGCCGGCCTGCCCAAGATCACTAGCTGGTAATTCAGCGTGTAGGAACCGACTGCAAAGCCACACCTCTGCCAGCACGCCGCTCTGCTGAGAGGGAGGGCATCCCAGCTGCGAGGCCCGCTCCCCTGCTTTCTTCGGACTACGGGGGGCGGGGGAGGGTGGCCTCTGGTGAATCTGGGACGGAAGCACCCACTGAAGGGAGGCTCCAAGGGGACCCGGTGCTGAGGCACACCGCGGCCAGCGCACAGAGGTGCCCAGGCGACAAGGGCTCTCGTCCTGTGCCTCTTCACGGCCGACCCCAGAGGAAGGAGCCGGACTGTGGACCCGCAAGGGCTAGCAGCCCCAGGACCCCTAGAGCGTCCAGAGCAATTTAGGACTTCAGACCCGGAATAAAAGAATGGCTGACTTATTGAGCACTTACTGTATGCAAGTCGCTGTGTTACGCCTTCTCTTTACATACGTTATTCGGCTGACTCCTCATAAAGACCATAGGAAGTAACGCTACTCTCCCCGTTACAGATGAGGACGCCGAGGCTTTTAAAGGCTGTCCTATGCCCACAGTCACACAGAGGGAAACTGAGGCAGGTAGACTTCAAGGCTTTTCCTCTCGGCCTCCCAAAAAGATCTCTAGCCTTCTCAGTCTGTCCGCTACAGTCACTGTCTGTCCGTAGGAGGAAGTTCCGATCCCATCCCAGGCTGGATGGGGGAAGCATTTTAAATGCCTCCCCGGGCGGCTATATCCCATGGCCTAGAAAAAGGAGGCTTAGGACCAGGTGGGCTCCTCCCAGCACCGGCTATATAGTTTGTGGGGCCCCGTGGGAAGGGAAAACGTGACAGCAGGGCATTACACCGAGCTTAGGCCCTGTGTGACTGCACAGCTCATGGACCCATGGAGCCAGCCCGGGCTCCTCCCCACGGAGGCAGCAGGCGGTGGCCTCAGAAAACACTGACCTCTCCGGGCACTGGGTGGCTCAGTCGGTTAAACTTCCGACTCTAGACTGCGACTCAGGTCACGATCTCACGGCTCGTGAGTTCCAACCCCGCGTCGGGCTCCACGCTGGCAGGGTGGAGTCTGCTTGGGATGCTCACGCTCTCTCTCTCTCTCTCTCTCTCTCTCCCTCTAAGTAAATACGTAAACTTAAAAAGAAAAGAAAAGAAAACACCGACCTCTCGGATTCTGCTGACAGCAGTGGAGACAGCCCGGCAAGGCGCCCGTCGTTCTGGTGTCTAAGCCTCAGTTTCCTCGTTTGTAAAGTGACACGCCGGACAGGATGACTGCACTGGCCTTTAATGCGGGCGTTTTAGGCTTCAGTACTAATGCGCGCTGGGACGCGGTGGCAGTGGGGAACACTGGCCCATCCAGGGACGGTCTGGGAATCCAGCTTCCCCACGATACGGCTTGGTCATTATCTCCAGATGTGACCCCACCCCTCTGGAGGTCGCCTGTGTGACACCTGCCCCTGAGTGAACACAGGCAAGGCACACACAGCGACCGGCCCTGGTTGACTCTCAAATCCAGACATGTCCTTGAAACAGCCCCAACCGAAAACTCCAGGGGAAAAAGCGCTTACTTTTGCGGCCTCGGAGAACCCTTCGAGGCCCTGCAAGCAACATCAGGGAGGGGAGCGGGAACGCGAGGACAAAATCGACGCAGAACTTAAGAGATCATAACTTCCAGGACGATTCGGTGCTCCCCTGGGAGGGGCCCTGTCCCCGGCACAACACGTGACACAGAGAATAGTACAAAGGAGCCAAAGCCACCTGGCTGGAAGCCCGCTCCTGCCACGTCTCGGCGCAGCAGCCTCTGACAAGCAACGTAACCTAAGCCTCGGCGTTCCCCTCTGGAGAAAGACAGTAACATTTGGAGAAACAGAGTGCTGTGAGCCTGTCGGGAAGGCTGAAGCAAATGGCACATGTCAAACACCAGTCCACGGTGCCTGGCACGGAGCAGCTATGAGAACAGGAGCCACCACCTGTGGAACGCCATCTCCCACTGGGCCGGGCCCTACGAAACTGCCTACCTACGAAAATGCCAATATAACATGGGTCGACCTAATACGCATGTGCCAAGCACTACTTTTACGGCGATTAATTCATTTAGTCCTCGCCGCCGCCCCAAGGAGGTAGGTACTCTTATCATTCCCGTTTTAAAGACGAGGAAACTGGGGCGCAGAGAGGTTCACACCCTCGCCTGAAGCCACACAGCTACCAACAGGAGACGCGGGGACTGGACCACGACAGTCTGGCTCCGAAGATTAATAACCGAGATTCCAAATGATGACCCCCGAATCATCACGAGAAGTTTAGTTTCTGTTCTGTAGCCTCCGTTTGAGGAGTCAGAGAAGTGTGAAATCCATTTTAGAAAGGCCTCCTCCGTGCACACTGGTTAAAATTAAAGAAAAGGAAAAAAAAAAAAAAAAAAAAAGACCGGCTCTAAAATTCAGCTAACTGGAAAAAGCCTCCGGGGAGCCACACCTCATTCCCGGTGACGGCAACCCCAGGTGCTGCTGCTGGCGGCTTCTCTGTCCCTCATCCTGCCCCGCCCTCCGAACACAAGCTAGACCCAGAAACATTCGCCAAGAGCCCGTTATGATCTCGGGTGCCGTTGTGCCATCGTCGAATCCACGGGGATACGACCGACCTGCAGAGAGATTTCTAGGCTGTAACAAAAGCAAGCTTCTTCCCTCACGGCTGCGCACGCCCCGGGGAGTCCTCGAGACAAAGAACCGTCGTGGTCCGGGGACCCTGCTTCCGAAGGCGGCTCTGAGTTATGTCAACGGTCAGATCCTAGGAACAAGGCTTCGACTGCTCCCCTTCAATGTGGGTTAGGGACCAGACCCCAGGAAGAGGCTGGGCGGCGGCAGCAGGTGGCGGGGGGCCAGCAGGACTCGGAAGCTGTGGTCAGAGGTCCCCCTGTCTGACAGCTTCAGCTGGAGGGCGGGGCTCTCTGAGCATGCGAAACGCTGTTCCTGAACCAGAAGCATCTCTGGAGTCAACGGCGGAGAAGATAAACAGCTCCCGCAATATATAATTTCCTGCAAGCTCTGCCTTTGCGCCCTATCTTTTTAAAAAACATATTAAGTTCTTCTAAAACAGCAGGATTGCCTCAAATTTGCATCTTTCCGCATGTTAATCAGGCCGCTTGGGGGACTACAGGCAAATGGCCTTTCTCTCCAAGGTGGCCTGGCCCCGCTCCAGCGCTAGCCAGCCCTCCCACCCCAGACAGGGCCCTGCGGGTCACAGGTCGGGCCAGAGGTCAGCAGGTGGGCTGAAGGCCCAGAGAGGGCAGCGACACCCTGGAGGGGAAAACAGAAAGCCAGGGTCTCGCCGGCGTGCTCCAGGATCAGAACGAGAGTTAAGGCGAGTGCAAAATTTAAAAGGCACCCCAAGTCTTGGGAATCGAAATAAGGATTTTAATGTGACACCTTTAGAAATCGAAATCGGTGTGAAGATCCATGATAAACAAGACATCGACCATTTAAATAAAGCCATTTTGCAGAGGAAGAAACTGAGGCACAGAAAAGTCAAGTAACTTGCCCACAGTCACACAGTTGGTAAGCACGGGCATTCATTGGGTCTGGGTCCAGAGCCCAAGTATTGAACCACTTTGCCGTACCGCTCACACGCTACCCTCTAAAAAGTACTTTTACAGTTTGCTTTTTTACATTTATTTATTTTGAATGGGAGAGAGTGTGTGAGTGGGGGAGGGGCAGAGAGAGAGGCAGAGAGAATCCCAAGCAGGTTCTGCACTGGCACCACGGAGCCCGACGGGAGGCTTGATCCCACGAACTGTGAGATCAGGACCTGAGCTGAAATCAAGAGTCAGATGCTTAACCGATGGAGTCACCCAGGCGTCCCCCTAAAAAGTACTTTTAAATGGATGGTGGAACGCTGGTGATATTTATTGTTTTCTCTTCCTAGTTGGCTAGGTTTTACAAATGTCCTGGAAGTCGTATATGGTCTTTTTTTTTTGTCCGAAAAAGAGAAGACATCGGTTAAAAAGAAAAAGCATCACCAGCTACAGCGCTGAGATTCAGCACCCCAGCAGGAGGGGGCGCAACCCAGAGTCCAGAGCGATTCTGTGAGCAGTGACCTCTGCGAGGGGGCTTCTGCATTCACAGAAGGGCCCAGAAGCCCGGGCCGCCGGGATGAGACTGCAGGAGCGGGGGCGCAGGGCGCAGCTGTCCCGGCATGTCCACGAAGACCGCAGAGGCTCGAGCTGATTGGAATAAAGACGGTGGGTGTGGACGCTGGTCTAAGATACTGGATCTGTGTTGACACATTGACTGTAATAACCACACGGGGGTCAAGCTGGTTTTTCTCTGCTGTCTTCAGAGCTGACTTCCCAAACGATCTAATCAGTCGTGCATCTGTTGATTTGGTCATTCAGAAGCTGAAAACCCCAGATTGACTGTTTTCCCTCCCACTCGTGGAGCCTGTGTGTCCCGGATACTAACCAAAATCCATCAACAAAAGCCCAAAAGGAAAATGGAACAATTCAGCTAGGAGGATGTTTAGGGTGGTATTTAATTACATTTTTTCCTAGAAGAGGATAGATTTAATAAATTATGGCTCATCCGTATAATAGGGGAATAATATATAGCTATGAAATCCATGTTTTCAAAAATATCTAATGACTCGGGAAAATAAATCTGGATACCATATTCTACTAATTATAAAAGGGGCGCCTGGGGGGCTCAGTCGGTTAAGGCTCCAACTTTGGCTCAGGTCATGATCTTGCAGCTTGTGAGTTCAAGTCCCGTGTGGGGCTCTGTGCTGACAGCTCAGAGCCTAGAGCCTGCTTCGGATTCTGTGTCTCCCTCTCTCTCTCTGCCCCTCCCCTGCTCACATGCTGTCTCTCTCTCCCTTAAAAATAAATAAACATTAAAAAAAAAACTATATACATGTACACCTAGGAAAAAAGTTAGAGGGGCGCCTGAGTAGCTCAGTCAGTTGGGCATCCAACTCGATTTGGTCTCAGGTCAAAATCTCATAGTTGCTGGGATCAAGCCCCATGTTGGGCTCTGCGCTGAGACCATGGAGCCTGCTTGGGATTCTCTCTCTCCCTCCCTCTCTCTGCCTCTCCCCTGCACTCTTTCTATCTCTATCTCTAAAAATAAATAAACATTTTTTTAAGTTTATTTACTATTTTTGAGAGACACAGAGACAGTGTAAGCAGGGGAGGGGCAGAGAGAAGGAGAGAGAGAATCCCAAACAAGCTCCGTGCTGCCAGCATAGAGCCTGATGCAGGGCTCAAACTCACAAAACCATGAGATCATGAACTGAGACAAGATTAAGAGTGGGCTGCTTAACTCACTGAGCCACCCAGGTGGCCCTAAACATTTTTTTAAAAAAAGAAAGAGGGGTGCCTGGGTGGCTCAGTCGGTTGAGCGGCCGACCTCGGCTCAGCTCACGATCTTGCAGTCTGTGAGTTCGAGCCCCACTTTGGGCTCTGTGCTGACAGCTCAGGGCCTGGAGCCTGCTTCGGATTTTGAGTCTCCTTCTCTCTGTCTCTGCCTCTCCCCCACTCACACTGTGTCTCTCTCTCAAAAATAAACATTAAAAACATTTTACACTTTATTTTTTTTTAATTTTTTTTTTTAACATTTATTTGTTTTTGAGAGACAGAGCATGAAGGGGGGACGGGCAGAGAGAGAGGGAGATACAGAATCGGAAGCAGGCTCCAGGCTCCGAGCTGTCAGCACAGAGCCTGATGCGGGGTTCAAACTCACAAACCGTGAGATCATGACCTGAGCCGAAGTTGGCCTCCCAACTGCCTGAGCCACCCAGGTGCCCCTTAAAAACATTTTAAAAGAAATAAAGGAATAGAAAAGGAAGAAATGCATCATATGCACCAAAATGTCGACAAAGATGAACTCTCTGCATTTTCTAACACGTCCACTATGAACGTGTTATCTTTTTAGCATCAGGAAAAAATGTTTTTGTTTTGTTTTCTTTCCTTTTTTTTTTTTTTAACCGGAAGGATGATTCATTCCTAAGACCAAAAAAATTACAAACTAACTTGTCCCAGGGCGGTGTTAGACCGCTGGTCCTTGACCATGTGGGACACTTACATGGTGCTAGCCACAACACGCATCTCTCCTAAATACCACCTGCACACTTCCGAGTCTCAGAAAAGCTTCACTGCTTCCCCCCACCTCACCTAACCTCTTCCTTCTTACCCTTCTCCCTTCCTCCCAGGACTCCTCCCTAGGCCCCCGCATGGAGACTCTCCATGGTGCCTGTCCTTAGAACAGTGAGAATTCCGACTTTATCAAGATTCAAAACTGCTAAATGGCTTTGCTACAAGGTACCCCCCCACATCACTCATCACTATCTCCCTGCCCCAGGGCCTTTGCATGAGCTGTTCTCATTGCCTGGCCCCATCTTCTTCCAGGTAGCTCTAAGGGCTTATTCCTTCACCTGTATGGATTTGGGTATATTATATGGTATTATCCATGGATTTTCCTTCAGGATAGTAAAGAGTGCTATAAAATACCTGCTATTAAAAGAGAGCCAGTGCGTCTGGTCAATTAAGGACTACTGCTGTGCTGAGTTTGCTGGTTGGCATTTCTGTCTCTCACACTAAATGGGAAACTCTGGATGGGGCCAGAGGGTGGGGTGGTGGCAAGGCCTGAGCCGAAGCATGTCTGCTGAAAAAAATGAATGAACACACAAGCAGGCCGGTGATATCTAAGGGGTGGGGTGGGGAAGGGCATCGAGGGGCAGCTGCAGTGAGAAGCTCGCACTCCCCAGGCCTGTGAGAGGGGGGCCACGCTCTTGCCAGTGTGTACGGGGACCTGACTGGGGGGCAGTGAGGTGTGCTATCTGGCCAGGAACTCCCGGGGCGGCAGGGCGGGTCTGGGTGCCTGGCGGGCCCAAGGGTAGCTGAGGATCTGGGAAGGGAGGGCAAGGAGCTGCCCCTCAACCCCGCCCCACCTCTCTCTAGAAGCCCAGCTGCTCATCATGCCTGCTGAAAACTACCGGCCCCACAAAGATCACAAAGCCCACCCTGGTTCCACGTGCCATATGGCTGCACTGAGGGTGAGGGAAATACCCCCTGGGGACTAGGGGTCCCCAGCTGAGCCATCCGAAACTGGCGCTTCGACCTCTCCCCATCTGGGAACTGGGGGCACTCCCCCCCTACCCACCTCCCAATCAAATAGACAGCAAACACCACGAGGATCTTGGTCAATTGTGAGGGCTACGCAAACGTTGGTCAGTATTACACGGAGTGAGAATAGTTTCACGGCCGAACGTAATTAAATCTTTGGTGATTCAGAGGTCCTCCACATCGGTATTCCTGAGTAGTATTTTGGATCGAATTGATTGTCGCGGCTTTCTTGGTGTTTAAATTCTAGATAAGGAAGGCTTTCCTATAACCGATCACAAAGCTGGCTGGGGACCCCCCGGAGTCCACTCCAGTCCTCGGCTGGTCCCCACCCGCCCGCACCAGCCCTGTGGGCGGAGGGAGGGTTTGTCTACTCAGGCAGAATGCATTCACTGGAGCGGAAAGCCCTGCTCTGGTTAAAAAAAAAAAAAAAAAAAATCCCTGGGACTCCTCCCTCTTCCTTTGATCCCCCTACTGAATGCGGAGCTGGAGCCCGAGCAGCGAAACAGCTCAGATGTAATTATTTTCATTCAGCCAGATGCTGGAATTAGTCTCTTTTCCTTGTAAGTAAGTATTCTAGGGAGAGACAGAACTCAGCCAAAGACGCCCTAGAAGAAAAGGAGCTGACAATCTCTAGAGGAAGGAAGGGAGCCCACCCCCCCACCTCCTTGCCTTGGCAAGGGTGAAATCAAGGCAACTGTGGCCGCCCCTGGAGGGAGGGTGGGGAAGGAGCAGGAATAGGGGGGCGCCTAATAGATACTAAACAGCAGATTGTTGGCCAGTCCCGGAGAACTAGACCAATGAGAGCACTCGGCATTGTCTAGAGCTTCAGAATTTCCAGAGCGCCTTCACTATATTACCTTCTTTAATTATAAGCTAGGGAGGAAGTCACCAGCCGAGCTGGAGGCTTGGGGGCAAAGGGGATTTAGGCTGCAAGGAATTCAGATTCCATCCTTCCCAGGCTCCAGTGAGGCAGAGCCGCCTCCATGAACTCTTGGATCCTCGGGACACCCCCGTCAGCCCCGACATAACAGACAGAGAGGCTTCAAAAGCTCTCCTGTAACGTCGCCTGGGCTCTCTCTCCCTGGTCTGAACGCCAGTAACTTCCGGATGGTCAGCATACACACTTGTAGTTTTCATCAGTTCTGCGCTTTTATTCAGTTACAGATTCCTCCTGATCGATCCTGGGTGCGTGTCTGCTGCACACCCGGCCCTCTGCCGGGGCCGGCCACCAGGCGAGGTTTAGTCCCACTGCCAAATTCCTCCAGACCCACTGAGGTTAACAGACCCTTCGACTAAGCCGGAAGGAGCGGGGGTGTAGAAGTTGATTTGGCCATCGCTACACGGCCCTGTCCTGCCAATTCTGCGTCTTACTCTCCACCTGGAGGCCCCTGAAAGCAGAGTTTGGAACCCCACAGCCTGGTGGTTAAAGACCCTGGCTCTAGAACCAGACTGCCTAGGTTCAAATCTCTCCTACCCAGTGGCTCTGTGACCTTGGGCAGGTCATTGAACCTCTCTGGAAAATAAAAACCATGATATATCAGATATATACACATCGTACTACCTATGCTATTACACCACTTATCATACTGATACAGATAAAGAAGTCGATACATGCAAACCACTGAGCACAGGGTGTGGTTCAGAATAATTGCTCAATTAACCCCTGGCTAACAGTTTATACCCCTACAGCAGCAGTTCTCAAAGTATGCACCAGGAACCCTCAGGGGGTGGTCCAGGAGGCCAAAGCTATTTTCATAATAGTGTTAATAAGACATGGAGTTTTGACTGCAGAAGCGAATATGAGACTCTAAGTCTCCTCTCTTTGGCCGGACATCAGAGAGATTTTACAAAAAAGCAAACCGAGGCCACTCTTCTCACTAAACGACTTTTGTTTTAGAAAGATAGTTATTTTTCAGAAAAGTTATTTGTGTTATCTTTTAATAGGTTAAAGTGTTGTCATTTTTAAATGAATTAATATATTTTCTTAGCTTCTCAACTTCATTTTCTAACATGGCAGATGTTTGTAGCCAAGAAATACCACAGTTGCGCTGACTTCCCAGTAAGGTCAGAAAATCTTGCTTCTCCTCCTCCGTCCCACACCCCCTAACCTGAGCCCTGTGTGGATTTGGGTTCCCAGGTGACCCCAGGCTTGGGTGTGTGTTCATGCTCTGTGGCTACCTCTTCCTTCTCTCCCTGGGACCCGCCCCATCCCCCGCCTGGGGCTCCTAAGGAACCTAAGAGGCCTGCAAGTCTGGGGACGAGCCCAGGTTTTAGAATCGGGTTGACCTGGATTAGAACCCCGACTCTACCGCTTCCTGTCCTGGAAGAGATGACTGAGCTTCTGTAAGCCTCGATTTCTCCATTCGGAAAATGGGAACAACAGTACCCGCCTCTTTGGATTGTCTCCAGAAGCGGTGATAACTTCGGTAAAAATGCCCATTGCCCGATGAGTAACAACTGTCAGCTTCGCGACATTTCGTCACTATGATCAGCCATCGGGTCCCCTGGGCCCCTCGTTGGTGTGCTCGGCTCCTCCTTCAGCCGGCCCCACCCCCTGCTTCCCACAGAAGCAGCCTCGGACGGCGGACTCTGGCTTCACGACACACACACCCCAACCGGGCACCCCTGTTCCCTCAACCCCGTGCAGGGTGTCACCCTACTCCAGAGCTAAAGGTGAAATATGACAACGAAACGCCAAGCCCCTGGGCTCCACGGCTGAAAAAGCCCCTCTGATGCCAACGCCGGAGCCAAGGCAGCCTTGGTTCGGAGACGCGTGAGAGGTGGACCGTGATGGGGGGCGGGGGCCCAGGGCCAGACTCGCTCTGCCCCTAACTGCGGACAAGTTCCTTCCCCCTCCGGGCCTCAGGGGGCTCCGCCTTTAAGGTTTGGGTGGTTCAGCAGGTTTAGCGTCTGACTCTTGGTTTCGGCCCAGGTCACGGTCTCACAGTCCATGGGTTTGGGCCTCGCATCAGGCTCTGTGCTGGCAGTGGGGAGCCTGTTTGGGAGTCTCTCTCTCTCCTCTCTCTGCCCCTGCTCCCCACCCCCCATAAATGAATGAACTTAAAAAAAAAAAGGAGAAGACACCCTCTAGCTCTGATGTTACAGAATTCCATGACGGCCGGGTCGAACCGAGAAGCCCTGCCTTCCCCAGACACCCTCCAAAGCCATGCGTGGCCCCGGGGTCCCAGGGAGAGCAGCCTGCCCTCTGTCACTGCTCCGCCCCCACCCCCCCCCCCACGTCCTGTCCCAGAGAAACTCTGCCACTCACCCTACAGTTGCTCAGCTCCTCGGCGGACAGGATGAGGGTGCCGCATTTCTTCCCTGGAACTCCGCTGGGAGAGAAGACGGAAGAATGGAGAGCCGGACAAAGACAGGGCACGCAAGCCTGAACACTCCCCGAACCAGCCCTCCTCCCCCTCCCCCCTCTGGCAGACCTGCCCCAAGCCCCTGAGAAGACGGGATCTTCTGAACTCCTGGTGGCAGTGTGGCCTGGTGCACAGCTTCCTGAGCCAGGCCCCCACCGGGGCCTGCAGCTGCCCCGCCCCCTGCTCCCCGAGAGCCCAGAGCCCCGCCGGGAGGGGTAGTGTCTGCCAGGAAAGTCCGAGAAGTGGAAAGGCATCCAGACTCACCCGGAGGCTTCCAGACCAGTGGTTCTCAAACTTTCCATCCAAAGACCACTTCTGTGGGCAAAAGACCTCGTGGGCCGGCCACCCCGCCCTGCGCCCGGCTGACCCCCAGAGTCCCGGGACACCTCAGCTCTGAGCCACTCCGACTGACCATGGGAGCGAGAGCAGCGAGGGGAGTTAAGCAGAAGCGCTGGAATGCTCTTGGGGGGAGCTTGTCCAGGCTCTCTCCCATGGCTACCTCCCCTTGAACTTCTTGGCTGGGGTCTCTCCAGGGAAGAGCGATCCTGGCCATTCAGGCAGCAACTCGGGGCTGGGGGCAGCCAGGCCCGCCCAGAGAACCCCTTCCAGGAGGCTGGGGCTTCACCCAGGGGACCTGTACCACCTCTTCCCTGGGTCAGGGAAGGACCCGCCCCCCGGGCACCAGCCCATCCCACTCCAGTGTTTGGGATGAACCTGGGGGCGGGGGTCCCCAGTGTAGCCAGGGGCCACTGGGAGGGAGGAAAAAAAGAAAAAAAAGTCACGTTGTCCAGCAGCTGCGTGACTTTGGACTCATGACTGGCCTCTCTGAGCCTCAGTTTCCTCGCCCCTAAGACGAGTGTGTTTGTAGCCTCCGTGATTACCGAGACACACACGCAGTGCCGGCTCCAGGAAGGCCGTCGAGGAGCATCGTTTCCCTCCCTGCCCCCTTTCCTTCACAATTCCGCAAAGCTGACAAAACCCAGCCCCAGGCGGGCCAGCCTCGAGGCTGCCAGCATGCTGTCTGTGGAACACACTTTGAGAACCACTGATGGAACTCTCCCCCGCGCCGGTTTCTGCAGGGAGGGGCTCTCCAGTAGCCGAGGCAGGGAGGCCGCCTCCAGGGGTGGAGACAGCCCCGATCTCGCCAACTCAGATGAGGAGAGCAGGGGCCGCATCTGGAGGCCCTGCCAGCCCGTCCCCCTAGGTGTGGGGAGCCGAGTGGAGCGCCCCAAGAGCCTCCCCAGCCCTGCTCTGGCCCTCCCCGGGGGTGGATGTGACCAGGGGGACGGGAAGCCTCACACCAGGGTCCT
This sequence comes from Paguma larvata, assembly GCA_030068075.1. Classification (NCBI taxonomy): domain Eukaryota; kingdom Metazoa; phylum Chordata; class Mammalia; order Carnivora; family Viverridae; genus Paguma; species Paguma larvata. The sequence continues at coordinate 36,222,667 of CM057829.1, forward strand.
CTGCCAGTGCCTCTGCGTCCGCCCCTCCCTCTGACTCTGGGCCCCTCTCCGATTTCCCGTCTTCCCTTCCCTCCCCTCCAGCCCCAGCCCACTCCACCCGCTTGGCCTTCCTTTCTCTCTCTCTCTCTCTCTCTCTCTCTGCCCTTCTGGCCCTCTCTGCTTCTCTCCCTGACTCCTGTTCCCTCTCCAGCCTCTGTTTCCACACTCTCCTTGTAAGTTAGCATCCGTCCCCTTCCTGGGCTGTGAGCGCCCTGGGCCCCTAGAGGCGCCGTCCCGTATCCAGCCGCTCTGCAGCCTCTGCAGCAGGGTGGCCGCTGGGACCCCGGCTCCTGAGAGCTCTGGGCAAGGCCCGTGCGGCGGCTCCGCTTACTCAGCCCAAGCGCTCATCTGTCTGAGGCACCTCCGGGCCCCTCCTGCAGCCAGAGAGCCCCCATCCTGCCCCCCCACGGCCTCGGGAGAGGGCCTTCCCTCCAACCAGGAGAGGGGAGAGGCAAGGAGCAGGGAGGGAGGGTCTTGGCCACACACAGTGGCAGGACGCCGGCCAAAAGCGGGCAGTCAGGGTGGAGGCCAGGAGGAGTGCGGCTGGCCCACCGCAGCCGGTGAGCAAATAGAAAAAGTGAGGATTTAGTGGCATCTTCTCCATGAAGAGGCAGACACCCAGCGGCGGAAGCAATGGAGGGAAAGTGGAGTAAGGAGATGAAGAGAAGGGAGGGGGAGAGGGAGGGGAGCGGGGCAAGAGGTGAGGCCGAAGAAACCAGGCCAGGGAGACAGCAAGAGAATGTGTCCAGCCCCTGCTGACCACGGGAAGCAGCCCCTACCTCCCATCCCCACCCTGCTCCCCCAAGTCCCCTGTGAGCCACTGGGCGTGAGCCACTGGACGTGGGGACGCAGAGCTCGGGCCTGGATGGGGGAGGGGCTGGCTGCAGAGTGGCCGAAAGCACCCGCATCCTGGGCGGGGGGGGGGGGGGGGGGACCCAGGCTCCTGTCTCCCCCCTGGGCCAGGCCCGAAGGCACAGCGGCGGGAGAGGGGCCGGGCCTGGACTCCGAGGCCCCCTCGGCAGAGCTGGCTGGATGTCTGAGGCCTCCGGGACCAGAGACGTCTGCTGACCTACCCGTTGGACACAGCTGGCATGGGTTTGCCTGTCCTGGAATTCAGGCTGAACGCTCCTATCCTGTGGAGAGAGAGGACAAGAGAGCATGCCCTGAGCCAAGCGCCCTCATCCCGAGAGGCCATAGAACTTGGCATCGGAATTCTTGGAGACAGGTGTCTATTCGGGATGGACCGTCAAAACGGGACCGAAAGCCACAGGCCAGAGAGAGGCCTGTTGCGGCGTCCTGGGCGACTCCACCTCTGCGGTGCTCAGAGTGTGGTCCGCGGACCAGCACCATCGGCGTCCCCCCCCCCCCCCCCCCCGGGGACTCTGCTGGAAATGTAACTTCTCAGGCTCCGTCCCCCAGACCTGCCGGATCAGAGCCTGGGGGGAGGAGCCCAGCGATAAGCCCTCCTGCCCGCGCTGAAGCTGCCTGAGAACCGCTGCGCTGCTTCTTTGAGCCTCAGCGTGTGAACTGTGAAATGGGGAGACCTGCTGAGTGAGATCAGAGAGGCCGATCCATCGATTGCGGTCTGGCCTGGAGGAGACGCCCAGGGGAGGGGAGCTGAGGCACCTGAAACCTTCGGCGGGGGAAACAGGTGCCCCTCCTTCACCAACCCATCATCCCCGGGATCCTGCCCGCCCTCAAGGCTGAACTCCCCCCTCCGTCTCCTGCCGGGGTCCTCCTCCACCCCCCCAGAGGATGCGCCTCTCCAAAGGTGGCTTTGTTCCCTATTCTCAATAAATGATAGTTGATACCATTATTTTCTGTGAACCCAGAGAAGGAGACCTTTGCAGGGACAGAGAGGCCATTCTGGGGGCCCTGAAGTTACCATATGGTTAGCGGGGGTCAGAGGCAAGGGCCTGGGGGAGCAGGCCCTCTCCCCGAGAGTAACAGCCTGCAGTTACCGACCACAGCGAGGGAACGGCGGCCAGAGTGAACCTGGCAGAAGCAGGCAGGGGGTTGGTGCCCGGCCCACTCTGAACCCCCTTTCTTGCCCACCCTGCCACATGGCCAGGATGCTTGTCCCAGTCTGCAGCTTCTCGTGTCTGAGTTCTGTCCCTAGGGGTCCCTGAGACGTAGGGACCCTCGCTACCTAGCCCGCCCTGGCCAGTCCCCGAAGCCGCCCGCAGGCTCCACAGTGAAAAGCCTTGCGATTCTTCACCCAGGAGCCTGCCGAGAGTAACAGCTTCCCCCCAAGGCACTCACAGCTCTACAACACGGGCCATCAGGGGCAGGGGGAGAGGAGGCAGGCCTCACCATGCCCACGGCTGGCTGGCTGGCGTACGACAAGGCGTGATCACTCTGAGGAACATGCTAAGTGACCAGAACTCTGAATTCAAATCCCGGGTCTCCGCCTTCCTAGCTGCGTGCCCTTGGGCAAGTGACTTCTCCCTCTCTGGGCCTCGATTTCTTCCCCTCCCCAACAGAAAGGGCGGGAGGTAGGAGTGGACTGGGTAGTGTCTCAGGCCATCCCAGGACTGTGGGCTCTAATAACTAAGCCTGGGTCCCTCCGAGCTCGCTGGGCTAAGAGCCCCACCAGGCCAGAGCCCATGGGGTCTCCTTAATCCTCATCGGCTTGCGTGACCAGCTGACCGCTTTGCCCCCACCCTGAGCCAGGGGTGGCTGGCAAGTTGGCCCATCGCTGGGGAAGCAACCCAGGCCCCACTCCCCTTCACACTTACGTGAGGGGCTTCTCCAGGCGGCTCCCCGGGGACCCCACGATCTCTCCGAGGGTGCAGAAGGCTTGGCCCAGAAAGTCCTGCACACCCGGGGAACAGAAAAAAAAACCAGGGTCACCCGCCCTGCCCACGGCCGCCCCACCTCCCCATCGCCCCGTCCCTAGAAGTGCGAGGGCTCTGAAATGACAGGTGGCAGCATCAGACACCTAGTCTGGGTCACGGCGAAGTCCGAGGCCGGCCCAGACCTTAGCCTTTGAGAGATGTTCAGAACCTCTGGGCAGTGGCTGGCAAAACTCACGTGTTTGGATAAATCAGGGCTCTTCGAGTCAACGTCGTACCTGCAGGGGACACACAGAGATGGTGAAGACGGCTGGGGCATCCTGCCCCAAACTGCTGGGGCCCTCAAGCCGAGCCAGCACCCCTCTCCTCCAAACCCCAGGCTCTGACAGGGCGGCTGTCTCTGGGGGGCACGGTGGGAGGGAGATGGACAGGTTCCGCCTCTTGATCTGGGGGGTGGTTCCATGAGTGTGAACAGGTCAAAGTGCCTGTGGAACAGACTCTTAAGACTTGCACGTTTCACGATACACATGTTACACCTCCTTCAAGATGGCAAGATTAGGATACACTTGCTCTGCAGCCCTGGCTGGTTCACAGGTGGCTGAGTCACCTAGCCCTTCCGCTGCCTGTTCTCCCGTCTTCCCGGCTGAGGCTCGGCTGCCGTTGAAGCGAGCTCAGTACCTGCCCTTTGACCTTTCCCAATTGTGTCACCTTGCTCGGGCTCGCCCAGCCCGACCTTGGGCCTTGTCACTCAAGAGCGAGGGATGCATTCAACACCTTCACCTCTTCCGCCTGCTGCTGGGCCCCTCCCTTTACCTGGAGCCCGCACACCCGGAACCGCACCTCTGCAGCCCTTGTCCCCAGTCACACTGGCCAGCCGGGCCCAGATGCCCCCTGCTGAGGGGCGGTCATTCTCGTGCTACCCCTGCCCTGAGCGCTTTCTCTCTCCCCAGAGTCCCCAAACGGTGACTCCTCGACCACGGGCGGCAAGTCCTCCATCCGTCTCTGAAAAGGCATTTCCTTCCACTGCATTTTCCCCTTTGCTCCTTCAAGCCGCAAACCCCCTTTGTGTCCACCCTGTCTACAAGCCCCTGGGACGTGGTCCTTTCTAACCACCCCGCGCCTTGGAGAAACAACAAAACGACGCTCCCCCACCTCCCCCCCCCACCACCTGCTCACCAGATCGAACTCCCATCGTCATCTCTAACCTCAGCGGAGGGGCGCCCTGCTCCTTTGCAAGACACATGCACGTGCTCTGAGCCCCATCAGCCAGGTTACCTCTGCAGAGGGGAGCCTGGGGGGTACCCTCGCCCCAAACCAGCTCTCACACAGGGAGCGGTCAATGGGGACCCCCCTGTCATCTGGGGAGAAAAAGCCTCCCTGGAGGTGGAGTTAGGGCCGCCCCCAAGAACTTTCCTCAACTGGCCCCTAGAGTCAGGGCTCGCCCAGGGCCCCACATCGGCTGAGACAAATGGAGGGAAATGCCTGTTCTCTCTCCCTAACTCTCTTCCACCTCCCGGTGAAGGTGAGGCTAGACTTCATCTAATTGTCACTCTTATTCCAGGCCAACCCTGAGCTCCCTCTACTATCATCTCCCCCCCTTCTCTGGTAGGGTAAGGGGAACTGCTACCAGCCCCAGTCCCACCAACTACGGTCCCCAACTCCCATCAGCGGTCCCTGCCCCAGCCCCACCCTCAGCACCACCTTCCACTTACAGGTCAAAACGCAGGTTCTGCTTCTCCTCAAAGAAGTAATCCACGATGAACTTGCGCACAAAGTCAGGATTGAGTGTGTTGTCAATGACTTCAGGTGCGTCCGAACTGCAAGAGAAAATGGGGCACGCAACCTCAGGGCCGGGCTGGTGGGGCGGGGGAGAGCACGGGGCTCCGAGCCGCTCAGTCCTGGCCCCAGTAGTAATGGAAGCCATGCCTGTCCCAGCTCCTGGCCTCCATGCCCTACCCGCAGCCAGGGTGAGAGCTCTTCCGTCTCTAACAATGAAAACTATCCACGCTATGGCTCCGATGTCCATTGTCAGCTTTGTTCGCCCTTCCTCTATCCAGGCTCCAACCAAGTTGAAAGGCTGTGATACCTGGACACCTAGGCAGGCCCTTCACTTGCCCGTCTCACTGCCTTCGGCTCCGCTCTGTCCTCCACCTGGCCTTTCCTTTTGTGCCAGAGGCATGCCCTCCGTTTCTTCAAGGTCCTTTGAAAATGCTGCTGCCTCCAAGAAGCCTTCCTGATTCTTCCACTCAGAGACTTTGACTTCCCTTGCAATCACCGTTGAACTTGTGCTGCACGGTCCTTCTCTGACTGATTCCCCAGTTAGGTGTGTACTTATCTGATGGCACAATTGTAAAGAAAAGGGCAGAAGAAGGGACCGTGGTATCTGTTAGGACTCCCCACCTCCTGCCGCCCCTTCGAGGTGGGCTAGACTTCGTGACTCACTTCATGAATAGAATGGAGCACAAGCCACTCCCCCAAATGTTACAAACTACTCGGACTTCTGTCTCAGCACCCTCTCTCGCTCTCATTTGCTTACTCACTTTGAGGAAGCCAGCTGCCCTTTGGAGAGGCCCGTGCCAAGACACTGAGGGCAGCCTGAGGCCAACAGCCAGCGAGGAACCAGGCTGTCAGCCAACCCACTTGTATCTAAATCTTACCAACAGCAATTGAGTGAACTTAGAAGTGGACCCTGCCCCAGCAGAAGCTTGAGGTAACTGAGGTCCTGGCCCACACCTTGACTGTAGCCTTGTGAGAGCCCCTGGGGTCAAGAAACCCACAAAGCTGTGCCCCAATTCATGACCCTGTTCTTGAAGTTGCTAAACTCTGGGCTAATTTGTTACACGGCAGCAGATAACTAATGCATTGACACAACGCTCTTGGTATCCCCTGCAGCATGTACTCCAGAACTTCACAGACAGTAGGCACTCAATAATTGAATCCCCTTGAACTCCCCAAACGACGTAAGGCAAATCATTCCTATTTCTGGGCATCGGAATCATTTGGAGGGTTTGTTAAAAGACAGATTGTAGGTCTCACTCCCAGGGGTTCTGATTCAATAGATTGAAGGTGAGGCCTGAGAATCTGCATCTCTCGAACTGTGCTGCTGGTGCGGGGACCTCCCTTTGACAACCGCTGGGCTAGACTGTTGCACACAGGTCTCTGAGCTCCTTGGAGCCCCCGCGGTGAACGGAGGAAGGCAGCGTGGAGACGGTTCCAGGCCATCGGTTCCATCAAAACAACTTACTCTTACATCTGTTCCAAACATTGGACGTTTTTGGTGAGATTTTGTTTCGGAAAAGGGACATGGGGCTAAAAGATAAAGCAAATAAGCACTATACTCCCTGAAGGGAAGGTGGGATATTTCACAAAGTGAACAAGACAGGTGCACAATAAATATTTTAAATAAGTTGCTAATATATTTTTTTAATGTTTATTTTTGAGAGACAGCGTATGAGTGGGGGAGGGGCAGAGAGACAGGGAGATACAGAATCGGAAGCAGGCTCCAGGCTCTGAGCTGTCTGCGCAGAGCCCGACGCGGGGCTCGAACTCACGAACTGTGAGATCATGACCCGAGCCGAAGTTGGACGCTTAACTGACTGAGCCACCCAGGCGCCCCAGTTGCTAATATTTCCGAACATATAACCATGTTTTTTCAACTAGGGTAGTGACTGCCGAAATAAAAAATTAATCCTTAATACTAGTCCTCCTCAATGGGAGGACTCTGCCGTGCAGAATAGCGCCAGAACCTGGGCCCGTCTCCCACGCGGTGGGCAAAGCCCGGTTCTGTGGGACCTTCCCCAGCACTCGCTTCTGCCCCGAATTAAGTTACAAAGCTGCAAAGAGAACCCCCGCCCAAGGCAGTGTGGGGTTGGCTGGGAGCACTGGGTTTGGAACCTTCTGGCCCTCGCTGCCTATCAATTCCAGCAGCTAAGCCTCTCTCCTGTCCCTCTGTGTTTCCTCTGTTACCGCCTTGGTCTGGGCTCACCGTTTTCTCACCTCCATCAGCTGCGGCAGCCTCCTGGCGGGTCCGCGAAGTGGGAACGTTACTAATGCTTGAAGACTCGGCCCCGGGAAGCCCTGTTCTCCAACTCCCAAGCCCTCCCCTGGGCTCCCATAATCCGCCTGACACCCCTAATGCTGCACTTGCCGTGTCCCCCGGTAATGATCTACTGAGGCTGTCTCCACCCCACCAGACTGAGCTCCTCGAACAGCAGAGGATCCAAGCTCTCCGCGTCTTTGAGCCCAGGACCTGACACTGCTTAACCGAGTCACAGGCTCATAGTCGCAGACGATTATAGCACCAGGAACTAAGTGAAATATTTTGTACCGTATTACCTTACTTAGTCCTTTTATGGTAGGCTTCCCCATTTTATAGGTGGGAAAACAAAAGCACAGAAAAGCCTAGTCACGTGTCCAGGGTTTCACAACTAATCATCGCTGAGGTCAAGTCACAAGCCGGGCATTCTGGCCAGCTCTCTAAGCCACGTCGTGCTACACGTAAAGTCCCTAGAGAGGGCAGAGGCCGTTCACTGCTCCCCGGGACTGGCACACAGTAGGTACTCGGGAACTGCTGAATGAAGTCAGGTTGAATGAGGGAATGGACGAATGGGTTTCAGTCCCAACCTTACCACAAGCAAATTGTGGGACTTGATTGGAATCTTTCAAAGCTCTAGTTTTGTTACCTCTTAGAGGTATCATCCAATTCAGTTGTTGATTCAACAGTTTTAAGCACTCATTATAGGTTGGACAGTGTGCCGGGTGCTGAGCCACTAAAAGAGCACGAACCCTTTACTTAAGGACTTCTCTATCACAGCTGGGACAGCTACAGCGCAGTGTGATCGCAGTGCTAACAGAGCTATATACAAACATCTACGACAGCGTCTCCCCTGGCTGCGCGCTAGAAGCACCGTGGCAGTGTGAAAGGCTGAAATCTACCAAAAAGTCAATTACTGGGTGTCCTGTTTCGCATACTAGTCCGGGTAGCTGATTTCATAGAGCTCTGCACCTTTCATTATTGTTGAGCTATTTTACAACTCTGTAAACTGCAGAAAGCAGAGTAATGCAAATGATCCTTTTTTTTTTCTTTTAAGTTGGCTTCTAGCCCAGAGTGAAGCCCATGAGCTCATGACCCTGAGACCAAGACCTGAGCTGAGATCAAGAATTGGACGCTTCCCGGGGCGCCTGCGTGGCTCAGTCAGTTGAGCGTCCGACTTCGGCTCAGGTCATGATCTCACGGTTCGTGGGTTTGAGCCCTGCGTCGGGCTCTGTGCTGACAGCTCAGAGCCTGGAGCCTGCTTCGGATGCTGTGTCTCCCTCTCTGTCTGCCCTCCCCTGCTGGTGCTCTGCTCTGTTTCTCTCTCTCAAAAATTAATAAACATTAAAAAAATTAAAAAAAAAAAAAGAATTGGACGCTTCCCACAACTATATGGCAAACTAATCTTTGACAAAGCGGGAAAGAATATCCAATGGAAAAATGGCAGTCTCTTCAACAAACGGTGTTGGGAAAACTGGGCAGCGACAACGCGAAAGAATGAACCTGGACTACTTCTTACACCATGGTACACAAAAATAAATTCAAAATGGATGAAAGACCTAAATGTGAGACAGGAAACCATCAAAATCCTACAGGAGAACACAGGGAACCACCTCCTTAACCTTGGCTGGAGCGACTTCTTCCTAGACACGTCGCCGCAGACAAAGGAAACAAAAGCAAAAATGAACTACTGGGACCTCATCAAGATAAAAAACTTCTGCACAGCAAAGGAAACAATCAACAGTTCCAAGAGGCAGTCTAAGAACAGGAGAAAATATTTGCAAATGACATAGCTGATAAAGGGCTAGTAGCCAAAATTTATAAAGAACCTATCACACTCAACACCCAAAACCCAAATAATCCAGTTAAGAAATAGGCAGAAGACATGAGGAGACACTTTTCTAAAAACAAGACATCCAGATGGCAGACAGAGACATGAAAAGATACTCAACATCACTCGTCCGGGAAATACAAATCAAAGCCAGCCACTACGGGATAGCACCTCGTGCCAGAATGGCTAATATTAACAACGAAAGAAACAACAGGTGCTGGCAAGGATGCAGAGGAAGTGGAGCCCTCTTGCACTGTTGGCAGGAACACTAGCGGGCGCAGCCGCTCTAGAGAACAGCATGGAGGTTCCTCAAAAACTTAAAACTAGAACTACCCTACCATCCAGCAATTGCACTACTAAGTATTTACCCAAAGGATACAAAAAACTGATTTGAAGGGGTACATGAACCCCAATGTTTACAGCAGCGATATCAACAATAGCCAAAGTAGGGAGAAAGCCCAAATGTCCACTCACTGATGAACAGATAAATAAGGTATGGCATACATACATATGTGTATATATATGATGAAATATTACTCATCCATCAAAAAGAACGAAATCTCGCCATTTGCAACAACATGGATGGAGCCAGAGTGTATTATGCTGGGCAAAATAAGTCAGGGAAAGACAAATACCATATGATTTCGTTACTGTGTGGAATTTAAGAAACAAAACAGATGAACGTATGGGAAGGGGGGAAAAGTGAAAGAGAAACAAACCAGGAGAGACTTCTCAAGAGCTGAGAGGTGATGGAGGGAGGTGAGTGGGGGTGGTCTATACGGGTAATGAGTATTAAGGAGGGCGTGTGTGATGAGCACTGGGTGTTGGTGTAAGTGACAAATCACTGAATTCTACTCCTGAAACCAGTATCACACTGGATGTTAACTAACTAGAACTTAAATAAAATTTTGAAAAGGAAAAAAAAAGAGTTGGCCGTTTAACCAACTGAGCCACCCAGTGCCCCCCGTTTTTGTTTTCGTTTTTACAAATGATTCTTATCTGTAGAAATGTAAGTAAATTCTGTTCGGTGGAATGCAATTATTTGATTATTATCCTGTGGGTGCTGACCAATTTCGCATCTACTTATAAATTAATTTCAGCCTTCCTGATAGCCTGTATACAGCTGACCTTTGAACAATGGAGTTAGGGGAGCGGACTTCCACACACAGTGAAAAATCCACATATGACTTTGACTCCCCCAAAACTTAATGGCCTGCAATTGACCAGAAGCCTTACCGATAACAAAAATGAATTAACACATATTTTATATATGTCTTACACACTGTATTCTTACAATAAAGTAAGCTAGAGAAAAGGAAATGTTATTAAGAAAGTCATAAGGAAAAGAAAATACATTTATAGTACCATACTGTATTTATTGAAAAAAAATCTGCGTATAAATGGACCCGCACAGTTCAAACTCGTGTTGTCGAGGGTCAACAGTACGTGTGTTGTTCGAGTCATCCTAACCAGTTGTAACATCTTACTGGTTCCCTCAGTTAATTAACAAGTTAAATAAATCTTTACCATGTGTTCATTTTATATTTGCAAGGGAGTCATGCTTTTACCTTTTAAAAACTGTATCCTTTAACAAGAGCTGTTTAAAAATACTCATGCTCAAAGCCCCCACACAGACCAATGAAACCCAATCTCAATGGGTGCGGCCTGAACAACTGTGGTGTTTTTTTGTTTTTTTCTTTTTCAGTTTCCTAGGTGACTCTAAGGTGCAGTTGGAGTTCCGAACCACTAATGGAGGAAGGAAGGAAACTACCCTTTCCCGAGCCCCTTCTGAATGCTCAATAGATCATTGAGTGGATCATTATCTCATTGAATTCTCATGAAAACCCTGTAAGTTACTACCCATTTTCCAAGTGAGAGAACCAGAGAGGTTAAGTACCTTTCTCAAGGTCACACGGCTAGGCAGAGCTGCGACCGAAAGGCAGGTATGTCTCATCCAAAGCCCATTATAGGTTGACTTCATCGAATATCTAACAGGCTTCCTCAAGCACGATGAAAATTAAATAAAGACGTGGTTTACTTCACAAGTATTTATAAAAGCCCCACTGTGTGCAAGGCAACGGGGAGGGCGCAGAGGCGAGTAAGATGGGCTCCTGCCACGTCCCCTAAATTCAATAACAATCTTACAATGTCTAATCCTCGTTCCAAGAGAATTGCTGCGTTTTCCTCTTCTGCTCTTTCTAATTGTTAACACCCTCTAGTCTTCAGACAAAAGGAAAATTTCTCCTAACGGCTTTCTTGCAGGTGTGAGAGAATCCCCCTCTAAGAAAGGGCTCTGCACCTCCTCAATGTACTGCTCCCCCAAACGCGGTAAAAAAAAATCCCTCTGGCTGAATTTTAGATAAATCCCAGTCGAGAAGGAACAAGCGTTTGTGCCTTCTCTCGCCTCACCCGACTCTCTGCAGAGACTCAAGGAAAACACCCATTAGGGAAGATGACAGCGCTGCTTTTAAAATGGCACTTGAAGCTTCACTAGAGGGGAATTCCCCAGAGGTTGCTCTCTGCCAGAGAAGAAAATGGAGTTCCCCTGGAAACAGGACTTGGAGCAAGACTCCAAGGTCCCCCAAGATCTCCTAGCACGGGAGCGAGGGCAAGCAGCCAGGCTGGGCGGTGATGAAGTTCCAGCGCTCGGGGGTAATTAACATATGCCAGTCACAAACAACTGTGAAATCTACAACCCAGGGACTTACTAAAGATGTTTTATAGCCTTCATTACTTTGGCTAATAACAAAGGGAAAAAAAAAAAAAAAGCGAAAACTTGGGTTTTGAATATCCAAGAAGCGACCAGGTCTCTGTCAGGCCCAATTTACACACCTATTAACGACACTAGGAAACAACCTAACTGATGTTTTAAAAAAATTCAATTTGGTCGTATTTCCTATTTCCTTCCACACAGAATTACTGTTGCCAAGCCAGAAGGGACTTGGACAGATGAGCTATTAGCACCGAGCAGCGGGAAGCACATCAAAGTATATAGTCTTTTTTTTTTTTTAGTGTTTATTTACATTTGAGAGAGAGAGAGAGAGAGAGGTGGTGGGGGAGGGGGCAGAGAAAGAGGGAGACACAGAATCCAAAGCAGGCTCCAGGTTCCAAGCTGTCAGCACAGAGCCTGACGCTGGGCTGGAACCCACGAACCATGAGCCGAAGTCGGATGCTTAACGGACTAAGCCACCCAGGTGCCCCAAAAGCATACAGTCTGAATGATATGGCAAATCCTGCTTGCCGGAGAAGGGGAGAATGGGTCAGCCCCTTGCCAACCATGATCAGAGCCAAACCAGCCCCGTACGCTCTTCCAGCTCCCTGTCCCTCCCACTGTCCATTCCGAGCTCCTCTGTGCACACTCCGGGCTCTGAGGATGGCAGGGGGCGCCTCACGTTGCCCACAGCCTGGGGCACGGGCCACCAAACACCAGTGAGCACGGGACTTCTCTGATTAACAGAGCCGAAGGGAAACCTCGGAATCTTTGTCTCACCACGTGATTCTGATGCAGCGAGTCCTAGGGAACTGTTCCCAACGACGACGACGGCGAGTGCGGACTGGGTAGGGCACGGTGTGAAACTGGGGAAGGGGCTGAGCAATCTGAAAGAAAGATGAGCGGGGGCCTCCCTGACCCCAGGGCCTGGAACAGTCTCCCAGTAAGGGAGAAAGACAAAGCACAAACGAGTAAGAAACCTGGAAATTAGGGTATTCACCCTCTGGAAAGCTCACTTTTTGTCCCTGGCAACAAAACCCAGCGGGAAGAGCTCCTGACGTGCCACAAAAGAGGCTCCCGAGGGCTCCGAAAGCCTCTATGACTAAGCCCCAAGAATATCAATTAAGCGGCCTTAATTACATATCATCGGTTCCAGGGAGACCCTCAAAGGGAGGGCCGACTTGAAGCGTCCTTCTTTGAGAACTGAAGTAAATGGCTCCTGGGGGCTCTGCTACGCGCAGAAGTTGAGATTTACGGGGGGCGGGGGGGGCGGCTGTCCCGCCACACCGCAAGGGCCACACTGCAAGGCTGGGACTGAGAACCCCGGTCGGGCAAGTAAGGTCTTTCCGGTCTACATCCTGCGATGAGGCCCGGAGGGGGCGGTCTTCGGTGGAGACCTGGGCCTCCCGACCCCCAGGGGGGCAGAGGGCTGGCAGTGAGGCTCGGACTGATTGGGAGGCCTATTCTCTGCTGCCCCCACCCCACCCAGCTCCTTCTCTGTCCTGCTCTCCACTCCAGGGGATCCTTCCCCCTTCGAAGCCCATCGCCCTGGTTCCCTCGCCCTGTGGGTTCCAGGTGGGCTTGGCCAATGGGAGGCACTGGCAGATGGGAGACAGGTGGAGAGAGGGTTGGGCTATTTCTTCCCACTCTGGCCCCGCCTAGGCGCCACGGTTCCCCGGGAGGGGCTGCCCCCCACACCCCCAACCATGCTCTGCCTCTCACTCACAAAAAATACAGCACTAGCTCCGTTCACTGCTCTCGAGCCTGCCGTGAGAACGGTCCCTGCTGTCCCCGGGCCCCGGTCCCTGCTGTCCCCGGGCCCTGGGGGCTGCACTACCCTTCTGGGTTTCCTCAGCCTCACCCCTCCCTTTGAAAGAAATCCATTGCCTCTCTTCGGTTAAAAGAACGGAGCAAACCCACTCTCCTGCTGCCACCCTGACTGATCCATTTCTCTCTCGCCAACACCTCCATACACATACAATTTCCAACTCGACTGAACACAAACCGAGTCCCCGCCCCGCTCCTTCTGCTGAAGCACTGTGTTAACACTCGTGTCACCGACAAAGGGCGCGACTCCCGCCCATGCAGCCGAGAGGACGGCCTCCTGGGATTCGGGGTCTCAGCACTGCGGGCCCGCCTAAGGCCCCCCGCGGGAGCCTCTCGGGGATCAGAGCCCCCTCCGCTTCGCAGAAAGTGGCCATCCCGGCCCCATCCGCATAGTCGCCAGGATGAAGCCCAGGTGGGGAAGAACACCTACCCGGTCAGAGACGCAGCCTGAGGGTTTTCGTCAGCTCTAAGTCGGTTTGCGACACCCTGAAATCGAATGCAAATGGCTGCGCGCGTCTGCATCGCTGGGTAGGGGAGCTGTGGTTTTCGTCAGTTTCCCCAAAGGGGAAGCATGTCTTCGGAAAGCTTTAAGAACCACTGGTTCTACCTTCGAAGGCAGACCATAGGGTTTCCCACGGCAGGCAGGAGAGTGAAGCAGCGAAGGCTGAAGTAACTGGAACAGAGTCTGGCCCCCGGCCTCCTGGGTTCGAGTCTGACTTCGCCACTCGGCGGCTGCGTGACCTAGAAGAAATCCCTTTGGTCTACTGTGATTTGGTTTACTCTTGTGCAAAACGGGAATGACCATTTATCCGCACACTCCACAGCTGTCGGAGGCTCACAGGACTCGGTTTACGTAATGTACTTAGGAGGCAGCCTTGGACGTAAAACGAGTTCTGTAAATTAACGATCCCACACTCTGGTCCTTCCTAAATCCCAAACTCTGGCCCGGTCACCCGGGAAGTGTGTATCTCCCGAGGCTCTGAACTCAGCCTGATCTCCGAGCTGTTCCCGGCCCTAACTGCTGACACTCGCTGCTCCCCTTCCACGCCCGAGAGGCCCCGCTCGGAGTGGTTTCTCCGCAGACACACAGGCAAGGCTGAGGGAGAGGTACGGGGCTGCCCCTTTGCTCTTACCAAGCAGCGACTCCGTGAAGGTCTGGGCTCTGCCCTCCCCGCGGGCATCCTACAAACTTAAATACTCAAGGCCTTTCCAAAAAAAAAAAAAAAAAAAAAGGGCAGTAGGACGCGTAAGGTTTGCTTAGAGACCCAAAGGGCCTGGGGAAGAAAATTCACTCTCCTGCCACTGCGAGGGGAGGCAGGGCAGAAGGACCCCTGGGGCAAGGATGCTGCTTAGTGAGGGTGGGGAGGGGAGGAGAGGCCTCGACGCTCACAAACCCCTGCTCAGACACGCTGACCACCGGGCTAGGAGGTGCAAAGCAAGGGAGCCTGTTGCTTCTAGATTTCTCAAGTCTGGGCCCCTCCTTCCTCATAGCCCACCTGCACATCCCTGCACGTGCCCATGGTCGGAGGGCACGGGGCCCCGGAGCTCGGGAGCCACGGCGGTGTACACAGGTGGCCAGCCATGGGGTCGGGACCCCCACCGGCCAGAGTTCTGTTGTTTATTATTTACAGGAGACGACCCAGAATCGCCCCTCAGAGGGCACACTTCCCCACTGCTAGGACAGCGACTCACTCCTTCTCCAGGGGAAGGACAGAAGGGAACGTGCGTGAAGCCTTGTCTAGAACACCTGCTGCAGACGTGCCCTCCAGGACCGACAACAACCCTCGCGTAGCCCTGAAGTCAGCCAGGCATGAAGTGTTCTCCACGTTTCGCCTCCTTTGATCTTCATGACAACTTGATGAGGCAGTTACTGTTCTCTCCGTCTTACGGATAAATTAACTAAGATAAGGCTCAGAGAGATGGAGTGACTTGCCCAATGTCATGCAGCTGGTGGGGAGAAGACACAGGATTCGAACCCAGGCAGTCTGTGCTCCAAATCAGTAAGGAACTGATATAGTCACTAGCCAATAAGAGGTGAATACTGTACGTGGGGCTTGGACCGTGTCCTATCCAGTCTCCACTCCTGCTATTTCCCGCCTGCAGCAGAACCTCTGACTTCTTCAACGCTTGCTTTCTGTTCCACCTGGACTCTTCCTGCGGTTGGGTGGCTCTAGGTCACATGGCACAGGCGAGTGTCCCTGACCTACTCCTCCGCTCACCTCCTACCCACACTTCCACCTCCCACAGACTTTACACACACACACACACACACACACACATGCACGCACGCACGCACGTACTCCTGGTCCCTCCTGTGATTTCCGTAAACATTTGTTGATTAGCAAGTTGACCTAGAACCTGAAGGTTCTAGAGCTGGAAGGAACCAAACCCTCTCGACCAATGAGAAAAGACAGGCAGAGAGAAGCGGGCGCTGTGTGCCCCGCCAGAGGTCCCACAGCTACGGAGGCAAGAGGCTGTGGCGAGAGCCCGGGGCGGGCCGGCCCCAGCCTGGAGCGGCGCCCTGTTCTCCCAGAAGCCTGCCGACGCCTCCTCTCCCAGGTCTCTCTCAGGTCTTCCTTCCATCAAATCCTCCTCCTCCTCCCGCTTTGTATCGTGACTCCTCATCTTCAAACCGCTTCTGTGATCTCATTTACGCCCCCCTCCCGCAGTGACCCCCTGGAGACGTTACGATCGTCACCCCCATTTTACAGAGGAGAGAACGGAGCTCCAGGAGGCCAGAAGGACCTCCCAGAGGCAGGCCGCGGTGGGGAGGGAGGACCAGGGCTCCCAGGAGGGACAGAGCCACTGTGTCCTGCGCTGTTTACCGCGGCCCCCTGCCTCAGTAATGATGAGTGGGTGGTTCTGTAAGCCTGAACAATCTTCACAGCCCCGGATGCAAGCAGCTCATGCCTTTTGACAAATGACAGCTGGATGGAGCTCCAGAGACCTCCCCCCAGCTGCAAAGCCCCCAGTGGCTGCGGTGGCCGGGACAGAAGGAGGCCCGAGCTGACAGACGGCTCTCCACCTCGAAGCTGCCCACCCTTCCCCAGCCGGAGCTCCCCTGTAATTTTCATATATAATTGATGGCTCCTTAACTGGGGATCCGAAAAGCCCCGCGGCAGAGCCCAGCCCTGGCCCTCATGAATCACGTTCACCGGGATTAAAATTGGAAGCCAGAAAGCTATCTGACTCAAACAGAAATTGGAAAAGGGGGTGTGCCCGGTGCTGGGAACGGGGCCCGCGTGGGTGCCCGGGGCTGGAGGAAAGAACGGCCTGAGGTCACGAGGAAGGAGGGCCTGGGTTTCCAGGAGGAGCACAAAGGAGGAGCTGGTTCCACGCCAGGCCCATGTCATCTTCAGTCTGGAAAGTTCTCTGAGGTTCCCTCACTGGAGGGATCCGGGCTTCTGTGGCCACCCTCTTGAGGGAAACCAGGAGAGAGGAAGGGGCTTGCCTAAGCCACACAGAGTGAACCATGACTTCTGCGGCCTCGTGGCCTTCCTGTTCTGTTAAGGCCTCTAGGTGAGGAAGGGCTGAGGTGAGGGAGGAGACCCGAGGCTCCAGAGGCCTTCCCTATTGCTCAGGCCTGGACAGAGAAGTTTCCCTCTCTGGCCCCAGACACCAGCATCGGCCAAGCTCATTAATGAAAGACTTCCTGACCATAAGGCTTAGTTCCTAATTAGCCACTGTTCCGGATAATCTGTTAAAAAGCCCCAGCTCCTGGGGGAATGGCCCTTTCACCAGTGAGCCTAGCTGCCAAGCTACTGGCAAAACACTCTCCACCAGCCTGTGTTCCGGTCTTGCCCAGGCGGCGAGGCCAGGGTCTGGCTGCAGCCTATCGGCGGGGGGGAGGCAGGGAGGGACGGGGTGGGGGGGGGTGCGGGGGGAGGGCCCCGAGCAAGGCCCGCCCTAAAGGCACCTGTCCCCTAGAGCGCCTCCTACCGAATGGCATCAGGGTGTCTGAAATGATACCATCGCCGGTTCTCTCTTCCAGGTGAGGCAGGGTTTTCTCCCTTTGGGACTTCTTCTAAGGAGCCATTTCTGAGCATTTTCTCTTGCCAGGCGCTTTACACGAATTAGCTCCTTTCATCCTCACCGCGGGCTTGTGAACTTGCACTTGCCTTCCCCAGCGGGGAGGGCGGTGGCCGGGACGTGGAGCCCGTCCCCTGACTTCGGAGCCCACACTCGCACCAGCGCGGCTGCAGCTGTACAATGCACCGAGATGCCGACGCTGAAAGTAGATCGATTTACCAGCCGCCAGGAGAGCTGGACTAGAACCTCAGGGCGCAGCAACCCCGAGAGTTAGGAAGCAAACTCTCCTCAAACGAAATCTTGGGCTCCCGTCTAACGTATTTCGCAGAACTAACGAAACGTCTCGGGCTGAGCCGGGGAAGGGGAGGCAGGAGCTGCACGCAAATTCACCGTTGGCCCCGGACGCGCCACGTCAAACCCTGAAGTTGGGAAAGGCCACTCCGACGGAGGCCTGGCCAGACGGGAGGACTCAGAAGACCGCCTCGTCCCTCAGCTCGGCCACTCTCCGGCTGAGTCAGTCACTGGGTGAAACAGGGACCCCTCTGTGCCTCTGCTTCCTCGTCCGGGGTGTGGTGAGGACCCGGGGGGATAATGGGGTACCGCTGACTCAGAAACCGCACGGGCCACAGGAGTGTCATTCGGCCTCCGACTGAGGGAGCAGCAGGACAGGGGACAGAGCCTCCGCCCGGCTTCGTCTGACAGCATTGCCTAATAATATTTACAAGTATTGAGCACAGCCAGGGACCGTGCTGAGCGATTCGGTCATTATGTCCCCACCACAGCCCAATGAGCAAGCATCAGGATCCCAGTTTACCGATGCGAAAACCTAAAGCTCAGAGAGTTTCAGGGAAGCCACAGAGTCAGGATTTCAAGGGACACTGTGACGGTACCTCGCTGTGCCAAAGCAGGTGCTAAAGCCCTAACCCTGGGGCGCCTGGGTGGTTCAGTCGGTTAAGTGTCCGACTTCGGCTCAGGTCATGATCTCATGGTCTGTGAGTTCGAGCCCCGCATCGGGCTCTGTGCTGACGGCTCAGAGCCTGGAGCCTGCGTCACATTCTGTGCCTCCCTCTCTCTCTCTGCCCCTCCCCCGCTCATGCTTTGTCTCTCCTGCTCTCGAAAATAAATAAAACATAAAGCCCTAACCCTAAGACTGTGAGCAGCTGCCCGTGACCCATCTGGCTCCCAAAGGTAGGCTTTGGTCCCAGACTGCCTGCTCCTGCCGATGGCAAGTGAAGGCCCTGAAAATTCAGCTGCATGACCAGAGCACAGATCAGCTAGAGAAATGAGGTCGATCTGGGCAAAGGTCTCCAGGGGAGGACCTCAGCGCTCTATCCCACTCGACCCCGAATCATTCGGGTGGACAGTGATGGCCGCCAACCCGGGACCAGTAGGCAGTATTAAGAGGCCGGACGCACCGTCCTAACTCAACGTCATCTTCGCAGCCACGCAACAGACTGAACCTATCAGACGACCAACGCGCTGAATCGATGAAGATGAATGTAAACTCTCACACGGAGGTTCAAAAATTCAATCGCGAAGTCTGAGCTGGGAGAGTCCTGTCTGGAGAGCGGGCCGTGTGACAAAGACACAGAGGCCCCACACTCGAGATGCAGTAAGTCAAAGACAGCTGCCAGAAAGGCCGGTGACATACGAGATGGCGCAGCTGACGTGTGACCCCCAGACACAGACCCGGAATCGGACACCCGAGGCAGGAGCATGACTGTCTATTCAAGCCCCAGTGACGAGGGCGCAAACTCATGAGGCTCTGGACTAGGTAAGTAGGCGGGTGCCGCAGGACACCCACTCTGAAGAACGCTGATGAATGGCCACGTGTTCCCAGGAGTGTGACCAGGCTGGAAAAGGGACAAGAGACAGTGAAGTAATGAGGAAGTACTGATAGAAACGGTCACATTCTTAATCGGCCCAAAAGTGGGCTAACCGAGCCCCATAAGCTGTCCTCAGTACTGAGAGAAAGAGCAGGTGGAAGAGAAAATCATATTCTCTGCATCTGAGGAGGGTCGAATCTGGGATGAGTGGCATTCTGCCCTTTATATAGAACTATTATAGTTCTTACAACATCATGTTCTAGCAGTTACTTTCACATTTAACCTCTCGGTGCTTCACTTTCCTCCGCTGTGAAATGGGGCCAATAAGAAGAAGAGTAATAATACCTTCTGCATGCGGTTGTCGTGGGGATTAAGTTAGTTACTATATGTAAATACTTAGAACTGTGCCCGGCGCGTCTCTGTTACAGATGCGTGTGCTGTGAGCATTCTTACTGCTGTTACTGTCATCACTGATACCACTAATCGAAAGTGAGCTTCTCTGGCTGTAGACAGCCTGGTCCCCCCTTTGTGTCCCCGGCAATCTACCCTGGCACACAGTAGGAATCCACACATGTTCGCTGACATTTAGAGACGAACAGGTCATTCCCGGCCAGTGTTAAGTGTTCCAGGAACTGAGGCTGGCTCAAAATTAGCGCTCTGGCAGGGACGTGGGGGCGTGGTGGCCGGAGCCAGTGCCCCACAGGCGGTGTGGATCCGTCAGCAGGACACCTCAGGATTCCATGACACCCGTCTCCTCCTTTCCAAGGGGCCCGTGGCCAGGACAGCTGCCTGGCAAGGGAGGGGCAGGGATCACCTGCTCACGCACTCTTTAAATGGGGAACTAAGGGGCGCCTGGGTGGCTCAGTTGGTTAAGCGGCCGACTTCGGCTCAGCTCCTGATCTCTCGGTCTGTGAGTTCGAGCCCCGCGTCGGGCTCTGTGCTGATGGCTCAGAGCCTGGAGCCTGCTTCAGATTCTGTGTCTCCCTCTCTCTCTCTGCCCTTCCCCTGCCCCTGCTCATGCTCTGTCTCTCAAAAATAAATAAAAAAACGTTTTAAAAAAAATAAAAATAAATGGGGAACTAAGAGGCGCTCCCTCTTCCGGCCCTCCTCCCAGTGAGAACGTTTCTACCTGGTCACCCCGCCTGCCCTGGGACATGCAGGAGGCCCTGGCAAAGTCTGATGCAAATAGTGCTCGATTTCCTGGGCTAAAATTACATCTTGAGTCAATTTTCATAAAATGCATTGACAGATTTAGGTTCTGGAAGATGGAGCTTTCTCAGAAGGCATTAAAATGACCCAAACGGTTAGAATCAGCCGAAGCCCGGC
This sequence comes from Paguma larvata, assembly GCA_030068075.1. Taxonomy (NCBI): domain Eukaryota; kingdom Metazoa; phylum Chordata; class Mammalia; order Carnivora; family Viverridae; genus Paguma; species Paguma larvata. The sequence continues at coordinate 36,243,083 of CM057829.1, forward strand.
AGCCAGGGGCTGAGGGAACAGCCGTCCTCCTCCCGCGGCCTTGTGGGAACCGGGGATCTGGACCCTGCCCGGAAAGACTGCTGTGCCGGCCTTGACTCCTCCCGGTCACCGGGTGATTACCTCTCGGCCGAGGTTCCGCTAACAGACGTTTTGTAAAACTAACAGGTGGGAATCGGCTCCTGTTTGTGAGCAGAAGCAGTCTGCCACCCCTGGGGCAGCTTCAGACATGGCTCTGGATTTTTCTTTACAGTCTCCATTCCTGAGACCTTCCTCTGTGGGTCACAGAGAGAATCGGGCAAAGACACAGGGCCTCAGTATGTCTGAGGGTGCCGCCCCTTCTCCAGAAATAGCTTGAAGCCTGTGTCCGAGGGGCACCCAGGTGGCTGAGCTCGGCCGCCATCGACCCGGAAGGCTGGGTGTGGTGTTGACCGTCACGGGGCGGCCTCTCTGATCTCTAGGGACCCTCCTGCTTGGACATTCTGACCGCATGACCCCAGCTGTCCTCAGCCTGACCGCCACGAGCTCCCCAAGTTGTCTCTCTCTGTACTTGGTCAGCCTGGTTCACCTGCTCGCTGTCCGTTCCGGACTGAGACGCCTCCCCCTGCCCCTCTGGATCCACTCTCCTGCGCACCCCTGCTCTGTGCCTGGGAGGCAGACCTGTGAGGACCGCATCAGCAGTCCCCTACCTTGGGTCTTCTAGGGGGGTGATACCGGGGGCGGGCACTGGCAGGAGAGGAGAGGGTGGAAAGAGAACGAGGTGGCCCGGGCCCCTGCTCTCCTGGGAGGGCCCCCCGGGGTTCCAGGAGCCACTGCCTCCCCTTACCTGCTCAGGCGTGTGGGAGTGATGGCTCTCTACTGTTTCCAGCCCCATGATTCATCACCCCTCACTGGCTTCCCTAGACCCTGAGGACTCCTCTAGAAACAGCCCCTTATCACATCCCCCACGACCCACGACCCGGACCGACCTGCCCATCCCGGGCTCCCGCTGTGCCGTAGCTTCCGCCATCATCTTCGTTGCTGGGCCCCTGTGCTGTGTCCCCCGGCTTCAGGGGAACCCCGCTCCTCCAGTGCACGCTCCTGCCGCACTGGGGTCTAGACCCTGCCCCCGGCACCTGAGGCCGGTCCCGCCCCCCAGCTCCAGAATGCGGAGGCAGAGCGGGTGATCCCTGAAGCTCCTCCTGACCCATGTCGTCCTCCGCTCCACATCGGGCACCCCTTAGCCCAATGGCTTGCATTTGGTCACATTTGATTTTTAAAAGTCCAATGAGCCATCAAAGTGCTGTAGCTAGGGGCGTCTGGTGGCCTAGTTGGCTGAGCAGCCAACTTCGGCTCAGGTCATGATCTCGCGGTTTGTGGGTTCGAGCCCCGCGTCGGGCTCTGTGCTGACGGCTCAGAGCCTGGAGCCTGCTTCGGATTCTGTGTCTCCCTCTCTCTCTGCCCTTCCCCCACTTGCACTCTCTCTCTCTCTCTCTCTCAAAAATAAATAAACATTAAAAAAGTTAAAAATAAATCAATGAAAGTCCAATGAGCCATCAAAGTGCTGTAGCTAGGGGCGCCTGGGTGGCTCAGTCGGTTGAGCGTCCAACTTTGGCTCTGGGCATGATCTCGCAGTTCAGGAGTTTGAGCCCCACATCAGGCTCTGTGCTATCAACACGGAGCTTGCTTCGGATCTTCTGTCCCTCTCTCTCTCTCTCTGCCCCTTCCCCATTTGCACTGTCTCTCTCAAAAATAAATAAATCTTTAAAAAGAAAAAGTGCTTTAGCTAACCATGGCATCCCAGCTGTAACTCTCTCTCCTCTGAACTCCCACTGTAGTCCCCCTGATACTTTTTTCTCTCACTGTTTCTTCTGGTAGGATTATTCACACACGGGAGTCTCCCCTTTCAGGCTGCAAACTCCGTAGTTCCGGCTTTTGGTGAGGCCCTATTTTTTTGACTATCTCTCTTTCCCCGCTGCACCTGATATGTTGCCTGGGACACATAAATGCTTACTGTTGCAAATATTAACCGATGGGGGGAGCGATACAAGGCGGACGATCAGGGATCCCGACCCAAACGGAGACAAATCTCAATTACGGAGTGTGATTAATGGCCAGCAGAGCAGCGCCCTTCGGAAGAGGCCCGTCCAGACCTTCCTGAATGAATCACCGCACAAACGCACTGCTGCTCTCCGTGAAGCTCCGCCGAAAGGCCTCGAAAGTAATTAGTTCACTTACGTAGGCTCGACGAGCCCCCAGCAATCTGGTTTATGCTGTGATGGGCTTAGGGTCTCGGAGAGGGTGGGACGGTAAAGCTGAGCCCAGCCCCCGTGGAAACATTTCCCATACATTTTATGGATAAAATTCGCCCCCTTCGGCCACTGGCCCCTGCCGCCCATGGGCGCAGGGGTGGGGAGCAGGGCAGGTGGTGCCCGGGCCGATCCCCCAACAAGGAAGGAGGCTTGTTCATCAAGTCTGAAGTTACTGAGGCTTTTACTGGCTATTCTCATTCCAGCCCCGTCATCCGGGAGGGGCTCCCCGGGCTCTTGGCAGAGCTTGGAAGTCAGGCGAAAGAGTTGGGACTGGACTCAAAGCGGAGAGGAGTCGCTGAAGGTTTCCAGGCAAGGGAATCACCTAACTGAATGCTCACATCGGTCAGAAACCAAGGGAAGGCTGGTGGAGATGAGACCTGCACTAGCTGCTACATCCACGTCTTAGGCCACCACACGAGATGGTTCTTTCCCATCGGGCCTGGATTCCCTTTGCTCCCCCTCAGACTGGGGCTCTGAGGCAGGGCTGTGTCTCCCCCTCAGACTGGGGCCCCTGAGGCAGGGCTGTGTCCCCCCCTCAGACTGGGGCCCCTGAGGCAGGGCTGTGTCTCCCCCCTCAGACTGGGGCTCCCTGAGGCAGGACTGTGTCTCCCCCCTCAGACTGGGGCTCCCGGAGGACAGGACCGTGTCTCCCCCCTCAGACTGGCACACAGAGGGCAGGAACTTTTCCCTCCACCGTGTTTCTTTCTGCAACAGCAGGGACAAAACCCCACGCTCTTCGAGCCTTCCTATCCTTCCCAGGGGCTCAGATGCCGCACTCCAAAACACATCGGGTGGGACGTCTCCAGAGTTAGACAGACAGACAGACACGCAACGAGGGACGGGCGATGTTTCCGGGGTGGGGAAGGGGCCACCTACCTCCCGCCATTGCTTGTTCTCCATCCCTTGAGTATACATGACACACACTGCGGGGAGAGGAGAAAAACCGGGTTAAGACCCCAGGCCGAGAGGAAGGCGGGGGCCACAGAGGGGGACAGCTCTGGAGGGGGAGATGCCTCGGGAGACTCGGACCTGGGTCGCGCTGCTGGGGCTGGAGCAGGGGTGGGGGTGGCCGGCGTGGAGAAGGGGCCCAGACCATGGGCACTGGGAGAGGCGGCCCTCTGGAGGAGGTCGGGGGCTGGCTGCATCTTGGAGGAGGTGACAGAGGGCCCGCGGGGGCCGGGGTTGCAGAGGCGGGAGAGAACAGCTGAAACCTGACCATCCCGTTAGACCCCAAGGCAGTCTCACGAGGCCTCGGGCTATCATCGGCCCCATTTTGCTGACGGGCACACACCGAGGCTCAGAGGCGGCCGATGGCCCGTCCGAGGTCCTACGGTGGCCTGGCATTGCTCGGGGTTAGATCCCTGGACCGGAAAATCCGCGCTCATCCCCCCCCCACCACTCCCCCCTTCCCGCCCCCACCCCGATCACAGCCAGCCGGGGCTCTGAAATGCACTAGGTTCCCTGGGGACCGCGAATTTCCGGCCCCAGACACCCTGACCCCTGCCAGCCCGCTCAGTTGTGCCGAATCTTCACAAGATCCCGCAGGCCGGCGGGAAGGGCCAGGCTCGCCAGCTCCCCTCTGACAGTATCAGTAAAACACTCGGCAGCCTGGAGGCGCCCGGAATGGCGCCCGGCACCTAGCTAGCACTCAGGGAGGGCGCCAGTGTCGGCGGCTGCGATCGGCCGGAATGTCATTGCTGTCGCTGTTACTGCTGTTATTGTCAGAGCAGGACTTACGTGGGTCGGACTTGGAAAACATGTCTTTGTCCAAGAGGTTCCTGAAAGAGGGGGGAGAGAGGAAGAGTTAGCCCAGCCAGAGGAGAGGAGGATCTCGGGGGGAGTCAGGCCGCGGTGAGACCCAGGGGCTGCCTCGGGGCCGCTGCAGGCAAACCCGGGAGAGAAGGAGGCTCCTTCAGCGCGAGATGATTAGGTGCTCATTAAAGCCGGCACAGGCCGGGCCCTGGAGCTCCCTCGGCTCAGCTTCCCAAGGAGCCACCTCCCACCTCGACCAGCCACACACACGCTCTGGGTACCCTGGATCCCGCAGGACCTCACTCTCGAGCCAAACCTCAGTCTGCCCAATGTCTTAGCCTGTTCTAGAAATTCTCCTCATATCACCTCTCTACCTCTCAATCAATCAATCAATCAACGTAAAATCAACCACACAAAACTTAGCCACCTAGTGTCCCATTCTCTGGGGGCTCTGGTTACAGCCGGTTGATCTGATCCTCTAGTCTATGCCGTTAGATTCATGATACGCAGAGCAGGGTCCTTCTGTGGTCAAGGCCAGAGGCTAACACGCGGCCCCGATAATCGGACTGGAAGGCGCTGCAGCAGGATGACGGACACATCTGGGGACCCGGAGGTCGTCAACGGGCGGCGAGCCCCTCCTGCCCCTCCCTGCTCCCGTGCTATCGCAGGCCCCCCGCTCTTGAACCCCAGTGATGGGTCAGGCGCCGTGCTAAGCGTTCTGTAAATATTCGCTCCCGATTCGCACGCTGGCCTGCAAGGCCAGCCCTGGGTAGGCATCATCCCCTCGGGCAGACGGGGAAGTGGAGGCAGAGAGGGATCAGGCAAGGGCACATCTGCGTCCCCCGTTCTATAGTGACCTGCTGCTGTCGGGAAGCAACAAGGCCCGCGGGAAACTCCGCTTCTGGCTGGGAAGTGACTCAGCTTCTCTGAGCCTCTGTTTCCTCACTTGTACGACGGAGACAATAGAGCCAGCCCTGAAGACGGCGGCTGCCTTACTCTATCTCCTCAGCCCTTCTAGCTCCTGTACACACCCCTCGTTTCCTCCAGCCTCTGCTTCTCTCCCGAGGGCCTTCTCCGGCAAGCCAGCTGCAAACACCGGGACGTTTATGCTCTCCGGGTCAGCCCTCAACCAATGATGGGCAGGACTTGGGGGATAAGTACCCGGTTCTTCATTGCTCCCCCCACCCCCGAAGCCAGGCAGCTCCCAGGTGTGCCCCGCAGTCTCCAGTGAGACCAAGTCCCAGAAGCCCAATGGGCGACTTGCTTGTCAAAGACCCTTGTTGACTTGTGCAAGGGCCCACACACCCCACCCCCGAAAGACTTCCATGAGCCCTCTCGCTTCTGCAAGCTACGGCTCCTTCCTACACTACCCTAAGGGAAGCCTGCCCAGGGCGCCTGGGTGGCTCAGTCAGTTGAGCGTCCGACTGCAGCTCAGGTCATGATCTCACGGTCCGTGAGTCCAAGCCCCACATCGGGCTCGCTGCTGTCAGCCCAGAGCCCACTTCAGATCCTCTATCCCCCTCTCTCCGCCCCTCCCTCGCTTATGCTCTCTCAAAGATAAAGAAAACATTAACAAATAAATAAATAAAGTTCTGCCATCTTAGCCTTGTCCCACCTTCCAGATGTCCCCAGGGGTCTTGTCACCCTCTCCCTCCATTCCTTCCATGAACCCCTTTCTCAGAAAGGAGAAACAATGGACACTGGTCTGTGTGGCTTCCTGACCCCCAACTCCAACTGTCAGGATACGGAACCCTCTGGATCATCTGTTCCATCTTCTCCTAGAGGAGGCGGAGAATGAAGCCCAAGGAGCGGCAGGAACAAGCAGAGGTAGAGCCAGAAAGATCCATAAGAAGGCCTTACCCTGGGCCACTGTCACCAAAGCCATGTGGAGTGACAGTCTGTCTGGGCAGTTTGACCCCACAGTCAATGCCAAAGTCGGGAGACGGGAGCCCGAGGCCGGCTGATGAACAGACAGACAGACGCAGCGGCAACCAGGTGCCGGCACACGGCACCCCCTGTTGCTGGGGAGGCCCCAGATCGCGCCCATGAATCCCCAAGACTCCCAGAGCTGTCCCCGCGAGAGGGATCCCCAGATTCCCGCCCTCTGTTCCAGTCTTCAGTCAGGGGCCTCGTCCCAGAGGGCAGCCACCCCCACCCCCACCCCCTCTGCTGGTCTCCACCACTCCTGCACCAGACCTGCTCCCGGACAGCTGTCCCTTTGGGGATCATCCGATACACCTCCCAGCCCACCACAGTGAACACCACATGGCATGACACGCAGGCGGCTCTGAAGGGGGCGGGGGGGGGGTTACAGGTAAGACAGCATGTTTAAGTGTACGCACCCACCCCAACGCGGGCTGACCGCCTCCTCCCGCAGGGTGCTAGGATTGCGGGCAGAAGTGTCTGTCTGGATTTCACAGCAAAAGGCGAAATGGCTTCACACCAAAGAGGAGACGCTACAGCGGACAGAACGTGAGGCGTGGTGGGGGTTGGGGGGCGGGCCTTTATCAAAGAGAGTGCTGAAATTTACCTTGAATTCCATAATGAAATTCTCTAATTGCACAAAACCTTAGAATGGTCCCGCTGGAAGGGGCCTCAGAGGTCACCTCTTCCAGTTCCTTTCTACATCAGGACTATGAGACTCGGAGAAAGGGCATCTCCTTCCTCCAAGGTCGGGGTCTCCTCCAAGTGTGGGTCTGGAATTCAGGTTTTGTCAGGTCTAGGCTAGTGAGATGCTGGATTTCAGCCTCTGTGTGTGTGTGTGTGTATGATAGAGAGAGAGAGAGGGAGAGAGAGAGAGAGACAGAGAAGGAGGGACACAGAGACAGAGAGACGGGGGGAGAGAGAGAGGTGGCTCTACCCACCCCCCCACCTACACCGAGAAATAGAACCGGTCGCGTAGCTTCAGTGGCCCCCTGCCCTGTGACCCCAGGATCCTCGCGGAGCCCTGGGGCTTGGCTGAGCCGGACCCGGACACCTGAGGACGACGAAACCCTTGCCCCATTCCTATCGGTGCTCGATGCTGCCTTCCCGAACAGGCACTGGTCAACAACCATTTCCTCTCCCCTCCCTGAGCGCCCCTGGGCCTGTAGCCGGCAGCCCCCCGCCTTGTAGGACGCCACGTCCACACTCAGCACCCCCTGCGCTGCAGAAGGAGGGACACGTGCTCTCCTCCATGCCGGGGACCCCACCTCTGCTGCAGGCCAGCCCGGCATCTGACTCGGAGCAGGGTGCTGCCAACCCAGACGGATGAAGGCGGGCGAGGAAGCATGGCCACGTGGATGAGGCTCTTGTCTCTCCACCTGCCTGGCGCCTGACCGTGTTCAGGACCGGCCCCCCGACTTTCCTTAACCGTACAGCCTAGCGGTGAAGCGCCTGGGCTGCCGGCGGACAGCGGGGTTCACGTCCCAGCTCTGGACAAGTTCCTTGCCTTCCTTGTGCCTCGGTGTCCCCCCTTGTAAAGTAGGGCTAAGCCGGCTCCTCCCTCGGGGGCGCCCCGGAGCACCGGGGCCTAGTGAGGCTGGCCAGAGGGTCGGTCACCATGGACCCAGGGCTGAACAGAGCGGTCCCTCTCCTGGCGGGTGTCCAGGGTCACTTGGTGAAAAAAAGAGACACAGGATGGGCGCCACGAGCCACCTCCCCCCTCACCTGACCAAGGAAGCCCCACCCCCAGCCCATATTCTCCCCGCACCCCACCGGGAGTACGTGCTGAATCCCCCACTGGCCGACAGCAGCCCCGTCACCCCAGCCTCAGGCTCCTCCTCGGCCTCCCATCCTCTCCTCCCACTCGGCCTTCAGGACCCCCTGCCCCTCCAAGTCCCTGCACCCTCCCCCCTCTCCGATCCCGTACGTCGCCCACCCTCGCCCCTACGTGTGCCTCACCGCCAGTGCCTGCCCTAACAGAAGCCTCAGGGCCCGCCGAGCCTACCCTCACGGCCTCGAGACGGTGGCTTCCCCGCCATGAGCAACGGGCCCCTCACTTCCTGGGACTCGCCCCTGCCCCCTGTTGTAAAATGGCAATTCTTGGGCCCTGGGCCCAGAGCCTGGATTCAGCAGGTGTGGACGGGGTCCTGGAAGGCACGTTTCGACTACCGCCCCCACCACGCACACCCACAACCCCCCGCCTCCGCACACCCTGTTTCCGATGACAGCGGTCCAAAGCCCGCGTGTTGGGACACGGGGGTCTTGCAGGGCCCAGCTGCCCCCACGGCGACAGGGTTCACGTGGGCAGCACTTGGGAGCTCTCACGTGGGCCTCACCCCGAGGCACCGACGACTCCACGGCCGAGACACAGTGAGCGACTCGCCCACGGGCGCGCAGCCAGTCAGAAGCAGGGCCCCGACCACAAGGGCACGGCCACGCCAGACCGGAAGTGCTTTGTCTCCACTTTCTGTCTTTGGAGAGCTCAGAGAGAAATGCTTCCCAACAGGCAAAAATGTATTTTTCCCCCCAAACAGCATAAAACCCTTCAGCTGTCCGAACAGCAGCCTGGAGCTTGGCTTCTTTCGTTCCAGAAACCAAGGATGGGGAACAGAGCCCAGCACCCCCTTTCTCCCTGCTCTCCCCCAAGGAATCGTTTTCGATTTGGTGGCGGCAAGAGGAAAGTACCACGGCGCTGAGTGGTGAGGCCAGAAGTCTCCGAGGCCCCCAGCAAAAGGAGGGAGCCCCGAAAAGGCTGAAGTGAGGTGCCAGAGGAGGGGGCCTGAGGGTCACCCTCCCATCTGTGCGACTTCAAAGAGGAGGGAGTATAGGCCAGACTCTCCAGTCAGAGAGAGGAGGAGATAGCCCTGCCCTCAGGGAGCCCAGTCTGAGGGGGGAGACACAGCCCTGCCTCAGGGAGCCCCAGTCTGAGGGGGGAGACACAGCCCTGCCCTCAGGGAGCCCCAGTCTGAGGGGGGAGACACAGCCCTGCCTCAGGGAGCCCCAGTCTGAGGGGAGACACAGCCCTGCCTCAGGGACCCCAGTCTGAAGGGGAGCCCCAGTCTGAAGGAGGAGACTCAGCCCTGCCTCAGGGACCTCAGTCTGAGGGGGGAGACACTGGCCTGTCATCAGGGAGCCCCAGTCTGAGGGGGGAGATATAGCCCTGTTCTCAGGGACCCCAGTCTGAGGGGGGAGACACAGCCCTACCCTCGGAGAGCCCAATCTGAGGGATGAGACACAGCCCTGCCCTCAGGGACCCCAGTCTGCGAGGGGAGACACAGCCCTGCCCTCGGGGAGCCCCAGACTGAGGGGAGACACATTTGCTCCTGAGCTGAGTCGCTGGGGAAACTGACCGTCACTCATCCCTGGCTGTCTCTGGGCAATGCCTCGGCCACCGCACAGCAGGGGACGCGTTCCGAGCACTCACCCCCAGCTGTTCCTGGGCCAGGGGTCCCCACGGACCCCTGCAACCGTAAGGAAAACGTGGCATGTTGGTACATTCGGATGCATTCTTTTCGGAGCGCTGTCATCAGCCAAGAGGCTCGGGAGGCTAAAAAAGTTACGAAACGCCGGCTCCTCTTTCCCCCGCGCCCCTCCCCAAGCGGCCCTCCAGCGCCTGGCCAGAGGCGGGGAGCACGGAGATCAGACTCGGAGCCTCACCGCTCCGTCCCAAACCCGGGGCTGCCCCTTCCCAGGAGCGCGGGCCCGCTGAACCTCCCTGTGCCCCGGCAGCCCCTCTGCAGAGTGGGGGTGAGGACGGCCCCTCTCTCCTCGGGCCTTTCTGAGAATTAACAGAGTTCATGGATGCAAAAACACTTATGAGAGTGTCTGTCGGAGTTAAGTTGCGATTCGGGGCCTGGGATTCAACGCGCGCGCGCTAAAGGCGCGTGGAGAGTGAAGCGGGATCTCTAGGGACGCCTCGAGCTCGCCCCGCCCCCCCCCCCCACTGCTCCCCTAAAGGGGCTGCAGCGGGACCCGAGCCTCTGTATGCTCACCGCTGCCCAGGATGGCTGTGCCGCCTTCCTTACAGAGAGCAGACTGGGGACAGGTGGGCCACCATCGGGGAGGAACAGGCATCCCGAGTGAACCCACGGACACCCCTGGCCCCAAAGAGCCTGCGGGCAACACCCCATCTCTCCGGGGAGCGATTCAACCCCGAACACCTGGCCAACCCCCCAGGCAGCCGCAGAGGGTGGGAGCCGGCGGCCTGGATCCCAGATGCGGTCGGCTCCGAGTCCTTTGCTGGGTACTTAATCCATGACACCCCATTCGCCCAACGCACCAAACCCCAGGAGGCGGACATGGCCTCATTCTCGCGGCCGGGGTGCCGGGGCCGGAAGGTACGCCCGGTGCCACCCAACTTCCCGGGGGGTGCGCCAAGTCCAAGCTCCGAAGTCTGAACTCCGGCTGGAACTCTGAAGTCCAAACCCAGCTGGAGGTGCCATGGGGAGTGTCCACACTTCCAGACCCGGGGGGGGGGTCACCCCCAAACTCCCATCCCGGCTGGCAGCGCCCCCTCCCGTCCTCATGCTCCCCCGTGTCCTGCCCCGGGTCTGGGTCTCGTGGGGGCTGCTTCCAAACTGGAGAGAACCCGGAGGGCCTCCTACCTCCTCCTGGCCTGCTCTCCGCCCAAAGGCGCAGAGGGAATCCGGGAAAAGAGGAAGAGGGAGCCGGGGAAGGAAGGGCCGTTGGCGCCCAGCCCCTGGCGCTCGCCCGTCCCCCCTTTCAGAGCCCGCTCCTCGCCTGCGCCGCTGTGTCCCTGCTGCACTGTGTCCCTGCCGAGCCACCTCGCCGAGGCCTAAAAAGCAATTTGCACACGGCTGAAAGAGCTCTCCTTCCTGCGGCTTTTTGCGTTATCATTATGACCATCATTGATTATTGCAACAATTGTCTGCATGAACAGGAAGAGAGCATGAGTTCTGGCCCCCGGACGCATCCGCGCCGGAATCCCCACACGGCCACGGGGTAATTCTGTGACTCCGGACAAGTCGCTTACCCTCGGTTTCCTCGTCTGCCTATGGGGTCACCAGCCTGCCTTCTGCCGTCCTGAGACCGACAGCTTCAAACGGAAAGGCAGGAAGCGCGTTGGACTCCTCGCTCCCTTATGCCCCCTCCTGTCCTATCAGCAAGGCCTAGAGGTTTCTACTTCAAAAAGGCGCTCCAGATCTGTCTGCTCTTCCCCACGCCACTGTCACCATTGTCTCTCCCTCGGACGCTGCGGGGACTTCCTGCCTAAGCCCTGCGCTTCAATTTCCGCCCCGGTCTTCACAGCGACCAGAGAACAGTTTTTTTAGAAAATGAATCAGATCACATGGCTCCCGTTTAACGACCCGACCCCCCAGATGCTGTTAGAATACCAAACTCCTTCGCGGGGGTCACAAGGCCATGACCCGCGCCCCCCCATCTCCCCCCTCCAAGCTCATCTTTCTTTCCTCCCCCTCTCTCTCACACTCCTCCAGCCACACCGGCCTCCCTGCAGTTTTGCAAGCATGTGGGGGTCTTTCCTGCCACTGGGCCTTTGCACTTCCCTACAGGTCCCCTCCCAGCTGGCTTTCTCCTCCTTTGGGTCTCAGCGCGATGTTACCTGCTCATCCTGTCTGAAGTGTCCCCAACAACCACAAACGTATCTGCAGAACACCTGTCTCTAGCAGACTCGATAAAAAAAATGACTCAATAACAAATTGGCTCAATAAAAAAATGTATACATTTGTTATAAACCGCCTCCCCCCCCACATACACATCACTGTGAGTTGGACAGGAGAGTTCGTCTGTCCCGTTCACTGCTATACCTCCGGCACTTCAAACTCTGAAGACTCGAGGCGCCTGGGCGGCTCAGTCGGTTAAGTGTCTGACTGCGGATTTCAGCTCAGGTCGTGATCTCACGGTTCGTGGGACGGAGCCCTACACTGGGCTCTGTGCTGAGAGCGCAGAGCTTGCTTGGCATTCTCTCTCTCTCCTCTCTCTCTCTGCCCCTCCCCCTCCTCGGGCTCCCTCTGTCAAAATAAATAAATAAATAAAAACTGTGAAGACTCTCAATAGCGAGTGAGGATCGGTACCATTCGCAGGAATGAATGTTAAGTAGTGTTCAGTTATTGGTACCTGTTATCGTTATTAATTTTATTTAGCACACCCCAGTTTATATGGAACTTCCCAAATACAGTCTCTTTTTTCTTCATAACAATCTTACAGAATGTGGACGGGACCAATATTTCTCCCCATTTCACAGATGGAAAGGTTGAGGCCAGAGAACCTAACCGACCCGGCTGAGGTGTTAGAGCGGGTAAGCCAGGGACCGCACTGACTTTCAGTGTCCTGTGTGGGATTCTTGTAGATCCAAAGGTCTAAAGCTCTCCTGTTGGGACCTGCAGGCCGTATGCTGGCTCGGCCATCGGAGGTGAGCGGGATGGCAGGACAGAGGCGCCCTGCAACGTTCTGGCCAGGATGTGTGCCATCTTCTCACACTAAGTTTTGGGGGGGGGGGCGGTTCTTGCCCAGGAAAGTGTCAAGAACAGAGACAGTCAGGGACCTGGCCAAGCTGTGCTTGGAAAATCAGGCCCCTGATCTTCACCTGACACAGGCTGTCCACTGAATGCAGGACAATCTAAGGAGCTAGTCCTCAGAGACCCCAAACTCCAGGCCCCCGGGACCCCCAGGGAGCTCAGGCAGCCGATGGATCGCTTGGAAAGCCTCCCTGTGGCCGAGGTCGTGGCTGTCCTCCCGGTGAGCATTCCTCACTCTCTTCCTGCTAATGGAACCCACGGTGGTTCAGGCGTCTGATGGAAACACCCGAAGTCCTAGCCCTTGTTGCTATCAACTGAATTCTGCACCTGAATTGTGCTAAAATGTGTATATGGAAACACTAGCCCTCAGTGTGACGGTATTGGGAGACTGGCCTTTAGATGGTAATTAGGGTTATGGGGGTGGGGCCCTCATGACAGGATTAGTGTCCTTATAAGAAAAGATAGCAGAGAGCTTGCTCTCTCTTCCTCCGCCATGTGAGAACACAGCGAGAAGGTGGCCATGAAGCCAGGAAGAGACACCTCCCCAGAGCCCACCTATACCGACACCTTGATCTCAGACTAACATTCTCAAGAATGGTGGGAAATAAATTTCCGTTGTTCGAGCCGCCCAGTCTATGGTATTTTGTTATGGCAGCCCATGCTAACTAATATGCTAGTCTAGGGGAGGACGTGAGACCTAGCTTTAGCCATTGACATGGAAGGGGAAGTCTGGAGAGAGCTTTCGGGAGGGATTGTGCTTTCAGATAAAAAGAACTTGTGAAAGAGAGGCCTGTGGCCCTATGCCTTGCTTCCTCTCTTTGGATGTGGTTGTGATGCCTGGAACAGTGGCAGCCATTTTGTAACAATGAGGTCCACCATTTGGATGTTGGCAGAATAGAAAGAGAGCTGGGTCCTTGGTAGCAAAGTGAGCTGACAAACCTGCCCTGAGATGCTACCTCCAGACTCACTGTGATCTGAGAAAAATAAATATATTTGGGGTTCAAGCCACTATCGGATTTTCTGTTACCTAGAACCAAAACATTCCCAGCTGAATTCGACTCCTCTGTGCCCCAAAGCTTTCCAGCCTTATTCCCCTTACCTCCTCCCCCGCTCTTTTCCCAATGGTAAGTCCTCTCCAGTGATGGATGGCCTTGGGTCCAAGCAACGAGCACGAGGCTGGGAGAGGAGGGATGGTGAGCTGCCATCCCATGGTCTGCTCTCTGGTCTCTGCTCCCCGGAAATTCCTCCAGTTCTGGGTCGGCCTCCCAGAGCCAGAGGCCTCCTGGAGTAGGGAAGGCCTCCCCCGTCCCTGGAGACGGAGCACGTACTCCTTGGTGACATCTACTATGGTCGGTACCATGACCCTCGTGGAGACCCCGATCCCCAACCTCAAGAAGCCCTCACGACTCTGAAGTCTGAGGAAGCTGGATTTGGACCCCCTTCTCCAAAATGTGCTGACTGCAACCTTTTGGGCAGGGCCCTTAGCCTCTCTGAGCTCTGATTTCCTAATCGGCAAAGAGGGAAAATACTCCTACCCACCCGACAGGATTGGTGCGAGGTTAAAAGGATACGGTAACTGACGACAGAACTCTAAGACAGTCCCCAGGAGTACTGCCCCCAACCCCGTACAAGCCTGCATAATCCCCTCCCCCTGCGTGTGGGTGGGACCTGGGGATAGGATGGATACCCACTCCTGTGACCACTGTAACTTGACATAAGACTGTCACGGCCGACTGGGGACAGCCCCTCCTGCTGCCTCTCGTGCCGTGAGAGGCCCACCCAGCTCTAGGAGCTGAGAGCCACCCTGATCCATCGGCTGGCAAGAAAACAGGACTTGAACCTCACAGCTGCGAGGAATTGGATTCTGCCGACCATTCAAATGAGCTTGGCTCAGACCCCGAGCCTTGGAGGAGATCCTAGCCCCTGCAGACACCTGGATTTCAGCGCGGCGAGACCCTGGGCCGAGGGGCCGGTTGCGCTATGCCTAAGCTTCCGACCTACAGAAACGGCCGGATAAAAAACGGCTGCCTTTGTGAGCCGGCAGGTTTGCGGTAATTCATTAGGCAGCAACTGAAAATTAACATCATAATTTTAGTTTGAACCGAAGGGCTACCTGAGTAGACTGACAACAGCGGCATGTAGGCCGCCGCATATGGTTAGCCTGGTGCAGATGTAGAGTGCCTAGCGTGTAGTAAGCGCTCAGTGAATCCCACTCCCACTCGTTCCCCTGGCTCCGCTACCGACGCCCGGGAGTATCCTCTTTCCTAGCACCCGGCCTGGACAGCGGGCCACGACGCCCCCGGGCTCCTCCCTCCCCAAAGCTGTCCTCCGCACGCACGCCTGTCAGAAGCAAGCATTCGGCGCCCATTCGCACCCCTTCCCCGAGGTCCAGGGCACAGCTCCCGGGCCGAGCCGCCTCTCGGGCCTCAGGGCGGCAGAACGCCAACCAGAACAGACAGCCGAAAACACCTGCGGGGCAGAGACGCCAACTGCCCACCAGCCCCGCCCGCTGGCAGGGCCCGGCAGCTGCTCGAGAGAGTCCAGAACGGCTAAGCGAACTGTCTGCCTGCTGGACTCTCCCCTCCTGGTCTTCCCCATGGGTGTCAAGAGCCCCGCCGTGTGAAACCGTGCGCTCCTTCCGGCAGGACCCCGTGGGAGTGCAAAGGTTTCCTGTTACATAAAAAATGCCAACCGCGCTTTTCTAACACACGGGTCCGGATCCCGGCACACGGAGACCTGAACATCAGCGAGGACTCCGGGGGAATGGGACACTAGGCAGCTGAGTTTCGACGGGGTCTGCAGGGAGGCTAACAGTCGGGAAAGGTCTGGGACGGACCATCAGAGGAAGCAGCAGCTTGGGGCTCGCGTTTTCTACACCTACTGGTATCTGGTCCCACAAACCGTCTGCCCTACTCACCCCCAAATGGCCCCTCAGGATCTCTAAATGTACGCAATATGTCAAATATCTCTCCATAAAGCTGGGCGAAGAAGTCTCTAGATGGATCAGATCTCCAGGACCCACACAAATGCCGGGATCCGACTAGAACGACAAATGTTTATTTACTTTCGGATGGCAAATACTAGGCAAGTCAGTTACTATTCACAGCTAATTCACTTCATCCTCAAGACCGTGATAAGAACGAGTGCACGGCTTTTACAGACAAGGAAACTGAGGCACGGGCTAAGTAGTTTACGCAATGTCACGAGGACGGAGCTGGGATTTGAACCCAGGCAGACAGATCCCATGGCTCGTGTTCCTGACCATTGAGCCAAAACCACCAGAAGGTTCACGATGTTCGAACCTGAGTTTCTCAAAGCCGGTAAAAACGACTGTTTAGGAGCGGACCAGAGCTCAGCCCAAGGGATGCACCACCCAAAGCAGAGAGAAGAGTCTCGTGCCTTCAGCGGAGGCTTGGCTGGGCCTCCACGGTGGTCCTGGGCAGGGGACTCAGACGTGCCCCTGTACCGGGCAGCTTTGTCCAGCCAGCAGTGCCCTAGGAGAGGTGTGGCAGGGGGTCGGGTCTTTCCCGGGCAAGAGCAGAGAGCTCGTGGGGCCGCAGGGGTTGGCCGGGACCTTTCTAAGGAGCAGGGCAGGGCTGGAAGGGAACCGGCCCCCAGGAATGCTGGTTTCCAGTTCCCCGAAACACCGGGCCCCTCAACCCGAGCTGCCCATTCTAAAAGCCCCCCCTGAAGTCCTCGCCCCGCCAAGCCCTCTGCCTGCCTTACTGTCCCTGCCCACCAGAAGGTGTCACCTAGGTGCTCAGGGCAGGGGGGACCCGGTCAGTGCCGACCGCGGGATACTGGGGAGGAAGACTTCCGGCCATGGAGTATAGACTATGCTGGAGAAAGCTATTCTGTGCAGCTCTCCCTCCTCCCTCTGCTCATCTCCCACCTCCCTTTCCTCCTTCTCTCTCTCGCTCTTCCAGAACCTACCCAGTTGGACTTGCTTGAGGCAAAGAGATGGATTTACGGTGGAGCCCACCCGGCCTGGCTTTTTGCTTCCGCTCTGTTGCAGGTGACTCCTGCCCCCTCACTCTTCCTACCCAGACCACGCCCCACCCTCCAGCTTTCGAAGACCAGGAGCAGGGCCTGAGTCCAGCTGATGGATCACGGCCCTTGAGACGCCAGGGCCGGTCCTAAATTACAGCCCCCAGGAACCGGGAGGCATCCCCAGGTACTTCTTAGGCAAAAGCTTCCAGTCCTTCGGACCCCTCCGCTTTTCGAGGGGCAAACAGGAGGGGCCGAGTGCTGCCGCCTTAGAGGCATCGTCGCGCCTACCTACTGAGCACCAACTGTGTGCCAAGCAAGGGCAAAGTAGCAGTAGCGTGCCGGGTGCCTCCCGTAATCCTTCCAACAGTGTTTGTTAAGTGTCCGCTGCATGCCAACCGCTCTCCTAAGCCCGGGCGCTTCCTTGGCAGATCGGACCCCTCGAAGAGAGGTTTCATTGTTTGTGCTTGACAAACGGGGGGTGATGGAGGCGAAAGGCCCCAAGGGGCGGAGCGGAGTCAGTTTCAAGGTGTCTGACTCCAAAGCCACAGTGCCCTCTGCCTCCTCTCCTCCCCACCGGAGCCGGGGTGGGGAGCCCTGTCCTCAAATGCTTAGACAGTTGCTTCGGGGGAGGAGGGATGAAGTCTACACCCCTGAGATGTCTTCAGAGGTTGAGTGCCCTGTGGGGGAGGGACCCCCTGGGCCAGGCTGAGTCCTCGGGACCCAGGGGCCACAGAAGACTCTGTGATTCGGACTGGGTGTCTCACGGGTGAGAAGGAGGGCTGGAAGCCGGGGGGGGGGGGGCGAATTCAAGGTGGGGAACAGGCTGCCGAGGGCTTGGCGGTGACAAGGATCTGGAGACAGGTCTGACACAAGCCTGACAAGCTGGGAGGGAGCGGCAGGCGCGGGGACGTGTGTGTGCTCCACGGGGAAGGAAAGGCAGGCTGTGGCAACTACTGATGGCCGAGGAGGTGAGACCGGAGCTAATGGGCCATCAGGAACCTCCCAGCAGAGCGATGGCAGGATGCAAATGGCGTCGGGGGAGAATTCTGACAGTGATGTGCGGGACCGTGGGGGGAGACACAGGAGCTATCACAGGAGACCCAGGAAGGGCCTGCCACGGCGGGGGGGGGGGTGTATGTTCCACCTCACGAGGCCTCACCCCTCCCCGCCCTCAAATCCCAGTCCCTCCCCTCCCCGCACCTCAGCCCAGCTCTCTGGCTCTGGCTCCACCGCCCCCAGGGCCGCAACTGTGGAAAGAGGGGTGAGTGAAGAAGGGTCTGACCGGAGAAGGGCCCGGATGAAAACGGAGTGGGCGATTTGGACCGCGGGCACGGCCGGGACTCCGGAAACGCTGTTGGTCACCTAGGGGAGGAGGCACAGCGTCTGGGGGTGGGGGGGGATGTCGGTACCCCTCACGGCCCAGCCAGGCAGTGACCCCAGGCCAACCACAAGACGACCGCATTAGAGAAGAACCCCCCTTCTCCACTGGTGCCCCATCCTGCCTGGGGGAGCCTCTTCCTCAGGAGAACCTGGGAGAGACCCAGCTCTCGGATGGAGAAGTTACCCCCAAAGTCCGTGTGACATGACCGAGGGTTTGGGGGTGGCAGCCCACAAACCCACACCTCCCCTCCCCTGCTGGACTCTAAAATTCCACGCTCCCTGTTCTAGCCCTTGGGCTTAAGATTTCGTGTTCCTAAGTTATTGTTTATTTTAACGGTGCCGCGGTAAGTTGTTATCAGTTTTCCAGAGCTCAGTAGGAATGAATCAACCTGATCCTTTTCCCCCAGTTTGGGTGCTGGAGATGAAGAAAAGCGTTTAGTCCCTGGGTCTAGGGTAGTGGGTGCATGGGGTGGAGAGGAGGGGCCTGGGGCCAAGGGAGAAGAGAGGAAAAGAAGGACCCAGAAGGCAGAGGCTGGGGAATGCCTGGGAAGGATGGGGCGAAATCACTCACTTCCATCATTTGGGGAAGAGTTGGCCAGAAACAGCCCAGGGCTGAGACCCCGGGACGGCCTTCCAGCACCTCCCTCTCCTCCTCGGGGCGCCCGGACCCCTGTTCCTGTGTCTCCGCATCTCCTCGCAGCAACAGCCTGCAGTGCAAACTTTCCGAGACAGGACCCCAAGCCCGGCTTCCCCCCACTCCGCGGTCGTCGTCCGTGGCTGGGCAGGGGCTCCTGCTGGACAGGCGAGGGGGCATCCTGGAGGCAAGGACACTCTGGAAGGGGGGCGCGCGCGAGGGGAGAGGGTCGGCGCGGCAGCAGCCGCGGGGGCCCCGGGTCCAGGGACCCGGCGGGGCGGGGCGGGGGGGGGGACCGTCCCCGCGGGCGGCTCACCTGCAGGACACGGTGATCTCCACCTTGGTGGCCGGGATGCTGCCCGCCAAGGAGTCGAACTCGCTCAGCGACGCCATGTCCTCGGGCTGCTCCATCGCCTACCGCGCCCCCCGCCCCAAATTAGTCAATCCCTGCGCGATTCACGCCTCCTCCAAAGCGACTGAAACCCTGGGCTCTCCCCCAACTCCGAGCAGGCGCTGGGCGGCAAAGGGAGGAGAGAGGAGCGCCAAGAGGGGGCGTGGGAAGTGAGAGAGGGAAGGGGGGCGGAGGGAGCGGGGGCCGCGGGGAGGGGAGGGGGTGCGGGTGACGCGACGAGGAGGCCGGGGGTGGGGGCCAGCAGAGAGGGGCGAGGTGCCCGGGGAGCTGGGGTGCAGCGGAGAGAGGCTCGGAGGGGCGCGGGGAGAGGGCGCCGGGAGGAACGCGCGGAGTCGCGGCGAGGGGTTTGCGGGGGAGAGGAGCGCGCGGCTTCGGGTGGGGACAGGCGGGGTGAGGGGGAGGGAGAGGGGCGTGGGGGGCCGGCTCGGGCGGGGGCGGCCGGACGCCGGCAGCGCCCGGGCTGCGCCGCCTCCCGCCGGGTCTCGGGCGCAGGGCGGCGGGCGGCGGCGGCGGCGGCGGGGCCGGGGGACCCGGCTGCGAGCGCCACCTCCTCGGCTCCGGCTGGGGCTCCGGGGCGCCCGGGCTGCGGGAAAATCAAATCTGCCCGAAGCCGCCGCCTCCCGCCGGCCGGGGCGGGCTGCGTGCCGGGTCCGCGAGCGCCGGAGGGGGCGCCCGCAGGGGCCGGGGCGGGGCGGCGGGCGGGGTCTGCGCGCGGGTGTGAGTGTGGCGGGGCGAGCGTGAGTCCGTGTGTGCGCGTGTGTGCGCGCGTGGCGGGCGTGGGGACGCGGCTCCGGGGGCCGGCGGGGCGGGGGGCGGCCGCTGGGGACGGTCGCGGCCGCGCGCGTCTCCCCCCGCGCCCACCCCCTCCCCCCTCGCCCACCCCTCCCCCCTCGGGGGTTTCCTGCCGGAGGGGGGAGAGGGTTTCGTGAGGCGCCGGGCGTCCCTTTGAGAAGGGTCTGTGCGGGGCCGGGTGGGAGTGACGTGCGCGGAAGAGACGTCCTCCCGCAAAAGGCTGGGGGAGCTCTCTGCTGAGGGTGCGCCCCGCCGGGGGCCGGGTGTCAGTCTATAAACAGAATCACATCTCTGGCGGAGGTGTGCGGGGGCGACCCCGGGGCCCGGAGGGGGCCTCCTGGGTTTTCTAGGGAGGGTCGTTAGAACTAGGCAGGGTCGGTGCTTGGGCGCTGCCCCCATCCTCCTCTGGCTCCCGCCGGGCCTGGCCACGCCGAGTCAGCCACCTAAGCCACACGCCAGCGCCCTCCCCATCCCCGGGCCCGTCGTGACCACATAGCTGAGCCAGCCCCTGGGGTCTAGAAGCTTCCTGCAGCAGACCGAGAGGGTGGCCGGGGCTCCCTATCCACCCAGCGCTGAGTAGGCGCCTGCTGTGTGCAGGGCTCCGATCCCTGTCCTGGGAGAGTGGGGACAGTTGAGGCACCTCTCAGGCGGCACCCTTCCTGAACCAGCCCCTTCCTGTCTTCAGAGCTGGACAGGCCCCACCCTGCCTCAGCCTGGCCCTTCCAGACCAGGGGTCGCCAGAGCTGTGAGCTATAGTGTCTCCCTAGGGCTGCCCGCATAGGTTGCTGCACTCAGACTCCAGAAAATCCCCCGCAGGCCGTCCTCAGCCTCAATCTTTGCAAAGATGGAGCCCACTTTTCTCCCCCCCTCCCCCCCCACGCCACCAGATGCCCTGAAGGGGGAAGAGCTGGGGGGTGGGGTGCCAAGAGCCCGAGGCTGGACCCAAAAAAGTCACGCCCTCTGGGCCATGCCTTCGGCAAGCTGGGCCTTAACTGGCAAGTCCAGAGATTCTGTTTGAAGTCAATTCCCAGAACATCAGATACAGCCAAAGTCAAAGATGAGTACAAGAACACATCCCCGTGGCCTAGGTTCCGAGTTTTCGTTTACCCACAGGTCGGGTTGGGCTGGACTCCTTCTGCTACCTGGGACGGACACCAGGGGGTGGGGCGCAGGGATTCCCACGGCAGTGGGGCACAGCGGAGTCTGAAGGCCCCACTCCTGAATTGGGCCTTAAGGCCTTATCTCCCCAGAGAATAATTCCAGCCTCCTTTCCTGAGGGAATCGATACTGGGCTTGAAATTTCTATGCCCGCCACCCTCCCATCCCCCACCCTCCTCTCCTAGACAATCAACGCTCCAAACCTACTTGTGGACTATGTTATCCTTTCGTTTCACCAGTACGGAGCCCCTACTGTGTGCCTGGCCCACTGCTCGGGCCATTTGGGAAACTCCTCGATAACCAGCATTCTATTTTCAAAGAGCATTCTAACCATTTTCATGGTTAGACACCACGATGACTTTTCGTGTAAGATGTTATTTCCATACCATCAAACTCACGATTTTATGTATATTTATTTTTGAGAGAGAGACAGAGCAGGAGCAAGGGAGGGGCAGAGAAAGAGGGACACACAGAATCTGAAGCAGGCTCCAGGCTCTGAGCTGTCAGCACAGAGCCCGACGCGGGGCTCGAACCCACAAACCGTGAGATCATGACCTGAGCCGAAGTCGGCCGCTTAACTGACAGAGCCACCCAGGCGCCCCCAAACTCACGATTTTAAAGTGGACAGTTCAGTGGCTTGGGTATTTCTCACCAGGACCATATATGATTTTAAATTCTCAAAAAACTATAGGCGTGTGGCATTACTGTCCACATTTAGTAAATAAGGAAGCTAGTGGCCAGAGGGGCTAAGTAACTTGTCCATGAACGCCCAGGGGGGGAACTGGCAGAGTGCGAATTTGAACTCTGTTGGGACCAAAGTTTGGCTGCCTCTTAGAAGAGGGTCAGATGATGAAATTACGGTCGATGAAATTAGGCCCCGTTAGGGGAGGGCAACAAAAGGGCGCCATCGCAGGTTGTTCGGCAGGTAAGTAGTAAGACCAAAGGTTACTTTTAGTAACCATGTTACCTTGTAACGTGACAGCACCTGGGATGGCGGCCCCAGGACCTCTTTCTAGAAGGATTCTGGACTTGCCTGTTGCTCTCCATGCCCCCTTCGTCATTGCATTTCCACTGCTGGGTCTTTGGCAAAAAAGTTGTATTGGGTGCCTGTTCTGTGCCAGGCTTAGAGAATTTGCCCCCTGGGGCGCCTGGGTGGTTCAGTCTATTGAGCATCCGACTCTGGGGTTTTGGCTCAGGTCAGGATCTCACGGTTCGTGGGATGGAGCCCTGCATGTGCTGTCCAGCACAGAAGCGGCTTGGGATTCTCGCTGTCTCTGCCCCTCCCCTGCACACACACACACACACACACACTGTCTCTCTCTGTCTCTCAAAAATAAATAAGCATCTTAAAAGCAAAGGAAAGAGTGGCCAACAGTTTCGCCTCAGAAGTGGAAACAAGGGAGGGTCAGGGGAAACTGCAACCGGGCGGGGATCTTGAGAAGGGCCCTGAAGGTGTTGTCTGGGTTGGTTCCCCTAGAAGCAGACCCTGAGAGAAAGATTTGAGTGCGAGTAGTGTATTTGGGAGATTAAGGAAAACACGGTGGGCGGGGGGGGGGGGGGGGGGATATGGAAGGAAGACAGGTAAGCAGGCAGTGCTGGGTGGTTTCTCAAGCCTGTGATCACTGGGCGGCGAGGGCTCGGTCCCGCTGAGGAGCTCCGGTAGAAAAGGCCTCGGACCTAGCCCCGCCAGAGGGGGGAGGGAGCAGGGGTGTGTGTACACCAGCTTCTGTGGGTCATCGGCTCCCTGGCTGAGGGCTCCTGTTTTGGGCGGGGGGGGAGGGGGAATTCCCTTGCACTTCCCGCCCGACCAGCACCGAGTGGCAAGGGCAGGTTCCAGAGGCCAGAGAAAGCTTCAGGCCAAGAAACGCAGGTGCTGGCCGCCGGGTGGGGGGCTGGAGCACGCTGAAGCGGTACAGGCCAGGGCGTCGCCGGGACGGCAGCTGCGACAGATGACGAACCTCTGCCTGAAGGATGAGGCTGAGCAGGCGCTGCTGGCGGGGAACCAGCACTTGAGCCCGAGGGAGACCTCGGTGTGGCTGGAGCCCGCGTGCAGGGGGCGGAGGCAGAACACGAGGCCAGGAGGCGAGGGGCCATGATGCGAGACGACAGGTCTTGGCCTCCTCCTCCTCCTCCTCCAGAAGCTTTTCAGGAGGGAACACTGAAGGAGGGGTGGTCTGGAAGACACCCCTCAG
Organism: Paguma larvata; assembly: GCA_030068075.1. Taxonomy (NCBI): domain Eukaryota; kingdom Metazoa; phylum Chordata; class Mammalia; order Carnivora; family Viverridae; genus Paguma; species Paguma larvata. Next base: position 36,266,101 of record CM057829.1, read on the forward strand.
CTACACGGCCAACAGAGGGCGCCCGGGGACACAGCCTTGCTCAAATGAATTGCCGATGGTTCAAAAGCAGCCAGCGGGCGTGCCATCCGACGGGCCGTTTCTTCTCCTGAGGTCACCTGTGAGGTTAGGCAAGCTAGCCGGCAGGCTGGCGGGCGCTGCAGACGTGTTGTCCGGGCCCGACGGCCACATCAGAGCCGACTCTGGCCCTGGCCCAGCCGGCCACGTAACCGACGCGCGTCCCTCTGATTAAGAACCATGAGCACGGAATGGGCCGTGCCCAGAAGCTCTGGAATAATCAGCCTCAGCGCTTTGCTTTGCCATCTAAGACGGCAAACGCGCTCATCTGACCTAATCCTCGGTGTTAATGACGGCAGTGCAATCTCGAGAGGCGACTCGCAGCATCGATAAGGAGCGGAAAAGCACCACGGGGTTCAGGAGGCCGAGTTCCGCGCAGGGCAGGCAGCTGCCGTCCACCCTCTCGGGACACGTCGTGTAAACGCTGCCCTCAGACCTGCCCTGTTGGGGACTGGCGATGGGCGGGGGACAGGGACACAGAGGAGCAGAAGAAGGACTCTGCAGGGGACAGGGCGGTGGGGGCTGCCCGTGCCGCACCCTAGGACAGGCTAGGAAAAATGTGTTCTTTGGGGAAATGAAACCCTGGGCCAGACAGGGCCCCTGGCTTTTAAGCAGAGTGTGGGCTGGGCTCGAGCCTCTGCTCCCTCCCTTGGCTGGGTGTCCTTGGGCAGTGAATATCCGCCACCGTACATGGCAGCCCTGGAGAGAGAAGGAAGGATAGAGGGCATGGCGGAAACCTGAAGCCACCAGGGCAGAAAGGAGGTGGGAGAGATGCAGTGTCCTGATTCCATCCATTAATAGAAATGCTAGAAGGGGCTTGGTTGGAGACCCTTTCTTTTACTGAGAAGCTCGGAGAGGGAGGATGCTGCACTCAAGGTCACCGGAACGCTTCCCTCGATGAGAAACTCCACCAGTCACGGCAAGGTCAGGGACCCAAGAGCAGCGAGGACCTGCCCCAGAAGGTGTGGGGAGAAGCCGTGTTCCGCTGGGGTAGAGGGGGCGGCAGAAGCCGGCCACAGAGCTCGCCACACCTCCAGCCCCCATTCCCCCTGCAGGGTGACAGCCGGACGCCCTGCCGTCCCACCCAGCACCCCACGCCGCCCCTCCCTCCCGCTCCTCCCCGGATCATAGTGCCAGCTAGCTGTGTCGGTGGGCAGAGAGAAGCCCCAGGCCCCTCCGCTGCCAGCCCAGCAGGCTCTCTTGCCCTAGGACCCACTTCTCCCACGCTTCCCCGCCCCGGTGTACATGGCGGCCCGGCGGGCACCAATTTCCTCTCTCGCGTCTCCTGCTCTCTTTGTCCTTCCGGCCACTCTTGATTTGCCAAGTGAGGGGAGGCTCCCGGCCCTTACGGTTTAGCTACCGGAACCTTCACAGCAGCAGGGGAAACCAAAGTCCAGTTGGGGCTTGACTCCTCTGCTGGTTCCCATCCAGCTGTGGTGAAAGGACTTACAGGGCTGTGGGCTCTGCCCCCCGCCCCCCCCCCCCTGCACCTCGACCCCTCTGACTTCATCGCATCTCTCTCTTCACCGCACGGACCCCATGCCGGCCACACCGACCTCCCCGTTGGCCCCGCCACTCCTGTCTCAGGACCTTCCTACCTGCCGTTCCCTCAGCCGGGTCCCCCCACCCCCCCCCATCCTCTTTGCTTTCCCTTAGAGCATTATCCTCGTCTGTTCCCCACCAGGACGGAAGTTTTGTTTCGGCAAGGACTTCCCGCCCGGAAGACAGTGCCTGGCGCCTCGCAGGCGCTCAGTCTGTCAAAGTCCGTCCCTTCCCCCTGAAACATCGACTCATTCATGAGGACCCCGGGCCTGGGTCCGGGTCCCAAACGGGGCCTGGGTCCTGCCCACCACACACATCCCTTCCTGCCTTCTGTCCAGCGAACGTTTATTGAGCATCTATGATGAATTCAGTTGTTGAACTGTTTGGCAACCGTGGGATGGAGAATCTCTGGGCCCCTTGGCCAGTGTCACAGAGAAAGGAAGGAGTTTTTATATATTTGGGGGTTTTGCGGTGGTGGTTGTTCTTTACAGAGAACTTGCCACGTAACAGGCGTCACGGTGAGAATTTAACGTCCGTCACACATTTAACCCTCGCGCTAATTCCGTGATGCCATTGTCCCATTTGGCAAATACTCCCCCCCTCTCCCCGTCCCAAACTAGCGGCACAAACTAGCTAGGCTAGTTCGTCGCCAGGGATACAGAGATGAGGGAGACCCCATCTCCTCGAAAGCTGTCCAGCGAGGTTGGAGCAATCACTTTGAATTCATGTTCTAGAAATCTGTGGAATAATGGGCATTATCGGTTCCATTTTACAGATAAGGAAACTGAGGGCCGAAGTCGCTCGGTACCTAACTTGCCCAAGCTCACACAGGTGAGTGACGAGAGGATGCAAATCCAGGACTGTGTGGGTCCAGAGCCCCTTTCTTTGCCCAACACCATGCTGCCTCCTTCCAGTCCTCGCTCAGGGCCTCACCGGGAGCCTCAGTGTCCGCCATCGCGGCCCAGGTCCCCAGCCCCTCACCGGTCTGCACCATACGATCTATGTTCGGGGCCTTGACCCTTCCACTTCTCACGGCGTCCGGCACAGACATCACTGGCTGTCACCCACATCCCCATATTTAATCCAGTGTTTAGCTTGGCTTTATTTTTGTTTTTAAGTTTATTTTGGGAGCGAGCGAGCGCACAAGTGGGGGAGGGGTAGAGAGAGAGGGACACAGAGAGAATCCCAAGCAGGCCCCACACCCATCACCAGCGCAGAGCCCGCCGTGGGGCCCAGACCCGCGAACCACGAGATCAGGACCTGAGCCCAAGTCACACGCTTAACCGACTGAGCCCCCCAGGCGTCCCTACCTTGGTGGTAGTGTTAGTGATGACATGAGAAAGCTGGGCGCTGCTGACTTCGAAGATAATTCAACTCACCTAGACTTTGCAGATCTGGAAAGTGAGTCCAGAGAGGGGAAGAGATGTGCCCACGGCTGTTCTGCCGAGAAGCAGTAACGAGAGATAAAGACTCACGGGGGCTCTGATTAGAATCGGTCCCGGGGACCTTCTCTCCCGTCGGCCCCTTCAGGTAAGACGTGGGTCCCTCTGACTTCCCTCTGACTTCCCGTCGATTGATAATAAACACAAAGGTGCCACCTCGGGCCATCCGCAGTAAGAGCCGAGGCGATTGTCCGCCTCCTCCCCCGCCCCCACCACGGGGCTTTTACGCCCAACCAGAACCAGCAGCGCGTGGTTGCCCCCGGCCTGTCCCCTCGCCGTGTCCAAATCCTACCTGTCTTTCAGGTACTATCTCTGGATTCTCCCAACCCGACTGTTTCTCCTTCCACTGACACTCCAAAACTCCTCTTAGACTGGTTTTCTCCTCTCCCCACTAGCGGGGGCGGGGGTGCCCTGAAGGCCTTGGTCCTCCGTGCTCAGGGGCCTCAGCCTCGCTCTTACTTTTTGCTGCACTTAATTGCATTTGAATACATTACTACCAGCCAGCCAGTCTGCTCCTGGGCCTCTTGAACTCCCTCTCCGCTTGATGTAAACCCATTTCCTCCGGTTTGAGCATCTTGGGAGATGGAGAGTGAAGCCTCACGTTCCTTCACGAGCTTAAAAGCAACCCGCGTCCCTCCCTGGAGCCCCAGCCAACCATGGACACACTTGTCCCGTTCCTGATGGGCAGGCTCAGGCCTGGGGTGAGGGTCGGAACGGCTGGAGTTGTACCCGGGCGGCCTCAACGGATTCGATTTCCCAGAGACCCCTCTCATCTCGAGGGCCCCGCGTCGTGGCCGCAGGACTCCCCGCCCCCTCCCTACCTCGGGCTGATGGGTACAAGGCGGGTGGTTTCGCCCAGGCCCTCAGACTCTCGGTCACCGTTGCTCGCTCGAATCTCCCCTTGCTGTACCGGTCCTGGAGGGGCCTGAGAAGCCACTGGAGATGAAACACTTCTTTTAAGGTCTAAACTAATTTTCACGCCAAGCTGCCTGCGTTTGCCTGCCTGGTGGCTGCGGAAAACGGGATCGTGCACGAACCGCCACGAGACCGGCCTGGCGCGGAAGCTCGAGTCCCAGCGGCCCTGCCCCCGGAGCTCGCCTGCCGTGGTCTCCCTGGGTTTTATTCACCGCAGGCCCCACGCTGCAAGAGGAGCTCATCAGCCACACTTCGCGTGGCGCCTCCTCCACCTCTGGCTAAGAGAAGCTGCCCTGGATTACAGGAAGTGTGTGTTCCCCAGGTTTCTGATAATCTTATCGGGAGCCAGGGTGAGGCTCAGGGGGGTCAGGCTCCCAGAGCTGCTGCTGACAACAGCCTCAGAGCGGCTGCCAGCCTGCACGCCTGGGGCAGAGTGCCGGTTCTCCATTCATGCTGTGACCTTGAACCCCTCACTGCATTTCTGCTTCTCAGGTAGCCCTAGCTTTAACAACGGGGAAAACACACCACACCACCCCGAGATTCTAATTAGATAAGGGATGTGCTGGGTGGGAGCCCCTGGGGGAGAAAAACACCACCGTCAAATCACTTTAGTTTAGACCAGAGTGGGTCTGGTCTGGGCCCCTCATTCTACAGATGGAGGCTTGGGGAAGGAAGCTGCCACCATCACACCGTGGGCTGGCTTGAAAACCGGTTTCCATATTTTTTTGAGCGGAAGGAGGAGGGAACAAAGGTTAAGTGGCCGTCGCTATGGAGACTGGGGGAGGACAGACCCCCAGCTTGAAGCTCAGCCCCGCCAAGGCCCAGGCGACCGAGTGGAGCCCTCACCCATGAATTGGACGCATCTATGAATGGGACATGACGATGCCTTGTTCGTAGGCCTCCAGAGAGTCTCGGTGGAACAATACAGGTAAAGCATCTGGCACCTGGTATGTTCCCCAAACGCAAGTTCCTTCCCGCCTCGTGTTTGATCTTAAACAGCATCGCCAACGCTCTCGGAAAGGGAGGCACAAAGAGAACATCTTCTTGGAGCCGAATGTTGCCAAAAAGGCAACTGCGAACCTCGGCTTCCCTTGGCTTTGGGGGCTTTTCTTACGCGGCGAATGTGAGATGGCCATTTTCCCTGTCTGTGGAACGAGGAAGTAGAAATATTGCCTCTCCTTCCTCCCCCGCTGCTTCTGCTGCACGAGCGCTTCCTCGCAGGTACACGTGGGCCGGCAGCTTTTAATGGAGCTGCGGCTAGATCCTCACGGAGAGGAAAGTGATTTCTGCGAGATTCGCTGAGTTGTGAGGCTAATACAGTTATGATCCAATAAACACACTGATTAGGGTCATTTGTGTTCACCCCCCCCCCCCCCCCCCCCCGGCTGCTATGCCTCCACAGGCCTGGCTCGGGGCTGCTGGGAAGGAGCTTAGAGACAGCTGAGCCTGGAGCCTCCCAGCCAGCTCGGCCTGCGGACCCCCTAGGAAGCAGCAGATTGGTCAGCTGGAGAGATTCGGGAGCCGACCTCTGCCCTGCCACCAGACCAGTCTCTGTTTCTGTAGGTCCTCCTCCTCCCCTGTATGCCAAAAGTGGAGCTAAAAGGGCTGAACTTGGGATCAGAAGTTCCCAAGTTCAAGGCCGAATCCGGGACCAGGTATCCTATCCATTCGTTGACTCTGGACAAGGCTTCGTGCCTTTCACTCCGGTCCCCAGTTTGCAACCTTAGAGGTTGATTTGGGGAATTAAGAGAAAACTACCAATAAGAAGCTTTCACGGAGACGAGGGCAATGGTGACTTCGTTTTAAGCTTCCTTCTGGTTGACTTTCTGATTCTGTGAAAACATTTGCTGTTACTGGGCATAAAAGGGGTGCCAGGATTACTTGTTAAATGGGTCAACTCAACTGTGAAGCTGGATATTAGAGGGAACTGCCTCTCTGTAATGAGGCATGCTATAGAACCAGGCCCTGTGGTCACAAGGACTCCGCCAATTGTACCAGGCACAGTGGGCTTCTCTTCCATCTTGCCCGGTAGACAGGACGGCCGGTCGGCATGTACCAACAGATAGACTTAGGGCCAGGCTGACATCTCGATTCTGGCCCCTTGTGGTCCGAATAGGTGCTGGCTTACCACATCCAAGGGATGGCAGGCCTGGCTCCGTCAAATTGTGAAAGGCATGGGTAGGCCTTTCCTTCCGAAGCAAGGTAAACTGTATTCACAGCGCCCCCTAGTGGCACACTCGTAAAACAGCAGGCGAAACGGAAAGTTGGCCACCGAAGGCATCTTCTCAGAATGACCTAGATTCAGAAATTTGGGGCTAACAGGGGACTGCTTCTAATCTTCGCTTGGTGAATAAGAAAACTAACTTCCAGAGGTAAAGTGCTTCGCCAAAGCTCACACACAAGCCTCACACCTCTGTCCACAAACTTTGCCCCCCACTGGCCATCTGTGGTTTCGGATGCAGTTGAGAGATCATGAATTCCCCATTGGGACGAACAAAGGAGGACCCGATTTCCAGAGTCAGACCAAGCCAACCTTACAGTGAGACCCTAACACGCTCTCTTCCCCTGCACTTTGCTTCTCTCTTATCTGTAAAAGAACGTTGCTGGAAATTCCCTATCCTGGTATTTACCTAGAGTAAGGAAGCTACTCTATCGGAAACGAGGCTCTGAGGCCACGAAGCGCCCTGTAGGCAGTAAACGCCACCACTCCGGCAAATGTGCTTTTCAACGTTTCCTCCTCCACGCGCGGCACGAATGCGGTGCCAGAAGGGGCCGCGGTGACGTCTCAGAGCGGCTCGAGGATCTGGGGGTAGCAATCATTTCCCGCATGCGGGGAAAGCTATTTTGACATCTTCTGGAGACACGATCCAAAAATAAATCAAGCCGAGGACTTCCAGAGGGCTTAGTGGAAAGGCTTTGCTGCCACACCAGCTCAAGTCTGGGTTTTGGGGGGAGGGGAGGGGAGCTATTTCAGCAAATGGATCTTAATCTTTTCCTGACGGAGACCAATTTTAAATTTGACTCATTTAGCGACAACTTCAAAGAATTGCGTCAGGTGCTGAGGGGGCTCCCGGCGGGGAGTAAGACAAAGTCTCTTCTCTCAGAGGCTCGCCCAGTGGGAGGGAGAAGCTGTACAAGATAACCCAGGGACGGAGAGGCAGGACGGGGGTGTGGTGGCTTTGAGGGCCACTGGTGATAACAGCAGCTGTCTTCTAAATGCTGGTGCTTTTTCCGGCTTACCTGTTCTAGCTCATTTAAAATTTTTTAACGTTTATTTATTTTTGAGAGACAAAGAGACAGAGTATGAGCAGGGGAAGGGCAGAGAGAGAGGGAGACACAGAACCCGAAGTGGGCTCCAGGCTCCGAGCTGTCAGCACAGAGCCCGACGCGGGGCTCGAACTCACAAACCGCGAGATCATGACCTGAGCCGAAGTTAGAGGCTTAACCGACTGAGCCACCCAGGCACCCCTGTTCTAGCTCATTTCAATCTTCACAATAATCCTCTGAGGCCAGGGCCATCGCCCTCATCGGACAGCGGAGGAGACGAAGGCACAGAGAACTTAGGAAACTTGCCTTTCGCACCACCGCAGAGCGGTGAAGCTGGGGTCTGAACGCCAGTCTGGTTCCAGAGCCCTTTTCCTTCAAGGTCTTAATTGCTGACGACCTCTCGCCGGCATTTTCCGTGACGTCTACGACCTATACCGTCCCACCCGCTCTGGTGCCCGCACAGGGACCCGGTGCCGCACACCGCGGTCTGACGCCCACAGTGTGGTAAGGCGGGAATAAACGGCAGAAGGGCACGGTTTCTAAACGCTTCGCCTCAGCAGCCAAGGCCAGAGGCAGTTAAAGCCCATCTTCGCTCGGCCAGGGCCCCCACCGGTCGAGGCGGCAGAGCGAGTCATGGTGCGGACGGTCCCCACGCTCTTAGGAAAATCTCCCCCGCCCCCGGTGTCAGCTTGGACAAACGTGACCTCTGGGGTCTTGCTACTCAAAGCGTGATGTCTGGACCGGCAATAGCCACCTCCCGGGAGCTGGAGAGAAGTGCCGATCTCTGGCCAGACGCTGACTCCTGACCCGCTTTCTAGCAGGCTCCCCCGGTGACGCGTGTGTGGGAAGCGTGCCAAGCGTACCGTGCTCCGGTCCTTCCTTCCTTCTCTGAGCAGTGGTGGTACGTTTCCACCACTCCCCTGACCTGGGTGAAAACGGGCATTCTCAGGATTATAATTCCAGGAGGTGAGTGGATGGGTGTCTCTCATTCTTTGCTTGTTAGAGGTGGGGCCAATGATGTCTGCCCAGTCCGGGCCGAAAGAAGCTTCTAGTTCCCCAGAGTCTAGAACACTACTTTGCCCAATGCCATCTCTGAAAAGCTAAGGAAGTCACTTACGTGGTCTGCTGTTGGGTGGGTTTTGCTTTTTTGTTGTTGCGAGAAAAGAAAGAGAAGCATGGAGAAAGAGGCCGAAGGTGGGGAAAAGAACCTTCCGGTCATTCCCTACAGTAAATCGTTTCCAAAATGTATAGAGTGACCAGGAAGAAGACTAAAGCTCCAGTCCCCTCTTCGATCAAGGAGCTACCAACTTAAAGAAGCCACGATACATACACCACTGGGTCCAGCGCGACAGGAAGGTGGGGTTCCTGCAAGTGTGAGGGATATTCTCGGTCTCTGGGCACGCCTGCCTGGCCAGTCTCCACAAGCCCCCCTCACTCGGAAATGCCGGCGGATACCACTTCAAGCCTTTCTCAGGCACTGCCTTTTTCAGGGCCGACCTGCTCTTGCACAGAAGCCCACCGGAGACCCACAAACCTACAATGTGAAGTCTTGAACGCGAGTCCTACGACACGACGTGAGATGGTTCGTTCGCAGGTTAAAACGGCTGTTAAAACTTCATACGGTATTGAAAATCAGACCGCGGCAGCGATTACCACCACCAGTGGCACTTTATTCTGGAAGTTTCTCTGTATTTCACAGGTGTTAACTTCCTTTCTGTTACCACCGTGCCTCCCTCTCCCCCCACCCCGTAAAAAAACAAAGTCAGGAATATTTAAAAAACATATAAAATCTCTTCTCGAGTCTCTCTAGCCTGAGGTTAAAACAACTGAAGTGGTACCCCCCCCCCCCCCGCCAGCACGACAATACTGCTTTTGAAGGAGAACTCATAGTCTACCCTTCTGCTCGCTACAGAGTTCCAGTCCTTCCTGGGGAAAAAACGGTCAATGTTTCTGCTTCCTTTTAATAAATTCCTTTCTCGATTATTACACATTATCATTCCCCACTTGACACCTTCTGAGAAACTGGATTGTTGGATGCATTTTTCCTTTGGCACGAATCCAACGTGGCTTTGCGTGGGATGTCTCAGTGTCAGAAACAGCAGTGTTGATGTTCTGGTTTCGAGAGGAAAAGAGAGAGAGAGAGAGAGACGCATACACTCCCTGGAAGAACAAACGTAGGAGACCGAAATAGGGTGCGCGCGGAGTGAGGCAGGCTGATAGACACTACTTGGTTTTGAATTCTGTGGCTGTCGGCCACCCAAGACTGCAGTGTAGGCCAGAATATAAATCTCCGCAGGAAGAAGTCTGGTTAGGCGCTACGGAATGACAGAGTCGGCTTCATTTTGTTCCAAGTGTACCAGAACGGACACCCACAAGGCGGGGCGCTATGCTCATTTGCAATACGCGGCTCCCTGCGAAGCATCACTTACGAGTATTTCTGTAAGCGTTCTATCAACCCAGGCACCGGGGGAAGAGAAAAGAAGCATCCTGTTAAAATATACTTCCGGGGCGCCTGGGTGGCTCCGTCGGTTGAGTTGATTTCGGCTCAGGTCATGACCCCAGGTTCGCGGGCTCGAGCCCCGCGTCAGGCTCTGCGCTGTGTGTGTGGACCTTGCTTGCTTGGGATGCCCTCTCTCTCCCTCCCTCTGCCCCTCTCCCCCGCTTGTGAGTGCGCGTGCTCTCTCAAATAAAATTTAGGAAAATAATTTTTAAAAAATAATAAAATAAAAATATACTTCCATCTCTAACTCACCCAACCCTAGGTCTCCTTAGCTCTGTGATCTGCAAGGCCAAAATGAAGTTTAAGCACGTGTCACTCTAGGTCCCCTGGAAACTGGTTCACTGGGGCCATCTCGGAAGACCTGAGCGCGCCCGGGGCGGCGGCCAGCCTACCCAGAGGGGTATGCCTTAATGATCTTCACATCATCCACGGGGCGGTCCTGGGAGTTTGTTTCCACCATTCCTACTCGATTCACCATTCCTATACCCTGGCACACACGGCCAAAAATGGTGTGTTTGCCGTCGAGCCACTGGGTGGGGGCAAGGGTCACGAAAAACTGGCTGCCGTTGGTGTCTGGCCCCGCGTTGGCCATTGCGAGGATTCCGGCTCCTGGTGGGAAAAAGGAAGAAAGGGTATGAATAACCCCCGGAGCTCCAGCCTGGAGCGTGTTACACCAGCCCGGACTTGGTTGGGGCCTCGGTCCCCAGCCCCAACCACGTGACCCAAACAAAATTCCCCGCAGGGCAGGGTCTCCGCCTTTACACCAAGGCCATCACTGCACTGCCCCAGCAGCCTCATCCTCCTTGTCTTCACCTGCCCTCCGGCCATGTGACGATCCCCACCCACTGCCGGGCCGCGTTCCTGACTCCCCCCAAAACCCCGGTGAGGCCTCCCGCTTCTCTGAGGAAAGCAGACTCTGGATACAGGGTAGAACTATAGACGCAGAGCACACGATTACGACTCCTACTTTAGGACGGCAACGTTCAACGACCAGAGGCTACAACACTCGGGCCGGCGCCCTGAATTGCTCAGGACCCTGGGAGAGGCGTCGCCTTCTCTAGTCCTCCAGGGCTCTCTGTGGCGCCGCAGCTGGGCAGCGGCATGGCACCACGCCACAGTGTCAGGCAGGCGCCCTGGGTCCGAGCCAAGGGCAGCTTTTAAAGCCTCCCTCTTCCTCCCCAGTCCAGCCAGATTCTATACTTACCCGTGAACTTCAAGTCTGGGTGAAGCTCATCTTCGAACTGCTTGCCATAGATCGACGCGCCACCTCGACCTGCCAGATTAGAAGACGAGAAGGCAATCAGCCAGTCCCGCGCTCTGTCTCGCAGCAAGAACCATGGCTCAGGTCAGAAGATTCTTCGGAGTGCAGGGAAGGAAAGCGCAGTGAGCACGCCTGGCCCCTGCTAACTATACTGCAACTACGCAGCAGCAGAATCGAGCTCAGACGTGGCACAATCAAATCACTGGTTTCATTCAGGTGAGAGGTTTCTTTTCAAAATAACACCAAGAGTGTTTGTTCCTGCTTATTAAAGTCACACGTGTTCGCTGTCAAATATGCAGAAAGCATAGAACGCTATCAAAAGAACAGGAAAGTCCCCTATAATCTAACCATGTACAGATTAACTACCATTTATAATTTGATACATTAAGAGATTCCTTAATTTTTAACTTTTTTATGGGCACTTTGGACAGGAGTGCCCCAAGCCTTAACCCTGTGCCCATCGCAGACGCTGCTATTCAAGAAACATTCCCGGCTGCTGAGCTTCGATTCGCCTCCGTCGCCTACCGACTCAGAACTGTAGGCAGCCATTTTTTTTTTAATGTTTCTATTTTATTCCTGAGAGACACAGAGACAGAGCGTGAGCAGGGGAGGGGCAGAGAGAGAGGGAGACGTAGAATCTGAAGCAGGCTCCAGGCTCTGAGCCGTCAGTACAGAGCCCGACGCGGGGCTCGAACTCACAGACTGCGAGATCATGACCTGAGCTGAAGTTGGATGCCCCTGTAGGCAGCCATTTTTAGTGGATCAGAGACGGCGCAAGGCTTAAAGAGCTCCTCTCGGTCCTTAGCCCGGACGAAGGCAAATAACATTCATATGTCACAGATACCCAGCTTAAGGAAAACAGAGTGGAACGTGGCCCCACGGCAGCAAGGACTAGCGGCCCAGCGGGCAGAGTCCGCGGAGAGGAGAGGTGGTGTATCAGGAGCTGGTTGTGAAGAGACATGACACTGGAATTCGCTAAGCAACAACACTACCACGTGCCACTTACATTATGTCCCCAAGAGCGTGGTGCTGTGCGCCCCGGTTCTGTTCTTAGAGCAAAATGATATAATAAATATGGTTTTTCCCAAAGGAAAAAAAATGTCCTGAGAGGAGGCAACCTGACTAACCAACTATTTAGAGAAAAAAAAAATATATATATATATGACTTGTTGAACTACGCTGGTTTCTCCAAGTTGACCGACGAAGACCAAACAGCCTGGGACGAAGGGAACACCGGGGCCATCAGCTTACTCGCTGGCCTGGCGGCCAGAAAGCGGCCCCGCCCCAGGAGCTCACGTCCCCTTGCCGGGCCTGCTGTGAAAGCAGGACCTTAGAGCGCCACGTTCCTTCCAGCCCCTGGCGCCGGCGACACCGTTTCCACGGGGAAAACCCCTCCCGGCACCTTCCAGGATGTTCCGCCACAGAGAGCCTGTCATAGCCCCCGGTTCTGGAAGGAAACACTTCTCATGCGAAGAGGAATGGCGGTGAATCCTGACAGACTCAGGGAAACCTCCCGCCCGGCCCGGGCTACCATATGCTTCTGGAAAAGTACCCAACTCCCAGACTTTGTAAAAATGTGTTCCAAAAATCCCATCCTGTCAGTGTACTTCTAAAGAGCAATCACGTGACCAATATATGATCTCAGACTACAGAGTCAAGGTTCTTGACTGCTTGAGGTCGGCAGTGGAGGGAGCGGTGAGCGCTAGGGCTGAGTAGAAAGGGGAGGGCCATGGGTGCAAACTGCGGTCAAGCCCTAAATCCAGGGCTTGAGTGAGCAATGGCGGGTTCAGGAGTGGGCTGTTCACCGCAGGCCGAGGGCTGCCAGGCCGAAACCTCAGGGCCCCTGCCCTCTACGAACGGAAAGCGGTCACGTAAATGGCACCAAGAACAAGAAGAAGGTCAAGGGATGGGCCAGTCGAGAGTCACAGATGAAGCCAGGGGTTTTAAGTCATTAGCAGGAGAGGAGAGGAGGGAGCAGGGAGCCCCCTCCTCCCCCACTCACCAGGCATTGTTTGACCAGCTGCAACTAGTTTGGGTCCCTAGAACCCATGTACACGTAATATGTTACCTTTTCATAATCTCATTCCACCCAGTAGGGTTTGCAACAAAATGTCAGAAAGACGAAGAATTCCAATCAAAACATTCCTTTGGGCGTGTGGGACAGGGGCGAGGCGGCAGGGGGACGGCGGTGATTAAAGAGCTTTCTGGTGCCGAGCAGGCTACCCAGATGCCAACGATCGCTTAGGAAGCCGACAACTTGGAAGCTTTGCAGTCAAAGCTCTGCAGTGCGCCTAGCCTAGTACAGACACAACGGAGGCAGGCACTCGTCTGTCGTGTAAACTCTGTACTCTGGAAGTTCTTTTCCCCTTCTGTCCCTTCATTTCAACGTTTATTCAAAGTATTTAATACCTCAGACATACAAAAGAGACAAGGAAGAACAGGACAAACGACTGCACCCTCCCTCAGGAAGAGCGTGGCCAATCCAGTCGCAGACCCTGTGCGCACACTCCCTTCCCTGCGCCCCCCCCCCCCCCCCCCCCCCCCGCTAACGACTGCATCAAAGCATCACGTTTTCCTCTCGGAACCACCGTGCTGGCCAGGAGTCTGTCCCTTCCACGCATTTCCCTGTCACGACCTAAGTACGCATCCCTAAAACAATGTATCGTTGCTTTGCATACTTTTCGGCTTCTGTACACGGTATGATACTCTATGTATTTTTCTGCAATTAGCTCTTCCCTGTTCGCCACTGTGAGCGCTGTTTATCCATTCTGTTCCACGCGGCTCCCCGTAGTATTCGTTCCAACTGCGCGACTGTAACACCGATCTGACCTTTCCGCACGTCGATGGGTGTCGGGATCCTTCTCGTGTGTTTGCTGCCGTAAACCACGCGGCAGCACCCGCTCTCCCGCGTCCCTCAGACCCGCACGGGAGCTCTCGGGGACCACGGCTCAGGGAGGACAGGCAGGGATTTCCTCGAACAGTGTGCCAGAAGGGGCCCCTCTGCGCACCCCACAGTGCTCGCTCTTACTGCTCTAGGTGCTCTAGCCAGACTTCCTCACATTCCTCAGTCCGAGGGCGTCCGATCTCCTGGGTTTTAACCTGCATTTCCTCGAAGGGGCGCATGACGCCATGTTTACTGACTCTTCAGCTTTCTTCCTCCGTGAACAGCCGCTCATCTACTAAGTGGTCTGACACTCATATACACAAATACACACATAGATAGTTCACGTATATAAATATGTGTAATGTGTATATTATTAGGATTAGTATTTTGGACACTAATCCTTGGTCAGTAAATGCTTTTGCAAATACTTTCTTCCAGCAGATGCAATTTTATCACTCTTTTAGTGGGGTCTTGTGCCGCACAGAATTTTTGGCAGTTGGAATTCCTCAGTCTTTTTCTTTATGATCTGTGCTTCTGCTTTAAAAAGATCCTTCCTTATCCCCAAGACCCCTCGGATGTGTCTTCCTGCTTACTGCCTGGTGGAAGACTCCCACAGTGAACCGGAGCGGCATCTGAGACACGGTGTCTCGAAGATGACCAGACTTGGTGCCACTCACCCCATCGCTCCCGTGCCACCGCCGATGGGACCAGCCCGAAGCAGCACAGGTGCGCCAGTGACCCATTAAGACACCTAGGAGGAAGCTCCGCTGGGGCACCCGATGCCAGAAGGCGACTGACCAAACCCATCAAAACCTCTCTTCTGGCAAGAGAGCATCTAACAGCAGGTTGGCTGTTCTCTGAGCATCTCTGACTCTCTAACCCCTTCTCCGTGGCCCACGTCAACCTCAGGGACAAAAAAGGCAGGTACTGAACAGTGCCTTTTGCAGCCAAGGGTGGTCAGACGATCCAGTTCTGACTTACTGATATAAACAGAAGCCTGCTGAGCCTAGTTTCTGGGAAAGCTACAGCTTTCCTGTTAAAAACGGACAAACGTGCTCCTCTGTCTCTCACCCATAGCCTGGTCCCCATCTCCCTTCTTTGAAAGCAGAGGCAATGTCAGGAGCAGCGGCAGCCTTCTTGCAACCACAAGACGAGTCTGAGATCCAAGGCTAACACACAAACAATGACGCAAGGGAAAGACATAGTAAGCTTGGGTCCCCGAGAGCTCCTCTGGGCAGCTGACCCGAGGCCTCCAACTGCTCGCCTTCAGACATTTTGTTATGTGAGAAAAACAAAAGCCCTCTTCGTTTAAGCCGGTGCAGCTGAGTCTTCTGTTATGTGCAGCCAAAAGCATCCCACGTGGATACAATTGCCGTGAGTAACAGAGTCTTTGGAAGCGGGACCTAACTGCTGGACTACCGGGGCGAAGGCCAGACACCAGGTCTAGCGGGGGACACAATGCTGCATCTCTCCGGAAGCTTCGAGGTTCTCAGGCGTCCTCTCTTCCTCGCTTGCCTCTGGGGCCGGAGAGATCCAGATTTCCATTCCAACTCCCCCGCTTCCTGGCTGTGTGGCCTTAAACCAGATACTTACCCTCTCCGAGCGTCGGTTTCCCGGTCTGAGAAATAGGATAGTAGCAGGACGTCTGTCTGTCTCACAGGACTGTTATAGGAGCTAGGTAAGATCGTGCACAGAAACCGGGTAGCGTGAGGCACGAAGCAAACGCAGTAGCGTCGGCGATGACGAGCCATCTCTACGAGCGAGGGCGCGGGCACTTCCCCACGAGGGGCCACGGTAGGGAGTGACGAACCCTCGCCACGGGAGCCGGCCTGCCTGGGCTTTTGCGCTTCCTGGGTCGGCCAGCCGCCACCACTCCCTCTCTGCTCCTTGCTCGGAGTGTAATTTTGCTCGTTTCGATGACAGAGAAGGCAGAAACTTCCATGTGCTCTCACCACCAAACCCGCTCCCCTTCCTCCGTCTCCAGCCACTCCCCTTCCCTCTTCCCTTATTCAGGCACTGTCCGAAGAAACCGAAGAAACCGGTCCTGTGACTCCCCGCCCCCGTGGGCCTAATCGGTCCCGCTCACCTTCATGGAACTTTGCAACTACAAATTCCTCCCGCTCCCTCAATTCTTCTTTCTAGTAGATCATGCCTATCAGCAATAAAAAAAATGGTATTAATAGTTCCTGTCTTAGCAAATAAACACAACACCCCAGGCACCCCCTACTCCTCTGCACCTTCACAGGAAAACTCAGCAACGCTGTCAACACTTGGCGTCTTGGCTTCCTCTTCGGCCTCTAACGCGCTGCGATCAGACTCCCGCCCTGTCCGCCCCACTACAATGGCTCTTGCCAAGGTCGTCAGTGACCGTCATGTCATCAAATCCAGCGGTCGATCCTCAGGCCCCACCTTGCTTGCTCCATGAGCAGCACCTGACAGTTGAGGTCACCCTTCTTAAAATCCCGCCTCACTGGCGGCCCCCCCTTTTCCTCCACCGGCTCCTTCTCCTCCACCCCGTGCTGGTATAGGTTAGACCTGCACTGGTGTGTGAAGACCTCTCCCTCCCACCCCTGCTCTCTCGCCCCTTCATCTTTCACAGGCGGTACCCCCATCGGTCTCTCGAATGTCTAACTCCGTCGTAGCATCCGCTTCCCGGAGGACCGGAACCAACAGAACCACTATCGCCCTGCTCCAAATGCAAAAAACTCTAGCTCTGATAGCGCTGAAAACTTCCGGCTGGTCTCCTTGCTTCTAGCCTTGTCTCCTCTTCTCCGAGCCAGCTGCTTCTCCGCATGCAAGTCGGGGGGACCCTTTAACACAAGACTCATCACGGCAGTCCTCTGCTCGGAGTCCTCTAGTGACATTTCATCACACTTAGGACAAAGTCCAAGGTCGTCCCCACTTACGAGACTCCATGGCCTGGTGCCCTGCTCCCTCCCAACGTCATCTTCTGCCGCTCTCCCCCCCACTCGCCTGCTCCGGCCACCCAGACGGTGCTAGTTCTTGCCAAGCACACTCTGGTCTCGGGCCTCTGACCGCTCCTGCCTCTGTGGTGTCCTTGCCCCTGATAGCCTCGGGCTCACGACTCCCCTTCACTCGGAGCTCTGCTCGAAC
The DNA here is from genome assembly GCA_030068075.1 of Paguma larvata. Lineage (NCBI taxonomy): Eukaryota > Metazoa > Chordata > Mammalia > Carnivora > Viverridae > Paguma > Paguma larvata. Next base: position 36,283,101 of record CM057829.1, read on the forward strand.
GCACCTGGCCAGTGAGAGCTTCCCTAATCACGCTCCCCAAAACAGCACCTCCCTCACTCCTGCGGCTCTCAACTGAGGGTGGTTTCACCCTTTAGGGACACCGGACAACGTGTAGGGACATTTTCGGTTGGCACACTGAGGGCTGCTACTGGCGTCTAGCAGGCAGAGGTCAGAGGCGCAGCTGGAGAGCCTACAAGGCGGAGACAGTCCTCTAAACAGAGAATTAGCCAGGCCCGACGCCAGCAGTGCCGAGACGGGACCCCTGCTCCGCCCCCTACTACGGTGTTTCCTTTTTTTTTTTTTAATGTTTATTATTTTTGAGAGAGAGAGAGACAGAGCATGAGTGGGAGAGGGACAGAGAGACAGGGAGACACAGAATCCCAAGCAGGCTCCAGGCTCTGAGCCGTCAGCACAGAGCCCGACGCAGGGCTCGAACTCACAGACCGCGAGATCATGACCTGAGCCGAAGTCGGACACTCAACTGACTGAGCCACCCAGGCGCCCCCGGTGTTTCTTCCATGTCATTTGTCACGATAGGGAGAGTGTGTTACGTACTTAGCTGCTCGCCATCTCTCCCACTAGAGAACTTTGCAAAGGCTTCCTTACTTACCATCGTCTCCCCGGCTCTCAGAGCGAGGCCTGGAATATGGCAGGGGTCCAAAAGACCTCTGTGAAGCGACTTCATCAAAATAAATAATAAATGACATTTCTTAAAGCTCCTATTTTGTGCCAAGCCTGTACACACCATTTTGCAAACATCGGCTCGCTTACTCCTCACGACAACTCCCCGAGGTGCACGCAGCCACACTCTGCGGTGACAGAGAAGAAGGCTCGGCGAGCCCACACGCCCTGTCCACCTTTAGGAAGTGTTCGTGGGAAGCCGCGATCCGACCCCGAGCCCGCTGGGCTCTGCGACCCTGCTACTCGCCCCGCGCCGGACTCTGCGTCTACGACGGCGGAATTACACCGCCTCGCTTATTTCCTCATCCCGGACTCGAGAGCCCCAGAATGGTTCCAGAATGCTCTCAGATCAAACCTGGACTCCTGTCTCGCGGTCTCCGTGCACCGGTCTGATCTCATCCGCCATGCCATCTCTGACTCCTCTGTGTGCTCTGTCCCCAACCGCTCCTCAGCTGTCCCCTAGACCGCCGTTCGGGGATCTCAGAGATCGCGCGGTACACATCTGTCCGGGACACGGAGTGGGGCTAGCCTAGGTCGCAGGGCCGGGCCGGCACGGGAGACACACACCCGGGGCGCTGGCTCGCGTCCACACTCCACGCGTCTGTCACTCGCGCCTCGACTCATTCTTCTTCCTAAATCTAAAATGCCTCTCCCCGTCCCCCAGAGAGTTCAAATTCCACATTTCCGTCACGGCCCACCTCACCACATCCTCCGTCCCACGCCATTTCCACTCCGCTGTACCTTTTCTCTTGTTATGAATTACGTCATATACATAACCCAGAGTGTGCCACCATACATTTGCATATTATCTTACTTTCTAGTTGTTTCTTTTCTTTTCAGATCGAGAGAGAGAACGAGAGCAGACAAAGGGGAGAGGGAGAGAGAATTCTAAGCAGGTTCTGTGCTCAGTGCAGAGCCCAATACAAGGCTTGATCCCACGACCCCGGAATCGCGACCTGAGCCAAAATCAGAAGTCTGACACTGGACCGACGGGGGGCGGGGGCCCAGGCGCCCCTCTACTGTTGTTTCTTATGAGAACCATCTTGCCTTCCTGGCCGAGAAGGGAGAGCCGCAAGTCGAAGAAATGCCTTGGCTTCTACTGCTTGCGTCTCTTCCCAGGACTTAGGACGGCACGGGATGCCCGGCCGACTCTCAGCAAATGCTCGTCAAATGAACAAATCAACACGGAGCTGGCTGCTGCACGCGTGACGTTTCAGCGTGCCCCCGCCTGGGGCCCGCGAGAGGCGCTGTGACGCCGGAGGGAGGGGGACGCGCGGCATAATCGGCGCGTAACTAGTCACTCGGCGAGGTTACCTGCAGAGCGTGAGGGGCGAGAGGAAGAGCCTGCCCAGTTGCCGCCTCTCACGGGGAGGAGGGAAAGGGCAGAAGCTGGTAGAAGCAGATAAAAGAGACGTTCAGACGGCTAAGGAAAAAGCCAGCATGGTCATCACAACAAGAAAAACTTTAAAGAGGAAGACGAGTTGCAAATGTGGCAAGTGGGGTGCCGGGGGTGGCTCCGTGGGCCAAACGCCCGACTCTTGATTTCAGCTCAGGCCGTGATCTCCCGGTTCGTGGGTTCGAGCCCCGCGTCGGACTCTGCGCTGACGGTGCGGAGCCTGCTTGGGATCCTCTCTCTCCCTCTCTCCCGGCCCCTTCCCAACTTGTGCTCTCTCTCTCAAAATAAAGAAATAAAACATAATAAATAAATAAAATGCAGCAGGAGTTCAAAGGTATCTGAGCTGAGAAAACGCCTGGCCGAGGGGTTTACGGAAGACTGCGGGAAGAACGGTTCGTCCCAGCAGCCGGACCGAGGGACGGGGAAGGATAGACAGAGTCCGCGGGCGTGCTCCGGGGCCCAGGATGCCTCGTGCCGTCCACCTGAGAGAGTCAGCAAAACACGTGTCACCTCCTCAGCCGGCAGTGCACGTCCCTGACCCGGGAGGGCCCGGCCGTGCCTGCCTCCCACCACACGCCCACCAGCTCGATCGCTCGTTGCGCTCGAGGCTGGAGGCGATTATCTGGAAATCTTCTGAGCGATTCAATTTCACTAAAATCGCATCAGGGAAATGTAACGTTATGAAAGGCTGTAAAGCGGTTATAGAAATACAGGGAAGCTGTGACATGAACGACTCGCGCCTGAGTCACTTCCAACTCTCGTACATTCATCACGGACCCGCTCGGTTCCCTGGCGCTGCGAATGAAAACTTTATCTCGTGACAGAGAGAGAGAGGAAGCAGACAGGGAAGTACATCAAAGTGCCGCCAGGACACTTTCGGAGGAAGAAAGACGAGTGAGGCGGGCTCGGACTCCCCCGCTACCTGACAGAACAGACAAAACGATCCCACTTTTTGCCAAGCCCCAAATTCACCAGCGTCAACCAAAGAAAAAGGCAACAAACTTATCACCAAAATTCTGAGAAGAGGAAGCCAAAGAAAGAGCGATTCTTCTGCCTGCACTCCCTAAAAGCAGGAATCAGGAAAAAGAGGGCGGAACCCAGAGAATTCTTACAAACACTCTCCAATTCTGAGAAGCCAACAGAAGGAGCGGGTGAGCAACTCTGAAAAGGCCTGGAGAGAAGGTTCGCACCGGGTCATGATGGGGTTCAGGACAAGCTACCCCGAATTGTGGCGCTTCGGCACACTCAATATTTCAGATGGAAGGCATCTGAGAAACATCAGACCCAAGAAGGACACTGTGACGTTCCCTTGAGGTAGGACCTAAGACCCTCCTGTGAAAGGTGCCCTCGCTGTATCTGGAGGAAAAGAACACCCCATTTCTAAGACAGAGGGACCCCAAGAGGAATCGGAACGAACGAGCCTTGCTGTTTACTACGTTTAGTTTAGACCCCTTTCGTCCTATCACGTTTCCCCACAAATTTCTACGCTAGCACAAAACACTCGCTCGAAACACTCCAGCACGACACTGTCCACCCTGGCACAGAACACTCAGATGTCACCACGTCTTCAGGTCTTCATTTCTTTTTTTCTTTTAGAGAAAGGGACAGAGAGCATGAGAGGGAGAGAGGAAGGGAGGTGGAGAGAGAGAATCTTAAGCAGGCTCCACTCTCAGCACGGAACCCAATGCAGGGCTCAATCCCGTGACCCTGGGATCGTGACCTGAGCCAAAACAATCAAGTCAGACACCCAACCGCCTGAGCCACCCAGGCACTCACGGGCCTTCATTTCTTTATCAAGGCTCCGGTGTCATCAAAACTTAGAGCAAACAAATTCGTACGCTTTTCTCTCATTAATCTCTCTCGTTATAGAGACCCAGCCGTGCACGAAAAAGGGGAGGAGGATCTTCCTCCTCCACTGCCGCGGTTCTCAGGGCGCCGCCCGGAGCCCGGCGTCGGGGGAGAGGTCTCCAGGGACAGGGCTTTCACGGAGGCTGGGGAAACAGGACAGAGGCTGGCCCTCCCGGAAGGTGCGCACTCAGCGTCAGCTCTCTGCCTCATCGGGCCAGAATAAAACGGGGAGAAAGCAACCTGGCATCCGGAATGGGGAAGACAAGGACAAAGAGAAGCCACTTCCGCCGTGTCTGAGCAAAGAAAAGACACGAGCGGCGTCGGCGCCGACATGCGTCAGGCACGGATGAGACGGAAAGAAGTGGCGCAGAAACCACACAGACGGGAGGCGAGAAAGGGAGGGAGGGAGGGCTGTAAGAGGAAAACCGCCTCGGAGGCTGGGGGGGGGGGAGGGGGGGGAAACACGGTCCAGGAAGGGCTTCTCCGCCCGTCTCAAGCTACAGACGCCTCAACAGAAAGAAGCAGCCAATAAAACAAGAGCTCGAAGATGATAAATCAACGAAATAAGGTGAGAAGACTGCAGAGAGACAGACTGAGAGCCCGGTGACACCCGCACGGCGCGAACAAATCAGAGCAGGGACGCGCAGAACTGCCGTGACCGGAAGCTGAAGAAGGCGCGGAGGCAAGGACAAAACAGAACATCATCTCACACGCTCGAAAGAAAGGTAATTGGGGGCGCCGGGGGCTGGGGGCTCGGTCGGTGAAGCACCCGACTCTTGATTTCGGCTCCAGTCATGATCTCACGGTCATGGGATTGAGCCTCGCTTCCAGCTCCAGGCTGAGTGTGAGGCCCGCTTGGGATTCTCTCTCTCTCTCTCTCTCTCTCTCTCTCTCTCTCTCTCTCTTTCTGCCGCTCCCCTGCACGCCCGCTCCCATGCGCTCACGCTCTCTCTCTCTCAAAATAAATAAGGGCGCCTGGGTGGCTCATTCAGTTGAGCATCTGACCTCAGCTCAGGTCCTGATCTCACGGTTTGTGAGTTCGAGCCCCGCACTGGGCTCACTGCTGTCAGGGCAGAGCCTGCTTTGGATCCTCTGTCCCCCTCTCTCTCTCTCTCGCTCTCAAATATGAATAAACATTAAAAAAAAAGATTCTTAATAAACATTTAAAATTTAAAAATAAATGTAATAGACGTGAAAAGCAGAGGTCATGAAACAAAGAGTAACTAGTTTCCTGAACTAGGAAATCAGAGCAAGTGACAGAGAAAATTTTCAGAAATAGAAATCAAAACATTTCCCCTGAGCCGAAGGAAGGAGTAAATCTGGCCTCCGTATTCTCCGAAGCCATGCTTACCGCCAGAAGGCGAGACCTGTCTCAAGAGATCTAAGGGAATGAGCGGTGTCCCAAGAACAGAATACCCGGTGTGGTCTTTGTCAAATTCTCAAACACGATGGAGTTAAAAACATAAAACGGGGGCGCCCGGGTAGCTCAGTCGGTTGAGCGTCCGACTTCGGCTCAGGTCATGATCTCACAGGCTGTGAGTTCGAGCCCCGCGTCGGGCTCTGTGCTGACGGCTCAGAGCCTGGAGCCTGCTTCAGATTCTGTGTCTCCCTCTCTCTCTCTGCTCTTCACCCACTCACACTCTGTCTCTCTCTCTCTCTCAAAAAAAAAAAGAAAAAAAAAAACCATAAAACACCCTCCAGCACTTGCAGTATAAACCACTCAGCAGGAAATCCTGCCCTCCAGCCCTGGTGAACAGAGAAGCCTGGGGGGGGAGCACTGAGCCCTCTGAAATGCAGAACCCACACCGCAGCTGAGGGAATCGGGCGCAGGATGGAAAATGTCCTCTGAGGACCAGGAAAAATAAAACTAATGACAAACCTTGAGAGCAAGGGAGGGAGAGCGGGTGTGGCTAACAGAAGAGAGACAGTTGTATATACATCTCCATCTGGGGCAGAGCTCCTAAAACTAGTAATTTCCTACGTGATAAGAATACTAGGGGCATCTCTTGTTCTAACATTTGGTCTTTGACCTGTCCTTGAAATTGGGCTTCTAGAACCCTCTGAAATCCCTAAGTGAGAAGAGCTCTAGGAGCGTCTTTCGTTCTAATGAGGCAGGTGGGCTCCTGGATGGGGACTGGTCCCCAGAAGGACCAAGCCATGACTAGAAGCTTGGAATTTCCAGCCCCCCCCCTCAACCCCCTGCTTCTTCAGACAGGGGAGGGGAGCTGGAAATGGCGGTAATGACTGATCACGTCTATGTGAAGCAGCCTCTGTGAAATCCCAACACTACAGGGTTCAGAGAGATGCCAGGTGGGCAAACACATCCCTTCCAGGAAGGTGACGCGCCCTAACTCCACGGGGCCAGAAGCTCCTGCCCTGGGGACCCTCCCCGACCTCGCCCTATTCATCTCTTCATCTGGCTGTTCACCTGTCTCCTTTATCATGTCCTCTAATAAACTGGTAAACCGTCTCCATGAGTTCCGTGAGCTGCTCTGGCAAGTTCACGGACCCCGAGGAGGGCGTCATCGGAATGGAGGCTTGTGATTACAGTGGGGCCGCGGCAGCGGGGCAATCTTGTGGGGACAGGGCCTTAACCTGTGGGATCCGATGCTATCTCTGGGGAGATAACGTTGGAACTGAGTTAATCGTAAGACACCCACTTGGTGTCACAGAATTGCTTGTTGGGGGAGGCGGCGGTGGGAAACCTCCGTACGCTTGTGTCAGAAGTGAAGCGATCTATGTGAGCAGGAAGGGAGACACGCGGGAGAAACACACAGGAGGGGAGAACCAGGTCTTCCCATCACAGAATGCAGGCGAAACTGAGCTTTTCCCTAAACAACAGGACTGGGTAAAAATTTAAATACTGACTGCCTCGCCTTTCATAGCAGGAAATCGCTATTTTGGTTAAGTGTATACCAAATTAAATGTTTTTTTTTGTTGTTTTAAAAACAATAACATGCATGACATAGCCTATCGTCTTGAAATTATCTCTACTCAGCTAGTTATCCATCCATTCTTCCATCCTTTTAATGAGGTATCTGAAAGAAAGAGGTCTAGAAAAATGGCCGCCAACAGTTAACATCGATTGTTTCTCTGAGGCGTGGGAGGTCGTGGGAATAATTACTAGTGGTTAGAAGTCTTTAGGGAGGGGGCACCTGGGTGGTTCTGTCAGCTAAGCATCTGACTGTTAGTTTCCGTTCAGGCCACGATCTCATGGTTCGTGAGCTCGAGCCCCACGTCAGGCTCTGTAGTGACAGTGGGGAAACCTGCCTGGGATTCTCTCTCCCTCTCTCTGCCTCTCCTGTGCTCTCTCAAAATAAATAAATAAACTTAAAAAAAAGAAAAAAAGAAGGGGCGCCTGGGTGGCTCAGTCGGTTAAGGGTCCGACTTCGGCTCAGGTCATGATCTCGCGGTCTGTGAGTTAGAGCCCCGCGTCCGGCTCTGTGCTGACAGCTCAGAGCCTGGAGCCTCCTTCGGATTCTGGGTCTCCCTCTCTCTCTGCCCCTTCCCCACTCATGCTCTGTCTCTTTCTGTCTCAGAAATAAACAAACATTAAAAAAAAAAAAATTAAAAAAAAACAAAAAAAACAAAACGAAACAAAAACTAACGTTGGCTTAACTATACCTGTCCCTGTTGGGTCACCTCCCTGGATCATGAAGTCTTTGATGATTCTGTGGAATTTGGTGCCATTGTAGTAACCTCGACGTGCCAACTCCGCAAAATTCTTACAGGTCTTTGGAGCGTGCTTCCAGTACAACTCCAGCACGATGATTCCCATGCTGCAGGGGGAGAGGACAGCGGGGTTACAGTCAAGAACAAGGTCACGCAGACGGGAGTGTCATGGGAGTCATCCAGGACTCTTTATTTTCAAGCTTCTGTAAGTCATGAAATTGTAAGAAACATCAGATTTCATGCTCGGGAAGGGAAAGCCTCACAATGTAAATAACATAAACACAGATATCTTCTTAGTGAAACACACAGGAACTTCTCGTGTTTCTTTCAAACAAAATAACTGTGAACAACTAACCATTCAAACTAGTCTTATGTATTAAAAAAAAATCTCACTATCATGGGAAACCAGTAAAACCAAGCCTTAATTTGGAAAAAAATTACACTTAATATTTAATTTGTAATTTTTTTTAAAAGAAGGACATTATTATATCAGGAATTTGTATTTATTCGTAGAGGCATAAGTTTCTGGGTAGGGGTAGAAACTGGCAGATGGGAAACAGGGCGGTTTTTAATGAGCATCTTTTTTTAAACTTTTGTCGTTTTGAACCATGTAAATATACTACCTATTTGTAAAAATGTTACTGGAAAAATTCTGGGAGAGGGTGTATTTAGGAGGGGGTGCAACGAATGCAAAACCTGATTGCTCACATCTCTATACCTAGCGAATGGGACGAGCGCTCCCCCCACCTCCCCCCAAGTACTGCTCGGAAACAAAGTAAAAGACTCAGACAGGTGCCTTCCCCTCCCCTCTACTGCAGCACTCACCTAGATCTTAAGCTCCAAGAATGTGAAAATTGAGGCAACTACGTATAGTCTGGATAGCCAGGGCCAAGCACAGGATAAGCACTCTCTCTCTCTCTCTCTACGTATATACACATATATATATGGTATATGCTAGAACATAGCTCTCTCTATATATACGTATATACACATATATATGTCCACATGTGTATGTGGATGTATATACACACGTGTATATATGTATGGTATATGCTACAACATAGCTCTAGACATGTGCACACATATATATACACACGTATATGTATATATATATGGTATATGCTAGAACATAGCTTTAGATATGTATACACACACACATATATATATACGTGTATATGTACATATATATATGGTATATGCTAGAACAGCTCTCTAAAGTCTTGCTACCAGCAATTCATTATATATATACACATACACATATATATACATATACATACGTACATATATATATATACATATGGTATATGCTAGAACATAGCTCTCTAAAAAAAGCCTTTCTACCAGCAATCCATCCTTCACCGTGCTAACATTAAACAGGGATTAACACCCACTCTGTGCCAGGCATGCTTCTAGGCGTTTTTCCCCTCATGGAGCTTATATTCTGGGGCGTATTTTTTACACACAGGGAATAACTTTTTGGAATGGCGATCAGGAAATATCTATACAATTTTGAAATCAACATACCTTTTGAGAGCAATTTCAACTTTTAAGTATTCTATAGCAAAACTCACGAACGTGCTTAAGGATACAGTACGTGTAAGGATATTCATGCCAGTGTTTGTCATAACAAAAAACAAGAGGCAACGTAAGTGTCCTTCAAAGAAGAAGTGACTGAAATACAAACTATCCATACTATGGGAAGCTGTATTAGCAAGCGAAACAAAAGCAAATTACAGAAAAAACATAGATACGGTATGATCACATGATCCTGTTTATGTTAAGAAACAGAACATAAAAGAGAGGGGCATCCGGATGGCAGAGTGGGTTAAGCCTCTGACTCCTGATCTTGGCTCAGGTCATGATCTCACAATCTGTGAGTTCAAGCCCCGCGTCAGGCTCTGCGCTGACAGCACAGAGCCTGCTTGGGACTCTGTCTCTCCCTCTCTCTGAAAATAAGCAAGTAAACTTAAGAAAAGAGACAGAACACAAAAGAGAGAGATGTTTATACGTTCACAGAGAAAGATGTAGAAGGTCATCCAACAAACTATTCACTGTTTTTATAGGAAGAGGTGGCTGTCACTTGCTCTATGCACTTTACGCTGCTTGGATTTCAATTCTGATTTATTCGGTAACTGAAAAAAACATTAACAGGTGAATTCGGAAATTACTTTCAAGCTGGGGCCTGAAGAAGCAGAATTTTGGTGGTGGCGAAGAGGACCAGGGAGCAGAAGCAGCATCTGAGAACCGTGCTCTGGGGGAAAACAGCACGGGCAAGGGCGGCGCGGAGAAAAATGGTGACTGGACCTCAGCTACGCATGTGGGAATGGCAGAAGACGTAGCCTGAGAGGGAGGGCAAAGGCCAGATGAAAAACAAATGACCTTGAACGCCAGGCTACCATGCTTTAATTTTATACTGTTGTAGAAGTGAACAGTTACTTAGGTTATTTGTCCCACTTTCTTTTTTTTTTCTTTTTTTTTTTAATTTTTTTAACATTTTAATTTATTTTTGAGAGACATAGAGACAGAGCGTGAGCAGGGGAAGGGCAGAGAGAGAGGGAAACACAGAATCTGAAGCAGGCTCCAGGCTCTGAGCCATCAGCACAGAGCCCGACGCGGGGCTCGAACTCACAGACCGTGAGATCATGACCTGAGCTGAAGTCGGCCGCTTAACCGACTGAGCCACCCAGGCGCCCCTGTCCCACTTTCTTAAGATCATTTTGGACTTTTTCCAAAGAGGCAATGGAGTCATTGGCGCTAAAGAACCTCGCACGTGAGGCAGCCGGACCAGGCTCCGAATGAGGTTTCCCTACTTATTTGCTATATGGGTTTGGTCAAATCATTTAATCTGTAAATTCTGGCATTTCTCCTGCTAAAATTGGAGGGAAGGTGAAATAACACCCATGGGGGTATTAAGCGGATTAAACTCTATGAGCCGCTATTCATCAGGGGCATGGCACTCGCTGGTTAGTGCTCAATTATATCCCTCTCTGAGAAGGGTGGAGGGATGTGCTTCTTCCTAAGAATTTGTTAATGCCGCTGAACTGCTGACAACGGTCCGTTAGTAGTCACTCTAACAGCTGTAGAAACAAGTCCCACCTAAATGACAGTAACTCTCAAATTCAAAGGTGGTGTGTGTCTTTGGCACCTCTATCCTTTTTTTTTTTTTTAAATGTTCATTTATTTTTGAGAGAAAGATCGAGCGCACACATGCACAAGTTGGAGAGGGGCAGAGACAGAGAGGGAGACACAGACTCTGAAGCAGGCTCCAGGCTCTTGCCTGTAAGCACAGAGCCTGATGCGGGGCTCGAACTCACGAACTGTGAGATCATGACCTGAGCCGAAGTCGGACTCAACCGACTGAGCCACCCAGGCGCCCCACGGGCACCTCTATCCTGATTCCAGATCCAAGGTCGCTGGCTTGTAGACTCAACACACGCTAGTTGAATGAATGGATGGATGGATGAATGAACCACCAGGTGTGAGGAGGACAACCAGGCCGCTGTTGCTGAGGTCTCAGGGCCAGCCGATGCGGGGCTCGGACGCGGGCGGTGGCGGTCGCCACTCAGCGCCCAGGCTGCCCCTCTGCCGCCGCTCTATGCTTCTCCACGTGGAGACCGGCCTCCCCGGGGAGCGCACCCGCAACCCAGCCCCGCGGCGAAGCCCGGGCTCCGCATCGCCTCCGCCAGCCCAGCCCCAGAGGCCCGACCCCCCTCACCTGGTCTCCAAGTACACGTTGGGCGGCTGCCAGGAGTCCGGGGGGATCGCCGCCATAGCGCAGTCCGCGCCGGCCAGCAGCAATTACTACTTCCGGCGTCGATTCCTGGGGACCCGCCGCTGCCGCGCACACTTCCGGTCCTCGCCGTTCAACCCTTGCTAGGACAAGATTTGGGGAGTTGAGACAAGGGAGAAGAAACAGCCCACTTCCAAGGCGGAGAAGCTGGGATGTGAAGCGAAAACACAATGGCTGCAAAGACGGAGGAAAGCGCAGGCTCCATTGCAGTGGCGGTCGCCAGGTGAAGAGAGCGCGACGCTCTCCTGTCGCTCTGATTGGTTCGTTTCGGCGCGGAAGGCGGGAAGAACCAGCAAATCTGCACTCCGATTGGAGTTCTGTCTTAACTTTCCATTGGAAGAAGTTCCTAGTCCCACAAACGGGCTGGGACTTGAAAGGGAGGAGTAGAAATGAAAGGGAAAAGGAACGAGAGGTGCCAGTTTCTGACCTTTGTAAGGCCCTGTGCAATTTACCAAGCACTTACACTTTATTCTTGTCTACTCCGCAAAGCAATCCTGTAAAGTGGATACTATCGTTCCCGTTTTTCAGATGTGAAAACTGAGACCCAGCAGTTAAAGGACTTGTTCATTTGTCCCTAGCCCTAGAGCAAACCTGGGCCTTCAGACTCCAAAAGCAAAGAGTCTGGAAGAGTGGAAGGGAAAGGGCCAGGAAGAAAATGAGAAAGAAGGAAAGGGAGAGACAGGAGAATGAAGATCAAAGAGATGAGGGCTAAAGCGAGGCTTATACTGGCTGGGATGGACGGGGTAGAAGATTGTTAGGAAGGTTTGTTCAGGGTCAAAGAGAAGCAAAGTAGAGGCTCTGCAAGGTTTGGAGGGAAGAGGAGAAAGAAATGGGGTAAGTAAATGTTGTAGATGCTTTGCACACAGGTTAATAATGATGGCTACATGGTGTCTGGGCGGCTCAGTCAGTTAAGCATCTGACTTCGACTCAGGTCATGATCTCGTGGTTTCCCGAATTCCAGCCCCGAGTGGGGCTCTGTGCCGACAGCTCAGAGCCTGGAACCTGCTTCACATTCTGTGTCTCCCTCTTTCTCAGACCCTCCCCTGCTTGCACTCTGTCTCTCAAAAGTAAAAAATAAAAAAATAAAAAAATAAGTTTAAAAAGTTTTTAAAAATTAAAAAAAAATAACGATGGCTAAATGAATTCCTACTTTATGTCAGGCATCGAGCGAAGAACTATTGTGTACTTTCACATTGTTAAAATCAAACACAAACGGGGACCAGACCTGAAAATTTGCTGAGCGGGCAAACCAGTTTCCTCATATAGGCCAACCTTAATTTAGCTTGTTCTGTAAAATAAGCGAAACTGAACTTGGGCCACTTGTTAATGCCTCTGAAAATCACAAACAAAACTTAAACCGTTCTCAAAATTGATATGAAGTAACTACTCTTTTTAAAACTTTTTAAACATATTTTGCACTGTCAGCACAGAGCCCGATATGGGGCTCGAACCCATGAACTGTGAGATCATGAAATCAAGAGTGGGACGCTTAACCGACTGAGCCACTCTGGTGCCCCACTACTTAGAAAAAAAAATGTTTATTTATTTATTTTGAGAGACAAGAGAGGGAGAGTCCACCAGGGGAGAAGGGAGAGAGGGAAGAAGAGAGAATCCCAAGCAGGGTCTGTACGATCAGCGCTGAGCCAGATGTGGGGCTCAATCTCACGAACCGAAATCAAGAGTCTGGTGCTTAACCGATTGAGCCACGCAGGCGCCCCATGAAGGAACCGCTTTACCTCTGAGCCTCATTTCATGTTCAGTGTGAGTGCTTCCAGTTTGCAAACTATTTTTTGTGTCTGACGAACTTTTACTAATCACTCTTTCAGCGACCCAGGGGTTTGAATTCTATTTCGAAACTTTCGACAACACTTAATCTTCCAAACCCCGCGAGGTCGATGCGACTATACCCTTTTCGCTTTAAGGAAGCTGAGCCTCACAAAGATCGAGGGACTCGTTCAGTACCCCAGCTGGGAGCGTCTGCACCTGACTGTAGTTCAGTCCCCGTTCCCTTCATCGTCAGGTAGGAATAAGGGCATACCACGTTGTAGAGATCAAACTAGACAGTGAGCAAGCTGGGCCCCCTTCCTTTCTGTGCCTTTCTCGCAGAGTACTGAGAATAGGGTGGTCAGGTTTTGTCGCATGCATAATGGGTCGAAAATGACATTTTAGGCTGACGCGTGCTGGGCTAAGGTCAGGTGTAATGAATTTTACACTTTCTGCAGTCTCGTGTTCATATCCTCTTTATGACCCTTGAGCTGGACACAAAAGTCTTTATCACTGCTCTGTTCTGTCTGTTGCTAGTTGAGCTGCCTTCCTCTGTATCTTGTGTAGTTCCTTACTATCTATTTTGGGAGGCTTAGGGGCACAGTGAGGCTGCCTTGGAGTTTCACACAAGAATAAGTCAGCGTCTTGCTGTCTCATGCCAAAATCCTTCCCCAAGGGACTCCGTATTTCTCGGCCTTTTGTCCCCAAGAGAACATTGGGTGACTTCAGGGAGGAATTAACCAAGCTTTCTGAGTCTAACTAATAGTCCGCCTTGAGTTACTCTGCGTATCTTCTATTTACTTCATCTATTCCGTTAAGCTCAATTTGTCTTCGGAATAACTGTGCTTTATTAAAAACAAAATTATAAACTCTTACGGAAGCAGCATTTTGGGGGCTAGAAACCGGAAGACCATCCTCGTTCCCTCTGCTCCCCGGAAGTGACGCTTCATCAAGACTTGTCAATTCTTTTTCCCCAAGATACCCAAATGGTATCCCTTCCTTCCCATTCCCGCTGCTGCTTCAAACCTTTAACACCGGGATTATTGTAGAAGCCCCCTTGTGGGGTTCCCTGCCTTTTGGCTTTTCCCCACTAATGCATCACACACACACACACACACACACACACGCCAGCTAAAGCTGACCTCCCAAGATATCTTGTAGTGTGTCACTTTGCCGAGAAATGTGAAATAGTTTCCCTTCGCCTGTTAAAGTCCCTAGGGCTCGGTGGCTGAGTTGATTCAGCTTGATTTCGGTTCAGGTCACGATCTCAGGGTTCATGGGATCAAGCCCCGCCCTGTGCTGTCAGCACAGAGCCTGCTCGGGATTCTCTCTCTCCCCCTCTCCCTTCCCTGTGTGCTCGCTCTCAAAATAAATAATAAATAAATACATAAACATTTAAAAAATAATTTATAAAAACTAACTAAAAACATAAAGTCCCAAACCACTTGGCCTGGGCTTGAAGGCCCTTCGCCCTGACTTCCCCGGTCTGATTCCTACTATTTCATTCATGCCTTAAATGTGCCACCAACATTCCCACTTTCTGGACCTGGGACCGTCCCCTTTCCTTGAATTTTTTTTCCTTAAATTTTTTTGATATTTTTATTTATTTTTGAGACAGAGAGAAAGCACGAGCTGGGGAGGGGCAGAGAGAGAGGGAGACAGGAACCGAAGCAGGTTCCGTACTGACAGCAGAGAGCCCCACATGGGGCTCGAACTCACAAGCCAAGAGATCATGACCTGGAACAAAGTCGGATGCTTAGCCAACTGAGCCACTCAGGCGCTCCGTTTTCTAATTTTAATGTGGTCCACTGTTATCAATTTATCTTTTTCAGAGCATCTCAGTTCTGACTAGCCACATTTAAGTACTCTATAGTCACTTGCATGGCACTGGTATTGGACAGAGCTGCTGTTTATTGTTTTGGTTTTTTTCACATAGAGCTATAATGCACATAGAATTTATTTTGACGTATGGTGTGAGGTTGGGGTCAAGTTTCATTTTTTCCTATATGTACACACAACTGACCCAGAACCATTTATTGAAAGCATTTTCCTTTCCTCACTCCTCAGTTGTACCTCTTTGTCACAAACCAAGTGTATACATGCGTGTGGTTCTCATTTTGGTCTCTCTATTCTGCTCAGTTGGTTTGCCCAGCCCTGCATCAGTATCACACTACCTTTGTAGTTAGTTTTATTAGTAGGAACCCGGTAGCAATTTGATGGTGGATCTCTAGCAGAAAGCGGTTAGGATCCTGGCACTAAGGACTGGACAAAATAAGGAGCCTGGGTTCTAACTGTGACCCCACCACTCTTTCTGTAATCTTGAGCAAGTTAACCTTTCCATAAACCTCAGCTTGATTGGTATGAGGATAAATGGTGGGGTATTAGGGAGGAAGAAAGTCCTCTGCATTTCAAGGTCCTTCTGGCTGGACAAAGAACCAAATCGATAGGAATACAAAGGAGAGGAAAGCCCTGTTCTAGTAGCAGGAAGGTGAGAGGAGATGTTTGGAAAACAAAGGGTGCCCTATAAGTTCCTTAGGTAAAGGGGGAATCTCTATTAATAACTCTTTTTCTGGTATAGGCAGGCGGTTGAGGGGGTGGGTGGAGAGCTTTTCCTAAATCTCCTGGGTTTTTATTGTTTTTGTTTTGTATTCTCAAAGTAGGCTTTACGCCCAATGTGGGGCTTGTACTCCCCACCATGAGATCAAGAGTTGCAAGCTTTACCAACTGAGCCAGCCAGACGCCCCTTCATTGCTTTTAATTCAACATAATCATCATGCCAAAGTGTCCATCTTCCCGTCGCCTGCCCTTGGCCCCTACAGGGACAATTTACATGATAGGGTTGTTGATTGGTGTCACAAACATAAAGGGCATGGCAATGTCTGGCACAGAGTAAGCAAGCTCCAATAAATAGTCATGAGTGGGCTGTTTATTTGAATGATTTGTTTGCTTTTCTCTCTTTTAGACTAAGCTCCCAGAGGTAAGGGCCTGCCCTCCATTACCTATCTCTCCCACCCATTGATGCCTAACACGCTGCCTGGCACGGAGTAGGGAGGCCCACTCAAAGGCTGTTGGATGAATCCGTTCAGCTGCTAAGTCCGTGTTAGCGCGGGAAAAGCACAGACCCGGCAGGAAGACCCTGACGCCAGGGGGAGCAGCCACCCGCGCTCTCCAGATCTCGCGGGAGTTGGCGCGCACGCGCGCCGCCAAGCGCAAGTTCTGTCTCTGACGCAAGCGCGCGGCATGAAGAAGGAGCTACCCCGGCACGCGCCGCCTCGCCTGTGGCGTGAGAGTTGCTTCCGGGTTACTCGCCCCAAACCCGGAAGCAGGAAGTTGGAGGCTTCCCCTCCTCGCCCGGAGGCTGCAGTCCCCGAGGCGGGAGGAGCCCGAGGGGGCGCGGGCCCCGCATGTGAGTGACTGGGGCCCGAGGCCGGGAGGGGGGAGGCCGCCCGGTGACAGCCTCACCGCCGCTCCTGTCTCTGACCCCCTCGCACAGCCCTTTTCGTCTTGCCCCTGCGCGAACTTCTTCTCTGAGCCTCTGGGGTTTCGCAGACTTGATAGCGCCGCCGGCAGCTCCCCCGGGGTCGGCTCCCATAAAACGTCTTTTCCTTGGCTCCGCGGGGCAGAGCAAAGCGAGGTCGACCCTGTTTGAACTTGTTTCGCAGGTGTCACAGCAGTGTCCACAACGCCGTTGGTGCTAGCGAAGCCTAGATTTCACTGCCCTTTTGACAACATTTCTAATTTTTTTTTTTTGTATGTTGGGAGTCGATTCCCGGTCCTCCTTCGAAACACCTTTTACTAATTATCACCCGTGGAAGCTTGCCTTGTGTCAGTGCAAGTCTCGGTTCTTGCCTTCCCCAGAGGAGATTTACATGAGGATCCGCACTGGCATACAGATCGTGAGAAGGAAGGTAGCAAGCACAAAGCAGTTTATTAAAGAGCAGTACACTTTGAAGATGGAGTGGGCAGGCCTGGGGTTGGCGACTGCCCCGAGGCTACAGGACTTTTTTCACTCTTACTGGTAGGGAGAATTTTGACCCTGCAAGGTTCCTGTCGAAACTGTCACCGGAAACTGTCCAGGCCACTTCCCCAACCAGGAGGGCAAACAGCAACGCAAATGCGTTGTAATGAGGTCTGGGGTTACTCTTGGGCATTAGTTAAAGGGATGAGCGCAAGCTCTGCATCTGCTGCTCTTGGCCTTGTAGCCCCGGAAAGTTGGGAACCTTTTGCCCTCAGGTCTCTCAATGTAACCTGTTTATGGCCGTCGCTGCCTCCAGCTCATATCTAACCAAGTGCCTATTCTGTTAGTTCCCCTTCAAGGACTTGGGGCTCTGAGGTCTCTCAGGTTGTGGGCCCAAGCCAAGCTTCTGTAGCTGCTTCCTGCTGAACGGGGGCAGGGTTTTCCTTAGAGTCCCAATCCTTGATATCTGTGTGGGCCATCAGGAGGCGGTTATGAAGTTAAGGTGGAGTGGGGCTTGTGTCCTGGTCTCAGAAGGCTTGACAACTTCAGTCCAGGGGCTATAGTTGTCTTGATGTTTTCTCGGTAGGGGCTGATACCCTTGTTGCAGTAGGAGCTGAAGTTGGACTTGTCTACCGCGAGAGATGAACTTAGTTATAAGATTAAGAAGACATGGTCCAAAAAGCAAAAGAAGGATCATGCAAAGGAAAGGTCCTATGAAGGGAAGTATCCATGACATAAGACACCAGGATTGGGAGGTGGTGGGTGTGTCGATAGGAGACATGGGCTTGCTTGCGTTTTGAAGTCTTTTGATACTTTGTTGAATAACCCAACTGATGGACATAAAAACAACATTCTTGGACTAATGCGCAGGTACCCCCTTGGGCAAAAGTGAGGCTATCTAATGCCCTTCGATTCTGGAGGACGACCCCTGAGAGTGAGAACCAGGACAACCAGACAGGAGTTGAAGGAAAGCTTACCCGTCAAGGAGGTTAAGACAGAGTAGGTGGCTCCCGTGTCCAAAAGAAAATTCATGGTCCTACCTGCCAGTGAGTTGAGTTGGTGGCCTGAGGTTGCCAAGACTTACATAGCTTCTTGAATGGATTTGCCGAATTCTTGAGAGAGTTGGGAAGAACAGTCCTCGTGTTCCCTGTGGCCAATCTTGAGGCTGCTCTCAGGAGGGCCCGTAGCAAGAGGAGTGTGAGGGCCTCCTGCTTGGCTCTGGAAGTTTCAGTTACACGGGGAGGGAGAGTCTTTGAGGAACTCCGATAGGGATACATCTGAAGCTAACCGGGCCAAAGAACAAGCGCCCTTCCGTCCATCTGGAAGGGTCAGGTATGCTGGAGTCCGAAAAGAGAGTCCCTTCTGAGGATGCAGGTGAACCTTGGTTAGGATAGAAAATAAAGGCACTTCCTCAGAGGGGCTGCCCCAGGGCCAGCAGTGGCCCTAAAGAGGACCAAAGCCAACAGGAAGGTGGGCAAAGAGGTCATGACTAGATGCTGTACAGTTGCATCGCTACTTTAACATCGTTAAAAGACCCAGTCTTAAAAGTTTTTTTTTTTTTAATTTATTTTTGAGAGAGAAAGAGTGTATGTGTGAGCAGGGGAGGGGCAGAGGGAGAGGGAGACACAGAATCTGAGTCAGGCTCCAGGCTCTGAGCTGTCAGCACAGAGCCTGACGCGGGGCTCGAACCCGGGAACCATGAGATCATGCCTAGAGCCGGAGTCCGACGCGTAATCAACTGAGCCACCCAGGCGCCCCTTAAGAGACCCACTCTTAACCTTCCCGCAAAGGTCACCATCACCCCCCCCCCCCCCCGTCCTCGGTCCCCCATGTCTCAGTGTCGTCAGGGCCGCCCGTCAGCCCAGAGAGCCGCCTCCTCCTTCAGTACATCTTATTGACAGCCCTGTCCCCTGTTGGAAGAACTCCCGGAACATTTGTTCTGGAACCCTCATCAGAAGCCCCTCTTTAACGGTGTTCAAGTAGCAGTCAGCAACACTTCCCCAAAAGAACGATTCACCTGAAGTTAGGCTGGAATGATAAAAGCAGGGAGACCAGGGACTAACCCCCCTGGAGTCCCGGACGACGGGTTAGCACTAACGCGGATTGCGAAGGTCAGATGAGAGAGTTTATGTGGAGTCGATGACAGTCCCAAAATAGCAGGTGTTGGGAAGGGCCCCTGAGCATTTAGGAGTTTTGTGCTGTGTTCCATGACCTTTCTTTGGAAGTTTCTTGCACTTGCATGGGGCTGGGAAGTCCATGCTGGTATCCAGAGATGGGTATAGGTGAAACTAACGGGGCTGCTGCTGGTGGCCCACAACGAAGCAGGTGCGGGAGTCAGAATGGCTAAGTGGGGTCCCACGCAGATCCAGCAAGAGGAGTTACAATTGGCGTTGAGATAGCGCTGAGCAGTATCAGTGAGGGGGGCTGGGGGGCAGCACGAGGCAGAAGTGACTTGTGATCAAAGAGGCACACGCCCATGGATTTCTTCAAGGGTGTAGTCTTGGAAGTCCCCCTGGAGGAACTCTGACCGCACTAAGGTAGTGGACGTAATAGAGGATTTTAGGGTTTATCTGAGATGACCCCTTTTTGAAGAGCGGTTTGAGGTCTTCCAGTGGCTCACGGGGATACTCAGAGGTATTGGGGCTGTCCCCTTTGTTAGAGGTCCCAGCAGACTTGGCTCGGGAGAGATGGCTCCAGCTGGAGATGCCCGGGACCCTGATGGTTGTAGGGGGGGATAAAAGAACAGTATAGAGCCCCTTCCATAAAGGAGTTAGTTGGGATCCAGGAGACCCATGTCCCCAGGTTTTCATTAGGACCTTATCTTCTGGTTGGACTGGGGAGGTTGGGCTGGAGTGGCCTGGCTTTAGTAGGACCTGTTTTTCCCTTAGTGGGACTCAGGCACTAACTGAGTCCCGAGAGCAGATGAATTTTAGCTTGGTTGGTAGGCTGTTCACTCCCATACCAGACAGGAGTTGAAGGAACGCTTACCCGTAAAGGAGGTTAAGACAGAGTAAGTGGCTCCCGCGTCCAAAAGAAAATTCATGGTCCTACCTGCCACGTCAAGGGTCACCCTGGGCTCTGTCACAGTGACGGAAACAGTGAGTGCAGGAGCCCATTGGTGCCGCAGGCTGCCTCAGTCCATGGTGGTGACAGCTAGAAGGGATTGTGGACCCCTGGTTCTCCGATTGCTGGGGCAGCGTCTCCTCCAGTGTTCTGTCGAGGACATTAGGACAGGCCGTGTCAGGGAGCTTAAGGAAAGGACGTTCATCTCTCTGGTGTCGCTCCTTTTTGCAATCGTAGCACGCTCCTTTCGGTGCCTCCCTTTTGAGGGGCGACCTGGGGTGACGGCTGGCGTTGCAAGGCCACCGGGAGTTGAGCCTGTCTCTGTTCCTGACGTTTTTCTTTTTCCTTTTCCTCTTTCTCCCTCCTCCTGGTCCTGGCCATGGAACACGGAATTGACCACCTTAAGGACTTCAGAGCTTGGGGTGTCTGGCCCCAGGGATAAGTTTTGGAGCTTCCTCCTAACATCTGGGGCGGCCTGAGTGAGGAGTCGGCCATTCAGAACTGTAGGGCTGGCCTCTCCTCTGGGATCAAGAGTACGTTTAGCTGAAGCTCCCTCTTAGTCTTTCCATAAAGGTTGTGGGGTTTCTTCCTTCCCCTGGCTCATGAAAGCCAGCTTGTTATATCATTAATTGGTTTTGACTGGCATCTTTGCATTCCATTTGTTAGACAGATGGTCTTGGGACCACCGATTGCCCTTCCACAGGGTCAGAGTTCCAAAGAGGATCTGTTACTGGGACAGCCACGTGACCTGCCAGTCCCCTGCACTGGAACGATGACGTTGATCCCCAGGTTCGATGGCGGGCTCTCCAACTCTGTCTCCATCTGCCTTGGAGAGTCTGATTGCGAACGACCACTGTGTCCTTCCAGGACAAATCAAAAGTTAGCATCAAATCCCGAAATCCTGACATGTAACTGTCAAGGTCCCAGGAAAAATCTCCCAAGTCCTTCGGGACTTGGTGGAGATCACCCACAAAGAAAGGAGTTTGGACTCACATGGAGGTTCTGGTTAGATCAGCCATTTCCTGGAGGAGACACAGAATTGGAAGGGGCTTGTTAGGACTCGCCGGTGTTGGCGGTCCTGGATACGGGGCACTGGATCGTCGTCTTGGGCTACAGCAGGATTTGGTGGAGCAGCGGGGCTCGGGGAAGCCTCCTCTGGTGGTGGGGGGGAGGGGAGTTAGAGCTTGCGTCGGTGAAGAGAGCTAAAAGTGGACAGCTGAATTTTGCAGGGTTTGAAAAGGCCGGCATTTGTTTAAGGAGCATAAAGGCTTGCACCCAAGGGAACTGAGGCCACTTTCCCTGGTCTGTACAGAAGAGGTCTCGTTTAAGATGGTGTTCTAATCCAGCATCCAGCTGTGGGGCCCTGTTGTGCCATCTCTTCGTTTATACCGGGGCCATGCCGTATTGCAGAAAATGACGAGCCTTTTCCTCTTTAAAGCTTGGGAGCCAAACCTATCCCCGTTAGTGAGGCTGCATCCCAGTGGTGGGCCCCGGGGCACTGACTCCGGGTTTCCCACATGTAAGGGAAGAGCAGAAAGGAGACAAAGTAGACACAGTATTCCAAGAGTGTCCCCTTGGAATGGTGTGTATCAGGAGGGGAGGTGGCCTTCCTACCTCCTTTGAAGAACGACCCTTCAAGGGCGTCCGCCCAGGCGAGGCCCACAGCCCAAGTTAGTATGACTGCAGCCTGGCCTTTCTTTACTTGCCTCCTCAAAACCCAGGCGCCCATGAGGGAGGGCACTCGTATATTTTACAACCAAGTGCCAAGATGTATGAGTGCCCCAGTCCTCAACATCTGTGTGCTTCCATTTCCAGATTTCATCCCAGGCTCCTCTCAGAAGCATTAACTTGAGGGGTGGGAAGAGACACAAAGATTTGCCCATCCCCTCCTGGAAAGAAACTCCCGCTCCAGACTGATTATCGTGCACCCACCTTGGACTTAAGTATCAGGCTGATTGAGACCATCTCCCCAGAAAGGGAAGGGGAAGGAAACACATAAGGTGTGATTTGAGGCAACAGAACAGGGAGAACTACTGGTTAGACGGATCACCCAGGAGGTTGAATGAGCATGAAAATGGCCCAGACCAGCAGGTCGAGAGGCTTTCACATATCTAGAGCACGGCCTCGGGTTTTGAGGGACACAGACTTCGTGATGGCAGAAGTGGTTTAGGAGAGGAAGGACTACAGGCAGTAGCAGCCAAATTGCAAAGTGAGGCAGCGCTGACCTCCGAGGAAGTAAGTCAGACCTGGGTCCTCCAGCCTCAGCTGGGTGAGGACTGTCTTACCTTGGGCGATCAGAGTCGCGGCACCGAAAGATGTTGCTGGTGGAACCTTGCATGGTGTCAGTGGAAGTCTCGGTTCTTGGATTCCCCTCGAAAGATTTATAGAAGGATCTGCGCTCGAATAAGGACAGAAGAGAGGTACCAAGCAAAAAGCGGTTTATTAAAGGACAGTACACTGTCAAGATGGAGGAGACGGGGGTTGAGGAGTCCCCGAGGATACAGAAGTTTTTTCTAAGTAAGTGGGGTCTTGAGCCATGCAGGAGGCGGTCTCTAATGGAAGCTGCCTCACATGTTTGGAGAGACTTCTTCTACCCGTGGAGAAGGAGAACTTTCACCCTACGAGGTTCCTGCTGGAACTGTCATGGCCGTCATTCCCCACCAGGGGGCGCATAACCCGTAATACAAATTCCCGATAAAGCCAGGAGTTAGTTACCCTGGGGCAGCAGTTGAAGAGGAGAGCTCATGCTCTGCACCTGCTGCCCTTGCTCCGCTAGCCCCGGAAAGTTGGAAACCACAATGTTTGTTGTCTTTCTCTCTTTTAGACTAAGCTCCCAGAGGTAAGGGCCTGCCCTTCATTACCTGTCTCCCCCACCCCTTAATGCCTAACACGCTGCCTGGCACGTAGTAGGGGGGCCCAGTCAAAGGCTGTTGGATGAATCCGTTCAGCTGCTAAGTCCGTGTTAGCGCGGGAAGAGCACAGACCCCGGTAAGGACTAAAGTGGACCGAGCAGGAAGAACCTGACGCCAGGGGGAGCAGGCACCCGCGCTCTCCAGATCTCGCGGGAGTTGGCGCACACGCAAGCGCGTGGCGTGAAGAAGGAGCTACCCCGGCACGCGCCGCCTCGCCGGCGGCGTGGGAGTTGCTTCCGGGTTGCGCGCCCCGAAACCCGGAAGCAGGAAGTTGGAGGCTTCCCCTCCTCGCCCGGAGGCTGCAGTCCCCGAGGCGGGAGGAGCCCGAGGGGGCGCGGGCCCCGCATGTGAGTGACCGGGGCCCGAGGCCGGGAGGGGGGAGGCCGCCCTGTGACAGCCTCACCGCCGCTCCCGTCTCTGACCCCCTCGCACAGCCCTTTTCGTCTTGCCCCTGCATGAACCTCTTTTCTGAGCCTCTGGGGTTTCGCAGATTTGACAGGGCCGCCGGCAGCTCCCCCGGGGTCGGCTCCCCTAAAACGTCTTTTCCTTGGCTCCGCGGGGCAGAGCAAAGCGAGGTCGACCCTGTTTGAACTTGTTTCGCAGGTGTCACAGCAGTGTCCACAACGCCATTGGTGCTAGCGAAGCCTAGATTTCACTGCCCTTTTGACAACATTTCTAATTTTTTTTTTGTATGTTGGGAGTCGATTCCCGGTCCCCCTTCGAAACGTCTTTTTCTAATAAAGTGTGGACTTGTTTGTGATAAACATATTGTCTAGGATTTCAGAAAGTTATGTGACTTGGTTTATTGCCCCGATAATGAGCTATTTCGGGTGTAATCACGTTTTGCTA
The DNA here is from genome assembly GCA_030068075.1 of Paguma larvata. Classification (NCBI taxonomy): domain Eukaryota; kingdom Metazoa; phylum Chordata; class Mammalia; order Carnivora; family Viverridae; genus Paguma; species Paguma larvata. The sequence goes on from CM057829.1 coordinate 36,307,034, forward strand.
CAAAAATTTCCTGCCTAGCATTCTATCGTGTTTTACAACCACTAACCTTGCTGGTCACACCTTTTCCTATTTAAGAGCTCCTTGGTATTCGCGAGTATTAAGAGCCTTGGTATTCGCGAGTGCATTTAAAGTATTTAGTCATCACTTAATAATAAAAACTACTCCCAGATTCCTAACTATTCTGATTTTTTCGGGTGGCTCATTTGGTTGTTCCCATGGTGGAATCCTCTATGGGCATTTCTCCCTTAATAAAATTGTGTGTTCGGAGTTTATTTATCACAGTTTCTCTCCAAGGAACAACATCCCGTAACCTGAATTCAACTTGGCTACTTTGAAGTTTGACTGAAGGTCACACAGTCCAACTTGCATACCAAAGAGTGTCCGTGTTAGGCTCTTTCTGCTTTGAACCAAAACAACTTTCAAGACCCAGTTTTAATCGCTGTTCTCTATAAGCTACCCTACGATGCCACAGAGATTGTCTAAATGAGAGGTTCCTAATCTGCTCACCTAAACCTTCTTAGGTTGATGTATTTTTAAAAAATAAGAATAAATGGTAAGATGAATAAACTAGTTTAGGAACAGAATGATCGCTTCAGGGCCTGTCTATAAATTTGTTCAGGTGACCTTGATCAGGCTCCATGACTCTGAGGTGAATTTCCATGTCTGTTGTTAGTTTCTCTTGTTGTTATTTTCTCCACTTATCTCTGCTTTCAAGTGTTAAATAGCAAAAAATTCCTGTGAGAAGTTTCGAAGATCTAATTGCCTTAATGAAATCACGAATCAGGCAGCATCCCATCTAACAAGCAGAGAGGCGCTCCTGAAGGGCGACCGGAAAGGAAAGGTTTTGAAAGGTAGAGAGTGGAGTAAAGAAATTAATTTTTTTTAGACATTGCCAGTTTTTTAAGCAAGGTCATTCTAAAGGAGAATGGAGGCGGTGTATGAGTAAATTTTCCCACCAACCATGAAATTCCATGTCGACGGGTTAAACTCACATTTCCAGGGGATTTGAAACTGCAGTTAGGTTAGATGTGAGGTCTTGGCTTACTGACTTGGGACCCTAATCTAAGTGACACCATTTTGGGCCTGTGTTTTTTTTGTTTGTTTGTCTGTTTGTTTGTTAACACAAGAAACAATTTAGTGTGCGGAGACATGGAAATGGAATACAAAGTGTTCAGAGTTGTGTTTAAGGTTCAAAGCACAAACATCAAGGCCGGAATAAGGAGTTCACTGATTGGGAAAGCAGGGGGGCTAGACTTTGTAGGCAGAGAAAATGCTTTGTACAAAGGCAAAAAGATGTAAAATGGTATGGCAGTGAAGAGTGTGAGGAAGGAGTGGGAAATGAGGCCGAACAGGTAGGCAGTGACCGAGTCACAATGGGAGGCTAAGTAATTTGGACTTCATCTTATTAAAATTACTAAGGATTAAGTTTGGGTCTTGGGGCAAATGTTTTACGTTCATCATCTCGTAATCCCTTCACAGCAGTTTTGGAAAGACACAGTTATCCCCGTTTTATAAAATAATGAAAGCGCAGAGGTTTAGATTAGTATCTCACAGCTATACAGTAGTAGGCAGAAGATCAGGTATTTGTCTTCAGCTTTTTCCAAGTCCCATTTGCCTTCTTCACCACCTTGCTGACTTGTTCCACCACAGGACATGGGGACTCAACGAAGTTGCTTTACGTAGCCGAGTAACATTAGCTGATTTGTTTCAGAAAAATAATTTATGGGGAGAGTTGAGGATGGCCAGAGAGGAGAACTGGCGGTATAGAGATTAAATATATCTTTGTGATGGTCCGTGGGAGAGATGTCGAGGGCCTTGACTGCCATCAGTGTAGGGCTAAGAAGGAGGTGATGAATGTGGCAACTATACGGGGCGGGGGTAGAATCGAGGATTTAGCGATCGGTTCCTTAGCGGCGATGACAAAGGAGGAGGGGCTTTAACTATGGAGAACTGGTATTTCCGTTCATTACAAAACGGAATATGGTAGGAGAAGTGGGCTGCAGGGGGAGAATAGTCAGTCGGTTATGGACACATTACCTGCAGGGAGCAGGAGGAAGTTTGTGCCCGAGTGTCTGGTACGTGGATAGGTGGATGGCTCTGGCGTTCCAGAGAAGAGGTTTGGAAATCACTGATAGCTGGCGGTCACAGCCAGGGAGGGAACGGGAAGATCAAGGACAACCGTGATGAATACCCGCCTTCAGGGGTATAGTCTCCGAGAAAAGAGAATTATGCCGAGGTTTGAGAGCACTTGAGGGAGGAAGTGGCTAGCAACAGCGGCTTCCGTGGCCAGGTCAGTTACGGTAATAGTTGAGAAAATGTCCTTTGGACTTGGCAGGTAGAGAGCCACTGGTGACCTGAGTGAGAGCTGTATTAGTGGCGTGAGGGGGGTAGAAATAGCATTTCGGTGCTTAACAAAGAAATAGAGACCTTAGAAACATAACGGTGAAATGATGCCTTTTTTTTTTTTTTTTAAGGAACTTGGTTCTGAAGGGAGAACACAAGCACAGGAATTCTAGAGAGGAAGGATTTTTTTTTTTTTTTTAATGGTAGAAACTGGAAAAGGTGAGGATGGGAGCAGGTAGAAATAAAGTTTATTTTAATTTTCTTATTTTTATTCGAGAGAGAGCACACGAGCAAGGGAGAAGCAGGGGTGGGGGGGAGGAGAGAGAGAGAGAATCTTTAGCAGGCTTCACCTTGGGGCTCAGTCCCATGATCCTGGGATCATGACCTTCTGAGCCACCCAGGCGCCCCACCCCTTCTGGGTTTTAGCTAGACGCAGCTCGCCTGCATCCTAGAGTTGCCCGGCTGGCACCGCCGTTCAGTTTGGAAAGCTGAACACCTCCAGGGCGATGGTGTCACATCAGCGTTTAGGACCTGTTTGTAACTACAGAGGAGTTTCTGTATTCAACAGGACAAAGGAGAGGTTTACATTTAGTCTGACCTCCTCCCCTGTTTGCTGCTGTCAACAAACGTTTTTCTCGTCAGTTCTGTTAGACTCCTTCTCTTGGTTATGCCCCGTTCTGTTTTTCCTAGCCGAGACGCAGGAGGGGTTGTGGAGAACATCCCATCAGAGCAGGCCGTGGCTTCCTCCTACTCCCGAGGTGCTCCTTCAGAAGTGAACAGCCTCCCGCCTGAGCACCCCCGCCCCAGCTCCACCCTGGCCTCCCTTGAAAGCAGAATTTCTTAGCCTCAGCCCTCTTAACATTTTCAACTGAAAGCAGAATTTCTTAGCCTCAGCCCTCTTAACATTTTCAGCGGGACGGTTCTTGGTCGTGGGCCGTTTCGTCTTCACCCACTAGATGCCGGTAGTGCCCCTCCAGTTTGGACCATCAAGTGTCTCAGACGTTGACAAAGGCCCCCTGGGGAGCAGAATCGCCCCTCCTTGAAGAACTGCTGTTCCAGAGCGGCGCTCCCTAATTGGGGGCGTGCCTTTTCTCAGCAGGGAAGAGTTTGACTCCTTCTGCACCTGGATCCCACTCCCAGAGATTCTGGCCCTTCAGGACGTCCGGGGTGGCGCAGGAGACCTTGTTTTTATAATTCTGCTCGTGCCCCTGCCTGTGCCCTCGCGGGTTCAGAGTCAGGCTCGCCCCTGGAACTTCCCTCTGTGGCAAAGCTCGTTCCTGCCAGAGCTGGATCTTCTTTCTTTCCGGAGGTAAAGGAACTGCCTTGCTCGCTGATTTCACTCAGTCCCTCATTCTTGATGCTTAGCCATGACTTTGTGTTTGAGGTTTGTTTTTGTTTTGTGTGGGGTTTTTTTGTTTTGTTTTTTAATACAAATCCTTGTGTTAAAGGCTGACTTTCAGATCTCGGCAAGAGAGCTGCTTTGCTGGTATGAAATCCCAACCCAAACGGACAGGAACTGTTGTGTGTGCTTAATCGACATCGTATCTGTTTGATGCCGGTACCCCTCAAGTGTGACCGACAGAAATGTCTTCAGACTTCCCAAATGGCCCTGTCCAGAATTGCCCCCAGTCGAGGACCACCGATCTCACCAAAACCAAAAGGAGGGCTAATTATGAAGATCCCCACGTGCTCTTAGAAACTTTATGAAATTGTTAGTAAAGCCCCTTCCAGTAACTCAGGAAATATGTCAGAATCTCAAGGAAGAAGGGTGTACAACTTGCAAATACACATTCAGTATCATAATACCATTGTGTACTTGAGTCACACACACACACACACACACTCACACACACACACACTATTGTTTTTGCAATAGACTGGCAGTTTAGTGAGGTTTTTATGCGTCCTGAAAGTACGCAGAGGTTGACGAAGGTTGTGAGATAGCCCTCAGACGTGGTGAGAGCCGGTTCTCCTCTGAGCCCCACTGGCACTTCTGTCCCCTTCACGGTTCTCCTAAAGGCGCACCGGTGTGATGTTCTCTTCTGCCTGAGGGATACCCACGTGCGCCCCACCTTCCAACACTTTTCAGAATTTTTTAGTGGAATCGTTTCCAGAATTCTCCCTGTTCTCTTTTCTGGTCCTTTACTGAGTTTGGGTGGATTTTGACTGGATGTTGTCGGGTAATTTATTGTAGTTTGAACGAACATTATCCTTTGCTTGCTTGCTTGCTTGGAATATCTTTGTTAATTTCAACAGAAAACATGCTATCTCTGGAATCGCTAGTCACAAAACCAAGATGTGAAAAATATTGTCATAAGTTACTGCTTTGTTCTTTTTCCAGGCATCATTGTGGTTGATCACTTTTCCAGTTCTCAGCCACTCAGTTGCGATAGTCAAGGGACACAGTGTTGTGGTTTCCACAGTGCCAGCTCAGAATAGGAAAGTACTTGGTGAGGGAGGCAGCCCGCATCATGGTTGAAAGCATCGGCCTGGCAGTCAGGCACACTTGACTTCACATGCTGGCAAGTTATGAAACCTTTCTGAGCCTTAGTTTCAACATCTGTGAAATGGGATTAATCATATCTACCTTTTGGCAAAACAAAAAGCAAAGAGAGAGACAAACGGAAAAACAGACTCAACTATAGAGAACAACCGATGGTTGCCAGAGGGAGGTGGTGGTGGGGGTTGGGGGGGGTTGGGTGAAACAGGTGAAGGGGATTAAGCGTACACTTACCATGATGAGCACTGGGTGATGTATAGAATTGTCGAATCACTATGTTGTACACCTGAAATTAAATAGAATACTGTATGCTAACTATATTGGAATTAAGATTAAAAACTTAATAAAAAAAATCACACCTACCTTTTGGGATTGCCGTGATGATTTACTAAAATCATGTTTCTTGAGTGCTTAGCACGGTGCCTGGCATATAGGAAGACCCAACAGGAAGTGGTAATTCAGGAATGTAGTTGGACATAAGCCTTTCGTTTCTAATGAATTGAAGTTTTTCTACTTCCCGAAGCCTTCCTATACCCTTAAAATTGTAGAGTTAGAGGGGACTTTGAAAACCTCTTAGTTCGATCCTTTTATTTTTTTTAGGTGAAATAGACTGAGTGACTAAACCAAAATCATAACACTAGAGTTTAATAAATGCCACAACAGGGGTAAGTTCAAATTCTATAAATACATATTTAAAAACATCTTTATTGAGAATTTATATGCCATAAAATTCACCCGTTTGAAATGTACAGTTCAGTGGTTTTTAGTATATTCACAAAGTTGTGCAATTATCACCACGATTTAAGTTTAGAACATTTTTGTCACTCTAGAAAGAAACCCTGGTCTACTGACAGTCACTCCCTGTTCTCTCCGCTCCGTTCCCTAGATAACCACTAATTAATCTGCTTCCTGTCTCTACAGATTGCCTCTATTCTCGACTTTTTGCATTTTATTAACGCGGTCTTGTGTAATCCTTTTTGACTGTCTTCCACTTAGTTTAATGTTTTCAGGGTTCACCTATATTGTGGTGTATGTATCAATACTTTATTCCTTTTCATTCAGTAATATTCCATTGTATGGCCATACCACATTTTATCCATCCGTTTAGTAGTTCACGGACATTCGAATTGCTTTATTTTTGAGCTGTTTTGAATAATGCTGCTTGGATATCTGTATAAGTATTTGTGCGGAAATATGTTTTAAATTCTCTCGGGTTCATACTTAACAAGTGGAATTGCTGGATCATGTGGTAACTCTATGTTTAAGTTTTTGAGAAACTTTCCACTGTTTTCCAAAGCGGCGGGACGATTTTATATTCCCACCAGCAGGGTACAAAGGCTCCACGTGTTCAGTATCTTTCCCAACTTATTATCTGACTTGTTTTTTTAAAGTTTATTTATTTATTTTGAGAGTGCGAAAGAGAGACCGCGGAAGGGCAGAGAGAGAGAGAGACAGAGTCCCAAGCAGGCCCCACACTATCAGCGCACAGCCCAGTGTGGGGCTCGAACTCACAAACTGTGGGATCATGACCTGAGCCAAAAGCAAGAGTCGGATGCTTAACTGACTGAGCCACCCCAGGGGCCCCTATTATCTGACTTTTTGATTGTAGCCATCCCAGTGGTTATGAAGTGGTGTCTTATTGTGGTCTTGACTTGTATTTATTTCCTCGATGGTTAATGGTGTTGAACATCTTTTCCTGAGTTCATTGGCCATTCATGTATCTTCTTTGGAGAAATGTCAATTCAGAGCCTTTGCCCATTTTAAAATTAGGTTGTCTTTTTATTATTGAGTTGTAATAATTCGTCATGTACTCTGAATACCGTTCTCTTTTCAGACATATGGTTGGCATATATTTTCCCCCATTCTGTGGGTTGTCATTTCGCTTTCCTAAAAGTTACCATTTGCAGTACAAAAATTGTTAATTTTTAATGTAGTCCAATTTATTTTTTCTTTTGCTGCTCATGCTTTTGGTGCCATATCTCAGAAGCCATTGCCTAATGCAGCGTCACGAAGATTTTTCCACTATGTTTTCTTCTAAGAGTTTATAGTTTTCACTCTTAAGTTTGTCTTTGGTAGATTTTGAGTTCATTTTTGTGTGTGGTAGAAGGAAGGGTCCTACTTCATTGTTTTGCCTATGGATATCTAGTTGTCCCAGCCCCGTTTGTTGAAAATGCACATTTTTAAATCGAGTTTATGCTATCCTTTTATCTGAACCTTGAAATGAAAGCCTACGTGGCCTGGGAAGAACACAGTCTGAGCAAGAGCAGAGTTTGGGGAAGGGATTTAGCCTTTTAGCATGTGGGGGTTTCCTTCACTCCCCCGGCCAATTAATTCTTCAGTCTAGATTACCTGCCTGTTAATTCACCGTTGGAAATCCGATACTGTTTTACTTAATTGTGTTGGGTCGAGGCCCTGATATGAGCATTCATTAAAAGCTCTCCGGGTGATTCCAGTGTGGAGTTACACTTAAGAACTAGTGAGCTAAAGGGTTAATAGTCAATGAGGCCCAAACCATCAGTATCCGGAGGTGGAGGAGGTGGAGGCGGAGGCACTGCTGGAAGGGGAGACAGGCTGAGGTGCTCTCTTTTCTCCGCTGAGCTGCAGGACCTTCGTCCTCGGCTCTACAGGTGGCAGCATCTCCTTGCTGAAAAAATAGAGTTGTACCAAGTCAGTGCTTTCTGGGGTTAGAAGCACTTTGGGCACGAAGTATGTGAAATAAGACAACTTCTAATTTAAGGGGTAAAAAAGAGAGACCAATGAAAGAGCATAAATCCCAAGCACTATTTTTCCTTTGGTAAAGTGACGGAAAATATTGTTTTATAACAAGGACGATTCGATTGCATTTTACAAATGTTACAAGAGTATTCTACTCTGCCACTCTTGTTTCTACCTTTTCTTCTGTGGCCACTGTGAAACAGTTTGGCTTTAAAGCAACTATGGGAACAAATTGAATTTTGAAATTAGTTAAAGATCTGGAGTCTTTCGAGTGTATGAAATACAAGTGAAATGCTCTTTATTGTCTAAAACTGTATTTGCGGAAAAGCGTGAGGACTGCGGCCTGCAAGGTCTGAAGGTTCCCAGTGCCATGGTGTTTGCGTTGCTGGAAACTCTTGCTCTGTAGGAGCGAAGTGTGTCAGCACGCTCCCCATAGTAAACCTCGCAGTGATTCATTCCTCCTCCTGTGTTGCTAGAAGGTGTATCTAATACAAATGCAAAGACATAACGGATCAACAACACTCCATATTGCATTCCTTTTTATTTAAGTAAATTACCAGTAGCAGACCTCCTGTGATTGGTTTCGGTCATCCTTTTGGATTAGTGTTTCAGAGCCCATTAGGGATTTATTGTGCTCCAGAGTAGTGCTCCTTAAAGTGTTTGCGAACCAGTAAACTGGGTGTTACCAGCCCACAATTGAGGATCACTTAAAAACTGTGTAGCACTAACTTGACCTCGTCTAGACATTCGTTATGTTCTGCAGAAGCCTCGGCCTGCAGTAGGTTGGGGAGAACTTGAAGCCACCCCGCCCCCCATGGAGGTGAAGCTGTGTTCTAAAGGAAGTAGCTTGGAGGAGGAAGGTATTTTAGAGAAACCGTCTTCCTTTTCACATTTACTTTCTTTCTCCCAGGGATTTTGTATTGGAAGACATGGATCTTGCTGCCAATGAGCTCAGCATTTATGACAAACTTTCAGAGACTGTTGATTTGGTGAGACAGACAGGCCATCAGTGTGGCATGTCAGAGAAGGCAATTGAGAAATTTATCAGACAGCTGCTGGAAAAGAATGAACCTCAGAGGGGACCACCCCAGTATCCTCTCCTTATAGCCGTGTATAAGGTAAACATGTGTTTTGACTTGGAGATACCTTAAACAGGGCGCAGAGTCTTCAGCTTTCTCCTCAGATGTTACTGTTGACTGATTCCACCATCGAACCTTAGTTTTCCTATGAAGAAGTTGGCCTTTGCTCTTGTTACCATGAGTTACTAGGAAATTTGACCCATTGTGTTAAATATCCTTGATGAAAGCTACATGTTTATAATTAAACTGGATTCGTGTATGTTTTTTAATGGAGGACATAGTCCCCAGTCATACAATGGAAGCCTGGTGCAGGGCGCCTGGCTGGCTCCCTAGTTGGAGGGAGCAGGCAGCTCTTGATCTCGGGGTCGTGAGTTCAGGCCCCACTCTGGGCATAGAGCCTACTTAAAAAACAAAACAAAACAATAAAAAGTTAGCCTTGCAGTCCTCATAAAGGTCTCAAACTTTAAATGCATTTCAGAAGTGAATGTAGCCAATTCGACAATAAATTGTATTAAAAAAAGAAAATATAAATAAAAATTAAAAACTAAAACTACAAAGGGTTTAAAAAATAAATGTAATTGGCTCGCTTATGAAAATGGATTAGTTCCTGAGGCACAGTGAAAGTAGTGGAAGAGGCTGGTGTTTTTTTTCTCTTTTTTTTTTTTCTTGGCATTAAAGTATTTTATTTGCAGGGACAATTGTTAATCCTTTTCCTGTCTTTCCTTGTAGGTCCTTGTAACCCTGGGATTAATCTTGCTCACTGCCTACTTTGTGATTCAACCTTTCAGCCCGTTACCACCTGAACCGGTGCTTTCCGGAGCTCACACCTGGCGCTCCCTCGTCCGTCACATCCGGCTGGTGTCCTTGCCCATTACCAAGAAGTACATGCTCGAAAATAAGGGAGTTCCTCTGCACGGGGGCGATGAAGACAGACCCTTTCCAGGTAGAATCCTGCATTGTACTGCTTACACAGCTTTCTCGACGGTGGATGACGGGAAAGGGAAGAACTTGTACTGACATGTAATGACGGACCCTTTCCCGCTTTGTCTTACTCATTTAAAAAATTTTTTTAATGTTTTTGTTTATTTTTGAGAGAAAGAGCGTGAGCAGGGGAGAGGCAGAGAGAGAGAGGGAGACACAGAATCTGAAGCAGGCTCCAGGCTCTGAGCTGTCAGCACAGAGCCCCATGTGGGGATCGAACCCACAAACCATGAGATCACGACCTGAGCTGAAGTCGGACCCTCAACCGACCCAGCCACCCAGGCGCCCCTCAATTTTGTCTTATTTAATTCAGTCCCCACTAAAACTCTATGTTATAGGGTTTTTTTTGTCCCTGTCTTGCAGATTGAGAAACTGAGGCTCAGAGAGATTAAGATACTTGCCAGAAAAAAGACTTCTGGGGGAGCCAAATTCAAACCCCCTGATTCCAAAGCATGCATGAGTACTTTTGTTCATTAGAAAGATTTGAATGTATCTTCCACCCTTTCCTCTCCCGTGATCCCTGTCCGTAATGGGTACTTTAATAAGTAGCTATCGATTTCTTGAAAACATCTGAGTCCAGCTTGCTTGTAACCAGATCCCCTAATAGTCTTTAGCCTGTGGGGCGGGGTTTTTGTCCCGTTTTGTCGCACTGTTCAGGATAGTGTTTTCTCTGTCTCACAGTATGCTTAGTGCTTCTAATAAGTTGCCAATAAGTTGAATTTAAGAAACATTTAAATTTAGTAACAGTGTTCTCAGCGGGAGCACAGGAATTTCTGGTCTGACACACCATTTGAGGGGTTTCCTTTTGGAAAGGTTATAACGTGTGATAAGACTTGAAATTTACTTTTTTTTTTTAATGTTTATTTTGTGGGAGAGGAAGGGGCAGAGAGAGAGGGAGACACAGACTCCGAAGCAGGCTTGAGATTTCTGAGCTGTCAGCACAGAGCCCAACGCGGCACTTGAACCCATGAACCTCAAGATCATGACCTGAACTGAAGTCAGACACTTAACCGACTGAGCCACCCAGGCGCCCCTGAGATTGACTTTTTGAGAAAGAATATAGGGGATTTTATTTTTATTTTATTTATTTTATTTTTTAAAGTTTATTTCTTTGAGAGAAAGCATGAGCTTGACCTGGGGAGGGGTAGAGCGAGGGGGAGAGAAAGAATCCCAAGCAGGCTCTGTGCTGTGAGCGCGGAGCCTGATGTGGGGTTCGAACTCACGAACTGTGAGATTATGACCTGAGCCAGTCAAGAGTCGGATGCATAACCAACTGAGCCACCCAGGTGCCCTGGATTTTAGTATTTTGGTGATGTTCATCTTATTTGCCTGGATAAAGGAATATGGAAATTAATGTCACAGGTGTATTATAGGGGCTTTTGTGTAACTGTGTTCTGAAACCTTTAGATTCCAGCATAACTAGAACTGTTTAGGAAGCATGTTTTCTCCTCAGTGTTGTGTTCAGGAAAAATTTCCCAGTGGAAGCTATACCTCATAATGTAACTCTTTTTTCTTTCTTAACTTTTTTTTCTTAGAGAGAGAGAGAGGGAGGGAAGGGGGGAGGGAGGGAGCTCAAGCTGGGGAGGGGTAGAGAGAGAGAATCTTTAGCAAGCTCCAAGCCCAGCGCAGAGCCTGACATGGGGCTCCATCCTCGACCCTGAGATCATGACCTGGGCCGAAATCAAGAGCCAGATATTTAACCAGCTGAGCCACCCGGGTGCCCCTACAATGTCACTCTTTAAGCCAGGATCTAATTAGTCATAAAAATCCCTTGTGTTGAGTCTCCTTTGAAAGCTATTTTTGTCCACCTGAGGAAATTATGAAAGATTTTCAGCATTATACTAAAATCAGAAGGGAACATTGTCAAGCAAAAAGCCTCATGAGGTTTTTTTGTTTTATTGGTGTTTTTTGTTTTTTTGGGGTGTTTTTGAGTTAGCTTGTATGTATAGAGTTTTTAATTCCAGATATAACTTCTTGTATTTTTGAAATGTCATCAACAAAGCCAAAAAAAAAAAAAAAAAGTGATGTTTCCAACTCCTCTGTCAGAAAGGTCCAGAACACACGGGGGAAAGATCCCGAGAAACCTGTCAGGCCAGCCTGGTGCTGCGTCCTCACACGCATCACTGCATCCGCCTCCTTTCCTGCTTCCTCCCACTGCCTCCCCAAAGGCGGCTTCTGCTCTCTGGCACACAGAGATCAAGTCAGCAGTTTTTAGCACAAAGTTGATGGCAGTTGCTCTGTTTCCCGTCAGGGAAATTTCCTTAGACTGTTGAGTTACGAAGTGACAGCTGATGGACCGAGATCGCTCGTTCCCTAAATTGGCGCCCAGTAATTCGAGAAACCTTAGTGTCTTGTCAACAAGCCTAACTATTGGGTTTTCTCCAGATGGATATTTTGCCTTGAGGATGGATTCTTGGAGCTCAGTTGTGGAGCGAGCATGGGAAGGGTGTGGTTTTTAGCTCGGTAGGGTTGTTGACTGTTAAAGTGCCGCTTTTCCTCGCACGTGTGGCAGTCAACGCACCGCGCTTTCTCGTGTGCCGTCACCTGGGAAGCTGTGGCCGGGTACAGCTAACAGCATCGGACGTGGCGTTTGGAAGGAACCCGAAGAGCACACGGTAGTATAAGGGGTGAATGGAAATGTACAGAGGAGCAGTCGGTACAAGAAATAGGAACCGCCGGGCCCGTGAGAGGGCTAGGGAGGGAAGAATACAAATTCTCCTTCCTGATACCGTGGTACCAACGGACAACCGCCTTTTAGTTAGAATTACTTAGTGATACCTCTGAAGTGAACGTGGAGGGAGCGTGGCGTAGCAGACTCAGCTCGCCAGAGGAAAGCCCTCAAGCTTACTGTTCCTGAGGGCTGCCCTGTCGAAGGTCCCTGGGTCATCCGACACTCCTTGCGGTGGCGCCTTGGGAATGACCGACGTCCCCGGGAGCAGTGGTGACCTCTGGTAGTTTTTCCTCTTGACTCCACCCGGGGAACAAAAGGCCACAGAGGTGGGGTTCTTTTTCTAGGTTTCAGCCTTGGGTAGGAAACTCGGCTCCTGAATGCTCTCGACGAGAAGAATGGAGGGACCCCGTGGTGACTCACGTCAGCCTCCCGCTCTGCAGCAGAAAAGGAGTCCGCTGACACCTGCTCAGCGCTTACCGCTACCTGGCCCCACTCCAAGGGCTTTCTGTATATCGCCCCTTTTATTCTTTACATTGTCGTTGTAAGGGAAGTTCTGGTTTTATGCCCGTTTTAAGGATGGAGACACCAAGAGACTGTGACATCAGGTCACTTGCTCAAGGTCTCAAGGCTACTAAGTCATGGAGCCATGGTTCAAACCCAGACATCCTATCCCCAGAGTCTGAGCTCTGAGCCTCTGCTGTGATTGGGGGTAGCTACACTGTACCTGAAGCATCGAGCTTTTAGTTTGATTTTGGAGCTCTGTGCTCTCTCTCAGCTCACCAGATGCTTCCTCTCTGCTTCCTGGTGCCCAGAACAAGGCTCATCTGGCTGGCATTGCATGTCCAAAGATAAACCATCCTCCGGGCTCTGGCCCTTCAGAATTTTCCTGAACGAGTCTTTTCCTAGGCATTCAGCCCAGCTCCTCTTCCCAGTCTACAGCCTCAGGGCAATGTGTGACTTGTTGTTTGATTTAATCCTTTATCCAGTTAACCCATAGTTTTCCCTTCACATTCTCAATCCCCCCGCAACCTCATATCTTTATCTCCACATTGATGCTACCAACCATCCCCTTGGCTTTCACCCTTCCATGGAATCACTGAGTCTTAGAGCTAAAGAGGAACTTCAGCATTGATCTAGTACATAGCCTGGTTTCGTAAAGAGGAAATTGAGGACAGAAGAGGTGAAGTAACTTGCTTACCCAGCTAAAAATGCCAAACTGGCACTTCGAACCTTCGTTTCTTAATTCTAGTCTGGCATTATTTCCATCACACCACGCTCACTGCCTGCTACCTCTGCCCTCAGCTGAGCCAGGCTCCTGCATGTTAGGCCCGATTACTTTGTTTACTTTGGACATCTATAATTTTTTTTTTTACGATTTTATTTTTGGGGTGCCTGGGTGGCTCAGTCGTTTGAGCGGCCTACTTTGGCTGAGGTCATGATCTCATGGTTTGTGAGTTCGATCCCCGTGTCGGGCTCTGTGCTGACAGCTCGGAGCCTGGAGCCTGCTTCGGATTCTGTGTCTCCATCTCTCTGTGCCCCTCCCCTGCTCACACTGTCGGTCTCTCTTTCAAAAATAAACATTAAAAATTTTTAAAGGATTTTATTTTTAAGTAATCTCTACATCCAACACGGGGCTTGAACTCACAACCCTGTGATCAAGAGTCTCATGCTAAGACTAAGCCAGGCGCCCCTAGGCATTTATACTTTTTAATTATGACACCCGCTGATCTGAGGAGGTCCGAGATAGTCTCTCATACAACAGGAAAGTGTATCTCTGCATCCGTCCTGCGTAATTGGAGCTTTGCGTATCCATGGACTTCCCAGGGCAGGTCGGAGTAGATCCCGCAGCGTCAGTGGTTTGGGGAATAGGTCATTCAGTGACGTGGAACTGTGGACCCAAGCGGAGTCTGGGCTAGTGCCCAAAGACGAACCGCTCGGACCTCAGGAAACGCCTTACTGTTTTCTTCGCAACTAAAATTTGAGGTGATGGTAACAAACCTGTCAAGCACTCACTGCGTGAGACACTGTGCCATGTAGTGTGCGGCGTATTTTCCCAGTCACGACAGTCACGGAAGTAGTTACCATTTTTATGTCCTTTCCCAAGATGAGGAGACTGATGCGCAGGGGGCTGACTAACCTAAAGTCTCACGCTTAGAGTCCATTGAAAAATACATACATATCTGTGTGTGTGTGTGTATTTAAGTTTTTATATTTATTTTGAGAGAGAGAACACACACGTGTGAACAGGGATGGGGCAGAGGGAGAGAGAGCGAGAAAGAGAGAATCTCTGCACTGTCAGCATGGACCCCAGTGCAAGGCTCGATCTCATGAACGGTGAGATCATGACTTGAGCTGAAATCAAGAGTCGGACGCTGACAGAGCCACCCAGGTGCCTCTAGAGTCCATTTTTAAAAGTTGAAGTGTAATCGACCTACAGTGTTACATTAGTTACAGGTGTACAACACAGGGAGCGGACAAGTCTGTACTTTACGTTGTGCTCACCGCCAGTGTAACTGCCATCTGTCACCGTACCAGGCTATCCAGCCACTGACTGTATCCCCTGTGCTTTCTCTTTCCTCCTTACGACTTACCTGTTCCATAACTGAAACCCATATCTCTCAGTCCCCTTCGCCCATTCTACCCATCCCTCTCATCCCCCTCCCCTCTGGCAACCATCATTTCGTTCTCTGTTTTTCTGAGTCTCTTCCTGCTTTGTTTGTTTGTTTGTGTTTTAGATTCCACATGTAAATGAAATCATACAGTATTCGTCTTTGCCTGTCGGACTTAATTTCACTCAGCACAGTACCCTCTCGGTCCACCCATGTTGTTACAAATGGCAAGAGGTCATCCTTTTTTTATAACTGAGTAATATTCCAGTGTGTGTATAATATGTGGGATTTCACTTCTCTGTCACACCTTTTTTTAAATTTAAAATTGCTAGTCTGAGGAGTTTCTTTGGAGTTAAGAAACCTTAGACATTAAGAGAAAGTTAGGAAGTTACCGTCCAGCTTCCATAGGCCTTTCCGCCTGATGCTGGAGGAAGAGTGGGTAGGAACAGAGGGTGGGGCGGAGAGAAGGGAGATGCCACACGCGAGGTGGCTGAAGAGGAGCCGTGACCCGGAGTGACATGGCACGGTCTGCTGTGTGCCGCCGGCTACTTCCCAGGAGGGGGTTTTGCTCACTCTGTGCTGTCATGGTGCCAGCCAATTGTATGGCAAACGTCTCAGATAAAGCCTTCCTGTCTGGAAAGATAGAGGCCAAGTTGGAAGTCCGGGTACTTCTCTTTTGGGAATTTGACAGGAGGGGCAGGAAGCGCGCCAACCGTACACTCCCACACACGCCCAGACAGTTCACTGCCTGGCCATTCCCGTCCCTCCTCACCAAAACCCAAACACTTCATCCCACCCTGGGGATCTCAGGGCTGTCGGGAAATCAAAAGTAGCTCTTCCTTTTGAAGGTTGGCTCCCCGCTTCAGATGGACGGCATGAGGTACCCCATTCCAGTGATCCCTTTTCCTAAGACGACCTGAACTCTCCAGGTCACAAGTTTTCATGGTCTCTGAAGACATTTCTGTTTGGAAAATACGTAAAACACATACAAAGACAGCAAAGAGGTATAAGGTTTTTATGTTTAAAAATACCCTTTTAATAAAGGAAAATGTCTCTTGATCCCTTTAACTCCTCCAGCAAACCAACCACTGGTCATAGTTTGATATACATCCTTCTGAAATTTTTCATGGCCACGCAGATAGAGATCCTTCTGGGTACACGCACGCACACACAGAAAAAGGGCTCATGGAGATTACGTACCTACTTCCAGCTGCTGCCAGGAGTTGGGTGGCTTAAATCAACAGAAATTCTGGGGCGCACGGGCGGCTCAATTGGCTGAGCATCTGGCTCTTGTTTTCTGCTCAGGTCAGCAGAACCCGGTCTCCGCAGCCATCTTTACGTGGCCCTCTTTCCTCCAGGCATCGTTTGTATCCTCTTGTCTTCTCCTGCGGATACCCTTCAGATTAGGTTTAGGGCCCGTCCTGCTCAGTAGGACTTCGTGTTACTTAGTTACAGCTGCAGAGATCCTATTTCCAATTGTGGTCACATTCTCAGGTTCCAGGACTTGACTTTGTGGGGGACACTATTCAATCCTGTATCCACATTTTCCAGGATATTTTACTACTCCAGTCTATGACTGTTCCGCAATTTAAGTTTCTAGGGATTTTTTTTATTTCATTTATTTATTTATTTTTTGCTATTATAAAATGCACCTGGGACATTCATATATATATGATATATATACCTTTAAAATATTTTTTAAAATTATTTTTGAGAGGGAGAGTGCGCATGTGCATGCATGCAAATGGGGGAGGGGCAGAGAGCGAGGGGACAGAGGATCTGATGCAGAGTCTGTGCTGACCGCAGAGAGCCTGATGCGGGGCTCGAACTCACAAGCTGTGAGATCATGCCCTGAGCTGAAATAGGACGCTTAACCGATTGAGCCACCCAGGTGCCCCCGTATATACATATACTATTATTCCTGTAAGAGAATCTTAGAAGTAGAGTAGCTGGGTCAAAGGGCATGCACATTTTAAATTTTAATAAGTAACTACCCAAATTGTCTTCATAAACTTGTACCAACTTTCATTAACAGTGTATGTTCTTCACCAGTGCTGGATTGCCATTGTTTTGCCAGTGAGAAAACTAAAGAATGGAGTCTTACTTTAAGGTGTATTTTTTGATTATTACTGCAGTTAGATATCTTTTGATATGTTTTATAGGCCATTTATATTTATTTTTCTGGGAATTACTTGTTCATATTCTTTGTCCATTTAACATTTTTTAATAAATAGGAGTTCATCATACATTAGAGATATTCTTTTTTTTTTTTTTTTAGGGAAACTTTTGTTTTTAAGTTTATTTTGAGAGAGAGAGAGAGCACAAGCTGGAGAAGGGGCAGAGAGAGAGAGAGAGGGAGAGAGAGAATCCCAAGCAGGCTCTGCACTGTCAGCACAGTGCCCTGACGCAGGGCTCGAACCCGCAAACCGTGAGATTATGACCTGAGCCAAAGTCGGACACTTAACAGACTGAGCCACCCAGGCGCCCCTGTTTTATCCATTTGTTTTGTTAATTTATCTAGAACTTAGTGTATAGTGAAAGGTAGAGATCAAACTTGATTTTGTTCCAAATAGATGGCACCTTGTCCCAACATCATTTGCTACGTTCATCCTTTCTTGGCTTATTTGTCCCCCTCCCTCGCAAGGACTCAGGAAGCTAAAATGCTGTGTAATTGTAACGTCGTTATGCTTACTTATGCCTCGTTGTATGTCCATTACCCAGAGCTCTTGTAGTTAGGCAAGAATTCACCTTTGACCTCTAATCAAGAACACTTGAAAATATTCCAGAAGGAAAAATAAGGATAACTTTGCAGCCTCAGCGTGCCACCAAAACAGGTGCCACCGAAGGGTTCTCGGCTGTCCTTGGAGGCCCCTGGCAGGCTTAAGGGTATAGCTTTGTCCCCTGGCTATGAAAGTCTGCCCAAAACTGAGGCAGGTGAGGAGGGGGAAATGACAGCCACCTCAAGGAAACACAAGCAGCTCTGTCTGCAAGAGACAGAGGGTGTTCGGAGGGTGCTCGGGAGACGTGCTGAGAACCAACACAGTCCTTCCCTGGTCGGGATTTCTCCGCCCCACTACTACTGCCTTAAGAAAACAAGGAAAAAGCACTTGCTGCCGGCCACGGCAAATGTTTTGTGGTTAAGAGTCATTTTCCGAGTGTGTTTATTGGTTCAGAGAATTGATTTCATTTCAGCCCTATTTGGTGGTCTGTTTACCTTTTGTCCTAGGCTTTCTCTCGATTTTGGTTTCCATTGGGTTTTAATCAGAAACCATCTGGTGAGAACATTTTGGATCCAAATTCGGGTTTATCGTAAGAACAATCTCCAAGAACACAGATGAAACCCGGAGTGGAACAGAACACAAACAAGAAATAATGCCATAACATTATCAACAGAACAGCGTCAGAGGGAGGGAGCAGGGGGAAGCTGAGAAAGGGGTGTGTAGAGAGGGAGCCAGCCCAGCCCAGGGATGGGGGGTGGGCAGGCAGCTAGCACTCACATCAGGGGCTGGCGGGCCCTTCTTCCCTGGCCGACCAACTTGCAGTCCTTGGAGGCGTAGAAACCATGGTTAGTAGCCCTTACCCACTTCTGAGCTGGGACGGAGCACTGTCCGACGGGCACATGCAATTCACTTCACTCCAGAGATGGGCCCCCGGAAAGTCCCGTCTCCCCTCCATCCCTTCTCTCTGCACCCTTTTCTTGCTCTCCCTCTCCCAGAGCCATCCTGGCCTCCACTTGGCCAAGACACGCGGTGGGGCTCATCACCGATGATGGGACCACCCTATTTGCCTACCCCTCCCCCATGTGCGACTTCCAGACGCTTGGGACACGGGTTAGACAACCGTGGAGGAGCTACCTCTCCAGCCCCACGTCGCTGAGTATCTTCTCCAGCGGGTCAGCATTATTGCCTTGGCTCAGGAGACCCATATACGTGTTAAAAAACATTTTCCATAAAGTAGAGCAGACGATAGAGAAGAACATACCTGTCCTTCCGACCCCATCCCCTGGGCCCCGGGCCCCTTTCTCAGAGGCCACCTATTTCTTACGTATCTTTGCAGAGGTCACCAGTGCTGAGCATCGTTAGCTTTTAAAAATTATTACTCTGTCTTTCCTCTTTACTTTCGCTGCCGAGGCCGCCAGATTTACCCGCTGTGTTCTTCCCGTGTCTGCCTTCTCCACATCCCTCCCTGTCGCAGACTTTGACCCTGGGTGGACGAACAGCTGTGAGCAGAATGAGTCGGACCCCATCCCTGCCAACTGCACCGGCTGCGCCCAGGAGTTACCCCTCAAGGTGATGCTCCTGGAAGACGCCCCGAGGAGACTGGAGAGACTGCATCCTGCCGTGGTGAAGGTGAGCAAGGGGCCCGGCTCGCCCGCCGACAGGTGACCTGTTTCGTGCCCAGAAGGCAGCAGGCCCCGTGACTTTCCCGATAAGTAATTCTGTCGTTCTGTCTCGTTCTCGTCCGCCTCGCCAAGACGGGCCGGCTCTTGTTGCCAGAGGAGCTTCAGCATTTTTTGTGCCAGTACCCCGAGGCGGCGGAGGGCTTCACCGAAGGGCTCTTCACCAAGTGGCGGCGCTGCCTTCCCGAGCGGTGGTTCCCATTTCCTTATCCGTGGTGAGTGCAGGAAAGGGCACCTAGTCTGCGTGTGGTAGAAAGGGGGCAGATCGGAGGTCGGACAGGACCACCGAGACCCTCCCGTGCCCCACACTGCGGAAACGCTCTCCAGTACCCTCTTGGAGTCAGAGGCTACTCGGGAGCTCACCGTCGAAAAACCAGGGCTGGGAGATAAAGAGGGTGAGTCCAAGAAGAGTCTCGAAAGGGCTGTCCCCACGAGTGGACCCCGAGATTGCCTAATAGCATCACAGTGTATCTCTGAGTGCGTGTTCGTGCAGAACGGGCCCTGAGCTCCAGAGGGCTAAAGAGAAGGCCCAAAGAATAGAAGAGAAACTTCATTTCCTGGCGTCCTGTTTGTGCCAGACGGTGCGGCCTGGTGGTTCGTGCCCGTTGCTCCTTGCTGATGCTCCTAATGGCTCTGGGAAGTAGGAATTATCCTTGGCACTTTTCAGATCAGAAAAGTGGGAACCAGAGAGGTGAAGCACCTTGCTGAGCCGGGATGGAAACCCGGGTCTGCCTGCCTGTTCCTCCCTGTGTCCTCCAGAAGACACGGTCTGTTTCCTGGGGTGAAGGTTGCTCTCGAGAAGAAAAGCAAGCAAGCCAGTTTCCGTCTAGAACCATTCCAAAAGGGGATTAAAATTGCCATTTGGGCCTTTTCATTAGATAATGGCTCACTGCTTTTGTCTTTATTAAAGCTGTATTTAATTTCGTAGCGATGCATCGATTTGCTCGATCGAATCCTCACTTGAACTAGCCAGGCCTCCCACCACAAGCCGCACCGCCTTGGGTGCGTGAGGTTTGCCCTTTCCTCCTCCCTGCTGTTCTCCCGCCTGGCGTGTTACTTCAGTCTCCTTTCCAAGATAGAATGAATGGACCGTTTATTTCCTTCCTCTATATGTTGTTTTAGCTGGATTTTATAAACATCCCACCCACACGCACAAATCGCGACGGCCGAGTTGCGTGTGTGCTCGCGCATGTCCCACTTAATTGACCCGGCAGGACTGTTCTTCCTGAACCTAGTGCTCAAGAGATTGTCCTGACATTTTCCCTCCTTACCTCCCGCCCACGGTTTTCCCACCCTGGCTTAGCTCTGTTAGTCACGGAGATAGAGGCCGCCGGGCCCAGCCGAGTGACTTTTGTCTCTTTCACACTCTTCCAGGAGAAGACCCCTCAACAGATCACACATCTTACGCGAGCTTTTTCCCGTGTTCACCTCCCTGCCATTTCCAAAAGATGCCTCCTTAAAAAAGTGCGTCCTTCTTCAACCGGAGCCTATTGTGGGTAGTAAGGTAGGACATTTCGAGAGGACTTTGGGGCTAGGGTTTTCCCCATTGGCGCCCGGGCTGACGTCACGATCCCTTCCTTCCCTACGTGTCAACTCAGAGGGCGGCTTGAAGGGACACCCACATAATCTAAAGCTCTCCGCCTGTCGCTAGCCGGGGGACCTGCGGTGGCCCGCCCTTTTATGAAGATATGCATCATGCTTGCTGAAAGTCTAGTTACCTCGCAAATCCGTTTCCTGCCCTCAACGCTTGGGGGCAAGCTACTTGTCTACATTAGGAAGTAGAACCCTGAAATTCGGAGGGACCCAAGCATGCAGTCAGTCTGCCTTCTCTACCTACAAGTGGAAAGCAGGCTGACTGTAAATTTTGTGGTTAGGGACACTGAGCCTCAGGGAGAGTAAACGATTTGCCCGAGGACACAGGAAGTTAACAGGAGGGCTTTACCCACCACCCCCCCCCTCGCCCCCGTTCCCAGGTTGTTTTTCCCCAGAAATAAATAAACTTTAAGTGGAGAGCTGGAAAAGCAGAAAGCTTGAGACGTTTGGGGACAAAAGGGTTGATGGGCACGTGCCCAAGGCGGGCAGATGAGTTTGGGTCGGAGCACTTCTGACTCAGTCCGTGGCCAAGTACCCAGAGCCCACATTTACCTCCCTGGGGCCAGTGGCCCGGCGAGCGCTGTTCTGCGTCGTGGCTGTTTACTTTTCTCTGGATTGCGCTTTTGTTGAGTCTCGTTCCTGGGGAAGGTTTTTGAGTTTGGACTGGTTTGGAAGGATTAAAAGGCTGAAGCTTCCCAAACCGTGACCCCTACCAACTCCGGGTTGTGTTTTCAACCTCCCAATACTATTGTTTGGCTCCAGACTTGCTGAATCGTGTTCAAGGAATTTCAAAGCCTATAAAAACAAGCATTTTGTCTAGGAGTAAGACCTTCTGTCTGCCAGCAGTAGGGTGGAGGTGCTGGGATCTTGCCTCAGATTTTAAAGAAGTTTATTTTGCTGTCCCCAGCTAGAACTCAGGGCCCTAGGATGATTTCATCTTTGTAATTATGATACAATTTGGGGTGACAGCTTTTATCTTTACCTTGGTTTTCCCACTCGAGTCTGAAGTTAGTTTCACTAGTCTGGTTAACAGGGACTCCGAGGAGCCTGGCCAGTGGGGTAAGTACTAAGTCACTCTGATGCCTCTCCGAGTCATCTTGTGGTTCTGAAGCATGTTTTGGGAAGGGGAGTGGTCCAAATAGGCAGAAATCCTGGGAGTCTGGTTTCTTAGAGCATCTGCTCCCCGCCCTGGCCCAGGCTCTCCTTTCTCCAGCCTCGCCACTCCACCCTGTTGTCCGCATCCCTGGGCCCCTCGGCCCCGGTGAAGTCACATGTCTGTGGACCTCGCATCCCAGAGGCAACCTTGGGAGAGAAGACGAGAAGTCGGGGCCCGATTGCAAGAGGCGAGGCACTGGGGAAAGAGGTGAGGGGCCCCAAAGAAGGCCCACCTCACCCAGTCCTGCAGCGTTGCCCGGGGCTGGCCCGCTCCATCCCCGCCCTGGGTGTGGAGGAACATGGTTCCTCCTCTCGGCCCGTATGCGAAAGAGGTGCGTTTGCTTGGTTTGGGTCTTCTGGGGTTTCTTCAAGACTGCAGATGTCAGGGCTTCGGCCAGTCATTTGCAAGCCAATAGGCCTCCTTAGTTAGTCTCCTTCTGTCACCACAGAGGCAGTCGAATGGCTCTAGTGTTGCCATGGAAACGGAGTCACTGCCAGGGCCTGTGGGAGCAACAGAGAGACCAGGGTTGGAGACAGGAGAAGACGGAGCCAAAACCAAAGCTCTGGAGGGCCCAAGCGGTGAAAAGAAAATCAGGACGTGGCCCAGGCAGTCAGACTTCAGACCCTTGCGTTACGTGGGCACAGGAAGGTTGTTCCTGGAGGGGACGGGGAGGGGAGGTCCTGAGGGTTGTCTCTCCCCATCTAGGTAGGAGGAGGAGCCCAAGCAAGACCAGCTTCTCCCTTCGTCCCTACTCCCTGCCCACCCCAACGCCAGGGTTCACGGCTGTACCTGGCACACAGCGGGTCGCACTCAATGCCTGTTGGTGGTGGTAGTACGCCCTCACGGG
This sequence comes from Paguma larvata, assembly GCA_030068075.1. NCBI lineage: Eukaryota > Metazoa > Chordata > Mammalia > Carnivora > Viverridae > Paguma > Paguma larvata. Next base: position 36,329,927 of record CM057829.1, read on the forward strand.
TGCAGTAGTTACCTGCGGGGGCACGCAGCCCGGTCGTCTCCTCAGTGTTCAAACCCCGAGGCCCATCTTGCTGTCGTTTCTTTTTAGTCAGTAGTATGATCTGCTCACCTAGGTCTTGCCCGAAAGTGTGAACTTGAACTCCCTGCTGTTCAGTTCCCATCAAAACTCTGGCAGTAAGAAGTAATTTTCTAGAAATGATATTACATTGCCCAAAGGATACGCAGACCATCTATTTCTCTGAAAAATCTGGACCAGACCAGACCCTCAGAAGATGGTATACTTAGACCACTACGTGTTGGCGTCCGCCAGACTTTCGTTAAATCGCACTTAGACGATTTGCCTTTAGCCTGCGTTGGAGCCGTGGCTAGAAGTCGTCATGAATTATGAAGCTTGTGCTATATCTGCATGCGGGCTATTCGTTGAGGATGTCTCTTACTAAATCACGGTGTCTCTTTAGAAGAACCCACACAACAGATTTTACCCTGGCCTCAGGATCAGGAGATGCCATGCTTAGGAGAAGCTAGTTTCCTTTTGTCTTTCAGATATAATTGCGAATCGTGTCGTTGGTTCTGCTTTCTTTTTTGCCTAGGCTGCTAGGAAACTCAGAGCCATGTATAGACCGATTTGTGTACATTAATCTCCCATGCCACTGGGTTTTATTTTGTTTCCTTTCCCTTCCTCTTCTTCCTTTTTTTCCCTCCAGATGCATCGAATGCATGACCTTTTTATGATTGGCAGCGGCGAGGCCGTGTTGCAGCTCATCCCTCCCTTCCAGTGCCGACGACACTGCCAGTCCGTGGCGATGCCCCTGGAGCCGGGGGATATTGGTAGGTGGGGCCCTCAAGAGGGCAGGGGCAGCCTCAGGGTCTTTGTAGTTTTTAACTCAGAAAATACGCTAAGAATTAAATACTGCCTTCTCGAAGCTTCAGTTAAATAGAGTAAAAAATAGCATTCCTTTATGGACAGAGTCTGTATTCGTGCGAGATGGAACAACTAACAAGGAAATGTAGCACAGCGAAACGGCTCGTTTCATGTATATTTAGACTGCGTGATGTGCTCCATTGGTCTTAGAACCTTCAAGATTCTCACTTCAAGTTAGAAGGCATTATAGAAAATATTTAAGGGCACCTGGGTGGCTCAGTCGGTCGAGCGTCCAACTTCGGCTCAGGTCATGATCTCCCGGTTCGTGAGTGCGAGCCCCACTTCAGATCCCGTTTCCCTCCCTCTCTGCCCCTCCTCCACTGACGCGCGCTCAAAAACGAACACTTTAAAAAAAGAAGAAAATATTTAGAGCAATCTTTTATTTTACAGAGGAGGATATTGAGACCCAGAGAGGAGAGGTGACCATCCCAAGTTCCTCCCATCACCTGGGCAAAGCATCAAGCCTTAAGTATCTCCTTCAACAGAATCAGGCCAGGGGAGGTGCCATTCTAGATTCGAGGAAACCCTCTCTGTGTCTCTTTTGCTAATAACGCAGTGCAAGCAGTATGTAAGGGCAGCGACCCTGTGAGGAAATACTCCCTTCCGTGTGGGTCCCACTGCCAAGTCCCAGCCTCACAGTCATGACTCACCCTTGGCTCCACGATTTCCCAACTGTGGCTTGTTCTGTGCCTTGTATTCTAGAAATCCGTTCCAGAGAGACAGGTTTGAATCAACTGCTGTCCGTAGCAATCAGTTTGACAGTAGAGTTTTCTCGGCGGAAGCAGACAGCAAACATCGCTGTTGCCTTCTGTGTTTTCCCTGCCTCACAAAGCCGAGGGGAAGCCTAGGGCCCCTGACAGAGCCCGGACTGATTTTCCAATTGATTTCTTTTAATTTTGCGTCTTTAGAAGACCCCAGTCCCTGGAAACCTTTCACCCATTTGGAAGGACCTAGACTGCAAACCATGACAGGCTTTAATCCATGTTACATAACTTATTTCAACGAAAACCATGCACAAATTAAGCGTTAACTGATAATGGAGCACAGCTGGCCTGGCCCTTGGGAATTACTGCAAAAAAGAGGATTTTTGTGCAGAAATTGTTTTGAAGCTCTTTTCTTGTATTGGAGTGACCCCTCCACGAGGCACGTCTGTTGCACAGGCCTGTGCGGCGTTCGGGCTCGAGAGCGCGTGGTTATGCCTGAAGAAGTCTCTGTCTTCTGCAAATGCCGGGCAGTGAGGACAACGGCAGAAACACCTTAGTTATCCCCATTTCAGGTTCCCGGACCCCCAAAACCTCCAGGATGCCAATTACAGATTTAGGGGGATGCCTGGCAGTGATCAGAGAAGCTTTGAGCATCAAAGGCTGGCGGGAATAGTGATGAAAAGCCTACAATCTGCAGCATGATAACCTGTCGGGCTGAGTGGCCAGCTCGCTGACCCCGTGGGCATGAAGGGTCAGCGCAGGACAGCAACATGGAGAAGGGATGGGGACCTGGGCGGAACAGGAGGGAGAGGGCGAGTCTGCGAGAAGGATAGGAGAGGGGAGGTGGGGGGGGACAGTGAGCTCCGAAGCAGTGGCAGAAATGGAAGCCATGGCTGCCCACGCTGCAGTTAAAGACGAGCCATGAACGCAGACCTTGACAGCAAAGGAGAAGACCTCAGTGCTTGTAGGACAGACGGCAGCTCCAGCACCTTGGGGGGGGCCCTTAAGAATGGCTCTGTGACAAGTAGGATCTGTGGTTTTTGCCAAAGGAAGCATTGTCCCCCGAAGGCAGACGGGAAGGGGGGCCAGGGCTGCAGATCATCAGAAAGCCTGTGATGAGAAGCGTTTTCAGGAACGGCGTGCGGGTCAGGCATCGGAGGCTGCCGCGGGTGAGCCCGCGCACCTGCCGCAGGGTGACGAGTCACTGCCCAGAGTGGCCTTTCTTTTTTTTAATTAAAAATAATTTTTTTAATGTTTGTTTATTTTTGAAAGAGAGAGTGCGAGTGGGGGAGGAGCAGAGAGAGAGAGAGAGACAGAATCCAAAGCAGACTCCAGGTTCTGAGCTGTCAGCACAGATCCTGATGCGGGGCTCAAACTCGTGGATTGCAAGACCATGACCTAAGCCAAAGTTGGACACTTAATTGACTGAGCCCCCCAGATACCCCCATAGTAGCCTTTCTTGAGTCACTAAGTAGAGGTTAAAATTCTGTTCCATGCTCTCAATTTAATGATGGGAAGGGACGTCACACTCTAGAAAATTTTCCATCAGGAAATTATTGAAATGCTTCAAGTTTTTAAAGCTTTTAAGTCTACCTTCCTATGCCACCCAAATAACGTAGGGTCAGTGTTTCCTAAACGGTGCTTCAGGTCACCGATGACCATAGGGGATGGGAACAGGAGCCCCTTAGAAAGGCCCTTGGCAAATAGGGCTCTTGGGTCAGTTGATTTGGGGAACTGCCTGTCTTGTGGTTACTTAGTGCACATTAGTGTACAGAAGGCTCCAGAAGCCTTAGAGGAACCTAGTGTTTCTCAAACTTCCTTGACCACACAACCCATTGTCCTTGGACTATCTTATGGGATGTTACTATTTGCAGAACACAGTTTAGGAAGTGCTGGTCTGAGCTAATCTGGATGTTCCGTAACGAGACCATGTTATAGATAACGTTAGGAGAATTGGATGGGGGGGTCCTGCTCCCCCTCAGAGCTCATCCTGTCTTCTTGCCGATAAAGATGAGATGGGTCTGAGCACTGACGCCCGGCACCAGCCTCAACTAGAGCATCTTGCCGTCATCAGCCTGCTGAGTCGTGAGTCATAGTTAGCCGGGCGAGTGGTGGTGACGAGACACTCTGGTTCCTAGTGGCCCTGTTGGAAGTCCGGTCACAGAGAGGCCCGGTAACTGGGATACTTGTGCCAGGCGGACCTGCCTTGTTCATGCCCACGGGTGTGCCCAGCCCCTGCCACTCACCTGCTCTCCCGTTGCTGTTTCCCTTCAAGGCTATGCCGGCGCCATCCACTGGAAGGTCTACGTTAAAGCCAGAGGGGCCCAGCCTTTGGTCATCTGTGATGGAACCGTCCTCTCAGAACTATAGGAGCCAAGAACTGAACAGAGGAACAACTTTGAGGTCTGAAGACCGGATCGAAAGGGGAGAAATAAAAACAGAAACGATGAAACCACTTTCCAAGGTTACTTAGTTACCTGCTCTATGCATGCGTGTGTGAGGCAGCTGTCTGCTGGAGGCAGCGGCCGGGCCCGGCCCTCCTGGCTCTCCCACCCGCCTGCTCGGCCAGGATTTTGCCAGTACCTGTCTGTGAGAGACTGGGCTCTTCCACACCTTCCGGAACCACGGCCTCGAGGCTGCCCCTCAGGCAGGAAACAGGGTTGATGCCTTCCCTTCCTTACACGGCATGATCCCCTCTGCCGGCTCCCTGGCCAGGCGAGGGTCGCCAGCAGGTCCTGACTTCAGGGCCATCCCTTACCAGGCGGGCCTGCTGGTCCTGTCTTCCCGGCCACCCCACCCGATACTTTTATGGAAAGCCGTGGCCGATGAAAGAAGTCGTTGCAGTTCCCCAAGCAGAGTGGAATCTAGAACCAAGATTCAGTAATCTCCTTGCACTCAAGAAACGCGCTGCCTTCCCAGTGTCCGTGCCCTCCGAGTCCCAGGGGTGCCAGGTTGGAGTCTGATTGTAATTGCAGTGGTAATTCCCGAGGTAATACTTTCCTCCATTTCCTCCGGTTCTTCTGCCCACTCGCCTCTCTGGCTCTCTGGGCGGTTTCTCAGAAGCCGGACTCCTGGTCCCCCCTCCCTTGGCGGAGCCCTTTGTTGCTGAGGCAGCACCGCTTCTGTCAGCCGGGGGGCTCTCACCCAGTGTCTTCGGAGGGGATGAGTTAGAGCTGGCCCGGGGTGAGGGCGCCTCCCCGGGTTTGATCTTTAAGGCCCAGCTTTCCAGCAGGGAAGATGTTTTACAGATGTGTCAGGCTGGTGTGGTAATGCGTGCTCTGCCAGCGGGTGTGCGGCCGTGGGATCCTCTGTCTTAAAAAGCTTTCTCTCTTTGTACCGGGAAACAAGGCGAGGTATTTTTACCGTTTGTAACAGTATCAAGCTGTGTTCTTTCACCTGGGTCATTCACTACTTAGGCTCATGGTTTTCTCCAAGTGCTTTCGGTGTCTCTTAACCAAATGGTGTAAATGAGGACATACTTTTCTCCCCCCCACCCCTTTATTCTTTTATTAATGCTGCTAGCTGCCTGGCCTCTGGTCCCATGCCGTCACCCAGCTGAAGAAAAAAAGCCACGCCGTCACCCCTGGCTCTGAATCGCGGAAATCAGGTGCATCCAGGGGTCCAGGGCAGAGTTCATAGACCGGAGGCCGACATCGGTGAGGGCAGAATGCGTGGCCCCTTCATCCTTGAGGTACCCCTGCACCTCATCCCTGGGCCCTCTTGTAGCACCTCTCGCCAGCAGCAGTGGGGGTCGGCAAGGCCCCGAGGGGCCGGTTTGCGGGCTTGCGAAGGAGGAGCGTGGCCCACGGCGCTCAGGGTGGAAATACTCCTGCCTCCACAGACTCGAATGAAACTAGGATGAAGGGTACCTGAGGGAGTGTTTTCTTAAGCTAGTCTGCGCCTTGTGTGGGTTAATGCGGGAAAAACAGAATTTTTTGTCCATATTAAAGTCATGCTGCTAAGCCATTATGATTTAAGAGGTTTGAAATCAGAGGGATCGTGTCAAGGCCAGCTTTGCGCAAGCCGTCCCGGCCCTTGCGGTGTCCTTACCCCCGCTGCGCGGAGAAGGCATATCCGTAAACAGGCTCTTCAGAGTTTTCTTCAGTGAGGCGCTTCGGGTTAACGAACGAGAGGGTTCCTTAGAAGAAAAAGAAACCGTTTTGATGGCTGAGATTTCTGTTTTGTCTTTCTGAGTGAGCCCGTGTTCCTTCCCCGTTTCACGCCGGCCCTTCACACCGCGACTGTCCAGAAAATACCCACTTCAACTCAAAACTCGGAAAACTGAGAAACCCTCGCGTGCGTCGCTCTCCTGAAGCGTCCCCTGGGGACTCCCCCAAGCCCCTGAGCTGTCTGCCGGTCAGCAAAAAATGGCGTGGCCGCAGATAGGCTGAGCCTCTCACACATTTCCTCCTCATTTTACTCAGAACCCGCCCAGGTCAGAATCCAAGTGGATTTCTGTTAGGGAGGCAGTTTTCCACGGAGGGTTTTTCGGCTCTTCGTTACCTGGGCACAGAGAAGTCATTGGCCTTCTCCTCAAGGCAGTACTGGTGAGTGGAGTACAGGAATGGCTGCCTACAGGAGTGACCCGCGGCCGCCAGCCAGTCCCTCTCGCCCTGAGGCTCTGTGTGAGGGTGCTGCCCGCCCCGCTGTCCACGCCTCCGAGGCATGTCCTTCCGGCATGACCCGGTGTGCGAAAGAGGGTCATCAGGATGAGGAAGGAGGCTCCGGAGGCCTGGCGGGGCCGCCTCACCAAGCCCCCACCACCACCACCACAAGAAGTACAAAACCACAGGGACTCGCTCCATGTTTGTCAAGTGGTTGCTGAGGGGTGACACGGTGGTGACCTCCGCCCGTGGGTCAGGCTTCCTTTCTCGTAGGTTCCCAGAGCGGAGACTCGGATCCCCAGAGCAGCTCTGCGGGGAGAAAGGCTGCTTTGGCAGCAGCTCGAAGCATTTACCTCCAGATGTCCTGAGGTCCGGGGAGTCCGGTACGGACAGGACTTCGTGCCCCGTCAGGCTTATAAAAAGAGGCAGAACTTATCTTCTCCCCACTCTCAATTTTTTTTTTTTAGGGAAGGAAGGAAGTAAAATAATATGGTTTATGAAAACAGAGAATCTAGGGGATGCCTGGCTGGCTCAGCCGGTGGAGAGTGAGACTCTTGATCTCAGGGTTTGTAAGTTTGAGGCCCACGTTGGGTGTAGAGGTTACTTAAAAATAAAACCCTTAAAACAAAACAGAACCTACTTATTTGGTGAAAAACAAAACAGTCTAGGAAATGAGCAGATGCGGGCTCATTTTCTGAGAGAGAGAATAGTAACATTTGTCCAGTCTGTTCTAAGAGCGGCTCCTTATACGTGACCTCCTTTAACCGTTACTCAGTCCCTGTAACGTAGGTCTTCATGCTCATTTTGCAGACAGCTAGGGCTTCGAACAGTTAACTGCTGGCCAGTAGGTAGCGGGTTTTGCAGGGTATTGTTTGCCTGCTTCAGCACAGCGTGGTGCCCAGGAACAAAGACGTGGGTTTAATTGCCTCCTCCGGGGCGTGCCCCCCCCCCCCGATGGGGAGGAGGACGAGGGAGGGGGTCAGCAAGCCGGGAACTCTTCGGGGTTTGTTTTCGGAACTGTCTTGGACAGAAACGGAAGAGGAGAGAATCTAACCAGATGCCTTTTATAAAAATGCTTTCACTTTTTCCCTGCCTGTTTGCAAACTCTTTAAGAGCGAGTGTGGCTGGAACACAACTGCGTCCAGCCATTTTCCCATCCCCACGTGTTTCCAGACGTGTGACCAGAGGAGGGCCTCTGCCCAATTCCAGTTGTGGGTCCCCTTAGAGTTTACCTCACTTGTTTTTCGGCTCTCGTGTCTGTTCCCTTCCTCCAAATCCCGGCACGGACCTCTGGGTAGGAACAAACAAGTGCCTTGCTGCAGGTGATGGCCTCAGTCATTCCAATATAGTCGGGAATGAGGGTTTGCTTCTTAACCAGCGGCTTCCATGATGAACGTTCAAAGCCCCAGAGCAAGTGTTCCCTCTCATCTAATCCTTGCCCGCAAGAGAAGGCCAGGCTGTACGGGAAAGAGAGGACACTGCGCGTCTGGTGGCACGGAGAGGGGTGACCGTGGCTACCTTGTGAGAATCCGTTACTGATCAGAGGGATGTCCTGGGCTTTTGAGCTCTCCTAGCGATGGAGGAGAAGCTCTTCCTGAGTTCACGACTTCGCACTCATGAACTTTCAGTGGCGACCCATCACCCACTAAAACTGGTCCAAGGAAGGCTGTACTTTAAATGGCGTTCTAGATCGACGTTCTGTCCGTGTTTGGAGCTGTTCGTCTTATGCACAGAGCCGTCGCTGGCAGGGCCAGGAGGCTAGGAAAGTGCGGTGCTTCTAGAGAGAACCTTCTAGCCAGTGAGAAACGGGAGGCCCTGGGAGTGTGCCGTGTCGCCACCGGCGTGCGTCTCCCCGGCTTCCTCACCCCAGCCTCCCCATGTCCAGCGGCCTCTACCACAAAAGCATCTCCAAGAAGCCGGACAGGTGCTCTCCGTGTGTGCACCACACCCGAGTCGGCCCGCCCTTGGCCGCGGCAGTGGTTTTATGGGCTGGACTTGGTGAGAAGCCCTCCAGCCAGCTTGTCCGATGTCCAGGTCCCTTAGTGTCTGGTTTCCCTGCCCTGCATAATTTAAGCATTAGAGCTAAGTACATCTGTCATCCTCCTCTCTCCGGAGACTGGGAAACGTCCAGAGCTCTTCAGAATAGTGGCGAGAAGAAACATTGTGTAACTCCCAGTGGAGGCCCGGGGCTGTCCAGACATGCTGGGGCTGACACCCCCGTTTCTCCTGCACTTGGTGCGTCTGTCGGCAGCACGAAGCCAACGGGGAGCCCCAGCGGCAGGCACCTGTGCAGAGAACCAGTCCAGAGATTCCTACGACAGCTGGGGAGTCCGACAGCAGCCCCGTGCCCAGCTCGAGTTCCCTCACTTCCTCACGACACCTCTGTGGGGTAGGTGGGCTCGTCCTGTGAGGCCGCCTTGACTCAAAGACCAGCAGCGTCCCAGCCTGCAAATGCTAGCCCCTTGGGGGCACTTTTGGCCCTTTTAGGAACAAATTCTCCCTTGTCCACAAGAATCGGTGACAGGATCAGACGGACACAGGGCATTCCCAGGAACCCCTCGTCTCCTCACGAGAGGCAACTTCCCCTCCAAACTTCTTGCCGCGGTTTCACCCTCAGAAGCTGGCTGTGGCCTCTCTCCTCCCTCCTGCGGAAGAGTCCGCGGCAGACACGGAGGCTGGGGGACCGGACCAGAGGGGCAGAGGTAGGCGGGACACCCGCCGTGCGTCTTCAGGGAACCAGGGACGGTCCCGGCAGGCAGAGGGAGATGGGCGCCTGTCCCAAGCACACGTGCTCCGAACAGCGCGAGCTGTTCTCAAGGTACGTTCGGTGCAGAACGTTGACAATGACCACGTACCGTGAACTTGTGAAGACTGCCACCGTGTAAAGAATGTATGTAAATTAAAGTTTTACGTAATGAGAGTTTTTACTTTTGCAATTAAAAGCGTGTCTGTCGGTTGATAACTTTCCTGTACTCGGCGTCGTTCTTAAATTTCCAGTTCTCTCCTCTGCCACAACGGCTAGCCACGTCCTCCTCGTGAGGCAGGCCCTCGGGGCCTCGGGGGCCTCCCGGTCCCTTGTCCCCCACCCCCGGCCGTGGTCCTCTCTGACATCCCCTCCCCTCTTTCTGAGACTCCTCTTGCCTCCACATCCCTGCACTTTGCCCAGAATTCAAACGAGACCCCGAAAGCCTTTTTCTGTCTCCCTAGCTGACGCCACCTGGCCCAGATGTCACAGCGCCGCCTCCCCTGTGGTGTCCTCGGTTCTCACAGGGGGACAGCCAGGCCTCTTGCTGGCTCACGTGAGCCAGCTGCCGCTGATGAGGGCCGCTCTCAGCACTCCGTTAATTCAGTGCAGGTTTGGGTTAAGTCACTTTGGTGCGCTCGTATTTTTTTTTTTTTTCGGTGATGTCTCTTTCACCGACACAGTTTTATATAAAGGCGTAAATAGAACTATTTCGTATATACTGCTTAGTGCCCTGTCTTTCCTTGGTTGCTTGCCACAGACTTCTCCCTCTCTGCCACGTGACTCGCCCCCTCCCCCGGTCAGGTCAGCGTAGGACACACACAACCACGGGTCTTTCCATGGCTCCCTCCTGCTCTCTAATAATCCCGAATCAAGATTCTTGTCCCTGCTTTATCAAAACTGCGATCGCATTGCAGGCACCTGGCTGTCACTCTTCTTACTCAGTACCTCACAGAGTTCTCTCTGAGTCACCCGGTGTGGCTCTAATCCTTTCTGTTTGATAGTTGATGCTTGCCGGGCGTGGAGGCCACCTTTTATTCTGTTGTTCTCTTGCTGATGGTAAGAACATCTCTTACTGATGTTTAATGCTTATTTCGATTGTAAGTCAAGAAGTTTAGAGTTCATTTTATTTTATTTATTTTTTTTTTTTTGGAGAGAGAGACAGAGTGAGTGGGAGAGGGGCAGAGAGAGAGGGAAACACAGAATCTGAAGCAGGCTCCAGGCTCTGAGCTGTCAGCACAGAGCCCAATGGGGGCTCGAACTCACGAGCAGTGAGATCATGACCTGAGCCAAAGTCAGATGCTTAACCGACTGAGCCACCCAGGCGCCCCTAGAGTTCATTTTAGAAGTACTTGTTTTGAGGCACCTGGGTGGCTCAGCAGGTTGAGCGTCAGGCTCTTGATTTTGGCTCAGGTCACGATCGCAGGGTCGCAGGATCGAGTCCTGCATGAGGCCGAGCATGGAGCCTGCTTGGGATTCTTTCTCTCCCCCACTTGCACGTGTGCACTCTCTCTCTCTCTCAATAAATAAATAAATATTCTTTAAAAATAAAAATACTTGTTTTAAAAAAAAGTGTATTCATCGTTTTTTGCTCCAGCTAATATATATTCTTCAAAACTTCAACTTTCAACCCATTCCACAGTTACTATTCACTTACCTACTTGAAAGCCAGACTTCAACAAGAAAAAAGGGACAAGGGCTTGATTCCATTGTGACAAGGTGACAAAGTCACCAGGTTTCTGTCCCCTCCTTTCTCTGTAGTACTTGACACTCGTGGAGAACATCTCCCTCGCTTCTGTGAGACTCACTACTCCCTTCCCGAACCTCCTCTCTTCCCCTTCGGTCTCCTTCGTAGAATTTTCTTCTTCCGCCTCTCTGAAACGTTGGTCTCCCCTGCCGGCCCAGCAAGGTCTCAGCTCTGGGCTTCCCCTTCCACCCGGGCCGAGTCCCCTCTGCCCTACGTGCCCGGCCCACGCTTCTCGCCCGAGCCCTAGTTTTGTAAACCCAAGCGTCGCAAGCTCATCCCGCCAGTTCTCTCCCAAAGTGCCTCTAGTTCACTGTGTCCAGAACGACCGTGGCATCCTCAGAGGGCTCCTGTCTTTTCTCTCGGCCTCTGCTTCTGATCAGGACCAAGCTCCGGAGAGTTCCGCCTCCCTATTGCATGTCCAGCCCCGTCGCGGCTGGCTTGGTTTAGAGCCTTGCCGCTCACGCCCAGACTCTGCCGGTAGCCGTCTGTTTCTCGGCTGCACCATCTCAGTTCACTGTCCACAGAGCCGCCACAGCGCCCTTGCTATGGCACCTGCCCCTGTACTCCCGTGCTCAGCACTCCTCAGTGACACTCCGTTACCCACAGGGTACGTCCTGGCCCACCCCTCCAGCTCATTCCACTCCTGACCTTCACTTCCCCTCCTGCCTCACCTCTACTGAACTGTCTGTAATTCCCGGAAGCATCCAGGCTGGTTTTTCTTCTTTTTTTTTTAATTAAAAAACTTTACTTTTTAAGAGCACTTTTAGGTTCACAACAAAACCGAGCAAAAAGAGTTCCCATACAGCCTCTGACCACCCCCCTCCCCACCAACACAAACTCCCCCACTACTGACAAGAGGGCTACATTTGTTGGGATTGGACCTACGTTGACCCATCATTATCCCCCAAAGTCCGTAGTTTACACTAGGGTTCTCTCGGTGTTCTTCTCTATGGGTTTGGACAAATGTACAGTGACCTGAGATCACGACCTGAGCCGAAGTCAGACCCTTAACCGGCGGAGCCACCTGGGTGCCCAATCGTTTCAAACTGGTTTCTTTCACTTAGAAGTAGGCATTTAAGTTTCCTCCATGTCTTTTCATGGCTTGATAGCTCCTTCCTTCCTTCCTTCCTTCTTTCCTTCCTTCCTTCCTTCCTTCCGTCCGTCCGTCCTTCCTTCCTTCCTTCCTTCCTTCTTCCTTTTTCTTTCTTTTTTCTTCCTTCCTTCCTTCCTCCCTCCCTCCCTCCCTCCCTTCCTTCCTTCTTTCCTTTTTGACTTTATTTATTTTGAGAGAGAGTGCAAGCAGGGAGGTGGCAGAGAGAGAGGGGGACAGAGGATCCAAACTGGGCTCTGTGCTGACAGCAGAGAGCCCGATGCGGGGCTCAAATCCACCAACCGCGAGCTCACTACCTGAGCCAAAGTCAGACACTTAACTGACTGAGTGGACCAGGTGGCCCTAGCTCATTTCTCTTTGGTGCTGAGTGATTATCCATTGTCTGGATATACCATAATCTGTTTATCCATTCACCTACTGAAGGACATCTTGGTTGCTGCCAAGCTTTGGCCATTATGAATAAAGCTGCTATAAACATCTTATGTGCGTCTTTTTGCACGGACATAGTTTTTTTTTCCTTTTTAAAATGAATTTTTCTTAATGTTTATTTTTGACAGAGAGAGACACACACAGAGTGCAATCAGAGGAGGGGCAGAGAGAAAGAGGGAGACAGAAATCCAAAGCAGGCTTCAGGCTCTGAGCTGTCAGCACAGAGCCCGACGCAGGGCTTGAACTCATGAACCTCGAGATCACGACCTGAGCCGAAGTCAGTTGCTTAACCAACTGAGCCACCCAGGCGCCCCTGCATAAACATAGTTTTCAATTCTGTTGGACAAATACTCAAAGAAGCATGAGTAATGGATCATAGAGCACGAGTAATGTTTAGTTTTGTAAGAAACTGTCAAACATTCCGAAATGGCCTGTACTGCTTTGCCTTCCCCCCAGTAATGAATGACACTTCCTGTGACAGCACACCCTCACCAGCGTTCCGTGTTGTTCACATCCTGGATTTTGGCCATTCTAATAGTCGTATCGTGAAATCTCCTGATTATCTGTAATTCTCCGTGACATACGCTTCCTTCCCACCTGTGTAGCTTCTTCCCTGGGGCGGCCGTTCAGCTCTTCGGCCCGTTTTGTAATCAGGTTGTTTGTTTCCTCATTGTTGAGCTTGAAGCGTTCTTGGTATATTTTGGGTAACAGTCCTTTATCAGTTGTATCTTTTAGAAATACTTTCTCCCATTCAGTGGTTTGTCTTCTCATTCTCTTGACCTTGTCTTTCGTACTACAGAAGTTTCACGTTTTAAGAAAATCCAGCTTCTCGATTGTGTCTTTCATGGGTCATGTCTCTGGCGCTGTGCCCAGAGTCCTCACCTTAACCCGGGTCATCTAGATTTTCTCGTCTGTCGTCTCCTCGGAGTGGTATAGTTTGCATTTTGTGAAGAGTGTAGGTCTGTGTCTAGATTCTTTCCTTCCTTCCTTCCTTCCTTCCTTCCTTCCTTCCTTCCTTCCTTCCTTCCTTCCTTCCTTCCTTCCTTCCTTCCTTCCTTTTCCTTCCTTCCTTCCTTCCTTTCCTTCCTTCCTTCCTTCCTTCCTTCCTTCCTTCCTTCCTTCCTTTTCCTTCCTTCCTTCCTTCCTTCCTTTTCCTTCCTTCCTTCCTTCCTTTTCCTTCCTTCCTTCCTTCCTTCCTTCCTTCCTTCCTTCCTTCTTCCTTCCTTCCTTCCTTTTCCTTCCTTCCTTCCTTCCTTCCTCCCTCCCATCCCTTCTTTCCTTCCTTCCTTCCTTTTTGCACATGGACGTCCAGTTATTTCAGTAGCACCATCTGTTGAAATAATCACCTTCACTGTATCGTATTGTCTTTGCTCCTTTGTCAGTGACCAGTTGCTTATATTTATATAGGTCTATTTCTGGGCTCTCTGTTGTATTCTATTGATCTTTTGTATTCTTTTTTTTTTTTTTTTCATTTTTTAAGCGGGAGAGAGAGAGGGGGTGAGAGAGAATCCCATGCAGCCTCCACGCTGTCAGCACAGAGCCCATGCGGGGCTCAAACTCTCAAACGTGAGCTCATGACCTGAGTCAAAACCAAGAGTCGGACACTTAACCGAGTGAGCCTCCCAGGCACCCCGCTTTCGTCTTATTCTTTTGCCACGACCATACCGTTTTGATCGCTGCAGCTTTATAGTGAGTCTTGACGTTGGGTGATGGCAGTTCTCTGACCTTATTCTTCTCCTCCAACGCTGCGTGGACCATTCTGGCTGCTTTGCCTCTCCATATAAATGTTAGAATCTGGGGCGCCTGGCTGGCTCAGTCGGTGGGACACACAACCCTTGGTCTCAGGGTTGTGGGTCCGAGCCCCATGTTGGGTATTGATGTTACTTAAAAGAATATTTAAAAAAAAATTAGAATCTGTTTGCCGACATCCATGAAACAACTTGCTGGAGGGATTGTGTGGAATCTGTACATCAAGTTGCATCTGGGTTGCTGTTGACTCGAAGTTACAATTCCTACCCCATGATAATATTTGTGAATTTCGACACGTCCTTTCTTTTGCTCAGGCTGAATTCCAGTTCCGTAGTGCACATTCCTGCAACATGACACATGTCCTTTAGGCTTTCCTAATAAATCAAACTGACAAGCCTCCAGACAGCATGTTGAAGACAGATATTTCACCAGTCTTATTTATTCCAGAATAATGACTTTATTATTCTTGTAAAAATGATACATTCTTCTTCTAAAGAATTGAAGGGAATTTGGGTGATCTTATGAAAGTCTCCACCCACAGAGAATTAATGACGTGAGTTGAATGGCATTCCTAGGACACTTCCAGCTAGGTGAGATAGAAATGCTTTTATGAAAAAATGGAATTAGCCATGCTCCTTAAAAAATAAAAGAAAGCAATTTTCTGTGAATCTAACAGAAGAAAAACCAAAATAGGCATTTCTTCCCCACAAAAAAAAAAGTAAATAAATTTTAAAAAGTGTCCAACTTTCAATATCGGCTCAGGTCATGATCTCATGGGTTCATGAATTTGAGCCCGGTGCTATTAGCATGGAGCCTGCTTGGGATTCTCTCTTCCTGTCTCTCTGCCCCTCCCCTGCTCGCTCTCTCTCTTTCAAAATAAATAAACATTAAAAAAGTAAAAGAAACTGAAATTATTCTGGGGCACCTGGCTGGCTCAGTTGGTTGAGCATGCAACTCCTTGATCTCAGGGTTGTGAGTTCAAGCCCCACATTGGGTGTAGAGCTCACTAAACAAATAAACTAGAATTATTCTCTTTTTTCTTCAAGTGACATTGTGCCACTTTTTTGGTAAGTTTTATGTATTTGAGAGAGACAGAGACAGTGCAAGTGGGGAAGGAGCAGAGAGAGAGGGAGAGAGAATCCCAAGCAGGCTCTGTGCTGCCTGCGCAGAGTCCGATGAGGGGCTCTAACTCACGAACTGTGAGACCATGACCTGAGCTGAAACCAAGAGTTGGTCACTTAACCAACTGAGCCACCCAGGCGCCCCTAAACTAGAATTACTCTTAATAAGCTTTTCTTTTTAGCTGCCACGGTTCAAGGCCCTGAAGATGAGCAAACCGCTTGCTTTTTTCTCTCCCCTTATCTCTTAGCTTCTCAGTTTGTGTTAATCATACCTATATTGACAGTATCAAAATCTGCGCCTTGCCTTCTGCTCTGGAACCTTAATTCTCCAAGTTATTTAGACCTCATCGTATATTCAAGCTGACCTGTGACTCACCACCAGGACTTTGACCTTCACCTTTTCGTTCCTGAATTGTTTTCAAACTCATTGGCTACGTTTCGTCATAAAGTTCCCCAAGGAGGGCTCACGAATGTCGTACTTTCTGGGTTGGAGAATGTTTCCGTGGTTTTTCTCCTTGAATGCAACGTGGCCGAAGAAAACATTCTCGCGTCACACTCTCTTTCCCTCAGAACTTCGGAGACATTTCGCTGTTGTCACATGGCAGCATCGTCTTCTGGTAGGGACCAGACAGATCAGCCTAAGAGCCCCCTCTTAATCTGTGTGCCTGAAGAATTCTATCTTTCTTGTGATTTATTAGTGTTCCCTGGAACAAAGTGTGTTCTTCTGAGCCGCAATTCCGTGCCGCTTTGAGGGGAAGATGCCTTGTAGTTTTTTCCTTCCAGTCTTCTTGAGAAGTCACTGGACATACATCACTGGAGAGGTCTAGGCGTCCACAGTATGATGGTTTGATCTACAGATATTATGAAACCCTTGCCACGGTAGGTTAATTTCACATCCATCGTCTCGTGTCGATCCCATAAAAAGAAAAGAAAAAGTTTCTCTTTGTGATGAGACCTCTTCGGGTCCGGTCTCATAACAACTTGTATGTTCTTTAGGAATATTTTTTCTTTTCCACTTTTTGGGTGCTTGTTTCAGACTCCGTTTATTCCTTTCCTTCATTGTCTTGATTTTCTTGTTTGTTTGTTTGTTTGAGAGAGAGACCAAGCGGGGACAGGGCAGAGAAGGAGACAGAGAACCCTAAGCAGGCTCCGCAAGGTCAGCACAGAGCCCGACACAGGACTTGAACTCACAAACCATGAGACCATGACCTGAGCCGAAATCAAGAGTCTGACACTGACCCGACTGAGCCACCCGGGCGCCCCTCGTCGTCTTGATCTTTTATTAAGTGTCGTGTCCTCTCTGTTTAATACTTGTCTTTTTTCTCATTTCCCATAATTCTCTCAAGCCTTCCCTCTAGAACAATTTATTTTTTTCCAGCCATATCCAGTTTCTCGTTATTTCTGATGCACTAGTTTTATCAAAGTGCACTCTGTTTGTTCCCTCATCCCATCCTGTCATTTTATCTTTGCTTACTTTCTTGAAAGCATGGTGTTCATTTTTCTACAGCTCAGAATGCTACTGGGGTGTCTTTTTTTTTTTTCTTTTCTCTGGATGACATTTTCTTTTTTTTATTTATTTATTAAAAAAATCTTTTTTAATGTTTATTTACTTTTTAAGAGAGAAAGAGACAGAGTGCATGTGGGGAAGGGGCAGAGAGAGAGAGGAAGATACAGAATCCGAAGCAGGCTCCGGGCCCTGAGCTGTCAGCACAGAGCCTGGCACAGGGCTCAAACCCACCAGCCGTGAGACCATGACCTGAGCCGAAGTCAGACGCTTAGCGGACTGAGCCACCCAGCCTCCCCTGGGATGACATTTTCTTCTAGACTTGGCTGTCATCAGTCAAATACACATGTTCCTCTCTTTATTTATTTATTTATTTATTTATTTATTTTGTATATACTTGTCTAGCTACCATGCCATTTTTGTTCAATGTCTTGTGCCCAATATGGTGGCCCTGGTCGGGTCTTTCCTTTGCGTCTGTGCCGTCTGGGTATATTCTCAATTCCAACGGCGTCTGTGCCCACCACTAAAATGTAACAAACGTCAGCATCCGGTCGTATTAATAAAGTATTGATTTACACAGCCTACTTAGCACTGGCTCCAAAGCCCCAGTTTTGTCTGCTGTCCTTCCGGACCTCAGGTCGTCTTCACTCTGTCCTAATCAGGAACTCCTGTTTTCTTAACTACCTACATGTGCCATTTCCTTGTTTAAAAAAAAAAAAAATCTTATTTCCCACCGCCCCCTCCCCAATAGAAAGTACTGAGAAGTAAATTAATGAAAACCTACTAAATACAGGGAAATACAGCCTTAATCTGAAAACCAATAGATTAATAGCCCTTCCGTTCCAACCACCCAGGCACGTACCCCAGGCTTCCTTGTCCCTCGGGAAGCTGTCCCTTGGGGTGGAAGGGCTGGGAACTCAGGGGCCAGAGGCCTCAGTAGGACCCCCGGTTGCAGCTTGCTACCGCAGTGGCCAGAGAGTTCCAATAAGCTCCCTGGTTTTGGTTTCCTCATCGCTCTATGTGGCTAACCTGGTCTTCAGGGCGTCAGTATAAAGGCACCGGAGACCATGTGAGTGAGGCGCCCAGGCTCCGTCCCTGCAGAGAGAGGGTTCATAGTGCGTGTTCTCCCCACCGCTGCGGGCAGGCCCCCTCCAGCCTCAGGAGCCATTGCAGGGGTGCCTGGGGGGCTCCGGCAGTTGAGCGTCCAACTCTTGATTTTGGCTCAGGTCATACAATCTCACGGTTTATGGGTTCAAGCTCCACGTCGGGCTCTGTGCTGATAGCTCAGAGCCAGGAGCCCGCTCCATATTCTGTGTCTCCCTCTCTCTCTGCCCCTCCCCTGCTTGCACTCTGTCTCTCTCTCTGTCAAAAATAAGTTAACAATTAAAAAAAAAAAAAAGGTAAATTTCAAGTCTTATCACACGTTCTAATCTTCACAAAAGGAAACTCCTCCTCTGGTGTGTCAGACTAGAAATTCCAAACCACCCAGGCGCCCCTAAAAAGAAATCTTAAAAAAAAAAAAAAAGTTTATAATCTTGTTCACAAGACACAGGGAACAAGTGGAAGGTACACTTTAAAAACTAAACATTGGGGGAGGGGGCGCCTGGGTGGCTCAGTCAGCTAAGCAGCCAACTTCGGCTCAGGTCATGATCTCATGATCAGTGAGTTTGAGCCCCGCGTCGGGCTCTGCTGACAGCTCAGAGCCTGGAGCCTGCTTCGCGTTCTGTGTCTCCCTCTCTCTCTGCTCCTCCCCTGCTCGCACCCTGTCTCTCTCTCAAAAAAAAAAATAAAATAAAAAAATTTAAACTTCAATTAATTAAAATAAAACATGCAGTTCTTTAATCCCACTAGCCACATTTCCCGGGCTCGGTAACCACATGCAGTGGTTAGTGGCCACCGTTTTAGACAGCGCGCAGGTAAAGAACCTTCCGCCATCACGGTTCCTCTGGCACACACGCAACAGTATGACGTACTGTGTGTGGACACAGAGTGTTTAGTAAAAGCACAATGGAAACGACGCAGCTACCAAACCACGCATTCAGACCAAGGTCACATCTGAGCGCTCGTGTTCAGAGAAGGCATGCAGGAGGCTGCCATGTTTTATCCCTGAGGCCAGATTTTCTTTTTAAACTGGCTCCACACCCAGAGCCGAGCCCCACGCAGGGCTTAACCTCACGACCCTGAAATCATAACCTGAGAGCTGAGATCAAGACTCAGATGCTCAACCGACTGAGCCGCCCAGGTGCCCCTGAAACCGTATTATTATCTATACTTTTATTTATTTATGCTTTTTTTATGTCGACTTTTTTTTTTTTTTTTTTTTAACATTTATTTATTTTTGAGACATAGAGACAGAGCGTGAGCAGGAGAAGGGCAGAGAGAGAGGGAGACACAGAATCTGAAGCAGGATCCAGGCTCTGAGCTGTCAGCACAGAGCCTGACGCGGGGCTCGAACTCACAGACGCGAGATCATGACCTGAGCCAAAGTCGGCGGCTTAACCGACTGAGCCACCCAGGCGCCCCTATGTCGACTTTTTATATGCCTGACCACGTCATGGCAAAACATTTTTTTGAAAAAATTATTATTTCTAATACAGAGAGCACCAGAGGCAGAGGGGCAGAGAGAGGGGGACAGATTCTGAAGCTGGCTCTGTGCTGACAGCAGTCAGCCCCGTGTGGGGCTCAGACTCACGAGCTGCGAGATCATGACCTCAGCTGAAGTCTCACACCGAACTGACTGAGCCACCTAGGCTCCCCATGGTGAATAAAAGCGTTTTTAAAGCAGCTGGGCCGGACAGGGGGCGCTGGGATGGAGACCGAGCGTAGGACAGGCAGGGGACCTGAAATGGCTTGACTTTCTTGCCTGGGAGCCTGCGGGAAGGGGCTAGCTGTGGGGACATCTACCCTTCCTCATCCTGTTTCTGCACCCTTCCACGTGTGCCCTTCGGCTGTCCCCTTGTCATCGATACAGTCCTGCACTCCCCTCTGGTGCCCGTGGCTGGGGTTCCCCGGCATCCAGCCAGCCCTGCGGGGGTCAGGCGCGCACCCACTAACACAGGCTGACCTCCTGCTGGCCACAGACACTGGTAGGGTGTCCCTCCTGCTTGCCCAGCCATAGCCCCCACCATTCTGACCACATACATGCCCCTTCCCCAGGCTCCCCAACCCCAGCTTCCAAAACCAAGCCCGGGCCCACGCTCCTAAAGACGCCACCAGAAACTGGGCTCCCTACTTGATGGGTGTCGAGCCCAAAGACAGCCAAGCCAAAGAGTGGGAAAAGGAAGGGTTTTACTTGCGACAAGTCAGGAGAACACAGGGGATCTTTCCCAAAGCAGGCTCTCTTCAAATAACAACGATGGGGAAGTTTGAAGCTAAGGGCGCATGCATATTCATGAAGGGGCTTGCACAAAGGGAAACTCAATATAGAATTGGCACAGAAGTCCTCCTAAATTGACAGGTTTCAGTTGATTAAAGTCACGAAGCCAGCAAGGGTCAGCATCTTCACTTTCAGGCTCCACCGCGTCTGGTATCTGAATGCTCAAAGGGGTTCAAATCCTGCCAAAAAAGTTAAAAAACTTTAAGCACGTATGTCAAGTCAGTCTTTACTTTTGAAATAGTGCTGGGAGTTTTACCGCTGAGTTCTTGTCTCTAGCATGGTCAGGCCATCTCACAGCCAGGCCCTGGCTGTTTGTTCCCATGTTCTTTCGTTCCCTTAAAGTCCCGAACTCCTGAGGTCTGTTCTACAATTTCTAAATGTCGCAGGAGGTTCTGCAAGAAACGTGCTTGGACCAGTAGAGCCAGTCTGGCACACGTCACAAAATGGCGGAGGGCCAGGGGCGCCTGGGGGGCTCAGTCAGTTAAGTGTCCGACTTTGGCTCAGGTCACGATCTCAGGGTACGTGGGTCCTAGCTCCCCGTCAGGATCTCTGGTGTCAGCTCAGAGGCGGCTTCGGATCCTCTGTCTCCCTCTCTGCCCCTCCTCCACTCGCATACTCTCTCTCAAAAATAAACATTTGAATAAATGGCCGATGGGACACCTGGGTGGCTCAGTCCATTAAGTGTCCGACTTCGGCTCAAGTCATGATCACAAGGTTTGTGAATCCAAGCCCCACGTCAGGCTCCGGGCTGACCGCTCAGAGCCTGGAGCCTGCTTCGGATTCTGTGTCTCCCTCTCTCTCTGCCCCTCCTCTGCTCATGCTCAGTCTCTCTCTCACTCTCTCGAAAATAAATAAACATTAAAAAAAATTTTTTTAATGGCTGGGGGCCTAAAATGACTTCTCATGTGATGTCTTGTCTTTCTTTTTCTGGGGGCCCCTAACCCTATCTGCCTACAAACTCCCCCCTCGAGATAAATCACTCCTCATTCTTGAGCGGTATAGAGCCGGAGGTCATTTTTCCGTAGTTGCTTCCTGCTGAGGACGGGTGTGTGGTCTTCCCAGCTGGAAGAGTGGAACTCTCCTTAAAACTAGACAAGTTTTGTTATCCTTCCCCTACCCCTTCCCGGTGTTTCCTTCAAGGTGGAGACTGCTGTCGCAGGGCAAGCTGAATTGGTGACAAAGTTTACCAGGAATCTGAAGACGCATGGGCCAGACGATGAAAGTAGAGCACGTGTTAACAGGTCATAACCACGAAAACCAGCCCCTAAGGAGACTGGTAAAGATTGGGTCCCAGGGCCAGTGTTTTCTAATATTTCTAGAGTTCTTTTTATGACCTCTAAGCGTTCTTCACCTGGGTTCGAGGGGTTGATGTAGAAACCACATGCTTCTCCCGGAGAGCACAGGGACCCCCCGCCTTGGCTGTCAGGACACTTAGGGCCCTCCTATTTTGTGATAGGACCTCAGCCAGAGCACTGAGGGCAGTTTCCTCCTATTCTACTGCCGCTACTGTTGCTTCCGAAGATGGTCGAATATATAAATATGTATATAATATTTTTTTTCTTTTTTTAAGCGCGGGGCTTGAGCTCACGACCCGGACATCAAGGCCTGAGCTGATACCAAGAGTTAGACACTTAACTGACGGATTACCCAGGTGCCCCAAGAATGGATGTATTTGTGTGTGTGTGTGTGTGTGTGTGTGTGTGTGTGTATAATCTTAAGGTAACATTTTTTTTTAATTTTTTAAATTTACATCCAAGTTAGCATACAGTGCAACTTTCAGGAGTAGATTCCTTAATGCCCTATACCCATTTAGCCCATCCCCACTCCCTCAACCCCTCCAGCAATCCTCTGTTTGTTCTCCATATTTAAGAGTCTCTTATGTTTTGTCCCCCTCCCTGTTTTTATGTTATTTTTGCGTCCCTTCCCTAATGGCCATCTGTTTTGTATCTTAAAGTCCTCATATGAGTGAAGTCATATGATATTTATCTTTCTCTGACTAATGTCACTTAGCATAATACCCTCCAGTTCCATCCACGTAGTTGCAGATGCAAGATTTCATTCTTCTTGATTGCCGAGTGTTACTCCATTGTATATATACACCACATCTTCTTTATCCATTCATCCGTTGATGGACATTTGGGTTCTTTCCATACTTTGGCTATTGTCAATAGCGCCGCTATAAACATTGGGATGCATGTGCCCCTTCAAAACAGCATACCTGTATCCTTTGGATAAATACCTAGCCATACAATTGCAGGGTCGTAGGGTAGTTCTAGTTTTAATTTTTTGAGGAACCTCCATACTCTTTTCCAGAGTGGCTGCACCAGTTTGCATTCCCAAGGAATGGATATATTTTTGGTTGACTTTTCTAGTTCTGGGATCTCAGGGAACCAGGAAAGGCCCCTATAGATAGTATGACCAAGACTGTTCCCATCTATTATAGGGTCGCTCATGCTTCAGATGCCAAAATCCAAGTCCCTCTTAGCCAGGGATTAGACTCCTGACCTGACCTGTTTAAGGCAGTGGCTAGGAATGAGCCCAATTTAGGGATATGGGTCCCAGGGAAGTCATATTCTAAACCTCTAGTAGACGGGGCACCTGGGTGGCTCAGTTGGTTAAGCATCGAACTCTTAGTTTCTGCTCAGGTCATGATCTCCCAGTTCCTGAGTTTAAGCCCCGCATCAGGCTCTGTGCTGTGAGCCTGCTTCAGATCAGCACAGAGCCTGCTTCAAATTCTCTCTCTCCTTCTCTCTCTGCCCCTCTGTTACCCCCTGCTCGCTCGCTCTCTCTCTCTCTTTCAAAAAGAAATAAACTTAAAAAAAAAAAAAAAAGAGTTACCACTCATAGTAGTTGGGGAGCTGAGCACAGGGGGTCTGCCGTTAGTCTCTCCCTAGTCTGAGTAAGGTGGGGGCGGTTTAGATGGGTCAGGAGAGGAAATAGGGTAGATCCGGCAAAGACTCGGGATCTGGAGGGGACAGAGTTGCAAATGGGGCTGAGGGCTGGGGACGTGTTCTGGATCTTTGGGGCAAAGAGAAGTCTACAGGGTCTTCAGGGGTCCCTCCAAAACAGCATGGGTAAGATAGTTAGATAGTTGGATGGGCTCAAACCCACCTTTCTTCTGCGATCCCTTATTCTGCTGGAGGGGAATGCCCTAAAGCCTTGTACATACGGGTCTCGTCCTATTTCTCTTCCTCCTACTAAATAGGTGTAAGTGGGGTATGGTATTATAATTCAACACGCCATTTTCTGGCTACTTCTCCTGGTCTCCTAGTTGGTACTGAGGCCAGGCAGTGTTACAAAAGAACACAAGTTTTCTTTGTCATTGGGGTGTACCCGCAAAGCTGCCAGTGACTCAGGAGGCCCCCTAACAGGTTGCCTGACAGGACTGTTCCCCATATCCTTGGATCTCTGCAAAGAATTTGTCTCCAACTGCCAAGGAGTCTATAAAGGAGTCTCTAGTGGAGACACAAGACTTGGCTGCTCTTAGCCCACTGAAAATTCCCTTCTCCAGAAAGCTGGTAAGCAAGCTCTTCCAACGGATCATTTAAAAGCGTCCAGTCAGGGGCGCCTGGCTGCCTCAGTCAGTTGAGCATCCAACTTCAGCCGAGGTCACGATCTCACAGTTTGTGAGTTCCAGCCCCACGTCAGGTTCTGTGCTGACAGCTCAGAGTCCAGAGCCCGGAGCCGGTTTCAAATTCTGTGCCTCCCTCTCTCTCTGCCCCTCCCCTGTTCTTCCTCTGTCTCTCTCTCTCTCAAAAAAAATAAAAAAATAAAAAAAAAAAAAAATATGTCCGGAGCGGCCACCGAGTCATTTCAGTGAGGCGAGCTGCAAGGACCCGACAAATCAGGTGCCACGAGGAATTCTCCTATGTCCTTCCCCCCGGGTTCCCCAGCGACACACAGCATGACCTGGGTGGGCTGCCCACTGTGGCACCTTGAGAGCTGGAGGACCCCAAAGGGTTAGGTCCTAACCCCGTGTCCAAAATTTGTTTCCCAAAATTGGGTTCCCTCCTTGGTGGGCGTGAAGCCCAGAGACACAACCAAGCCAAAGGGTGGGAAAAGGAAGGGTTTGACTTGCAACAAGTCGGGAGAACCCCGGGGACGCGTCTCAAAGCACTGCGGCTCCGGAACTGGGGAAGCGTTAGGCTAAGGTGCGTGCATATTCACGAAGGGGGATTGAGCCCAGAATTGGGCCCAAGTCGTCCTGAGTTGACAGGTCCTCGCTGATTGAAGACATGAGGGCCAGTAAGGTCAGCAGCATCAAAGAGAGCCACGTATGTCCTGTTAGAGTCCCAGAGAGACCTGGGAGGGCTGTGCTCCGTCAGGAATTTGTCTGCACGGGGACGCCAGCAGAAGGGGGAGGTCTGGGCCAGATGCCGGGCCTGCTGAGGCCAAGGGCTCCCAGCCACAAGCTTCGGGAATTGGCTGAGCTTGGGTTTTTAGGGTGGGGGGGGCGCGGAGAGGGAGCCTCTGTGGGCTCCAGAAGCTGGGGCCACGTTCAGTGTCAGCTAGGCAGCTAGGCCTTCCTCTCTGGGATAATACGTTGTGGTCCCCACCTTGGGGTGACACCTCTCCTCAGAGCCCCCCAGCCCCCATTCCCAGAGCCATGAAACCCCAGACCAGGAGATCACCGGATCCCATTCCGCCCCTGCCTGAGGCGCCTGCGAACCTCCCGCCTCTTTCCACCTTTTCAAAACGGGTGCTGTTTACCAAGCGCTAAGTGTTCGGCCTTCATTTTATTTATTTATGTATTTATTTATTTATGTATTTATTTATTTATTATTTGTTTGTTTTTGAGAGAGAGAGAGAGGGTACACATGAGTGAGAGCAGAGAGAGAGAGAGAAAGAGAATCAGGGTCACCCAAAGCGGGCTTGAGCTCACAAACCGTGAGATCATGACCTGAGCCGGAGTCAGATGCTTAACTGACTGAGCCGCCCAGGCGCCCTGGCCTTCATTTTATTGAATCTCCCTCAGAAATTCTCTGAGGTCCGTGTTACCTCATTCTATGTACATACGAAGTGAGGTTTGGGGGGTAAAATGACTTGCCCAGCGAGTGAATGACAAGATTGGAGCCTGGATGGGTCCAACCTGCTTCTGCCTCGGAACCCTCTCGATCTGTTCTTTCTCTCTTCCTCTGGGGCTCAGTCGGTCTCCCTGTCCTTCTGTGCGTCCGTCCTCCCCCATCTCTTCTCTCTCTCTCTCTCTCTCTCTCTGTCTCCATCTGTGTGACTCCCTCCTCTGCTCTCTCCTTCCTGACCACAGGGAGGCAGGGCATTATATTAACATATCAGTCCTATCCATAGAGTCAAGTTTTGAGCCTGCCATTCTTTTTTTTTTTTAATGTTTATTTGAGAGAGCATGCACGTGCAAGTGGGGGAGGGACAGAGAGGAAGGGAGACACAGAATCCGAAGCAGGCTCCAGGCCCTGAGCTGTCAGCACAGAGCCCGACGTGGGGCTGGAACCCACAAGCTGTGAGATCCTGACCAGAGCCGAAGTCGGATGCCCAACCGACTGAGCCACCCAGGCGCCCCCCACCATTCTTATTTTTAAGTGAATTCAATCATTCAAATGTCTGGGTTTTTTTTTTTAATGTTTATTTATTTATTTATTTTGAGAGAGAGCACGTGTGAGCAGAGGAGGAGCAGAGAGAGAGGGAGAGAGAGAATCCCGAGCAGGCTCTGTGCTGTCATTGTGGAACCTGATGTGGGGCTCAATCCCACAAACCATGAGATCATGACCTGAGCCGAAACCAAAAGTCAGACACTCAACCAACTGAGCCACCCAGGCACCTCCTGGGCCCTGTCTTTCTGAAGACAGGACCCGGAAGCACAAGATAACTCACCGCATAAAGAAGGTGGGCTTCCCAGAGTGTCCTGGAGGTGCAGATACGGTGGGTTCCAGGCCATGAGGCCCGTGCCCTCAGGAACTCAGGCCCACCGGCTCCCAGGAGCCAGGTGGCCCTTCATGGTGTCTCCCTCTCCCGGGGACACCCCCCACACCCCACATCTTAGGGGGCAGACTGGGGAGAAGGGTCCTTGAAACTGCTTCGGAAAGAAAGCACTCTAAGGGGCTTGGGGGTTTCCACACACAGGTATCACTTTTCGTTTGTGGCAGGATGGTGGGAAGGAGGCGGGAGGGCCCAGGATTTGGGGGTAAGGGGAGGCAAAGGCAGGGAGTTATTCTACAAGCAGGGAAAGTGCAAGACCCCGTGGGGGGGTGGGGGGATGATAGAGGCTTCCAGAGCCGCCCCCCTACCCCACCCCACAAAAGCCCCATCATGACAGCAGTGACTTACCTTTGAGTGAAGCCATTCCCGACTCAGGTTGCTTCCCGACAGCACTGAGCAGAGGGGCCTCGGAGGGCTCAGGTGGACCTGCCCGGGGGGGGGTTCGCGACAAGCCGCGGCTCTCCCATCCCTTGCTTCGGGCTGAAGAGCGTGAGGGGCACGATGAGGGCGGCCAGAAGAGCGGCAATTCTTTGACTCCGGACGAGGAGGAGGAGAAGGAAAGGAGACGGCGTGTTGGCTACTGCCCAGAACACGGGTCGGAAACACCAGGACGGCGGTTTCCAGGTGAGCGAGCGGCCCGGGGTGCAGGGGAAGGGGCAGAAATCAGCTGGATGGGCGGGAAGGAGGCCTGGCCTCCTCTCCTCTATGACCCCCTAATTCAGGCCCATCCGTTTCCAGCATCTTAAGCAGGCTGGCTTCCACCCGTGGAACATGGTTCCCGGATGCTGAGGCACATGTCTGTTTTAAAAGGATCTGTGTCTTTCTCACCGACCGCTACCCCTGCTTTGGAGCCACTGGGATGATACGAAAGTAAAGTTTCGCTATTGCTGTACCGTCCAGTGGCCGGGACTATGAAAGCCATGCTCCCAGGGGAATTTCCATCTGGCACCAGGGACCTTTTGTTTTCAGGCAAATAAAGAATGTGGCAACTAGCAACCGGAATCCTAATAAAACAGCAGGCCAAGCTACAATGGTGAGAATGGGAACTAAAACATAATATCCAGAATCTAAGAAAAAGACACGCCTGGGTGGCTCAGTTGATTAAGCATCTGATTTTGGCTCAGGTCATGATCTCATGACTCATGAGTTCGAACTCTGCATCAGGGTCTGTGCTGATGGCTCAGAGTCTGAAGCCTGCTTCAGATTCTGTCTCTGTCTCCCTCTGCCCCTTCCTCACTCACGCTCTCTCTCTCTCTCTCTCTCTCAAAAATAAACATAAAAAAATTTTAAACAAAACGAATAGTTATATATATATTAAAAAAAAGACAAAACAAAAAAAATATAAGAAAAAGCCTTGTGCCCAAAGGTGAGTGACTCACAGTTGTCCCTGAGTCCCCCAGCGGCTGAGGAAGCTACAGCACAGCCCTTCTTGGCATATTTTGCAAACACTGAAAGTGGTAGTCATAAGGATATGCAGCAAGTTGGAGAAATTATTTTCAGCAAATGATCTGGGGGAAACCATCAGGCGCCAACACCGCACGCGTGGTATTGCCGCATTAAGGAAACAGAAGGGAAACATACGAGGGCTGTGCTTCTCAAACTATCAGAGGTGAAGGACCAGTTTGTTTCTGTAAGATTTCCGGTCCATCACAAACCGACTGTTTTGGTGAAATCCCATAAAAATAAATGCCAAACACACATCTGTCAAAGGACCGATATTTTTAAAAACTCTCAAAATCGAAAAACCCAAACCAACGCAACTAGAAATGAGCATTGGACACGAACAGACCCTTTACCAAAGAGGATGGCAAGTAAGCACGTAAAATCACGTTCACTGTCATTATCCACCAGGAAATGCAAATGAGGGAGCCCCTGAGTGGCTCAGTCCGACTCTTAGGTTCGGCTCAGGTCATGATCTCACGGTTCGTGAGTTGGAGCCCCGCATCGGGCTCTGTGCTGACAGCACGGAGCCTGCTTGGGATTCTCTCTTTTCCTCTCTCTGCCTCTACCCGACTCGTGCTCTCTCTGTCTCTCTCAAAAGTAAGAAATAAATAAACTTAAAAGAATTTTTTTTAAAAAGGAAATCAAACGAGCAGCTCACTGAGGCCTCACCAGCACCTAACGGAATAGCCACCGCGGTGTCCTAGGGCTGCATAACGAATCATCGCCAACCGGGTGGCTTAAAACAACAGCAGTGTATTCCCTCACAGTTCTGGAGGCTACAAGTCTGAGATCAAAGTGTTGGCTGGGCCGTGCTCCCTCTGAAGGCTCTAGGGAAGAATCCTTCCTTGCTTTTCCAGCCCCTGGTGGCTGTAGCGATCCTTGTGTTCCCTGGCTCATAGCTGTATCACTCTGCCTCTGTTGGCCTTCTTCCCTGTGTGTCTGTGCCTTGGCATGGCCTTCTTGGAAGGACACCAGTCACTGGATTGAGGCACACCCTCATCCCGTACGACTCCTCCTTAATTTGATTATATCTGCAAAGACCTTCTTTCCAAATAAGCTCACATTCCCAGGTACTGGGGGTTAGGACTTGGACGTATCTCGTAGGGGGGCACGTTCCACTCACAGTAGTGGCTGAAATGAAAAATAGAGTTCACCACAAACACCGACATGGATGTGAGGAGCTGGATCCCCCCCCCCCCATACACTGCAGCTTGAGACCAGTGTGAAAGGGTTTTTAAGATTATTTATTTTTTAATGTTTTCTTTTAAAAAAAATTTTTTTTAATGTTTATTTATTTTTGAGACAGGGAGAGACAGAGCATGAGTGGGGAGGGGCAGAGAGAGAGGGAGACACAGAATCCGAAGCAGGCTCCAGGCTCTGAGCCGTCAGCACAGAGCCCGACGCGGGGCTCGAACTCACAGACCGTGAGATCATGACCTGAGCCGAAGTCGGCCGCTCAACCGACTGAGCCACCCAGGTGCCCCTAATGTTTTCTTTTTTAATTGTTGCGAGAGAGAGAGAGTGGGGGAAAGGCAGAAAGAGGGGGACAGAGGAACTCTTGAACCACGAGATCATGACCTGAGCCGAAGTCAGTCGCTTATCCAACTGAGCCACCAGGCACCCCAGTTGTTTTTTTTTTTTTTTTGATGTTTCTTTCTTTTGAGAGAGGGTGAGACAGAGTGAGTTGTGGTGGTGAGGACAAAAAGGGAGAGAGAGAATCCCAAGCAGGCTCCACGCTCAGCGTAGAGCCTGACCCGGGGCTCGATCTCCCGAACCGTGAGAGCCGAAATCAACCGCCACACTAAATATGTACTTACCGTTAAGTCTCCGCGATCACAGTCCTGTGCCTTGATCTCACAGAAACGAAAACTAATGTTTTCGCACGAAAATCTGTACAGGATGCTCAAGCAGCCTTATTCATAATAAGCAAAACATGGAAACAGCCCAGATGTTTTTCAGCCAGTGAAAGGTTAAACAAACCACATACGTCTAGACCACCGGACGCCTACGTTCAGCCATAGGAAGGAGTGAGCCATTGATACTTGTAACAATGTGGATGGATCTCACGGGCACTGACGCTCAGTGAAAAAACCAGTCTCAAAAGGCTACCTGCTATATGATTCCATTTACACATTCTTCAAATGATAAAACTATAGCCATGGAGACATTTGGAGACTATTGCCGGGGACAGCGTTAGAAGTGGCAGAGTGTGACTTTAACGGGGTAGCAGGAGAGAGTTGCTTTAGATTCTGTCTTGGTCGTCATGAGGACTACACCATCTGTGGTCAAGTTGCACGAAACTTGGACACACGGACACATCCACACATCCACAGGTAAGTGACATCTGTCTGTGATTCAGTTAACAGTACTGTACTAACATCCTGGTTTTGATATAGTGCCACCGTTCTAGAAGGTGTCCCCATTAGGGGAAATGAGGCAAAGGATTCATGGAACTGTATGTCATTTTTGTGGCTCTTTGGAGTCTATGATTATTTCAAAATCAAAATTCTTAGAAAAATGAAATGGGGGCGCCTGGGTGGCTCAGTCAGTTAAGCACCTGCCTCTCGCTTTTGGGTCAGGTCACGATCTCAAGGTTTGTGAGCTCGAGCCCCGTGTTGGGCTCTGCGCTGACACTGAGGAGACTTGCTGGAGATTCTCTCTCTCCCTCTCTCTGCCTCTTTCTCTCTCTCTCAAAATAAGTAAATATTTTTTTAACAGAAAAATGAAATGAAAAAGAGATATACAAAATACAAGCCCCAATTTTTAGTTGTTCATTTTTTTTTTTTTAAATAGGCTTCACACCCAGCATGGAGCCCAAAGAGAAGCTTGAACTCACAAACCCTGTGATCAAGACCTGAGCAAAATCGATGGTTAGACACTTAACCAACTGAGCCACCCGCATGCCCCACAAGCCCCAATTTTTAAGTCACAAATTCCAGGGGCGCCTGGGTGGCTCAGTCCATTAAGTGTCCAATTCTTGATTTAGGCTCGGGTCATAATCTCATGGTTCGTGTGTGCAAGCCCCGCATCGGGCTCTGCTAGGAATCTCTCTCTCCCTCTCCCTCTGCCCCTCCCCCACTCAGGCTTACACTCTCTTTCTCAAAAATAAATAAATAAACTTCAAAAACAAAATCACAGATTCCACAGACATAGAACAACGACACTGCTGTAGGAGTTTCTCAGTGCTCACCCTTGTCTTCTGCACCTGTCGTCCTGACGGGCTGTAACCAACATCTGGGAGAATGGCATCAGGCCATGGACCACACTTTGAGTATCACCTGCTCAGAGATGAGAAGAAAATCCTAGAGGTGGACTTTTTCCCCTCTTTGGCTCGACCTTTTTTGTGGTGGAGTGATGCCGTTATCTGAAATGAAACTTGATTAAAAATATGTGTAGATAATATTAAGAAATACATTAAATATAATACACATTTCTATTAATTAAAATTAAAATATATTTCCTCCCAATCTTGGTTTATAGATAAAAACACAGTTGATGTACACCACAGCCCGCGTGCCTGATTCTGTCACCTCCCCCTCCCCCTCCCCTGCCCTATCCCCTTCCTGGAACTTCACCTCCCTCCCGTCCTCCACTCCGCTCTCCGGCTCCCCCTAGCGGCAGGTCCCACCCCGCCCCCAGTTTTAGGGACTTTCTCTCTCTGGGCACGTTTCCTTGTGGGCCGTGATTTTGAGACCCACCTCAGAGCTACCCTGTGAAGAAAGGAGCTCGCCTACGTGGCAAGGGCTCCGAGAACCACTTGGGAACGTGCACCTGCAGAATGGGTCTTTCTAGCAGCACGCGCTTGTCCCCAGACACTGAGGCTGGCTCCGGTCCGCCTCCCAGTCCTTGTTCCCATGTCACCCTCCCCTCTCGGGTGAACCGGGCTCCTCCTTTTCTGCCTCCCCCGCCCTCAACTCACACCAGCGCCCCTGCCCCCCGTGTCCTCCCCGTGTCCTCCCCTTGCAGCTGCTCAGCAGATCAGGCGGGCTAGGCTGCTGTATTTTTTTTTTTCCTGCTACAACTCCCACCTGTCATAATAATAACAATAATAGAGACATTCATATTGGCCAACTCAATCAGCACTTAGAATGTGCCAGGCACTCTCCCAAGCCCTACCCACGTATTAACTCATTTAATGCTGACAGCCATCCTATGGGGCAGGTCCTGTTCTAAACCCAATCTGCGGATGAGGAAACTGAGGCTAGCAAGCAGGGAAATGGCTTGCCCAAGGCCGCCGAGCTGGAAAGCCCCACGCTCTCATCCACAACACTATCCACGTTTCCTTGCGGGTCTCCTGCGTCATGACAGTGGGGACTGGGTCTATGTCTTTCGTATTCACCCAGCTCAGCACCTGGCACAGTGGAGAAGTGCTGAAAATCTTTGTGGGATGAAGGAATGATGAGGGATCGAACGCGGCCCATCGTACTATGAGTTTCCCTGCCAGGCACGGCGCCAGGGTGCGTGCCTGCTTCCGCCCGGGCAGTGTCTGAGAAGGATGTCCTCCCCACTTCTGTCCGACTCCCCCCGAGCTGGGTCTTCGGCACTTGACTCCCTGGGAAGTTTTCTTCTGAGTCTCCTTATTTCCATCGCAAGCCCAAGCAGCTTCCAGGCACTGGCCACCTGCTCCTGTCCCTGGAGGAACGATACCATCACACGGCTTTATCAGCTCGACACCCTGGGAGAGCTGCCCTGCGGAGCTGGGCTGTGCTGGGATCTGGTGCTTCCTCCCCTTCCCTCCTCCACTCCCTCCTCCTCCCGACAGGCTGACCCACTCTCCTCAACTCTTCAAATTCTCACGCTCCACTCTGCTTCCTAAAGCTGGCTTCTCCTTTTTCCAGCGACCTATTTATTTCCTTAATCATCTTAAACATAGTTATTTGAAAGTCTTCCTGACTGTTCTATTATCTCAAATGTTGGGGACAGAAGCCCTCCCATTCGTGTTGTATGCTGCTGCTGGCTGTAGCTCAGTTCCTCATGTGTTTTATAATTTCCGATTGTGCGCCAAAGCTGGGGATTGTTTTCTCTCATGGATGGCCCAAGTGGCCTGGGTTGCGGAAGCTCCCTCCTGATATGACTTCCCCTTATTTCTGCTGCGACCACTCCTGCCGCCACCACCACTACTCAGTATTCATCCTGCTTTGGACCAGTTTAAGAATTCCTAAGTTTTGGGGGCACCTGGGTGGCTCAGTCAGTTAAGTGGCCGACTTCAGCTCAGGTCATGATCTCACGGTCTGTGAGTTTGAGCCCCACATCGGGCTCTGTGCTGCCGGCTCAGAGCCTGGAGCCTGCTTCGGATTCTGTGTCTCCCTCTCTCTCTGCCCTTCCCCTGCTCACGCTCTGTCTCTATGTCTCTCAAAAATAAAATAAAAACATTAAAAAATGGGGCGCCTGGGTGGCTAAGTCAATTAAGCGTTCGACTTTTGATTTAGGGTCCGATCATGATCTCACGTGTTTGTAATGAGATCGAGCCCTGTGTCGGGCTCTGTGCTGACAGTACAGAGCCTGCTTAGGATTCTCTCTCTCTCTCTCTCTCTCTCTCTCTCTCTCACACACACACACACACACACACACACACACACTCACTCTCTCTCTCTTAAAATAAATAAATAAACGTTAAAAAATAAAATTCCGAGTTTTGTTTTGTTTTGTTTGTAAAATACACATAACGCAACATAAAATTTACTCTTACCTGTTTTCACGTGTGCAGTCCAGGGCATTAAAGTACATTCACGCTGCTGTGTAACCATCACCACGTCCAGTTTCAGAACTTTTTCATCTTGCTGAACTGAAACTGTACCCATTAAAAAATTGTTCTTTACTTCCCTCTCCTCCCAGCCCCCAGAAACTACCGTCCTACTCTCTGTCTCTATTCTCCTTTCTGTCTCTATGAATTGGACTAGTCCGTGTCCCTCACAGAAGTGGAATCACACAATATGTCCGGCTTATTTCACTTAGCAGAAGTCTTCACAGTTTATTTGCTCCTTTTTTTTTTTTTTTAAGTTGGCTACGCACCCACCATGGAGCCCAACCCAGGGCTTGAACTCACGACTCTGAGATCAAGACCTGAGCTGAGGTCGAGTCGGAGGCTTAACTGACTGAGCCCCCCAGGTGCCCAACAGATATCCTTCCTTTTTTAAGGCTGAAGAATAGTTCATTGTATGTATTTACCACATTTTGTTTATCAATCGTTCTTTGATGGACATTTGGGTTGTTTCCACCTTTTAACTGTTGTTGATATTGTTGCTATGAACACTGATGTACCGATATCTGCTCAGATCTCTGCTTTAAATTCTTTTGGATATATACTCGGAAGTGGAATTGCTGGGTCATAATGTAAGTCTGCTTAGTTTCTCTGGGTCACCACCATACTGTCTTCCACATGGCTGCACCATTCTACACTGTCAGCAGCAGTGCCCGGGGCTCCAACTTCACTATATCTTTGCCAACGCTTAGTATTTTCAGGGGAGTGTTGTTTTGTTGTTATAATAGCCATCCTAATGGGTGTGAAGTGATATCGCATTGTGGTTTTTTTTTTTTAAGTTTATTTATTTAGAGAGAGAGAAAGAGCACACAAGTGGGGGAGTAGCAGAGAGAGAGAGAGAGAGAGTCAATCCCAAGGAGGTTCCATGCTGTCATCCCAAAGCCTAAAATGGGGCTCAGTCTCAAGAACCATGAGATCATGACTTGAGCCAAAACTAAGAGTTGGATGCTTAATCGACTGAGTCCCATCAGTTGTGGTTTTGATTTGCATTTCCCTAATGACTAGTGACATCTTTTCATGTGCTTTTAGGTCACCTGTATATCTCTGGAGAAATGTCTATTCAAATCCTTTGTCCATTTTTTTATCAGAAATTTTGGGTTCTTTTCTTCTTGAATTATAGGAGTTTTATATATATATAAATCCCTCATCAGATGTATGATTTGATTATATTGTCTCCCCTTCCATGGGTTGCCTTTTCATTGTGTTGATTTCATCCTTTGAGATAAAATTCTTCTATATTTTCTTTTTTGGCCTATATTTTGGTGTCATACCCAAAAATCCTTGCTAAATCCAATGTCATGAAGTTTTTTCTCCCTTATGTTTTCTTCTCTTGTTTTGTACTTTTACTCTTATGAGTAGGTGTTTGATCCATTTTGAGTTAAGTTTTTTAATTTTTGTAGATGGAGCAAAGTAAGGGTCCAACATCATTCTTTTGCATCTGGATATCCAGTTTTCCCAGCACAAGTTGTTGAAAAGACTGTGTCCGGGGCGCCTGGGTGGCTCAGTCAGTTAAGCGGCTGACTTCGGCTCAGGTCATGATCTCACAGTCTGTGAGTTCGAGCCCCACTTCGGGCTCTGTGCTGACAGCTCGGAGCCTGGAGCCTGCTTCAGATTCTGTGTCTCCCTCTCTCTCTGAACCTCCCCCACTCATGCTTTGTCTCTCCTGCTCTCAAAAATAAATAAAAACATTTAAAAAAAATTTTTTTTAAAAAAAAGAAAAGATTGTGTCCTTTCTCCATTAAATGGGCTTGGCACCCTTGTCAAAAATCGTTTGATCATATATGCAAGCGTTTATTCCTGGGACGTGTATTCTAATCCACTGGTCTACATGTGTGTCTTCATGTCAGTACTACGCCGTTCTGATTACCGTAGCTTTGAAGTAAGTTTAAAAATCAGGAAATGTGAGACTTCCAACTTTATCTTTTTCTTTTTCAAGATTATTTTGGCTCTATGGAGTCCTTTGAGATTCCATATGATTTGGGGGGATACATTTTTTTATTTCTGCAAAATCATCATTGAGATTTTGATAGGGATTGCACTGACTCTGTAGATTGCTTTGCATAGTATTAAAACTTATAATCCACGAACATGGGATATCTTTTCATTTATTCGTATCTTCTTTAGTTTCTTTCAGCAATATTTTGTAGTTTTTGTTTGTTGGTTTTGTTTTGTTTTAACGAGAGGGAGAGAGAGCATGCACTTGAGTGGGGGAGGGGGCAGAGGGAGAGAGAGAGAGAATCTTAAGCAGGCCCCATGCTCAGTGCAGAGCCCAATGTAGAGCTCAATCCCACAACCCTGAGATCATGACCTAAGCCGATATCAAGAATCAGACACTCAACCAACTGAGCCACCCAGGTGCCCCAGTGTTTTGTAGTTTTAAATGTTCAAGTCTTTTGCCTCCTTGGTTAAGTTTACTCCTAAGTTATTTCATTCTATTTATTGCTATTGCAAATGGAATCGTTTTCCTTTTTATTAATGTTTGTTTATTTTTGAGAGAGAGAGAGACAGAGTGTGAGCAGGGGAGGGGCAGAGAGAATGGGAGACACAGATCCGAAGCAGGCTCCAGGCTCTGAGCTGTCAGCACAGAGCCCGAGGTGAGGCTCGAACCCACAAACTGTGAGATCACGACCTGAGCCGAAGTCGGACACTTAACCGACTGAGCCACCCAGGTGCTCCTGAGAGTCCATTATTTTTATGAATTTAACAGTTGTCTGCAGAGCCTTTCTCAGTCTTGAGAAAGAGAGAGAGAGAGAGAGAGAGAAGGTGAGTGGGGCAGGGGCAAAGAGAGAGGTAGACCCAGAATCCAAAGCAGGCTCCAGGCTCTGAGCTGTCAGCACAGAGTCCGAGGCGAGGCTCGAACCTGCAAACTGTGAGATCATGACCTGAGCCGAAGTCAGATGCTCAACCCATTGAGCCACCCAGGTGCCCCAATGGAATTGTTTTCTTAATTTCCTTTTTGGGCTATTCATTGTTAGTGTATAGAAATACACAAAT
Organism: Paguma larvata; assembly: GCA_030068075.1. NCBI lineage: Eukaryota > Metazoa > Chordata > Mammalia > Carnivora > Viverridae > Paguma > Paguma larvata. Next base: position 36,366,083 of record CM057829.1, read on the forward strand.
GTTTTGTGTGTTGTTTTCGTATCTTACAACTTTGCTGAGTTTCTAAATTAGTTCTAACTGGTGTGTGTGTGTCTGGGTGTCTGATCCAAGTTGGTTTTGTTTTTGCTTGTGTTTTTACTCAGAGACCTGAGCAGGAAGGGGTTTTCTTGACATCTTCCAAAGCCACTGAGTAGACTTTTTCTAGGTCCCCATTCCCAGAGAGGGTAGGCTTTAAGAATCCCAGCTGAGGGGCACCTGGGTGACTCAGTCGGTTAAGCATCTGACTTCAGCTCAGGTCATGACCTCATGGCTCATGCGTTTGAGCCCCACGTCCAGCTCTGTGCGGACAGCATGGAGCCTGGAGCCCACTTCAAGTTCTGTGTCTCCCTCTCTCTCTGCCCTCCCACATTCTCTCTCTCTCTCTCTCAAAAATAAACAAACATTAAAAAAAAAAAAAAGAATCCTAGCTGAACTCAAGAGTACTGGTTCCAGATCCCTGTCTCACGAAGGCCAAGACCTTGGTCCCTGCCCCTGCATGGCCGTTACCGCCAGTGCTTGGCCACCGGGCCTCTTTCCCTTCCACTCCCCTCCCCTCAGAACTCCTGCTGCATCAGCTCACTCGTGCCTCTGCTTCTCTGCTCGCTCTTGATTTCTAGAAAACATTCTATTTTCTAGATTGTCAGAGCAGGAAAGGCCCCAGCACCCCACCTCCCAACGAGCACCTCAAGCACCTGCATTCAGAGGGCACAGAGAAGGCAACATTCGACCCTTAGTGAAGAGCCCTATTCCAGGACCCAGCTGGAGTGGGAAAAGCTCAGTCTCTTCTCTCACAGGCAGGAGTCCTGCCTCCCCGGGGGGCTGGGGGCTGGCCAAGGCCGTGCCATATGAGTAATTGTTGTCTGCTGTCACTGAGGGCTACTGTGTGCCAGATACTGTACTGGGTACCTCACATACATCTGAGCTCGTTTAGTCCTCCTTCCAGCCCTACGGGGTAGGTACTACGACCGCCGCTGACTTGAGAGAACTGCCAAAAATATAGCCAGCAAAGGAGCAGAATCAAGATTGAGGCTTCATTTGGCCCGTTTTTTTTTTTTTTGCTTTCTTGTTTGTTACCAAATACATCTTGTCTTCCTCCATTCTCCCATAAGTCAAGTACAGTTTCCTCATCTCACCCAGTCCTCGGGGGCAGGGCCCATGTGGTTTTCTCCCTCTTACTTGTTCTCAGCACCCAGTGGATGTGACCTGGGTTACGGGTCGCTCTATTTTGCCCCCGGGGACCTGTCCGCAACTCAGGAGGGACTGTGGAACGCGCCTAGCTCTTGGCTTGAGCCCCTGCGACCAGGAGGAAGGAGGCTTTTGCCAGGGCCTCGGAGGGGAAGATCAGTGCTGGGAGTGAACTTGACTCTGGTCGGGACCCAAGCACCCGGCCCTCGCAAGAGACATTGTGTGAGCCGGGCCAGCCCTGCGGACGGCCCCTCCCGCCGCCCCAGCCAGGGTGGTGCTTGTGTGGGAAGGACTTTAAATCCAGCTGCCAGACCCCTGGCCGGGAGAGGCGGAGAGGGCTGGCCACCATGCGCGGCTCCTGCAGCCTGCTGCCGCTGCTGCTGCTGCTGGCGGCCACCGTGGGCCCCGCCGGCGCCCTCAGTGACGATGAGAAACGCGCGATGGTGGAGCTGCACAACCTCTACCGGGCCCAGGTGTCCCCGCCCGCCGCGGACATGCTGCAAGTGGTGAGTGCGGCCGGGGGGGGGGGGGGGCCCTCACCTGCCGGGGCCGAGGGGGTGCTGGGCCGGGCCCCCCAATCCCTCCCACCCCCCGAGTTGAGGCTCGTCTCTCTGGTCAGTGACAGAATTCCTGATACTATGTAATTCACAGCGTCCCAGAGGCAGCCCCATCATACAGATTGGGAAACTGAGGCTCAGAGGGACTTGCGGGTCCCTCGGGGGCTTGCAGGTCAGGCGGCCGGTAGAGCCAGGGCCTGGACACCCCAGCTTCCCACTCTGGCGACTCCTTCCCAGCACTTCCTAACATGCAGTGCTGGGAACAGAGGAAGTTGCTAATGCGACGAGAAAAGGAACGAGGGCGGCAGGCAGGGGCCCGGCACCTGGGGTAGGCGGGACGGTCTGTGGAGGTGGGTGAGAACAGGAGCCAGAAGCCGTCCGGATGACACGGTGCAGATTCTGTCGCGGTGATTTGCAATTTGGGGTGAGTCCTGTAACCTAGTAAGGACCCTAAAAAAATACTATCGTACACTGGTGGGGACACGTGCAAATATTGTCAGCATACAGGGACGATCCTGCAGATGACGGAAGCCAGACTTGGGGGGGTGGTTACCTCAGTCGAGAGGGAGAGGTATCTGATGGTGGGGTTAGGGGGAGGGGGTTTATGCTCCAGATGAAAAGAGATAAAATCAGAAATTCGTCCCCCCCCCCTCCGAGGGCCGAACCAGCCATCCTCTAGGCCAACCTGGAAGATTCCTGGGCAGTGTCCAGGGACCCCACAGTTAGTGCCCCCGAGCAAGGTCGCCCCCGCGGAAGACAGCAGTGAGCCTGAGAGCCCACGACTGGAGCGCTAACCGCTCTGCTCCATCTGGCGGAGCGATTCCGGATGGGCCCCTTTCCCTTCGAAGGCTTCTGTCTCCTGATCCATCACCCAGGCTGGCAAATCCTCCCCCGAGGGTCAGACGGGATGAGGTGTGACACAGGTCAAGGAAGGCCTCTAGAAACGCACGCAGCGCAGTGATCAGTCAACCCCTGTCGGCCTGGCAACCAGGAAACTGCAGACAATAGATCAGGGGCACGGGATGCTGGTACCCCGCCCTGCCAGTAGCTCCCCGTCTGAGGCCCGGAACTCATTGTCCAGCCTCAGTTTCTCCGCCTGCAGATCCCCCACGCCCTACAGTCTTGTTGGCTCCCCCAGCCAGGAGCTGCTTTGTGGACAGAGGTGGACCTTGGGGGTAGGGCCACATTCTGGGAAGCACTTTGGATATCCAGGGGACACGCTGCCAACCTGGTGCGAAGCGATGGGAGGAGGGCATGGACCGCGGCACCAGGATAAACGTGGGACGAGGCTCAGGCTCGACCTCAGCAGGTGGCAAAGACAGAAACTCTGGAGACAGAGGGCCTGGTTCAAATCTTGATTCTGCCACTTCTTAGCTGCGTGACGTTGGCTAAGTGCCTTAACCTCTCTGTGTCTCAGCCTCCTTCTCTGTCGACTGAAGACGATGACAGCATAGCTCCTCGCTTGCAGGGTGGCCGCGAGGATCGAATGAGTGAATTTTTGTAAAGCACTTAGAACGGTGTGGAACGGTGTGCGGCACACAGCAAGCGCTCAGTACGCGCTGGGGTCGCAGAAGAGGGGACGGATCCGGGCTGACGCAGGTGGTAGTTATCACGGACTCCTTTCTCTCGCTTAGCTGCCACACCTCGTCGCCACCACTTCTGCCTCCCAGAGGGGTCAATTTTCCTTGAAGCCTACTTCTCCGTCCTCACCCCTTCGTGCAACCCTGATCCGGCGTTTCATTGCTTCTCCCAAGGACTCCTAGCGCAGCCCCTACCTGCTTCCCCAGCCTCTGGCCTCCGCTGCCAGGATGAATAACCCAACACACGGGCCCGACCTTGCTCAAAATCCTTCGATGGCTCCCGCTGGCTCCTGACTGCCTCGGGACAAACCTCCAGCCCCTGAGGAGGCTCCAGCCTCCTCTCCTGCTCAGTTTTTCCCTCAGTAACCTCAACAGCTTCTTCTTCCCCAGCTAAGACGTTTCTCACCACTGTGCCTTTGCTCATGTCATGCCTCCCGTTCAAATGTCTTTCCCTCTCCACCTGACCAATGCCTCAGGTTTACCACTTAGCCTAGTGTCTCCTTCTCCACCCTCAGGTTGGGCTAAGCAGGCCTCCTCGGTGCCTCTATACTACCCATTGCGTATGTGTCACTTACCACACGGTGGCCCAGTCAACAGTTTATGACAACGTGAACTTGGGCTTCCTGGTCCTCGCTCTCACCTCCGGGCGGGTACAGTGCCCAAGACTGTTTGTCGAACGAGTGGATGAATGAACGGACTTGTTTTCAGATGGTGACCATGCGGCCAGTGTGGGTGGGTGCCGTGACTCTCAAATGGCCACGGGGGTCTCTGGAAGGCCGAGAAGCCTTGAGACCCGCAGGAACGACTCTGCTGGCGGAAGTCCACGCAGCCAGTCGGGACAGGCTCGGCAGGGGAACGGCTTTTAAGCAGGGCCTGTCTCGGTCATCAACCGTTGACAAATGTCTATTGAGCACCTGCTGTGCGCCAACACTGTGCCACACCCTGGGGTCACGTACCCTGCGGGAGAGCACAGTTTGGTCTGGCGCCCCGGGCATCCTGAGTCAGGTTTCCCGCACCTTGCTACCACCTGCCCTTACTCCCGGAGTCTGAGAGACGCTCCGGGACCAGCGATTTGGGACAAAAACACCCAGGGAGGGAAAGGGATTCACCCCCAGTCACGAAGTCGCGGTGCCCCAGCCCAGTGTGACCCTCCCCACCCCCTGGCAGCCGCTCCTGAGAAATTTATGGGGGTGGGAAGCCCCATCAATCCCCTCCCCTCAGGGTCGCCCAAGCTCTTGGCACCTTATAGGCTGTCTGGCTCCCACAGCTGGCTGGGCCCCCAGAGGGTGGAGCGAGAGTCGCCGCCAGGCCATCCATTTCTAGGAGAGGCCAAGGACAAGGTTTAATGGGATCCAGGCCTTCCTCCTCAACCCTTTGTTAATCCCTCTTCCCACCCACACTGGGCCCGCCCTCCTGGCCGGGGACACAGAGAACCTCAGCGGTCCCTTAACCTAAAATGCCCCCTCCTGCTGCCTCACCTGAAGCCTCCCCTGGAGGACACCGCCTTTGGGATCTGACGGCTCCTTGAGACACCAAGGCTCTGAAAATAGGCCTCTCAGGAAGGGTCACGCAGAGGCACTTCATTTTTCTTGCGGAAAGGGGTTGTCGGCTGACAAGCGTTGAGAGCACGTGGGAATAGCCTGGGTGGGAAGCCCGGAAGTGGTAAAGCCATGAAGGCCGGGCGACCCCAAGGGGAGAGTGGGACCCTGGAGGGGAGTGTCATATTTATGGTGGCCGGGGGAGGGGTTGGGGGTGGCCGAATAAACAACGCGGCCCTTAACCATCTCACTGGACAGTCTGCGGCCTTCGGAGCAGGCAGGCGGCCCTGGGAGGTAGGCAGGGCACAGCTGCCACCGTTCACATAGAAGGATGTTAACATTAATTAATATTGACAGTGTCACAAACATCATCTCATTCATTCTTCCCAAAGCCCCGTGAGAGTTCAGAAAGGTCAGGTAGTCCGTCTAAAATCACACAGCTGGCAAATGGTCCCAAGCTTAGCTCACTCCATGGCTGGGGTGGCGCCCTCCCACCCCCAAAGAGGCCGGCCAGGAGCACGGACCTGGTCCTGATCATGGCCGCGAGTCACCCCGAAGGAGGGGAGGGTCTCGGACCCCCAGAGGCCCCCAGGACACCTTCGACCTTCTTCTCCGATCCCCAGAATCGTGGGCATCCTCCCCTCTCTCTCCCGCACCCCTCTCCCACCTCCCCCGAGCCCCAGGCGTTCCTCACCTCCCTGCCCGGCCTGCCCCGCAGAGGTGGGACGCGGAGCTGGCCGCCTTCGCCAAGGCCTACGCGCAGAAGTGCGTGTGGGGCCACAACAAGGAGCGCGGGCGGCGCGGGGAGAACCTGTTCGCCATCACCGACGAGGGCTTGGACGTGCCTCTGGCCATGGAGGAGTGGCACCACGAGCGCGAGCACTACAACCTCAGCGCTGCCACCTGCGACGCGGGCCAGATGTGCGGCCACTACACGCAGGTGCGAGGCCGCGCGGCGGGTGGGCGGGGCCGGGCCGCAAGAGCGCTGGGCGGGGCTACGTGACCAGTGGGCGGGGCCGCAAGAGCGCCGGGCGGGGCTACGTGATCAGTGGGCGGGGCCGCACGAGTAGGGGCGGGGGGAGACTGCTTTTCGCTTTGCCACCTGGGAGTCTGCATCTCAAACCGTCTCCACCGTTTTCAGTTGACTCTAAAAACCAGTCTTTTGAAAATCTCTGTGGCCCCTCTCGTCCTCCTCGTCCTGAAGGGACCCAAGTTAGGTGTCGCAGAGCCAGTTTCGTGGACGGTAATTATTCTAGGCAATCCTGACCGACGTCTACGCGGTCTTGTCCGACTTAAGTTAGGCAGGGCTGTTTGCGCCCGGGGTACATGTTCCCCGACTTCTGTCTTCTGTCCCATTGTCCCTCCTCTGTCATTTCTCGTAGTGTCTAAGGGCTGCTTCTAACCTGCCAGGGACCGATAAAGCAAGTAAGACTATTGTGTGTTTTTAAGTTCTCTTCTGCTTTTAAAAACTAGGTGTAAATGAGCGCAAACGGTCACTGAGCGAAGGTCCCAGGAAGACTTCGAGAGCATTTCCTGCCCGTCGCAGTCACCTTTCGCTTAAGTCAGGGTTCTCACTGCACGTGGAAAGTCTGAGTTTGCAGATAAGAGGTGTTGGGTGGGGGTACAGTAGGGGTGTGTGTATGGGTGTGTAGGGGACTTAACGTCAGTGTTCTTGAATTCTTGTTTTCTCCGCCCAAAGCTTATTGTTCAAACAATAACATGACAATTTTTAAAAAAAGAAACATCTTCCCACCCATATCCACCAATTCCACTTTCCAGGGCTTCTTTTGAGTGGTATTTTTAGAGCTAACCTTTAGGGAAGGAAATCCTAATATCACCCACCCAGATGGAGAAGTTGTGAGTGCCCAGCAGCCCTCCCTGGTTCCCTCCCCTTCTTTCTGTACTCTGCCTCTCCTCACACTCCCCCCACCCTCAACACACACACACACACACACACACACACACACACACACAACACACACACACAATCTTCCTGCATGGATTGCTGTCAGTGCCCAGCAGGCGTGGGTCTGGTCCAACTCCACCCCTCTGCTCTCCAGGGCTGAGTGCACCTGAACTCTGGGGTCATTCCTGCCTGGGAGATGCTCAATACTGGTGCCTTCAGCTGACCGAACTAGAAAACCCCCAGTCCTGGGGGGAGGGCGGGTGTGTAGAATAAAGAGCCAGATCTCAGAACAAAAACTGGCCTCCTCTTGAGTGACTCCTGGGCAGAATGGGGGCCTAGCAACAGCAAGGGGAGGCTGCTGGTCTTAGCCCATGGCACTGCCCAAAGGTTGTTTTGACTTTTAATATTTTATCCTCCTCCTAGCGGTAGGAGACCCAGACTTAGAAATGGCAGAGCCGATCCCTGCTTACTTGTGGTTTGGGGGAAGTTCTACTTCCAAAATGGCTTCTTCTGTTCCTTGGATTTTGCTTTTTGCTTGAGATTCATTCCTTTGGATGTGCCCTTGTTTAAAATGCACGGGAAATTGCAAAAAAAAAAAAAAAAAAAAGCACAGGAAGAATTCATGAGGGTATATACAAGGGGCAGGTTTTCGGAGAGGCCTGGTGAAATAAAGTGTGTGGTCGGCAAGGGGAACTGGACCTTTCAAGACAAATTCCTCCTCCACCACCCCCACCCCCACTCCACAAATTCCTGTTTAGACTTTTGTCCTGACGCTGTGTGTCCTCAGACTTGGATCTTACAGGTTGTAGGGCACCTCCTCTCCCCATCCAGAGAAGACTGGTGTAGAGACACTCGCGAGGGACAATCCCACCCAGACTAAACCGTTGAGTCTGCCCTCCTTCAGGTGGTCTGGGCCAAGACAGAGAGGATCGGCTGTGGCTCCCACTTCTGTGAGAAGCTCCAGGGTGTCGAGGAGACCAATATCCATTTGCTGGTTTGCAACTATGAGCCTCCGTGAGTGCCCAGGGAGTCCTGGGGGTAGGGGATGAGCAGGGCCAAGGGGAGGGCTGAGTTTGGCAGTCTGAGAAAGTGGGAGGGGGCCCATCTGGGGCCTGTACCCTATACCCTCGGGGGAGCCTTGAGGGCACCGATGGGAGTCTGCTGTCATCGGCCCAACAAGTTAGTCGGGAGCAAGAAGACTCAGAGGTAGTGCCAGCCTAGGTGTGTGTACGAGGGATAAGAACGCGGGTTTGTAGGGACCGGCCCCCGCGCCCAGCATCGTCCTCGCCTCCCGCAGGGGGAACGTGAAGGGAAAGAGGCCCTACCAGGAAGGGACTCCGTGCTCCCTGTGTCCCTCCGGCTACCGCTGCGAGACCTCCCTCTGCGGTGAGTTGGGGGTGGGGTGGGGAGGAGAAAGAAGGGGAGGGAAGAGATGCCTACAGGACCGCCCTAGAGCCTCCCGGGACTGCCAGCAGGTGCACCGGCAGGGGGAGGGGCCTGGCGGGACGCGACCTCCGGGGGCCCTTGGCGGGCCCACCCTAGGCGGGTTCCCAAGCCCAACTCGCCTTCCTTGCTCGGCCACTTTGGCCCCCTGTCGTTCAAAATGACCGGATTTCACGCCCCCCCCCACACAAGGGGAGAGTAGAGAGTCCGGCGGCTCCAGAGTGCGGGGCGAGGTGGGCGTGGCCAGAGGAAAAGCGCCCCCCCGTGGGCGGAGCCTAGCTGTGGGCGTGGGCTTGAAGGGGCCCGGCCTGCGTCGTGATGGGCGAGTTAGGCCAGCCACCTAGCTGGAGAGTCCCCTGAAAAAGTGTGAGTGCGGAGAGAGGATTTGGACAAGGAGGAGGATGGAGGAGCCTCTATTACAATGTTATAATAAAACAACAGTGTTATAATAAAGTTATAACATTGGGGGCGCCTGGTTGGCTCAGTCGGTTAAGTGTCTGGCTTCAGCTCAGGTCATGATCTTGCAGTTCGTGAGTTCGAGCCCCGCTCAAGCTCTGTGCTGACAGCTCAGAGCCTGGAGCCTCCTTGGGGTACTGTGTCTCCCTCTCTCTGCCTCTCCCCAAATCGTGCGCGCGCGCTCTGTCTCTCACAAAAATAACAAACATTTAAAATTTTTGTTTTAAATAATTATCATTTATTACGAATGAAGGACATAGTCGCTGGAGAGGATGTGTTCGTGTGTCATCGTTAGACATTTGGTCGCCTCACCTTGATTGCGGTGGGGCGAGGGACACGGGGTCCCGCTGCAGCACTGATGCCAGGCCTCGCTTCTTATCAGAACCCATCAGAGGCCCGGAAGAGGCTCAGGATTTGCCTTACCTGGTAATCGAGGCCCCATCTTCCCCGGCGACGGAAGCTCCAGGCTCTAGGAAAAGCGGTATCCCTTCTTCCTTGGCAACGGAAACCCCATCCTCCTTGGTAACAGAGGTCTCAGGGCCCCTGGCAACCAAGGCTCCTCCGGCGATAGAAACCAAGGCCCCATCTCCCTTAGCAACGGAAGATTCCCCCTCCATGGCAACAGAGGCTCCACCTTCCTTAACAACTGAGGCCCCTTCCTTTTTGGCGACTCACAGCCCGTTTTCCTTGGATGAGGGGCCAGCCACGTTCCCCAAATCGACCAATGATCCCGTCTCCAAATTGGCAGACAAAGAGGCCAGCAGCACAAGAATGCCCTCCAAGACCCCAGAGAGTTCTCTGCGCCCTAAGATGTTCTTGACAGGGACACGGGAGCCACCACCCCACTCCCAGAAGGCAGGCAAGGCTGAGGCCGGGTTGTCTCCTCCCCGTGAGGTCTTGGCCTCAGTATTTCCGGTCCAGGACAAGACAGGTGAGCTGCCGGCCACGCTGGACCACGTGGGGCACACCTCCTCCAAGTCCCTGTCTAACTCCCCCAATACCTCTGCCACCGCTAATGCCGTGGGTGGGCGTACCCTGGCCCTGCAGTCATCTTTGCCAGGTAAGGCCTGCCGTGTTCGTCCCACCTCCCCGTCTGTCTCCAGAACGCCAGCACCCTGCCCCCAGCATAGGTGTCATGGGCATAGCGGGGCGTGCGCCCTCTGAAGCGGAGCTTCCTCCCTGGCTGCCGGGCCCCCACTCGCATGCCTGGCAGGGAGGGTGGGAGGTCAGGCAGAGCTGTCTCCGGGCTGAGACAGAGCCTCTCCCTCCCCACAGGCGCGGAGGGCCCTGAAAAGCCTAGCGTCAAGTCAGGGCTGAAGTCGGGCCCTGCTCACATCTGGGGCCCCCTGCTGGGGCTGCTGCTCCTGCCTTCCCTGGTGCTGGCTGGAATCTTCTGAAGGGGTCGCCGCTCCAAGGCAAGGCCTGGTGGGGGGACCCTGGCCTCGTGCCCGCTCCGGATGGCCTTTCTCCAAGCAAGAGGCCACAGTTTCCTGGGCAGGTCCTGCTCTGTGGCCCAGTAGTCCTCCCCCACCCCCGCCCTTGACCCCAGCTTCTGGCCAGACTCCAGGTCAGTGACCTTGTGCTCTCGAGAGGCCTCTCGAACGCCAGCTCTCGGCACTGCCCCAGGAGCGCCTCTGCCTCTACGGAGGTGCACCCCTTAGCCAGCCGCAGACCGTGCCGAGCGGTGTTCCTGCGGCCACTTGTGCCCATTCTCCGGTCGTCCCGTGGTCACGGTTCTGCTCTCCCAGGGACAGAAGACAGCGGTGCTTCCCAGACACCCCTTGACCCCTCCTAGTCCCCTGGCTGCTTCTCTAAGCCGTCTGAGTCTGAGACTGTTTCCAGGAAGAACTTCTGCCTTCCCAGGGTGAAGAGGTCAGCTGTGTCCTGCATCTCCCCTGCCCGGCCCCCCGCCCCCAGACAAGATGCTTCTTGGCGGAAGGCCTCCTGGAAGGGAAAGGCTACAGGGTCGCCTCATCCACAGACGCCTTGGGGGCGTGAGGCCTGGTTGGCTCTGAGCTCAGGTTGCCACCGAAGACTGCAGCCCCTACCCCTGCCCCTGCCCGGACCCCTCCTGCCCCTCCCACCTCAATCCTGGGCTGGGCGGGGGTTCGAGGGAGATCCCTGTCTGCCTCTGCAGGCAGGGGGTTCTTCCTGAGCGCCCCCTCCCCCTACTTGCTGGTGTCGCCACCCGAACAGGGTTCTATTGAGGAGGGGGAGGCAGGCAGGGACCAGGGAAGGGAAGCAGCTCCTGAATAAAAGCCTGTGTACGAGTCCCGAGTGTCTGTGCTTGCGAGGGGTGGAGGGCCAAAGGACGGCTCTTTGAGAGGCCCTGCGGAGGTCCCCTCCCTACCCCTGGCCACGGTTCCTTCTCTGACACGCCCCCCCACTCCATCCAGTCCTTTGGGGCGCCTTTCTTTTCCTTCCTATAAACTGCACCCCCCCCCCAACTCAAATCCTCAGGCGGCCTGCAGGAGGGAGAAAGGGCCGAGGGGCTGGCTCCCCCAGCTCCGGGGGTCACCAGTGGAGGCTAGTCAGGTTTTAGAATCAAGGAGTGGCATACAACCTGCTTATAGGATGCTGCCGCCCAGGCCCGTCTGGTTCACAAGATCGGAAAGGCTTTGCCAGCCCTTGGTGCTTGGAGGAATCCCGACCAAGGGTTCCCGAGTCCCAGCCACATTCTCCCAGGGGAGCAGCAGTGTGCCGAGTGGTGTGTGGCAGAAAAACACAAGTGGGGGGGGAGCTAGCAGGAGGTGACTGAGGGCAGCTTGGGGACCAAGCTGGGACTGGTGGGGAGGGGCAGAGCGACTGTCTCCAGGCCGAAGCTGGAGTGCCAGCAGTTAAAACAGGAAGCATACCAGTCAGGCTGTGTGGTGACTGTAAATATGTATTATATATATGGCCATATTTACATGTGTGTGTACACGTATATACGTGTGTATATATGTATATGGTACGATGTATTAAGATAGAACTTAAAGATATAAATTAAGATAGAACTCATACGGGGCTGCCTGGGGGACTCCATCAGTTGAGCGTCTGACTCTTGATTTTGGCTCAGGTCATGATCCCAGGATTACAGGATCGAGCCCCACGTCAGGCTCCCACCTGAGGGAGGCTGAGTATGGAGCCTCCTTGGGATTCTGTCTCTCTCCCCATCCCTCTCCCTCCTGCGTGTTCTAAATAGATATATATAACTCATATAAAATTGACCCATTTAAAGTGACCACTCAGTGGTTTTTAGTATACTCACAGGGTGGTGCAGCCATCGGAACATTTTAGAACATTCTCATCACCCCAAAAAGAAGCCCTGCACCCCTTAGCAGTCACTGTCATTCTCGCTCTGCCTCCACGTCAGGCGCCAAGCCACCTCTTAGAGAGAATCCCAAGCAGGCTCTGCACTGTCCGCGCAGAGCCCTATGTGGGCCTTGAACTCACAACCAGATCAGATGCTCAACCGACTGAGCCACCCACAATGCCCCTGTGGGAATCATAGTCTAGATACAGGTCCCTCACCAGAGATATAATTTTAAAACACCTTCTCTCGTTGTCTTCTCAACCTTTCTTGAGGATGTCCTTTGAACACAGTCTTTACTGTGAGGATATCTAATTTATGTATTTTTTTTTCTTTTGTTGCTGTGCTTTTTGGTGTTTATTTAAGAAACCATTACCTAATGCATGGGCACAAAGCTTTACGCCTGTGTTTTTTCCTGAGTTTTGTAGTTTCAGTTCTTATATTCGAGACTGTGATCCATTTTGAGTTCATTTTTCTACATGGGGTGAGGTGGGCTTTTTCTGGAAGATGATTTTTCTCCCATTTAGTTGTCTCGTTGCCTTTGTCCAAAATCAACTGACCTGAAATGTAGATGTTTCTTTCTGGACCCTCGATTCTGTTCCATTGATCTATATGTCTACCTTATGCCAGTACCACACTATCGTGGTTGCCATAGCTTTGTAGTATGTTTTGAAATTGCAAAATGCGTCCTCTAATTTTGTTCTTCTTTGTCACGATTGTTTAGGCTATTTGGGATCTCTGGAATGTCCATATGAATTTTAGTTTCAGCTTGTCAAGTTTCTGCACAGAAGCCGGCTGAGATTTTGCTAGGGATTGTGTAATTTGCCATCTGAGTTTTCCAATCCATGAACATGGGTTGGTTATCCCTTCACTTACCAAGGTCTTTCCTTTTGTCTAACAATGTTCTGTAGTTTTCTTTTTTTTTCTTTATTTTTTTAATGTTTTATTAAAAAATATTGGGGGGGGCGCCTGGGTGGCTCAGTTGGTCAAGCGGCCGACTTTGGCTCAGGTCATGATCTCGCGGTCTATGGGTTCAAGCCCCGCATTGGGCTCTGTGCTGACGGCTCGGAGCCTGGAGCCTGCTTCAGATTCTGCATCTCCCTCTCTCTATCTGACCCTCCCCCACTCATGCTTTGTCTCTCCTGCTCTCAAAAATAAATAAAAACATAAAAAATAAAAAAATAAACAAAAAATAAAAAATATGGAACGCTTCACGAATTTGCGTGTCATCCTTGCGCAGGGGCCATGCTAATCTCCTCTGTATCGTTCCAATTTTAGTATCTGTGCTGCCGAAGCGAGCACTGTTCTGTAGTTTTCAAAGTGTAAATTATACAATTTTTTGGTTAAATTTCTTCATCAGTATTTTATTTTTGAGGCTGTAAGTGAAATTGTTTTATTAATTTCATTCTCACTTTGTTCAGCTGTGAGTGGAAAGAAGTAGGAGTGATTTTTGTGTATCGATTTTATATCCTGGACCCCTGCTGAATTATCAGTTAGAACAGTATTTTTAGTGGATTCTTTAGGATTTTCTATGTACAAGATCCTGTCATCTGCAGAGTTTTACTTCTTCCTTTCTAACCCAGATAACTTTTTTTTTTTAAGTTTATTTTGAGAGAGAGAGAGAGGGAGAGCGAGAGCACTTGAGCTTGGGAGGGGCAAAGAGAGAGGGAGAGAGAGAATCCCAAGCAGGCTCCATGCAGTCAGCACAGAGCCTGACACAGGACTCACGAACTGTGAGATCGTGGCCTGAGCTGAAATCAAGAGTCGGACACTGAACCGACTGAGCCCCCCCGGCGCCCCCCTCCCCCAGATGACTTTTAGTTCATTTTCTTGCCTGATTGCCCTGGCTGGACCCTCCAGTACGATGTGGAGGAATGGCAAGAGGAGACATCCTTGTCCTGTTCCTGATCTTCGGGGGAAAACATTAGGTTTCTCATCATTCAGCCCAATGTTCCTTACGGGTTTTTCATAGACGCCATTTATCAGGGTGAGGAAGTTCTAAGGTTTACGAATGTTTTTTGTCATGAAGGGATGTTGAATGTTGTCAAATACTTGTTCTGTGTCTACTGCGACGGCCATACGCTTTTGTTTCTCATTCTCTGTACGGAGTGTATTATATCATTTTTCAGTTGATGACCCAGCGTGTGTTCCGGAGCACGGGGCCCCTCCTTTCTTGGGCCTGTTTTCTCCAGCCAGCCCCAGCTCCTAGGAGGTAGTCAAGCGAGGTAGCCTCTGAGCAGAGCAGGACTGTGTCGGGCCACGCCCGCCTTTCCGAGCTTTGGGGTGGGCTCCGCCTGCCTCCTAACAAAGCCAGAGCATCGGTGGCCGGCCCTCAGGGAACCGGTCACAGGAGAGCGCCCACCAAAGATCCGAAGCAGGGACCACTCTGGAAGCTTATTTTTGGGGAAATAACAGAAGGCGAGATACTATGTCCCGTCTTAGGCAGGGCTGTGACAAATGGGCAGGGAGGGGACATGCCCGCACAAGCCCGGAAAGATAGGAAGGCGTGCTCAGAGGGGCGGGTGGCTGGCACTCTGCGGCCCCCAGGACCAGGGTGGGGAGCACTCTGCTCCAGCGCTAGGCTGCACACCCCCCCAGGCATCTGGGGACCGGCCGAGCAACGAGAGCTACGGTAGGACCCAGGGCAGGCCACCGCTACCAACTCAGGCCTTTCGGGAGGCCTAGCAGAGGACTTCCCGCTTTTGTCCATCAGAGTTAGGCTTTCCAGGAGGAGAGGTTGGAGACTAACTCCCCATCACCCCTCCTTCTGCTCAGCTGTGTCCCAATCCAACCCCAACCCCCAGCCCCTTTCTCAGCTAAAAATCCGGTCGCACTCTAGTTTCCAGGACTGACGGGGCAATACTGGGCGCTGGGACGGTAGGGGAGGCCTCGGCCTTCCAACACGGAAGGGAGGGAATGAAGGGAGCAGCTAACAGACACGGCGCCCTCATCTGAAAATACTGGCCCGAAAAGCAGTAGAGGTGGAACCGGTACTCTGCTCAACTAAACACGGAGACAGAGCATCCAGCGGGGATTTTCTTGCTGTTTCCGGGTGTGGGAGACAGCCCGGGAAACGCAGTCCGGGCCCTCAAATTCCCAAGACCCCGGGGACCACTCGGGAGCGGCTCTGGCTCTCCTCAGTGCGACCGGCCGAGCCCACCCACGGCCCACTCTTTGCCAGCCTCCCCAAATGTCTGAGAGGGTGGCTGTCAGAGGGAGGGGCTCTCTCCAGAGATGCAAGCGCCCCTAAATCCCGGGGGCCCATAGGAAGTAATCAAGGCCAAAGTGGGATTTGAGGGTGAAGCAGCAGGAAGAAAAGTCACCCCGCGGCAGTGGTCAGTGCCCTGGCGGGGGAACCACGTCGGGCTGGGGAGGGGTGACGGGCCAGGAGGCAGCCATGCCTCTGAAGGGCCTGCCTTCTCGAAAGAAGTGGTGCCAGCGAGGCCTGGCCTGCTGCGGCCTCCTTCCCTGCCACTTTAGCCGACCGCCGACCATGTACGGGACACGCGCGCGCGGGCACGCCCCTGAATTCCTGGGGGGCAGGGACACAGAGAGCAAACTGCCCTCGAGTCAACTGCTACCAGGCCCCTGGGGAAAACCAGTTCCGCAAAAGCACCCCGGGGGCCCTCCCGGACCTGTGAGAAGCGGGACCGCAGTCAGCAGACCCCCACTCTGGGCCCTTCCTAGAACTAGGGCAGCGGAACGCGCGGGGAGCTCACCTGGACCTCACCTGGTACTCAAACCCCGTCGGATGGAAGCCCACGGTCCCCAGAGGCCGGCGGGCTCCACTCGTGAGTGGTCGGGGGCTTAGAAACCCCCGCGCTGGGCGGAAGCGAACTGGAGGGGCACCTGTCTTTGCCGGAGAGGACGGAGCTCGGGGCTTCGGCTGGGCCCGCGTCGACCCCTCCTGCCGGAACCGCGCCGCAGGACTCTCGGCCAAACCTGAGAATGTCACCCGCAAACCGTGCTGAGGCCACAGGGGTTTGGGCGGGACGTTTTCTGAAGCTGGGAGGGCCTTTGCAGGGCCCGCCTTCCTGGAAATAGGCCTGTGACCTCCCCCGAGGCTAACCTACACCAAGCACTGGCGCCGCTCACCCCCGGGCTGAGCTGCCCCGGCCCCTTCTCACCCAAGCACGAAGGACTGAGAAAGACTCTGCAGACAGTTGTTAAGTTCATGAAAATAACGGACTCTCAGGGGCGCCCGGGGGGCTCAGTCGGTTAAGCGTCCGACTTCGGCTCAGGTCATGATCTCACCGTTCGGGAGTTCGAGCCCCGCGTCATGCTCTGTGCTGACAGCTCAGAGCCTGGAGCCTGCTTCGGATTCTGTGTGTCCCTCTCTGTCTCTGCCCCTGCCCTGCTCACACTCTGTCTCTCTCAAAAATAAACATTAAAAAAAAATTTTAAATAACGGACTCTCCACACAACTCCAAATCACCACCGATACATTTATTTGAGGGAGAAAAGGTCAAATCTTATCAGGAACTTTTAAACCGGATAGTACGAGAGACACTGACCTGCCTAACTTCTGGGTGTGCGCGACCGCGCAGGTGAGCAGATGCTGCACGTGAGGCATCACCATGAAACCGACGAGCATTTGATGAGGGGGACGCGCTCTGAGCAGTCGCGGGATTTCCCGTTCAGAAGGTGCCGCCTTCGTGTCAGAGAAGTAGTGTTGAGAAAAACGAAGGCAGACCCGAGCGAGGGCTTTCTCGCGCGCGGGCCTGGACGTGACGGTGGCCTCGCGAGATCGTGCCCTATTTACAAAGCAGGAGCGCAGCGCTCCCAGCTGAGCCCGTGGGACGAGGGCTGGGGCGGACGCGGGTTTGAGTGGGGGGTGGGAGCTGAGCCCGTGAGCCTTGTCCCAGCCTACCTGGGCCTCTGCTAGCCGTTCTCTGCCCCCCACCGCCGCACGAGGTGGGCTAGGCGCATCGGCGAAGGAAGGGGACTGTGCCCCGCTTCCCTCGGCCTACCCCGCCTTCCCCAGACCTGACAGCTAACCAGTCCACTGGGCGCAGCCTCACCCCCACCCAACCCCCACTTCTGGACAGACACACGGTAAATATGGAAACCGAAGCCCGGCTGGCCGGAGCACATCTAGGCGTTGCTGGCTTGGACTCATCCGACAGGTGCCCGAGCGGATCAGGCCCCCCCACCGCGGTGGCCAGGCTGACACGGCGTGTTTTTTCGGGTGATTCACGTTACTCCAGGGCAAAGCACGCTCCCGAGGACACCCGGCGGAAAAGCAAGCTGGAGCCACGGAAAAGCTGGCCCTGGATCGGGAGGAACAGTCAGGTCAGTGACAGGGGACGCCACGCTTCTCGTCCCGCCCCTGAGCAAGACCAGCGGGAGACAAGAGAGGGTCTGGCAGCGCAGAGACCCCGGGGGGCAGGCAGGGGTGAAAGGCGCAGGCGTGCAGGGCAGAGTCAGAATATGCCCTGCACTGCGGCACAGGGGAGCGGTCTGCTTCACGTCACAGGGTGTCCGCTGTCGCTGGGGCTACTCAAGCAGGAAACCCCCAAAGAGGAGCCTCGATGCCCTTGTGGCTTCAGAGACTTCTGGGACTCCCTAATGTCCACGGGATACGACGCACGTAGGCCTGACGGGAGTCGCTGGGAAGAACCGTGTCTCTCGCTCCCTTGCCTCCCTCCCACCTGTCCTCTTCTCGACCCTGACGCCTGTGAGTGTGCAGGCTCCTCCCCGGGCCGCTGCCCCGTTCTAGCCTGAGGCAAACGAAGGCTAGGAAAAGGCTAGGATCTGCCCTGGGCCAGACGCCTGGACCCTCGACCTCCGGGCTCAGGGGCTGCAGCGCAGCAAGTGGGTGCTTGGGCAGAAAACACGAGATCCCAGGACTGGCACCCTCCCCGCGTGGCCCAGCGCCAGCCTCGGGCTCTCCCGGGCGCCGTGGATGACCCGCAGAAGCGAGGGGTCGGCCTCGGCCCCAGCGGCTGCCCGCCAGAAGGGCTCTCGGCCAGTGCGGTGTCAGGAGCCGTCAGATCTAATGACCTCACACCTTTTCTAAAATAAAAGTGAAACTTTAACGAAGATGCTTTGAGCCGAGGGTCTCCCGTCCTCTTTACCCCCTCCCTACGGGACAACACTGGATCCCGTGACGACCCCTTGTCTCTCCGTGTGATGTCGAGTCCACAAAAGCGTCTCACTGACGGATGCGGGGGGAGGGCGGGGGCGCCTCCTCTGTTAGGAGCTTGCCTACCTGCACGCTCAGGTATTTCCAGCAGTGGATCCAAGATTTGAACACGGGGGAGTACGGGGGGAGCCCGGCCTGCAGCCTGCCCGGGACGGAGAGCGCGTTAGACCCGCCGAACGACGGCAGACGGACCGGCCGGGGAGGAGGAGATCTCGAGGCATGGCTCGGAGCGGCCACCACCCACATCCGGAATCACAGATTCATCCCAGAGGACGCCAGGGTACCCGGGGGCCAGCCTGCACCCAGACCGGGTGGGAGAACGCAGAGCCCTGGACGGGCTTCCCGGACCGCCCCCCTGCCCATCCCCCCACCCCGGTCCTGGCAGGGTGCCTGCGGGAGGGGTGCACACGTACCCACAGTTGTTCACAGCCATGAGGTCGCCGACCAGCAGGAACGGGTAGGTCAGCATGCTCACTGCGATCTGAAACCCGGGGAGATGTGAGCGGCGGCGGCAGCGACACCACCCCCACCACCCCCACTCTGGCTCGGGGAGCGAGGACGCACCGTCCCCACACCCTACGCCCGGGCCTGCCTCCAGCCACCAACAGAGCTGGCCTCCTAGGCTCCCCCCCACCCCACCCCACCCCCCAGGCCCACAGGGCAGCGGAAAGGGCAGCTGGCTCGACTTACCCCCATCACGAATTTGGTATAGCTCCGGATGGCCAGGGCCTGGCTGAACTGGAGAGACAAGAAAGGGAGACCGGTTTGCCACAGGAACCCCGGGGGGCCGACTTCAGATCCGCAGCCCTGCCCCACGCTGCCTGGTCTGCGGCCCCCCCACCTCACCCTGCACGCTGGCCTCGCACACCCTCTGGGCTTGCTTCCTCGCACGCCGCTGCACACACTGTGTCCCCTGCAGGGCCTGCGGGTGGCTTCCGTGGCCTTGCAATCAGAGCCGAGGGCAGCTCTGGGAGGCGGAAGTGGGGTAAGCGGACTGACAGGACTTGGGAGACCCCCACCAGGGATGGTGAGGAGCACAGGCGCAGGCCGCGCAAACGGGATCACTGGCCGCTGGCCTGGGCACCCCGGCCGAGCTGAGTGCCGAGGGTCTGGCCCGGGTCGGCCTCGATCGGCGTCCAGGGCTTGGCACACAGTCGGGTGCTCAGTAAGTGGATGAGAAGACGGACACCCACCCAACCCCCCTGGGCACAGAATCCCGGTCCTGCGGCAAAAGGGGACGGGGAGCTCTAAGCCTACCGCCACCCGCTTACCTTACCAAGCTCTCAGCCCCTTCGCAACCCCAACATCTGAATTCTTTGCCGGGGAGACGGCCCCTCACTAGGAAGACCGACTACCTGTCCCCCAGCTTCCTGTGGCGTGGCCATCCCGCCAGGCGGATGCCCGGGAACCCCAGGCGGGGACCTGCTCTGCCCGCCGCCTCGCGGGCAACCTCATCTTGGCCTTTAAGGGGCACGCGGAAGAGCACTTGAGGAGTCCTTGCTGGAGCCGGTAAGCGCAGCAGCCCCTGGTCAAACACCCGCCCGGCTAGACTGGGGAGGCCCTTCAGCTGTGGGACTCCCCTCCCTGCACTAAGATGCCCCGGCTGTCCCAGCCTCGCTCCCCCCCCAGCATCCACAAGGCCCTGAGAAGGGCAGGGGCTTGGGCGTTGTCGCTCTAACCGCAGGAGGGCGCTGGTCTCCAGGGAGCCACGTGGATTTGCTCGCACTGAAAGGCCAGCAAGACTCACGCACCCAAGGCCAGACCTGACCTCCCTGTGAGCAGAGGCTCCTGGCGGCAGGGGTGGGACATTCTTCACCGCACACACATGCCCGGACACAGCCGTAGGCAGGCTGTGAACCCCCGCGCCCCCCACCAGGTGATTCTGCCGGACAGGCCCCCCGGCGCGCCTCTCCTCCTGGGGCTGGCGATCCCTGCCCCTCACGGCTCCCCAACTCAACCTGGTTCGGGCAGAACCAGTCAGCCCATCGGGTCCCCGGACACCTTTCTTAAACAAGCGCCTTTTTAGAAGGACCAAAGCCTCCTCGTGCTTGACCTAGCCTGCTGGGGTCGGTGCAGTCCGGGCTGTACGGACCGCCGCTCACAGAAGAGTGGGGCGCGCCCGCATGGGACCCTGCCTGGCCGAACTAAAACACCTCCGGGCGGAGGGAAGCGCCCCAGTCCCAGCCCCGCTGAGTCCTAGCCGAGTGCCTCTGGAGAGCCTCTCAGTCTCCAGGTCTCGATCTCTCTGCCAGTAGAACGGGACACGACACCTGCACTGTTCCCTTCACTAACTGGGGTGCTGGTGGGATCAAATACCAGAATGTCCACAAGAGGGTTTTGAGAGGCATAAAACATTAAGCAGAAGTTAAAGGGTTATTATTAACTGGTCTGTGTCCTCACTTCCTGATTCCTAGTTGGGTCATTGCCTCGGCTGAGGCTGAGCTGGGGTCTGGTTTATTTCTAAAACTGCCCGAGGGCGTGCATTCCACGAGCTCCCTCCACCAGGTCTGGCGTCTCCTCTCGGGAGCCCACTCTCCCCAGAGGCAAAGCTGACCCCGGGACAACGAGAGGCCCCCGTCGACCACTGCCCAGAGACCCCCCCCAGCCCCAGGACCTTGGTGCTCAGATCCCCGGGGCCTCGAGTCTGCCCCCGACCCTGGGCGTCGGCGGTACACGGAAAGATCGACAAGTCCTTGTTCCAACCAACCTGGGAACCTGGATTCTGGTCGTTTCCCAGCCCCCCTGGGGTGTCACTCACGCTGTCATCCACCAGGTAGGCATTGATGAAGTGGGCCAGCAGGTTACAGCCCCACAAGAAAACCACATCTCCCAGGAGGTGAGGGATTAAGCCGCTAAAAAAACAAGGTGAGCAAAGGTGAGCGGGGGAGGGGGGGGGACCATTTCTCGGGCTCCGTGCCCGGGAAGATTCAAAGCGCCGCCTCAGGACAACGGCCCGCGGGCGCCCCCGCGGGGCCGGCGGCTACCCACGCCTCGGTAGCCAGGAAGGCAGTGTGCTCTTCTCCGTGGGGGGCGTCCCCCGCCACATCTGATGCCAAGAAGTTTGTGGTCTCCCAAGTGGTTTTCAAACCACAGAGGCCAGGCCTCAAGACGCGAATGTCGCTAACTTTGGGACTTGCAAGAGCAGGTTACGAAACAGGGCCTACACGCTGCCGCTTTTCTCCTGGCCGCTCTACCTACTCAACGCGCACAAAACACTCTGCTCCGGGCATCCGCTGTCTTTACCTCTGGAACGTTCTACTGAAGACATGCCATTCGAGCTTCTGCAAAGCGGGCTGACGGTTACAGTGATGGCCTTTAGAGTTTTAACAGCGCTACACACTGCTATGGCAGGGCCCTGAAATACAGCGCAGGGGGCAAAAAGCCGGACTGAGATCACCGGGTCCCTGTGGTCTTTGTGGGTTTTTTTATGTTTATTTATTGGCTTTGAGAGAGAGAGAGCACGCACGTGCGAAGGTGAGCAAGAGAGGGGCAGAGAGAGAAGGAAAGAGAGAGAATCCCAAGCAGGCTCCGTGATAATTCGGTGCAGAGCCTGAGGTGGGGCTCGAACCCAAGCTCTGCAAATATTCTGAAATAAGGTTTTTAAAGATTCGAAAATCCCTGCTCCCCTTCCCAAGAGAAAGACTCTTCTCCTGGAGAACTTTCCAAGTCGCTGCATATCTAAACACGCAAATAAACACAGCTAAAAAAAAAAAAAAAAACGCAAGTGAAAAAAACCCAAAAAACAAACAAACAAAAAAAGAGGCACCCGGGTGGCTCATTCGGTTAAGCGTCTGACTCAAGTTCAGCTCAGGTCACGATCTCACAGCGCGTGGGTTGGAGCCCCGCGTCGGGCCCTAGGCCGACAGCTCGGAGCCTGGAGCCTGCTTTGGATTCCGTGTCTCCCTCTCTCCCTGCCCCTTCCCTGTGCTCACTCTCGCTCTCAAAAATAATAAACGTTAAAAAAGTGTTTTTAGTGTGTAAAATAATACTTGAAAAGCTCCGAAGAACGTAACACCTGTGTTAGGAGGGATGTGAACAGAATGAAGCTTCGAGAATGCCGTCTCCAATCTTGCGGCCCCGACCTGGGCTCAGACTAACCATTCGCACACGCTCTGGCGCCCTCTCGGTCCTGTAACGCGCACGGGTATCACCTGGTCTGCAAACAGGTGATGAACCAAAGAACCCGACGAGCAAGCGTGTGTTGTGTGTCAGAATCTAGTCACGCACCAGAAGGAGGCCACGCAGTGAGTGTGAAAACTGCCGGAGGCGGGGCCAAGTAGCTTTACGGTCTGGTGTACCAGACGCACCATCGAATAGTCGTTCATATATATTTATACACGTACGTACACACACACACACACACACACACACACACACACACAGATCTGAATACGGGAGCGTGTGAGCGCGTGTATAGATCAAGGTTCTTCAATCCTGGCACTACTGACACTTAGGGCCGGATAATTCTTTGTTTTGGGGGGCCGACCTCTGCATTGCAGGATGTTTCTTTTACCAGCATGCCTGGCCTCTACCCACTAGATGCCAATTGTGACAAGCAAAAGACGTCTCCAGACGTGACCAATGTCCCCTGCGGGCAAAAATCACCCCCTGGTAATAACCATTTATTATAGATTACATACGCACGCATGTGCGCGCGCGCGCGCGCACACACACACACACACACACACACACACACCCCCCTACGTGGTCGTCTCTTGGTTAAATCAGATCCTAAATAAAAACAACTGACCAACTATAAAACCACAGTGAACTAATAGAAAACCCCATGCCTAGAAGATGACGTACGTAATAGCACGTGGGTCACTGCCAAGGCCTGAACAAGGCAAAACAAAACACATATGTCAGGCTTGGCTCTTGGGTCTGCTTGTGGTTTATTCTGTCTGGACACAGCCTTTTCTCTTTGAAACGTGAAGTAGGGCGGGCATGAGACACCGAGGGGGGCAGGGGGTCTGTGGTCCTCAGGAGAGCATGGGCCCGCCACTGGTTGCTCCGCACACGCACACACACAGGCCCAGGCGAACCGGGTTTCCTGACTTTTTAGGAGCGGCCGGAAGTGTGGACTGTTACGTGAATACCCTAAAGAGAGTGCCCTGGCTCCCGAAGACCAGCCCCAGGGCAAATGGACGCGGGGTGGGAGGGGTCCGTCGGTCCCTCTCCGCATCGTGTGGGACACGCAGCCCCGTTTTTGTGCGAGCTGTGATCTGCAAAGGGCGGGATGGCGTTGGTCCCGACCCTTGGCTCGCACGAGCTACACGGCTCCGCGGAGCCAGACCGAGGCTACACAGGCGGGACAGAGCCCGGTGGTTAGGCAGCTACGGCCCGGGAGGTGGAGACCGTGTCTGTTAGTGGAGCCATGCCACGTGGCCAGCGATGGGGTACAGAAACTCACGTACACGAAGAATCCCAGCAGCCCCTCCTCTTTGAAAATCTTCCCGATGGAGCTCAGCACGCCGCTGTGAAGGCAAGACAGGGATACGAGGTCACCCAGTCCCCGTGGAGAAGCTCCCCCCGACCCGGGGCGAGGGAGAGCCCGCCACCCCCTGCGCAGAGCCATCCGGTCCTGGCCGGGATGACGAGAGGAGAGTCTCTTGTTACCAGGCAGAACCCGAGTGGAGAAGATTCGAGAGCTCTTGTCGAGGAGCGAGGGGCACTGACACAGTTCATGGAGATGGGAAAACCACTCGGCCCAGGACTGAAGCCTCACGGTTCTCTCCTCCCGCTTTCTGTGGACCTGGAATTTGGGGATTCGCCTTCCAGTCTGGGCTATTGCAAAGGTATCGGGACCTTCTCCTGCCTGGCCCTAGAGCCTATCCTTCCAGCCGAGAAGACTGCACGCCCGACAGCGCGCGAGCCGGAGGGGTGGCGAGCGGGGAGCCACCTGCCCAGAGGGCAGAGAAGGAACCTGCAGCAGAAGGTCCTGGAGCAAAAGGCCCTGGAACCAGAAGGCCCAAATGCAGCCTGGGAAGAGGCACCCGGGGCCGCCCCAGCAGGAGCTTGGAGATCAAAAGGCAGGCCGGTGGCAGGTACGAAACGCAAAGCAGGCGTCCCGCACGGACGCCCTGCCAAGCCTAGGTGGCGGGGGACGCTTAAAAGAGAGGCGACGGGAGCCGAAGCCCTGGCCGGTGCCACTCCCAAGGCACCCAGCCCTTCTTCTTGGCCGCTGGGGCTCCGCGCCAGTTTAACCCCCTCCTGGTCCGGTCTCCCGACCTCACGTTCGGTTTGGGAGAACGGGCCAATGTCCCATTAGCCAACCTCAAATGAGACCACGGCAGCTGAGCTGCTCGGGGGGCGGCGGTCCCACAGGACAGCTGCCGAAAACAACCGCAGACAGGAAATAAGAGTCTTGGGAAGGGTGACAGAGCTGTGTCCTCCTGCCGCGTGTCCCTAGGATCTGCCTCCCATCCTCCGAGAGTTTCACGGGGTGAGGAGGACGTAACTGTCACGGGGAAGAGCTCTGTCCGCACAGCTCGGCCCCCGTGGCACCGCCGGGCCGGCAGATGCTGGCGAGGTTATTTGGTAAGCAACCGACGGGATGGGCAGGGGTGGACGGCCTCTCAGCCGAAGACGAAACGAGCTACAAGTCAGTTCTGTGACAGCTGGAGAAACAGAGAGGGCAGAGCGGGGCGGGGGGCGGGGGGGGGGGGGTCCAGGATGGCACCCTGGCGCAGTCCCAGGGGGCGCGGCACGAGCCGACTCCACTCCCGCTCGCCCCTCTGCCAGGCTGCCAGGCCTGTCCAGGGGAGAAAACGCCCCTGGACGCAGGCGACGGCCGCCCGCTGCCACGTTCCCCTGACGCTAGCATGTCAGAACGAGGGGAGAAAAGGGACAGCAACTGACCCCAGCAGGGCCTGTCCTGGCCGACTCTGAACGGCGGCAGGGCCGCTCCCGCCAGTCCTGGGAGAATTACCCACCTGTACTTGGCCTCCCGTCCCACAAACTGGACCATGCAACGCATCGAGATGACTGAGGAGAAAGAGACACACGCAGGTGACGCCGCGGCCAAAGCCCGTGGCACCCGGCGGCGGGGTGCTCGGCGCAGGGTGCAGGAGGGGAGGAGGGCCCCTGGGGTTCCAAGTCGCACCCCTCGACCGCGGCATCCCATTTCTTCTTGCCTGGGAAGGGCCCCTTGCTCCCTGTGACCGGGACTCCCCACCAATCTCTCCTGGGCGCGGCCCGGGGGAACGCCCCACCCCACCCCACTTTCCAGGGGTCTGCCACCGCCTGCTTCCATCGGCCAGGGCTCATCCCACGGGGAGGGGAGGGGCGGGCGGCTCACCGTGCAGGGGGTGGGCCAGCATGCGGGACGCGCACTGCATCAGCATCTCGTAGGAGGTCTGGAACAGAGCGGGGGTGGGGTGGGGGTGGGGTGGGTGGCTCGGTCTGGCCTCTCTCGGAGCCACAGACGGTCACAGGGGAAAACCCGGGATCCCAGAGCCCCCGCTGGGGTGGGCCTACCGGGAGAGCCCCGCGTGTCGCCCGCCCCCCACTGCCTCCTCCCAGGACGGCTGCCAGGTCTCGGGCCAGGCCCCACGATGGCCGAGCAGCTTTCCGGGATCCCTCCCAGTGCCCGCGCCGGGGCCCCTTCCGCGTCCCGCCCTACCCACGCAGAGGTGAGGGGCCAACTCGGTGTGTCTTCAGGGACCTGCCCGACCGGCAGGGAGACGGAATCGCACTCTCCTCCGGGGACCCCCCCTCCCCAGCCCCAGGTACCCACCTCCTTCACCACCTTCCTCAGGGAGGTCTTCATGTCGTCCTTGTTGGAGACCTGCTCGATCTCATCCGGAGGGAAAACCTGGACACAGAAAACAGAGGGGCGGGGCGCCGGGCTGGCTCGGTCGGTGGGGCACGAGACTCCGGATCCCGGGGTCGTGGGTGCTAGCCCCACCATCGGGCGTAAAGCTTACTTCACTCAAAACAAAACCAGAGGGCCCAAAGCAAAGGACAGCTATGCCTCTTCGATGTAACTCTTAAGGGACAGGAATGGCTGGGATCGGTTCCTGCTGTTTGCCCTGCAGGCAAGGTCCCCTCCGGTAACCCCAGGACCCAGCGGCAGGGGAGGGAGGGGGAGGGGACCCCTGCCTGCTGTCACAGCTGCGGGAAAGTGGGAGGACTACAGGCGGGAACCTTCCCAATCAAGGAGACACAGGAGCAGGGCTCGTGGCTGCCTCTGGGGCCGGCAGCTCGGAGAGCCCCTTGGGCAACCGCTCCTGGCTTCGCCCCCGGCTCACCTTCTTCATGCTGCCCCGGGTGACCGTGGAGAGGGCGTTGGACATCAGTCGGGGGCTCAGGCCCGGAACAGCCCTATCTTCCCGTCCACCTGCACGATGTACTTGGCTACAAGAAAGCAGAGGGGGCAGCGTCACCCCCCCGGCCTAGACCAGACGAGGCCGGTCCCTCAGCACGTGCTGACTTCGGTCCCGGAAGGGGGCAGCTGTCCGGAACCCCAGAAGCAAGCAGGCCCCAGCCCCGAGGTCTTCTCTAGCCCGTTTCTTTTTGGAAAACCTTCAAAACAGATTTTTGACAAACAAATTCACAAAAAAACTTTTTCTAAGTTTGAAAACTCGACGTGGCCAACTCAGCGACTTAACTGCTACAACCCACAGACCAATTCCGTTGCTTGTAAAACAATGTTTTTCTTGGGGCGCCTGGCTGGCTCAGTCAGAGGGGCTTGCGTCTCCTGGACTAGGGGTTGTGAGCTCGAGCCCCACACTGGGTGTAGAGATTACGAAATCATTCAGTAAAAAAATGCTTTTCTGGGCGCCTGGGTGGTTCAGTCGGTTCAGCATCAGACTTCGGCTCAGGTCATGATTTTGCAGTTTGTGAGTTCGAGCCCCGCGTCGGGCTCTGTGCTGACAGCTCGGAGCCTGGAGCCTGCTTCGGATTCTGTGTCTCTCCCTCTCTCTGCCCCTCCCCTGCTCATGCTCTGTTTCTCTCGGTCTCTCAATAGTAAATAAACATTGAAAAAAAAATAAAAAAAAAGTTTTTCTTGGGGAAGAGAAAAAAAAGGAAAAAGGCAGAGTGTCCGCAGGCAATGATGAAGTTTGCGACCTAAGGGAGGAAAAAGGGGAAAGGAAGACAAAAGGTTCGGGTGTGCCCTAAGCATACCATGGAGAGGGCCACCCTTCCCCTGTCGCTTGCGCCCGGGCCTCGCCTGGGACCTGTTAGAATTTATGAATCACAGCAGGGGAGGAGGTGGGGGGAACAACATACTAGTGGAGAAGGGACAGGCACCAGTGAACTATTCTAGAGAAAAAACTTGAAGCAGTCAGGGAAGGCGGAGCCTACCTGTATGAGTCAGTGTTTTTTCATGAGGATCTCTTTATCTAAAACGGTACCTCTTAATGATTCATTATTTTTTTTAAGCTTATTTATCTATTTTGAAAGAAAGAGAGAGAGAGAGAGAGAGAGAGAGAGAGAGCATGAGCAGGGGAAAGGCAGAGAGAGGGGGAGAGAGAGAATCCCAAGCACTGTCAGCATGGAGCCAGACACTGGGCTTGAACGCACGAACCGCGAGATCATGACCTGAGCCGAAACCAAGAGCTGGAGGCTTAACTTCCTGAGCCCCCCGGGGTACCCCAAAATTTTATTTTTGTAAGTAATCTCTATTCATTATTTTTTTTTGATTTTTTTATGTTTTTATTTTATTTTTAAGAGAGAGACAGCGAACAGGGGAGGGGCAGAGAGAGAGGGAGACACAGAGTCTGAAGCAGGATCCAGGCTGTGAGCTGTCGGCGCCGAGCCTGACGTGGGACTCGAACTCATGAACCGTGAGATCATGACCTGAGCCAAAGTTGGACGCTTAACCGACTGAGCCACCCAGGCGCCCCTCTATTCGTTATTTTCATATCAACTTTTAAACTACCATCATTTTTTTTTTTAACTTGCATCCCTAGAAGCTGGCAGAATTTTCTCTCAGACGCCGTGCTCCCCTTCCAGACCTGACTTGGGCTCCTTAGCACCACGCAGTGGCAGGAACCGGCAAACGTGCCTTTCTCTCCACTGCGACATGTCTGCCGGGCCAGCATTTCAATGTCACTGCTAGAACGGCACGCGCGGGGCCAGGGAGCACCTGTTCCCTGCATATTTGGCTTCCTGAGGTGAGGGTGGGGCTGGAAAAGAGAGGAGTAGGAGGGGACAGGACACTGGGTGACACGGCAGGGTGCCCTGCTTCCGGAGAGAGCAGGCAGGGGAAAGGTTTATTTGGGGGGAGGGGAGCTCCAGCCAAGCAAGAGAGAGCCAGGTAGGAAAAAGTCTTAGAGGGATGGGGAGTGAGCCCCTTAACCTCTTTCCAGCCCACCCGCCTGCCAGTGAAGGAGGAGCAAGAACTCCTGCCCTCAGAGCAGAGAGAGGTAGGCAACACTTCCTCCAGGGGCTTCGGGGGCCCCCAGGGGCCCCCAGCCCGCCCGGGGCTCCGGCATTCACGGTTTCTCTCCAGGAATTCCATCTCTTACACCAAAGAATGTCATGACAGCTGTGGCACTTTTCCTCGTGACATGGGGAGGAGGAGAGGTTGTCCGGACAGCTGAGCGCCCTCGCTGCCGGCAGAGCAGGCGGGGTGTCTAGAGCTGCTGACCGGCATCTGTTGACAACACCTGGACTGAACGACATCTCCGTGCGCGGCGTGAGCGGGGCCATCTCAGCGCTCCGCATGTGGGCCAAGACCCCTCGACCGTGAGTCCTTCTGGGAACGACTGTGCGACACGAGCAGAGACAGTCTGGGTTCCAACCTGGGGTCCCTCATTCGGCTAGCAGCCTGTCCCCCCACCCCCCCACCCCCGCTTCCCACAAACCCGGGGTTAACTTTGTCCACTGGCTTTCCTGTGCCTACCTCGGCGCCTGCTCCCTCCCCTCCCCTCCACTGACCGTTTTTTTTAAGTAAAAACAAACACGAACACACTTCCCCACAAAATGACATGTTCTGCCTGGCCCTAGACTACTCAACGTCACGGTGGCAAAAATGGAAGAGAAACGGGACATCGGATTCTGCCAAGAGGGTGTGAAATTTAAACAAGCTGACAGGAGACAAAACCCCAGGTTATTCAGCACCAAGATTTTCGGGGGCACCTGGGTGGCTCAGTCGGTTGAGCATCCGACTCCGGCCCAGGTCATGATCTCACGGTTCGTGAGTTCCGGCCCCTCATCGGGCTCTGGGCTGACAGCTCAGAGCCTGGAGCCTGCTTCGGATTCTGTGTCTCCCTCTCTCTCTCTGCCCGACCCCTGCTCACGCTTTGTCTCTCTCTGTCTCTCAAAAAAAAAAAAAAAAAAAAAAAAGATTTTCAGAGAACATTCTGGACTGACCAAACAAGAAAGATGAGCAGAAGGGGAGGAAGCCTGAGGGGGTCGGCCCGACTGGGAGCGTGGAGAGCAAGGGCACATTTAAAGAAGCCCAGTGAGGGGAGGGACTGGGAGGCACACGGCGCTGGTGGACTGGAAAGGCTCTGGCCAGCTGGCGCCTGGGGATGAGCAGTAGAGGCAGCCAGGTGGGCCGAGGTGGCATCCGACAAGCTCCCCTGTGGCGGGCTTCTGGTGAGAGACCTCCCAGGCAGCAGAGCTGCGGAGGGGCTGGGGCGGGGCGGGGGGGGGGGGGGGGGGATGTTGCCTGAAGGGCCTGGTTGAAGAAGCGGACGGAAGCTCGGGGCCAGCGCAGTGAAGACACCCGCCCGGGCTCGTGCGGCGGGCCAGGGCACGCCAGACATGAACGTGATGCAGCGTGCGCCGGCTGCTCTGTGCCCACGGCGCCTCCACGCCGGCGTGGGGTCCGCTGCTGGGGTGGGGGGACGCAGGGGAGAGAGGAGGGAGAAGGGAAAGAACCCAGGAAGCCCCCGACGGGCCTCCTGCTGGACTAAGAGGAGAGCGGAAAAACTGGTAACGGGGCCGGACTGCTCAGAAAGCAAAAGGAAACCTCTCTGGAACCTCCCCCTCCCCCGCTTCCAGGCTCGGCTTGGGGCGGCAGGAAGGACAGGGACCAGTGTCCCGGCTCCTGCTGCCTGGCCTGGGCTGGCCCGAAGCTGCATTGTTCACCTGCTCCCGCCCCAGCCACCCCGCTGCCTCGGCTCCCGCTTCGATCCCCTCCTCCCTGCCAGCTCCCTGGGTGCCGCGCCGCCCTGCGTGGTCCCCGGGGCCAGCTTCTGTTCGGGACGCACGCTCACCGTAGGTGAAGAAGCTGGGCAGGTAGAGGACCTTCCTCCCCAGCACGTTGGTCCCGATGGTGGGGGGCATCGGCTCATGACCCACCTGCAGAATCAACAAGCACAAAGGCAAGGTGAGACTACCGCTGATCCCGGCTCGCTGCTTCTCCACACCCCGGGCCTCTCTCTGCCTCCTCTTCTCCCACAGAGGCCTACGCCTCCCACAGGGGCTCCTGTTGGGTGTTCCCCCGCGCCGCCCCCCCCCCCGCCCGCCGGCAAAACACACCAGAAAGGTCATCGGAATCTAGAACCGTCAGCATCGTGCAAGCTCCCAGCGAACGGAAATGTCTAGTCCCAGATCCCACCCCTCCCACCATCCGAGTCGCCCCGCCCCCCCGACATTCTCGCCTTAGGTCCCATCTCAATCCTCGACGTGCCAACACCAAAACACATCACACCCGCACCTCGGTCCGAACCTCAGGACAGCTCGGCTCCACCCCAGAGTGCGCCCCACACGCCAGCTCCTTTCTGCACCCGCCGCGGACGCTGACACCTCGGTCGCTCTCTCTCCCAGGCTGCGCAAACCGTAACCTCCGAACCCCGCTGCTCCTCAAACAATGCTTCGTCTGTATTCTAACCTGGGTCATTTCCTATCCCTGCGACGGCACGACCCCTCGTTTGGGCAGGGCCAGCACAATTCTTGGTGGATGGGTGCTGGTTATTATGACGGTAGCCATTAAACTTAAGGCGGGGGGAGGGGAGCGGGGGGGGGAGGGGGAGGACATAGCCACCCACACACCTTTGAGGAGGTGGGGTCTCTCGTGAGGGGCAAGGCCATTTATTATCATGCCAACTAGTGAGGACCTGAGAGGCTCTCCCTGCTGCCAGGGAGGAAGCGGGGTGGCTGGGAGACCA
Organism: Paguma larvata; assembly: GCA_030068075.1. Taxonomy (NCBI): domain Eukaryota; kingdom Metazoa; phylum Chordata; class Mammalia; order Carnivora; family Viverridae; genus Paguma; species Paguma larvata. The sequence continues at coordinate 36,397,267 of CM057829.1, forward strand.
GCACCTAAGTGGAGCCCCTTCCCGGACGCGAGCCCTGACCCTCAAGGGGGGCCGGCCCAGGCCCTGGACCACGGCAGCTCCTTTAGGACGTGGCAGGGAGCAGAAGCGGCAGGCCTGGGAGGTTCTGCCTCAAAAACTGGACTAGGTGTGCTTCCGGGGTTTTCCTGGCCCATCTTCCCCTCTTCTTCGCCTTGGTCAAGCGTTCTTGAAAGTTCCGGCTGTCCCTTGTCGGAGCTACAGGACGGATTACTGGCTGCAGATTACAAACCCTCCACGATGGCGACCTTCTTTATAAAACAAATTCCGGCCCGGGGGAGTCGAAGGAAAGGGATGAGCCAACTGCCCCGCGCGGTCAGCCCTCCCCTGCTACACCCCTGCTACACCGTTCTCCTTCTCGGAGAAACGTTCGAAGGCTCTGACTTAAGATTTGGTTTTGTCCTCTTCAATCGGCGGTATTTATTCCCTTTACACCCTCAACTCCAAGTGTCAGCTACTGTTCTGTTGCTGTCTCTGTCTAGTCACACCTGGGGGGTCCTAGTAATTCCAACCACACCGTTAAGTCTGCCGTGTCCCTTCACCCCATAGCCCCCCCAGTCTGTTGAGTCTATTTTTTGAACTCCCACCTGAGATCATCAAAGGCTCACATCGCAGTCCTACTCCCCGCATCTTCAAGTTTTCATCATTTGTGCCCAAGTCCCGTCCACCCCCTTTCGCCCCCAAATCTGTCTCCCCAGTCCTAACCACAGCCAAAGCTGTCACTCGGTCTCAGGCACCGGCCCGGCCAGGTCATCACCCTCAAATCTCCAACTCCCGACGCTGAACACAGATGAACCCTGATGCGAGGCCCCGGGTTCTTAGCCCCTCGATCTAGTCAACCCCCAAACCTGCCACTCCAATCCTGCCACCTGCCCCTCCACCAGGACCTGCCTTTTTGGCACACGGCGGGGGACTCGCAAGCTATACCTACTAAGGTTTCACCCTGAAACGTGTTCCACTCACTCGGCCCCAGCTGGGCTCAAATCAGATAGATAGCCCGGGGGGGAGGAGGGGGGCGGCTCACCCATCCTCACCCACCCAGTGCGTTGGTGTTCCGCATTCCCGATTCCCTCTTCGGATCGCTTGTGTTTCAATTTTCTCCTCAAGCCAGTAAACCAAGTCTACCATGGTCCAAACAATGAACCCCCTCGCCCCACCCCCACTCCCTATGTGCTCCATCATCCCCCACTCTACAGACTCTCCTACCTGCCACCCTAAACACACAGCCCCCACCCGATCTCACTCCGTCAGGGGAAGAACTCAGCTCCTGGGACCCACGCCGCTCATCTCGGGTACACCAGTTCCAAAGCCTCGCGTTCTGTCCCAAAGCTGCACTCTCTGTTGCTGAAACTACAATCCTAACGCCCTAAGTCAAGCAGCCCTCACTCCCAAAGCACAACCAAATGCCAGTCTCAGTGCCCCCCCCCCCCGCCCCCGGCCATTTCCAAATCTCAGTCACAATTAGATGCTAGTCAGGCACCCTGTCCCCGACCGAATCTCCTCATTCCTTGTCACATGCCCGGTCACCCCTAAAAATCTCTTGCCCCATTCCTCAGACCCCAGATTTCAACTGCTCCCCTTCCAACCATACCCCTCCCCCAATCGCTTGGCCCGGTTAAAGAGACAGTACGTCTAACACCCGTTCACCTCAACTCAAGCCTCAAATCTTGGTTGGTCTCCATCTCAATTTTCACCACCCACCCACCCCCCTGTTCCCCTAATTGGAAAATTCTAGGCTAAATCTTCAGTTATCAGTCCAAGCCGGAACCAGCTCCTTCCAAACAGTGCCCATCTCGGACACGTCCACCTAATTCTGCCAAATGCGCTCCCTCCACCCTGCCTCCTTCCAGCTCAATCTCTCCCTTTCTCAAGCAGCCCACTCCATCTCCAAGGTCTTGCTGGCCACCCCACCACATGCCAAGTGCCCCCGCATGGCTCTGTGCCAGGGTCATCACCACCTTGGCCTCAGTTTCTGCCAACCTCTACCAATCTTGCCACCTTAAATCCCAACCGCCCCTTCTGCCTAATTCCAATACTTCCATAACCCACCCCCCTCCCCCATACAAGGACTGTTGAGTCCCACCTCCCGACCCCAACTGTGACTTTCATTTTCTCTTCGGAGTGCGTCATCCCTTTCCCCCCCCCAAAAGCCTCCTTCTGGCTCCCCTCTCCAGAAGAATCGCCATCACACCCCTCCCTCACTGCGTCGCCCTATCTGTTCCCCTCCCTCAATACGCGTCACCCTGTCCCCTCCTCCCACCAAATCTGTCGTCGCCATCAAATCCAGAGCCCCCATCTCCTGCAAACCCATAGCCTTCCCCTGCTAATTCCTCTGCCTTCGCCGGTCCCACCAAGTTCCCCCCCCATTAAATCCAATGCCACCTTCTCCTCCCCACCTCCCTCCCCCGAGTCTGAAGCCCTTTCTTCTCTCCTAAATATTTGGCCCTGGCCTCCAATCCTTTGTCCCTTCAAACAGCTCTAAATCTGCCTCTACCAAATCCAAGCTCTTGCTCCCCTCTACTCTAAATATCTGCCCTTCATCTAAATACTTTGCCTGGGCCCCCAACCCTCCTCCCCGCCCATTCGCGCAAACTTCCCGCCCCTCCCCCATTCTGTTGCCTCTTTACTCGCCCCAAAATGCTGCCCCTTTCCTCCGATTCCAAGTTCATCGCCACCCTTCCTTCAACCTCCAAACCCCTCTCCCTCCATCCCTTCGACCCCTCCCCTGCACCCACCAAATCCCTTGTTCCTTCCATCCTCTCCCAGATCTGTGGCTTCTACGCCTTCGCCCCCTTTCCTTCACCCCTAGAACCCTCCACGTTCCGTTTCTGTCCCATTCCTTCAGCTCACCAAGCCTGCGGTCTTCCGCCCCTCTTCCCAAATCCGTCACCACAGACTCCCTGCCCCCATCTTCCTCCAGATCCCGGCCTGTCACCTTCACAGCAGCCCCCACCGGCCTACGGCGCCCTGGCCCCCCACCTGGATGAGCAGCTTCACATAGAGCAGCGGGTGGCTGAGCGCCGTCACGCCAGCGCCCAGCGCCACGAAAAGAGCCTCGGTGGTCGGGGCGTTGTCCCCGGAGCCCAGGCCCCCGGACGCGCCGTCCATCCTGCGTGCGGAAGGCTGCGCCGCGGGTCGAGGGTGCCGATGGTGTGCACGGTGCGCGGGCGGAGGATCGCGAGCCCGGGCCTCGACCCCTGCCGCCGCTCCGCCGCGAGCTCCCGCTCCTGCTCCGGCTCCCGCCATCCCCGCGGCACCGCCGCGAGCCCAGGGCGCCACTTCCGGGTCCGAAGCCCCCATGGCGCCGGGCGGCGAGGTCACTCCCCGTCACGTGACGGGCGGACGCCCCGCCCCCAGCTGGCGTCAGGGGGCGGGGCCGGGCCACACCACTCGCGGCTGCGGGGGAGCGCGGCTGTGTGGCGCCGCAGGTGGTACGCGCCGGATGTGGGCCTTGGGCGGGCTTGGCGCCGGGCCCAACGCTGGGGTGCCGGCCGGGGGTCAGTGGTCGCCCCGGGCCCCGGCCGCGGGTTCGGAGAGTGTGAAGGTTGCCGCCTGCCGGGGCGCTCCCCCGGGAACCCCCTCCCCCCCCCCCCGAAGGCGGCGGGGGCGGGGCTCGGCGGCTCTGCCAGCCAGACGCCCCCAATATGGTCTGAGGCGCTTCTAAGCCCCCTCCCCGACTTCGGGAGTTTTCTCCGCAGTCCTGGGCCCGCCTCTTTGCGGCCCAGAGCGCAGGCATTGAGGCCTGCAAGACCTCCTCCCCCAGCCCGAGCCCCTCCGCGGTCTCCAGTCGTGTCTTACCCCTTTGCCCTCCCCAGTACACCAAATCCAGGCGCCCCTTTACGACTGCGGTCATCCTCCTTTGCAACCGAGCCTTCTCGAACGGCCTTTAGAGCCCACGGTTAGGAAAGTGTTCGGCCCTAAAGTGTTTACATATCTCCCTCGCTAGATGGTGAGGGTTTTAATCTTGTCTTTGGGAGCATACGCAGGTCCTGTGCTAGGCTCCGAAAGTCTCATATTTAAATGAGTAATGATAACCGGCCCTTAGGTCACACATACATGCCAGACATTGTAAAGTGCTTTGCGACGTGTTAACTCAAGAAGAAGCCTCACGACAACCCTGCGAAGAAGGTACTTCCTCCAGCAGTTGCCTTGTCCCTATTTGTAAACGTGCCCACCCTCACCCCCAGCAGCACCTAGAACAGGGCCCTTCTCCTTGCGTGGTGCTCAATAAACGTTTCTGTCTATAGGGAAGAGTAACCCCTGCAGCCATGTCCCTTTGTCTGTACTTACCCTGTGTTCCTTGTGAGAAAGTTCCTCTGCCTTCTGACCACTTAGTCCAGGTTTCCTGCAGCCTGCGCTTCCCGACTCCCTGCCTTGCCCCCTAAAAAGTCACCTCCCCCCTTGCCACTCCTGACAATAAATACTCCATACACTGCCCACATCCAAATCCTGCCTCTGGGCTTCCCTCCCTTCCTCTCGCCCTTCCTTCTTCTCCCTAGCCCAGGCTCCTTGTGGTCTCAATCAATACAGAGCTTTCTAGCCCTTTCAAGTTCGGGTTTCCCCCTTGAAACACACCCTCAATCAAGCCTACCCCAACCCCCCCGCCCCAGGAGCACGTTAAAGGACCTCGGTTTGCCTGGATTCTGATTCGGCTTTCTTCACAGAAACCTTAAAGTCAAGTTCATGCACAGCCTCTGATAGCCACAGCGCATGAACCCTCCACACAGAAGTCAGGGTTCCTGGGGTGGGGCGGGGGGACCAGTTTACTTCACTTTCCTTCTGAAACTTCTTCACACAAACCTGCTCCTTTCCTGGATTTTTCCTCACTCTCTTTCTCCACCTGTTTTTCCTTCGGAACTCGCCTGGGCGGTCACCGCTAGCCCTTTTGGTCCGCCTCATTCACACGATCACCTAACTTCCTAACTTTCGGTGTGGATTTGGTCCTTTGAACCTGGCTCCATGGAGGGTGGCTACATTGTTGTCTTGCACGAAATATGGGGATATACATACGGTAAATGTTCAGCAAAATGGTTTAGGCGACTGAACAATTTCCCTAAGCAAAGGAATGAAAGTAAAAATAGCTCAACTGAAGCAAAGGAGCAGAAACAAATGTAAACTGCACCATAGCCGTATTTCTACCACCCACGGCTCATAGGGACACCGAGAGGGGGGAAAAAAATCCTCACAATAAAAAAGTTACAAACCACTCAAAACCACATTCCAGCATGAAATTGAACGGCAACACGGGAAGATTAATACTCCTGGGAACTTGATGTAATAAGGCAATCTGATAGAAACTTGAAGGGGGGAAGTGTAGTTTCCAAGCGATGGCCAAAATAAAGAATTAAAAAGTACTGGAAAAAAGGACAGTGTGAAAAAAAACACAGGTATATTTGGAAAGAACTCAAACAAATCATTTAGAAATGAAAAGGATACTCGTTGAAATGATTGAAAGAAAATCTTGCTCAGCCTTCCTTCTACTGAGCAACCTAGCAATGGTACTTAGAGCTATATTTAAGTACTTCTACTTAATAGTACTTAGATTATAAAGCAGTTAGCTCTGGGCTGGGTTAGCGCTGCCCTTCCCCCCGTCCCCCCCACCGTGGTCTCATGACCTTCTGCACTTACCATGCTGTGCTGTGGCTGCCTTCTTTCTGGTCAGTCTCCCTTGTTTTTTGGTTCGTTTTATTTTAGAGAGAGAGCAAGCCAGGGAGATTGAACAGCAGGAAGAGAGAGAGAGAGAGAGAATCCCAGGCAGGCTCCATGCTCAGCGTGGAGCCCGATGCGGGGCTCAATCCCCCAACGCTGGGATCGTGACCCGAGCTGAAATCAAGAGTCAACCGCTCAGCTGACTAAGCCCCCAGATTGTAAATTCCTTGAGAGCCACACTGTGCATGTTGGCACGGTGCCTGGCGCATGGTAGAAAAAGACTGAATATTTTCTAGAAGATGAATGAATAAGCAAAAGGACTTAAAAAAAAATTGTGGTGATTTCCAGGAGCACCATGTACAGAATGAAAACTTTAGGAAGACCCTATGCCCCTAAGAAGGATCAAACAGCAGAAAATTGACAAGAAATAAGCCTGTCGGGGACCTTGAGAATTGCCAAGTGTATAAACTGCCAATCCCTTGGAGTCCTGGGGGGAATTAAGGTTCCAAGGGAAAGAGAATACAACAGAATACTAAGTTCGCATTATTGTAACTAGGTGGCCACCACGCTCGCCAGGCTAGGAGGGAACTTGAGGTGATCACACCAAGGTCAGCAGGAGAGTTCAGGCCTCGCGTGTGAGGGGCAAGGCACACCAGGGAGTGGAGAATTACGCTGCTGGGAAGAAGATGGGCTTGTTTTAGATGTAGGCTGGTTTACTAGTTCTGGGTGAGAACATTCTGGCTACTGTCTCTGCTCACTGTCTTCACTCTAGGTGGGGGTGGGGAGCACCGGCCTTCTTTCTGTCACAGATCCCTGGGGATCCAGACCCAGACATCGACCCCCTCCAGGGGCCAAGCTACAAAAGAAGCCAAATTTAAGTTCTGGCATCTCCTCCCCCACCTCCACCCTGCAGAACAGGTTGGTTACTTACCGGTGTCAGACTGCTTCAGCCCGAGGAGTAAGGGGCTTCTCACCCGCTGTTCCTGCCCACACAGACTCTGAATTAAGGGAGCAGAGAACTGTGCTGAGATGGAGCCACCCAGTTCAGGAAACACCTTTTGTTCTAATTATGCTCAAAAAAGGAACAGTATAAGCGATGGCCTCAGGAATGCTGTCATAGCCTGCAGGTCACCAGGAATGGCACCAGGACTCGCTAAGCCTTCCGAGAGAAACATAGCACGCAACTCTGGGACTCGCAGACCTTGGGGCCGTCGGATGAAGCGTGCCAGAGTGGAGAGGGAATTTAGGACCCCTGCCCGGTAGGGAGAGGTGACATCTCCCGGAGCCGCGCCTCGCTCTGCTGTCAGAAAGGATCGAGCACCTGCTTGCCTTGTGCTCTGCCCTACCCTCTTGTCTCTTAGGGAAAGGTGCGTCTGTCTACGTGAATCTGTTTGTCCTAAGAGGTAGGGAGAAGTTTCTTCTCCTGCTGCTGCGATCGTAAAACTCAAGCATGAATGGACCCTTGTCCAGAGTTTTGGGTGAACCTGGGGATTGATACAGTATCATTCGACAGGAGACTATTCAGCCCTGCAAAGGAAGGAGCTATTGATCTGAGCGATGGCGCAGACGAACCTCAAAAACAGTATTCTAAGTGAACTGATCCAGACATGAAACAGCAGCTGCTGTATGCTTCCATTTCTCCAAGGTTCTGAGACAGGCGAAATGAATCCGTGGCGATAAAAATCAGAACAGTGGTTACCTTTGGGGGAAGGCATGGCCGGGTAGAGGCATGAAGAACTTTCTGGGGGAGTAGGAACACATTCGTCTTTGTTGGGGTGGTGATTGCACGCGTGGATACACTGAGCCTCCCAATAGCCCCATCCTTTTCCTCTTTTAATTTTTTTAAATATTCATTTAAGGCGGTGCCTGGGGGGCTCAGTCAGTTAAGCATCCGACTTAGGCTCAGGTCATGATCTCACGATTCACGAGCTCGAGTCCCACATGGGCTTCTGTGCTGACAGCTCAGAACCCGGAGCCTGCTTCAGATTCTGTCTCTCTCTCTCTCTCTCTCTGCCCCTCCCTGACTTGCACTCTGTCTTCTCGCTCTCTCAAAAATAAATAAAAACATCAAAAAAAATGTTAATTGAAGACAAAGAACAAAACCTGGCCCCACGGGGCCTGCGTTCCCTGCTGACGACAGGTCACAACAGAGTGAAAGAAAGCCGCCCTCGCGGGGGTTCTCCGTATTTCCACGACACACTTGCCGCCGCCGGTTGTGTTCCCTGCGCGGTTCTAACAGTTGGCATTTGCGTTTGTCAATCCTAGCTGAGGCTGTGCCGCGTCTGAGAATCAGTTTGGTCTCTGGCATACCCACGCACACCCACAATTCCCCCAGTGAATGGCCAAGATTTGGCATCTTGGGGTCCTCGGGCTCACTCCGGGTGCTCAGTAAGGCTTGGGGCATCGAGGGATACCAGGACCCAGCCAGGGCGTTGCCGTTCTTCCCAGCCATTGCCCTGATTCCCTATCCTGGTTAAACGTTAGAATCAGTAAGAGGAAAGGAAGGAAGGAAGGGAGGGAGGGAGGGAGGGAGGAAGGAGGGAAGGAAGGAGGAAGGAGGGAAGGAAGGAAGGGAGGAAGGAGGGAGGGAGAAAGGAAGGAAGGAGGGAGGGAGGGAGGGAAGGAAGGAGGGAGGGAAGGAAGGGAGGGAGGGAAGGAAGGAGGGAGGGAGGGAGGAAGGAAGGGAGGGAGGGAGAGAAAAAGAAGAAAACAAAAAGCCCTGACCTCAGCCCAGACAATCGACTGAGAATCTCGCGAGATGGAGTCTGGACGTTGAAATGTTTCGAGAAAGCAGTACCGGTGATTCCTGTGTGCCCCTTTTCTGTTTTCCAGGAAGCGCTCTTTAGGGTGCCTGTTCCTTGCACTAAGGGACGGGTCTCCCCGCTGAGGGCAGAGGCTGGGGTTCGTTTCCCTCCTCGGGTTATAACTCCCATTCCAGCCTGTAATAAAGGGGCAGGGCAGTGAGGGAGGTGGGGGTTATTACTCTCCCCACCCCGCCCCCCGGGATGTACAGGGTGGAAGCTGCATGGTGGTGGGGCGGGGGCGGGGGAGGGAGAGTGGGGGGGGTTCCATCAGGCACCAGAGGTGGAATGGGCTTTGGCTCTCAGTGAGTGCTGCTGGGTACCCTGGAGTTTCTACCCCGTGAGAGCTCAGGAGGGACAGAAAGTAAACATTCTCCTTGATTCCTTCCACCAGTATTTGTTGAGCACCTACTATGTGCCAGACACTATTGTAGATGCTGGGAATATAGCAAGAAGCCACATAGCCATAAACACCTGCCTTCCCTCACTGACGTTCTAGTGATGGAGACAGACACTAAACGTAACCTAAGACATTAGTGTATCGGCAAGTGAGAAGCGAGAAAAATGAAGCAGGGAAGGACTGGGCATGTGTGGTGGTATTGCAATTTGGGGAGTATGTGGGAAAGAGGAAAGTCCTTGGGGAGAAGGTGACAATAAAGCAAAGATCTTTTTTTTTAATTTATTTTGAGAGAGAGAGAAGGAAAGCACAAGTGGAGAAGGGACAGAGAGAGAGAGAGTCCCAGGCAGGCTCTGCACTGGCGTCACGGAACCCGACACAGAACTCCATCTCACAAACCGTGAAGGAGATCACGACGTGAGCCAAAATCAAGAGTCAGATGCTTAACAGACCGAGCCCCCCAGGCGCCCCTTAAAGCAAGATTTGAAGGAGGTGAGCGGGTGAGCCATTCAGATATCTGTCTGGCAGAAGAGAGTTCTAGGTAGAAGGAATGGTGAGTGCAAAGGCCCTGAGGTGGGTGTTTGGCAGGTTGGAAAGCAGAGAGGAGGCCAAGGGCTGAGGCAGAGCCAGAAAGGGCCCGGTGGTGGGATTCGGGGCAGGGCGTTGGGCCTTGTAGGCCGTTGGCTACGGACTTGACTGTGACACCCAGTGAGGCATAAGGTAGATATAGCCCTAATATAGAGCAGCGGAAGGCAGCCTTCGCAAAGATTGGGAAACCGAGGCTAGAGTGCTGGACATTCTGGCAGCTTTCGTTCACATTTTCCCTGTGGGGAACTGGGGAGGGTGGCAGTTTGCTCACATTGAGCCCCGAGCCCTGAGCTGGGTGGATGTCCACAGTCCTGAGGAGCCGGGCCCTGGGGGAGGAGGGGGCCAGGGCTAGGGCTAGAGGAACCTGGTCAAGACAGACAACGGGGCTGGGGGAGGGGGTTGGGGCCAAAAGCCAAACTCAGAGAGAGCAGAAGATTGAGGAGGGAGAAGCCCGCAGTCTCCCACGACCCCTTCCTACGCGCTCAGAATGTCCCATTCCCGGGGAAAAATTTGGGCAGGGCCCAACTACTACTCCATGGCGGGCCCCCGTGCTTGCTTCTAGAGACACAGAGACAAACAAGCCAGAGTCCTGCCCCCCCGCCCCATCTCTCTCAGGGTTTTGTAAGGACGAAGGCCTCCAGCGAGATTTGAGAGGATCGTCTGTCATATTTTCCCAGGTTCCCGGGACGGGGGCTCCCTGCTGAAAGGAAAGAAGGGAGGGAGCAGGCTGGCGGGAGCAATGGGTTTGAGCGGGCTTCTGCGGGGTTCGGTGTAGGGCAGCGCTTCCAGAAGCACGTTGTGGGGGGGGCTGAGTCACAGAGCAGGTGCGTTGGCGGTGGGGGGGCAGGCAGGGAAGCATCCCGCCGTTGGGTGGGAGGATGGGAAGTCGTGGAAGAAAGGTCGCCGGGGGCAGGGCGGCCGGCTGGGCAGGCACGACGCGTTCTCTTCTCCCACTCGGAAGCCTGCCGACTCCCTCCAGGCGGCCCTTGTTTCTGCAGGAGCCGCTGCGGAGGACCGGGCAGTCCTTGAGAAGGGCCTGCAGCCCCGTTTGGAGATAAAAGAGTGACCCGGAGCGTGAGGCCTCGCTCGCTGGCTGGCTGTGTGCTCACACTCTGGCGCCTTCTCAGGCCCGGCCTGGCACCGCTCCTGGGCTGCGGCCTGGCCCGGCTGGCTCCCTTCTGGCGCCTCCCTGCCCGGCCCGGGCCCTGTCCTCCCCCAGCGACACGATCCCTCCCTCTGCCGCTGTGAGCCCAGCCCCGGCTGCGATTTCACACACACCGCCCTTCCCTCTTCGTCCCGGTTTCCCAGGACACCTCCCTCGGCCCCACCTGACGCCTGCCTCTGGTGACCTTGAGTCCTTCCTGAGTAGTGGGGTGGCTGCCAGGGCCTGGCACCGGCGTTGCCCAATCCCCGAGCATGACAACTTGGAAACCCGATCGTTCGCACGCTGGAGAAGAAAGAGCTGTTTATGTGCCTCCCTGACGTCCTCCCGGCCACCCACGTCAGGACTGACCCACATTTGCTGTCTTGTCTCCACTTCGGCCATCTTCGCTCCCTGAGAGCTGACCCTCCGCCCCGGGCAGCCAGCCCTGGGCTAGCGCGTCCTGAGGGAGTTGGTTTGGCCTCCCTGTGTTCCTCCCAGAGCTAAAGGGCTCTGAATAATTACACCGCTCAGACCGAAAAAATTTAGGACCCCCCCTAGACCACAAAGGGGCAGGGGTACACAGCAGCCGACTATGGCAGGCTCTCTGGGAACGGTGCCCCGCGGGAAGGCAGACAGGCGCCTGAGGCCTGGCACCCACGCCCGCTGAGGGGGGCAGGCGACAGCGCCAAGTCCTCCTAGAAGACAGCTTTGGTGGGATTGCCGGCAGAGGGACAAGTGGAAAAGGTCTGGCTGTTTGGGGAAGGACAGGGGGGCCAAATCTACGAGGGACGTTAGCTCCTTCATCTTCCTCCCCCCAAGCCAGGGACTGGCAATGCGGGCCCACCCCTCCCGTTGGCACTGGTGGTGTGGCCCCACATGACCACCCAGACAGCCCCCAACCAGGGCCTCCCGAAGACCGAAGACCCGAAGACCCCTAGTAGGGTAGAGGACTAAGGAGGGGGGAGGGGGAGGGGAGGCTGTGAGGTGGCGGCCAAGGGCTGGTGGGCAGGCACAGGTTTCAGCTGGCTGCCTGCACCTTCCCTGGAGCCGCTCCATGTCTGTCACGGGCCATTAAACTCGCAGCAGGTGCTGTGCTTGACTGAGGCTGGGGGCGGGGTTGGGGGCACGGGGGAGCCCTGGGAACACACCAGCCTGTCCCCTCCCGGGCCTTGGCTCACTAGAGAGTTGGGAGTCTTCATTCCCCCTCGACAAAGCTCTGCCCCGTGAGCCCCTGGCGAGTTCCCGCGCGCGCACACGCATACACACATACATACCACCCTCACACCACACACACACACGCACATCCAGGTCCTAAATTCTGACACTTCTTCCCCGATGGCCCCCAGATGCCCCCTGCGGCTCCAGGGCCGCCAGCGAGAGGGCCTTTGGGTGCCCCTAGTCTGCACACAAAGCCCTCTTTGCAGAGTTCTCTTGACAGCCAGCCACGTGACCGTGACCGCCTGGCCCTGCAGTTCCTGGTGGGGCGTCCGGCCCTGGCTCTGTCCCTCCCTCTTTCCACCTCTTTGGGCCACAGGGAACCGTGCTCTGCCAGCTTCCTGAGGGCTTGGAAGCAGAGCGGGGAAAGCACGAGACTTAGTCATGCCAAGGACTCCAAGAGCCCTGAAAGGGACATGCAGCCCCCCACGTAGAGAGAGAGGTGTTTCTGTCTACCGGATCAGGGGCTCCTCTGCTTAAAACTCTGTGCCTGCTCCCCTTAGCTCAAAAGCACATCCGCTCGGCAGCCAGAGCCTGCCAGGGCCAGACCCCTGGAGTCTTCTCAGCCTGCGTCCCGTCATTCCCCGGCGCCTGGAGCCCCGGATGTGCTGGACGGCCTGCTCCTCTCCCCAGTCTACCCTCGGTGTCTCAAGCCTACACTCCTTTGTACGTGCTGTTCCTTCTGTTTCGAATGCCTTTTCCTACCTTGGCCCCCTGGAGAGCTAACTCATCCTTCCCCCTTCAGGCTGCCTCTGCTAGGGAGGCTTCCTTAATAGCACCTCCTATTCTCTGCAGACTTCGATACCCCTCCTCTGGGCCCCTTGTTGAAAGCATTTCCCACATCATAGTTTAGTGGTTAACAGGCCCATCTTCCTCATTACACTATGAGCTAAGGGGTAAGGGACTGTGTTTAACCTATAGCCTCTATCCTACTGCTGACACGTAGTAGGTGCTTAAGAAATACTTGGCAACTGCATGCATGACTTAATAACGGGGCCAGAGAGATCAAAGTAAACAGAGAGGAACACCAGGTCTCTGAGGAAAGACAGGAATTCTGGTGGCCGATATCAAGGAAGGCTTCCCGGAGGAAGCAAACCAGCTGTCGACAAGGTGGAGACATACCGGGCAAAAGGGACCTGATTGGTCAAGGCAGGGGGTAACTATAGCAAAGGTCTTCTGTCAGGAACAAGAATGTGTGTAGCCAACGTTCCCCGAGTGTCTTCTCTCTCCCCTCCCCGGCCTCACTCTGAGCCCTCACACACGGCCCTGTCCCGTTTCGTCTTTCCAACCACCACCAGCAGTTGGCGCTCTAACCATCCCCACTTCACACATGAGGAAAGTGAGGCTCGGTCACTGGCCCAAAGCAAGTAGGTTGGATTTGATGACAGCAGAGCCACCAACGGTGGCAGAGAACATAGGGTTTGACCTTTCACGATGCGGAAGCTACTAAAAAGATGGATGCCAGTCCAAGGTCATGGAAGCAGGCAGTGGGGAAGGGAAGATGGGAGTGAAATGGGGGTGGGGGGGGGGAGAATGGACCGAATCAGTGAAGAAGAGCTGGGGCTCACCAGGATGAACAGGCAGCCACCTCCAAGCCACCAGCCTCAATGGCACAGGTGACCTGCAGAAGCAGCCGGCGCCCTTTGGCCTGGAGCCAACCACACACCCATCCCAGGAGCGAGACAAGCAGGAGGTCTGCTGGGAGCCCACCGCGCCTGTGGAGGGGATGCGGGCCGAGCCCCGGTGATGCCTGCAGGCGAGAAGCAAGTCAGGCAGAAAGGCCGGCAGAACAGTGCGGGGCCGAAGTCGGGGGACCAAGAAGGCAGGGCCCCGGAAGATTATTTGGGGTGTGGGCGTCTTGGCTCTCCTTCCTGGGCTGATGGCGCTATGAGAGTGCCTGTGCCATGCCCCCTGCAGGTGCCCCTGTCCCCTCTCCTGGCCCCGTGTGAGGGGCACGTCTTGCTGTTTGGGTCTGGACTCTGCTCTAGAAGCCCAAGGCACTGGCAGCTGAGGGCTGAGAGAAGCCTCTGGGCTCAGAATGTGACACTTGTCCATTCCGTATGGCTTCTGAGGCCCCACTATGTTCTGGACACTGGGCTGGGCTGGGCACCAGATGGGCAGTGTGTGTCCCCAGGCCCTGCCTGCAGGGAGCCAGTGTACCCAGAGGAGGAAACTGGGCACTGGGCAGTTGAGGGGAGAGGAGTGCCAAGGAGAGAGGCCTCCCCAGACCCGGGAGGACATCCAGGAAAGGGGGCATTTGGGGATGAATCTGATCAAACCCCACCCCCCTGCTCTAACCACCACCAACAGGAAATCCAGGGGTCAGCCCTGCAATTGGCGAAGTCCTGACCAGGGGACCTGGAGGGCCAGCAATCCGGTGTCCTCTTAACCGTATTGTGTGGGAACACGAAAAGAACGAGGCAAACCTGTGGGCGGAGAGTTAATAATGGGACATTGTAACACGTAGATGTGATTTGGATCCTGATTTTTGTTTTTATTTTTTTAAGTAATCTCTTCCCCCACGTGGGGCTGAAACTCACGACCCCTGAGGTCAAGAGTCACATGCTCTACCGACTGAGCCGGCCTGGTGTCCCTGGATTCTAATTTTTTAAAAATGCTGCTGCATTAGACTGCTCAGGCTGCATAACAAGATACCACAGCCAGAGAGGCTTAAAAACAGTACAAATTTATTTCTCGCAGCTCTGAAGTTTGGAAATTCCAGATCGAGGCACTGGTAGGGTCCCTTTTCCTGGCTGGCATCTCCACGTGGCCTCCCGCCAGAGGGTATGTGGGGTGGGTATGAAGAGATTGCTCTTATTAATTTTTTAAAAAAATTTTAAATGTTTATTTATTTTTGAGAGACACAGCACAAGTGGGGAGGGGCAGAGAGAGAAGGAGACACAGAATCTGAAGCAGGCTCCGGGCTCTGAGCTGTCCGCACAGAGCCTGACGTGGGGCTTGAACCCACAAACTGTGAGATCATGACCTGAGCTGAAGTCGGATGCTTAACCAAATGAGCCACTCAGACGCCCCTAATTTTTTTTTTAAGTTTAGAGAGAGAGAGTGAGCAGACAGAGGAGAGAGAGAGAGAATCCCAAGCAGGCTCCATGCTCAGCATGGAGCTTGACTTGGGGCTCAATCCCACAACCCTAGGATCATGACCTGAGCTGAAATCAAGAGCCAGACGTTCAGCTGACTGAGCCACCCTGGTGCCCCAAGGAGACCAGTCCTTATAAGGACCTTACTTTTATGACCTCATTTAAGCTTAATTACTTCCTAAAAGCCCTATTTCCCGATACAGATGCATGGGGGGCTAGGGCTTACTAGATGAATTTTAGGGGGGGGCACCGTTTAGTCTGTAGCAGGTGACATTTATGAAGAATTGGCACTTTGAATGCTGACTAGGTATTTGATTATATTGGAGAATTATTAGTAAATATCTCTCGGGGTATGATAATGGTAATATTTTATATATATGTATATTACATATATATGCATGTAAGCATATGTAGAATATTATTACCGTGTGTGTATATTTAATATATATTTAATATATATATATATATATTAAATATACGCACACATATACGTATATAAAATCTCCTTATCTTTTAGAGGCACACCAAAATATTTATAGGTGCCATCATCGCACATCTGGGATTTGTTTCGAAATGACAAGGGGCGCGGATGTGGCCGCATATGAAGCAGTATTAGCCATGGACTGAGGGTCGTTGGGTCTGGGTTATGGGTTTTGGGAATGCATTCTATTATTCTGCCTCCTTTTGTATGTGTTCTAAATTCTCCATAATAAAAAGTCAAAACAAAAAGTGAAGAGGGTTAGTGAAGTTTAGGGTTGGGGGGAGGAGCCAGAAGAAATTGCTAGAAGAAATTGCTCGGAGCTAGTGAGGCAGGCGGGTGTGTGAGGCCCCAGGGGTTTACGGGTGCTGGAGCGTGAAGCTGTGCCAGTCACTTCAGATACTGAGTTGACCGAGGCTCAGTCCCCACACTCCAGGACAAAGACAAGTCTTGATGGGCAGTCCTGGTTCAGGACCAGCGAGACTAGAACCCAGTGGGGGGAGCCTCGCAGGGCCAGCGAGGCTTGCAGAAGGAGAATGCAGGCAATGGGCGTTTGCCGTGGAAGGGCTGGGAGACCAGATGGTGGAGGAGGCATCAGGCAGGGACCACCCAGCGTGCTAAGACAGGGAAGTCAGGGGGACACAGCAAGAACACGGTCATCCCGGTTCTCAACCAAACCTTTGCTGGAATTGTAGGCCACTCGTCTTCGCTTTGGGAATCTGACTTCTTTTGTGTTCTTCCTGGGTGACTTTGGGCAAGTTACTTAATCCTCAGTGGTTTCTTCTGTGAAGTAGAGATTGTAATAAGACCCCCCTCATAAGGCTATTGTGGAATTAAATGAGCAAATAGTTGTAAAGCACTGAAAAGAGTGCCCGAGTTAGCTGTTATTATCGGAGTTTCAGGGAGGAAGCCGCCCTCCCCTGGGGCAAGGAGGTGGAGACAGCAGTCATTAAAAGGCAGAGACCGGGTAGGGAGATGAGAACAGCAGCGTACTCCTCCCTGCTAGCGATTCACAGGTTTGTGATCTATTTTTAATTAAAAAAAAAAAAAAAAGTCTGTTTCCTCACAGCAGTGAGCAGGTTAGATGCAGAAAAGAAGTTGAGAAAGCCCCAGGCAAAATCCACTGGGCCGTATGAGAAAGCGTGGTTGGCCAAGATCAGCCAAGGGCTGGCCTCTGGACCCCCACTGCCCCCTTGGGGTGGCCTCTGGAAAGGGGTCTACGGGAGTGGAAGGTCAGACCCTGTGAGAGAGGGGTGGGGCCTGAGTGGGCTCCTCCCTCTGGAGGAAGCACGGGCCTTTCCCCTTTGGGGCTGTGGCTCTGGGACCACTTCCTCCTTCTTACCCTGAAGCTGGGAGCAGGCCTGCTGAGCCCTCTGGAAAGACGGGAGCACATTCAGGGATGCCTTAGCCCATCTGTGACCCCGGGTGGGGGTGGCTGAGGGCGCCGCTGGAGGCCTCCTTCCCTGCTTCAGGGTAGTTGAGGCCCACCCTGGAGGTCTGCAGAATGGAGCAAGAGAGTAAGGAGAAGCTGGCATCCGTGTCCAGTCTGGTGACTGCATTTGAGAACAGCAGGTATGGGGTAGTGGGGGTGGTGGGGGTGGGATGGGTCGCCAGGGCAGACTGGTAGCCTCCCTCCAGCTCCTGTGCCCACCCTGGGCCGCCCTCTGCCCACTGCCAGGCCCTGGAGCACAGGCTTTCTTAGTCTTCAGGCTGCGGATCAGGGCCGGGGCTGCTGTGGGGCCTCACAGCAAGCAGTTCTTTCTCTGGGCCCATCCTGGACACCTCCTCCTGTCTGGGCAGTGCCTGGGTTCCTCACAGCGTCAGGCAGCAACATCAGGTACCAGGAACTGGGCAGCAGTGAGAGAGAGAGAGAGAAAGAGAGAGAGAGAGAGAATGTGTGTGTTTTAATGTTTATTTACTTGTTTTGAGAGAGAGAGAGAGCACATTTGCGTGCAAGTGGGGTAGGGACAGAAATAGAGGCAGAGAAAGAATCCAAGCAGGCTCTGTGCTGTGAGAACCGAGCCTGACCTGGGGCTTGAGCCCATGAACGGTGAGATCATGACCTGAGCCGAAACCGAGAGTCGAATGCTCATCCAACTGAGCCACCCAGGCGCCCCGAGAGTGCGTATACTGATATGTTGGGGAGAGTCCAGAAGTGTGTACTTATGAATGAGCGTGGGTGGACCAAACAGTGTTTGGGCTGTGGGACTCCGCCCATTGGAAATAATAGCTAATACTTATCAAGCACTTACTCTTTATAAGTAGGACAACCATATAATTTATCATTTGACTCAGGGTACAATTAAAACTGAAAGTGGATGCCATTCAATTTTTTTGGCAGAGGGGAGGGGACAAGAGGAAAAGCAGAGACTGTATCAGGCAAACCAGGATGTATCATCAGCCTACCTTTGGGGCATTTTTCTATGTGGTTTTTGTTACTTATTCCATTTCATTATCTAACGGCCTCCTGAGAGTAGTTCTATTTCTATTCCCATCTTGTAGATGAGACAATGGACGCACAGAGAGGCAAGGAGGCTTAAAAGGCTTTAAGTTCATGTCCAGGGGCTTCCATCTGAAGGAAAAGTAAAACCTGGGCTAGACGTGTGGAGGTCACTGGTGGCCCTGGCAGTGGCGGTGATGGGTGGGTGTCTGGATGTGCGTGTATCTGTGTGTGACATTAACCTACTCCGCGGGCATTCCTTAAGCCCAGGACTGTGTTAGGGAATGTTGTAGGTAACCTTCTCTGGAAATAGACTCTAAGATAGAAATTTGCTTCAGGGGATAGTTTTGGGAACAACATCTGTTGGGGTGAGGGGCACAGCATTGAGAGAAGTTGAACTGTCTGCCCTTGCCACAGAGGCCTCAGCCTGTCCCAAGTTGCTCTGAAGCTGAGATGTCCCTCAAGTTGTTCTAGCTGAGGCAAAGCGACGGGTCTTTGTACCCCCACATGGGCTGGTGGTTGGATGTGGACTTGACCTTGGACGAGGCAGTTGTCTTCCAGGGAGGGCAATTCCCAGTCAGCCACTGTACCCCACCAGCTGGGGAGAAGAGCTCCTCGGTCCTGAAGGGGGTGTGGGTGGCAGGACACAGCATCACACGGGAGCTGTAGCAGATACAGGAGCCGAAAGAATGATTCCTGCTGGGATGATTTCTGTCTTTGGATGCTAAGCTCCTGGTATTACTGTGATGCCAGGTCAGAGACACTAGATATCCTGAGAGGAGCCTAGATTCTGGGCTGAGGGCACTCAGAGCAGACGAAGACTTCTGTGGCCTTCAGGGTGGATGTGGCATAGATGTGGACCTAGAAGGGCGGTTCGACTTCCTGAGCCGGGGACCTTACCCTGACTCTCCCAGGGTTTTGCCAAGCACGTTCTGTTCAGCACCAAGGACAGCTCCAGGCACGCCCTTCCTGGTCCCCCACCCTGACCCCCTACCCCCTTCTGTGTGGGGAGAGAGCGCCATCCCCATTCGATATGCCAGGCACGCCCAGTGGAGACCCTCAGCATGTGTGTTGTGCCCAGGCCACACCAGGCAAGAGGAGGCCGCCCTCAGACCACAATGGGGTCGGAGGAGGCCTCGTCTGCAGGGTGAGAGTCACCTCTTATCACGTGAGAGGCCCTATGCCAGCGGCCTTGGCTTTGGCTTTCTTGTGAGGTCTTCCAGCCCCTTAGCTGATCTGAAACTGAAGGGTGAGGAGGAAACAGAAGCTGGCCTGGGGCACCGGGCGGGAAATGCAGAAGCTGAAACCAAATGTAGAACAGAAAGCCTGAAGCCCAGCCTATTTCCGCGGGCTGAGGAACCAGGCGCCGAGGTGCCAGAGAAGGGCGGAGGAGCCCGTGAGGAGCCACTGAGGACTGGGTCCCAAACCTCTCTGCCACCGACCAGCGGAGTGACTCGGGGCTGACGTGTTGACCCTCTGGACCTGTTTCTTCTCAACTCAGATGGGGAGGGGCAGTTTAGGGATCAGATGCCTGGTCTGAATTCCACCTTTGCCCCCCCCCACCCCCCGCCTCGCTCCAAGTTACTTATGCACTCTGTACCCCGGTTTCCCTAGCTGCAAAGCCGAGGTAAGGAAAACCTTTCTCAGAGCTTTGGAGGTTTCGTACCTGTCTGATCCTCCATTGTCCAGGCTTGTCTGTCTCATCGCAAGCCTTTCCATACTATGGGAATGGGCACAACCCAAATCGTGGGCTATACTCAGAGAGGGCGGCCTCTTTTATCTAAATAATTTAGATATTTATAGATATAAGGCCTATAGACCTTATAGGCCACACAAAGACACCCTTCAAAGGCCCATTCCTGGAGGAACAGGGAAATGCTTCCAGACTGGAGGGGTGTGGAAGCCACAGCTCCCATTGAAAAGTCCCAACTTCAGAAGCTCTGCCCTCCCTTTAGAGTGTTCCATGGCTCCCACCTTCTCTCCATGTATAAGTTACTAAGATTTGAGGGCCTCTCCTGCTGCAGAGACTTAAACCAGAGATGAAGTATACAAGCGAGGGTGACCTGGGGCCACACTACATGCAGAAAGAGGGGTTCCTCATTGCCTTTTAAACTGGGAAGTATGTAGTTTCCAAGAAAACAAAACAAGTCCACGCTGACTCATTTTGAAGACTGGAGTTCCCTCCGAGAAGATGTGGGGAAAGAAGTGGATGTTTTATTCAGCAAATTCCTCCTGAGTGCCGGGCGCTCAGGGGCCGCTTCGCACCTGTGATGAGCATTAATCACTCCTAACCCCCGACCGGGGAAGTGCTATTCTTCTTCCTACTTCACAGACAGGAAACGCTCAGATCTGTTCCATTCGCTTCAGGGCTCCAGGAGTAGTAAGCCGAGTCTCCAAACTGGAGACTGAACATCACCTCCCTGGGTGCAGGCTTCCCCCACCGGCGGAACCACGGAACGAGCCCGACGCTGGGGAGACCTTGGGGTTCGAGCCCAGGACGGTCAGCAGGAGATACCTGAGCTCCCTGAAGAACAAGCTGTCCAGCGGAGCCTGGAGGAAGTCTTGCCAGCCCGGGACCCACCCTGGGCCAGGGACGCAGGTGCCTGAGGGCTGGAGCGGATGTGGGGAGCTGGGGGGCCCCTTCACTGACCTCCTCCCTGCAAGTTCTCTCCCAGCCAAAACCAGCACTTCTCCGAGCAGGGGTCTTATGTCACCAGAGATCAGTTGAAAGCTAGATTCTATCTCCTTCACAGCCTTTGATTAAATGCCTACAGTGCACCCCCTCAGTGTAGGAGTCTTGCAGGCAAGGACATTGAAACTCAGACAGTTTAGGGGTGTCTGGGTGGCTCAGTCAGAAGAGCATCCTACTCTTGATTTTGGCTCAGGTCATGTTCCCAGTGTCGCGGGATCGAGCCCTGCACTGGGCTCCAAGCTGAGCATCGAGCCTGCTTAAGATTCTCTCTCTCTACCCCCCCCCCAACTCTCTCTCTCTCTCTAAAACAAAAAAACAACCCCACAACTCAGACAGTTTAAAAACTTGTCCAAGGCCACACAGCTTGGGATAGTTTCTGTTTTGTGAACCCGGCGCCCTTCCCTGGAGTGGCCTCAGTTTACCCACCGCAAGAGGCAATAATCCCCACCTAGAGATAGAGATTAGTGCTGATCCTACCCTTAGACTGATCCTGGACAGGTCACCTCCCTTTTCTGGATACTGTGTCCCCTGGAGCCAGATTGCCAGTGGTCACGCAGCAGCTCTTCTGCTTCCTGTGTGACCTGGGCAAAGGACTGTAGCCTCCACGTGCCTCTTTCCTCATTTATCAAACGGGACAGCGATCACCGTAGTATGTAGCGGTTACCAGTTGCTGCGTAACAAAGCACCCCCAAATGTGGTGGCCAAATACGATTTATTATTTCTCACAGTTTTGTGGGTTGAGCGGAACGTTGCTGGAAACTTTTGCTATCGGTCTCGCTTGGGGTTTGTCTTGGTCGGCTTGGGCTGCCGTAACAAAATACCACAGACTGGGTGACTTAACAGAAAAGTATTTCCTTGCAATTCTGGAGACTGGAAGTCCAAGTGGTTTCTGGTGAAGTCTCTCGTTCTGGCTTATAGACGGCCATCTTCTTACCTGCGTCCTCATGCTCGTAGTCTCCTGGTGTCTGTCCCTCCTCTTAGAAGGACACCTAATCCTATTGGATTAGGACCTCACCCTTATGACTTTATTTAACCATAATTATCTACCCAACGGTCCTATCTCCAAATTCAGTCATATTAGGGGTTATGGCTTCAACATACTGGATTTGGGGAGGGGAACACAATTCAGTCCATAATAGGGTCTCTCACATGGCTGTGGTCCGATGGTGGCCGGGGCCCGGAATGCCCAAGATAGGGCTAACTCTCGGTCCTGGTGCCTGGGCAGGGATAGTGGAAGGCTGGATTCAGCTGGGGTGCTGGCACAGCTGGGCCCTTGTGTCTCTCTATGTAGTCTCTGGGCCTCAACATGGCCTCTCTGGCAGCCAGACCTCTAGAAGTGGCGGTTCACGGCTCCCAAGACAGCACAAGCTTCCAAGAAGCTTCCAGGTCTCTTAAGTCTTAGGCCCAGAACTGGCACAGCATCGCTCCTGCCCATCCTTTGTTAAAACGATCCCGGCGCCGGCCCAGATGCATTGTGGGAGGGCATGAGTGCCGGGAGGCGGGCATTCACTGGGGCATCTTTGGAGACTGCATCCGGGGTCCCCATCAGAGGAGACCTTCTCCTTCTCACTCCCCCTGCCCCCACCCCCGCAGGAGCCAGGGGAAAAGAGGATCGTCCAGGAACTGCTGGAGACCGAGAAGGCCTACGTGGCACGCCTCCACCTGCTAGACCAGGTCAGTGACCAGAATGCCGCCCCATCCTGCCTCGAGCCCCAGCACCCAGGCCTCCTCACCCCACCCCTGCGCTCCCTTCTGCACACCTCGCCAGAGCTAAAAGTTAGGATCTGGGATTTGATTCTAGAACCTTCAGTCTCTGTTGGCTGAAGTTAGGGCAGAAATCAGGATTTAGTGCATTAATGCCACTTGCCATCCCACCCCCAGGGCCAGGGCTGGCCTCACGTGTAGCAGAGGGCACACATCCTCCCGGGCCCTCATCTGTCACCCCAACACTCGACACCCTCACCGTTATTATCCCTTCACACCTTCTTAAGAAGTCCCAAACAAGAGGGTTAACTATTTGGACATCAGGAGAGGTACCTTTTTTTTTTTTTCAGTTTATTTTTATTTTTTTTGAGAGAGAGATAGAGAGCAAGTGGGGGGGGCGGGGAGAGGATCCCATTCAGGCTCCATGCTGTCAGCGCAGAGCCGGATGCGGGGCTCGAACTCACCAACCGTGAGACCATGACCTCAGTCGAAGTCAAGAGTCGGACGCTCAACTGACTGAGCCACCCAGGCATGGGATCTTTAGCACGGCGAAGTCTAAGACCTTGACAGATGCAAGATGGGCCCATTTCTGACTCTTGCCAGCTGCCAGCCTCCCCGGCCAAGTGTCTGAATCTCTAGGCCTTCATTTGCCCGTCTGTAAAGTGGCCAGAATACAATCCTCCCTCTCTCCTCCTGAGGTTGTTTCGAGGATGACAGGAGACTGAAGAGGTGAAAGCATTCAGTAACCTAGCTGGGGGGACCCCTAAAGTCCCCGGGCTGTGCTTGTCTCCCCCCGGGGCTGCCGTGCGGGCGGCTCTTCTCTGCCACAGGCCCGGTGACCGGCGGTGGCCGCTGCAGGTGTTCTTCCAGGAGCTGCTGAGGGAGGCCCGCGGCAGCAAGGCCTTCCCCGAGGACGTGGTCAGGCTCATCTTCTCCAACATCTCCTCCATCTACCAGTTCCACGCGCAGTTCTTCCTCCCGGAGCTGCAGCGGCGGCTGGACGACTGGTGAGGTCTGCCGCTGAGCCCCGAGGCCCCCCGACCTCGGCCCTGGCCAGGTCGGGGTGCCGCCCCCCCTGGGGCACGAGGTTTGGGCCGTTAGGCGCCCGCCCTTTCTGCGTGGCCATGACAGGCTCTTCCTCTGGGCTCGGTCTGTGTCTGTCCTCAGAGTAAGGGGCTCGGACGGATGAGCGCTGAGGGGCTGTGTGTGCGCACGTGTGTGTGTGTGTGTGTGTGTCCTGGGGAAGGGGCTGGACCAGGTGCTCCCTAGGCTGAGTGACTTAGGAGGCAGCAGAAATAGCCCATGCTAACTGAGGGCTTCCTATATGCCCAGCCTGGCCTTCACACCTATTCCTTTTTTTTTTTTTTTTTTTTTTTTAATGTTTATTTATTTTTGAGAGACAGAGAGACAGAGAGACAGAGCGTGAGCTAGGGAAGGGAAGAGAGAGAGGGAGACACAGAATCGGAAGCAGGCTCCAGGCTCTGAGCCGTCAGCACAGAGCCCGACGCGGGACTCGAACTCACAGACCGCGAGATCATGACCTGAGCCGAAGTCAGCCGCTCAACCGACTGAGCCACCCAGGCGCCCCATTCACACCTATTCCTACTCACACCTATTACTATTACCTATTACTATCACACCTATTACTGTTACTATTGCTCATTTAATCTTCAAATCAGCCTGCTATGTGATCATGGTTATGCAAGAAACTGTCTTTGTTTCCAGAGATGACCACTGTAGCATTTGGCAGTAAAATTACTTGCTGTATATATTTTGCCAAATCAATGCCGTGACATCGGGATGTCCTTTAACATTCTTCAGCAGAGAAGAATGTCCATACTTGTTAAATCCAGTGATGGATATATAGGGGTTCTTTTTTTTTTTTAATGTTTTTATTTTATTTGTGAAAGAGAGACAGAGCGCTAGCAGGAGAGGGGCAGAGGGAGAGGGAGACACAGACTCTGAAGCAGCGCTCCAGGCTCTGAGCTGTCTGCACAGAGCCTGACGCAGGGCTTGAACTCACAAACTGCGAGATCACTACCTGAGCTGAAGTCGGACACTTAACCGACTGAGTCACCCAGGCGCCCCTATAGGGGCTCAATATTATATTCTTTTTAGTTTATGGTTGCTTAAAGTTATTCACAATGAAATGTTGGTTTGTGTGTGGTTTTTTTATTTTAAAATTTTTTAATGTTTATTTTTGAGAGAGAGAGGGAGACACAGAATCCAAAGCAGGCTCCAAGCTCCGAGCTGTCAGTGCACAGCCCGACGTGGGGCTCAAACCCACAAATGTGAGATCATGACCTGAGCCGAAATTGGACACTTAACCGACTGAGCCACCCAGGTGCTCCTGTGGTTTTTGTGTTTTTTTTTTTTTTTTAAGGACAACCCTACGGCCACCATCGTTCCCATTTTTTTCCAGTGGGAAAATGAGGGACAGTGAGGTTAGGTGACCTGTCCGAGAACACACAGCTAGAGGAAGTGGAACAGTTAGGAATTAAACTCAGGAAGGCCAGCTCCAGGTCGTGGCCCCTCGCAGCTCTGCCCTAACAGCCCCTGGGCTGACCTTTGGGCCCTACCACAGGACGACCCTGGATACATTCTTAGCTTCTGAGCCTCAATTTCCTCCTGTCTAAGCTGGGCCAGTGACCATCCCCTGCAGAGTTAAATGAGATGAGACGCGTGGCATATTTTGAGCAGTGCCTGGCACGTGGCCCTGGCTGCCGTTAAGCTGGGTCTTTGGGGTGGAAGAGAACGGCGGCGTCTGCCCTCAGGGGCTCCAAGTCCAAGGGCGGTTGGACCATACACGTTTGGGCGAGGATGACACGCCCCCACGCCTACACCCAGAACACTGTCTGGGGGAGTTCAGAGAGCCTGGCCTAACCTGACCCTGCCTGAAGTCCAGAGAGGAGGTCCTCGGGCGGAAGGCAGTACCTAGGCGGCCCTCTTGCAGGACAGCCACCCCCCGCATCGGTGACGTGATCCAGAAGCTGGCCCCGTTCCTGAAGATGTACAGTGAGTATGTCAAGAACTTTGAGCGAGCCGCTGAGCTGCTGGCCACCTGGACCGAGAAGTCCGCACCCTTCCAGGAGGTGATCACCCGCATTCAGGTGAGCTCGGGTGAGGGGCGGGGCCTGCCTTGCCCCCCCCCTCCCCCGCCCCCCCAGCGTGCAGCGGCTCAGTTTCCCTGAGTGATTCCGGCCGTCTCTGGGCTCGGCTGTTTGCGCGCATGCGCGGCGGCACCAGCCTGCCCTGCCCACTCCCGTGACCCCCGGGGCAGCCCCGAGCCGCCCTTGTCCCTTCTCGCCTCCACACGCTTCCTCTCCCCATCCCTCCCCAAGAGCAGCGAGGCCTCCGGCAGCCTGACTCTGCAGCACCACATGCTGGAACCTGTGCAGAGAATCCCGCGCTACGAGCTGCTGCTCAAGGAGTACGTCCAGAAGCTGCCGGCCCAGGCCCCAGACCGGGCGGACGCTCAGAGTGAGGGCACCCCCCGGGAAATCCAGGGGGCTGGGGAGGCCTGGGCGAGTCCGTGTATTGATCGAACGCCTGCCAACAAGCTTGGAAGGACTCTCGGCTATCAACGTTGATGGCTGGCACTTCTTAGACCTTCTCTGTACCATTAGCCGTTTTTTTGGTAGACATCAAGGCCAAGAGCGATCAAGTGACTTGCCCGAGGTCAGGAAGCCAGAAAGGGGCGGGGGTGGGATTCGAAGCCATGCCTGTATTGTGCCAGAAGCCACGGTCTTTCCTCGGCACCCCCTGGGTCTGACTTGGTCTGGGGAGCAATGGGGGTCACGGAAGCCCAGCGCCTAAGCCCTGTCGTCAGTGGCTTCCGGTCTCCCGGCTCTGGGTGGGAAATCCCAACACCTCATGTACCAGGCTACACAATCAGGGCCACTCCCATGGTCACTCACGGCAGGCCCCCTAGGCCACTGTGTTAAGCCCCAAGGACTTCCTGCCTCAGCCCCCCAGTCCCGGAGTTTCAGGAGATAACTCTGGCCCTGTGCCCCCCCCCCAGAAGCTCTGGACATGATCTTCTCCGCAGCTCAGCACTCCAACGCGGCCATCACGGAGATGGTGAGCAGCCAACCCTCGTGGGCGTGGGGGAGCAGCAGGCCTCTGCGGGGCCCTGTACCTCCTCCCTGCAGCTGTCAGCCTCCCCCCCCCCCCAGCCCACTCAGGTCTCTATCTGCCCATCCCCTGGTCCCAGCCCATGCCACCTGGCCCGCTGCTGTCCCTCCGCCCCCCTCCCGCCCCCCCGCATCCCATCCCTGTCCACACAAGGCAAACCTTCCAGAAGCAGGCGGGCCCTGCCCGGCTGAGGGTGTGCCCCCCTGTCCCAGGAGCGGCTACAGGACCTGTGGGAAGTGTACCAGCGCCTGGGCCTGGAGGATGACATAGTCGATCCCTCCAACACGCTGCTCCGCGAAGGTCCTGTGCTCAAGATCTCCTTCCGCCGCAGCGACCCCATGGAGCGCTACCTTTTCTTGGTAGGGGGCCGCGGGGGGGACCCGCCCCGCGTGGGGAGGAAGTCCGTGGGCCGCACTGCCCCAGGTCCTGCCCGCCTGGTACCTACCTGGCGCCGCGGGAGAAACAGGGAAGAGCCCGCTTCTCCGTCCTCCCCCGATTCGGCATCCGGGTGACCTGGGCCTCGTCAGTTGCTGCCTCTGGGCCTCAGGGATTTCCGACCGAGGGCTTTCTCAGAGAGGCCCTCGGAAGCACCGGAGTCAGATCTTGAACCCAGAAGCTATTTGGTTCCAAACTCTGAGGTGTCATCTGGGCTCCTGGGAATGCGGAGAGGGAGGGGACTGGGTTACTGCTAAGCACTGCGCAGATTTGCCCTGAAGGAGCCAGGGGGCCTCCTGGAAACCTGGACACTGGTCCTGCCTGGAGGTCTGGGGGAGGGAGCCTAACCTCTCTGCAGCCCTCGCCACCCTGAGCCCCCATTAGAAAGTCCTCGTAAGTTTGAGGCCCCACAGATATGGCAGCCTCTTCGACGACCGTCCCAGTTGGATTAGGGGGCAGACAGCCGCTTCATCATTCCCCCTGTGACTCCCGCAAGCAGCCCAGAGTGTGGCTGTGGCGGCAGGAGAGGCGGACCCAGTGGTGCTCCGCCCACCCCAGGGAAGCCCCGCCCACCCACCCCAGGGAAGCCCCGCCCCCCGCCCTCCGCCGCGCGCTCACCGAGTCGTGTCCCCCTGCAGTTCAACAACATGCTGCTGTACTGCGTGCCCAAGGTCATCCAGGTGGGCGCCCACTTCCAGGTGAGGACCCGCATCGACGTGGCCGGGATGAAGGTGAGCGAGAGGCGCCCCAGCCGCTGTCAGGCGTCATCCCCCAGGTGGGCTCCAGCGTGGGGAAGAGCAGGAGGGAGCACTGCGTTCTCAGGCCAGGAACCCTGAACCGGCAGGTCCCGGGCCTCCCTGGAGGCGGCGGAGGTTATCACAACGCAGGTCTGGATTCGGCAGGTCTGAGGCGGGCGCCCCCAGGGGATGCCAAGGCCAGACTTGGAGTGGTAAGGGTCTACACTGTCAGCTCAGCTGCTGGACCGTGTGTGGCCCCATCCAGAGGTGGCCCCTAATGAGCCGGGCGGCGGCCCGTAATATTGTCCCATGGACTGGGCCCTGCATCATCCCATCAGATTCTCCCGGCATCCCTCCAGCGTAGGGACTGTTATGTTCCCTTGCAAGTTCCATTTTTCCTTTTAAAAATAACACTTTTACTACTTTTTTTTAAATGTATTTTTTTAATTTGCATCCAAGTTAGTTTGCATACAGTGCAACAATGGTTTCAGGAGTAGATTCCTTAATGCCCTACCCATTTAAGCCCATCCCTCCACCCACAACCCCTCCAGCAACCCTCTGTTTGTTCTCCATATTTAAGAGTCTCTTATGTTTTGTCCCCTCCCTGTTTTTATATTATTTTTGCTTCCCTTATGTTCATTTGCTCTGTGTCTTAAAATCCTCATGTGCGTGAAGTCATATATTTGTTTTTCTCCGACTGACTAATTTCGCTTAGCCTGATGCCCTCTGGTTCCATCCACGTAGTTGCAAATGGCAAGATTTCGTTCTTTTTGATTGCTGAGTAATACTCCATTGTCTACATATACCACATCTTTATCCATTCATCCATCGATGGACATCTGGGCTCTTTGCATACTTTGGCTATTGTCGATAGCGCCGCTATAAACATTGGGGTGCGTGTGCCCCTTCGCAACAGCACACCTGTGTCCCTTGGATAAATACCTAGTAGGGCAGTTGCTGGGTCATAAGGTAGCACTTTTATTACTTAAAAATATAGATAAGACACATTCCAGGGGCCCCCCAGGTGGCTCAGTTGGTTAAGTGTCAGACTCCTCGTCGGGCTCGGCGCTGGGCATGGAGCCTGCTGGAGATTATCTCTCTCCCTTTCCCTCTGCCCCCCCATCTCAAAAAAATAAGATTGTTAAAAAAATTGTTTTTAAAAGATACTACATCTTTCAAAATCAAATATAAAAAATATATACAGTGAAAAGTCTCCTTCCCACCCCATCCCCTAGTGGCCCTTCCTAGAGACAGTCTTTGCTTCTTTATACAAAAATTTCATATAAAATGTTTTTAGTGTTTATTTATTGAGAGAAAGAGCACGCATGTGTGCATGAGGGGAAGGAGAGAGAAAGAGAGAGCGAGAACCCTAAGCAGGCTTCATGCTGTCAGCACAGAGCCCGACATGGGGCTCAATCTCTGAAACCATGAGATCATGACCTGAGCTGAGATCAAGAGTTGGATGCTTGACCGACTGAGCCCCCCAGGCGCCCCTAGATGGCTTTTGCTTCTTACGAGGCCTCCCAGAGGTAGTCGTTACCTCCGCAAACTAATAATATATTTATTGCTTCTTTATTTTTGTTTGCATAACGAGTGAAACTGGTTTTCACAGACACTGTCCTGCCCTGTGCTTTTTTAACTAACCGCTACCTCTGGTGACTGGGGCACGTGAGTCCTGTAGCAGCTTCCTCGGCCTTCTGCGCGGCTCGGAGCGCCCCCAGTGTGTGGAAACTCCTGTCATCTGTTCATCCAGCCAACCCACTGCGGAGGGGCCTTTAGGTGGTTCTCAGTGAATCACTACAAATGAATTCACTACCTACGAGCCTGTGCGTGAGTGTATCTGTAGTTAATCCCCTGGAGAAAACAAAATAAGGAACAGACCGGGGTCCCTCTAGACCACGGACTATCGTTCAGTGATGAAAAGGAATAAGCGATCGGGCCGCGAAGAGGCGTGCGGGAAACTTAAATGTGCTTCGCGAAGTGAAAGAAGCCAGTTCGAGAAGCCTGCACTTGAAAAGGCTACCCGACATTCTGGAAAAGACAAAACTATAGAGACCGGGAAAAGAACAGTGGCTGCCAGGGGTGGAAAGGAAGAGGGAGGGTCGGTGGAGCGCAGAGGGTTTGAAGGGCAGGGAAACCCCTTTGTATGATGCAACATGGCTACCTGTCGTCCTACATTTGTCCAGACCCACAGGGCGTACAGCACTCCGAGTGAATCCCGAATCCCGATGGAAACTAGGCTGTGGGCGGGAGGGATGGTTCCTGTAGGCTCGTCAGCTCTGACAAACGCGCCCCTCTGGGCAATGGGGTTAGCCCCTCTGGTCAATGGGGCAGCTCTGCCTGGGCAGGGGTGGGGCAGGGGGTGTATCGGGAATCTCTGGATCCTCCTCTCAGTTCTGCTGTGAACCTAAAACTCCTTTGAAAATATGAAAAGTCTGTTAAAAGAAAACCAAGGCCCAGAAAGGTTGTCATTCGCTTGGGGGGGGTCACATGGCACATCCTGGTTTGAGCGATCAGACCAGGTATAACGGAGTCCAGAGCCCCCGTCCCCAATTAGCATACTGGACCGCCTCCTGTTAAGGCTTCAACCCAGAGGGGCCAGACTTCTGCAGAATTGCAGGCATGGTGGAGCAAGGCGAGGGGCGGGGGAACCTTCTTGACAATTCTGTGAGGCCCGGTGTGTCCTGAGGGCTGGGGCTGGGAGAAGCAGAGGTCGGGTCCGGCCTGTCTTGGTACCCTTCCGTTTCCCCATCTCTTACCCCTATCACCCCCGCCCCATCCTCTCCCAGGCCCCGTCCCAGGAGGGAGGTGCAGGTGGGCGTTGAGCCGGGACCCTCCATCCTCTGGAGAACCCCTGGGCCTCTGAGAGCCCCCCCGCAGGAGGAGGCCTCGCCCTTGCTCCTGACTAGGTCTGCTTGGCATTTGGGGCCCCATCAAGTGGCCCCGGAAACGAGTGCAGCCTGAGGGTGACGAAACCCAGCAGAGGGACATGGGCACCCCATGGGGATTCCGGCCCCCCTCCCCTCCATGCCCGAGCCGACTGAGGTCTTTTGTGAATGCAGCCCCTCACCCCGGGGGCCTGCAGCTTCCCTTCCTGAGTCATCAGAATGTCCCAGAGGCCGGGGCTGTGTGCGGGCCTGTCTGACCGGGAGCCTTGGTGAGGGAGACCGAGAAAGGCACGTTTAAGGAGAATAACGGACAGACAGAAACGGAGACAGGCAGCCCTGTCTCGGGGCTGGCAGAGACCCAGGCATAGAAAAAGAGAGGCAGGGATTGATAGAAAAGGCAAGAAATAGGCCAAAACAGAGTCATAAAGAGAAAAAACATGGAGAGAGGACTGAGAGCGTCAGCCCCCGGGAATGCGTTGAGGGGTCAGTACGTGCCAGGTTCCCTGTGCCCGCCAGTCCCACTGAGTACCTTCCCTGCACCGCGTGTCTGATGGTCCGTTGGCTGTGCACCACCTTCTCCTGAATGGCTCGGGCTGGGTGGGCGCGGTCTAAAGGCAGGGCTGGGGGCGCCTGGATGGCTCAGTCGGTTAAGCGGCCGACTTCAGCTCAGGTCATGATCTCATGGTCTGTGAGTTCGAGCCCCGCGTCGGGCTCTGTGCTGCTGGCTCAGAGCCTAGAGCCTGCTTCGGATTCTGTATCTCCCTCTCTCTCTGCCCTTCTCCTGCTCACACTCTGTCTGTATGTCTCTCAAAAATAAATAAACGTTAAAACAATTAAAAAAAAAATAAAGGCAGGGCTAGCCTTTGACCACCATGATGGTTCCCACTGGCCCATGACCCCCTCGCCTCCTCCTTTCTGGATATCAGGGAGGCCTAGTTCTTAGCAGCTGATTCTCCCCAAGGTCCAAGTTGGTCCTAATGTCGTGCCAGCCCGGGAAGAAGGAAAGGGATAAAGGCACATACATACCCAGAGTCTCCATGTACAACTGTGCAGGTTGGGCACTGCACAAGCATACCTCCCCTGCGATGAGCACAATTCAGCTGGATTGTTTATTTACAGTTCTTGTTTCTAAGTTTTTATTTATTGATTTTTGAGGGAGGGGGTAGGGGCAGAGAGAGGGGGGGAGAGAGAGAGAATCCCAAGCAGGCCCCATGCTGCCAGCACACAGCTCGATCTCACAAACCTCAAGATCATGACCTGAGCCGGAATCGAGAGTCGGGCGCTCAACCCACGGAGCCCCCCGGACGCCCCTTTATTTACAATCCTTCCTGTCCGGCAGATGGCAGTCAAGCGTCTTGTTCCAACAAGACCTGAATATTATGCCGGTTTGCCAACAGATGTCAGTGGAGTGTTTTGAAGAAGGGGCGCCTTTTTCTAATTAGCACAAAGGCGCCATGGGGGGTTAGCAGGGGCCTGAACCGGCCCAGACCTGGGGAGCGGTCGGCCCTGGGCACAGCAGAGCCTGGGGACCGTCCTCCAGAAGCTTCGTGCTGCCCCTCTGCAGAGGGGATCCTCGACTCTGCGGTCAGGACTCCCCCTCAGTTCCTCGTTTTCTACTAAAAACGCTATATATATTTTTTTATCTCCGGACCCCAAACCTTAGATTTCTCTTTTTTTTGTTCCCCTCTCCCCTCTCCCTCACCAATTAGTCATGGAGTCTTGTCCGATTTCCCGATATCGTCTCCCCCCGCCTGCCCCGGGGAGAAGTGTTCTCTCTTCCCAGGTGCAGGCGGGCCCATTTTCCGGGAGCGGCTTTTCTCGAACCCCTCTTCGCACCCGAGCCTGCTCCTCGTATCAACCCTCGGAGCCTCCCCATTGCCAAGAGTTCGAGTCCAAAGCACATCCGGCCCCTTCTAGAGGGAACAGACTGATTCTGTGGGCCGGAAGGGAATGCAGACCTAACCGTACCCAGAGGCGGTGTTCCCTGGGGTGCGGTGGGTCACCCCGAAAGTGTGCGAGAGCCTGGCCGCCGCATGGCTGGGAGCCAGCGGAGGGTCTCAAGTGTCCGCGGAACAAGAAAGTTCCGCCACACTAGGGTTCTTGCCTTATGTCTTCGTGTCCCTTCGTGACTCTCCACGCCGCCTGGACGAGGTCTGTGC
The DNA here is from genome assembly GCA_030068075.1 of Paguma larvata. NCBI lineage: Eukaryota > Metazoa > Chordata > Mammalia > Carnivora > Viverridae > Paguma > Paguma larvata. Next base: position 36,429,862 of record CM057829.1, read on the forward strand.
TCGCAGGACTCTGGGAGTGGCGTGGACAGAGACGTCCTTCCCCCTGAATTCCAATCCTCGTTCCACCCCGGAGACGCTGTGTGAGCTCAGGCAGGTCTCCTGCCCTCTCTGAGTCTCCATCTCACACCTCCTAAAGGAGAGTGATAACATCCCTCTCGCCCCCAAGATTACTGTGAAGATTTTCTCTAAGTTTTTATTCCAGACGTTTTTGAGCTGGGAAAGGAGTACAATGAACCCCTGGGCCCTCATCACCCGGTTTCAACGACCATCAACCCCAAAACCAGTCTGGTTTTCTCAGGATTCTCCTTCCTGATCCGCTTTCCACTAGATGATTTAAGAGCAAGTCTCGGACGCGTAATCATTTCACCTATAGACCCCGCAGTGTGTGTCTGAAAGAGAAATGACTCTTTATTTTTGCCATAAAAGGTGACCAGAGCGCTATTACCACAGCTAGCAAATGGCTAATAATTATGTACTAATATTAAGATCCTTGGGTTTTCCTCGACCGTCTCGTAAATGTCTTCTCACGGCTGAGGTGTTTGAGTCGTTTCTGATGCATTTCTTACCTCCCTTTCCTCTTCTTTTCCTCCTTTATTAACTGAAGACATCAGCTCATTCTCTGGGAGTGTTTCTCACAGTCGGGATTTTGCCGACTGCACCCCTGTGGTGTCATGCGTCATGTCCCACGCTCCCCCGTATTTCTTGTAAACTGGCCGAGAGCCTAGAGGCCTGACCGCATTCAGCTCTGCAAGACTGTCGCTGCCTGTCGCTGTCCTCACCGTCGCTGCCTATGTCGCTGTCCTGGGGCAGCACGTGGAGGCTAAGCGTGGGGGTGGGTCAGTGGGTTCAGCGATTGTGCGAATGAAAAGAGAACAGGTCTGGAGGAGCCCCGGGCTCAGGGGCCGGCAGGTAGTAAGCGCTGTCTGGCTGGCGGCCTTCACGGTGACCTTGACCTGTGGGGTTCTGGGACAAGGGGACAGCAAAAGACAGGAAGTGGGGGGTCTGTTGGATCTGTGAATTGGGCAACCGATGTCTTCCTTCACTGTGCGGGGTAGAGGGTCTTACTCTAGGCCCTAGGTCTGCTCTTGAAGAAGCTGTGTCCCCAAACCCAATTTATGACCCGATGTGCGTTTCTGGTGAGTTCTTTGTGAGGAACTGTCACTCCTCCCCCGCACCGGGCCAACTTAGCCACTGCCGGAATTCCAGGAGCCGGAGTGCGGGCTGGTTGCGGGTGCCTTTGCTTGGCTCCGCGGGTTTAGGGGGGGACCGTGGATGAGGTTCCGATCCCGGTCCCTCGATTTCGAATTGTCCCTTGGGCACAATCCCCCTCCATCCACCCCGCAGTGTCGGGGGTGGGGGGCAGGGCATGACAAACTGGAGTGAATCCTCTCCCCCCCCATCCCCACCAGGTGCGGGAGCTGACTGACGCCGAGTTCCCCCACTGCTTCCTGGTGTCGGGAAAGCAGCGCACGCTGGAGCTGCAAGCCCGGTAGGCAGGGAGCGAGTGGGGTGGGGGGGAGTGGAGCGGGGTGGGAGAGACTGGGAGGGGCTCTCCTCACCTGTGTTCGCTTTCCGAGCAGGTCCCAGGAGGAAATGACTTCGTGGCTGCAGGTATCAGAAGGGTCCAGGGCCCCTGGGGTTCTGACCCCGCACTACCCGCCCAGGCTAAGGGGGACGGTGGGGGGGGTGTGTACAAGTTCACAGTGCGGGGGTAGGCATGTGTGCGTGCTCAGCTGCTCCCTGTGCTTCCCCAGGTGTTGGTCTGTGGTCGTTCGGAATCAGACCTGGGTTCAGATCTTGCTGCCTTTCACTGCCTAGCCGGGTGACCTTGGGTGGCAAGCCACTTACTGTCCCCGAGCCTCAGCGTTCGCATCTGTAATCTGGGGCTAACAGTCGCTCCTCCCTTGAGTCGGCCGGTGTGTGCTTCGAATCCAGCGCCTGGCACCCAGTAGGCCTTCAGCAATGTCTGTGGACAGTGCGGCTGGAGGGACGGATGGGCCGGCCCTCCGCGCCGCCCCCTAACCGCCCCCGGTGCCCCCTCAGGCCTGCCAAGCGGCCATTGACCAAATCGAGAAGCGGAACGAAACCTTCAAGGCTGCGGTCCAGGGCCCCGAGGGGGACGCGCAGGAGCAGGAGGTAAGTGAGGCCCTGGCACACCCCTCACCGGAGCCGCCGGCCTCGCCCGCGCTCATTCCCTCTCCGGGCTCTGCCCGGCCCAGCGGGGAGGGCTGGGGAGGGTCACCCGCCAGGAGTGGTTCTAAGGGACCAGGGAAGGCCCACCCGGCCCGATGACGGGGACTCAGTGCCAAAGCTTCTCCTGTGGGCAGAACGTTCCTTTGGGAGCCTCTCTGTGCAACCATCCCTAGGAAGGATTTCACGTCTGCACAGCTTGGGCTGTGGGGAGGGGGGGAAAGTGGGGGGAGGAGTGCAGGTCTGGGAAGGTGGGGGTGCAGGGGTGGGAGAGGGAGAGTGTCTGGGACTTGGTTTCTAATCTGAGCTCTGAACTCTGGCTTGCTGGGTGTCTTCGCGGAGTCCCTTGACCTCTCTGGGCCTCAGTTTCCTCCTCCGTAAAAGGGGAGTAATAGCGGCTGACCTACCATACAGTCGGCTCGGTCGGCTTCGTGTGGAAGGGCGACCCCACACGCGCAAGCCCTGCCACGAGCAGGTGGCCCGGGGGCCCCATGGCGTGGCCAGGAGGGGGTCATGAGGTGGCCTCCCCCCCCCCCCATTGCCTGACAGCTGCAGTCTGAGGAGCTGGGCCTCCGGGCGCCGCAGTGGGTCCGGGACAAGATGGTGACCATGTGCATGCGCTGCCAGGAGCCCTTCAACGCGCTGACGCGCCGCCGCCACCACTGCCGGGCCTGCGGCTACGTGAGTGGTCCCCGCGGCACCCCTGCCTCCACCCGTCCCTCCTCTGCCTCCGCCTTCCCGGCCCAGGGCCCCTCTCCCCTCCCCGCCAAGTCCGCCCCTGCAGCCCAGAAGCTTCGGTGCTAACTCTGAGCCAGGTATGTGAGTTGCATTGTGTGTGAACCAGGGGCTCGCCACCCCCGTTCTGCGGATTCGGGGACACGAGGCTCCGAGAGGCCAGGCGGTGTGCCCCGGACCCTCCCCAAAGCAGGCCCTCCTAGCTCGTCTGTTCTTACCGCCAGTTCCTGAGAGCCCCAGGCCCCGGAGATGGGCTCCCGTGCCGGGTGGGGCGTGCACCCCCCCCAGCCCCTCTCAGGCCTTGCCCCCACCACCTCGTCAGCCCCATGCCTGTCTTTCCTGTGTCCTTGCCCGGCCCTGGCCGGCTGTCCCCTCCTCTCCCAGTGAGTCCTCAGCACTCCAGCGCCTGGCCCATTCTGTCCCTCGCCGTGCCTCAGTTTCCTCACCTGTACAGTGAGGATTGTAATACCGACCTCCAGGGCGGTAGCGAGGACTCAGCAGAGAAGCTTCAGCGCCTTCCCTCTCCTTCTCCTCCTTTCCCTCCTCAACGGTTCAGGGGGGCTCCGAGGAGCAGCCATCAGCTGACTGAGGAAGGACTTTTGCGTTGCTTTTTAAGCACCTGCCATTCTCTGTCGACCTCACAACCCCCTCCATTTACTCTGCAAACAGAGAAGCCTTTTACGACCTGTCTTTAATGACCTCCAGGGGACAGGAGACCAGCCCGGCAGGTTGGGGCCCGTCAGGGAGGTGTTCCCCAAAATGTATTAAGTGGAAGGAAGTCTCTAGGACTGGGAACACATGTGTGTTCCGATGTAAGTGACAAGGTCTGTCAGAACCTCACGGAGAGGATCTGGGAGTCAGCTCCTGTTCCCGGAGATTCACGTCTGTAAAGAAGGGTCGGGTCCAGTCACACCTGCAACTTTGTAAGCACGTCCTCAAAAATTTTTAAAAGGAGTTAAGAAACCCAAAGAGGCACAAAGAATAACGATACCCAGGTACCCGCCTTCAAGGGACGTGGAAGAGATAATATCCTGACAAAAAAAAAATGAAGTGTATGATCTTTGATTGGATCGTGGGTGGGAAGCGTCGAAACGAGCCACGGAGGTCGTCCTGGGGAACTTTGGGGAAATCTAATCAGGAGCCATCGGTGGATAGTAATGTTGTATCGATGCTACGTTTCCCAAGCGTGATCACGGCACTATGCGTAGGCAGGAAAACTGCCCGTTTTTAGGAGATACCAGCCACATATTCGAGGGTCATGAGGACTGTAGTTTATATTCAAATGATTCAGAAAAAAAATACATAGAGATAAAGCAAACGTGGCAAAAATGTTAACGATTGGCGAGATCGAAGGGGGCGGTATCGTGTGTTATTCTGTAGGTTTGAAATTTGTCTGTAGGTTTGAAATTTTTCAAAATAAGAACTTGGTGGAGGAGAAAATAAATACACACTAAACAATATAAACCATTTAAATGTCAAAACATGCAAATACTCCCAAGGTAGTTGAAGCCCCCCCGGGTGGGGCTAGGTGAGACCCCCTTGGCCCAATTTTGGGGTTTCCACATGCCCGCGCCTATCTTTGTATTCTGTGAGTCATCCCTTCGGTGGTGTGGGCGCCCGGTTTCTGTCTCCCCACCTGTCAGACGGGAGTCCTGCCGAGGGCGGGGCGGGCCGGGCGTTCTGTGGGTCCCTCCCAGGCCCCATGCTGTGCTGGGCACCCAGACGAGCCCTCTCGCCTCTGTGCCCAGCCCCCCACTTCCAGCCCCACATCCTGGGCCCTCCGTGACACCCCAGTCTTCCTGGAAGCGACGTCCCATGTCTCCCTCCGAGTCTCGTCGTGCCTCTTTCCCCCGGCCTCCCCAGCACCGTCTGCGTTGGCCTGCCTGAGGGCCTTCTCCGTGCCGGCCCGGACGGGCCCCACTCCCCGGGGCACACGCGGCGGGTCTCCTGGCAAAACCAACCAGCCCGTCATTTTTCTATGAAAACGTGCTTGACTCTAGGATTGAGTGGAATGCATGACTCTTAAAGCTAAACCCTGGGACTTTAAAGACCTGTCCTGTGTATGGAGGGCTGGCCAAGTGGCCCTCAGCCGGTCTTCACGTCCTGGCTGTCAGGAAGGGATGAAAGCCCCGCTTGGCGGGGTGGCGGGAGAACCGGGTGAGACGCAGAGCGGAGAGAGAGCTTGGAGGAGTGAGTTGGGGGCAGCGGTGTGTGTAGGGAAGCCCCTGGATGAATAGCCTGCCATTAAAAAGGGAACGGAGGGGCGCCTGGGGGGCTCAGTCGGTTGAGCGGCCGACTTCGGCTCAGGTCATGATCTCACGGTCTGTGGGTTCGAGCCCCGCATCCGGCTCTGTGCTGACGGCTCAGAGCCTGGAGCCTGCTTCGGATTCTGCGTCTGCCTCTCTCTCTGTCCCTTCCCTGCTCATGCTCTGTCTCTCTGTCTCTCAAAAATAAATAAATGTTAAAAAAAAAAAAAAAAAGGAATGGAGAGGCACCTTCGGTGGGGACCTGCCTTCGAGCCCGCAGCTGGGGGAGCCCAGAGCCTGAGCGGTCCCCACTCCCGTGCCATGGCCTCCAGGCCACTGGGCCTCTGCCAGCACAGGGGACCGCCTGTCTCAGCCTCCGTCCCTCTCCCGAAGCTTGCTGTGTCTTCCTCCTGTCCCCGGTGGCCCTCACGCCCCCGCCTCCCGGGCCGAGGTACAGACGCAGTCCCCTCCCGCTCGTCCTCCCCCAGGTGGTGTGTGCCAAGTGCTCCGACTACCGGGCCGAGCTCAAGTACGATGACAACAGACCCAACCGAGTCTGCCTCCCCTGCTACACCTTCCTCACCGGCAACGTGCTCCCCGAGGACAAGGAGGACAGGAGGCGGGGCATCCTGGAGGTGAGGGCCGGGACCTCCGCTCAGCAGCCGTGCGCAGGCGCCCAGGCCGCGTGCCGGCCCGGCCCTCGGGGCAGAGGAACAAGCCAGTGGTGGGCACGCTTCCCATCCTTCTCCCTGCCCGCGGGGCCCCCTCCCCTTCCCCCACAAACAGAGCTGGGCCTGTCACCAAAGGGAAGCACCCTTGGGCTCTGGGCTGTCATCCAGACTCTCCACCTGTCCTCTGGCCCCGTCCAGTAACCACGACGACCTCCCTGCGCTGTTCCTGTCCGTATCCCCGTGCCCTGCCCCCAGCAGTCTCAGGAAAAGAGAGCCGGGGTCGCTGGTCCCATTTTACAGACGGGAAAACTGAGGCTTCGGGTCAGGGTCCCAGTGCTGGAAAGAGGCAGACTGGAAACTCCATTCTAAGTGGAAGGAACTCGAGGACCTGGCCTCTGCCTCGGATGCTCTCTCTGCCGCCGTGGGGCCGGCTGAGTCACTCCACACTCGCGGGTGCCCCCCAGGCTGCTCCCTCACTGCGAGTCCGCACCCTTGGGCTCCGGCTGTGTTCGCTTCCTGCTACAAGTCTGTCACCCAGCCCCGACACTGGCTGCCGCTGCCCCTCTCCCTGGTCCAAGGCCAGCCTGACACCCCACCGTCCCAGGGAGGTGGGAGACGTCACCCCCACCCCCACCCCACCCGCATTCTAGCCGAACACAGCTCCCGGGTATCAAGGGGGTTCTCTTCCGTGGACCTTTGTCGGCTTTCCAGTCTTCCCCACCCCCTGCCCGCTGGGCCACCAGGCCCACGCCTGTCTCAGGCCCCAGTTCTGTTCCCTGGGGCAACTCACGGTGAGAAGCCCCTCCTGGCACCTGCCCCAGGCTCCAGCTGGCTGGCTTGGGACCGCAGCCCTGCCGCCGACCAGCTACGTGACCGCGGGCCCGCGACGGGACCTCTCTGAGGCTCAGGGACAAACACCCCCTCCTTCCAAGGATTCGAAATAGCGACCGCCAAGCCCCCACACCAGTGTCTGTCACACAGCGGGCGCTCCGCTCCCTGACAGCGTCTCTCTCTCGCGCTCTCTCTCTCTGGTTGCAGAAAGTGTCCGCGGCAGGGTCCGAGCAGAGCCTGATGTGCAGCTTCCTACAGCTGGTCGGGGACAGGTGGGGCAAGAGCGGCCCCCGCGGCTGGTGCGTGATCCCCCGCGACGACCCCCTCGTCCTCTACATCTACGCTGCCCCTCAGGTAACGCCCCCGCCTGCCTCCCAGACCTCGGCCTTCTCCCCGGATGTGCGCGTGGACGGGGTGGGGATTGTTGGCCCCACGCGCCCGGGGAGGAACCTGAGCCCCGGGGAGGACACGCTTCCCTCCGGTCAGGGGTAGTGGCTTTCAGAGCTGGGCCCAGACTCTGTCCAGCGAGCAGCCAGTCCTCTTCTTCCGGGAAGCCCTCCCTGCCAGCAGTCCACCCGTTTCGTGGGTGTTTGGAGGGGGAGAGGTGGGGCTGCATTGGGGCTGAACAGAAAGACAGCAGCCTGTGGCTCTCTCCTCCCCTCCCAGGACATGCGGGCTCACACCTCCGTCCCCCTGCTGGGCTACCAGGTGACCGCTGGGACCCAGGCGGACCCGCGGGTCTTCCAGCTGCAGCAGTCGGGCCAGCTCTACACTTTCAAGGCTGAGAGCGAGGAGCTGAGGGACCGCTGGGTGAAGGCCATGGCGCGGGCGGCCGGCGGCTGGAGCCCCAGGGGGCCCGATGACGGGGACCTGTCTGACTGACGCACGCCTGGCCGCCCCCCCCTTCAGAGTCCGGCTCCCGGCACGGGCTGACCCTGCGGCCTCTGCGATCCGCCATTCCGAGCCGAGCTTGCAGATTGCGGATTTCCGGGGGCGCCAGGCTGGCTCGGTCTGCAGAGCATGGGACTCTCGATCTCGGGGGCGTCACCTTGAGCCCCAAGTTGGGTGGAGAGATTACTTTAAAAAAGCAATAAACTTTCAGAAACAAACAAACAGATAACCAATTTCCAGTCGTCGGTGCCCAGACCTTGTGTCTTTTTTTTTTTTTTTTAATTTTTTTTAACATTTATTTATTTTTGAGAGACAGAGAGACAGAGCATGAGCAGGGGAGGAGCAGAGAGAGAAGGAGACACAGAATCCGAAGCAGGCTCCAGGCTCTGAGCTGTCAGCAAAGAGCCCGACGCGGGGCTCGAACTCACAGACCGTGAGATCATGATCTGAGCTGAAGTCGGCCGCTTAACCGACTGAGCCACCCAGGCACCCTCAGACCATGTGTCTTGATTCGGGATTCAGAGAACGTGGGTCTCTTCCTTTGGGGAGGAGGTAACCGAGCATCCCTGTTGGCCCAGGGCTGAGGTGGTTCCTGGGACACAGGGCTTCACAGGGCTAAAACCTGGAAAGTCCCCGATAACCCAAGACTGTTGGTCACCAGTATGGTTCTCAGCCTGGGCTGTACGTTAGCATCATCCAGGGACCTTTAAAAACTACCAGTGAAGGGCGCCTGGGTGGCTCAGTCGGTTAAGCATCCGACTTTGGCTCAGGTCATGATCTCGCGGTCCGTGAGTTCAAGCCCCACATTGGGCTCTGTGCTGACAGCTCAGAGCCTGGAGCCTGTTTCCGATTCTGTGTCTCCCTGTCTCTGCCCCTCCCCCACTCATGCTCTGTCTCTCTCTCGCTCTCAAAATAAACATTAAAAAATTTTTTTTAAAATATCAATAAAAAAATAAATATAAAAATAAACTAGAGTCAGTGGAGCATCCAACTCTTGATTTTGGCTCCAGTCATGATCCCAGGGTCATGGGATCGAGCCCCGAGTCGGGCTCCACACTGAGCTTGGAGCCTGCTTGGGATTCTCTCTCTCCCTGTTCTCTGCCCTTCCCCCACTCACTCATGCTCTCCCTCTCTCAAAATAAATAAACGTTAAAAAAATAAACTGGAAAAAAAAAGCCCAAAACAATAGAAATAAATTAAAAAATTTTAAATATCAATGCTTATATCCATTACAAAGATTTCTGATTTGGGGCGCCTGGGCGGCTCAGTCGGTGAAGCCTCCGACTCTTGGTTTTGGCTCAGGTCACAATCTCGCGGTTCACAGGATCGAGCCCAGCATCAGACTCTGCACTATGAGTGCAGATTGGGATTCTCTCTCCCTCTCTTTCTCCCCCCCCCTCTCTACCCCTCCCCTGCTTGTGTGCCCTCTCTCTCTCAAAATAAATAAGTAAACAAAAAAACTCTGATTTCATTGGTCTGGGGTGAAGGAGGCACGGGAATGCTTTAGGAATACGATCCTACGTCTGATGTCCCGCTTGGGTTACCCGGATGAAGAAGAGAGCGAGCAGACTCCCAGCGGTTGAGCGCCCGTCAAGGGCCAGGCAGGACTGTAATCCTAATTATACATAACAAACGCCCGCGCGGCCAGGCACCGGGCTGCGTGTTTTACATGGATGAGCTCACTTTACCCTCTGGAGTTATAATCCCCATTTTCCAGATGAGGACGCTGAGTCCTGAAGAGGTTTAGTCATCGGTGAAGGTCACACAGCTGGGGGGTGCCAGAGCCATGTCAGAGCTCTTTCCGTCCGTCTGTCCTGTCCGCAGTGCAGTAGGGCAAGCTGAGCGGGGAGGAGGGTGGGAAAGGCACAGGGAAGGAGAGAGGAGGGAAAAGATGGGAGGAGGAGGGGAGGGGCGGCGCTGTCTGGCCCTCTGGCTGGTGGGTGAGGCTGCCTTTCCCTAAGGGACCACTAGGGGGTGGCAGTGGCCCGGGCGTGGGCCCTGACAAGCTGAGCCCTTCCCATCAGGCCAGCCGGCCACAGCTGGGCTCTGCCCTAAAAGAGGCAAAACAGACAAGTCCTTTATCTTCGCCCCTTTCCTGTCCCCGAGGTTTGCCCACCCCCAACCTGAGGCTGTCTCCTTGCCGTAGGGCATTTAAAACAGCCCAAGAACGCTGCCTCTTCCGCACAATCTCTCTGAAACCGGGCTGGCCGTGAGTTCATTCCTTCCCTCGACAAATACTCGCTGAGCATCTTCTAGGAGCCAAATGCGGTTCCGGTACTGGGGAGACAGACCAAAATGGCTTATCTACTCTCATTCAACAAAACAGCTACTTAAAATGCAGAGCCCATTGGATGCGAGAAGTGCTTAAATAGAGCGATGGATCATCCCAGACTTTCCTAGTTTAAAACTCAAAATGCTCAGGTCCCAGGAAACTCCTCTGTTCCAGGCAGATCGGGAGAGCTGGTCACGCTAGTGGAAGAAAAGAACAAGAAAGGAAGCAGGGGAATGGTGTGCGTGTGTATGTGTGTGTGTGCGCGTGTCTGTCTGTCTGTCTGTCTGTTTTTAAAGGACTATCAAGGAAGTCCTCACTAAGTCAGTGTTTGAAAAACAGCCTTAAGGATGGGGCTCAATCGGTAGAGTGTACGACTCTTGATCTCGGGGTTGTCAAGTTCAAGCCCCACGCTGGGTGTAGAGATTTCTTAAAAATAGAGTCTTTAAAAAAAAATCCTTGGGGCACCTGGGGTGGCTCAGTCGGCTGAGACTCTGACTTTGGCTCAGGTCATGATCTCATGGTTTGTGGGTTCGAGCCCTGCGTCGGGCTCTGTGCTGACAGCTCCGAGCCTGGAACCTGCTTCGGATTCTGTGTCTCCCTCTCTCTCTGCCCCTTCCCTGATGGTGCTCTCTCTCTCTCTCTCTCTGTGTGTGTCTCAAAAATAAACAGACATTAAAAATACATTTTTAAAAAATCCTTAAGGAAAGAAATAAGGAAGGGAGCCACACAGATCTCAGAGGGAAGAGCATGCCGGGTGGAAGGATCAGCAAGTGCAAAGGTCCTGAGGTGGGAGCCCGACCAGCACAGGCAAAAAGCAGTGAGGAGGTCGGTGTGTTTGGAGCAGAGTGGGCAGAAGGGAAATAAAAGACATCAGATCATTCAGATCATCCCTGAACTAAGGGTGAGGTCAGGGGAGGCAGACGTGGGGGCCCTCCCAGGGCAAGTGAGATGGAGAGTCGTTAGGGAGGCATCACATTGAACAGACTCCCTCCCTCCTGCTGCTCATCGGGATAGACTGAATGCAGTGAGGGTGGAAGCAGTTTTGAGGCTGTTGCGGCAGCCCAGGAGAGAGAGGTGACGCGAAGGGCCCGGGTTCTGGCTTTATTCTGAAGGCAGAGCGGAGACTCCCTCACAGAGGGAACGCGGTGCGAGAGGCGGAAGGAGCCAGCGGTGGCTGAGCGAGACCTCTGAGGGAGGGACGGAGTGTGGAGCTCCTGCTGGCTGAGATGAGAAAGCCGTGGGAGGGGCAGGTCAGGAGCAGCGGCACAGCGGGCCTCCGACGCGGACAAGTCACAGCTGAGGCACCCGCTCGTGGCCACGCGCGGGGGTCGGAGTATCCGAGCCCAGGTACCAGGGCTGGACCAGGGGTGGAAACATGGGAGCTGTCGACCCAGAGACGGGGCTCAAAGCGTGCGTGAAACAGGGGCGCCTGGGTGCCTCCCTCAGTTGAGCATCCAACTCTTGATTTCAGCTCAGATCGTGAGCTCACGGTTCGTGAGTTCGAGCCCCGAGCTGGGCTCTGCGTTGACAGCACAGAGCCTGCTTGGGATTCTCTCTCTCGCTCTCGGCCCCTCCCCTGCTTGTGCGCACACACACACACACTCTCTCTCTCTCAAAATAACTAAACTTAAAAAGAAAGGACTATCAAAGCATGCCTGAGACAGAAGGAAGAGGTCCCAGCCCCGAGCCCTGTGCATCCCAACACCTTAACCTTTGGACCGACGGTTACGATTCTGAGAATTTACCCCCGAGAGACGGGCCAGCGCGACCCGACTCGTGGACGTGATCTACAAGAGTCCCCCCAAATTGAGAACGACGTAACTATCCATTCGAATGAGGAGCCCTTTGCCCACAAACTTATGCCCATCCAGAGGGACTCGGAGACAAGCCACTGTGTCCAAGCCGTGAACCACGCAGCTGTTGGGCGAGAAGTCTTAGGTGCTTCGGGAGGACAGCCGGGCGCGTTACTCGAGGAACAACCGCAGAAGGAACAAACACTTCTAAATGCTCAGCCGCCGTGCTCAGGCCTGGGAGGCGATTATTTCATTTATTTCTTCTATTTTCTCCTTTGTTAATGTTTTATTTTTGAGAGAGAGAGAAAGAGAGAGCATGAGCAGGGGAGGGGCAGAGAAAGAGGGAGGGAGACAGAGACTCCAAAGCAGGCTCCGCGCCGTCAGCACAAAGACCAGCGCGGGGCTCGAACCCACAAACCTCGAAATCATGACCTGAGCCGCAATCCGGAGGCTCAACCGGCTGAGCCGCCCAGGCGCCCCTGATTCTCAATGACATGAGAAGGAGATACTATATTTGGATCCTCACTGTACAGATGAGGAAACCGAGGCTTCGTGGGTTGAGTAATTTGTTTGTGGTCACATAACACGGGGTAGAAGAGACAGCATTCCAAACCGTCGGGCGGCGGAACGTTCCGGTCCTGCCCGGAGGGACGTGTTTTATATCTGCACCATCTTAAGGGCTACCCGATCCACCGCAGGAGTGGTGGATTTGCTTTCTACTTTAGGTGCTTCTGTGGCATTTGGATTTTTTTCACGATCATGGATTACTTCTGTAATCCCAAGGACAAAAGTGATTTCCCCACATTAAGGGGAAAAGAACGAAGGAAGACTCGCCTTTGTTCTTCCCCAAGGGCCCGACCTGCTACTAGCAGGGTTACTAAGGCGTAAGCGCCGGAGCCCAGAGACTGAGCGGCCACGGGGGAGCACTACCCGGGAGCACCCAGCGGGAATGGAGGCACCTGCTATGCCACGAGCCAGGCAGGATACATGGAAACATGTAGCGACCGGGGGGAGGGGCGGGCCTGGACATGGCAGAGCTCGGCGTCCCACCGGAAAGCCACGGACACCGAGAGGGTTGTTCCCCAGGAGTCCAAATGGCCCCGGGTGACCTACGGGAGCCTCTGACCTCTCCTGGGGGCTCCTTACCCTGGATTCCTCACTTGCGGACACCGTGCGTCCCGGTCTGAGGCCGTCGGGCAGCAAGGACTCTACGGGCTTTGGAATTTCTTCTTCTATTTTTTTAAAATTTTTTTAACGTTTATGTATTTTTGAGAGACATAGAGACAGAGCGTGAGCAGGAGAAGGGCAGAGAGAGAGGGAGACCCAGAATCCGAAGCAGGCTCCAGGCTCTGAGCTGACAGCACAGAGCCCGACGTGGGGCTCGAACTCACAGACCGTAAGATCATGACCTGAGCCGAAGTCGGCCACTCAACCAACTGAGCCACCCAGGCGCCCCTGGAATTTCTTCTACTGAAGGTCCCTCCCTCTGAGAAGCTGGAGGTTCCGCAGCCGTCTGGAAGCCCTGGCGCCCATGCACCCCGACCCCGGAGGGGGAGCTCGGAGGGGAGAAGACAGGCTGCCTGGCACCAGGGCGAGGGCGCCTCTGGAGGGGGACCTTGAGTCCGCTGGGACGCCCTCCCACCTGGGAACTCGCCCTTCCACAGGCACGAGGAGGTGGCCCTGCCGCCAGCACCCTGGGGCTCTAGGAAGGCATTCATTCATTCACGTTCACTCGTTCGCCTCTTCCCGCGTTCATCATCGCCGGCGTTGCTGAGTGTCCTGTTACGCAGGGAGCGCTGGGCTACCTTCCTTTTGTAGCAGCCTTTTGACATTATTTCAAGCCACCGGGTTTACGGATGAGGACGGCGAAACCAAGCCAGGCTGCAGAACTTGTCCGTGGTCGCCCGGCCAGCCAGGACCGAATGTCTTCAAATTCAAACCCAGGCCCATCGGAGTCCCAAGTCCGACCCCGGCTGGCACTAGGGGGCAGTCTCTCCCAGAGGTTCGCGGGGCCCTGGCCACCACACCGCTCCGGTGGTCAGGACGGGCGGCTCTTACAGGCCTTGGTGGCTGTCACCTCTTTCCTGCTGCACTCTCTACCTCCGGATGCTGCGATGCGTGTGTCTATGGAGGGTCCGGGGATAGGAAGTGGGAGTCGTCCTGGTCCCGGCTCCCAGGGAGCTCAGGGTCTAGGTCATCAAAAGCACTTGGGAATCTTTTGAAACACTCCCAACGCCCAGGCCGCACCCCAAGCTCAAATGAGAAGCCCCGAGTTTAGCTGGGGCATCAGAATTTTTTTTTAATGTTTATTTATTTTTGAGACAGAGACAGAGCATGAGCAGGGGAAGGGCAGAGAGAGAGGGAGACACAGAATGTGAAGCAGGCTCCAGGCTCTGAGCTGTCAGCACACAGAGCCCGACGCGGGGCTCGAACTCACGGACCGTGAGCTCATGACCTGAGCTGAAGCCGGATGTTTAACCCACTGAGCCCCCCAGGTGCCCCGGCATCAGAATTTTAAAGCAGGACGGTGATTTTGACGGACAGCCCGCTCGGAAAGGCAGGACCCGTTCCTGAGCCCTTGAGCTCGGGCTCGGGTCCCCAGGGGATGGGAGCAGGGAGGTTGGGGGGGGTTAGGCTGGGTGGGGGTTGCAGGAACGGCCTTACTGTGGCGCTAGATAAGTTCGGTTTATTGAGGTATGATTTACATACAGTAAAATCCACCCTTCGTGGTGTAGCTTTATGAGCTGCGGCAAAGAGGCCAGTCGTGTCACCACCACCACAATGCAAACAGAACAGCTCCGTTCCGCCCCCCCCAAAGTTTCCCCACGCTGCCCCTTCGTAGTCACCCCTGTGCCCCACCCCCAGTCCTGGCCACCACCGACCCGGAGTTTTATCTTTTCCAGAATGTCACCTGGATGGGACCATACAGGATGTAGTAGCCTCTTGCGTCCGGCTTCTTTCCAGAACCGTCTATCTGAGACTCACCCCTGTTGCCGCATGGATCAGTAGTTTATTCCTTTTCCTTGCCGACTAGTACTCCCCTCATACGCCTCGTTCCCCCGTCTGCCGGCTGCAGGACAACTGAGTTGTTTCCAGTCTGGGCCAATTATGAACAACGCTGCTAGGAGCTGTCAACCCCCTCGCTCAGGTTTCGCGGGAGCACGCGCTTTCCTCTCTCGAGGGGACGTAAGCTGAAAGTAAATCACAGGGCGCGTGGTCAGCATACGATTAACTTTCTCAGAAGCTGCCACCCTGTCTTCCAAGGGGGTGTACCATTTTGCATTCCCATCGGCGGCGATGAGGGTTCCCACGGTTCGTAAGCTTCCCAGCATTTGGCACAGTCAGGGTTTTGTTTGCTTTTTTTTTTTTTTAATGTCTATTTATTTTTGAGAGAGAGAGAGAAAGAGAGACAGAGCATGAGCAGGGGAGGGGCAGAGAGAGAGGGGGGCAGAGGATCCAAAGCAGGCTCTGTGCTGACAGCAGTGAGCCTGACGCGGGGCTCGAACTCACGAACCACAAGATCGCGACCTGAGCCGAAGTCAAGAGTCAGATGCTCAACTGACCGAGCCGCCTGGCCGCCCAAGCTTCGTTCTTTATGTGGCTAAATGGCTGGAAAATGTTGTGCCAACAGCAAGTCTGGTTGTTTCTGCCTTCGTGTGCTAAATGGAGCCCCTCCTTACAGGCCACACCTGTCACAGGCCGCCACTCTGGTCCGAGCCACTACCATCTCTCTGGAGGTATGACAAAACCTGTTCTCCCCGGTCCTACACTTGTCCCCTGGTGGTCCTAATCCAAACCGCCAACAGAGGGGTTCTTTGCAATTTGAAGCCCCCCAGCCCCCCAATCCAGGGTCCCGGTCCCAACCATCCAGGGGCATCACGATTTAAAGTCATCTGCTGCCTCCCTCCCGCAGTCCACCGGGAGACACCTGTCACATACCTGCATGGCGCATCCCCCCCCCTGCTCAGGTACCTGCCTCAGAGGACGGCTCTCTGTCCACCTGCTGTACCTGCAGTACCTCGCCTCTCTGTCTCCCGACACCGCCTCGCCCCCTCACTCACGCCGACACTCTACTGCTCCGTCCGGTTTGCGTTAAGACGAGTATCTATCTCCACCACTGAAGATGTAAGTTCCTGGCGGACGGGGACTGGGTGTCTCCTTCGCCACGGTCCCCAGCCTCTGGCCCGAAGTCCGTCCTCGGCGAAGCTCTATGGACTGTTGGAACGAGTTGTGTGGCTCAGACACGGCAAGGCCGGCACCATACTTACTGATCGTTGCTACGGCCACGCGGACGCGGTCCTAGAACCTTCACCCCTGCCCTTCCCCAGCACTGACCCTCTTTTATTCATCTCGGTATCCCGGAATCTGGCACCTAGCAAGGGCTCCAAAACCGTCCTCTGGCTGGATTTGCACTAGCTCCGTCGGGCCACCCCCACGGCAGGTGCTATTTGTCTTCCACTGAGGCGACTGGAGGTCAAAGGGGAGAAATCATGGGTGCGAGGCCACGGGGCACTCCTGCGGACTCTCCCAGGGACCAGGATGAGATGCTCCTAACTCTGACTCTGACCGCGTGCCTTTTCCCTACCGCTGCCTGCCTCTCCCCCCTGGCTGGACCCCAGGCCCCTGCTTGGTTTTGAAACCGGTCCCGGTGGGCGGGTTCGCACCATGGAAACTGGCCGATCAGCACCCCCCCACCCCTCAGCCCCCTAAAAAGGAGCTGGTTGTTTATTTTCACCCAGAAGAGTGGGCAAGGCCGCCTCAGCCCGCCTGTCCACGTCGTGAGCTCACGGGTCCAGGTGCCTGATCTCTGTATTTGCTCCCCAGCCTGGCCTCGTGCTTTGCCCTGGGCCAGCCGCCTGCTGGCCTCGGGCCTTGCGGACAGTGAACTTCTGCAGGTTGAAGGCCAAGGTGGCGGTAAACAGCCATTGGTGCTCCCGGCCTGTCCCTGGCCCCTGCCTCGTCCCCTCCTTCCTGCTCGCACGGTCTGAGCCGGGAGCCGATGGATCGGTGCCATTTCTGCTTCTGAGTATTTCTCCCCCCCACCCCTTCCTTCTGTGAATCTCTTATTTCTCAACTTCGCCATCTTTGGGAACAAAAATAAGAGCTAAGTTTTAATTAAAAAATTTTTTAAAGTGTATTTATTTTGAGAGAGAGAGAGTGTGCGTGCGTGCGCAGGCGGAGGAGGGGCAGAGAGAGGAGGAGAGAGAGAATCCCAGGCAGGCTCTGCAATGCACGGGGCCTGACACCGGGCTCGATCCCGCGAACGGTGAGAGCGTGACCGGAGCCGAAATCAAGAGGCGGAGGCTCAGCCGACGGAGCCCCCCAGGCGCCCCGAGAGCTAACGCTGAAAGAGCACTTCCCATATGTCCTCCACGTATTAGCTCGTTCAATCCTCGCACCAGGCCCATTGCGCAGAGGAGAATAAGGAGGCACAGAGACGCTCGGCAGCTCGCCCCACGTCACACAGCAGGGAAGCAGAACTGGTCCTAGATGCTCCGTGACCTCTCTGGGAAGCAGCAATCAGCACCTCAGCTTTCGAATTTTGAAAACGCGACGTTGAGTCCTGGTTCTGTCAGCCGCGTGTGACTTCGGTCTGCAGGCCCCAGCTTCCTTCCTCATTCATAAACCGGGGTGACCAACACGTGCCCTGTCCATTAATAGCTTGTTTCAGGGTCAAAAGACATCCTGGGTGTAAAAGGGCTTCAAAGACGGGAAAAGCTGAGCACAGGAGCGGACGACTAGCGTGTGGTTCTCTTTTCCAATTTCCGTGTGCTCTCTTGCTTCTAGAAGGCTCTCTGCCTCCGTGGGGCCAGGGCGAGTGGCGCCCAGCAGCCTCCTTCCCCGTACGAAGGTGCTCGGGGTGTGTGACTTCTCTTCCTCCGTGCTCTGCCGGACCCCCTATTTCTCAGGCTTTTCAGGGCGCCTCGTCCCCTGGCCCCTTCTCCCACCGCCATCGAGCACAGTCCAGGAGGGCAGAGCGTTCGCTCCAGCGGGTGTCTCTGTCTAATGCTCAGGTCAAGACCAGCCTTGGAATTAAGTCCACGAACACATCTTTATATGTTTGTGCGTGAGTACACCTGTCTCCTGTCTTTGGAAGTATCTGTAAGAAAGCAGTAGGGGTGCCTGGATGGCTCAGTCGGTTAAGTGGCCGACTTCAGCTCAAGTCATGATCTCACAGTCTATGAGTTCGAGCCCCGCATCGGGCTCTGTGCTGATGGCTCATAGCCTGGAGCCTGACATTATAGTAGGAACCAATTGGAAATTAAAGGAAACTTTCCAGAAACACACCCACTTTTGTGGAACAAGGCAATAAATCCTGGTCTTGAAAGAGATCATTGATTTGTCTTTGAAAAATTATTTTTTAATATATTTAAAACGGTTTTCATGAAGATACTTCACTTTCTTGGAAATACAACTTACAATAAGGTGCACAGATCTTATGTGTAAGGACCGATGACTTTCACCCACCTAGCCACCTCTCAGACCAAGACTCAGAACACTCCTAGTACCCGGGAGGGCTCCCCATGTCCCGCCCCCAGGCAGTGCCTGCTCCCACGGTATTGATTTATTTTTGGTACAAAATTCAAAAGGGGCAAAGGATAAGTTGAAAAATCTCCCTTCTATCCTGCCCATTTCCCCCCTAAGAGTCACTACTACTGCTTTCTTCCTTTTTTTTTTTTTACTTTTTTTTTTTTTTATTTTTTTATTTTTGAGAGACAGAGACAGAGCATGAGCAAGGGAAGGGCAGAGAGAGAGGGAGATACAGAATCCGAAGCAGGCTCCCAGCTATGAGCCATCAGCACAGAGCCCGATGCGGGGCTCGAACTCACAGACTGTGAGATTGTGACCTGAGCCGAAGTCGGCCGCTTATCCGACTGAGCCACCCAGTTGCCCCTACTGCTTTCTTACAGATACTTCCAAAGACAGGAGACAGGTGTACTCACGCACAAACATACACAGTGTTGTTATGTTATGTTAGGTTACATTGTATATATTCTCTCTCTCCTTTATACACAAAAAGTACTTACCTATGCATTTGTTGGGTTCTTTATGTTTTTTAACTGAACGATGCATCTTAAAGCAGTAGAATCACTTTAATAATTGGCGAATTAATATCTTTACCGAAGAAGCGCCCCTTGCCAAAACTTGGTTTATATAAAATCCAAATTTTTATTACCAAATAATTCTTTCTTTTTTAATTTTTAATGATTATTTGTTTTTGAGAGAGAGAGGCAGAGTGCAAGCGGGGGAGGGACAGAGAGAGAAGGAGACACAGAATCCGAAGCAGCAGGCTCCAGGCTCGGAGCTGTCAGCACAGAGCCCGATGCGGGGCTCGAACTCACTAAACTGCGAGATCATGACCTGAGTCAAAGTCAGACGCTTAACCGACTGAGCCACCCAGGCGCCCCTATTACCAAGTAACTCTGTGCTCTGCCTTGCAGCCCTCTGAGGGTCCTTAGGCAGCAAGTCCTGCTACCACATCAACAAATACGATGCAATTAGGCAAATACGATTCATGTAACTTTTCACAGCCTACCCAAACCATCCCGGGTTTGTGTATTGGTCTTACCGGTATTCTTTTTTCTTTTTGTAGCCCTTACCAATAACAATCTCATAGGTTTATATTCTCAATAATTCATGAGCTCTTTTTTTTTATAAGTCCACTTGTACTTTATTGAGAAGTTAAAGAGCACCAAATAGAATGCAACGCAGGGATTTTTCAGAACAACAGAAACATAAAACTGAACGTGTCTCCAGATGTCAGCTGCACAAGATTTTCTATTGATTTTTTTTCCCCCTTAGACTCTGGACTGCTGTTTAGTTATAGGAGTCGGTGTCTTTTTACTTGATTGAGATTCCTTTTGTTGTTTGTTTTTTTTTTAACATAATTTATTGTCAAGTTAGCTAACATACAGTGTACACGGTGTGCTCTCGGCTTTGGGAGTGGATTCCCATGATTCATCGCTTACGTACGACACCCTGTGCCCATCCCAACGAGTCCTCGTCTCAAAGTCCATCACCCGCTTCCCCTTCTCTCCTGCCCCTCCCCCATCAACTCTCGGTTCGTTCTCTGTGTTTAAGAGTCTCTTACGGTCTGCCTCCCTCTCCGTTTGAAACTATTTTTTCCCCTTCCCTTCCCCCATGGTCTTCTGTTAAGTTTCTCAAGACCCACGTAAGAGTGAAAACATGGCATCTGTCTTTCTCTGGCTGACTTATTTCACTCGGCAGAATACCCTCCGGCTCCATCCACGTGGCTGCAAATGGCAGGATTTCATTCTTTCTCGCTGCCAAGTAGTATTCCGTTGTATATATAAACCACATCTGCTTTATCCATTCATCGGTTGACGGACGTTTGGGCTCTTTCCATGATTTGGCTGTTGTTGATAGCGCAGCTATAAACATTGGGGTGCATGTGCCCCTATGAATCAGCACTCCTGTATCCTTTGGATAAATTCCTAGTAGTGCTATTGCTGGGTCATAGGGTTGTTCTATTTTTAGTTTTTTTGAGGAACCTCCACACTGTTTTCCAGAGCGGTTGCACCAGTTTGCATGCCTACCAACCGTGCAAGAGGGTTAATAATTCACGAGTTCTCAAGGACATGTGTGAGAGACCAAAAAAAAAAAAAAAAAAAATAGTGACTAAAATGTAGAACATAAATAAATTGTGGAATTTCTCAAAGGCCTGAATTATTGAAGCCTATTGGTTGGGGTGAATAAAAGGGAAAAGAAATATTTTGTACCTTCAGATGCGTTAAGCGGTTTTCCTGGAAAATGGGTCAAGAGAATCCCCTAGTGGTGTAGGAACTTCCCCAGGGGAGACAGCAGGGCAGCTGCAGGCTCAGCTGAGGGTGCTGGGCTGGGCTGGGAGTTCCAGGCAGCAGGATAGGGCGCGATCAGGAGCAGGAAGGCTAGGAGATAACCCGGGGGCGCCTAGGTAGCCCAGTCGGTTACGCATCTGACACTTGTTTCCGGCTCAGGTCATGATCTCCCTGTTCGTGGGTTCAAGCCCCTCACTGGGCTCTTGAGCTGACAGCGAGGAGCCTGCTTGAGATTCCCCGTCTCCCTCTCTCTCTGCCCCTCCCCCACTCCCCCCCCCCCCGCTCTCTCACACAAATAAAGAAAGAAACATTAAAAACGAATACATTTGGAAGATTATCCAAATCAAAATCTTCGGATGCATCGTCAAGGCCAAAGAGCATGTAGGCGGCCCCAGACCAGAGACGCAGCCAACGGGGAGAGCTTTGGAGCCGGACTGGCTGAGAATGGAGTTAGGAACAAGTTCACAGGCACCAGGTCGTTGCCAAGAGTGAGGCCGAAGCTCATTGGTCTCTGGGTGCATGTGTGGGTTTTGCTGACTGTGGAGAATTGTTACGATAATGGCCCCCACAGAATTAGCCCCGCCCCTGTCTTTTGGAATGTTTCTATTATCATGTGGAGAAGCCCAGCGGTGAAAGACGCCAGGGAGAGAAAGGTTTAGGCATCCCCCCCTCCCGCATCCCCCCCCCCTCCCGCTGGTCTAGACCACCCAGGTGAGCTGAGCAGTAAGCAGGCTGCCACCACGTGAATGAGACCAGAAGAGGAACCGCCCAGCCAACTCGCAGACCCGCAAGAAAGAATAGATTGTCGTTTTACGTCATTGAGTTTTTGGATGTTTTGTTACACAGCAACTGATAGCTCATACATCCCTTCGCCCTATGAATTTACTACGTGAGTCTACAAGGGTCTCTCGTGTTAGGCAAACTCAGAACTGTGAGACCCAGAATTACAAGTATCTTATGTGTTGATAGTGATAGTCCTCTTCTCGTGTACCATTTACTTTAATGTCATGACAATCCAGTGAGGAAGAGGAAGAAGGGAAGGGGGCATATCTTCATTAAACATGTGAGGAGACTGAGGCACAGAAAGATATATTACTGTCCCGGGATTACTCGGCAAGTCAGTAGGGAGGCCATTATGGACTGGGTTATGCCAAATTCATGTGTTGAAACCCTAATTCCCCCATGTGACTATATTTGGAGACAGGGCTTTGAAAGAGGCGATTAAAATTAAAAGAGATCAAAAGAGTGAACCCTAGGGGCACCTCGGTGGCTCAGTCAGTTGAGCATCCAACTCTTGATTATGGCTCAGGTCATGATCCCAGGGTTGTGGGATCGAGCCCCACATGGGGCTCCACGCTAAGTATAGAGCCTGCTTGAGATTCTCTCTCTCTCTCTCTCTCTCTTTCTCCCTCTGCCCCTTTCCCCCACTCGTGTGCTCACCCTCTCACTCTCTCTCTAAAAAATAAATCGAAAATAAAAGAGAGTGAGCCCTAATTCCATAGAACTTATAAAAAGAGGAAGAGACGCCAGGGATGATACGCACAGGAAACAGACCGAGTGGGGACATAAGGAGAAGGTGACTGTCTGTGAGCCAAGGAGGGGGGGCTCGGGAGAACCAAGCCCTGCTGACACCTTAATCGCAGACCCGCAGGCTCCAGGACTGTGAGAAAATAAATTAATGCTGTTTAAGCAACCCGGTTCACAGTAGTTTGTCATGGCAGCCCCCGCAAAGAGCGAGACTCACCATTAGGTCTTCCACTTTCTTGGTAGGAATTTTTTGCAATGAGATACCGTTTCTTCCATATCCAATTGGCAAAGATTTTTTACAAGAGAAGCTATGCAGTCGTAAGGATGTGGAGAAATGGATTTTCCCAAACACCAATGGTGGGAGACTCAATTGGCACGATGTTCTGGAGGGAATATGGTGATACATCTCAAAGGTCTTTAAAATGCACTCACCGGCATTTTTTCGTAAGAGCAAAATACTGGAAACGGTGTGCGGGAGATTGTATTTTCTAAAGAGGGAAGCACAGATCTATTCCGTTGCCCGTGCTCTTCCTACGACATGATGTCAGCACTCCTCCCCTGAAGGGTAGGGTCCGTTTCCTTCCCCTGGAACCCGGACGAACCTGCGTAGTTGCCTCAACCAATAGGATACAGTGGAACTGAAGGTGGGTGACTTCCAAGGCTAGGTTATAAAAGGCATTGAAACTTCCACCTTGGCCTCTCGGATAAACTCATGTTGCAAAAGTCGGCCGACACTCTAAGCAGCTCCTTAGGGAGGGTGCCGAGAGGAACTGAGGCAGCCGGCACCACTCTGCCAGTTTTGCGAGAGAGTGACTTTAGAAATGGACTTCAGATGCAAGCAGCCCCAGCCAACGTGTGCCTGTGGCCTCCTGAAAGACCCCGAGAGAGAACCATCCAGCTCAGTCCTTCTCAAACTTCGGATCGACAGAAAACCGAAGAGAAAATAGATTTTTATTGTTGTTTTTGGTCACTGTGTTTGGGGGGTGATCTGTTACGCAGTCATATATAATTAATACACAATCTCTGTGTCCATCAAGAGGGGACTCTTTAAATATACTACAGTACATGCCTACAATGGAATATTACTCAGCCGTTAAAAATGAAGAAGCTTAAAAAAATTTTTTTTGATGTTTATTTATTTTGGAGAAGGAGAGAGAGACAGAGTGTGAGCAGGGGAGGGGCAGAGAGAGAGGGAGACACAGAATCGGAAGCAGGCTCCAGGCTCCGAGCTGTCAGCACAGAGCCCAATGCGGGGCTCAAACTCATGGACCGCGAGATCATGACCAAGTCCGAGTCAGACTGAGGCGCCCCAAAGAAGCGCCTTATGTATTGACATGGGAAGTTCTCCGAGATGAATTGTTAGATGGAAAATGCAAAGCACAATACAGTATCTACAGGATGCTACCATTGTGGAAAAAAAGTATGTATATAGATATATGTAAATATAGAGAGGAAAAGTATATATGTGTACATATGCATATTTACAGAGAATACACCTATATTTTATACTCGTGTGTATATATACATACACATATACTGTATACGTATGTACTATTTATATACATGCAAAATATCTCTGGGAAGAACCGAAGACCTTGGTCATAGCGACGGCCTCCGGTTGGGGGGTAGCTGGGTGACTTGAGAACAGAGGTGGGAAAATGCCTTTGAAATTTGAACCTTATGGATTCATTCAAAAATAAAGTTTAAAATGCTTAAATAGTGCTCTCTCTTCAACACAGAAATTTCACTTCTAGGAATTTATCCTTAGTAAATAATCATGACAAAGATTTCGCTGCGAGGATGCTGTCGCTTCATTTAATATCATGAAAATGGCGGGGCCCCTGGCTGGCTCAGTTGGAGGAGCGTGCGAGTCTTGGTCTCGGGGTCGTGAGTTCAAGCCCCAGGTTGGGGGTAGAGTGTGCTTGAAAAAATAAATAAATAAAAGTTAATACATGCGATTGGTAAACAACCCAAGTATTCGGCAACAGGAAGTTCGTTGAATAGCTTATGCCACTCTCCTATTGTGCCGCCATCAAAAATGGTGCCGGGGGCGGGGGAGGGGCACCTGGGGGGCTCAATCAGTTTAGTGTCCAACTCTTGATTTCTGTCTGGCCACGATCCCAGGATTGTGGGACCCTCCACGCTCAGCTCGAAGCCTGATTCTCTCTCTCTCCCTCTGCCCCTCTCTGCCGCTTGCATGCTCTCTCTCTCAAAAGAAAAGAAAAGAAAAGAAAAGAGAAGAGAAGAGAAGGGAAGGGAAGGGAAGGGAAAGGAAGGGAAGGGAAGGGATGGAAAGGAAGGGAAGGGAAGGGACGGAAAGGAAAGGAAAAGGAAAGAAAAGGGAAGGAAAGAAAAAAAAGAAAAGAAAAGGGAAGGAAAGAAAAGAAAAGAAAGAAAAGAAAAAAATGGTGCCGGAGAGAAAGAATTCCGTGCCCGGTGCAGTGATCGTGATATAGTAATTGATAAGGAGTTATGAAATGGTACTACTTAATCTTATCTTTAAAGTAAATGTAACCATATAAACGGAGATGGAGACGGAGATGAAGACGCATGGATAGATACAGGTTGAGAGATGTTAACAGTGACCATCTCTGGGAGGTCTGACTCCTTAATCTTATTTTCTCCTTTTTCATCTGCGTTTTCAATAACAAACAGGTGCTACTTTTGCAAGAAGACAAAGGCTAAAGGTTTGCCTCTCTATTTTTTCTTTTTTCCTAAGATCCATGGATGATCCTATAAATAGCAGCACTGGGTAGAGAAGTTGAAACTTTGTTTTTTAAAGAGGACAGTTCTTCAAGGGCAAAGATCACCAGACCTTCATCATCGGGTAGAGAGAGCAGCAACCCCTGCCGAGAAGTCCTAGCGTTTGGCCACGACACCGACCCCCTCCCAGCCTGCTGGCCAGTGGGAGCCACTGTCCAGAAGCTGTCCTCACTGTTCCTGATCAAAACTGGTGGGCAGAAGAGGCTCCAGAATTTCTAGAGGGAGGCGGTCGTCACTGAGGCGTGATCCTGGGACGGGTCTCCAAACCTGCGTTTCCAAAGTCGGCACACCGAGCCCACTGTTTTCACTTCCATTGTAGGTTAAAAATTACCGAGCGTTCGGGCGCCTGGGTGGCTCAGTCGGTTAAGCGGCTGACTCTTGGTTTCAGCTCAGGTCATGATCTCATGGTCTGTGAGTTTGAGCCCCGCATCGGGCTCTGTGCTGACGGCTCAGAGCCTGGAGCCTGCTTCCGATTCTGTGTCTCCCTCTCTCTCTGTCCTTCTCCTGCTCACACTCTGTCTCTATATCTCTCAAAAATAAATAAATGTGACAAAATAAAAAAAAAACCCTTATTTCCAGAGAGATGAGAATATGTTGTATCCATGTAATAAAAATAAAACACTATAAAAGGAATCATTCTAAAAAAAAGTGTTTTTAAAAATGAAAAATAATTGAAAAGGATAGCTACTTGCGGCACCTGGGTGGCTCAGTCAGTTGAGCAGCTGATTTTGGCTCAGGCCATGATCTCACGGTCTGTGGGTTCAAGCCCCGTATCGGGCTCCGTGCCGACAGCTCAGAGCCTGCTTGGGATTCTCTCTCTCTCCCCCTCTCTCTGCCCCTCCCCCACTCACTCCTTCTGTCTCTCTCAAAAATAAATAAACTTCAAAACATTTTTTAAAAATTAAAAAAGCAATCTATTAAAAATCACCAAGCGTTGGGGGCACCCGGCTGACTCAGTTGGTAGGGCACACCACTCTTGCTCTCATGGATGGGAGTCTGAGCCCCATGTTGGGTGTAGAGATTACTCGAAAATAAAATCTTTAAAAAATAAACAGGGGCACCTGGTGGGCTCAGTCGGTTAAGCGTCCAACTCTTGATTTCAGTTCAGGCCATGATCTCACGGTCTGTGGGTTCAAGCCCCGCATCGGGCTCCGAGCCGACAGCACAGAGCCTGCTTGGGATTCTCTCTCTCTCCTTCCCCCGCTTAAGCTTTTTTTTTTTTTCTTTCTCTCTCTCAAAATAAATAAGTAAACTTTAAATAAATAAAGAGGTAATTGAGGTAAAACGAGGTGAGATGGGTGGGCCCCAATCCAATGTGACTGGTGTCCCTAGAAGAAGACGCGACGGGGACACAGACGGGCACAGAGGGAAGGCAACCAGCTCTGCTAACACCTTGTTCTAAGACTTCCAGCCTCTGGGATGGGAAGAAAATTCGTTTCTGGCGGTGGTACCCTGTTCCGGCAGCCCCAGCAAACTGATACCCCAAGTTTCCCGGAGACGCGCGTTGACGGAAGGTTGAGAAAATGTCCGCTGTCCGCAGCTGTCCCGTCCCGGTCGGAGCCCTGAGGTGTGGAGCTGATGGTGATTACTGGGGTGCCTCTGACCCCTCAGGGCTGCGCGGCAGCGCCCCGGCCTCTCCAGCAGGTGTAGGCCAAGAAGTAATCCCAGCGCCCGGCCGGCCTCCGGCGCACCCGGGACCTGGCTCAGGCGATGGCCTTCCATTCCCTGTCAAGGCCGCTGCCCTACGTGGAGCCGCAGCCTGGCCCTGAGGCCCTGAGGCCCTGAGGCCCCCGCACGGACTCGCCGGTCCCCTCTCCACGGACCGTTTGGGACCCTGACCGTCCTTTCAGAGGGGGCCTCCCCGGACCTGCCCACCACCTGTATCCCCAGAGATTCTGGCTGCTGAAGGTCACCCTGCACCGCCATCGGATCCTGGAATAGGGTCACCGGTCTGGAGGGACCGCGTGGTCCCCGCAGCCCAGAGACTGCCCTGAGCAGGGCTTTTAAAGGCCCCTGGGCATTCTTCCTCTCAAAGGCCACGTCCCTCCGAGGTATTCAGACGTGCCACGTGCCCCCTCACGTATCGGCTGCGTAAACTCTAGAAGCTGGGGTGCCGTTGTCTAGCGAACCTTCTGGAGACATGTAATCGGTTCACCTTTATGATACGCCCTTCTCGTTCAGGAGCTAGAAACAAGCCCCGCTGTGGCTCAAGTGTTTCCAGGGATGTTTGAAAAAAGCTGACTGGTCCCGGGCACCTTAGCGAGGGTCGCGGCTGTGGGGGGTCCCTAGGGCCCCTTCCAAGGAGGTCCAGTGAGAACTGGGCGTGTCGGACCCAGGAGGAGCCCCCAGGCGCCCAGTGTCCAGCTGCGACGCCCCCATCTCCTTCCGGGGCTGTAGGGCAAGAGGACTGCCCTTTTCCAAGCGTCTTCCTCCTCTTTAAACTTGTTCCTTGGCGAGCTGGCACCTTGCCTTGCTTCCAGCAGGTTCCCCCCTAGGCTGGAAAAGCCAAGGGCTCGGAGCTCCTCGGTCATCGTGGCATCCAAACCTCCCCCCATTACAGAGATGAGAAAGCCGGGGCGCAGAGGAAGGAGAGTCTTCGTCGTGCATTTGTGCGGAATTTGCACTCGGCACTCTGCCCTAGGTTGAGCCGGAGATGTTGAGACGGCTAGGGAGGAGCCCTTAAGGCAGAGTGTCCCCATCCTTCTCTGACCATTGAAAATCCCCGCTTTTGCTGTCATGTTAGGACGGTGTTTTTTCCTCCCAGCTGTGTTGTGTCTCTCTCTCAACGGCACCCCGCTGGGACCCTGGGGAAGGCTTCGCCCCGGGGGCTGAGTGTCTGGGGCGGCCGGGTTCAAAACAGGATGCCCGGTGAAATGTGAATTTCACATCAACAACAATTTTTTGTTTGGTTTTGTTTTTTTTTTAGCGTCAGGATATCCCCAATGCTGTTGTTTACCTGACAATCAAATCGAACCGGGCATCTGTAACTTTATTTACTCAACCTGGCCACCCGCCGCGGTCCTCTTTTCGTGGGGGTCGGGCCCTTCTGCCACGGGCGGCCGTGGAGTTCCCTGCCGCCTCAACGGCGTGTGACTCACGCGACGGCCGACCTCCAGGCCAATGGTTTTGAACGGCAGAACATCGCGATGCGGGGGAATCCCCCCACTGTCCCCATACCGTATGTGTTGGCCGAGAACGACGCCCGCGAGAGGAAAACAAAAGAGGCCACGCGAGTTCCGACGGCCCCGGGGACGGCCCCGGCCACGCTGGCTCTGGGAAGGCGGTTGTAACTGGCTGGCCGGCTCTTTGCCTCTCAGAGGGGCTCCGACGGTGGCTGGCAAGAATCTTCGGGGCCTCGGAGGCCAGACCTTCCTGGCCAGGCCTGATAGTCTTCCTTCCCTGCCCTTCTGAGAAGAGGTCTCCTGGGCAGAGTGGGCTCTCGGGCTGGGAGCTGGGCAGGGGGGCGGGGGGGGCTCGACTTTGGGGATCACGACTGTCTCTTCGTCAGGGGGTCATTGTGGGTCACACGGGATGAAATTCATGCAAAATGCTTGGCACACGGGGAGGGCTTCCTATCAATGGCGGCTATTGTTCCAATAACGTAAGGGTTTTGGCTTCACCCCCAAGCCGGTGGGTCTTCTTAAGACGGCTGCCGGCTGCCGTTCGGGTCTCTGGGCTCCCGCAGTTAGTCCTGATGAAGCGGGGGGGGGGGGGGGGGGCAGGGATTGGCACATTTTGTGTCCAGGATGGGCCCATTTCCCCGGACTGGAATCGGCCTTACGCTGGAGTCGGTTCTTCACCTGGGTTGGATGGCCGGCTGCCCGGCCGAGCCCCGAGGAGGCAGGGCTCCGCAGAAGCTGGCTTCGAGGGGTGAAGAAGTAAGTTTCCTACCCTCGGTGTCCCTGAGGGCAGGCAGGCCACAGTTTGTGCCCGACGGGGGGGGTGGGCGGGGAGGGGGCTTGGGGTTGTGTCCCTGGGGAGGAAGAAAGGGGGGGGGCGTGGGAATGGGCCTGCAAAACACATGTCGTCAGTTTCCTCTTCTGGAAACTTCCGACGCCAGGCCGCGGCAAAGGCGCTTTGGTTGGAACGGAGGTGGGAAACCCCCCAGAGCCGGAGGTCTCTCCCTTTGACTTCTGGCTCTGCCCAGGGCCCCGGCGTTGGGACACTCCGGCTTCTTAGAAAGAAACTGAAAGCCCTTAGGAGAAACTCCACCACTTCCCCTTCCTCGGTAAGAGGAACTTGGAGTTGCCCTGACAGGAAAGTCTTGGTGGGGTTTCTCGGAAGCCGCCACTGCTTCTCTACCGGGGAAAACCGCAGGCCGGTGGGGGCAGGGGCGGGGGCGGGGGGGGGGGCAGGCCAGGGGCCAGGCTGGTGGAGAACCAGCCATCGACAAAGTCATAGCCTTCAGACAGGCTCTTGAGGAGAAGTGGGGAGCTGCCAACATTTTCTCTGGAGCACCACCTGCCAGCTTCTCCCTGGGGCCTTCATGCTGCCGCCCGGGCTCCCTCCCCGCTGGATCCTCCCCCCCCCCCCCGCGGGCCTTTTAACCCGAACACCCTGTGGCTGGGCTCTAGGTCCCCCACTACCCGCACCACCTGCCAAAACTCGCCCACCTGGTTCTGCGCCTCGGAGAGGCACTGACTTTCGAGGAGCGGTGTTGGGGGTACCTGTGGGCACGGGGGGCGATGTTCTGGAAGAGGCCATACCCTCCGTGCCGTCTCGGATAGCCTAGCGAGGAAAGAAGGGACATCTACCAGGCGTGCACGGGTCCCTGACTTAACGGTGGCCGCCGTTTGCTGCGCCCATTTCTAGACTGGACACGGGCTTCTCCCGGGGGACCGGGATGTCGCTCCCCGCCTCCGGGCACAGCCAGGGGCAATGCCGCAGTAAGAAGAAACGGCACGCAGGCCCGGATCACCTCCTAGGCCCAGCCCCAGGAGAAGCCGAGACACCCTCGGGTCCCAAGCTTCGGTACAAACGCGTCGGCGTGATTCGGCACCCGGATCTGGCCCCGGCACCCTTGCCGAAAACCGTGCGTGGTCTCCCGCCGCCTGGAGGATGCAGTCCAGGCTCTGCGGCCTGTGTCTCAGATCCTTTGGCGACGGGGCCCTCTCCTGCTCACACGAGTCCCAGGGGGCGCATGGATTTCCTAGGGAGGCCCTCCCTACTCCCAGCCCCAGTCCAGATAGGTTAGGGGATGCCTCGGTGACCTCCCTGGGTGCACCACCCCCAGGACCTTGTCCACATCACCTTGGCCGTGGCCCGGCCTGCAGGATCCTTAAGGG
The DNA here is from genome assembly GCA_030068075.1 of Paguma larvata. Taxonomy (NCBI): domain Eukaryota; kingdom Metazoa; phylum Chordata; class Mammalia; order Carnivora; family Viverridae; genus Paguma; species Paguma larvata. The sequence goes on from CM057829.1 coordinate 36,459,885, forward strand.
GCAGCGGCCTTGGGCTTGGCAGATCTCGGTGAATCCTTGGGGAAGGAGTACATGGGTGAATGTCATGCTGTCTGCCAGGCTGCGTGGCTGAGAGCCCCACGTGCCCACAGGCCCAGACATCCACGTGTGGCTGTGGACGCCCACGTGCAGTGGGAGGAGACACGTGCGTCCTGCCTGTCATGGTGTCCCTGAGATGTGTGTCTGTGGGTCCCCTCGTCCACGCGCCGGCATCACGGGTGATGTCCTTCCGGCCAGCAGGTGGCGCCGCGCCCCGCCTCTGCAGCGTTGGTCCACCCTGACCGGCCCTGGCCGTCGCCACCAGAGGGGCCTCCGCAGGCACACAGAGCAGCCTCCCTTATGCCGCAGGGGGGACCAGGACTGCCTGGGTCTCCTACGGAATCGGTCTGGGCTTCCAACCGAGAGGCCCGGGGCTCGGACAGCACATGCCCAAACTCCAGTTCAACCCCCATGTCCATGGCCACTCTGTATGCCCGATGCCAAGCTGGGCCTCACAGGACAGCCGGAAGTCCAGGCAATTGAAAAGCCTAAAGGTTAAAATAAAAGCATGGCTCACGCTCCCAGCTCTGCCTCCGGCTGGCCATGTGTCCTTGGACGAGTCCCCTACCCTCTCTTAACGCGTATCTCTGTTAAATGGGAATCATGACAATCCGTAAAAAGAAATAGCCAATGTAAACCACGGGCCACAGTGGTTTACTGTGAACAAGACCTTAAATGACCTATAAGGCCTTCGAGGGTCTGTGCCTCCCTCACTCCCATGATCCCCCTGATCTCACTTCCTGTCGCTCCCTTCCTTCCCTACTCAGCTCCCCGATGCGCCTCTGAACACCCCACGCACCCTCCTGCCTCAGGGCCTTTGCACTCCCTGTTCTCTCTGCCCGGCACATTTCCTCAGATATCCACAGGCCTCCTCTGCTCACGTGTCATCTCAAAAAACAACCACGAGCAAATATGACCTATTTCGGAAAGGCCTTCCCTGACCACGCTGTCGCAAATAGCGCCCTGGCCACTCTTCGTTCCCTTACCCTGTGTCGTGTTCTTTCGGGAGTTGTGCGCTTACCTGATGGTTGTGCGCTTTCCTCCTGGAAGAAACCCCCTACGAGGGCAGCCCTCTCTGCCTGTTTTGTCCCCTGCTCTATCCCCGGCACCTGCTGGCCTGCCTTACGCACGACAGGTGCTCAGGGAACACGGCGAGTCGAACATCGAATGGAAGGTTTCGCCGTGTGTGTACGTGTGTGTTCGTGTGTGTACGTGTGTGTGTTTTCTCCCCGAGGCTGCTTCTCGCTGCCTCCCAGGCGCCAGCTTGTGGGTGGCGCCCAGCGCAGAGTTAGCGATACCCGGGTCGTGTCTGCCACACAAAGCAACACACGAGGGGAGGAAGAAAGTCCGGGCAGGGCGTGAGAGACCCCCGCACCGGGGCCAGGAAACTGCAGTTCCAGCCGAGCCCTCGCCACTCACGATCAGCGAGGCCTTGGGCGAGTCGCGCCTCTCTGGACTTCGGTTTTGTCCTCCCTATAACGGGCGGGAGGATGCCCGTACGTACCGCCGGCATCGGTGAGGGTTCACTGGCCGGCGTGGGTCCGCGAAGCGAGAAGGCAGGCCACCCCTCCTCTGTTGAGGCTCTGCTCCACACCCCCCTATGCCCTACCGGCCTCTCCCTTCCCTGAGCGCTCACGGGCCCCGGCGTAGATACATGCGGGCATGGGGGCCCTTGCTGGCGTTTGCGTGTGCAGTGCCCCAGCCTGGGTGCCCTCGAGACGGGGGCCGGGCCTCCCCGTCTTTGCGCCCCTCCACCTGGCGCCGCACGGGCAGCGGGGAGCAGCCCTTGGGCCTCTGATAACTGACCAACGAACACATCCGTTGAAAGCTACAGGTGCGTTACTGTGCTGTCAATGAAGCAGGGTAGGGATTTCAATGTTTGTTTTAAAATTTTTCAATGTTTTTATTTTATTTTTGAGAGACATAGAGACAGAGCATGAGCAGGGGAAGAGCAGAGAGAGAGGGAGATACAGAATCTGAAGCAGGCTCCAGGCTCTGAGCCGTCAGCACAGAGCCCGACGCGGGGCTCGAAACTCACAGACCGCGAGATCATGACCTGAGCCGAAGTCGGCTACTTAACCGACTGAGTCAGCCAGGCGCCCCAGGTAGGGATTTCAGACCTCACGGAGGACCGGGGTGAGGGGCTCTTTGGGGTTCGGGGCAGGAGGGCCTGCTGGGGCCTCCAGAGCCTTGACCCGAAAGGCAAGGAAGGCGGAGACGGGCCGCCGCCTCCCCTCTGGGACGGCGCCTGGCCAGCTTTCGCCCTAGAAGCTGCCACGCCAGCCACATCTTCTGGGCTACGGGGCGGAGGCCTGGCTGCCCACCTGCATTCCTCGCTCCGTCTGCCCATGACCTCATCCTGGCCCTGCGGCCGCCCACGGGGCAGGAGGCTGGGCCCCACTTTGCGGATGAGGAAATGGAGGCTCACGGAACTCGAGGCCCTGCCCCTGGCCGGTCATCCTTCCTGGGCTTGGGCCGGCGCTCCGAGCGGGGGGGCAGGGCTCGGGGCTGACAGCTGGAGTGCGGTCGCGGAGACCACTTCACGCCGTCCGGTCAGGTTTTAAAAGCCCCCATTGATCCCGTCCCCACGCTTAATAAACTCTGGTCGGGTGGTCGATTTGACTCTTCCTAGCTGCCCGCGGTGGGGTTCCAGGCGGGCCCAGTTGCCTTCCCTCTGCAGGCCCGGGGGAGCCAGACACGGCTAGCTGACACACAGGCCCTGCCCGGGAGAGTGGGGGGTGGGACGCGAGGAGCGAAACTCCTTTTAGGAACGAAATCTTGGAGCCAAGGTGGAGAAACCAGCGTCTGGCCAAGGCCTAGGGGTGAGCGAGCCCAGGTGAGCCGACTCAGGCCTCAGGAATGGGTGGGGTCTGAAGGGGAGGCGGGCCCTTCCTCCAGCCCCGGCCCAGGGTCCCCGTTCAATCCTTATTGGGGAGTTTCCTGGCGACAGGCAGTGACCTGTCGGCTGTCCGTGTGGGAAGCGGCTTGGCGTGGCCCTCACCGTCTCATTAGCGGTGATTCACCAGGGACTCACCTGGCTGTCAGGGACCTGTCCCACTGCCCGCCAGAACCAGCTTGGCCGGCACCCTCGGAGGGCAGGGGCCTCGTTCCCTCGGCCCTCTCCCCTCCCTGGCGCCCGGGGCACAGCCTGCCTGGCACACGCTCAGAGCTCAGAATGCATTCATTCTGCCAGCAGGTACTGATTGAGCGCCTACTGCATGCCAGACGCAGTGCTAGGTGCTGGGGACATGGAGCGAACCAGGCCGACCCGAACGCCTGCCCTCCTGGAACCCACAGCCTCGTGGGGAAAGACAGACGGTAAACAAATAAATAAGTGAATCATACGAGCTCTCGAAGATGGGGAGTGCTACAGAGAAAGGCAGGGAAGGCTGCGCGATGAGGTTGCAGTTTTAGTTTTTATTTATTTTTTTAAGAGGAAAACAAATTTTTTAATGCTTATTTATTTTTGAGAGAGAGAGAGACAGAGCGCGAGCCGGGGAGGGGCAGAGAGAGAGACAGAGACACAGAACCCCAAACAGGCTCCAGGCTCTGAGCTGTCAGCACAGAGCCCGACGCGGGGCTCGAACCCATGAACCGCGAGATCGTGGCCTGAGCCGAAGTCGGCCGCTTAACCGACGGTGCCTCCCAGGCGCCCTGATTTAAAAAAAATTTTTAATGCTTTTTTTAAATGTTTATTTATTTTTGAGAGAAAGAGCGAGCAGGGGAGGGGCAGAGAGAGAGAGGCACAGAGGATCCGAAGAGGGCCAGAGTGCTGAGAGCACAGAGCCCGACTCAGGGCTCGAACCCACAAACCACGAGAACATGACCTGAGCCGAGGTTGGACGGAGGCTTTGGCCGACTGAGCCACCCAGGTGGCCACCCAAGATCTTATTCTAAAGTAACCTCTGCACTCAAGATGGGGCTCCGACTTACAACCCCGAGATCAAGAGTTGCATATTCTACTGACTGAGGCAGCCTGGCGCCCCCAGAGGTGGCCGTTTTAAATGGGGTATTTTGGCGGCCCTCTCTGAGAAGATGCTGTTCGAGCAAACCCTGATGGAAATGAAGATAAGGAAGGCAAGAAGGTATACCAGGAATAGCAGGTGCAAGGGGCCTGGGGTAGGAACGTTGGGAGAAGGGGGCATATTGCAGGAATGCCAGGGAGACAGGTGCAGCTGAGGCACTTGGCCGAGGGGAGAGCAGTGGAGAGAGGGTTAAAGAGGGGCTAGTTTGGCCTGTGCAGGGTTTTCTAGGCCTTTCCAGGCTTTTACTCAGGCGAATTCTGTAAAAAGGCTCCAAAGGCCCAGCCCCACCCCCCACTCACCTGCCAGTTGAACCCAAGACCAGCTCGGCAGGCTTCTCCTGCCTGGCTCAGAACCCAGGGAGCTGGGTGAAGGGTCAGCGGTGTTTCCACCGGGGAGGGACTGGAAGGATGAGTGCGCCGAGCGGAGGGCTGCTACCTGTGGAGGATGTGTGTAGAGGAGGATGCCTGTTTGGGAAACCAGTACCCACCGCAGACGGACGCGGTAGGGGAACGAAGAAGAAGGAGTAGAGGCCAAAAAAGAAAGGGGGGGCCAAGGTTGCCCAGCTGCCTGCCACCCCTCCCCCCCCACCAAGTCTATCTTTCTAGACTCATTGGGAACACACCTCATCTGACACTCTGCTACTTCTCTCTGACCTCTGGACCTTTGCACATGCTGTTCTCTCGGCCTGGGAATCCTTGACCTCCTTTGCCTGGTGAATGCCCTGAGTGGTCCCCGAGTCCCCAGAGCAGATCCCCCTCCCCGCCCCCCGCATGGGCCCAGCACACCCCCGATGAAGCGTATTCACACTGGGCCGTATCTGCCCACCGAGGGACCTTGCTTCTCCGTGAGACCGTGGCCGCGGACCACGCCGGGCTTGCTTAGCTCGCTAAAGATGAGCCCAACAGAGTAGGTGCTGGAACCGAGGAGTGAATGAACAGACTGACAGGATCTGATTCCATTTTAGGAAGATGGCTCTGACTCGGTTTGTGTTGGGGGTGATAGGGGAACCGGGGGAGGGTGACAGCTCACCGGCTACTGCCATGGTCCAGGGAGGGGCAAGAGCCGGGTGAGGAAGGTGACCCAGGATGTCAGCCGCTGGGTGTGAGAGGGGGAGCAGGATCCAGGAGGCTTTTTTTTTTTTTTAAAGAATCTTTTTTTTTTTAAACATTTATTTATTTTCAAGAGACAGAGAGACAGAGCATGAGCAGGGGAAGGGCAGAGAGAGAGGCAGACACAGAATCCGAAGCAGGCTCCAGGCTCTGAGCCATCAGCACAGAGCCCGATGCGGGGCTCGAACTCACAGACTGTGAGATCATGACCTGAGCCGAAGTCGGCCACCCAACCGACTGAAGCCACCCAGGTGCCCCCCAGGAGGCTTTTAAGAGGGACGTGGACACCGGCCCTGGGGGGTGACGAGGAAGAGGGAGCGGGGGCGGAGTCCAACTTTCCCTCTTTTTGCGCGTCTTTCCCCGTATCTGGTCCGCGGAGAGCTACTACTTCCTCAGATACCATCCGGCACCGTGGCCATGAGCCTGACTCTGGGTTCAAATCCTACTTCCACCACAGTCTTGCTCCGTGACATCGGCTTACTCGACCTCTCTGTTCCTCAGTTCACCCATCCGTAAAGCAAGGACGACAACTGAGAATTAGTTACGGCATTTCGTTGATTCTGAGATTCCTCTTTTAACATTTCTGGAATCAGGGTGAGTCTTACAGTCAATGGCATGCCATGGGTTAATTGGCAGCGTTCTTCTTCTTTTTTTTTTTCTTAAGTAACCTCAGCACTCAAACTCACAACCCCAAGATCAAGAGTTGCACGCTCCGCAGGCTGAGCCGACCGGGCGCCCTAATTGGCAGCATTCCTTAGTGGTGCGTTAAATAATTATACATGTGAAGACCGACGGAGCCTTCAATGTGACGAAACACAAAAGTGCACAGAGAGACCAGTACCCGGCGTGTCACAAGCGCTAAATAAAAGTTAGCGATTGTTACTACCGTCGTCATTTGCTTTCCGGGGTTCTGTCCGTCACAGTAATAAATGCTCCATCCGAAGAGAGAGAATTCATGCATGCATAGATGGAAAAGTGAAAATTTTTTAGTAATTTCCCCCAGAAAAACACCCAGAGTCTAACACTTCCTCTGAAAGGTCCCATAGACTTCTGCCAAAGTTCCAGAGAAAACTCTAGAAATTCCTCCTTTACAATGGGGACCAGAACTCCTGGCGCCCTGACCAGCAGGGGGAACCAGGGCATGTCCCCAGATGACTTTGGGGGTGTTCCCTGTGTCCTTGTGAGTTTTCCTGAGTCACCATTACTCACTGCCCACAATCGGGGCTCTGCTACCTTCCAACCGGGAGGCCGGAGGTCTGGGATCAAGGGCCGTCCTTCAACAAAAGCGTGATTATAGAGTGTCCCGCACGGGGCCATAAGCCATCTGCAGCTCAGGAGAGCAGGGTGACCCTTGCCGGCGTCTTATTTTTGGCTCCCCGGGTTGTGTTCCTGCCTACTGACTTGGCAAATCCTGGGCGACTCGGCTTGTTTTCTCTCCTCACTTAAATACATGTCTGGAAAAAGCCTCCACCCCCACAGACACTGCCGTGTGTGGAAATGGTGACAGGCCTGGTGGAGGAGGAGAAACCGGGCGGCTGATTCCTGGAGCCTCCCGCTCAATGAGGGGGGCGGGGGGGGGGAGGGTTGGCTCAGCTGCTGGGGTTAGTGACACTCCCAGGCCAGTCTCGTGTCCCTTAGGGCTCAGCCGGGACCCACCCCCCCCGCCCCGTCTCTGTTCTTACTCTCTTCTCCTCTGTCTGTGTTAGCAAGAGACCCTCTGGGCCACCGCGTCGGGCTTACGCAAAATTCTCTGGTTTGCACCTGGGGTCGGGAGGCTGTCACCCTGGAAGCACAGGGACCTGGCGACCCCCGGGCAGCACGCACGTGCTGGATGGCAAGGGGGTGGGGGGGGAGCGCTCCGTAACCCCCCAGACGACCCGCTCCTGCCAGCCCTCCGCCAGTTGGGAGGCAGGACAGCCTTCCAGGGAAAGCGAGGGACCAAGCAATCAGTGGGGGGTGGGGGGGGGTCTCTTGGGAGGTCCTTGGGACAGGACAGTCGACTGCCCCCTCTCCTGATCCCCAGACACCCGTCCGATGGTCTGATGGCTTCTTCATTCCGGAAGGCTAACCCTCCACACATCGGTCCATTCGTGGGTTCCACTGAACCTCTTCTCCGGGGCCCCGGGGAGATGCCAGCGCGGTCTCAAAGCCTCGAGGGGCTCCGTCGCAACCCGTCCCATTTCCACGGGGCAGATGGAACCGACCAAGAGGGACGCGGGGCTCCTCCCACGCCCAAGACACCGACAGGGAGTCCGGAAAAACAGGGTGGCATCCCAAGGGGGCCGGAAGCAACGTCCCCTCTCCATCAGCTCTCCCGGGCTTCGGTCAGAAACTCTTTATTTTACGCAAAGGCGCTCTGCAAATTCAGCCTCAGGACTCTGCGCCTGTGGAGAACACTGCCGCCAGCCCTCCCCGCCCCAGGTCGGGCTCGAAGCGAGCCGTGTCCTTGTCCGTCTCGTCCTTTAAAGTATAAGTTTCGGGGGTGCCTGGGTGGCTCAGTTGGTTAAGCGTCTGACTTCGACCTAGGTCATGATCTCACTGTTGTGAGTTCAAGCCCCGCGTCGGGCTCTGTGCTGACAGCTCGGAGCCTGGAACCTGTTTCGGATTCTGTCTCCTTCTCTCTCTCTGTGCTCTTCCCTTCCCCACTTGTGCTCTGTCTCTCTCTCTCTCTCAAAAATAAATAAACTTAAAAAAAAACTGTCATTCAAAAAAAATAAAAATAAAAATTAAGTCTAAGTTCCGGGAGGCAGGGCTGCGTCTAATGCATCCCGATGGCGGGCACACGGTGGGCGTGTCATGAGCGGGCTAAAGGAAAGCACTGGTACTCAGCGCTCAGCACTCGCCCGTGCCCACGTCAGCCTGGGGAGACGGGCATTCTCATTTCCACTCATCGTCCCCGCTTTAAAAAATTGTTTGTTTCTTTATTTTGAGAGGGAAGGGGCAGAGAGAGAGAGGGAGAGAGAGAATCTCGAGCAGGCTCCGCCCTGTCAGCACAGAGCCTTACGAGGGGCTCGAGGCGGGCCTTAGATTCACGAACTCCGAGATCATGACCTGAGCCAAAGTCAAGAGCCGGAGGCTCAACTGACCGAGGTACCCAGACGCCCCATCGTCCCCGCTTTACAGATGAGGAGACTGATAGCCCCAGAGCCTTCATTCTGGAGCACCGTACCATACCGCATGCTTAGAAGGTGCTTGACAAAGCCCCCGGCATACAGACGGTGCTTAATAAACGGTAGCCATTTGGTAAACAACACTGATCTCACAACAACTCACCGAGGGAGCATTTTTCTTCCCATTTTATTTTATCTTTTAAGTCGTCTGTACACCCGGCCTGGGCTCCAACCCCCAACCCCGAGAGCAAGAGTCACGTGCTGTACTGACAGAGCCGGCCAGGTGCCCGCCCTGCCACCCTCCTTGCCCCGCTGCCGCCTTTTTTTTTAAAGTAATCCCGTTTTAAGGATAAGGACCAAGATCATACCCTCGGTAAGCGGTGGAGCCGGTCGGGCTTGAACCCAAATCTCACCTCGCTCTGCAAGTCAAGCACTGACCACCGCGCACCTCGGCTCTTTGCGGGAAACGCCGCCGGCTCCCGTTCCACTGAACGGTTGGCTTATGCTCTCTCTCTGCAGCCCCCGCATCTGGAGTTTTCTCTGGTTTGTCTCTCCTGGCCAGCACCCGAGCTCTCCGTCCAGGGTCCCGGGCCCGGGCCGTCCGCAAGCCGCGCAGCGCCCCAGCGCAGGCCGCCTCAGACGTGCCTCCGGGCCCCACGAAGCTCCTTCAAGGGAGCCAAACAGCCCTGGCTTTGAACTTGTCAACAATTTCTTCCTCCAAGGCACCCTTGGGAGAGATGTCAGATAACAGCAGCGAGAGGCCATCGAGAAGGGTGACAGGGGGCGAGTGAGGGGATCCGTCCTCCTCCCCCCCCATGTCGCACCCTCCCCCCTCCCCCATGCCCCGAGAGTACCTTTTTTCCTCGGTGGCATCTTTCGAGCCAAAGCAAAAATAGCGGCCGACTTGGCCCGCCTTCGCAGCTCATGTGTGCACCTCTCCAGCCACAGGCCACGGGGGACGGCTCTCGGCCGGGCAAGAGGACTGGGGTCCCTGCCCAACATCGCTTGGCTCTCCAAGGATCACAGGCGAAACACACTCCTCTGACCAAAGACCGGGTCGGTCTCGTAGTCGGACTCAACAGAAGCATTGCGGGAGCAGTGAGGTTGTAATAGTGTTAGAAAAAGACAGCCTGTTTCCTCGCATCCATTAGCATGGCTACTCTTAAAAAAAAAAAAAAAAGAAGGTAACAAGCATTGGCAAGGCCCTGGAGAAATCGGAACCACAGGGCACCGTTGGTGAGATGGTGAGAAGGTGCACCGACCAGCGAAAACAGTCTGGAGGGTCCTCAAACCATAAAAAAACAGAACTACCCTATGATCCAGAATCTTACTTCTGGGCGTATATTTAAAGGAATTGAAAGCAGGGTCTCAAAGCGACACCGGCATACCCGTGTTCCTTGCAGTGTTACCCGAAATTCCTCCAAGAGGTTGAGGTAATCTAAATATCTTTTTTTTTTTTTAATGTTTATTTATTTTTGAGAGAGAGAGAGGCAGACAGAGCATGAGCAGGGGAGGGGCACAGACAGAGAGGGAGACACAGAATCTGAAACAGGCTCCAGGCTCTGAGCTGTCAGCACAGAGCCCAACGCGGGGCTCGAACTCAGGAACAGTGAGATCATGACCTGAGCGGAAGTCGGACGCCCAACCGACTGAGCCCCCCGGGCGCCCCCTGGTTGAGGTCATCTAAACGTCCACCGAGGATGAATGGACGGGGGCGCCCGGGTGGCTCAGTGGGTTAAGCGTCCGACTCTTGATTTTGGCTCAGGTCACGATCTTGAGATCTGTGGGTTCGAGCCCCACACTGGGCTCTGCGCTGACGGCACGGAGTCTGCTTGGGATCCTGTCTCCCTCTCTCTCTGCCCCTCCCCTGCTCCTGATCGCGCGCTCTCTCTCTCTCTCTCAAAAATAAATAAATAAACATTAAAAAAAAACAACAACAAAGGATGAATGGATAAACAAAATGTGGTCTAGCCATACAATGGAATATCAGGCAGCCTCAAAAAGGAAGGAAATTCTGTTAGATGCTACAAGAGGAATGACCTTGAGGACATTAGGTTAAGAGAAATAAACCAGACACAGAGAGACAAATACCGCATGATTCCACTTAGAGACAGTCTCTAAAGCGGTCAAGTTCATAGAAACAGAAAGTAGATGGTGGTTACCAGGGGTTCGGAGGGGGATGGGGAACTGTTTAATGGGTATGGAGTTTCAGTTTTGCAAGATAAAAAAGTTCTAGAGATTTATTGCACAACGAGGTGGATATACTTGACCCTGCTGCACCGTATGGCTCCGATGGTACATTTTATGCGTTTTTTTTACCATCATTAAAAATAAATTAACGGCCCGGGGAAACCTGTCCATTTCCTCGCTTCGGAGATTTATGACATTGACCGAGCTGGGCACCTTATATGCATTGTTTTAATCCTCACCGCGACTTAAGGGGGCAGGCCTCACTGTTTCTTTTCCCCGGCCTGGGAAATCGCGGCCCAGGGGAAGAAGTGGACTCATCCACAGTCTCTTGGAATTTGCTGAGGGCAAGAGCCCAATGTGTAACTCTGCTGCGTCTACCTCCAAACTGGGGTTCTTGCCGCCTCCCATTCACCGCCAGAGGAGTGTCCCCAGATTCAAGCTGCGAGTCATTGACAGGAAGAAGACAGACTTTTATTTATTTGTGTTTTTTTTTTTTGTTTATTTAATTAGAGAGAGAGGCTGTGAACGAGGGAGAAGAGTAGAGGGGGAGAGAGAGAATCTTTTTTTTTTGTAAACAGCTTCTTGTTACTTTTATTATGATATATTTTTAAATTTTTTTATGTTTATTTATTTTTGAGAGAGAGAGACAGAGTATGAACAGGGGAGGGGGAGAGAGAGTGAGAGAGAGAGGGAGACACAGAATCCGAAGCGGGCTCCAGGCTCTGAGCTGTCCGCACAGGGCCGGATTCAGGGCTCGAACCCGTCAACCGTGAGCCAAAGTTGGACGCTTAACCGACTGAGCCATCCAGGTGCCGCTATCATTATATCTTCTTATTTATGTTTAGGAGAAAGAGAGAGAGAGAGAGAGCATGAGCAGGGGAGGGGCAGAGAGAGGAAGACAGAGGCTCCCAAGCGGGCTTTGCGCTGACAGCAGCGAGCCCGATGCGGGGCTCGAACTCAAGAACCACAAGATCATGACCTGAGCTGAAGTCAGATGCTTAACCAACTGAGCCACCCAGGTGTCCAGAGATGGGAGGGGGAGACACGTGGGGAGAATTCCAAGCAGGCCCCACGCCGAGCACTGAGCCCCACATGGGCTGAGATCACGACCTGAGCCCACATCAAGAGTCGGACGCTCAACCAACTGAGTCACGCAGGCGCCCCAGAAAGAAGACAGACTTTTAACGTGACTGTTCCGTTTCCCCAAATTGAGCAGAAGTTCCTTGGTGACCAGTGATACGCGCCTTCTATTTCTCGATGCTGGGGGAGTTAAGTCCAGTCCTGGGTGCCCGGCGTTAGTAGGTAACAGACACCTGAGGACTAGCTGATTTTTTAAAACTTCGCACAAGCGCCAGCACGGGCTTTCACGGAAAATACCACTTCCGCACTTGCAGCCCACGAAGCGTTTTCACGTCCACCAACCTCTTTGCTTCTGACGGACTCCCTGGGCAAAAGAGATCCTTAGGGTCTCCGTTTTACAGAGAAGGGAGACACCGCGCGGAGGGGCACGTCCAAGGTCCCACAGCTGCGCCTGCGATTTCTGGAGGCTGACTCGACAGGTGTCTGAGGGTCCCGAAGCCTGTGCCGCTTCTGCAGGCAGCCTTGTAAAGTGAGGGCGGAGCACGCTACCTCGTGCTGGGGTGCCGATCTCGTGCTATGCTCACCTGCCGGCTGCAAGGCTGGGCCTTGACCTTCAAGGCCAGATAAACTCCGGGCTGTCCTCGTAAAGGCTAGAGGCGCCTTTCCTGAGATTGCGGTTGTAACATCAATACTCAGCCAAGTACCGCGTGCCAGCGAGTGAAGGGCTGGGCGTTCCCAGCCCCAGGAAAGGGCCGGTTGGAAAGGGGGGGGGGGGAGTGCAGCTAAGCGGGGAGACCGGGCAGACGGCTCAGGGCAGGTCAAGCTCGGAGAGCGAGCTCAGGCCGTCATATCGATAAGAGCCGACCGGGTCTGGCACCCAGGGGTCCGAGAGGTGTCCGGAGGGGCTGGAGCGGGCAGGGCAGAAGACCGACACTGCCTGGCCTCCGCCCTATCTCCCACCCCCCTGCCCAGTGTGCGCAGCTGTGAGCCCCGGCTTTCCGACCCTCGGTTGAGGGCGGTCGGCGGCCTGCGGGGTGGGGGGTGGGGAGGTAGCAGGGTGGCCAGCCAGTGACCAACCACGTCTGTTTGGTCCTCTCGTTAGGACATTTTTTCCCCTGACAAAAGTATCTCGTGTTCACGATAAAAAATATTGAGGGGGGCGCCCGGGTGGCTCAGTCGGTTAAGCTCAGGTCATGATCTTGTGGTTCTTGAGTTCGAGCCCCGCATCGGGCTGTGTGCTGTCAGTGCAGGGCTCGCTTCGGATCCTCCGTTCCCCTCTCTCTGCCCCTCCCCCACTTGTGCACGCGCACTCTCTCTCAAAAATAAATGAACATTTAAAAAAATATATTGGCGCACCTGGGTGGCTCAGCCGGTTGAGCGTCCGACATCGGCTCGGGTTATGATCTCATGGTTCGTGGGTTCGAGCCCCACGTCGGGTCCTGTGCTGACAGCTCAGAGTCTGGAGCCTGCTTCGGATTCTGTGTCTCGCTCTCTCTCTCTGCCCCTCCCCTGTTCATGCTCTGTCTCTCTCTCATAAATAAATAAACATTAAAAGATTTTTTAAACAATAAAACAGTTTATTGCGGACTATCCAAAAAACCATACATGTGCAAAATAAAAATCACCGGTAATGCTCTTTTTCTGAACTGTTAAAAAGACCAAAAGTTAGAAAGAAGATGCCCTCGGCTTCCCTCCCCTAACTGTCTCCTCCCCCACACCCCCAAGGTCATCATTGGCGGCAGCTACATAGCGCGTATTCAGGCCCCTTCTCTCCCCTCCTCTGCCCCTTGGAGGCATAGACTTTTCCCAGGAAGGGAAGCAAGGCCTCAGTCACTGTTTTCAATGACACAAATGTCCATTTCGCTCTAATGTTGGTAAAGAGGCGCTCTGTCTAGGAAGTGTCCTGGCTCCGTGCGCTCCGGATGCTTCTACTCCCCTACCTCCAGCTCCCCGTGCAGGGAGCCAGGGGAGGGGGGCTCTGGGCCTTTGCCTTCCAGGCAACCAGGAGGCTTTGCAGTCCCCCAAACACCTCTCAGAGCACCGACACGGGAAATCCCACCATTTGCAGGTCAGAAAACTTCATTTCCCCCGAAAATACAACTCCCTCGTGGGAACTATGAATCTTTTAAAAGTGTGGAATGGACAATGTGTTGTCAGCTTTTTTCTGGAGGATGGAGTTTGGGGGAGGGTGTTGTTTTGGTTTTTGAGAGAGAGAGAGAGAGAGCACGTGCCTGCCTGTGAGCAGGGATGGGGGGGTGGGTAGGGGCAGAAGGAGAGAGAGAGAGAGAGAGAGAAAGAGAGAATCTTAAACAGGGCTCCTCTCGGAGACCATGTGAACCTCCATCCCACCACGACCCTGGGATCACGACCCGAGCCGATTGAGCGAAATCAAGAGTCAGACCCTCCACCGACTGAGCCACCAGGCACCCCTGGGTGTTGGTTTTGTTTCGTGATAGTTAGGTTTTCTTTTCCTGTTTATAAAATAACACATTTGATATAGAAATATAGAAAATGAGAAGAGTTTAAATGAGACCACAAAATAAAATTTGCTCGTATCACCCAGAAATAATCACTACTAACATTTTTTTATATAAAATTCTTCGAGGGGCACCCGGATGGCTCAGGCAGTTGAATGTCCGACTCTTGGTTTCAGCTCAGGTCACGATCTTACATTTGTGGGCTCGAGCCCCACATCGGGCTCTGCGCTGAGCGCGGAGCCTGCTTAGGATTCTCTCTCTCCCTTTCTCTCTCTGCCCCTCCCCTGCTCACACGCTCTCTCTCTCTCAAAATAAGTAAATAAACATTTAAAAAATAATAATAAAATAAAAATCTACTTTTTTCTATGTAAATTATATCTGTCTAGATAAATGCACACAAACACATTTGCATACACACATATAAAGAATGCCAAATTGGCACTAAAGTGACTTTTTTAATGTTTATTTTTGAGAGAAAGAGAGCACGAGCAGGGGAGGGTCGGAGAGGGATGGAGGCAGAGAATCCTAAGCAGGCTCCATGCTGTCAGCACAGAGCCCAACGTGGGGCTTGAACCCACAAACCATGAGATCATGACCTGAGCCGAAGTCGGCTGCTCAACCGATGGAACCACCCAGCAGCCCCCCAAATTTTTTAAGGTTTATTTATTTTTAAGAGAGAGAGAGAGAAAGCGTGACAGAATGCTAGCGAGGGACAGGCAGAGAGAGAGGGAGACGCAGACCAAAGCAGGCTTCAGGCTCTGAGCTGTCAGCACAGAGCCCGACGCGGGGCTCGAACTCATGAACTGTGAGATCATGACCTGAGCCGAAGTCGGACACTTAACTGACGGAGCCACCTGGGCACCTCTGAAATTGCCATTTTTAAAAAATATTTTGCCAGGCCATTAAATATTCTTTGATCACGTAACTTTCAATGTATACGTGCACACTGTCATATAAATATGCCCCATACAGTACAGGTAACTACCCCCTCCCACCCCCGCTGACATATGAGCTGTTCTAACTTTTCTCTCCTGCACCCAGTGTTGCGTGCACAACCTCGTGGAGAAGCACCTGGATCGGGTCTCGCCCACAGGCTCGGGGAACACGCATGGCAACACCGACCTGCGTCTGGGGGCAGGGGCCGCTGTGAAGACAGCGTCACCCACCAGGGAAGCCCGAAGCACCCGGAGGCGGAGGGCCCCACAGCCCTCCCAGACCGCAGGCCGCAGGCTGGGGCCGGCCTGCACCGCGTGGCACGCGAGACGCGACAGGCGGGTGCTGTCGGCCGGCCAGCTCGCATGCCTCAGCGCCGTCCTCCTTCTATAAAAATAGCTGGCATTCCCCGATGGACGGTGCGCCCGGTTCTCTGAGGGCCAGCCGCAGCCACGGCCCCCGCAGGCGCGACCTCCCGCCGCCGGGCCACAGGGGCCCACACCCCGGCCACGACTGTCCCGGCCGAGGTTCGGCCTGACACAAAGCAGCCGTTGACAGGCCGGCTGTGCAGGAGGGGCCTGGAGGAGGGGCGGCTCAGACGCTGCCCCGCGGGGCCCCCTCTGCGCCGGACAGCGGCTCTCCCAGCCAGCTCCCTCTCGCAGGGACGCTTAGAATCCAGAGAACCATCAAGTGGGCAGAAGGGGAGGGCGACCGGAGGAGCAGGCGGTGGACCTGGAGCCAAGTGGCGGGAGCCAGGAGGCGACAGAAGACATCGGTGGAGAGAGTCCGTTCCCAGGGTTGGCGTCAGCATCCCGGGACCCCGGAACGAGGACCCCGTGGGTCCAGAGGGCTGCTGTCTGTCCAACCGGACCGCCTCCAGGGCTCCCTACCTTCCCTGCACAGCTTTGCCAGAAAGCCTCCTCCCTGGAAGGGACCAGAGTGGGTCAGGGCTCCGCGCAGGCCCGCGGGAGTCTCCCGGCGCTCCCCTGGACGGCACTTTGCAGTCTCCGGGGTGCCTTCCCAGGCAGCGTCTCCCCGTCGTGGTGACAGCCCGAGGAGGGAGAGGGGCTCCTCCCCGCTTTGCCGATGAGGAAACTGACATTCACAGAGGCTAGGAGTCGGCTGACGGGTCAGGGGGCAGCTGCTCAGAGCCAGGTTCGCTGACTCCACATCCAAGCGGTTCACACCACCCCGAGTGGCATCTCCTTCCCTCCCCGCGGGTGTCCTCACGCGAGGCCGGACCGCTGTCACCAGCCCTCTCTGAGAGTGAACGAGCGTTAGTTGCCAGCACGTGTTTCAAGCGATCTGCTCAACCGGGTGTCGTAACGCACGAGGACGGGGCTCACGGGTTTCCTTGTCCCTAGTGCCCCGTGCGTGGAGGAGACAGTAGGGGCTCCGTAAGGGCAGACGGCTCCCACTGCGGGCGTTCCAAATGGAGAGCCCACGTCCCACTTCAGAGTACAGACTGGGCCCCTGGGCGGCTTTGAAAAAAAAATTCCCTGGGAATCCGATTACATTCCAATTTGAAATCAGATATACGGGGTGCTTTTCCAAGCCCCTCAACTCTCAAAAACACATCTATGAACCAGGAAATGAGGAAAAATACGTAAATAAGTAACCAAACTGAATCTCATACATGCCATGCATAAAAGCTGAAACACGCTAGTCTTAAAAAAAAAAAAAAAAAAGCTTTAGCATCACTTTGCACCTCTGTCCCCTTACTTTACACGTAATTCTAACAAGGCTGGTCACTTGAATCCCAGCCCACAGTTTAGTAGAAGCGAGCATAAGAACAGCTCTGAGAAACTGGCTGAGAGTTTGAGAACTGAGGTCCCAGATTAGTAACAAAACATCAGTAATCATAAGCATGACCTTGAGTTGTCAAGACAAGGTTAAATCGTGTAGCAGGAAGATACAATTCATTGCAGAAAGAGCTTCTGAAGAAGACAATGGTTGGGGTGGGGTTTTAAGATTTTTTTTTTTAATGTTTTTTATTTATTTTGAGAAAGAGAGAGAGGGAGCCTGTGCGGGCATGTGGGCATACACAAGTGGAGGAGGGGCAGAGAGAGAGAGAGAGAGAGAGAGAGAGAGAGAATCTCAAGCAGGCTCTGTGCCGTCAGTGCACAGCCTGACACGGGTCGCGATCTCACAGACCGTGACGTGAGATCATGACCTGAACCAAAACCAAGAGTCAGACGCTCAACTGACTCAGCCATCCGGCATCCCCGGGGGGTTTGTTTTCTTTTTAATGTTTATTCATTTATTTTGAGAGAAGGAGAGAGCAAGCGGGACAGAGAGAGAGGGAGAGAGAGAATTTCAAGCAGGCTCCGTGCCGTCTGTGCAGAGCCGAGGCAGGGCTCGATCCCGTGCCCTGTGAGGTCATGACCTGAGATGAAACCAAGAGGAGGACGCTTTGCCGACTGAGCCCCCCAGGCGCCCTGGTTTGGGCGTTTAAAGGGAAGAGTTCCTGGGGTGCCTGACTGGCTCAGTCAGGGGAGCATAAGACTCTTGATCTTGAGGGTGTAAGCTCGCGCCTCACATTGGGTACAGAGATTACTTAAGAATAAATTCTTCAGGGGCACCTGGGTGGCTCAGTCGGTTAAGCGGCCAACTTCAGCTCAGGTCATGATCTTACCGTCTGTGAGTTCGAGCCCCGCATCGGGCTCTGTGCTGATGGCTCGGAGCCTGCAGCCTGCTTCGGATTCTGTGTCTCCCTCTCTCTCTGCCCTTCCCCTGCTCATGCTCTGTCTGTCTCTCAAAAATAAATAAACGTTAAAAAAAATAAAAAAAAAAAAGAATAAAGTCTTCATGTGCTAAAAAGAAACGCAGTCCTCCCCTCAGTGCTCCGGTGTTGCCGGTCCTGCCGGCGACAATCGTCTCATTGCATGGCGCCGAGAGGATGCATCTGTCCAACGTGCCTGCTGTGTGCTAGTTAACAGCATGAACTCCGGAGCCACACTCAAGGGGTTCGATCCAGGCCGTGCCACTTCTAAGCTGTGTAACCTCGGGCAAGGTACTCAACCTCTCTGTGCTCATTTCCTCACCAGTCAAATGAGGATAATAATGGTGCCCACCCACCTGCTGTCCCGGTCACGTGCCTATCGAGCTCTCATGCACGAGCATGATGAGAGCAGGGACTGAGACTTATTCAACTCTATGTATCCTCGTTTGTGAAATGGAGGGGCTGCTGCCCGCTTACAGGCTGTGACCAGGATGAGCGGCAGCAGAGGGTGGACCCTCAGGCCATCGTCGCTGCAGGCTCACAGCTCCTCACCTGCAGCCCTGCTGGTCAGACACGTGTGGGTTTTCAGAGCTTTCCAGATTTCACAAGGGCCACGTGATGCACAGGCTGACGCTACCTAACGCCCCGGCAGCGTCAGGGGCAGCACCCTCTGTTAAACCCCGCGAAGTTTCCGTGGCGAAATGTACAAAGCCGTAAGAGACATCACAAAGGCTTTAAATAACCTCAGATTCGTGCCCGAATCAGTTTACATCAGACTTATTTTTTAAAGTCTGGTTTTTAGAGCTTTCAGAATTCAGAATGGCAGAAAAGGGAGCGTGAACCCAGACGACAAAGGCGGAGAGGCAGCCCTGGGGGGGGACCAACCCTGGGGAGACACTGCGGGTCTTGAAGGAGGGTGCAGGAAAGGACTGAGCAGTTGCCTGCCTGCAGGGGTGAGTCAGTAGTCAGGAGGAGAGGGCAGAAAGCAAGCTGTCAGACGCTTTGGAGACCGGAGGGACCCTGACACACAGACTGTAGGAAGCTGTCAAGGTTAGGGTCTGAGCAAGAGTGTGACCTAATCAAAGACAGAGCAACAGATTAGTCAGACTTGCACACAAACAGAAGAAGGCATGCTGGAGTTACTTCTTGGCCCCGCTCGCATTTCCCAGCCTAGAAGGAAGAGCCCACCATGCTCCAGCCCCACTGAAGACACACAGCGGAAAAGATTTTAATATTCTATCAGACTGTCAGGGACAGGCCATAGATTCTTATCACGTACATAGGTACATTTAAATTATCAAAACATAAACAAAACAGAAACACAGTAAGAATTCTACTGGTGCCGAGTGCCGTGAACACGTTGTCTCCAGCTCTTACGGCAGCCTTGTTAGGGACGAATTCTTGTTCCATTTTCCAGAGGAGGACACTGAGTCTCAGATCGCCTAAGAAAGTCCAGGGTCACATGGCTCGTTCATGTAATGCTAGTGCCTGAATGTCTCCCATTAAACCACATGCTCATGGGACCACCGCCGCCGAGGCAAAGAAAGGGACAGATTGGAGGGCTGCGGTCTGGGAGGAGGATCATCGCCTGCCTCCTCGGAGGCCCCTGCTTCAGGCTTTGCGTCCCTCGAACTTTCTGAATCTTTACGTTTTCGATGTATCTCCTGCAAACCCCTGAGAGTTTGTCCTCTCTCCATGCTGACAATCTTTATCTTTTGTTGGGAGTATTTAAGCCATTTATATTTAATGTAATTGTAAATATATGGGGGATTAAATCTACTCTCCTTTCTATCGGTTCCATCTGTTCTATGTTTTCCCCCCTTCTTTTGGATTTATTATTATTATTATTATTATTATTATTATTATTATTTGTCTTTGAATATTTCCCTCTAATAATTTGGAATTTATTTCTCTTTCTCTGTTTGGCTCTGTTCTCAATATTTTGAGGGTTATGTAAGGTAGATAGATACATAAGTGATAGATAGATACAGATATAAAGATACAGATATAGATATGAAAGTGTTTTGTAGCTCTAGTCAGATAGCTTGAGATGACCTTGTAAAAACATGAGCTCTGGAGCCAGACAGGCTAGAATCCTGGCTCTAGCACTTTCTAGCCGTGTGCTCCTTCCTAGCTGCTTTTCCCCCAAGTCTCAGTTTCTCTGGCCGTCAAGTGTGTAAAATGTCACACAGCTTATTGTGAAACTTCAGTGAGCTAGCGATGCCAAGTGCGCCGGCCAGGGCTTGGCACAGAGAAGCAGCTCGAAGTTCCCGTCTCCTCTCCGGCCTTTGCTTCTCTGCATCCCGGAAGAACGGGCCCGGGATGGAGGCTGCTCTAGAGCCTGGCCGCACAGCTGGGCTTGACCGTAGAAACCCTTCCCAGAAGGAGTCCCTCGGCCGTGAGACGTGCCCAGGGTGCGGCCAGACCGTAGCATCATCGGTGACGACGGTGACGGACGGCACCGCCTCGATCTGGGAAGTGGGAGGCTGTTGGGAAATTCTGTGCAAGTGCCTGCGGGAGAGAAGCGGGTTGTATTGATCGGTGTCCCAGGGGAGCCCGGGGAAGGGGGAGGGTTCCCCAACACCGCGTGCGCCTCCGGCCAGGCCAGGGAAGGGGGCCTGACCAGTGAGCAACAGCCTCCCCTCCTGGGAGGCAGGTGTGTCCTCTTGGAGAGCGAAGCAGTGACTCACCGGGTTGCTCCAGCTCGTTATAAATATCCCCGAGACACCTAACTCCCTCGGCCCTGATTCTATATTAGCACAAGCGGCGTTCCACGATTCCATAATTAATTAGGTTTCCTAGGCACCCTGAGACTGGGAGACGGTGGCCCAACCCGTGGACACGAATATTACAAACTACATGCGAACGGAAAGATAAGTTCTCTTTCTCTCTCTTCTCCCACTGTTTGTTTGCAAAGCAGCATCGTGGAGATTTTGAGAAGCGAGTGCTGGAGAGAGGTCCCCTGATGGAAGAATTCCAAAATGTTCCGACGGGCACAGTAACTCAAACCAAGCTCCCTCTCATTTACTTAACTCACTTGGGGACATCGAGGCCTGGGGGGGGAGGGGAGCACCTAGATCTCACAATATGGCAAACAGCTGGCCGAGGGTTAACCCAGGGTTCCTGCCTCCCCGCCTTGCTTCAACTCCCAGAGTCCCGGCTGCCTCACCTGTGAACAGAGGTACCAGGTCCTGCTCTGAAGACTGTCAGGACACTGAAAGCAACAGAGGGCGAAGGGGAGCCTGTGGTGTGGGAGTCCAGGACACGGAGGAGCTAAAGGACATAGGGTCCCCTTGTCTGGTCCCTCCTCCTCGTTTTTTTTCCTTCCAGACCAGCTATCTTTCTCTGCTTCCTTCTATTACAGTCAATGGGCACAAAAGTCTTGATAAAACGATTAAAGGGGGCGCCTGGGTGGCTCGGTCAGTTAAGCATCCGACTGCGGCTCAGGTCATGATCTCGCAGTTCCCCGAGTTCGAGCCCCGCATCGGGCTCCCGGCTGGCCTGCTGTCAGCCCGCTTCGGATCCTCTGTCTCCCTCGCTCTCTGCCCCTCCCCCGCTCGTGCATGAACACTCCCTCTCTCAAAAACAAATAAACATCCAAAAAATATTTTAAGTGGCTACAGCAACTGAGGAGCTACATGTTTAATAAAATTTAATATGATTTTAAATTTTAAAATTGATGATTCAGTTCTCAGAAAACTTTTAAGAATGTTTGGAACAATCGGGTATGGGAATCTACTGTTTCAACTGTAAATTTTGTGGAAATCTAACTACAGATCAAATATTTTATTTTTTTAAGGTTTTTATTTATTTTTGAGAGAGAGAGACAGAGCATGAGTGGGGGAGGGGCAGAGAGAGGGAGGGAGACACAGAATCGGAAGCAGGCTCCAGGCTCTGAGCTGTCAGCACAGAGCCCAATGTGGGACTCAAACTCATGAACCGTGAGATCATGACCTGAGCCCAAGTCGGACGCCAACCGACTGAGCCACCCAGGTGCCCCTGCCTGTTGTCTTTTTACTCTTTTCAAATGTGGCCAGTAGGGGCACCTGGAGGGCTCAGTCAGCAGAGCCTGAGACTCTTGATCTTGTGGTCGTGAGTTCAAGCCCCACGTCGAGCACAGAGCTTACTTTTAAAAAATGTGATTAGTAGAAAAATTTAAATTCCATATGTCTGGGGCAAAAGAGTGAAATCTAAATAAAGCTTGTAGTTTAGTTGACGGTATTGTGACAATGCTCATTTCTTAGTTTTGGCAAATGTACCTTGGTTATGAAAGATGTTAACCTTAGGAGACACTGAGTGAAGGGTTTCCTGAAACTCTACAATCTTGGCAACTTTTCTACAAATCTAAAATGGCTCCAAAATGAAAAGTGTAAAAGACTCTCCAATTACATATGTAATTACTATTGGAGAAATATATAACACTATTGTATTTCTATTACAGAGCTTAAAACAGTTCTCTAAGAGGGGCGCCTGGGTGGCTCCGTCGGTTAAAGCGTCTGACTCCGGCTCAGGTCGTGATTCTTGGATTCAAGCCCCGCGTTGGACTCTGGGCTGACAGCTCAGAGCCTGGAGCCTGCTTCGGATTCTGTGTCCCTCTCTCGCTCTGCCCCTCCCCAACTCGTGCTCTCTCTCTCTCTCTCCCTCTCTCTCTCAACGATAAACATTAAAGGGACGCCTGGGTGGCTCAGTTGGTTGGGTGTCCGACTTCAGCTCAGGTCATGATCTCATGGATCGTGAATTCAAGCCCCACGTCGGGCTCTGTGCTGACAGGTGGAAGCCTGGAGCCTGCTTCGGAGTCTGTGTCTCCCTCTCTCTGCCCCTACCCTGCTTGTACTCTGTCTCTCTCTCTCTCCCTCAAAATAAATAAAGATTAAAAAAATTACAAAAGCAATAAACATTAAAAAATTAAAATTAAAAAATAATTTAAAAATTGTTTAATTTTTTAAAAGTAACAGTTCTCTAAGAGCTATTGTTCTCATAGATGAGGAAACTAGAGCTCAGAGGGCTAAGTAGTGGGATTTGGGAGCCTGTGTGTTTGGTGGGAAGCCCTTGAGCTTCCTGCCGTACCCTTTGGCTTCTCCATTAACAACTGGCACCCATTAGCTCTCTCTCAGAGTTTTTCTGAGGACTCTAAGTGTGGGTGGGCCCATTAGGAGGCCGCTCACTGTGATGGGCAGGGCCGGTAGGTGGAGAGGAGGCGAGGAGATGGGGAGTAGAGGCAGGGGAAACTGGGGCTCCTGTGATAACAGGCCAAGGCTGCCGGACAAAAGGGAGGGACAAGGGTTGAGCCGATGGGCCTTCCACTTCAGGGACTGGCTGTTTTATCTCTGCCTTGCTTTGGAAGGGATCTCAGGAGTGCCTGCTGCCGTCTCAAGCAGGGAATCGGCAGGGCTGCTGAAGCCTTAGATCGACGGGCCCCTAAAGATGACAAACTGAGGCACCGCTCGGGGGAGCCAGGGACCCCGTCAGGAGCCGGTGTAAGAAAAAGGCGGTGGGGACGCTCTGTTTCCAACACGCCCCTGGGGAGGGGGGGCCCGTCTTCCTTTCTCCTTTCAAACGAGAGTATTCTCCGTCCTAATGTGCGCGTGATGACCCTGCCTTCCAACCTGCTGCCCCAAGGCTTGGCCACCAGAAACCCAGGCAGCCCCTGTCCCTGTCCATTCCTTCTCTGCAGCCCCTCTGGAAACTACCCACCCTCTGCTCCCCATCCTGGCAGGCCCCCAGACCCTGGCCAGGGCCTCCCCGAGGGCAAGGGCGCCACGCATGGGGGCCAGAGGCCCTGCCTCTCCTGCGGGCCCGGAAGGCCTGCGCGGGCCTCCGTCTCCCCGGCCGCTGAGGGCGCCCCCCTGCCGGCTCTCGGAGGCCGGGCCCGGCCTGGCGGGCAGCGCGCCGTCTGCGGCCGGCCGCCCCCCGACGTGCCCCTTCCAGCTGCCTCGGAGCGCGCCGGGCGGCCCTGTCCTGACGTGCCCCTTCCCCTCGGCCGCCCCGCCGCGAGCGAGCGAGCTCGGAGGCGGCCAGATGTGCCGGCTCTGGTGCCGGCGGCCCCTAACGAGGTCCAGATGGGCGGCCCGGCCAGGGGCCGGCGGCGGCGACCAAAGGAGAGGGAGGCCCCGGGAGGGAGGAGCCGGGCTGCAGCTGGACGCGGCCGCGCGGGCGAGGAATGCGCCGGGAAGGATTCCCGCTGGAATGCGAGCTTGGGATGTCTCTGCCTAAATAAGGGCCTGGCCTCTCCTGCAGCCGGAGGCCTGGCCGTCTAGGTGCGGCGGCGCGGGGAGCGTCTGCCCGGCTGTTCAGGGCCTCCGAAGATCGCTCGCTCTCTCTTCCCTCTTCCTTTCTTCTTTTCTCCCTTCCTTCCTTCTTCTTCCTCTCCTCCTCCTCCTCCTCCTCCTCCTCCTCCTCCTCCTCCTCCTCCTCCTCCTCCTCTCACTAATTTTAAAAGTTATACACAGTAATGAAAGGCAGTTTAGAAACCCAAATAGGGGCGCCTGGGTGGCTCAATCCGTTAACCTGCCGACTTCCAGTCGGGTCATGATCTCAGGGTCTGTGAGTTCAGAGCCCCACCTGGGGCACTGGGCGACAGCTCAAAGCCTGGAGCCTGCTTCAGATTCTGTGCCTCCTTCTTTCCCTGCCCCTCCCCCTCTCACACTCTCTCTCTCTCTCTCTCTCTCTAAAACAATTAAAAAAATAAGTTAAAGTTAATTAATTAAAAAAGGAAAGAAACTCAAATAAGGTAAAAAATGAAAACAAAAGATAAAAATAAAAATCACCTATAATTCCAACACCCCAACCACCATTAAAGTTGTGGGATGTGTCCTGCTAGACTTTTTTTTTTTCAAGTTCAAGTATGTACAGAGGTTGGTTTGTGAGAGTCTCAGAACCTGGGCTCATCACTCAGCTCTTGGCTTGTGAGTCGGCTGTCGCCGTGGTTCCCAAACTGGTCCCACAGAACCCCAGAGCGATTTCGCTCTTAATAGGAGAGTCCTTGCCCACCCGTTTGGGCGGTGCTGACTGATGCCAACTTAAATGGGCTTCTTTCCGGGAGAACTTCTCGGAGTCTTTAATTTGCTAATGGGCATTCTGAATCATCCGGAGGAGACTGGCATTTCCGAAACACATTTCTCTATGCGATCCCTTGAGGAAGCCTCTGGAGGCTTGGGTCCGTGGAACTTCACGCAGGAAGTGCTGCTCTGCCATGTCGTTTATAGGGCTGCGTCGAAGCCAAGTGCGTGCAGCCGCGGTGTCGATCTCAATATCCCTCGACGGGTGGGCATTATGGTTGCCTACAATTTATCACTAGTCCAGATAATTCTGCGACGGCCATCCTCGGACTCCTCTTCTGTTACACAGAAACATGCCAAGAAGTAGGACCGCGGCCCACTTGAAAGACCATTTTGGGGGGCTCCTGGGGGGCTCCGTCGGTTGAGCGTCGACTCTTGGTTTCGGCTCAGGTCACGATCTCACAGGTTTACGGGTTCGAGCGCTGAGCCTGCTCAGAATTCTCTCTCTCTCTCTCTCTCTCTGCCCCTCCCCCACTCGTTCTCACGCTCTCAAAATAAATAAACTTAAAAAAAAAAAAGAAAAAAGGAAATCGAAGCCAAGCTAGGGATCCCAGAAGAACGCCCAAAGGCACAGGCACATGGCAAACGTTGGCCGTTGGTGTCAGTTGCTGCGTGGATGGCCCGATCGTCCCGGCCGACCCGGCTTGAACCCGCTCCAGTGGGGGCGGCTGCTTCCTGTAACCTTCTATCAGCACCGGCTCCTCCTGCTACCCAGTAAGCGTGCCTCCCGCAGGGCGGACGGTTTGCCGGGAACGAACGGGTCTGCTCTCCCTGACTCTCGGTTTCAAAATCCCCAAACTGCTGAAAACTGTGTGATCAGGCCATTCGTATCCTAAGTCATTTTACTACCAAGCCTGACCTGACGTGAACTCCTTTGGCAGCGAAACGAACCTCCGAGAAGGGGAGGCTCTTGACCGCCTCTACTTCCACCTCTTAGTGTGTGAATGTTCATGGACTTTGCTCAGAACCTTGTGTGTACCGGGAATTGCCCCACACCCTGCTGGGGGTAGTTTGTAACGTACAGTGTTAAGGGAAACTATCATGACACCTTTCTTTTTTTTTTTTTTAAGTTGATTTATTTATTTTGAGAGAGACAGAGACAGCGCAGGTGGAGGGGAGCAGAGAGAGAGAGAGAGAGAGAATCCCGAGCAGACTCTGCACTGCCAGCGCAGAGCCCGAGGTGGGGCTTGAACCCACGAAGCGGTCAGATCACGAACCTGAGCCAAAACCAAGAGTCAGATGCTCAATCAACTGAGCCCCCCAGATGCCTCTCATGGGACTTTTTTTTTTTTTAATTTTATTTTATTTTTGAGAGACATAGAGACAGAGCGTGAGCAAGGGAAGGGCAGAGTGAGAGGGAGACCGAGAATCTGAAGCAGGCTCCAGGCTCTGAGCCGTCAGCACAGAGCCCGACGTGGGGCTTGAACTCACAGACTGTGAGATCATGACCTGAGCTGAAGTCGGCCGCTCAACCAACTGAGCCACCCAGGCGCCCCTCTCATGGGACTTTCTAAACTATGAACACTTCTGAATTCTGAAGTACCTGGCCCCAGAGATTTTAGGTAAAGGATTGTAAGTCCGTACTTACAAAAATTTCCCTAAAACAATGTCCTGGGCTTCTGAGTAGAAGGAGCCAGACACAGACACAGACGGGGTATGATCCTGTCGCTATCAAGTTCAAGAACAGGCAAAGCAAACTGGTAGAAATCAGAATATCGATTACTTCCGGGGAGGAGAAGGGACCAGGAGGGAGCCCCAGGGAACCTTCCAGGGTGCTGGCAATGTCCCGTGTCCCGATCTGGGTGGAGATCACACAGGTACGTACATATGTAAGAATTCACCAAGCTGCGCGTTCAAGTCTCCTGCGCTTTGCTCTAAGTCTGTTCCACCCCAAAATAAAAGCTAAAATGATGATGGGAATACGGTGTCTCCAGCCCAGCAGTAAATGGCTCCCGGTGACACCCCATTGCGCCCTACGATGTCTTTGAACTTCCCAACAAAACTTAAAGTCATCTTCACGTATGTTTGGCTTCTCTTGACTCCCAAGAAACAAGTTTTAACGCAAAAGTCAAACGTAGTAAACAGGTAAAAAAAAAAAACAACAACTCTGATTCGCCCTCAGAGAGAACCCGACCCCAAGCGTGTATCTGCGATTCGAAAGTACCGCAGGAAAACCCTGGGGGCCTGGCTCCCTTGGGGGAGAGCCTCTCCGTTCACTCCTGGCCGGCCACCGGGAGGTGGTTTCCCGGCCCCGGTGCCTCCAGCTCCAGCGGCGGCGGCTCAAACACCCCAGCCGGGCGCCGAGCCCGGCCTGACGTCCTACCCACGGCGCGGCGAGTCAGAACTTGCACCCGACCAACAATATCCCTTAATTGCATCTGCTTCGCTGGAATTTGGAATTTGTATCTGAGAACCGAAGGGCACGGGGGCTCCTCGATGAAACAGGTCAGATAAGCCTATGTTGTTGAGAGGAGCGAGCTTCTTTCCCGTAACTTCTTTCTTTTCCCGCAGCCTGCTCATTGCTCAACATCTGACTGTTCGTGGCCTTGTCCTTTGACACTCACTCCCATGACATGCCCACCTCCGCTTTCCCTCCCACTTCCTTTCCGGGCCCCGGAGGAGGTCAGCGCTCTCTCGAGGGGGCCTCGCTTCTCCCTGCTGCTCCCCCTCATGACTCAGCCCACACGTCAACCTTCCCATCTCCAGCCAGAGGGCACCGGTCCGCTGGCCTCGGCCGCCTCTGATCCTTTCAGGAACGAGTCGGGATATAAACAAACCAACTGGCCCACTTGGGCCTCGCTCTCATCTTTCTGGAGCACACCGTCCAAAACAGGAGTCTGTGCTGATGGAAGTATTCTATATCTGTGTTCTCCAACTCGATAGCCAACTGGCTACCGGGGGCCATTGAAACAGCACCCCGGGTAGGGCTGAGTACAGCTTAGGAACTGAATTTTTTTTCTTTAGATTACTGAGGTTGCACTGAGTTGCACTTTATTTTTTAGTTTTAGTTTTTATTTGTTTTTTTGTTTTTGTTTTTTAATGTTTATTCTTGAGAGAGAGAGACAGAGCACAAGCAGCGGAGGGGCAGAGAGAGAGAGAGAGGGAGACACAGAATCTGAAGCAGGCTCCAGGCTCTGAGCTTTCAGCACAGAGCCCGACGTGGGGCTCGAACCCACAAACTGTGAGATCATGGCCTGGGCTGAAGTTGGCCGCTTAACCGACTGAGCCACCCAGGCGCCCCTAGTTTTAGTTTTTAAAGTTCGTTTGTTTATTGGAGAGACAGAGAGCAGGGAAGGGGCAGAGAGAGAGAGAGGGAGAGAGAGAATTCCAACCCAGGTAGGCTCTGTTTTGTCAGCACAGAGCCTGACTTGGAGCTCAGTCTCACGAACCGTGAGATTGTGACCTGAGCTGAAACCAAGAGCCGGACGCTTAACTAACCGGGCCACCCAGGCATCCCTCTTCTTTTCTTCCTTTCTCTCTCTCTCTCTCTATTTCTTTTTTCCTTAGCTCTAAGCCCAAGGTGGGGCTTGAACTCACTACCCTGAGATCAAAAATTACACGCTTTACTGACGGCGCCGGCAAGGTACCCCCCCACTTTTTTTATTTAAAGACATTTCACCCGCTCTGGGCTTTGCCTTACCTGCCTCCTCTGAAACAGCCTCCCAACAGGTCAGCCTTCCTCCTTGGCAGGGGGGTGGACTAGAATGTAGCAAATACCTTTTTTGTGTCACCTCTGTTACACAAGGTCACTATTATCCCCAGTTTACAGATGTGGAAACTGAGGCACAGAACACTTAAGGGCACGCCGACAGTGAATGGAGAAATCGCGAGCCCAGAGTCGCGAGCATCCTGGGACAACGAGGGGTCTCTCCAACCCTCCTCGAGAAGGACCCATCCAGTGTGCTGTGCCTCCTGTCCTCGCTCGGACCACAAGCCCACAACCTATGGCCAACCAGCCAACCTAGCCTCGCTAACATAATGTGATAGCCACCAAGTTCCTGGCTTGTCCCACCCCCGGGAAACTGTCCATTCTAACCAGGAGGAAAACGCCGCACCCCAAGGAGTGACTCGGTGAGGATCCCGCGGCCCAGTTTCTCAGCCTGGGCTTCAAGGCTCACCAGGATGTGCTGAGCCCTCTCTCCCAGCTCCTCCTGGTTGGGACGGGGCCAGCCTCCTCTCCAGAGCCTCCCGACCCCGCCGTCCATCTGGCCCAGTCACAAGCTCGCGACTCACGGGCCAGGCCTCCCCCCGCCACTGAACCGCCTGCCGCTCCGTGTTTGTCAATTACGATCAGATAGACACGACACAAAATTTCCCATTTTAACCATCCTCAAGTGTAACAGTCCGCGGCACGGAGTATACTCATACTGTGGTGCGACTGTCACCGCCGGCCATCCGTGTGTGACTGCCCCACGCACCTCCCAGAAGTGAAGTCACACAATATTTGTCCTTTTGTGTCAGGTTTATGTCACTTAGCATGTCTTCAAGGCTCATCCACGTTGTAGCGTGTGTCAAAGCCTCCTTTTAAGGATGAATAATATTCCATTGTACGTATCATGCACGTTTTCTTCCTTTTTCTTTTTTCTTTTTCTTTTTTTTTTTTTTTGAGTAGGCTTCATGCCCAGTGTGGATCCCAACACGGGACTCGAACTCACGACCCTGAGACCAAGACCTCAGCTGAGATCAAGAGTCAGATGCTTGGGGCACCCGGGTGGCCCGGTCGGCTGAGCATCTGACTTTGTCTCAGGTCATGATCTCATGACTCGTGAGTTCGAGCCTGGCGTCGGGCTCTGTGCTGACAGCTCAGAGCCCGGAGCCTCTTCGGATTCTGTGTCTCCCTCTCTCTCTCTCTCTCTCTCTGCTCCTCCCCCACTTGTGCTCTGTCTCTGTCTCTCTCAAAAATAAACATTGAAACATAAATCAATAAAATTTTTTTAAAACGTAGGGCCAAACTCATTGCTTTCAACCTAAGGAATGCAGATCGGTCTGGAGGACACTCAGCGGTGGTGTGCCTTCGGGTGGGTTTGGACTCGGCTCATTTCGGGGTTTATATTCGAGGTTTCGATAAAGATGTGCAGGTCTGCTAATCAAATACAGAGAGCCTGTTACGAGATGAGAAGTCTGGCATACACGGACCCGAGATTTCAAACTCTCGTGACAGGCAGGAGTGAAACAGCTAGAAAACCAGCTTCTCCTCACTGAGCACCTCCCCGGACCAAGCGCCGCGCTGACTTCCTTTACACATCCATTTAATCGTCACACCTCTGTGAGATCAGAAACCGTGACCCGGTTGACAGAGGAGGAAAGCAAGACTCAGAGAAGCTAAGTAACCTACCTACTCTGCGCTCCCATTCAAAGGAATCTGACCCCAAAGTTCATACTCTTTCCCCCACGCCAGGCCGTCTCCTACTCCGTGACACCCGCAAAAGGAACACGAAAGGGGTAAATGACCTTGATACGAAGCACGGTGGAGCTAGGGGAGACCTGGCTTTAGTGTTCGCGACGTCAAAATCTTGGCATTTCTGCTGAGCTTCGAGGGCGGCGCTATAACTCCGGAAAAAGCTCCCGGAACCTCGGGCCCCCCCACGGAGCACAGTGCCCACATTGAAGGAGCTCGCTCCCCTTCTGCGCCCCCCACCAGTCAGTGACCTCGAGAGGATGGGACCGGTTCCAAACAGCAGGCTTTTTAAACGGCTTTCTTGAGGTATCGCTGACATACAATAAACTGTGTGTGTTTCAAGTATACAATTTGAGGGGCGCCTGGCTGGCTCGGTCGGCAGAGCGTGTGACTCTTGATCTCAGGGTCATGAGTTCCAGCCCCATGTTGGGTGTGGAGCCTACTTTTAAAATCATAAATAAATAGGGGCGCCCGGATGACTCAGTCAGTTAAGCAATCAACTCTGGATTCCGGCTCAGGTCACGATCTCACGGCTCGTGGGTTCGAGCCCCGCGTCAGGCTCTACACCGACAGCACGGAGCCGGCTTGGGGTCTTCTCTCCCTCTCTCTCTGTCCCTCCCTCACTCTCTCTCTCAAAACGAGTAAATAAGCTTTTTAAAAAATTAACAAATAAAAATAAGAAGTAAATAAAGAAACACACAATTTGGTAAGTTTCGACATATGTATAAACCTGTACAACCACCACCCCACAGAGGTCCCTTGTGCACTCTGTAATGTTTCTCCTGCTCTACCCTGCCTCTGCACCCCCAAGCCACCACTGAGGTGCTTCGGGTCCCCGTCGGTTAGTTTGCATTTTTTAGAATTTCGTACCAACGAAATCAAGCCCTGACTCTCGTTTGTTTTCCTCTGGGTTCTTTTACTCAGTATAATTATTTTGAGATTAGCGTTATTCAGTACATCGATAGGTTTGGTTTGGTTCTTGTTTCTATTGCCGACTAGTATTCTATTGCAAAGAGATTCCAGTTTCTTTATCCGTTCATTGCTGAAGGACGTTTGCGTTGGCTTCAGGTCTTGGCTATTACAAATAAAGCTGCTATGAACACTTGTCCTTAATTGGACAAATGCTTTATTTATTTGTTTGTTTATTTTAATGTTTATTTATTTTTGAGAGGGAGAGAGGCAGAGAGAGAGGGAGACAGAATCTGAAGCAGGCTCCACGCTCTGAGCTGTCAGCACAGAGCCCGAAGCGGGGCTCGAACTCACAGACCTCGAGATCGTGACCTGAGCTGAACTTGACGCTTAACTGACTGAGCCCCCCAGGCGCCCCTGGACAAACGCTTTCATTTATCCCGGGTTAAATAGCTTGGAAGTTGAATGGCTAGGCCAAAAGGGGTGAGGTTACAAACCAAAAAACATACGGAAGAAAAAGTTGGAGGGGAAAGATCTGGACCCAGGACCTCCAGGGAGCTGGGAGTATTTGGTCCGGAGAAAGATAGGCACCTTAAATATCTGAAAAAGGGATTAAATTTCTATGTCTCCGAAGTGCAGTAGGGTGCTCTAAAAGAATTCCTAAGGAGCGGCGCCTGCGTGGCTCAGTGGGTTAAGCATCTGACTTAGGTTCGGGTCATGATCTCGCGGCTCGTGAGCTTGTGCCCCGCTTTGGAATAACATTCAGCTGAAATGCAATCTGGAGCATTCTTTGCATCGGATACGGAACGCTCTCCAAGATCTATTAAGCAGGCAAAGCAAGGTCTAGACACTGTGCATGGCAAACTACCGTTTTAATTTTTTAAAAGGGGTTTGGTGAGTTAAGAACGCACACGCAGGGGCTCATTTGCATAACATCTTAGACCTCTCGCCTGGTAACACAGGTCGCTTTTGAGAGAGGCAGTGGCTGGGAGACAGGTGTGGGAGAGAAACTGCCTGACATACCTTCTGCATCCTTAGAATCGTAACTGTGCGGCTGAATTGCCTATTAAAAATACAATTAAACTAAAACTGAAAACATTAAAGGCACCTGCCTATTCCAGCGTGTTTTCTGGAGTGCCTTCCCCAGCCCTTTCCTCTGTGTTCACCGCCCTCCGTCGAACCAGGCTCGTGGGCAAGTCTTCCCCTCCGAGGAGGCCGCCCTGGGGAGCTGCTATTTCTTTCCGCCTCTCTCCCCAGGGCACGCATCATCGAGCCCAATTTTTCTTAAACATCGATGTCCATGACTGCGATCAACTCGGTATCTTGTAAAGATTCGGGTACTGACTCGGTCGCCTACGGTGGGCACCGAGAGTCTGCATTCCTGACCAGCTCCCCGGTGGAGCCAAGGCTTCGGGTCTCCAACTACGCTCTGAGCAGGAAGGGTCTAGAACTCTGAGGCGCGGGGCTGCGGCACTGAGAGCTCTCGAGAAGCCGTCCTGCTCCAAAGAGGAAGGGAAATGACGGTGGAGATTCTGAGGCAGAGAGAGGCACGTCGATCCCTGGGCTGCTCTGAGCCCCTCAGCGGGCATTGTCAACAGAGTAGGGACCACTGACCGTCGCCCTGAGTCTCCGTTCCCACACCCACTGTATTGCCTGGAGCACAGACGGGTCTCCCATACTGCCCTCGTCGAAGGGAGGCCCCGATAGCAGGTGGGACCAAAGGGTGCATCAGAGGGAGCTGGAGGGGAAGATACACCAGCCAGAAAAATAAATGCCTTTCTTTCTCCTTCATTTCTTCCTTCCTTCCTTCCATCCTTCCTTCCTTCCTTCTTTCCCTTCCTTCCTTCTTTCTTTCTTTCTTTCTTCCTTCCTTCCTTCTCTCCTTCCTTCCTTCCTTCCTTTTCCTTCCTTCTTTCCTTCCTTCCTTCCTTCTTTCTTTCTTTCTTTTCTTTCTTCCTTCCTTCCTTCTTTCTTTCTTTTCTTCCTTCCTTCCTTCCTTCCTTCTTTCTTTCTTTCCTTTCCTCTTTTTTAGGAAACTCTACCCCCAACATGGGGCTCAAACTCACCACCCCAAGATCAAGAGCCTTTCTTATTTCTGATGGGCTAATGGTGGCGGCAGCGGGCCACCCCCTCTCTCAGGCCCTCCCCGAAAATTCAGAAGCCAAACCAAGCCTCCTGCAGAAAATGAAACCAGACAGCACTCGCCCCGGGTGAAAAGCAGATGCCTTGGACTCAGGGGTGGCGGGACCACCTGCTCTGGCAGAAAGTGGATCGCCCTCCGACGACGGCGGGCTCTTCACTCGCCCAGGACGAGAACTGACCTGTGAACCTGGAACCCAGGCTGCTGAACGCCCCCGCCCCCCCCCCCCCCCCCGCCGCACCCCTTGCCCCAGGGGACCGGGTAGTTTCCTAGGCCACACACGTGGATTTCCCTGACGAGGCGTATTCCCGTATGACAAAGCCCTGCTCTTGCCATCGCGGAGAGGGAGGAGGATGGTGTAAGTTGTGGAGGAAAACCAACCGGCACATTCCTTCGGGCTGACCCCGCCCCTGACGGGAGAGGCACCCCCTCCCCCTCATCACCCCCCCCCCCCCCCCCCCCCCCGTGACCATGCCTGAAATTGTACCCTGCACGTTCATTCTTTTAGGATGAGAAATCGCATCTCCTAAAATACTC
Source organism: Paguma larvata (assembly GCA_030068075.1). Lineage (NCBI taxonomy): Eukaryota > Metazoa > Chordata > Mammalia > Carnivora > Viverridae > Paguma > Paguma larvata. The sequence goes on from CM057829.1 coordinate 36,493,630, forward strand.
CCACCCACAGGACAGGGAATACATTAAGCTGTTATCAGTCATCTATCTACACCTGAATGTGAATTAGTTGATTAGCCCTGGAATGCTCCGCCTGGAATGGGCCTGGTCCAATCCTTCTTTGCACAAGGGAGGAAAACCAAAGCCCAAAGTGGGGGTGACTCACAGAAGGTCAGGCAACAAGGCGGTGGCCAAGTCGCGGCAGGGAAGAGGCGTGAGGGAAGCACTGTCCGCAGGGGGCAGGGGAAGAGGGAAAACCCCAGAACCACCGAGAGGAGCAGGGGCATTGTCGAGTTTGTGCTTCACGGCCTCACTCGGAGCCGTAACAACCTTTTCCCCCCATGAGAAGGGAGGAGGCAGGACCAGAAGCCCGTCTCCACCCCACCCCACCGCCCCACCCCACCCTTGAACGTAAAACTTCTTCGAAGTTTCTGGCTTTATCTTAGAGTTCGTTCAGATGCAACATTCTACTCCAAAGTATATTCTGGTTTGTTTTCAGATAAAAATAACAGAGAGAATAAACTGGTGGTCGCCAGAGGGGAGGTTAGAAGGGGGATGGGCAAAAGAGGTGAAGGAAATTAAGAGAGGTACGAACTGGCACTTAGGAAACAAATGAGAAAGATTTTTAAACCCAAAATGTTCCTTATTGTTTTTTAATGTTTTATTTATTTTTGAGAGAGAGAAAGAATGAGCGGGGGAGGGGCAGAGACAGAGGGGGACAGAGGATCCTAAGCGGGGCTCGAACCCACCAACTGTGAAATCATGACCTGAGCCCAAGTCAGATGCTTTAACAAACTAAACTACTTGGGCGCCCCCAAATATTCTTCAGATGGTGAGATTTAGGGGTGCCTGGGTGGCTCAGTCAGTTGAGCATCTGACTTGGGCTCGGGTCATAGTCTCGTGGTTCTTGGGTTCGAGCCCTGCATTAGGCTGTGTCCCGACAGCTCAGAGCCCGGGGCCTGCTTCGGATTTCGTGTCTCTGGCTCTCTCTGCTCTTCCTCCACTCGCGGTCCCTCTGTCTCTCTCTCTTTCTCACTCAAAAATAAATAAACATTAAAACAAACCAACCAACAAACAAACAAATGGTGAGATTTAAAGGGCCACCTAGGCGGCTCAGTCAGTTAAGCACCTGACTTCAGCTCAAGTCATACTCTCGTGGTTCGTGAGTTCAAGCCCCTCCTTGAGCTCTGATAGCACAAAGCCCGCTTCAGATCCTCAGTCTCTCTCTCTCTCTCCCTCTGCCGTAGTCTCTCTCTCTCTCAAAAATAAGTAAACATTTAAAGAACAAGTAAGTAAACGGTGAGATTTATTTAGTCAGATAACATTCTCCACTTGCCAGGTAGGCTGAGATCAAAGTTTGACTTTTTTTTTTTAATGTTTATTTATTTTTGAGGGAGACAGACAGTGCGTGAGCGGGGGAGGGGCAGAGAGAGAGAGACAGAATCTGGTTTTTTGTTTGTTTTAACGTTTATCTAAAAAAAATTTTTTTTAAGTTTATTTATTTTTGAGAGACAGAGAGCAAATGTGGGAGGGGCAGAGAGAGAGGGACACACAGAATCCGAAGCAGGCTCCAGGCTGTCAGCACAGAGCCCAGCGCGGGGCCCGAACCCACGAACCGTGAGATCATGACCCGAGCCGAAGTCGGCCGCTCAACCGACTGAGCCACCCAGGCGCCCCCAAAGTTTATACTTCTGAGGAGGAAACTTGACTGGCTGGGGTGGGGGGAGGAGACTTCTCACTGTATGCCCCTTTGACGTTTTTTTTTTTAAGTAATCTCTATCCATAACACGGGGCTTGAACTCACAACCCCGAGATCAAGAGTCGCATGCTCCACTGACCCAGCCAGCCGGGCAACCCGCCCCTTTGCACCTTTTAAACTTGTGTGCCAACTGCAAATATTGCCTAGTCGAAAAATTAAAAGAAACTGGAAAATGTAGGTGGGCTGGGGGAGGGGAGACAGAGCCTCTTGCTCGGACAGGAAAGGGTGCAAACAGGAACATATATGTCGGACAGCCATGGTATTTGGCTGCCTGTGAAATGCGCACCTCTCTACCTACCTGTGTCCGCTGTGGGGATCTAGCCCGCACCTGGGGGGGGAACGGCACAACGCATATTCCGGCTCTATCATCTGAGCCGACCCTCAGAGGCCTCCTTTCCAGTCTGGTCACCTGCACGCACCACCCCTTAAAGAATCACTCAGCGCATGATAGTGAAATGACCACAACAGGGGCGCCTGCGTGGCTCGGCTGGTTAAGCCTCCCACTTCGGCTCAAGCCGTGATCTCACAGTTCGTGGGTTCGAGCCCCGGGTTGGGCTCTGTGCCGACAGCTCGGAGCCCGGAGCCTGCTTCGGATTCTGTGACTCCCTCTCTCTCTGCCCCTCCCCCTCCCCCACTCACGCTCTGTCTCTCTCAAAAATTAATACACTTTTAAAAACTGGTTTTTTTAAACGACAATAACAGCCGCTGCCTACAGAGCGCTTCATTTGTGCCTGGCTCCGTTACACGGACGACTCCTTCCGTATCACAGCCGCTTAGGGAACTAGCTGCTCTTCTCCCAGGCCACGTGGTGGAGAGGACACCAGGGCCTGTCAGCGCTAACCTTGCCCCCGGCCACGCTCCCCAACTCAGCAGTGGCAGAGAGAAGATTTGAGCCAGATGCGCAAGCACACACACCAGCTACCATTTATTAAGCACCTGCTGTGTGCGGAGCCGCTGCGCTAGTCACTAAGTGGTGGTTTTACGAGGTCAGCTCACCGTCCTGTGTTGAAGAGCCGAGTGGGCTGAGGGGGGTCACTGGGGGGACGTCTCTGCCCTTAAGACGCCGATAGCACGTGGAGCAAGATGACAACAACGATCCTTCCATTTCTGCAAACCTGCACGGTTTTCAAAGCCCTCTGTCTATCTCATTTAATCTTCTTGACAATCTTGCCAAGTAATTTTCATGATCTCTGCTCCGGGGTGAGGAAACCAAAGCTCTCCAAGTCACATGGGATTGCCCCCAAGATCATCCAACCAGCCAGGGGAGGGGCTGGAACCTGACCTCGGGTCTCATGACTCCGTCTCTGCGGAGCCGGGTGGGGGTGACATGCTACCTCCACAGTCCGGCTGGGCTTGGTGGTTTCCAACCTGCTCCAACAGGCGGGCTCCTTCCCCCCCTTTGGAAATTGTTGCAATCCTGCAAATGAATGGAGCTGTTATTTAGGGTTTAAGTCAACCGGGGAAATTCACAGTGGAAAAGCGACGGGGGAAGCGGCACGGTTATACCCAGACATTACTTATACAGTCGACAGACGGTATTTGGAGTACAAACAGACACAGAGACTTCTTGCAGTAACCCTGCAGCCCACGAGCAGGCAGCCACTGGCTGAGACCCCGCTGCCAGGGCGGTTCAGGGGAGGACATGTCTCCTGAGTCCATCTTCTCGATCAGAGCAAGGCGGGGGAGGGGGTGGGATGGGGGGGGGGACGGGGAAGCACCAAAGTCCAATGGGATTGGCGGCAAGTGGCGTGGGCGGAGCGTTGGGAGCAAAGGGGCGTGGCGAGGGCGACAGACAGGTCCGTGGGGAGGCCCACTGGGTGTGCGGGTGTATGTGTATTTCTTTTGGAGGAAAAGGTTGATCCTGGATGTCGAAGAGCCATTAGAGCAGTTGGGGTAAGAAGCAGACTCCACGTTAAAAAAATAATTTAAAAAATTCGTGAGTTCGAGCCCCATGTGGAGCTCTGTGCTGACAGCTCGGAGCCTGGAGCCTGCTTTGGATTCTGTGTCTCTTTCTCTGCCCTTCCCCCGCTCATGCTCTGTCTCTGTCTCTCTCAAAAATAAACAGTTTTTAAAAACTTAAAAATAAAAGCCTTTTCCACTCGCAAGGAATCACTCCTCTCCCCTGCACACGCGGCTATCCAAGTTCTTCTGTCACTTTTTTTCCCATTATTTACCTAATTACCATTGTTTCTTGATATTAAACTGCAAACACCTGGCACATTATAGACATTTATTAAGCATGAAAGGAAGGAAGGAAGGAAGGAAAGAAGGGAGGGAGGGAGGGACGAGGGGCGAGAGGGAAGGAGAGAGGAAAAGGGCCCTGACTGCAAAAACTTTAAAGTTTTATTATGGGGGGCGCCTGGGTGGCTCAGTCGGTTGAGCGGCCGACTTCAGCTCAGGTCATGATCTCACAGTCTGTGAGTTTGAGCCCCGCGTCAGGCTCTGTGCTGATGGCTCAGAGCCTGGAGCCTGCTTCAGATTCTGCGTCTGCCTCTCTCTCTCTCTCTCTGCCCTTCCCCTGCTCATGCTTTGTCTCTCAAAAGTAAATAAACGTTAAAAAAAATTTTTTTAAATAATAATAAAGTTTTATTATGGAACAAGCCTGGCTCGGTCTGTAGAGCACAGACGGGACTCTCGATCTCGGGGTCGTGAGTTCAAGCCCCGTGTTGGGCATCGAGCTTACTTAATAAAATAATAAGTTTACTGTGGAAAGGCATCGAAGTGAAAAGAAACCGTACGAGCCTCATCTTCTGTAGGTGTCTCTTAAAACCCTACTCCCCGCAAAGCTCTGGGGAGTGGAGTTGGCAAAAATCACATACGTCGTCGTCCCGGCCTCCGTGGAACTGACGATCTGGGCCGGGCGGTGGGGCGCGCCATGTGAAAAACAGCTGCAGAGCAAGGTTGTGGTCCTCGCCAGCCAAGGGACAGTCAGAAGGCCAGAGCCCGAGAGGGCAGAACAATACGGGGTGAGTCACAAGCGTGTGTGTCATCCTCGCTCAAGGTAGAATAAGACTGTTGGGTAACGATAGGAAAATGTCGCAAAGCAGGATGAGCCGGTGCACGCCTCTGATTGGTGGGCACGGCCCTGGGTGTGGAGGAGGGAGAGAAAGAGGCTTTCTGCTGGTGAGACAGGCGTGGCGAGACAGGGGAACCGAAGTCCAGAGCCTGGGCCCTTCCAGAACGCACACTGGCTTAGAACATCGATTTTTTCTCTTCCTTGTGTGGTGAGCTCTTCTAGATGTTGGTTTCTGATAACTTTTTTATTATGATGCAAGGAACATGCTTTCATAGAAGGAGAAATAAGGAGATGCCAGAGGAGGGGGAGGGAGGAGAAGCTAAGAAAATACAGAGAACCAAAGAGAAAAAATTACCTAAAGTCCCGCCCCCCCCAATCACTCCACATTTTGGTGCCTGCCCAACCACCTTTATCCGCCCTTCCACCCACCCATTCGTCCATCCTTTATGCACCCCCCCCTTCAACCTACCCGTTCACCCCCCATTCATCCATCCATCCATCCGGAACAGAGTTCTCAGTTACAAACAACAGAATCCACTCTAACCGAAAAGAAACTTGTCTCTCTATTTTTGATGATTTTTTTTCAGTTTATTTTTTTAATTATTTTTTTAAGGCTTATTTATTTTTATTCTTTTTTTTTTTTAATGTTTATTTATTTTTGAGAGACGTAGAGGCACAGCGTGAACAGGGGAAGGGCAGAGAGAGAGGGAGACACAGAATCGGAAGCAGGCTCCAGGCTCTGAGCCATCAGCACAGAGCCCGATGCGGGGCTCGAACTCACAGACCGCGAGATCATGACCTGAGCCGAAGTCGGCCGCCCAACCGACTGAGCCACCCAGGCGCCCCAAGGCTTATTTATTTTTGAAAGAGAGACACACGGACAGAGCGTGAGCAGGGGAGGGAGAGAGAGAGGGAGACACAGAAGCCGAAGCAGGCTCCGGGCTCTGAGCCGTCAGCACAGAGCCCGATACGGGGCTCGAACTCACAGACCTTGAGATCATGACCTGAGTCGAAGTCAGACATTTAACCGATCGAGCCACCCAGGCGCCCCTTTTTCAGTTTATTTTGAGGAAGAGAGAGAAAGCACAAGTTAGTGGGGGAGGGGATTGGGGGGAGAGGCAGAGAGAGAGGGAAAGAGAGAATCCCAAGCAGGCTCTGCTCTGTCAGCACAGAGCCTGACAGCGGGGCCCCATCTCAAGGACTGTGAGATCATGACCTGAGCCGAGGTCTCAAGAGTCGGATGCTTAACTGACTGAGCCCCCCAGGCGCCCCTGACAGGAAAGGAACTTCTTTAAAAACGCTCAGTAGCTCACAGGATCCAGAAGGGAAGATGGCCACAGAGGTTCAAGATGCAGGGATGATGCCCAAACCACCTCGGGGTACTTTTCTAGCCAAACCCCCAAGGCAGCTATCGGCACAAATTCTGCAACTCGCCTCTACTCATCCCCTTCAACAACGGTGGCAGTTGCAGCTCGGACTCCAGGTCCGGTTACATGGAGGTCGGTTAAATGTCCCTCCCGTTGCCCTGAAGGCCAGATGCCCCCCCTGACCCCCCTTCCCCAGAGCACCTGCCTCCTGTCGCCCTCTTCCAAATCAAAACCTCATGTGCCACGCATCTGATTGGTGGAACCTAGGTCACATGCCTACACCTTAGTTGCAAAGGAGTCTGGGAGAGTACACTTCTGGCCCTCAGAGAAGTGGCATTTATGACCTAGGGAAAACCCTGCAAACACAAGAAAGTTAATCAGAAGATACATACTGGTGACCTCCACGCAGGGCAAATGATCCTGCCCTATGCATTCGTTTTCTCCTTAAATATAGAATGATATCAGTTTAACCCTAACCCTGGCCCACGTAGGCACTCCATGCGTGAGGAAGGAAAGGAGAAGGAGAAGGGAGAGATTACATGTTTACATGCTGCCTTACTAAACGAGATCGAAGGAAGACTCTGTTTATAGAGTCCAGACGACTCCCGAGGCCTTCTGTGGATTATGAAGGAAGTTCTCTTGCCCGGCCAGTTAGTACAAGGCGGTCCCCACCCGTCGGGCGCGTGCTCTGGCCATGGCGTGCAGCATCTGGACCCTAGGGAATGCTGCGTCCTGAGGAGTCGCTTTCTCGGTGGCCCACCTGTTGGCTTCCTGGCACTCGGGCTGACCCGGAATCTTCTCCCGTCCCCAATCCCAGAGTTTCATGAGGTTTTAAGTAGTCTCTGAAGGCCAATCGAAAACAGTTGCTGCAAAGGCAACATTAGAGGCCTCCCCGGGTGATAAAGATAGCTTGGCACCGCTTTCAAGCGGATCTGTTCAAATCAGTCTCGTTCTTCACGGTCAAGGTGTGCCATCACAGAATTATACGGGTCCTGCCTTTTAGAAGTCTACGCGGTACTTTAATTGTTAAGAGGCAAGATACATGCACTTCAATGACAAGCTCTCTTGCTGCCAAATAAGGTAGGAAACCGTCCCCGCTCCCAGGGCGTGGGGATGGCCAGGCCCCACAGGCTGAGTGAGAGGAGGCTGCTGAGAAGGGGAAAGGCTGGGAGATGCAGCAGCCAGGGCACTGGCTCAGGAGCCCCAGCAAACCTGCATTCTTCCCTAACCCCTTCAAAGCAGGTCTGACCCTGTATCTTCAATTGCTATAGCATCGCGTACCCCTCTTTAGGCTGAATTTCTTTTGGGGGGGGTCATCTGGTTGTCGCCTGCCCCCTCCCCTCCACTGTGAGCTGGCTATAGTGCCCTAGGGAGGTGCCGGGTGGGCAGAGGCTGGCGAGGACCAAGTCCGGGCGAGGCTGCAGGGAGGGTGAGGCTGAGACCCATCACAAAGACAGTCTGAAGCCTCCCCCTCACACTCCTTTCCCCCAGGGAGGAGCAGCTGATGTGTTTCTGGAGTGTTCCAATCCAATTAGTGCCCTCCCCTGCTCCAAGGAGGGGCCCAAGCCACCACTCCCCTCCCTGAGGTGGAGACAGGGTGGGGAGGGGGTGCTGAGGAGGTCTGAACACCCTGACCCAGCTCCTCCTGTTAGCGCGGCTGGCTCGCGGCTACTGAGAGGCTGCTATGACAGCGCCGGTTTCTAGGCGACTGTTCTGGGGAATGGTCTGTTTTGGCAACCGGAGGGCCCCTGGGTAAAGGGGGCCCGAAGGCCGCGGCGCATTTGCATAGCAACCTCCTCCCCTCCGGGAGCTGCGTGCTGCTCGGCGGCAGCTCAGCGGGGGCGGTCGGCTCTGGCCCCGCCCCTGCCTCGGCCTGGCCCAGCAGAGTCCGGTCCCAGGCCCGCCCTGTGCCTGTGCTGTCACCACCGTATGGCCCCCCTCTCACTTTCCGGGGAAGTGGAGGCTGCTTGCTGAGCTGGGGCATTTCCGGAAAGGCTGGTGCCCTAGGGAAGCAGGGAAATGATGCTTGGGGCCAAAACACAGAAATGGGGGTGGGGGCGGGGGGGTGACGTGGGAGGGATGAAATATAATATTTTACAAACCAGAGTCAAAGTCACATGGCTTGGTAGCATCAAAACGCATTCTGGATAAGAGGGTTGGCTCACAAAATGTTTATGTAAGTGAACCCTCGACTAAGCCCTAGGAGGTACTCAGAGAATGTCTTTTGGGTCCTTAAATTGCAAGTGTATATGTGAATTTGGAAATGGGTAAGCCTGGAAAAAATATTTCTTATCTAGAAAAATCAGGGGGGGATATTCTTAGGAAATGTTTTCAAATACTTGCAGCAGGACCTCGGTGACATAGTATTGTCCATGTAATTTCCGAAGAAACCGAAAGGGAAAATAAGTAACTCCTGGAAGGCGCCCCCCTCTGTCCTGCACATGCCCACCCCAACTACATCTGCTAGCTCGAGAGTCCGTGATGCCAACTGAGATACCAGGCTCTGAACACACGGACATTAGCCGCCAAGGACACATGCCCCGGGCTGGAACCCGAGAAGGGGGTTGGGCAGAGGCAGGTCACCTCAGCTGAGCGATCACATTCCCTGGCAGCTGTCCAAGGGGCAGCTCTGGTTGCACCTGTTTGTGGAGAGATTTGCTTTTATCAGTATTGACACAGCAGCAGGGCCAGGGAATAGCACAGTAATAAATAAATGAGAGAGGGAGAGGAAAAAAAAAAAAAGAAAAAAAAAAAAGGCAGGAGCCACCGAGGCGAGGCAAAAATGCTGAGGTCTTTTTTTGCTTGTTGTATGTCAGCGCGTTCCATCCAGTTTCCCCACCCCTGAAATCTCTGAGGATCACGGAACAGCCTTGGCATGGGAGCTCTGGGTCTTAAAGAGATAGAATTGCAGATAGGAAGCACCTTAAGATCCTTTTGGTGCCAGTATCCCTAACCGGCGGATCTCAAGGTTACTGGGTATGCCACTTAACAGTCTGTCAGGAAGCTCAGCCCGGAGTTCCTCCCTCCCTCGGCCAAGTTTCAGCACCGGGGAGACAAGTCTGATTAAAATGTAGGTTTGGGAGTTAGTCAAACCTAGGATCAGAAACCTGGCTCCGTCTAGCTGGGAGATCTGGGGTATGCTAACTAACCAGTCCGCGCCTCAGCTCCTCCCCCGAAATGGAGAAGCAAAACAAACTATTGTCGCAAGGATGTCAGCGATAATATAGGCAAAGGCGATAATATAGGCAAAGGCGTAGAATAATTCCTCGGTAGGTACAATTCTGTTATTATGTATCAACTTCCCATCAAGTTTTTTTTTTCAAAAACATCCTCCCTCCCCCCCCAAAAAATAATAAAGAAGAGAAAAAGGTGGGGGGAATCTTATCTGTTCCAGAAATGGCAGAGGGAAGGAAAGAACCCAAAACAGTCTTTGTCTTCCAGACAAGGGGCCAAAGGTGACCTCTTAGTTTCTCGGCCTTGCTTCCGGTCTTGAGGGGGTGCGAAGCCCCTCACTTCCAATCTAGTCCCATACAGGGCAGTCAGTGGTTGCAAACAGACCCGGTCATCGGCAGATGCCCTGACCAAGCCCAGCAATAAACTGCGTTTGTAAAAATTCCTTGCGGTGAGTCATTACCACGTTTAAGACCCGGAGGTAGTTTCTGCAAAGGGCAGGCTGGTGTCACAGAGAAGAAGGCCGACTAAGCTGTCAGACCACCAGACTCTAACCCCAGCCTCGGCGTCTGCTACTCCTGTGCCTGGGACCTCTGATTTAACTTTTGTCAGCCTTGCTTTCCTTGTCTGTAAAATGGGCATAACAGTGCCCCACGCGCTCGTCGTGCGGCCCGCACGCGTGAAAAGCATGTGGTGAGTGCGTGACACGGAGAAAGTGCTTCATCGTGTCAGCACTCGCAGTCACGGCTGCTTGATGAATGAGGCCAGGGACCGTGTCATATATTCATCCCCGTATCCCCAGGTCCTCCAACAAAGGCTGGCGTTTAGTCGAGTATGGCCACGTTTGACGAATGAATGAATGCAAGGCCCCTGCCCTCAAGAAGTTAAATCTCCCCGGGACACAGGAGACATAAGCTACCTACGGCGCTCGGGCTCTGGAGACAGCAAAGGGTTAAAAGCCATCTGCCAGTCCCGAAGCCCCAGAGGCAGACAGTCCCTTGGATCCCTGTTTCATCTATCCGGGATGCTTTCAAGAGAAGAAAACAGGAAGTGTCCCTGATAGCCCAGCTCGCTCTGTTGTTTTTTTTTTTTTTCCAATGATGAGGGTGGGGGTGGGGGAGAACGGTCCTCTGGGTCACATTTTGCCAGTAAATCAGCCTCCTTTCCTTGAAATGCTGGGGCTTCCAAAGGGGCAGATAAATAGCTTCTTGCTCATTGCAGAGAGAGAGAGAGAGAGATGTGGTCCGGAAATGACAAAGCTGACAGGTTGGGGCTCCTGAGTGGACTGCAGGTGTTTCTACAGCTCGTCCTTTGCACTCATTCCCTCCCTGGCCTTAGTGTGGGGGAGGGGCGCCCGAGGGTTACAGCCCCAGGCCGGGTGTCCAGAATAACAACAGTCCAAAACAAAGGGCCATGGTGAACTCGGAGAAGATGGGCGGAAGGCAGAAGAGTGAGAAGGCTCTAAAGGAGAGAAACAGCAGCAGCGTGAGAAAACAGTCGAAGGAAAGAAAAACAGAAGAGGGGCACCTAGATGGCTCCCTCGGTTAAGTATTCGACCTTGGCTAAGGTCATGATCTCGAGACTCAGCTCCTGAGTTCGAGCCCCACGTCGGGCTCGCTGCTGTCAGCCTGTCAGTGCAGAGCCTGCTTCGGATCCCCTGTCCCCCTCTCCCTGCCCCTCCCCTGCTGTGCTCTCCCAAAAATAAATATTTAAAAAGAAAGAAAAAAGAAAAACAGAGGAAAATAAAAGAAAAAGCCTGGAGAATACGGGTTTAGGGAAAACAAAAGGGAGCTTCTTTTTTTTTTAAGTTTATTTATTTTTAGTCATCTCCGTGCCCAACGCGGGTCTTGAACTCATGATCCTGAGATCAAGAGTCACGCACTCTACTGACTGAGCCAGCCAGGTGCCCCTGAAAGAAAGCTTCTGAGAATTTGCAGCTAGGGTGATAGAATAACCGGACACAGAGTACATCCAGAGCCATCATGTCTAGGGCCCTGCAGGATGGCAGGAGTGGACAGAGGCTGGAAGGAGAAAAATAGCTTAAGACAGCAGACCTGACTCTGACCTAGCCAGCCTGAAGAGAGCCTATGCTAACTCCTCAGGGTGCTACACTCACACTGATGTTTAATTTAATTGTTTAGTAAAGTTCAGTTATCCATTTGCCCATGATGGACAGGAGAGAACTTTCTAGAAAGGTGGAAATATTCTCTATTGTGATAGACGTAGAGTTTTACATGGGCAAACCTATTTGTCTGGTATTACACACAGTTAAAATTTCTGTGTTTTGGAGCACCTGGGTGGCTCAGTAGGTTAAGCGTCTGATTCTTGATTTCAGCTCAGGTCACGATCTCACAATTGGTAAGATCGAGCCCCGCATTGGGCTCAGCACTGACAGTGTGGAGCCTGCTTGGGATTCTCTCTCCCTCTCTCTCTGCCCTTCCCTTACTTGCTCTCTCTCTGTCTCTCAAAAATAAATAAATAAGTTAAAAAAAAAAAAAAAAGAGGGGCGCCTGGGTGGCTCAGTCAGTTAAGCATCCAACTTCGGCTCAGGTCATGATCTCACAGTTTGTGGGTTTGAGCCCCTCGTCAGGCTCTGTGCTGACAGCTCGGACCCTGAAGCCTGCTTTGAGTGTTGGGTCTCCCTTTCTCTCTGCTCCTCCCCCACCCACACTCTGTCTCTCTCTCTCTAAAATAAATAAACATTAAAATTTTTTAAAAAGATTTCTGTGTTCAGTGTTTGTGAATTTCACTTAAAACAAGAACTGTACAAACGACCCAACCGAGTGGGAGGGGCCGGAGGTACAGAAGAAACAAGATAGAATGTAAGTGATAGGTAAATCGTAAGTGGGAGTTTTGTTGACATTAAATTTGGTTTGAAATTTTTCATAATAAAGGTTTGGGGGGGGGGCGCCTGGGTGGCTCAGTCAGTTGAGTGGAGGATTTCGGCTCAGGTCATGATCTCGCGGTTGGTGGGTTCAAGCCCCACGTCGGGGTTCGTGCTGGCATTGCAGAGCCTACTTGGGATTCTCTCTCTCCCTCTCTCTGCCCTCCCCCGTGCTCTCTCTCTCTTAAAAAAATAAAGGTTGTTGTTTTTTTTTTTTAATTGCCTGTAATGTTTCACCGTTGTCCTTAAGCACGTCCCTTTTGGGTTATCAGCGGAGACATTATCGAATCCAGTCATCCCGTTGGAGATGAGGAAATCAAGGCGCACCTTGACTTGTTCGAGGTGTTTTCAGATACCAAGCAGCAGAGCTGGCGCTGGAGTATCGGGAGGGAGCGGCGCCCTTTTGACCCTTTCAACTGTCACCCGCTTGTGGGGCGTCAGCTGGAACTCACCCCTCACCCGGGCTTGCAGGAGGCTGCGGGGGGCCGGAGGGGGGCCGAGAGCTGCAAACCACTCTGCTTCCCTCTCGGTTGTTTTCATTCAATCTGCACGGTATTCCTGAGCTCGCGGAGATTCAGTTAGGTCCCTTCGCTGCCACTTCCAAAGGCAAAAAAGGAAACTCAGACAATTAACGATTTCCAGTAACGAGAGTTGAAACTCCAAGGGGGCCTGAGTCCCAGCTCTGTGGCCATCAGAGGCGTTGCCTTAGGGCGGTCGCCTCTCTTGCTTTGGATTTTGCTCATTCGTAAGAAGAGAGTGAAGAAGATTTTAGGGTTCTGTGACCTTACGGGGTTGTCAGGAAGATCCCAAGAGGTGTGGCTGGGAAAGGACTATAGAAAGTAAAAGAGCAGTTGGGGCGCCTGGGTGGCTCAGTCGGTTGGGCAGCCTACTTCGGCTCAGGTCATGATCTCACAGTCTGTGGGTTCAAGCCCCGCACTGGGCTCTGTGCTGATGGCTCAGAGCCTGGAGCCTGCTTCGGATTCTGTCTCCCTCTCTCTCTGCCCTTCCCCCGCTCATGCACTGTCTCTCTATCTGTCAAAAAATAAAAATAAATTAAAAAAATAAAGTAAAAGAGCAGTAACCTAGGGTAGCCTTATCACAGAAAGAGACGGAAGGGTGGGCGAGGGGAGGTAGGAAAGCAGAAAGGCTTCTGCAGGATTCTGTTTGTTTGTTTGTTTTGAGAGAGAGAGGGATAGAGAGCAAGGAGGGGTGGGTGGGTACAGAATCCCAAGCAGGCTCCGGAACATCAGCACAGAGCCCAACTCGGGGCTGGAACTCTCGAACCATGAGATCAGGACCCGAGCCGAAACCAAGAGTCAGATGCGTGACCGACTGAGCCACCCAGGTGCCCCCTGCCGGGTTCTGAAATGAGTCGTTTGGGTTGCGCCTTAAGGAGAAGACTTTCTGAGGGGGGAGAGGGGCTGTAACATGTATGGATGTCCTGCCCAAGACAGACGTGTTTGGCCCTCTCTGTGATATCTCATTTACTCCTCGGAACACCTCAGGGGGATTCAGGTACTAGTATTTTGCTCCTCTTACAGATGAGGAGGGAGGCACAGAGACCCTTAACCGACCTGACCGAGGCCAGACGGCTGGTAGAGGGCCAGAGCCGGGACCCAAAGCCAGGCAGTGCTGGGCGTGGCAGGCAGGAAGGCCACGCCCCCAGCTGAGGGCCAGGCGGCTGTAGAGGGTCCCGGTCACCTGGGCATCCGACTCACCGTCAGGAGACCCAGCCTCGGGTTCCAGCTCAGCAGCTTCTTAGTCCCGCGACCCGGGCCGTGTCACGGGGCCACTCGGACCCCTGCCTCTCCAGCTGTGCGTCGGTGATAATAAACCCTGCTCCACCTACCTCGCGGGAAGGCGGCGAGGATTCCGTGAAATCACTGATACCGCAAGTGTTTTGAAACAGGTGCAAAGGGCGACAGAAGTGAAGACGTCAGGGTGATTTTTGTCCGCGCCGCATTCCTGGGTTATCGCGCGGCGACAATCGGCTCTTCGTCTCCCCGGCCCACCCTCAGCACCCGACCCGCCGGTGGGATCCGGGCCCGGGCACCGCTTCGGATACTGGTTTGGTGGAAAGGGGGCAAGAGACGCGTCACAAACTGCCCCGGCTGAAGTCGTCCCCAAACCAACATCCGAGAGCCCTGCCTTCAGGTTCTACCCGAGGCCCGGATTTCAGCGCGGGCCCCCTTTTCCCGTTGCTGGTAAAACAAACAGGTTTCCGGCTACTCGGGCAGGATTGAACGGGCGATCGGCCCTGGAGAGAAGCGGGTGGCACTGGGCAAGCTCATGTGGGAGAAATTCGTGCCCCAGAGCAGTGCAGGGTTCATAGTTTTGAATCCACAGTTAGGGAGCTACCTCTGCGGTGACTCGACACACGGTCTCCCCGTGAACTGCACGCCCTTCTGTCCAGGCCTGAAGTAACCGAGACCCCAAAGACCCAGAGGCCGGCACGAAATTAGTCAAATGAACGAGTGACTTCTTCTTCTAAGACTGTAACACTTCGGGGGTGCCTGGGGGGCTCCGTCGGTTAAGGGTCCGACTTCGGCTCAGGACCCGATCTCGTGGTTTGTGGGTTCAAGCCCCGCATCGGGCTCTCCGCAGTCAGCGCAGAGCCCGCTTTGGGTCCTCTGTCTTCCTCTCTCTCTGCCCCTCCTCTGCTCGCTCGCGCGCTCTCAAAAATAAATATTAAAAAAAAAAAAAAAGACTTAAAAATTTGAGGACAGGAACTCTTTCATTTCGTCAGGTTTTGTGTATATACCTCCCTCCCCCACCCTGCATACCTGAGGCGCTTCGCGCAGGACGTCACATGAAAGCATGGAGAATGTTCGACAGAGAAGGCGGGGGGGGGGGGGTGGTTGCAAGCTTCCTGGAGGTCAAGGCAAAGCTGTGTGTGGCTCTTCGACAGGGTTTGTGCCTCTCTGTGGCGCCCCCTTCCCCCGACACTCACTGCCCTCCCACTTCATCTCTAAGCTTAGAGGGACCATGTTTCCAAAACCTCAAATCAGGAAACCGGGCCTGACAGAGTATTCGAAACCAGGAATCTAGGTTCCAGAAGGGTTTGTGCCCTTCGGTCCGGACTCGGATTTATAATATCCTCCTTGGGGCGCCTGGGTGGCTCAGTCGGTTAAGCAGCTGACTTCGGCTCAGGTCATGATCTCGCGGTCTGTGAGTTCGAGCCCCGCATCGGGCTCTGTGCTGATGGCTCAGAGCCTGGAGCCTGCTCCGGATTCTGTGTCTCCCTCTCTCTCTGCCCTTCCCTTGCTCATGCTCTGTCTCTATGTCTCTCAAAATACAAAAAACAAAAAACGTGATAATATCCTCTTTCTGCATTTTGGCGGATTTTGCTCAACTCAATTTGCCCGTTTACAGCTTTCCTTATGGTGATTAAACTTTCCCCTAAATATTCCTGGGGAGATGCCACGAACTCGTCAGCAGACCTTCAGATTAACTGGCCTGGTGACTCGGGGGTCCTATTCTGAAGCCTGCCCGTGTCTCCATTTCCCTGTTCTGCTGTCCTTCCTGGAGTCCGCTAGTCTAGTGTCCGCGACTTGGCGCACCAGTGGGGCGGGAAACTGAGGAAGGTCAAGATTCTCCCCGAGGGGAGGGGAGGGCCCTCAGGTGCTGGGCAGGGCAGGACGAGCCGGATTCTAACTGCAAATCTGCTTCTAATCAATGGTGTGTCCTTGGGCGGGTCGCTTCTCTCCGGCCTCCCTTTTTTTTTTTTTTAATGTTTATTTATTTTTGAGAGACATAGAGGCACAGCGTGAACAGGGGAAGGGCAGAGAGAGAGGGAGACACAGAACCGGAAGCAGGCTCCAGGCTCTGAGCCATCAGCACAGAGCCCGACGCGGGGCTCGAACTCACAGACCGCGAGATCATGACCTGAGCTGAAGTCAGCCGCCCAACCGACTGAGCCACCCAGGCGCCCCCGGCCTCGCTTTAAATGAAGGAGTGCGGTGGCCCCAAGTGGGATTGACGTAACTCAAGCACTCAGTGAGTCGTGGGATGGGAGAACTTACCCACATACACTGCTTTTCCTCCTGCAGTTTGGGGATAAACTGCCTGGCTCCTATCTAAGGCAGACACCTTCCCTGGCTTCTGGATTCCGTCCCCTCCCTCCCTCCGGCCATGCCCTCTGCTCTCTCCTGTATCATCTGCATTTCCCTGTTTGCTAAGTCATTCGCAACAGCGTATAAACATATTTAAATATGCTATAATTTCACCCATCTTGGAAAGAGTCTTCTCCGGGACGCCTGGGTGGCTCTGTTGGTTGAGGGTCCAGCTCTTGATTTCAGCTCTGGTGAAACCCTCCGTGGTTCGTTGGTTCGACCCCCGACTCAGGCTTGCGCTGACAGCGCAGGGCCTGCCTGGAATTCTCTCTCTCCTTTCTGCCCCTCCTCGACCCTCCCATACACGCACACACTCACTCTCTCAAAATAAATAAATAAACATTTAAAAAAAAAAAGTCTCTCCTGACCCTACTTCCCCTCTAGCTTCTCTCTCTCAAACTCACTTCTTTTTTTTTTTTTTTTAAGTTTCTTTATTTATTTTGAGAGAGAGAGAGACAGCATGAGCAGGGATGGGCAGAGAGAGAGAGACTCCCGAGCAGGCTCGAACTCTCAAACCGTGAGATCAGGACCTGAGCCAAAATCAAGGGTCGGCCGCTAACTGACCGAGCGCCAGGCCCCTCTCAGACCCATCTCAATCACCGCACGACTCTACCGAACTGCTCTTTGCCAAGGTCAGCAGTCCTCCCCCACCCGCCTTGTGGTTAACCCTAAAGGTCATCATTCGTCTTCATCTTACTTGACCTGCTCGGCAAGGAGCAGCTGACCCGTCCTTCTCCCTCTAACACTTGTTTCTTTTGGCTTCCAAGACGCTACCTTTTCCTGGTTATTCTTTAGGGTAGGTTCTCTCCCTCTCTTTCACCCCTGCCTGTTGGAGGGTCCTGGGGCTCAATCCTCGTAGCCTGTACCCAATCTTCACCAGTCCAGTTGGGCCTCTCCTTCAGTCTCACGTTAAATGCCATGTGGCTTAGCCTCGGTTCCCCTAGGAGCAGAACCTCGGTCAAAGGTTTGCATGCAGGTAGTTTACATGGGAATGAAATTCAGACAGGAGAAATGAGGGACAGGGGGACAGAAACAGAGAAGAAAGGATGAACCAATTGAAGAATGCATTATTGGGGCACCTGGGTGGCTCAATCGGTTGAGCGTCTGACTTCGGCTCAGGTCATGATCTCGCAGTCCGTGAGTTCGAGCCCCGAGTCGGGCTCTGTGCTGACGGCTCAGAGCCTGGAGCCTGCTTCGGATTCTGTGTCTCCCTCTCTCTCTCTGCCCCTCCCCCACTCATGTTCTGTCTCAAAAATAAGTAAACATTTAAAAAAATTAAAAAAAAAAAAAAAGAATGCATCATTGAGCACTATTGAGGGATCACCACTATGGGATACTGATGCTTTTCTCCACCGAACCTTCTAAGGAGATTCAGCACTGTCTGCTAACGGATAAAAAGGGATCCGCATTTATCCATCAGCTTCTCTTCAACATTGATGGAGGGCGTCCTCACGAGCGTCAACTCCCCCATCGACCCAACTCTCACGGTTCTACACAATACGGTGGTGCTGAGGGAGTTTCCAGGGCTGTCCTCCAGCCACTCTGTACAGGAAGCGAGAAGAGCACAGAGAGGCGGGGTGAGGCACTCTCACTTTGTACCCGTTGCGAATCTGGCCAAGAGCAGCTGCACGACATCGAGCTGGGAGAAGAAGACAGGGCCAAGAGAATCTAAGGACGTGTCTGATGCGTCACCTACCCCTAGACGGCTCTCACCTTTATCTATAGCCCGGACCTCCCCCTTCGACTCCAGATTCAAGTCTCCACTGCTTACTCCACACTTCCACTTGACTGCCTCCTCGAAACCTGCTCCGTTTAGAGTCTCCGCCATCTTCATTAATGACAGCCCTCTCCTCACAGGGCGTTCCTTCCTTCCGAGGCAAAGACCTTGGAGACATCCTTGGGCCGGCTCTACATACAATCCATCAGTCAATTACGTTGGCTTCGCCTTCAAAATATGTCCGAAGTCTGACCATTTCTTTTTTATTTATTTTAATGTTTATTTCTGTTTAAGAGAGAGTGTGTGTGTGGGCAGGGGAGGGGCAGAAAGAGAGGGAGACACAGAATTCAGAGCAGGCTCCAGGCTCCGGGCTGTCGGCACAGAGCCGGGCGCGGGGCTCGAACTCACGAACCACGAGATCATAACCGGAGTCGAAGTCGGATGCTTAACTCACTGAGCCCCCCAGGCGCCCCCAAACTCTGACCACTTCTAACCCCTACGCCTCATCCCAGCCACACCACCAGCCCCAGACCGGACGGCTGCGACTATCGGCTAATCAGTCTCCCTAATTACTGGCTTATCTGCTTACCATCTATTCTCCACACCTGCTGGCGAGCCTTTTAAAATGCGAGTCAGATAATGTCACTTCTGGGCATTTCCTTTCCCCTCCCCTGCTTTATATTTCTCCTCCACACTTCTCGCCGCCTGACATAATAGATATACTTCATGTATCTACACATTCACTTTGTCGACTGCCTCCTCCCACTAGAATAACAGCAAGAATTTTTGGCTCTTTTATCCCCAGTACCTAGACCGGTGCCTGGTGCCTGAGGGGAATCCGAGAAATATTTGTGGACTCGAGACCCTCTAGGTCAGGTCCGTGCCCTTTACAGATGAGAAAACTGTAGGCCAGAGATACGGCCGTGCTAATTTTACTGCTCGCCTTTTGTGTTTCTGGTTGCGTCTTTTTCGCGAGGCTTTTTTTTTTTTTTAATTTTTTTAGCATTTTTAATTTTTTTTATTTTTGAGAGACATAGAGACAGAGCGTGAGCAGGGGAGGGGCAGAGAGAGAGGGAGACACAGAATCCGAAGCAGGCTCCAGGCTCTGAGCCACCAGCACAGAGCCCGACACGGGGCTCGAACTCACAGACCGTGAGATCATGACCTGAGCTGAAGTTGGCCGCCCAACCGACTGAGCCACCCAGGCGCCCCCGCGAGGCTTTCTTGATACCTCTCCTGGTGTCGGGATACCTGGTCTCCAGTTTCGGCAGCGTTAATTGTCAGTTATTATTACGGATGTTGGCCCTGTAGCCAGTCCGAAGAGCAGTTTGTAGTCAGGCTCAAATGTACCTCCATGAAATCACTAGAGAACAATTCCAAGGCATTGGAAGCTTAAGTAAGCCAAGATCATACAGTCTAAAGAAAGCAAGCAACAATGGGGGGAATTCGAGGTGAGGAAAGTCTCTGCGGTGTTTGGAGAAATGCAACACGGAGATCCCTGAAGGAGAGAGCGAGTTTCCGGTGGAGGAGCGGCAAGAGTGAGGAGACGAAATTACTAACCGCGAGGTGCCTGGGGGGCTCAGTCGGTTAAGCATTCGACTTCAGCTCAGGTTGTGATTTCTCGGTTTATGAGTTCGAGCCTTGCGTTGGGCTCTGTGCTGACAGCTCGGAGCCTGGAGCCTGCTTCAGGTTCTGCGTCTCCCTCTCTCTCTGCCCTTCCCCTGCTCCTGCACTGTCTCTCTGTCTGTCAAAAATAAATAAACGTTAAAAAAAAAATCAAGAAGACAGGCGATCTAGGCTAAGGGGGAGATTTTTGTTTTAATATTTTTTTAAGTGTTTCTTTTATTTTTCAGAGAGAGAGCTGGGAAGGGGTCGGGGAGACAGGGAGACAGAGAATCCCAAGCAGGCTCCGTGCTGACAGCACAGAGCCTGATGCGCGGCTCGAACTCACGGACCGTGAGATCATGACCTGAGCCGAAGGCCAACTGAGCCACCCTAGACACCCAGGGGCTAAGAAGGGCATTTACAAGTTGAACCCAAGTTCTACCGCCCAGTAGCTGGTTGAGCCTGGATATATCCTTTGCTGTCTCTGAGGCTCATTTTACCTAGAAAATGGGGACAACCCCGGCCCCTCTAAACGATTCCTAAACTGTCGAGTGTTTTTAAAACGTAAAGCGGTGTTAGTAACATGCTCATGATTAACTCCCCCCTCCTATTCTATTCTTCATTTACAGTTACGAGGGGACCGTCTTTGAAGGTTCGAGCTAAGTCACTTCACAAACACAGAAGCAGCAGAGACCTCAGGGGATGAGACGTTTTCCGACTTTAGGTGAAGCGAAGGGGGGATGATGAGTGGTTGGTCCGCAGCTCCCAGACAACGACGGAGAACAGCAGGAAAGAGAGTCTGAGCCAGTCCTTCCGCCCCGACGCGAAGACGGGACCGTCTGCTCAGAGATGTCCCCTCGTTGCTTCGGGAAGCCACCAGCGCGGCTCCACTCCTCCGCCAGGGACTGAAACGGAAGACTGCCCATCCCAACAGTAAGTCATCAACGACCATTATCAGAACCAGAGCAGAGATAAGAAAGACGTCCGTTTGGTTTTAAGGGTTTATTTTTAAGTAAGCTCTACGCCCCACGTGGGGCTCGAACTCACTACCCCGAGATCAAGTGTCACAACGTTCCACCTTCTGACCCAGCCAGGAGCCCCAGGACAGGCATTCTTTAAAATGGCTCAGTGGCTCCGGAAGACTAGGTCGTTCTAGGTTGAAGGAATTTGGGCGTACGTTAAAAAACTGCAAAACTGAGGCGCCACCCCAAACCTACTGAATCCCAATGTATTTAACAAGATTCCCAGGTGATTGCTGTGCAGTGGTAAAAAGGGAGGGTCAGAGGCAAGGAAAAGGAGGCGTTCCAAAGCCTCAAGGCGACCGTGCGTGTGTATACGAGCACTATCTGGACGGAGAGAAGGGGGTTTTGGCCAACGGACTGGGAATAGCAAGGTGCTCCCTACCGTGGAGGTGGGGGAGTCTGGGTACCCAGCCTGATGCCCTTATGCGTTCAAGTCCTCTGACCACTCCCACGCGCTCCTCAGTTACCACTTGGCTTCTGCGTATAGGACACGACGTGCTGGGCCTATAAACCCAAAGATTCAGGGCCGCCCGACAGCCGGTTTTCTAGTTCTAACGTCAGCACCCGGCGTTTTTATTTGATACACGACTCAAAAAGTCAGATGACGGCCCGCTTCTGGATTCCGATCAAGGAACCTGGGTCATAATTAGAAAGCCTTGTCTTGAAAGAGCCCAGCCGGCCAGGAGGCCTTTCCAATAACTCTCTCTCATCTCCATCCCTCCTCTGTCCCAGAATTTCCCCGTGTCCCACCGTTTGGCTCAGCTGTCCCGCTAGCAATCACGTGTCTCAATTTCGCACTACCAACTGGTAAGTTCCCTGAGGGCAGCCAAGGTCTGCCATTGAAAACAAACTCGAAGGTATCTGTGGCGTGGCTTCCAAGAGCTTACATCCAGAAAGGAAAGGAAGTGGGTGCCATGAGCTCAAACCCAGAAAGGAAGTGGGTGCCATGAACTTAAACCCAGAAAGGAAAGGAAGTGCCTGCAATAAAACCATGATTTCTTATTTCACTGAGGTGTTGATACTGAAAAATAAAAAAACGGAAAAAAAAAAAAGAAAACCAAAAAAACCAAACCAAAATAAACACACACACAAAAACAGGAAGCAGAGAACACGTGGACAGATGAGAGAAAGGCTACGTGAATTACGGCATATGTATACGCCGTGTGTATAAATGTGTATATTCGACCCAGTGCTGTGCAGCTACAGTACACGCAGATCATGTGTAGTAATCTGGAAAATCCTAATGATATATATTCTGGGACCATCAGGAATGATATATATTCTGTCCCAGCAGGAAACAGATGGCACAATCAAAATTGGGCACTTTGAAGAGAGTTTAATAAAGGAACTGCGTGCAAAGGTATGAGCAGCATTTGGAAAAGCAACGGAGAGAAGGGCGGCTCCCACTTGCACGCTGGGCCTCAAGGGGTCCGTGGGGCCCTAGCCGAACATGGAGAGAGAACTAGAAGGAGGAAGGCCGCCAGGGTCCCCCCAGCCAGGACCCGCGGCCTTTAATGGAGGGACTCAGCTAGTCTGCAGTGACCTGGAAGGGAGGGAGGGGGGGAAGAACTCTCTCTCAAACCCAACCGGAAGCCAAGGAGGCAAAAGAGCACACAGCAGCCTGCTGGAGCCCGGAGCGGGGTGAGGGCGGTTGGTGAGAAAACCTGTAAGAGGGAACAGAAGACACCCAGCACCCTGAATTTCCTGGGGAGGGGAACCAAACCCCAGGACAGAATGAAGGGACGGTACCGAGATGTTAATACTATGTCTACATGTGAGGGGCGCCCGAGTGGCTCAGTCGGTTAAGCGTCTGACTATTGATTTTAGCTCAGGTCATGATCTCTCACTTGGTGAGGTGGAGCCTGGCGTTGAGCTCTGTGCTCACGGTGTGAAGCCTGCTTGGGAGTCTCTCTCTGCCCCTCCCCCACTCACTCGCTCTCCGTCTCTCTCTCTCTCAAACTAAATAAATAAACACTTAAAAAAATGTTTAAGGGGGCACCTGGGGGGCTCAGTCAGTTGAGCATCCAACTTCAGCTCAGGTCATGATCTCACAGTTGGGGAGTTCCAGCCCCGCATCAGGCTGGCCGCTGTCAGCGCAGAGCCCGCTTCGGATCTTCTGTCTGTCCCTCTTTCTGTCTCTGCCCCTTGTCTTGTGCTCCCTCTCAAAAATAAATATATCTTTAAAAGTAAATAAATAAAAATTAAAAAAAAAAACTATATATACATATGGAAAGATATAGAAGGGAAATCTACCCAAAGGGCAGTGAGGTGCTGGGGACCCGACTGGGGATCTGGGGCTGACCGAGGGTTGCTGACTCTCAGTGATGGATAATGCGGCCCCACTACGGTTCTAATACAGCTCAATCAATGAAGGGAGCCGAGGAAAAGCGTGGGGGGGGGGCGGAGCGGGCAGCCCCTCGGGGCACCTTCTGGTATCCTTCGAGCCTTCCTCATACAAAAGGGAGAAAGGACTTGTTCAAAGGCATAAAGCAGGTTCGTGGCTCGCTGGGAGGAAATTTGCATTCCGCTCCCCCCAAACCCACACGGTTTCCAAACGGCCCTTTACCTCTCCATTCATCTCCGTGCCGCCCCTCCACGCCTCCCACCACCACACCCCTACGTCTCTCCTCCCCGCCCCTCTCTGCTCCCCCCACCCCGGCCCCTATGTCTCCCCCACCCCACCCCTACGTCTCCCCCCTCCCTGCTCCCCCTGCCCCACCCCTGCTTCTCCCCTCCCCGCCCCGCCCTGCTCCCCCCGCCCCACCCCTACTTCTCCCTTCCCCCTTCTCTTCTGCCAATCCTGGAGCTACTCCGACTTGAAGCCGCTAAACAGCCTCACACCCTTAATCTCACGGTCTGAATGATAAATCCTGCCGGACAGCTCGTTCCATTCAAGCCCTTCGCACTCCCCTTTGAGTAGCTGGGTGGTCCCTTCCGCCGGAGCCGGGGCTGCTTGCCCTTCCTTCCACTTAGCATTCCCCCAGGAGTCGAGGACTTCCCGGGAGCCAGGCATTCGCCTCCAAAACAATATCCACCTACGACGCGGCCCTCCCAACCCCCTTTCAGGGCCAGCCCGTAAAATAAAGCCGCGTGGGCCTCGCACCCCTGGCTGGAATCCTTTGTCCGGGTCGGAAACAGCCTGAAAAGATGAAAGAGGCTTCCACTCTGACCTCTTCACCCCTCGTTATCTGGTGCCCACTCCCTTCAGCCTCTCTGAAGCGGGCGGCGGCATTTTCCCATGGTCGCCGGGGTTCACGGCGTCTTAGCGGCTCGCGGAGCGAGGAATGCGAGGAATGTACCTGCCTAAGGGGCGATTATTTTCATCAAGGACAGGCTGAAATGGTTAATGAGGTCAAAAACAAACGCCATCTCTTTCTCAAAGGACTCTGTAAAGAGAGGCTATTAGATATAGTTCATTAGTTAGGAGGCTGCGGGGGGGGGGGGGGGTTGGTGGTTAGAGAGCTACTTTTTTAGACCTGCAGCTTGAAGAGAGAGGAAGGCATTTTGCCAAGTTTAGATTCTTTCCAAGTCAGCGGGGGGGGGGGGGGGGGGGGGGGGGGCTAAGTTTAGACGCAGATTCAAGCCTTTATACATCCGCCTTTGCGTTTCATTCAGGTACAGGCGACGAGCGACATCCTGGACGCAAAGGAAGGATTTGAAAAAAAAAAAAAAAAAAAAGGATGTATCATAATGATACAAGTGGGGTCCACGGTAAAAACAAAACAAACGAAACAGAACCCAAGCACCGAATCCCCTGAAATCCAATCTGGAAAACTGATGAGGCGGGGCTTACATACAAAAATATATTTACCGTGTGTTCGCAACCTTTCACAACCTCCCCTTCCCATGGTCATCAGCATCACGACATTCAGGCCCTAACTCCCCCGCCCTGCACCCCCAGACTTGATCATGACCTGCAAACTGGAACCTTGTCAAACCGATTCCCTTCGGACCCATCCTGCATCCAACAGGCTCATCTTAAACCTCATGGATCTGTGCCCTCAAAACCTTCTCGCTGCTCACCAAGGCGGACTGTGCAAAGGTTTGTGCTAGCACAGAGTCCGGGGGGAGGGACGGTCTCCCTTCCCTTTTTCTTATCACCATAAAATCAAGTTGAAGCTCCAGACGGCATCTAAAGCTCTCCCAAATCGGAGCCTAATTAACTTTCGGTTTGTAAAACACACACACACACACACACACACACACACACACCCAGGACGCCCCTCCACCACGCACATCTTTAAAGGACCACTTTCTCGTAATAGTCCCATCCTTGTCAACGTGAGACCGGGGCAGATGCCTTGGGCTGCAGCGGTGTGCACAGCAAAGTCTTCTCGGTCTGTTTCAGTTCTTTTTTGGGGTTAGTTTTCTCATGGAACAAAAACAACAAACGGAACTTCAGGCTTGCTTCAGTTCGCACACGATCACTTGCTGGGACACTATGGGGAGGAAAAGGCCAAGGCCAAATGGGCGACCTCCCCGAGCGCCCCATCAGACAGGGGGGGGGGCCTGGACATGAACATACACACACGCGTGTGAGAAAAAAAGCTCACGCCTCCCAAACAAAGATCTACGAAGAAAAGGGAAAAGAAGCAATTGGGGAAAGAACGGGACGGGCGCTTTTTAACCTGGGGTAGTTCTCTTCCCGGCTCCCTAAGCCTCGGTTTCTCGCCTATCAGAGGCGTCAAGACCTACCTCTTAGGGTTGTTGTATTTAAAACAGGAGATGCGAGCAAAGCATTTAGCGGACTGCCTGGCACATAGAAAGTTCTCTAAATGTTGGGTCTGATGGTGACGATGATGATGGGGATATAGACTGAACCTGCAGAAGTTCTTCTTGGCATAAAAAAAACAAGGCTGCTGTCTGTGGAACAGCCTGGACTCCGAGTTCCCTGACCAGGCTGTGCTCACTCGGGCTGTGTACCTTTGCCCCAGCTCCTCTCTGGGTTTGGAATGTACTCTCCCCGCCTCCTATCTCTGTTCAAAGGACACCTTCCCAGCCCCGGCCCCTCACTCTCAGCCCCGCAGAACGAATTTCTTCCCTCCATGGAGGGACCGTAGCTCTGAGGCCCTGTCTCACTTTGCAGAACAATGGCTCGCTTATATGTGGGTCTCCAGAGTTAACATCTAACCCCATTATTACAGTAGCTTTGGAATTCTCAGTGTCCGGACCCAGCCCCAGATCTGACTCGCCCATAGGGGCGTTCGGGGAGTACCCGCGGAAGGAATGCCCAAAGAGTGAACCAAGAAACGGCCGTACCTGCGCGGCTTCGTGCCAGATCCCACCCCCGGGGGCCTCTCCATCGTCAGACCCTCGCTGGCCCCTGTTTGAGAGAGTCGTTACTCCCAGAGGCTCCCTGGAACCCACTGGGGTATTATTACATTTTCAGCTGTGGCCTCCACCCACCTCGTGTGACCTGCCGACCAGCTGGAGGTGCCACAGGGAGCATGACTCAGGGTGGCCAAGAGCGCGTGCGGCCCGAACTGTGGAATTCGGTTGCCGGGCGGCGCCCACACGGCTGCCCGAGGAGACAGGTGCCCATTGACGTGCGCAGCGTAGTTTATCAACGCTGACGGTTCGCTGGGCTTGCGTTCTCCTGGGCTCCTGGGAAGCTCAGAGGAACAAAATGGTAACGGATTACTTTCTACTTTCGTCCAGTAGTCATCATGAAAGCCACGGAGGATCGTGGTTTTTCTCCTTCGTTCCGAGTACTCATCGAATCCACGGGGGCAGAGTCTGTGGTCTTGAAATAGGACAAAGGTATTGGGTCCTCACAGGAATAAAGCCAGCGACCTCCATCTCTTTGGCACCTGTGACGTCCAAGTGAACTTAATGGCCCACAGCCAGAGGTTCAGGGCTGCTGGAGACTTAATGCAGGGCGGTGATACTGCAGACGTAACATAAGAAATAAAGCCTGGTCTCCAGTTAGATCTCAGTCACTGTAGGAATTTACCACTTATTATTATTATTATTAATGTTTATTTATTTTTGAAGGAGAGAGAGAGACAGCGTGAGGCAGGGGAGGGGCAGAGAGAGAGGGAGACGCAGAATCTGAAGCAGGCTCCAGGCTCTGAGCTGCCAGCACAGAGCCCGACGCGGGGCTCGAACTCACCAGCCATGAGATCATGACCTGAGCCGAAGAACTCGGACGCTCCACCGACTGAGCCAAGCAGGCTCCGAGATGTCAGGGCAGAGCCCAAGGCGGGGCTCGATCTCACGAACCGTGAGGCCACGACCTGAGCCAAAATCGACTCAGCCGCTTAATGGCTGAGCCACCCAGGTGCCTCTTACATTTTAAGTTCTTGAGGGAACTCTTGGACATCATTCAGTCCCACCACACCATCTTATCAGCGAGGGAACCAAGGCCTCAGGTCATCATTCTAGTCCTGCTTATGCCGCTAACATGCTGTGAGGCCTTGGGCAAGTCACTTTCCCTTTCTGAGCTGCCGGTTTCCTCTGGAAAGTGAGGGCTCTGCAGTATTAAGAGATGGAAGTTCCCTGCAACTGACTTTTGCTGTGTTAAAATAATGGTTCTTTCCACCGCTCTCAAGTTTAGATTCCTCACTCCCTGACCGCCCCCGCCCCCCCCCCCAAACACACACCCATCTCACACACCAACGTCAAGAAAAGACGTGTTTGGATACCTTTTGAGCTCACTTCGTTTTAACCGAGTGCTAGTTTTCACCAAGGGTGAAGACAAGGAGAGTGGTCACATAAAAAAAGCGCTGGAGGCCGATGGCTCCTGGGCGCCCGCCCAGTGTGCCCAGCCCCCGCGATCCTGCCCCTGCACGGCCGAGAGCTGGCAGCCCCGCGGGGACAACTAAGGCCAGCGATCGCCCTTACATGGCCATCCCCAAGGCTGCCCGGAATCCCTGGGATTACGCAGACTTCTGGAGGGCTTGACAGGTGCCCATCACCTGTCGCGGCCACAAGTGTGCCTGGGCTTCTGCGGCCTCGGTCTTGTGACCGAGGGATTTCTACGTGGAAGCCGCGAGCTCACAAAAAAAGAAATGGCTCCCTGATGTCACGCAGTTGCTGCCAATTCATCAGCTCGAGCTAAAGGTCAGGGAGGGGGAAGCCAGGGCTCCAGGGTCCTGCGGCTTGCTCCCTCAGCTGGGGCTTCCCTTCCAGCAGGCTTCCCGCCAGCCACCCGGGCCGGGCCAGCGGGGGAAGCCAAGCCGAGGGCTGTTTGCATTTCCAGGGCGCGCACAGAAGCGGCCCTCCCGCCGCTGAGCTGCTCCTGCCCTTCGCAGGCATTAACCAGCTCCCCCTCCCAGCCCTCTCGGGCCACCGCCTTCCGAGGCAGTCCGGGCGCGCCTCGGGACCTTGACACAGTGCCGTCCTGAGGGTCCTTCCCTGGGATCGCTTCGAGAGTTAGAACCGAATCGCACAGAACTTCTTTTGGTCTTTTTTTTTTTTTTTTAATTTTTTTTAATGTTTGTTTATTTTGAGAGAGAGAGAGACAGACAGAGCATGAGCAGGGGAGGGGCACAGACAGAGAGGGAGACACAGAATCCGAAACAGGCTCCAGGCTCTGAGCCGTCAGCACAGAGCCCGACTTGGGGCTCGAACTCGGGAACAGTGAGATCATGACCTGAGCCGAAGTCGGCGCTCAACCGACTGAGCCACCCAGGCGCCCCTCTTTTGGTCTTTTAAGAACTAAACGCAGTGTTCAAAGGGCAAAGAGGAGGAGTCCCAGCACCAAGGCTGCTCCTTGGCTTCCCGGGAGTGGTATATTTGCAAGTGACTTGACCTCTCTGAGCCTGCTTCCTCCTGACCTGGAAAATCAGAATACTTAACTCAGAGTGTTTTCCCGAGAATTCAACGTGAAGCTCTGGTCCAGAGCCTGGCATGTTGTAAGTGCTCAGTTAAAAAAGAAAAGTGTTCAGTAAAAAAAAGTAAGTCAGCTTGGCACCAACGCGCACAGCTGTGACTGGACAAGGTACTTAATCCCTGAGTCTTCGTTTCCTCATCCAGTGGGGATAAGCGTATGTAATTGACAGGGTCGCTTCGAGGATTCAGTGAGAACAAATAGAAAGCAATTAGCACAGCTCCCAGCGCCGGGAAATAAATGGGGGCTGCGGAGACTCTTCTGTCCGTCAATCAAACTGATCTGTAGGGAAGGCCTGAGGTTAGCACCTTCTCAAAGCCCGACACAGTCCTTGGGCCGCTACAAATCATCATCCAGGGTTAAAAATGGGACGTGCAAAAAAAAAAAAATATATGTATTTGGGGTGCCTGGGTGGCTCAGTCGGTTGAACAGCAGACTCTTGGTTTTGGCTCAGGTCATGAGCTCACGGTTTGTGGGATGGAGCCCTGCGTCGGGCTCTGTGCTGGCAGTGCCGAGCCTGCTTGGGATTCTCTCTTCATCTCTCTCCCTCACCCCTGCCTGCTTCGTGCGCATGCTCGCTCTCTCTCTCAAAAGTAAATAGACAAAAACTTTACAAAAGGCATCTAGGTTGAAAATAAAAAAAATAAATAAAACTCTTAAAAATAAATAATAAAAAAATTTAAGAACATGTATATGGTTCAAACATGGGCACAGAAAAAAAAAATTTCATTCGTTTTTTAGCATTTTCCCTCTTTGGGAAAACTGTTTTCATTCGTGGCCCAAGTTTCCAGGAGGAGAGACAGAGGAGAACATTTCACGGGCGCGAGAGAGGATTAAGTGGGCCGAGCACAAGGAGATGGAAAGTGAAGCGACATCAAGGAGGAGGAGGACGCTGAAGTATCACCGGGTATTAAGAGAGCGGTGGACTTCTCTAGAATTGGAAGGGATTACAGGCTGGTGCTCTACTTCGGATGTAAAGAGCACACCTGGAAAGACAATGACAGCAGCCTCCGCCTGCTCGGAGCTGCCCGCGAGCTCGCCAGCGTCTCCGGCACCCTCGGTGCCCCCCAACTCCGACTTCTGTGTCCGTGACCGACCGCAGCTGCCTCCTCCTATCCTCTTTGCTGCCAACCTGGCCTCTCCTTCCTCCCTGGCCTCTCCCGCCCTTCGCTTCTCCTGGCACAGGAACATTCTAAATGAGGCTCTTCTCCTGGGTTCCTCGTTCGCTCTCGGTATGCCCTCAGTGACCCGAACAGGGGAGCCCTGGCGGCCTCCTCCCACGGTCCTTCCTCTTGCCCTTAAGACAAAGGTACTCGAGCCTCTTGGTTTTTCTAGTCCCCTGGGGTATTAATATTTCAATGACGAGCCCGGCAGTCGACATAAATATATCACGTTCCGGAAACATTTCTCGAGCCTCTACCCAGTTACCTGGGACTCTTCTCGGCCCTTCTGCTTTCTCACCACTGCCCTCGCAGCTTCCAGAGGCCTCGGCTGTGAGACCTAGCATCCCAGTGCGCGACCCTCGGCGCCCTCTTGCCCTTCGAACCCCAGGCGATGACCAAGTGTCGGGAGACTTTTCTTCTGCCTCCCGCACGTGCTTCTCCCTTGCTGTTTCCACTGGGCACCTCACCCCGGGCCCTTCCTAGCCTCTCACCTGTACCTTATTCATGCCGCCCCTGCCTCCAGGGCCTGAACCTTCCTCCAACCTATTTTGTACACTCGCGTCTTCCTCCAAAGCCTCCTTCATGGCATTATCCGACCGCCCAACTCAAAATCCTTCAATGGTTCCCCCCTCCCAGATGTCATCGTGTTCTTTGTAACACTGCTGTGACTCCCGGGAGCAGGCCGTATCCATGGAGCCCCCCACCCCTTACCATGACCGGGGTTTCGGGGAAGGAAGAAGATGGGGGGGGGGGTCGGTCTCCGGCTGTCTGACCGGAAGGCCGTGCCCCCAGGAGGGCTGAGCGCAATGTGGCTGGGGCAAAAAATCTGAATCAGAGTCAATGAGGGCAGCCAAATTCCTCTCTGGGAAATCAGGGCAGTCTGCAGGGCGAGGCCAAGCCGGAAACAGAATGAGTAATGAGGTCAGAAGCTGGTGGGGACCAGAAGCCCGCCTCGCGGCAGTTCAAGGAAACGGCCATGGTACAGGACCGAGGCTGTGAACCGAATTATAAGAAGGCGTGCTGGGTCGGGGCGGGACGCAATCTCCCTGCCCTCCGGCTTCGCTCGTCGGGTGTTCACACGTGTGTCAACGCCCCGCCTTCCCCGCCGCCGCCGGTCCACCCGCTTCCCGCGCCCCGGCGCGGCCCGGTGACTTGTCCAAGGTGGCGCGGTGAGGCGGACGTGGAAACGGAGCCCCGTCTCCCGCCCGACAGGAGACGCGCTGGGGCACGAAGCTTCGAGTCATCAGGCGGCCACTTCCCTCGCATCTCCCCGTCTCGGATTCCTCATCTGGAAAGGACAACAATAACACCGCCTCCTAACCGCGTTACATAATAATAACACTCGTATGAGGATTAGCCAAGCAAATATTTGTAAAACGCTTAGAACCGTGCTCGGCACACAGCAAATGCTGCTTAAGTGTTAGTTAAATAAAACTAAGGTGCACAGCTGGTAAGCAGGGCCAGGACTCAAAGTCAGGTCTAATTTTAACCTTCGAGTCCTGAGATCCTCCACGGAGGTCAACCGCAGGTTAGGATGGACGAAGCTGACTATGGGATTATTTCAAAAATTAATTTCAAAAATTAATTTTCACGTCGACCAAGA
This sequence comes from Paguma larvata, assembly GCA_030068075.1. Classification (NCBI taxonomy): domain Eukaryota; kingdom Metazoa; phylum Chordata; class Mammalia; order Carnivora; family Viverridae; genus Paguma; species Paguma larvata. The sequence continues at coordinate 36,524,877 of CM057829.1, forward strand.
ATAGAAGGCACCCGCTGGCTTCTTTTACTTGGGCACAAAGGAAATACCGTTGGAGTGGCCTCCTTCACCTGTTCTTGGGAAACCACTAGGAAATCCAGAAGGGCCAGTTCAAATAAAAGTTCCTATCCCCAAATGGAATGCACCTTAAAAAAAAAAAAAAAAGTCGAACTTGGGAAATGACTGTGGGTGTCAGGAAGGAATAGCAGAGGGACTCTGGATCTCCACGGTGGGTGTGGAGATTACTTCAAAATAAAATCTTAAAAAAAAAAAACAGAAAAAAAAGGAACAGTATGGATTAGGGAAGCTTAGGTTAGTCTGGCGAGGGTCAAGCCTACAGAGAGCAGATGACGCGGAGAAAGAAACGCCATCTTTATTTCCCGAAACCGTCGGGGGAAGGTGTTTGGAAAAGAGGCAGAACGTGTGTTCCGTTTGTAAAATGATAAAAAAAAGAAAATGGGCCGAGTGTATTGTTCTCTAGCTCAGTAGCAACGCAAAAGAGAGAGCGCAAAAGCCTGTTTGCTCTTAGCCGTCTCTCAACCAGAAAACTTTATCAACTGGGCCTCCCACGCGACTGCGAGGCGGCCCTAATAGATGTCTGAAAACGATGACCCCGAGAGGCTGCAAGATCCTAAACCGCTTTCTGAAACAAGAGGGGGGAAAAAAAAAAGAATTAAATGAAGCTTGGCATGGCTTGTGACGAGTGTATTTCATTGTATTCTAACTCTTCCCAAACACGCGATACGTGGTCATCTGTAAGACGGGGTGATTTATTTGCTGTCTAATAACTTTCTACTCCCCACATTACTAGAACAATGTGTTGCCTGGTTAAGCTTGGTATCAGGCTTTCCTAAATTGTCTTTTCCTCGAAACCAGCTTTTCGGATGGCCTGCTTCCGGGTTCCCACCCTCTGTCCTTGACGCCTGTCTTGACTAGAACTTGACCCGGCGGCCCTCCGCTTTCTTTATTCTTTCCTCAGAGAGGTGTCCCTGGCCTCGGAACCGCTTACCCTGCTTTCGCCCTGGGGTGGAGGGGTTGCGGTGGGGGCTCTCTTTCAACAAGGAGGGCAGAATTTGAGAGATTTAAGCCCAACTCTTGGGAGGGCAGGCCTCGGAGAGCGAGGCGGCGACAGTGGAGTGGCGTGGAGCACGTGGCTAGACTGGAACAGAAACCCAGCTGCAGGGGACCGCCCCGGGGACGCCCCGAGACACAGAGCCCAGCCGGGGTCGTCCCCGCAGGGCCCCGATCCCTCACCCTCGGAGGAGGTTCTGCCGCCTTTGCTAGTGACCGTCCCGGCCCTCTTGCTCCCCTCCGGAGCCCGCCGCGGGGGCCCTGCAGGCCACAGGGGGTTGGACACGAATAACACCCATACGTGGACTCCACGCTCAGGCCCCAGCGTCTGCTTCCCACCCCAGACCGAAGAGGGGGCCCCGGCGCCCTGGCCCACCACCGAGTCTCCGCTCGCAACCGCCAGCCACTCAGGAACACCCTCCATCAGACGCCTCTGGGCTATTATTCATCCCCGACTAACCTTACACCAACTGCGTCTTCACAGGCCTCCCCCCAGAAGAGAGGAAATTCCACAGCTCTGAGGTGATGCGAAGCGCGTTCAGCGTGCCCCGGCTCTCTCTCTTTCTTTCTCCCTCTCCCCCGGCCCGCCCGTTCCCAAAGTGGGTTTCCCGGGCCCCCCTGGAAGCGGCCTTCCCCAGTCCTCCTCCCTCCTCCCCCCCTTCTTGCCCTCTCTCCATTTAACACACTGTAACCCGATAGGCTGGAAACGCAGTCTCTTTCATCTTCCATTTCCCACATCCTGAAAGTCCTTAGAGAAGGAGCCCACCCAGATCAAGGAATTCCAAGTATGTACCTCCCCCTCCCCCTGGAGCTCCATTCACAAAGCAGATTCCTAAAGACTCGGGGCTCCGGGGAGGCCCTCTTCCCCTCCCCCCCACCCAGGGCCCCAGCACCACTCCACCGCCCCCCCCCCCGCTAGAGTTTACTCATTCCAAGCCCTCACGCCTCACCCCCACAAAAACCTAAGTCCACAGGCCTGGAACCAAAAATTAACTTTTCCCTGGACTCTGATCCTTAAGGGAAGTTTTCGAACTTCACTCTGATTGGGGCCGCCCGGGACTGGAGATTCGGCCCACCGTTCATCTGTCCCCTCAGCATTTCCAGATAAGAAGGCTCCAACGTGTCATTGGACGAGGGGGGAAAGCTACAAATGTAACGTGATGTTTCAAGAGGGCACGCTCGTGCCTTCGGGAAAGATCACAGACTGTTCTCACCCGGAGACATTTCCTTCCAACAGAAATCGTTTGGAGGCGGTTGGGGGGGAGGGATGCTTTATTGGAGGGGACAGGCAGAGAATGGGGGTGTGTGCGCGTGTGTGTCCGGGGAGGGAGGTTCTGGGAACATGGTTTTGTTAAGAAATTTCTGGAGTCCAGATCTCCTATATTCGAGCTCTTCCTTCCCCAGAAGCCAGTGATTTTAAACCGTGCCCTCCACCCCCTTCTTTAGTGGCCCTGTCTTGCGTTGTCACTGACAGGGAAACAGAGGGCAGAAACGGCCTCTCTGACCTCAACCTCAAAGGTTAGGAAGTACCCCCCAAGCATCCCCTTTCATTAAGGATGATAAACTATCTTATCCGTCCTTCAGGGAGGGTGGGAAAGATATTTCCATCTGTCCCAGGTCTGGGACCCTCAGGTTTCCCAGTTACCAGTCACTGTGTGAGACAGGATTTCCTGTGTCGAAGAATGCTCCCTCTCCTGATACAACGGAGTATATTTAATAGGTTATAAACTATACTGTCTTTGCGGCTCGGGACGGCTAACTTGCTCAACGCACTGGCATTGGACCGCAAACAGGCTAACGTCTAGGCGCAGGCGTTGGATCGGGCATTCTAATGCATCTGATTATTACTCAAGAAGCCTCGTGGAATTGCAGGAAGCATTCAAGAGCCCAGACCTGGGAGGTGCAGTAATGATGAGAAGAAATAACAGACTGGGGCGGAAGAGCCCCATGGCGGCTGCTCGGATCACCCCTCTGGTGCCGAGGAGAAATCCGTAGTGGAGCCCAGCTCCGGGACCAGCCCACATTTGCAGTCCCGAAACGAGGCAGCATGCGGCCCGGACCCGGCTGGTCACGGGCTCCTACACGGGCTCCGCCGCCTTAGACAACGGCAGCACAAAGGGTTGCGCCTGGTGCCTGCAGCTGGGAGCAAGTGTTCTCTGCGTCTCGGTGTCCCGATCCGTGAAGTACTCAGCCTGGCTAACGCCGAGCGTGCTCCCTGGCCCGGCTGCGCGGCCTCGCCTGGGGGCCGGCTAGCGAGGCAGCATTGCAGGCCCCGCCCCGCCCGGCGACGACGGAACCCCAGCCCCAGGTGATTCCCATTGCACATGACAGTTTGAGACGCTCTGGCCTAGACTCAGGACCTCTAAGGTCGTCTTTCCAGTTCTGAGATTGTCCAGACGCGTGAAGCGGTTTCCAGGGAAGTTTTTCTTCTTTGATAAATGGGTTTTCTTCTTCCTTGCGCCTCCTCTTGCTGTCCCCCCCAACCCCACCCCCACCCCCCGGCCAAGGAACCCAAGTTTCAGTAGGCATCCGATTTGCATGAGGCGCTTATTGGAAATGCAGATTCCCAAACCCCATCAAGAAACCCCGACAAGGACTGGGGAGGGGCCAGAGAATCTGCATTTCAGCCAGTTTCCTCCAGGTGGGTCTACAGATCATCGTTCCCAGAGTACATTCCTTTCTTTAATTAAAACAATTTTTTTAATGTTTATTTATTTTGAGGGAGAGGGAACAAGAGAGAGAGAGAAATAGAGAGAGGGAGAGAGAGAGAGAGAGACAGCAAGTGGGGAAGGGAAGAGAAAGAAGGAGAGAGAATCCTAAGCAGGCTCTGTGGGGGCTCGAACACACGAACCGTGAGATCACGACCTGAGCGGATATCAGGAGTCGGACGCTTAACCGACTGAGCCACCCAGGCGCCCCTCTTCAACTTTTCATCATGGAAAATTTCAAACACAAAACGTAGCCAAAATAGTAATAATGAGCAATCGTGTTTCAAAACCCAGCTTCGGCAGTTACCAACTCAAGGTCAATTTTGCTTCCCTCCGATTGTGTTCTTGAAGAATGTTTGCATCTAGACTTTCCCAGTCATCTCCGTTCCCCGCACCTAAGTGCCTGTAGTCCTTTGTTTGTTTGTTTATTTTTAAGTAAACTCTATGCCCAACGTGGGACTCAAACTCACGACCCTGACCCCAAGATCAAGAGTCATATAGGCTACCGGCTAAGCCAGCCAGGTGCCCCCTTAAAAAGAACTTTAAAGTAAAACCTACATTATTCATCTACCTGGATGGTTTTCAAATGGAAGTAAACAGGATTATCCGATACCGCATTTTTTCGAATTTTTTTTTTTTTTTTTTGCCTACGGTGTCTTCTTCGGTTAGAGAAATGAAGGCACCAAAATGCATCTTACTCAGGGAAAGAACTGGTGGAGAGTTTCCAAAAGTCCTTGCTGACGTCTCTTCCCTTCCGGTTTCAACGTTTTGTTCAATGATTTTGTGTTCGTGTGTGTGCGGCAAGAGAAAAGGCAGGACAAGTGCTCTGGGGAACGAGGCTCTACTATCATCGCACGGCCTGTTTTGCTCTTGAACCTGGTAATAAATCTCTGAAAGCGGAGGTGTTCCGAAGACCCCGTACCCGGCAAGGCCTTCCCGCAGCCGTGGAAGGAATTCAGGTGTACCAAGCGGACAGAGCGAGGAGGTCCCAAAGGCCCGATCTTGCCCTTTTCGACTGTTGGCTAATTACGAAGGCTAACTCTGAGAACTCGCGGATGGGGACGCTAAATCATAGGAGGGGAGAGTGAGGGCAGAGGCAGGACCCCACTGAGAAAAGAACTCGGCGGTTCCAAAACTCAGCACAACAATCAAGGGATAAAGCGGTAATTAGGCCTGATTATCATGCAAGGCAGCCCCGGTTAAATTGGAATGTAGCCGGAGAGACGAAAGGCTGGATGGAGAGTTTGCTATGCTGGAGACACGCTTTGATGTCTGCAGGGAAGGTTGTGTTTCATTCAGCCATCCGGCCGACCAAAAAAAATGCGGCAGCAGCAATGTGAAACCTTCTAGAATGCAGCCCACGGCCGGCTGAAGCGGAGAGCGAGTGGCCGGCTCCGAGCTCTCCCCGCCGAGGGTGCGTGCGTGCGTGTGTGTGTGTGTGTGTGTGTGTGTACTTACATCCTGCTTTTCTCAGATTTACTGCTCCTGCCTCTTGGCTATGTCATTAGACAGGAAAAGAGAGGAGGAGGACACGCTCCAACTATTAACTCACCATCCCTGACCTGGCAATCTTAGCACAAGGGAGAATGTGTCCAAGCTTGGGGCAGCCTTTTTTACCTGCTGCGGGGAGAAAGCCAAGGAAAGAGAGGTGAATTAGTCCGTGTGTCCCGGAGAGGCCCCGAACTATACTGACGAATGCAGCAGACAGGGTCATCTGAGGCTGCCGGCTACCGCTGCTTTGACGCCGGTTGATGTAGGAAGAAGAAAATGAGCCGAGAAAGTAGGTTAATCTCCCAGAGACACACAAAATAGGTGGCAAGTACCAGTTTCACACCTTTCGCTTTTTAATTGCTTCCAGCCCAGAGCTGCGAAGCGCAAGGAATTCCTTTCGTGTCCTTACCTTACCTTTCAGGGGTATCCCCGATCTAATCGTGTATTATTTGTGTTCCGGAGCTAATTGCTCAGCTAGGCGCACTCCCCAAACCAACCCCACGATTTCCATTTCCGTTTCAAGGATTTTCAGGACGACTTGGTCTTGGGAGACGATCAACTTTTTACTAAATCACTGACAGGAAAACAGTGGTCAGGTTTGGGGGCGCCTGGGTGGCTCAGCGGGTTAAGCGTCCGACTCGGTTTCGGCTCGGGTCGTGATCTCACTGTTGGCGGGTTCGAGCCCCGCGTCGGGCTCTGCTCTGGTGGTGTAGAGCCTGCTTGGGATCCTCTGTCTCTCCCTCTTTCCCTGCCCCTCCCCTTCTCGTGCTCTCTCCAAAGAAATAAATCAACTTTAAAAACAAACAAACAAAAAACCAATAGTCAGGTTTGTAGTAAGATGTCCTCATGTTCCTGTTTTACTTAAGCACAGGGTGTTCACCCGGGGAAGTAGGATAATGCAGTCTTGATTTCGTATTAAGACGGGCCACGAAAATACAGAAATCTCGCATGGGAGACCGAACGCAATTTCTAGGTGTTGGAGATGACCAAAATTAAGACCCTCTCACCACCACGCAACACCATCCGGACGCACAGTTCGATCCTTCGTTTCAAAAGGGATGAAGTGGGGCGCCTGGGTGGCTCAGGCGGTTAAGCCTCCGACTTCGGCTCAGGTCATGATCTCGCGGTTCGTGGGTTCGTGGGTTCGAGCCCCGCGTCGGGCTCTGTGCTGACCGCTCGGAGCCTGGAGCCTGCTTCGGATTCTGTGTCTGCCTCTTTCTCTGCTCCTCCCCTGCTCACAGTCTGTCTCCCGAAAACAAATTAAAAAATTAAAAAAAAAAAAAAAGGGATGAAGTGAGTTGCCGCTCAAGTTGTCCTTGAATGGAACCCGAAGAGCGTGTATTCCACATCCAACACGTTGCTTCTTGGGTTCAACTCAAGTTTCCCCTCGGCTTTTGCAATAGACGCTCCACAGAACCAGCTCTTTGGCTGTTTCTTCTGTACCCTGGTTTATTCTTAAGAACTGTATAAAATAATAGTGATGTCTATTTCCCAAATAGGAAAGAGACCACGGAGGAACTTCAGGTGCAAATCTATTGCATCGATCACGACCGCTGTTTCTACTATGCCGGAGAGATGATGTCAGTGAAGAATGCTCCTTTGATGTAACAGACTGTTCCTTCCCCCCCTCCTCCCGTCCCCCCAAACAAGCGTCACTTGATTTAGGAGAAACTCTACTCCCACCCCCTCGATAAAATTCCCTGAAATTACTCTTGTAGTGTGCAGCATAAATTGCACAAGATTGAAAATACCCTTTCGGCTCTCTTATTTCGTATAATAAATGAAAATGATGAATTGCGGGGTCTTGTTTTTACTCGGCATTAAAAAAAAGGGGGGGTACAAGGAGGAAGAAAGAGTCTTAGCAGCTCTGTGTGTGTGTGTGTGTGTGTTTTAAATAAGAGAGACTAGCATTCCCCAGAATTTCCAGTAAAACCCTTAAGATTTAGGCGGTTCATCCCTAAAGTATGTGTGGGATGCTGGGAGCTCCCTGGCTTTTCCAGACAACCCCACCCCCCACCCCCAAAACACCCCACAAAAAAACAAAAGCAGATGGGCTGCATCTGAACGAGTCAAACTCCCCAGGGGCCGGAGCTCTCTGCTCTAAATGCTAATAGAGTGAGTAATCAGAAACCTACATTTGGTAAATTATTTATCTTATCTCTGGAACTCAGCAAAGCTTAGAAGACAGCAACTTCTGTAGAAAGATATTGTTGGTCAAGAGCTGCTGCTGGAATTTGTGGTTTTACTAGAAAAGGGAAAAGTTCAGAGTCCAGTGCGGCTCATGAAGTAAGCCTTTTTTTTTTTTTAATGACCAAAGGCAAAGCCAAGGAAAACTGACATCACAGTTCTGCGGAACAGGTCTGGTTCATGTTGTGTCTAATGGGCCTTACGTTCCATCTGTATTAGGGTAATGGCAAAGCAAACCGATAGATAATAAGGATTCCTGAAGAGACGGGAGTAGGTTCCTGCATTCCCCGTCTCCACCTTTCCTTGCAAACGGCAGCCAGCCAGAGGGACTAGAAGCAATGGCTCCGAGAAACTTGAGCTTCCTGCCATCAGAAGCACCTGGAGGGCTTTTAAAAGTCAGATTGCCAGGCCCGGCCCCCCCCCCCGCCTCCCCCCCTCCCCCGTCTCTGATTCTGCTGGCTTCCTGGGGCGGGGCCTGACATTTGCATTTCCGCATTTCTGAGCAGATCTCCAGGCGTTGCTGCTGCTGCACCTTGAGGAGCACTGGCCTGGAGGGGGGCGGGGGTCCTTCTGCCACCCGGTCGGCTTTCTGTAGAATCTAAGCTCCCTTCCTCAAGTGAGATACGTAGCCTTGCAAGTGTTAAGGCCTGTAACTGGGATTTTGGCAGTGGAATTAGCCCTAGTACAGTATCTTAGCCTTTTCAAGTATTTTACAAAATAGATGAACTTGATAAATCAATTCCACCCATGATTAACATCACGCTGATGGCCTATATGCTCGCTTTGTGTCCGAGAGTCCCAAGTGCTATAGAATTCGCCAAGAAAAAAAGTAAAGGCTTCATTTGAATAAATATGGCTGTATAATTCACATTCATATTTATAAACACATTAAAAGTTTTCTTTTGTCTCTGAATACAACTTCAGTAGTTCATCCACATTGTGAACTCGATTCTGATGGATTGGTTTGCACGATCAGAGAATGGCAAAGGATTCCTCTGCCTTTGCTTCTTTCCTTCCAACAACATATATCTGGAACACGTGTTAGATGTACGGATAACATATCACGAAAATATAAGACGGAGTATTGACTCGAAGGGCAGATGAGACCAGATGATACAAACCACATGGGCTAAAGGAATTCCCCACCAAGCGCGGTCGCCAGGTCATGGCTTTACAGAAGGAGGCGCTTGAGTTGGGTCTGTTCAAAATCCTTCCAGGGCTTTCGATCCCCCTTCAGATAAAATTCATGCTCGACAGAACGGCACACACAACCCTTTATGATCACGTACGGTTACCCGTTCAGTTAGATTTGTCTCTACTCCTTTTACGTCCCGGGGGCCATACTCAGCCGCGAGGTAAGTTTGTTATAACGTGGGGCACGTGGCCATTCTTGTTCTTGGGGTCGTGAGTTGGAGACCTGCGTGCGGTATAAAAAGCCTGTGCTGGTTTGAGTGTCAGATGTAACTGCGATGGACAAGTAATCCTCTGCCAAGCACGCTACTACTTTCTCACATGGGGACAGACTACAGAGCTCTTTGGATGGAGTGTTTTCTTTTTTCTTTATTATTTATGGTTTTTTTTTTAACATTTATTTATTTTTGAGAGGCAGAGACAGAGCGCGAACGAACAGGGGAGGGGCAGAGAGAGAGGGAGACACAGAATCCGAAGCAGGCTCCAGGCTCTGAGCTGTCAGCACAGAGCCGGATGCAGGGCTCGAACTCACAGACTGTGAGTTCACGTTCACGGGACCTGAGTTGAAGTCGGACGCTTAACGGGCTGAGCCACCCAGGCGCCCCGGGATGGAGTGTTTTAGGGGGCCACTGGAAATGACTGCCTCATGAGCCTTCGTCCTTGGCCTCAATGAGCAGTCAGTCCTACACAGTGAGTTTCACCACCCCTACTTTGTGTGCTTTTTGTGACAGCACGGACCGACCAAAAAATAACCCTTTTTCTTTTACCTTGCAATAAGGCAACCTTGACCTCTATAGGCTTATAAAAGCTTGGACTCCACTTACACCGATACGGTGGGGGGGGGGGGTTTTCCTCCCATGCAAATTCATGACTCTGGGTGTTTACACACACTGTTCGTTCTTGCTGAAATTTGAATTTCCCTATCCTGTCCTGTGACTGGTTGATTCCTGTCTTCCTATTTATGTTTCGAAACCACATCAGATGCTGCCTCCTCTCTGAAGATCCTTGACCCTGGAGTTCAGATGTAGAGGCTATCATAACTTTCTTCCCATACTATGTCCTCACCCCAGTCCGTGTAGAATAAGTGTTTGACTACGTGCGGGGTGTTTATTAAATGTTTGGGAAGAAACGAGCGGCGGTGGATAAGCAAAGAGAGATGGGAAAATGCAAGTCTCACGCTGGCGACGGCAAGTTCTATCCTGCCCTTTCCCGCTCCCTCGCATCGTCGGAAAAGAAAGACATGCAATTATGGGAAGACCTCAGAATAGTTGGGTCTTGGTTTCCTCATCTGTGAAACCGGGATCGCGACAGCGCCTGCCTGGCGGAGGGCTCGGGTTGGGGGTGGGGCAAGTGTTTATAAGGCACTTAGCACGTTCTTGGCACACAGGAAGAGCTCAAGAGATGTTAGCCATTGTTTGCTGTATTAGATACATTCCATGCTTTCATGGGGGAATCGAATGACTCAGGTAATGCTTCATAGGTACCCGAGGAAGCAGGTAGGATCGAACCTATCCCCCGAATTTAGACTCAACACCGAGGTGGCACTTTGGGGCTTTTCAGTGTTACTGATGAGTCTAAGAGTGAACAGTTCAACAGTGAGACCTCCTGAGACAGAGACTACCCCAAAGGTGGGGGTGGGGGAAGGAAAGGGTAGTGCATGATCTCTCTCCCCATACCGAAATGGCTTCATGGAGAGAAATAGCTTTGTTTTGAGTTCTCCGGAGGGCACGGTTAAGACCAAACGAAGTTGCCGGGCTCCACCTCATTGCGTGACCTGAGCCAAAGTTGGACACCAAACCGACGGAGCCACCCAGGCGCCCCTTTAATTGAACATTTTAAAAGCTTCCCAGGGGCGGCTGGGTGGCTCTGTCGGTTAAGTGGCCGACTTCGGCTCAGGTCATGATCTTGCAGTCTGTGAGTTCAAGCCCCGCGTCGGGCTCTGTGCTGACGGCTCAGAGCCTGGAGCCTGCTTCAGATTCTGTGTCTCCCTCTCTCTCTCTGCCCTTCCCCTGCTCACACTCTGTCTCTGTGTCTCTCAAAAATAAATAAACGTTAAAAAAAAACCCAAATAAATAAAAGCTTCCCAGCAGGTGTGGCCATATGGGACAGGCCACCTCATGAGGTAGCAACCTCCTTTTTAGCAGGGGTAGCCAGGGTGTGGATAATCAAAAAGAATGTTCTAGGAGCCTCCGCTTTCAGATTCTTGACTCAGAAACAGGAAAGGCTCTTAAGTTTCTGTTCCAACCATGAACTTGGGGGGTTCAGAGGCGAGGCTTCAAATCTCCTTTCCCATTTGACTGTGGGGGAGGTGCTTAGCCCATCTTTGCCTCAGTTTCCTTATCTGAAATGGGGCTAGTGACCCCTATTTTCTTCAATGCCAGCGCGTTAGATCTTTTAAACCGTGCAAACACTTTAGTGCGGTGAATATAGTTAACACCTGATAAGAGGCAGCTATTTTTATCATTAGGTTCAACGCTCTCTCCTGTGTGTGCTCATATACATTGACCTATTAAGGTCTACGATCTTTCTACCCGTGAGGCGTAACTATTACCAGTCCTTTCTCCGTATTTGCATGACCCAGCTCACTCATTCTGGTTCGTCTCGGCACGCGTCATGCGGCCGTCCCCGGAGATGAGGTAGAGAGGTTTGCCTCTAAGCCCGCGGAATGTGTGTTTCTGGGTAGGTTCCAGAGTAAATGCCCTTTTCCTTTAGGTGCCGTGAATAGTGCAGTCGCCGCTTCCAAGCTCTGTTAAGAAGAGGAACAGACCTGTTTCCTCTTAGTGTCCCCCGAGTGCCGATAACTGGGTGCCAAGGAGCTGGCCAGATCGTGTGCGATCTGCAGCTGTCTATGTGGTGTAATTTGAGGGGTCTGAGGAAATCCCCCTGCTTAAAATATCTTCCCCCGAGGGCTGGGACACATGCCTGAAACGTATGGCTTACCCTGCAGAATAAGGCGCTGCTGAAATCCATGGTTATCTAGGGGACGACTCACGTTCGGCCATCATCATTCATTAGCACCTCGGTTTAAATGAATTTGTCAGATTAGTTGGTGTAGGATCCCGAAGAGGAGCAGGTACCAGGCAAGTAAGTTTCGATGAGAGAAGCTGATCCCCAAAGGTCAGAAGTATGGGGCACGGGGCCACTCAGGTGATGGGCTGGGAGGATGGTCAGAACAGTTTGGGGACAGCAAGGGAGGGCCGAGATGAAATGCAGGAGAGGTGAACTAGAGATGGGGGTTGGAGAGGCTCAGAACACTCTCTCTCCATTTCGATTTGTATTTATTTTTGAGAGAGAGAGAGAGAGAGAGAGAGCATAAGCAGGGGTGGGGGTGCAGAAAGAGAGGGAGACAGAATCCAAAGCAGGCTCCAGGCTCTGAGCCGTCAGCACAGAGTCCGACGCAGGGCTCGAACTCACAAATTATGAGATAGAGACCTTAGCCAAAGTTGGACGCTTAACCAACTGAGCCACCCAGGTCCCCTGTCTCTATTTTGAATATAACTTCATGTTGAAAACATTAAAAAACATTTTTTAAGTTTATTGATTTATTTTGAGAGAGAGAGAGAGAGAGATTGAGCACAAGTGGAGGAGGAACAGAGAGAGAGGGAGAGAGAAAAAGAAGGAATCCCAAGCAGGCTCTGGATCGTCAGCGCAGAGCCCAATGAGACACTTGACGTGGGGCAAGATCATAACCTGAGACAAACTCAAGAGTCGGACGCTTAACCAGCTGGACCACCCAGGTATCCCGACATTTTTATTTTCTTATGTTTTAAAAAAATATTTTTTGAATGTTTAATTGACAGAGAGACAGAGTACGAGCCGGGGAGGGGCAGAGAGAGAGGGAGACACAGAATCCCAAGCAGGCTCCAGGTCTGAGCTGTCGGCACAGAGCCCGACCAGGGTTCGAACTCACAAACTCTGAGATCACGACCTGAGCCGAAGTCGGATGCTTAACCGACTGAGCCACCCAGGCGCCCCTATTTTTTATGTGTCTAGAAGATTTTATTTTTAAATACTCTCTACATCCAACATGGGGCTTGGACTTATGACCCCCAGCCAAAAGTCACATGCCCCAAAAGAAGTGTTATTTTTTTTTTAATATCTTCGGGGAGCCTGGCTGGCTCAGTCGGTGGAGCAAATGACTCTTGATTTCGGCTCAGGTCACGATTCCTGGGTTGTGGGATCAAGCCCTGCGTCGAGCTCTGTGCTGAGCGTGGAGCCTGCTAAAGATTTTCAATCTCTCTCTCCCATTAAAATAAAAAATAATAATTAAATTAATATTAATATTTCGATGGCACGATGCCAACAAGCCAGGCACCATCAGTTCTGTGTAAGTGTACTTGGGCTGAAATGTCTTCGTATCATCTATATAATCGCCCTTGCAGAAGGCCACTCGTACATTTGTTCAACCAAAAGTTGTCGAGTTTATAGTAGATGCCGGGTGCCGCATTAGGCGCTGGGGGCGCCAAACAAAATCAGCAATCTCTATCTTCATACCGTCTAATTACTCATCAATTTCCGACGATTTATTCTTGGATGTTGCCTTTTTCTACTACACTCCAGACATTTTTATTCTTTTCTTCCTCATGACTCTTCAAACTGTTTCTCTTGAAAAAAATCTATTTTTTTAAAGTCGTTTTTCATGTTTATTTCTTTTCGAGAGGCAGAGAGGACAGAGTGTGAGCAGGGAAGGGGCAGAGAGAGAGAGAGAGGGAGACAGAATCCGAAGCAGGCTCCAGGCTCTGAGCTGTCAGCACAGAGCCCGACGCGGGACTTGGACTCACGAGTGAGATCGTGACCTGAGCTGAAGTCGGACGTTTGACCAGTTGAGCCACCCAGGCGCCCCTGTCTTGAAAAATCTTAATCTGTCATTTTATACAGTTTTTTAAAAAGGCATTGCGGTAAAATTTGGCTGTAATTCTATCTCTCAGAGGCCAATCTGAATAATTCGGTTAATTATCATTTCTAAGTCACCATAAACTGAGTGCCTACAATCTACTTGCCAATTATTGAGTTATGTCTAGGACGGAGCTATTATTAGCCCCAAATTACAGACAAGGAAACTGAGTCTTCAGAGGTTAAGATGACATAACTTCTAAGTGGCTGAGTCAGGATTGAAACCTCTCTCTGTCTGACTCCAAAATCTGTGCTCATATTGAGAATGAAAGAGTAATTTCTTAAACAAACACTTTAATGGTTAACATCTAAAGATGGTTATAGAGTCATCTAAAAATAAGGTTGTCTTGTCAGAGGCTTGGGATGAGAATTCCTGGATTTCAGAGCCAGTGGTTTTGTAAATTTTTTACAAAGCATATTAGTTCAGAGGCTCCTGGCCGGCTCAGTCAGTAGAGCATGTAACTCTTGATCTCGGGGTTGTGAGTTCGAGTCCCACGTTGGGGTAGGAGTTTACTTAATTTAATAAATTAAATGTTAAAAAAAGCGTATTAGTTGTCTAAGGCTGTCATACCAAAGTACCGTAAGCTGGTGGCTTAAGCAACAAAAATTTCTTTTTCTTACAATTCTGGAGACTGGAAGTCAGAGATTAAGGTGTTGACAGGGTTGGTTTCTTCTGAAGACTCTCTCTCTCTCATTTTTTTTTTTTTTTTTTTTTTTGAGGGGGTGAGAGGCAGAGAGAGAGAGACACACACACAGAATCTGAAGCAGGCTCCAGGTTCTGAGCTGTCAGCACAGAGCCCAATGCAGGGCTAGAATCCATGAACCATGAGATCATGACCTGAGCCGAAGTCAGATGCTTAACTGACTGAGCCACCCGGGCGCCATGAGAGACCAGAGTCCTTAAGCTCAAAAACACATCGGTGTCACCAGGAGGGCTTGTTAAAATATAGATCCCTGGGGGGACATGGGCGGCTCAGTCGGTTGAGTGTCAGACTCTTAATCTCTGCTCAAGTCATGATCTCATGGTTTGTGAGTTCGAGGCCTGCATTGGGCTCTGCACTGATGGCACAGAGCCTGCTTGGGATTCTATCTCTCCTTCTCTCTGCCCTTCACCTGCTTGTGCTCGCTCTCTTTCTCAAAAATACATAAATAAACTTAAAAAAGGGGGCGCCTGGGTGGCTCAGTCGGTTGCACGTCCGACTTCGGCTCAGGTCATGATCTCGTGGTCTGTGAGTTCGAGCCCCGCATGGGGCTCTGTGCTGACAGCTCAGAGCCTGGAGCCTGCTTCACATTCTGTGTCTCCCTCTCTCTCTGCCCCTCCCCCACTAATGCTCTGTCTCTCTCTGTCTCAAAAATAAATAAACATTAAAAACTTAAAAAAAAAACTTAAAAAAAAAAAGACTTAGGGCACCTGGGTGGCTCAGTCGGTTGAGCGTGTGACTTCGATTCACGTCATGAGCCTGTGGTTCGTGAGTTCAAGCCCCACATCGGGCTCGCTGCTGTCAGTTGGGAGCCCGCTCCGGCCCTTCCGTACCCCTCTCTCTCTGCCCCTCCCTCACTAATGCGTGCACGCATGACATACGCGCTCTCTCTCTCTCTCAAAAATAAACAAACATAAAAAAAAATTTTTTTTTAACTTTAAAAACCAGATCACCGGACTCCGCCCCTAGAGTTTCTGATTCAGTAGGTCTGGAGTGGGCCCAAGAATTTGCATTTCTACCAAGTTTCCAGGTGCTGCTGGTTTGGAGAGACCACACACTTTCGGAACTACTGAGCTAGACATCTCAAGATCACATGTGACGTATATGATTGAGGTGGCACAGGTGCTCAGGGAGCTCCGAGGAGGGGCTGTTTTCTGTTTTCATGCTAAAACAGCTGAGGAGACAACTGGGAAAGTCCCTGTGCACCTGAAAATTACCCAGAAAAAGTTTTAGCGTTTCGACCTTGACCTTGGAAACATATTATGGTAAGAAGCAATGCATTGTCTATACCAGTAATTAGCCGCTTGGTAAATACTACCTTTTATTACTAATTATATCTCTATAAGAATATAGAAAATGCCTGGGGTAGCAACCAAGTCTGGGCTCTATCTTTGTTCTGAAAGTGCTGTGGGAACTTTGGCAAAGTTCCTGTCTCTGAGGGTTGGTTTTGGTCATCTGTAGAACTAAAAAGATTAGATGGGAAGATATTTAAGTTTCCCAACAGCTCAATCTTTATGATTCTAGATCTCGTCTTTACAGGATAAAAATATCCTTAAACAGAACCAGGACCATATCCTTTGTCTCTATGCATCTCGGTGGTACTTAACACAGTACCTTGAACTTAAGAGCTATTCAGCAAATATTTGACTAATTGGCTGAATCACTCAATACCAATGCAAGACAAGAGGTTCTTGTCTCACTGTTATAAAGATTATAGCTTCCCCTTACCCTAAGGCTAACCCTCACCGCACCGGCTTCGCTGCCAGGAGCTCTGGTTTTCAGTAGCCATTCCTCTTTGCCACCACTCATGCACACGGTTAACTTTCAACATCGTTTCAATCCCCATTCATTTCCCTTGGGCACAATATTGAAGGAAATTCTCCACGGATCCCACTGTCTTTCCATTCATCACCTTGCTTCCTGATTTTATTTAATCTGGCTCATGGCACTCTGGGCTCTGAATATCACCTCTAACACGCAAAGAGTTACCCCATGGGCATGCGAACTGGTGTGGCCACCCTGGAAAACAGTGTGGAGGTTCCTCAGAACATTAAAAATAGAACTACCCTATGACCCAGCAATTGCACTACTAGGAATTTATCCAAAGGATACGAAAACGCTTACTTGACGGGACACATGCAACCCAATGTTTATCGCAATCCTATGGACAATAGCCAAAGTATGGGAGGAGCCAACTGTCATCGGCTGACGAATGGATACAGGAGACGTGGTTTATATATACAATGGAGTATTACTCGGTGATCAAAAAGAAGGAAATCTTACCAGTTGCAATGACACGGATGGAACTAGAATGTATTATGGTAAGTGAAATCAGTCAGTCAGAGAAAGATAAATATCCTGTGATTTCCCTCCTATGTGGAATTTAAGAAACAAAATAGATGCACATAGGGGAAGAGAAGGAAGAATAAGATAAAAAGAGAGAGGGAGGCAAACCATAAGAGACTCTTAAATACAGAGAGCAAACTGAGGTTTGCTGGTGGAGTGTTGGGTGGGGGATGGGCTAAATGGGTGATGGGCATGAAGGAGGGCACTCGTTGGGGGAGCACTGGGTGTTGTACGTAAGTGATGAGTCAGTAAATTCTACTCCTGAAACAACAACAACAACTACAACAAGAGCTACCCAAAACATTGTTTATCGTCTTAGTCAGTTTATATTCCATGAATCATGGCTTGTGCCTGCCTCACCTCTGAACCTTTGGCAAGTTATTCAACTTCCTGGGTATAATAATAATAAAGAGGGGGCGCCTGGGTGGTTCAGTCGGGTAAGCATCTGACTTTTGCTCAGGTCATGATCTTATGGCTCATGAGTTCTAGCCCCAGGTCGGGTCTGTGCTAACAGCTCAGAGCCTGGAGCCAGTTTCAGATTCTGGGCTCCTCCCCGACTCGTGCTCTGTCTCTCTCTCTCAAGAATAAATAAACATTAAAATTTTTTTAATAATAATAAAGAGGATTAAAGGAAAAGTATGCATATATGTGCCACGCAAATATCTATTATATATATAATATGTAAGTACTATATATTAGGTATATGAAGTGATTAATTAGAATAGTGCTTAGCACATAGTAAATGCTCAATTAATATTAGATGTTATCTCTATAAATTTCACTGTACGCACTTCTCTAAACCTTTGGTTTAGGAATCTGGCAATCTTAATTCATAAAGGTGCTTTTCTGAGAAATGCAAAAATTTTCTCTGAAGTCCTTATTCTCCAAAGAGCAAACAGCCACCTGTCTTTTCGTGAGAATACATAGCATAAGTGGCAGGGGCAATTCACAGGATCTTATGTGTTCTCTTTCGGGTTTAATTAGACTTTATTTTATTAATTTTTAATGTTTATTTTTTTATTTTGAGAGACAGAGAGGGAACACTAGTGCCAGTGGGGGAGGGGCAGAGAGAAGGAGAGAGAATCCCAAGCAGGCTCCTCTTGCTGTTAGCACAGAGCCCGACATGGGGCTGGATCCCATAAGCCATGAGATCATGACCTGAGCCAAAATCAAGAATCAGACGCTTACCTGACTGAGCAACTGAGGCACCTCTCAATTTCGTTCATTGTTTTTTTTTTTTAGTTTTTTTTAAATGTTTATTTATTTTCGAGAGAGAGAGCAGAGTATGTTAGGGGAAGGAGCAGAGAGAGAGGGAGACACAGAATCCGAAGCAGGCTCCAGGCTCTGAGCTGTCAGCACAGAGTCCCACGTGGGGCCAGAACTTCCTGAACCACGAGATCCTGACTGGAGCCAAGGTCAGATGCTTAACCGACTGAGCCACCCAGGTGCCCCTCAATTTAGTTTTAAAAAAATTATCTGTTTAGTCCCCTCCCAAAGGGAGCTACGTGGTCCTAAAAAGTTTACAAAATAGGCTCTGCACTTGAAGAGCTTATGGTTCCCCTGGGGACACACGGGTTCTTTCCCGGCAGATGCTCAATGCTTGCTGCTCTTAAAGATGATGCCGTGATGACGATCGACACTCAGGAAAAGAATGTGATTGTGTCAGAACACCAGTACGAATCATCGCTGCGAGTTTACAAACCACTGCCTGGCATGATCAGGAACAACTGTGAGAAGTCCAAATGGACTGGAGTTGGGCAGACACGATAGAACTTGGGGGGATGTGTCTGTCATTTGGGCAAAGCATGCAATCTGTGTTGCCTGTATAGCCCTCCCCAAGAGGACTGGCTATTTGCCAATATAACCCCCACTCATGAGAATGACTTTGGAGATCACGCTAATGGCTGCCATCGAGAAGTTCGGTTCTCATTTAGCGAGTGGGTATCTAGTCAAGTAGCATCACGGAACCCAGAAGCAAGCTTAACCTACCCAGGGGAAAGTAACACCACTTCTTTTTTTTTTTTTAACTTTTTTTTTTTTTTTATGTTTATTCACTTTGGAGACAGACAGAGACAGAGCATGAGTGGGGGAGGGGCGGAGAGAGAGGGAGACACAGAATGTGAAGCAGACTCCAGGCTCTGAGCTGTCAGCACAGAGCCCGACACGGGGCTCGAACTCACAGACCGAGAGATCATGACCTGAGCTGAAGTTGGCCACTTAACCGACTGAGCCACCCAGGCGCCCCTAACACCACTTCTATAACGAGGACAACACAGCTCACCCTAGGGTGAGCCACACTGTACGTTAAAAAGAATCTTCGACAAGGTGACACATCGAAGGCTATAGAATATGGTTCCGTGTTTGTTAGGACGGTTGTTCTGGTTCTGGCCGTGGGGAGCTGTCTGTGTCTGTTTTAGCAGCACCCAACCTGAAAAAGAGCACGAAAACAGACCCGGAAAAACGGAAGTATCTGTTGAACATGTTTCTCCAAATTATCGAGTGGATTTTATCCACTCACGTTCACGCAGGCCTTCATCGTCGCTTGGATCGTGAACCCCCTACGTGTTCACCACAGTGTCAACTATGATTCTTAAACCTAAGCTTTCAGAGATGATTTGAATAGAGAATCTTCCTAGTTTGTTCTTCAATAAAGGCTGAAATAAAGTCTACGTCCTTTTAAAAAAAATTTTTTTTAATGTTTTTATTTATTTATTTATTTATTTTTTATTTTTATTTTTTCAAATAGTTATTTTTTTAATGTTCATTTATTCTTAAGAGACATAGAGACAGAGCGTGAGCAGGGGAGGGGCAGAGAGAGGGAGACACAGAATCGGAAGCAGGCTCCAGGCTCTGATGAGCCGTCAGCACAGAGCCCGACGCGGGGCTCGAACCCACAGACCGTGAGATCATGACCTGAGCCGAAGTCGGCCACCCAACCAACTGAGCCACCCAGGCGCCCCTAATGTTTATTTATTTTTGAGACATAGAGACAGAGCATGAGCAGGAGAAGGGCAGAGAGAGAGGGAGATACAGAATCTGAAGCAGGCTCCAGGCTCTGAGGGGTCAGCACAGAGCCCGACGCGGGGTTCAAACTCACAGACCTGAGATCATGACCTGAGCTGAAGTCGGCGCTTAACCAACTGAGCCACCCAGGCGCCCCTACGTCTTTTTCATATTTCACCTTTTGCATCATGACCTCAGGAGGCCCTACCGATGTCTCCCTCTGGCTTTCTGCTCTTGATTTATTTAAAATAACTTTTACTCATTCATTTCTCCTGTTATAGGGAATGCAAAGAACATAACACAAAGCAACTTTTGCTTCAATTCCTGATTTACTCAGCCCACTCCCTCTCTCCTTTCTACCTACTCACATCTTACTCCTCCTTTAAGATCCATATTAAGTCCAGGGGCACCCGGGAGGCTCAGTCGGTTATGCGTCCGACTTTGGCTGAGGTCACGATCTCACGGTTGGTGAGTTCCAGCCCCGCATCGGGCTCTGTGCTGTCAGCGCAGAGCAGAGAAAGCCCGCTTTGGATCCTCTGTCTGCCTCTCTCTCTGCCCATCCCTCCTCCTCTCTAAAAAAATAAACATTAAAAAAACCCAACTTCTTAAAAAAAAATCCACAGTAAGTTCTACACCCTCATGGAGACTTTCTTGACTTCAGCTTCCTCTGAACCCTGCCCTTGTGGGTGATACCCTCAGAACTTAGTGGTAGAACACCTCGTCAAATCCCTTAGACTCATCTTGCGTTCCTTGGAAAAGTCCAATGTCACCAGGTGGGTAGCAGATAGGTCTGCCACATAGCCTTGGGGAAAATTATTTCTCTGAGTTTCTGTTTATCTGTAAACCAGTGAAGATGGTGAAACTGCCCAGGCCCTAAGGATCCACAGGAAGTGCTTAAAAACATGCCTAGGACATCTCTGACGCTCAGCTAGTGTTGGCCGCTATTACGGTGCCTCTTTCGCCCCTTTCGCCAGACCCATCTTTTTTTTTTTTTTTTAATTTTTTAACGTTTATTTATTTTTGAGAGACATAGAGACAGAGCATGAGTGGGGGAAGGGCGGAGAGAGAGAGGGAGACACAGAATCTGAAGCAGGCTCCAGGCTCTGATGAGCCATCAGCACAGAGCCCGACGCGGGGCTTGAACTCACAGAGTGTGAGATCATGACCTGAGCCAAAGTCGGCCACTTAACCAACTGAGCCACCCAGGGGCCCCTCGCCAGAGCCATCTTTAACACTTAGCCTTTATGTCCAATGAAAGGATGATTTCTGCCCTTCATATGTTTCTCATCTAGTTGTAGAGACGAAACACATACAGAAAAAATGACAAATAAGATATACCCTAAACACGTTTTCATTACCATCTGTTGAGGCGCCTTAGCAAGATATCTCGTGAAAGATTTTTGAGCAATTTTCTTTTTCATTTACCTAGATGCTCTCTGTGGCTTTTCCAAGTTTCCCATCAGCAATTTTATTCTTTTTTTTTTTCAATGTTTATTTATTTATTATTTGCAAGTGAGCAAGAGAGGGGCGGAGGGAGAGTGAGCGAGAATCCCAAGCAGGCTCTGTGCTGTTAGCGCAGAGCCCGACGCAGGGCTCGAACCCATGAACGGTGGGATCGTGACCTGAGCCAGAATCAAGGGTCGGATGCTTAATGGGCTGAGCCAACCGGGTGCCCCTATTTTTACATTTTATTTATTCTTGAGAGAGTGAGCCTGTGAGCACGAGAGGCGCAGAGAGAGAGGGAGAGAGAGAATCCCAAGCAAGCTCTGGACTGTCAGTGGGGAGCCTGACTCGGGGATTGAACTCACAAACCGGGAGATCATGACCTGGGCCAAAACCAAGAGTCGGGTGCTTAACTGACTAAGCCACCCAGGTGCCCCGGCCCCTTTTCTTTGTCAGTTAGACATGCAGGGTTTTTATTCATGTGCCTGATCTTTTTGATCAGAGTCATACATTTTCCTAGTCTAATAAGGTATTTTTTAACAATCTCCAAGCTCCCGGTAGCCTTTATATTCTAGGCTACTCTTTTTTGTTTTTAACCTACCTAAGAAATACTCAGGAACTATAAAATCTTGGTATACAATGCCTTCAATAAATATTGATTATTTTTGCTCAAATTTTCAGTGCGGAATGTGTAAAATTCCAAAAATAAATCTGTTATTTTTATTTCTTAAAAAAAAAAAAAGTGAATCGGTAATGAACTTAAATATACTTTGCCAAATAATAAAAACGCTTTCTTTCTCCAACTTTGCTGAGGAAACTGACAACCAAGTGATTTATAAACTTGAAACAAATGTCACATCTTATCAAGGACAAGAACCAGCTCTAGCTCGGCTACATAGATTCCCTGGTCTTTCCGAAGCTGGAACACTGTGCTGTCCGCCACTACCATGATTTTGACAACTTAAAAAAGAGGCTTTACTTCAATCTTTTAAAATTTACTGTACTATGTCTTACAGTTTGTAGTGGATTTTTACATATACTCCGCGCATAGGAAATATATGCGAAATTTAAATTTTCTCAATAATCTTACAACTGTTGAGGTGATTGGAGTTATACACCTGAAACTAATGTAACATCGTGTGCCAACCAACCTTCAATTAAAAAAAAATACAGTAATTCTTTTTTTAGGAGAGAAATGAGAGCTGCAGATCCAAATTACTTCCACCCGATTAATTGCAAATAGCTTACAGAGAAAATGCTATGCAGAGCAACTTATTACATGAGTGCATCAACTAGACTCAGAGGTACTTTAAAAAAGTGTACAGGCATCCCTTTCAAACTTCTTCTAAACTTCTGGAATTACAGCAATTGCGTAAGTCATTCCTTTGACAATGACACGATGAACTCTGTATCAGGTAGAATATGGAAACTACCTAAGGATTGATGTGGCCATTGTTCGAATTGACATTAACAAATTCTTCCCTTTCCAGAGAATCGTAAGCATAGTTATGGCCTTTATCTTTCCAAAAGCTCTTGTTATTTAATCACGAGCATGATTTTTCCGAGTCTTTGTCAGATTCTTTGAAACAGCACGGGCAGTGATTGTTTTTATTATTAAAACGAAATTTTGATGAATGAAAACATCGAGTTTCCTACCCTCAAAGAGTAACTTTTAATGCAATACACACTTGGAGGTTTAATAATTATTTTTAAAACCGGTTTTAAGTAAGTAAGAGCTCTTTGCCAAGCAAGGTCTATGTTTTGTAACTTCCAGCTGTGAAGCAGCCATATTAAATGTTAATCACTTCAGCTCTACCTAATTAAATATTTAGCCCTACAAAGATCCAGAGAAAGTGAAAAAGGTTGAACTTGATTTAATGTACGCAGTTATTTTGAATCACAGTCTGTCCCTGGATGATTCCAATCAAATGATGTATCTAGTATTTCACCTTTGGAACCTCCAAAGTGCAACACCATTCCAAAATCATTATTGTCATAATCGCAATCATCATCATTGCCTTCACAGCTAATATTTGTTAGAAGTGGACTCTGTGCTAGGTTACATGCTTTACATGTAGAATTTTATTTGCTCCTTACAACAGCCCAAGAGCTAGTTGCTATTACTATCTCCGTTCAGAGTCTAAAGCAAGGTACTTAACCTTGACGAATGTCACATAACTAGTAGGTGCCAGATCCCAAATTTGAAAGACTAACTCTGTTTAAGCCCCTTGCTCCTAACCTTTTCTTTATTTTGCCCAAGCCCGTTTGATGCCCTTATATTTAGTATAAATTGACTTTAATCAGGACCTTTTTGTTGAGACTCATCATTTTGGTCTTCTCCTTCATCAACGCATGTTGTCCAGAAAGTGTCGGACAACAAAAATATATACGTTTGTGGCGCCTGGGTGGCTCAGTTGGTTGAGCGTCTGACTTCGGCTCAGATCATGATCTCGCAGTTCATGAGTTCAAGCCCTGCATCGGGCTCTGTGCTGACAGCTCAGAGCCTGGAGCCTGCTTCCGATTCTGGGTCTCCCTCTCTCTCTGCCCCTCCCCCTCTCACACTCTGTCTCTCTCTCAAAACTAAATAAACATTAAAAAAAATAATAAAATACTTAAAAATATAAAAATATATAATAAATATAAATTTATAAATATGTATGTTGAAAGAATAGGGAAACAAAGTAAAACTAATTGAAGAGTTAATCAACAATGAGATCTAAAAAAATAAAAAGCCGAACACATGATTGTCAGATGAGTGGAGTGGGCAGCGAGGAATGCCTGGAGTTAACAGCCTGGTGTGTCCTGAAAGCTGGAAAGGCTTTAAACAAAAGGGAAGAGGTGAGGGCATCCTCAGAAATAGGTTGAATGCCTGAGGAGAGGCAGAAAAGTCTGGAAAGTGCTGGGTGAGTGGAAGCATGTGGGAATTGTCCCGTAGAGCTTGGGAAAGGAGAGGGAGGGTAGAGGGGATCGGAAGCGCCGGGTCACGTACATTTGCCCTTGACGTCTAACTCAGTACCAAGGACAGTTTTAGACCCTGATAACAACAGGTCATCTTCCAACACTCCAACTTGCACTGGGGTCATTTCATCTCTTCCTCCCCTCGCTGTTGTGATCCTACTTAGGTTTCATTTTCCTGTCCTTAAAAAAAGGGAAGAATCCTCGTTCTATCGGGTTTTCTCCCAGTCATCGGCGATAAGTTAGGCCCCAGAACACAAGCGAAAGGAAAACCTCATCTTTTTTTAGAAGATAGGTTCGTTAAGAGACGTGAAATATCAGGGCACGTCTTTATAAAACAAGCACAGCGGAGAACTTTTAATGAAACCCTTCAATTCACGAAGGGCGGCAGCTCTAACGGACCCTCGAACTTCATTTCTCCTTTAAGTGATAGGCACTCGACAAATATGAAAATGGGACGCCGGTTGGCTTTCAACTACTTAGGCCACTGACAATTCAATTCATGGATTACATAGGATTTTCATTTACTCCTTTCACACGTCGTTATCAACTCTCCGGGAAGTTTAGAAGGACAAAGGACGAAAGTGGATTTGGCCAGTTTTCCGTGTTATTTCCACGGCGGGGCAGAGGAGTGGGGGGAGGGGGAGTTCCTTTGAGACCCGACTCGGCGCAGCCAGTAATTGCTCGTATCGCCAGACCGGTAATAACGGGCTGATGAAAAGGTGACTACAACGTGAAAACTCCGATTAAACGAAGCGCGCCCTCCCGCCCCCGTTTTAGATGAGGAATTTTCCTCTTTCTCCCGCCCTCCCAGAAGGGGCTGGGACGGCACCTGGCATCATAATACCAGCATTTGTTTCGTGATTCCTCTCTGCCGGGCACGCTCACACACATCACTCCCTAGGAATCAGGATTCACTGGTCCTTGTCTGCATTTTTTAAAAATAAACGCCGGCTTGAGATTCTGGGGGCCGATTGCTTCTCACCAGCTGGAACGACCGCGATCTGGACCCCCCCTCCCCCGAGTCAGCCGAGCTCTTCTCCCCCAGTTTTCTTCCAGGCCTGTGACACCTCCACTCCCTCGGTGAAACGGCCGTGACTCACATCTTGCAGTTACTTCGCCCCCCCCACGCCCCCCCCCCACGCAGCCCGGGGACCCAACCCAAGCCCACAGCGCCTCGTGAAGCCGCCCAAGCCGACTTGGAGGTCTCGGGTCTGAGTCACACAGGAGGACCACCCTCGTCGGCACCGCGCCCCCCCCTCCCACAGTCCCTCACGCCCCGGCGCGCCGGCCGCCCGGCCTCCCCGCCTGACACACCGACGCCCGTCGTCCCTGCGCAACTTGTTATGCTCCAGCTCGAGCCCTTGACCCAAAAACCTCCGAGAAACAGAGAGCCGCAGAGCCGGCCTCCGGCGGCCTTTGATGGCTTTGTTATTGTTTGGGTTTGAATCGATACGCCCCTCCCCATCCTTCCTCCCTCGCGGCTCGACACCCAGCTCCCGCCTCCCCTCACGCCCCGCGCCCCTCCCCCTCCATTTTGGCGCCTTTTCCTTCCCGCCACGTCGTGGCGGCGTAGAGACCATTCTGACCGCGAGAGCGGGGCGGGGCGTGGGCGGGGCGCGCCGCGCTATGCAGATCAGTCGGCTTCTGGTTGGCTGGAGACGAGCCGGCGGGGGCGGGGCCGAGGCGCGGCGACGGAGCGCGCGGGGCGGGGGCCGAGGGGAGTCGCCCTGTCCCGCCGCTTCCCCACCCCCTCTCCTCCCTCAGCCGGCCGGGCAGCCGGGCTCCCCGCCTAGGCCTCCCGGAGAGGCCCCGCCCCATCCCCGCCCGCCCGCGCCCCCCCCAACGCCGGCGCGCTCCGCCCCTTTACTCCTGGCGGCTGGGCGAGCCGGGCGTCTGCTGCAGCGGCCGCGGTGGCGGAGGAGGCCCGACAGGACTTGGCGGCAGCGGTGGCGGCGGTGGCGGGACCGGCGGCAGCAGCAGCAGCAGCTACGAGCTCCCAGTGCCGCGGCGCTGCCGCACGAGCTCCACGAGCCGCCCACCCCGCCGCCCTCGGCGCTGCCTGACCCCGCCGGCGTGTCCGCCAGCCGCCAGCCCCGGCAGCGCCCCCAGTCGTCCTCCGACTCGCCCTCGGCCTTCCGCGCCAGCCGCAGCCGCAGCCGCAACGCCACCCGCAGCCTCAGCTCCAGCCTTCGGCACAGCCACCGGCACAGCCACCGGCACAACCCCAGCCCCAGCTTCTGCCGCAGCTCCTCCAGACGCAGCCCCTACGCCGACACCCTGGAGGTTGGGATGCTCTTGTCCAAAATCAACTCGCTTGCCCACCTGCGCGCCGCGCCCTGCAACGACCTGCACGCCACCAAGCTGGCGCCCGGTGAGCGATCACCCCCCCCCCCCCAGCCCGGGGTGGGGAAGCGGCTGGACCCCCAGGGTTGGGAGCTGGGGGGGGGCTCACGGGCCGGCACTGAGTCCCCTGTGCCTCCCCCTTTCCTAGGCAAGGAGAAGGAGCCCCTGGAGTCGCAGTACCAGGTGGGCCCGCTACTGGGCAGCGGCGGCTTCGGCTCGGTCTACTCAGGCATCCGCGTCGCCGACAACTTGCCGGTGAGTGGGCGCCCCGCCGTGGGGAGGGCGCGCTGGGCGGGCGACTCTCGGGCGTGCCTTGGCCCCGGCGAGAGGACCTAATGGAACCTCTTTGGGGGGGTTTCCAGGTGGCCATCAAGCACGTGGAGAAGGACCGGATTTCCGATTGGGGAGAGCTGGTGAGTGCCTCGGAGCGAGCGACCCTCAAGGATGGGTGGGGTGAGGGGCACCCTCCGGCTCCCGCCCTAACACAGCCCCCTCGCCCCTGCAGCCCAATGGCACCCGAGTGCCCATGGAAGTGGTCCTGCTGAAGAAGGTGAGCTCGGGCTTCTCCGGCGTCATTCGGCTCTTGGACTGGTTCGAGAGGCCCGACAGTTTCGTCTTGATCCTGGAGAGGCCCGAGCCGGTGCAAGACCTCTTCGACTTTATCACGGAGAGGGGGGCCCTGCAGGAGGAGCTGGCCCGCAGCTTCTTCTGGCAGGTGCTGGAGGCGGTGCGGCACTGCCACGACTGCGGGGTGCTCCACCGCGACATCAAGGACGAGAACATCCTCATCGACCTCAACCGCGGCGAGCTCAAGCTCATCGACTTCGGGTCGGGGGCGCTGCTCAAGGACACCGTCTACACGGACTTCGATGGTGAGCCGGGCCGGGGAGGGAGCTGCCGGGGGCGGGGGGCGGGGGAGCGGGGAGCTGCCCAGGTGTCTTGGCCTCGGCCGGAGGCCTCGGCCGGCTTCCCTCCCCCGGCCCTTTGTAAAGGTCATCGGGCCGTCTGGCTCGAGGCTAGCAGGGGTGGGGCGAAGGAGCTTCCCAGCGTAGTTCAAGCCGGAGATTTCCAGCCAGCTGAACCTGTCATATTTCTGGCATGATTTTATTTTTTAAGTGGAATTCAGTGGGTTCCAAGCTTTCCCGATGAATAAGAGGTTGTGGGCAACCGGCCGGAGCCCAGATTTCTGAAGTTTCCCCCCGCCAGTAAAAGGATGGCGGGGGGCGGGAGGAGGAGGGAAGGGGGAGAAAGGGAGGAGAGAGCGGGAGAGATGAAAATCGGAGCCGGTTTGGTAATTTTTGTTTTTGTTTTAGAAAGGAGTTTTCTGTGGTGGAGTTTCGAGAGCTGCAGTTTTGCTCTCCTTTGATCTAGGGCCGGATAAAGGGCTAGACACAGTAGTTTCACGAAATAACTCCTTTTATTATTGTGCTGCTTTCTTATTTATTTTTTTGGCGTTGTGGGGTGAGGGAGTCGGGAATGAATGTTGTGAAATAAGATCCCTCGCTGGTTTGAAAATTAGTTGGGTGTCTCCGCGGAGAGGATGAAAACCTACCCTAGGGAGGGGCTTGGAGCGGGTTCTTTCAGAAAAGATGGGATAGAGAGCCCGAGATCAAAGCAGAGGAGGGTGGGTCGTCATCCGAGCGGCTTAACCTAACCAACTACAGCCTTTCAAAACTTGTGACTGGGGCTTGTGGTTTGTGTTTATTTGCCCTTGGAGGACGCTGGGTTGGGCAGCATTTTTTTGTATTTAACAGTTAATGGCTGGCCGGGTCCTCCCTTGTTTTTTCCTCCGAGTCTTTGCTGCCCCCTGGTGAGCACAAGCGGGATGGCCCCCGTCTTTTTTTTTTTTTTTTTTTTACAACCCAAAGTTTGTAAACAGGAATCACGTGGTCTGAAACCGGCTCTGCGGCGCTACCTTCGCAGTGTGGGGAAGGGAGGGTGTGGGTGTCTGCCGCCGCGCTCGCAGGGTGGGGAGGAAGGCCTTGCAAAGGGCACCCTGACTTTGAGGATACAGTAGATTGTGTAAGAACCCTCCACTGGGTGGTATGGGAGAGGAGAATCACCCAGGCTCCTGGGCCACCTTCATGCAGTTTCAGGATATTCTCCATACCTCCCTGGACCTGGCCGACTCTCAGCCCTTAGTCCCATTGTGGCTGGCGCTAGCACAGGAGGGCCTCAGGCTTTGGGTCCCGGGACCAGCGCTAGCGCTGTTGGTCTCTAGGAGCAGTGGGTAAAGAATTTTGGTTTATGGTCTGGGCTGGTAGAGAGGTGGGTAACGCTTTGGTTTGGAAAGATGCCACTCATCTCCTCTTTTATAAGGCCCCCGGGGGTCTGGGAGGAGGGGAGGAAATAGAGTCAGCCCAGCTCCCGTCCTGGGAGAAGTGGAGTGGTGCTTTATTTTTTAAGAGTCACTCCGTCTAGGAGTCGCTTTGTTTTCTATGAGTTGCTCTGTTTCTTTTTGCTAAAAGCGTGTTTTCCTTTCTGTTCCCCCGGCTCCCAGGGACCCGAGTGTATAGTCCTCCAGAGTGGATCCGCTACCACCGCTACCACGGCAGGTCGGCCGCCGTCTGGTCTCTGGGGATCCTGCTCTACGACATGGTGTGTGGAGATATTCCTTTCGAGCACGACGAAGAGATCGTCAGGGGCCAGGTTTTCTTCAGGCAGAGGGTCTCCTCAGGTAATTTCGGGGAGGCCCCTTGCGGAGGCGAAGCGGGAAGCAGAAGGCTGTCAGCCCTCGGGGACCGGTCACCTCTCCGGGGCGGGGGGGGGGGGCACTGCCCCTGGCTCGGCAGAGAGCGGGCCCTCAGGAACTGAACGGTTTGCACCGAGCACTCCCCGGGAGGGCAGAGGAAGAGCCTGTTTGAGACGATTGTGAAGACCGACCGTCTCCTTGTGCCGAAAGGTGTTTTTTTGGTGCCAGCAACCCTGACCCCTCGACTTCCGGCTGTTTCCTCCCAGAGTACGGAGTCAAGGGTTCTTTGAGCCTTCTCCCTTAAGGCAGACTCTTCTAAATATTGTGGTTCCAGTGACCTCACTGTGGGTGGGGTTCATAGTCGCGAGTCGTAGGTGACTCGAGTCACCCCCATCGTGCCCGCCGCTGTCTCATCGCAATCCCTTGTCTTGGTTCTTCCGATTTCTAGTGAGTGGGCGTGGTGGGCACGGTCCCGGCGACTGAAGTCTGCAAACCACAGGTGTAAGAGGGGAGCCGTTGTTTCAGCCGAGGGCAAGGCCGGAGGATCCCGCCCTTTTAGTTAATACCTTCCCCGTTGAACATTAGTTCTAGGAGGTTCCGGGTCTGGTCTCTGTTGGACCCCAGACTTTTGTGGGCCCCTGGGGAGCACATGAGCAAAGGCCTTCGCACCGCAGAAACAAGTCGAGTCACTCGGTCACCTCTGTCCATCTTGCTTCCTGCAGAGTGTCAGCATCTCATTAGATGGTGCTTGGCCCTGAGACCGTCGGATCGGCCGTCCTTCGAAGAAATCCAGAACCATCCCTGGATGCAAGATGTCCTCCTGCCCCAGGAAACAGCCGAGATCCATCTGCACAGCCTGTCACCGGGGCCGAGCAAATAGCGGGTTTTCTGGCGGGTCTCCCCCTCCCCCTCAGATGCTAGGGCGGGGCGGGGGGGGAGGGGAAGCTTCTGTCTCCAGCTTCCCAGAGTACCAGTGACACTTCTCGCCAAGCAGGACAGTGCTTGATAACAGGAACAACATTTACAACTCATTCCAGACCCCAGGCCCCTGGAGGCCGCCTCCGGACAGTGCGGGGAAGAGACTCCTCTCCAGGGCGTCCTGGGCCTCCTGGGCCTCGGCTCCTCCCGTAGATTCTGTCCCCTTTCCGCGGGGCTCCGGCCTCGCTGGCCTCTGCGGACTCCCGGGGGTGGGGGGTGGGGGGTCAGAACCCTGCCATGGAACCGTTCCCTTCAGCACGAGTTCTGCTGAATGCCGCGATGGGTCGGGGAGGGGGGGGAAACGGGTTGGGGTAGGATAGGACTAGCGACATTTTGAAGTCCCTGTCACCTCTTCCGACTCTTCTGAGTGCCTTCTGTGGGGACTCCGGCTGTGCTGGGAGAAATACTTGAACTTGCCTCTTTTACCTGCTGCTTCTCCAAAAATCTGCCTGGGTTTGGTTCCCTGTTTTTCTCTTCCTGCCCTCCTCCCCCTCCTCCTACCTACGAAAGGTGCCATGAAGAGGCTACAGGGCCAAACGCTGAGCCACCTGCCCTTTTTTCTGCCTCCTGTAGTAAAACTCCGAGCGAACTGGTCTTCCCTTTTGGTTTTTCCGTAACTGTTTCAAAGCCAAGACCTCACACACACACACACAAATGCACAAACAATGCAAATCAACAGAAAAACTGTAAATGCGTGTACAGTCGGCATGGTAGTAGTGTACAAAAGGATTGTAGTTGGTCTCATTTTGTTTTTCTTTTTTAATTTTGCCTTTAAGTTATTTTACCTGTTTCTTCTTTTCTTTTTCCTTTCTTTCTTTCTTTTTTTTTTTTTTGAAAAGATGCGCATTCTAACCCGGAGGTCAACGTTATGTATTTATTTATTTATTTATTTGGTTCCCTTCCTGCTCCAAGCTTCCACGGCTGCTGCCGGAAGTTTCTTTCCTCCTTTTCCTCCTCTGACCCGGGGACCTTCAAGGGGAGGGCTTGCTCTGTTCGTAGGGTGACGGGACTCAGGCGGGACAGCTGCTGCGGCTCCCTGACTGCTGCGGGGCCCCCCCCTCACCTGCTCACCCCAGTGGGTATGGGTTCCGCGGGGGACGGGAAGGGGCGTCGCTGACTGGTGTACATAGGATAGAAATATGAAAAGCCGTTCTGGATGGCGTGCCTTCCGGATCCTCTCTGGGGCTGTGTTTCGAGCAGTACGTAGCCTGCTGGTTTTATCCGAGTGAAATACTGTACAGGGGAATAAAAGAGATCTTATTTTTTTTTTTTTATACTTGGCGTTTTTTGAATAAAAACCTTTGTCTTAACTCGCAGCCTCTGAGTGTTGCCCGTGCTGAGAAGGGGATGCTCGCTTACGAACTGGCGGGTGCCTCGGTCTCCAGAAAAGAGAAAACATTAAGCCTAAGTCTGGTTTCCTTCGACAGGACTTGTGGGGGAGTCACCTTTCTGAAATTATATGGCCACAGGGTCCAGGGCAGGGGGGGCCACCTTTGGTGGGCAAGATTTGGCCTCAGGTGTCCAACCTCTCTCTCTTCCTGATGCAAATTCTAGAGCCGCGCCAACACGCGGTACGGCCCGGTCAGTTGGCTTTAGCCACATTTCCTGGGGTGGCTACCCCTGACTCGGCGCAGTGGGACTCTAGGACATCTTCACGACTGCAGAAAGTTCTATTGGACAGGGCTGACCTAGAGAGAGCAGATGGCTCCATCGCTACACCGACTGGGGATTTTTTTTTCCTTTAGCTGTCAAGTTCCCACCGGCCACATTCTGAGCAGGCACACCTGCCGCGTGTTCAGCTCACTGAAAAGCCGCGTACCTGTATTCCTCTCGGTTCCTGATCCGAGGTCCCTCCGCCTCGCGCGTGGGGGTCGGTCGTGACTAGCAGATGGGTGGAAATGTTTTTGGCTTCCGCAGACCGGGTTTTCCCCTCCGCCGTGCCTTCCACAGAGCTGACGATGGGAGAGAATGAACTGACTGCCACTTCGCTGCTTCTCCTGGGGTTGGTAGTTTCAGTCTACGGTTTCGTTGCAGGAACCTGCTTAAGCCCCTTGTTTTTGTGAGCTTTTTTTTTTTTTTTTTCCAAGTTAAACTCTACCCCCAGCGTAGGGCTCGAACTCACAAGACCTTGAGTCGCATGCTCTACCGAGGGGCCAGCCAGGCGCCCCTGCCAGAGGTTGGTATAAACTGGATGGTGGAACCCAAGAATCCACTTAGTGCACGTGGCCTGAACACATTCTGATAGAAAGCAAACACGCTGGAGCGTGCCCTGCCGTTAATTTGCGTATTAAGTATTAGTAAATGTTGGTGTCTTTTTTCTCAATAAGCATCGGCAAGCTTCTGACATTCTTTCCCAGTGGGTCATCTCGCTCCCTCCCCTCGGTGCGCACACCCTTTGGACGCTGGCCAGGTGCTGTCTCGTCAGGTTGCTTGAGGGTCGGGGTCACAATGCTGCTCATTGTCTGCCCTTAGGCTTGGACTAGACCCCAGGCCCTAGCTCAGCCCCCCCTGTGGCTGGGGGAGAGGAAATCTTTTTCGGTTTTGGGGGCTGATGTTTTGAGTTCCTCTTTCCTCCCCACCCCCACCCAAGCCCACGCACAGACTCCCAGTCTCTCGGAGCATGAGTGTTGTATGCCTCACCCTTTTCCAGTAAAGTTGACGCTTGAACCTCCAAAAGTTGCTCCCAGCTTCTAACGAAATCTTGCAAAGCCCCACCCGTCACTCCCTTGAAGTGAATTTCTGGCAATTTCCCCGACTGAGACTGCTAGGGGCGACTGAGACTGCTAGGGGCGATGGAAGACAGGGTCTCTTTGAAGAAAGACAGTTTGGTGCTCCTATGACAGGGTGCAGGATGCTAGGGGTCGTGTGGGGAGGGGGAATGCACATTGAGCCTCTTCTCACCGGCAGCTGACAGTCTAGTGCGGAAAGAGAGCCCATGACTGGTGAGACCGTGGCCCCGGAATATGGGGGGAGCACCAGCTTGGGACTCACTCTTGAGCTTTGATCCTGTCACCATTACCTGGATGCCTCGGGCACGTTCTCATCTGCAAATGGAGATATTCCTTGATTGGCTTCTTAGGAAGAAGGAATTAAACCAGCGCTATCATCTGCCGAAGGGTGGTGTAGATGTGATGGAAGCACTGAGGTGGAGAGGGCAACAGAGGCAGGACCGTGGTCCTTACTTCCGGGGAGGAGGAAGGGTATCTGCCCAGGGCCCTTTGACTGTTCGGGCAATGCTTTATTTCAGAGGCTAGATGTTTATAAAAGATTAAGGTATTTGCATTATCCCCCCCCTCCTTTTTAAAGTAGTCTCTAAGCCCAACATGGGGCTCGAACCCATGACTCCAAGACCACCAATGGTATCCGTTACTGACTGAGCCTAGTCACGCACCCCTGCATTGTTCTTTATAGCTTTAGGTTTGTCTTAAGTATTGCGCGATAATTTTAAAATGTTAATTTAACTTTTTAACGTTTACTTATTTTGAGAGAGTGCGTGAGTGAATGGGGGAGGGGAAGAGAGAGAGGAGAGAGAATCCTAAACAGGCTCTGGGCTGACAGCACAGCTCCATCTCACGAACCATGAGATCATGACCTGAGTGAAATCAGGAGTCTGATGCGTAACGGACTGAACCAACCGGGCGCCCCAATTAATAGATTTTTCTAAAGTAAACTCTATACCCAATGTGGGGCCTCGTCTCACGACCCTGGGATCAAGAGTCTCGTGTTCTACCCACTGAGCCAGC
The DNA here is from genome assembly GCA_030068075.1 of Paguma larvata. NCBI lineage: Eukaryota > Metazoa > Chordata > Mammalia > Carnivora > Viverridae > Paguma > Paguma larvata. Next base: position 36,558,622 of record CM057829.1, read on the forward strand.
CAGGGGCCCCCATGATACATTTTAAAAAGTCACGAACCAATTTGTGTTTATCACATAGGAGGCAGAAGATGGAGGTGAGGTGATCTGGGAAGGCTTCAAAGAGGAGGCAGCATTTCAACTGGCTTTGAAGGAGTCTCAGTTTGTTCATCTATAAAGTAAGGCACTCAACATGCAGATTGAGCAGAGAAATCCAGAGGCTAATTTTTCTCCCCATTAAACAAAGGATCAGGAAACTATGGTTTGCATAACCTGCAAGCTAAGGCTGGGTTGTATATATATATACATATATACATACATATATTTTTTAATGTTTATTTTTGAGAGAGAGAGCCTGCGAGCAGGGGAGGTGTAGAGAGAGGGAGACAGAGGATCCGAGGTGAGCTCTGCGCTGCCAGCAGAGAGCCTGATGCCGGGCTCAAACTCACCAATCGAGAGATCACGACCTGAGCCGAAGTCCGACGGTCAACCGACTGAACCACCCCGGCGCCCCGGCTTTTATTTTTAAACGGTTGAAAAAAGATCAAATGAAGAATGATATTTTGTAACGTGTAAAGATTCTATGAAATTCCATAGCGTTCATAAATAAAGCTTATCCATTTATGGATTGCTAAGGCTGCTTTAAAGCTACAATGGCAGAACCAAGTAGTCGAGACAAAGACTGTATGGCTGGCAAAGTGAAAAATACTTCTTACCTGGCGCTTACAGAAAAAGTGGGCTAACCTCCGCTCCAGCCCTATGTTTTTCCTAACACTCAGGGAGAAGAACTCACATTCATTCTGCACCTACTGTGTGCCCAACACCGTTCTGCAGGCTTTGCCTACATTAACTTATTTAATCTTTCAAGCCTCCGTGCGGTAGCTAAACGTTTATGTGAGTTCATCAACTCGGGGTTCTTTCGGGGGCCCCGGATCTGGAGGTCAAGACAGTTCTTCCCTAGACTTCGGAGAGTCGGGTAAGCAGTTCCGGTCTGTGCAAATACTCGTTGTTGGCTCTAGCGAGCTGCCCTTCGCGCTCGAGCCTGGGTGGGGAGGAAAGAGTTGGAGGCGGTAAAGAGAGGAGAAGGAGGCTGGGGCGGGGCGGGGTGTGGGGGGTGAGGGGGGGTGAGGGAGCGGGGGTTAGGGGTGGGGCAGGGGCACATTTCTTGTAAGTGTTGCTCAGCTCCTTCAACTGCCCCGCTGGTTCTTGGAAACCCTCACCGCAAAGGACCTATCGACAGCAGTGTTAGAGCAGATACGGCCTCATCCCCCGGTTCACTTCCTGCCCAGCCTGGCGCTCGTAACCCCGATTGCCAAGAGCAAGGTTGCAGTGACCCCTCAGCGTTCGCTGTGGGAGGAAGTGCAAATATAAGCAGAACTAGGGTCAAGCCGAGGGGACGGTCTTTATTTTTATTTATCGTGACAGGATATCCGATGTACAGAATTTTATTAATCATAATCCCCGGTTCATGATAGAGTCTCAAGTCCCAGCATGACCTACTGTATTATTATATTAGACTAGATTGTATTATTTTAGTACCCAACTTGAGAAGCGGAAGCTCACAATGACATCCATCTACCTAGAAGATCCTCTCTCGGTCCATCCTTTGCCTTCCGCAGACGCAGCGGACTGTCCTAAATTTTGTATTTAGCATGTAAATCTCTCTACATTTTTTCTGTTTTATGGGGGCATGACTATGGAATGTCTAGTTCTCGCTGTTCTCGAACTTTATTAAAAGAGTATCATGTACGGACGTCGTGATCTGGAACCTGCTCTTTTCGCTCAACATCGACTTGCAAAGATTCATGTAGGTTGTTGCACGCGGTTCACTTTCACTCTAGAATATTCCACCGTATGGACAGGCATTTGGATGGTGGTCAGCAGAGGCCGCTCTTTAGGGGAGGTCTCGGTTAAGTTTCTAAGGAGGTCGCCGCATGCAGCCAGGTGTAGTCCTTGCCCAGTACCCCAGGGCGGAAGCCGGTGACCACGTGGCCGTTCCAGATCTATCCACAGAGCACCTACCATTGTACCAGGCGCCATGCTGCACACTCCAAGAACTCCTTATGCGTCAGTAGACAGAACCAGGTGTCATGTGTCCCCATGGTTCAACATGATGCCGGCAAACAGACGAGTGTCACCGCAGAGCGGGGAGCTGACGTCGCGTGGGCTCCCGGCGAGATCTCCAGGTGAGGCAGTGACGGGTGTCGTGTGTGGCGTGATGTGTGCACGATGCGGTGCGTGTGGTGCGGGGGTGGTGGGGGTGTATGTGGTGTGCGTGGGTATGTGTGTGCCTCTGTACACGCACACTCGTTCTTGGAGCGTTCTTCTTCGCCTGGCTGCCTCTCTGTCCTACCTCGGCCCCGCTCTCTCTGCCCCACTCCGTCTCTCAACTCTCCTCATCTCTTATCTTCTGCCAGATCTCCAAGTCTCCAACTCAGGCCCCTCCTCCATAACCACCCTCCCAATTCTCTTCATTGTGTCCACCCCCACCTCCCCCCAAGGTGGCCCGTCTCAATTCACCTTCGAGATCCACCCTTGCAACCTCCCGGGGCTGTCGGCCCCTCCCTCCTTCTGGAGGCTCTTCCTCTGGTTTCTAACCCTGCTTTGCCTTCGACCTCTCTGCCCCGTAGGCCCAGTTTCCTCTCACTCTCCTTGCCTTTCTCTCTCTTTCTTTCTTTCTTTCTTTCTTTCTTTCTTTCTTTCTTTCTTTCTTTCTTCTTTCTTTCTTTCTATTTTTTAATTTACATCCAAATTAGTGAGCGTGTGGTGCAATAATGATTTCAGGAGTAGAATCCAGTGATTCATCCCCTGCGTTATAACACCCAGTGCTCATCCCAACTCTCCTTGCCTCTAAATTGGGGTGTTCTTGGCGGCCGCCTGGGTGGCTCAGTCGGTTAGGCATCCGACTTCAGCTCAGGTCATGATCTCGCATTTTGTGAGTTCGAGCCCCGCAGCGGGCTCTGTGCTGACAGCTCGGAGCCTGGAGCCTGCTTCGGATTCCATGTCTCCCTCTCTCTCTGCCCCACGCCTGCTCATACTCTGTCTCTCTCTCTCTCTTTCTCGAAAATAATAAACATTAAACATTTTTCCAAAAAATTTCAAATAAACTGGGGTGTTCTTTCCCTTCCTCGCCGCCAAGTCCCCTGTGTGGGTAGAACCCCGGCAGGAAGCAGATGGCATGCGGTGGACAGATTGGGTCCCGTGAGTGAAAAACAGAGAATTACCAAGGTGTGCGGGGCAGGTGTTGGGAACCCCTGAGGTGCCGGACTGTCCCCCGGGGGCTGGCAGCAGTGGGAGAATTACCTCTCAGGCCTGAGGGGTAGAGAAGGAAGCAGGGACTGGAACCGGATCCTGCAGGACAGGAGCTGTGACCTTCATTCGAGAAAAGCAGTCTGGCCTGTGACAACCCCACCCGGCAGGAGCCAGAGGAGTAAATACCCGCGTTGCTCTGTCTTTTCCACCCTCGGTTCTGAATCCATCGGCTGAAGCCAACGCGGAGCCAGAAGGCAGGGAGTCTGATGTGACGTAGTCCTCCAGGGTCTGCGTCTGGGGGGCACGGAGCAGGACGGAGAGGCTCGGGGAGGAGTCCGGAGAGGCAGAGGGAGGACTCCCGCACAGCCCTGGCGGACTGGGCCTTGTCCCCGAGCTTCGCCGACCGTCTTCTCCGCGATGATGCCCTCGAATCTGGCACCGCCCTCCGAGCTCCAGGCCAGGGGACCCGTAGCCTCCCAGACACACTCCTGGGGTTCCCGGGAGCCCAGGAGCCAACACCGCTCGTGTGGCCGCGGGAACGTGACTGAGACCTTTCCGGCCTCTGGGTCCCACCCAGCCAGAGCTCGCCTCCCAGGTCCCCTCGTGAAGTTTCCAAGAGACACAGATGCCCGCGTATTTTCCAAGTAAGAATAGGGGTTTTTTTCCCCGCTTATAAAAATGACACATGCTTTTTAGTAAAAATGATGACACAAAGGGGATTAAAGCTATGTGATGAAATCTTTTTAGCACATTCAGACATACGTATATATCCCTCCATCCATATATGCAGAATGGTTTTACGTATACACACATATTACGTATACAGAACAGAGGTTACTTTTTGGTAACTTGTCCCCCCCGCCCCCCACTTAACAATATACTATTGAAAAGTCTCTGAAGCACCTGGGTGGCTCAGTAGGTTAAACGTCTGATTCTTGGTTTCACTTTAGGTCATGATCTCACGGTTTGTGGCTTCAAGTCCCGCATCAGGCTCTGCGCTGACAGTGAGGAGCCTGTTTGGGATTCTCTCCCCCCGCCCTCCCTCTTTCCCTCTACTCCTCCCATGCTCTCTCTCTTTCTCAAAATAAGTAGGTAAACTTAAAAAAAAAAAAGAACTATAGGAACGCCTGGGTGGCTCAGTTAGTTGAGTGTCCAACTTCAGCTCAGGTCATGATCTCACAGTCTGTGAATTCGAGCCCCGCGTCGGGCTCTGTGCTTGATGGCTCAGAGCCTGGAGCCTGCTTCCGATTCTGTGTCTCCCTCTCTCTCTGCCCCTCCCCCACTCACACTCTGTCTCTCACTGTCCCTCAAAAATGAATAAATGTTTTAAAAAATTAAAAAAAAGAACTATAGATAATATAATCATTTTGATATGGCCATATGAAGGTACATTATTAATGTATGTAATTTCCAATTTTCTACCATTATATATGAAATATTCTGTTACCAGATAAGGCTTTGGACAGAGATTAATAGTTGCCTAAGCCAATATCCATTATCCTTTGCTTCCTTGGTAATAGAACCTCTGAGTTTTAGCTCGTTGCATGGCCTTCCTTAATATAGATGTATCTTTAATTTTAGTTAAAACTTATTATTATGATGATGATGATGATGATGATGTTAAGTAAGCTCTGTGCGCAACATGGGGCTTGAACTCATCACCCCAAGATTGAGGGTCAGGTGCGCCACCGACTGAGCCACCCAGGTGCCCCTCTTTTTTTTAAACCAACTTTGTAGAAGAATCGTTTACATACACTAAATAGTACCCATTTTAAGTGCACGATGATTGTATTTTCACAAACATGCACACCCCCATGTAACCACTATCACAAGCAAGATATAGAAGATTTCCACTACCCCCAAAGGTTCGCCTGGTCCTTTGCCGTCAGTCTGTCCATCCCACCCCCACCCCCACCCCCACCAGCCCCAGGCAACCGCTGATCTACTTTCCATCACTATAGATTAGTCTTGCCTGTTCTAGAATTGCATTTAAATGGCGTCATACAGCCTGGGCTCATTCGTGAGGATGACCATTTAATGGGGGACAGACACTTTACAAATGTATAATCATTTCTCTTTCAGAAGTGAGAAAACCAAGACTCGGGAATTAAACGAAATTTACCAAGGTCACCGGGCTAGTAAAAGGCAGAGAGCAGAATTCTGACTAAGTTGATCTGTCTCCAAGCTGAGGGCCTTTCCTTATACACCACACTGCCGCCGTCGTTGGTTTTGCGGAGGTCCTAAAAGAATAATATGTTAGGGGGCAGATGTAAAAGTCAAAGTTTCCAATCATGAAAAAGTGGGGCGCCTGGGTGGCTCGGTCGGTTTAAGCGTCTGACTTCTGCTCAGGTCCTGATGTGACAGGTTCGTGAGTTCGAGCCCTGAATCAGGCTCACTGCTGTCAGCACAGAGGTGGCTTCAGATCCTCCCTCCCCCTCGCTCCCTGCCCCTCCCCCGTTCCTGTGCGTATGCGCCCTTGCGCGCAGCGCGCTCTCTCTCAAAATAAATAAACATTCAAAAAAATTTACAGGAGTGCCTGGGTGGCTCAGTCGGTTAAGCATCCGACTTTGACTCAGGTCACGATCTCTCAGTTCCTGGGTTCGAGCCCCCCATTGGGCTCTGTGCTGACAGCTCAGAGCCTGGAGCCTGCTTCAGATTCTGTGTCTCCCCCTCTCTCTCTGCCTCCTGCTTATGCTCTCTCTCTCTCTCTCAAAAATAAATAAACGTTAAAAAAAATATTTACAATAGTGAAAACGCAAGAAGAGTAAGGCACAGGGCACACCTGGAGAACAGACAAGAGGATACTTGATGAAATGTTAAAATAAATCGTAACCCAGCGCCACGAATATATTGTCGGCTTGTACACATACGAATGGAGGTCTAAGAAGAGACGGTCGGCTAAACCGTCAGGTCAAGTTCTTCGTGAGGTTATCCATCTACCGCCCTAGGCGTTTACTTTACACAAAATCCCAAAGCCGAGCTGGGCGAATCTGCCTCGCCAGGGCGGGTGGCAGGTCTCAGGTCTTCGTCCTTCCTGCCTGGTCAGACCCATGTTGGAATCACAATCTAATAAGGCAAACTTGGACCTAGTCCCCAAATCCCAGAATGGTGGCAGGAGGAGGGCGGCCGGGACACTTCAAGGAGCTTAAGGCCAAGTGAAAAGAAGAGACGGTTCTCCAGCTTCTGCAGGGTCGTGTTTCAGAAGTTTGTTTGTGTGTTTCGTTTGTTTGGAATTCAACACATCCTCCCAGAGAAACCACATCACAAATGGATGGTGGGCGCTTGGATCCTCCCTCAAACGCTGAGTTAACACATGAGGTGGCCGAAATACTATACGACCGCTGTGAAAACATGCGGGGGCCGCTCTAGGACTCAGACAAAACAGTGGCTTGTGGACTCGTGGACAGCTTGAGCTGTCGTCTAGACCTCTGTCCCACGCGGTGCAGGGATCTGCGCCACCACGTCCCTGTCCACACGCTTTCTGCCTTAACCGGGTTCCCCTGCCCGCCCCCCTCCCCAACTCCCGGCCCGGCAAGATAGAAGATCCTTCCAGTTTCAAGCTGAAGTTTGGCTTCTGCTCCCTTCCCCTCCTTGGTCCTAGCTCCATTCTTAGACTCCGTAAGATTCCGATCACTTTCCCCTATGACAAGTCTTCGAAGAGTTTATGAATGCTCAATTTTCTATTTTTTTCCACCTTTCCTGTATGTTCGACCTTTTTCGTCATAAAAAGTGGTAGGAGATTTTGGAAACCATTTCAAGTGTTTCCAATTTCTCTTTGAAATTGGCAAGGACAGAAGCTAGTCATCGGGAAAAATTCTTGGCCTTCTGGAGAAAAACGCGACCACAAAGGACACAACTCATCAGCCATGTCTTAGGGGCAAGACGCGGCGGAGGGGCCAGCCAACTTCAACACTTCCGTGACTGGTAGGAGCCCAAGACATAATCCTCTTCCCCAGGATGCTGTGAGTGGCATTGGAGACCAGGTCAAAGAAAGCATAGGGTGGGCCAGACGTACCCGGGGTGCGACTGAATACCGTCAGTTCTTATTAGTCACGAGAATAGCTGTGTTCTAGAAAGTGCCTGTGAACACGGGGCCGCCTTGCTCCTGGGAGAATACGGGTTCCTGCAAGCCGCTGGTTGCAAACGTTCTATGTGTGTTTCTGTTTAAAGACATCTATTTTTTTTAATGTTTATACATTAATTTTGAGAGAGAGAGAGAGAGAGGTAGCAGGGGAGGGGCAGAGAGAGAATCCCAAGCCCTCTCCGTGCTCGGCAAGGAGCCCCACGCGGGGCTTGATCCCACGAACTGTAAAATCGTGACCTGAGCTGAATCCAAGAGTCGATGCTTACCTGATTGATAGGAACTCATTCACATCGAGCTCGTGGCCCGCGGCCCTGTGACCCATGCCTGAGAGCAGCTTATCTAGCGCGTGTGTTTTCTCCGTGAGGCATGTCACTTAGGGACACTAGACAGCACCTCATCACCACCGTGGGGGGCGGTTTTAAACAGCAAAGTCGCCAACGAAAAGCACCAAAATGGAGACGCCTGAGTGGCTCGGTTGGTGGAGCGTCCGACTTTGGCTCAGGTCATGATCTTGCGGTTCGTGAGTTCGAGCCCCGAGTCGGGCTCTGCGCCATCAGCGCTTCAGATCCTCTCTGCCTCTCCTCCGCTCATGCTCTCACTCTCAAAAATACACATTTTTTTTTTTAAAAGCCCCCACATGTGAAAAACACAGCACTGAGTATATATTCAAACAAATACTGTTTTGTTTTGTTTTGCATTTATTTTTTTATTTTATTTTATTTTTAAAAAATTTTTTTTAACATTTATTTATTTTTGAGAGACACAGAGACAGAGTGTGAGCAGGGGAAGGGCAGAGAGAGAGGGAGATACAGAATCTGAAGCAGGCTCCAGGCTCTGAGCCATCAGCACAGAGCCCGACACGGGGCTCGAACTCACAGACTGTGAGATCATGACCTGAGCTGAAGTTGGCCACTCAACCAACTGAGCCACCCAGGCGCCCCTATTTTATTTTTTTTTAAAGTTTTATTTTATTTTTGAGACAGAGACAGAGCATGAGTGGGGGAGGAGCAGAGAGAGAGGGAGACACAGAATCCGAAGCAGGCTCCAGGCTCTGAGCCATCAGCACAGAGCCCGACGCGGGGCTCGAACTCACAGACCGTGAGATCATGACCCGAGCTGAAGTCAGTCGCTTAACTGACTGAGCCACCCAGGCGCCCCTTGTTTTGCATTTAAACTTTCTTTCAGATCTTTTGTTTCCTTGGAGAAACATGAGGTAAGCAAGGGAAGTGGTATCTCCCCCCTGTTTTTGTTTTGTTTCTTTTCTTTTTCTTTTTTAAATAATCTCTAGGCCCCACACGGGGGCTCGAACTCGACCCTGAGGGCAAGAGTCACAGGCTCCACTGACTGAGCCGGCCCGGTGCCCCAAGGGAAACGGTCGTATCCCCATTTTATAAATGTTTAGAGCGACGAGACTGGAGTGGCAGAGAGAAGACGAGGGCCCGGATTTTACCCTGCTGTCCCAGAGCTCATCCACCAGAAGTGTGTGTTTTGGTTTCAGTTACCGCAAAGTGTCATTATTTAAGCCTACCCTGCTGAATTTTGAAATCTTTATATTTCCAGTCATCCAGATACTCCGTGAAGGAAGTCATTTGTTTCTGCAATGATCTATTTATAGCGGCACGGACTTGTGGGTATTTATTCTGCGGGTTCCAAAATGCAGTAGGGTTGTTACTTGTCTTGTGGCTCAAACTGCTCCCGCCTTGGCCATTGGGGGTGCTTTCGGGTTGGGTCTCGTGTCCTTTCCACGAACCCCCCTCCTTTCCTGGGCACGGTCTCACTTTCTGCCACCGCGGGGTGCTCCAGCCTCATCTGGGGCTTTCCCTTCCCAGCCCTGGAATCAGCCACTTCTCCAACGAACCTCGGTTTCTTTCATTGAAGAAACGTATCGAAAAACCAAATCTGGGCGCCAGCGTGACTCAGTGGGTTGAGCGTCCAACTTTCGATTTTGACTCAGGTCGTGATCCCAGGGTTGTGGGACTGAGCCCAGAGTCGAGTTCCATGTTGGGCGTGAAGCCCGCTTGAGATTTTCTCTCTCTCTCTCTGTCTCTCTCTTTTTCCCTCCCCTCCTCTCCTGCTCATGCTATCGCTCTCTCTCAAATTAAAAAAACATCTTTATGGGACGTATGGGCGGCTTGGTTGGTTAAGCATCTGACTCTTGATTTCATCTCAGATCATGACCTCAAGGTTTGTGAGATTGAGCCCCACATCAGGCTCTGTGCTGACAGTGCAGAGCCTGCTTGGGATTCTCTCTTTCCCTCTTTCTCTGCCCCTCTCTTGCTCTCTCTCTCTCTCTCTCTCTCTCTCAACATACATAAACTTAAAAAAAATCTTTAAAAACCAAATCTGGGCCTCAATTGCTACCAGGGTATTATTGCTTCTACACCTTCTCAGGGGTCAGGGGTCACGGATGTATACGTACTCATCCATGCATGAACACAGATCTGAATTTACTTCTGTATCTATCCTTGATACCAGTTAAAGAGCTTTTTTTTTTTTTTTTTAATGTTTATTTGTTTTTGAGAGAGAGAGAGAGAGAGAGACGGAGTGTGAACAGGGGAGGGGCAGAGAGAGAGGGAGACACAGAATCCAGGCTCTGAGCTGTCAGCACAGAGCCCGACGCGGGGCTCGAACCCACAAACTGCAAGATCATGACCTGAGCCGAAGTCGGACACTCAACCGACAGAGCCACCCAGGCGCCCCTTAAGGAGCTTTTTATGAAGCTCATTCCTGTCTTTACAATCTAGTATATAGCAGGTTTACAATCGATATTTTCTGATTTTACTTGCATTAATTAGATAGAGAATGAAGCGATGCCGAAAAGTGTCAGACGATTGAAAGAAAGCAAGATAAATGAATTGTTTTCAGCTGGTGACATTGAAGGGGCCCAGGCTTGGAGGCGTCTGGCTGGCTCAGTCTAGAAACCTTGCGACTCTACCAGGGTTATGAGTTCGAGTCCCACACTGGGTGTAGAGCTCACTTACAAAAAAAAAAAAAAAAAGTCTGAAGGGGCTCAGAGATCTCTTGGATTCAGAGATTTGAGTTCAAGGACCGGCTTTTGCCACTCAGCCCCAGGACCTTGAATCGATTACCTAACCTCTGTGGGTCTAAGTTTCCCCATCAGTTAGAGGAGGGACTAAGTGGGTCCATGATCTTTAAGATTTTTTTTTCAGCTTGGGAACACAAAACTTATCACATAGCCCATTTGCTTAAAACCTCTCTTAGGAGCACCTGGGTGGCCCAGTCGGTTGAGTGGCCGACTTCGGCTCAGGTCATGATCTCATGGTCTGTGGGTTCGAGCCCCGCGTCGGGCTCTGTGCTGACAGCGCAGAGCCTGGAGCCTCCTTTGGATTCTGTGTCTCCCTCTCTCTCTGCCCTTCCCCTGCTCATGCACTGTCTCTCTGTCTGTCAAAAATAAATAAACATTAAAAAAAAATTAAAAAAAAACCTCTCTTAAGGACAGGAAGTTTCTCTCGCTCTCTCTTTTTAATACAACCCGTAGTAGTAAGTATAATTTACAATATAGCCTGGGGTGTGTGCTATAGGTGTACGAGCACACACATGCGTGTATACATACACACACATAGGTGGATTCGGGATTGGTCTGAGATCATGTAATAGAAACGTTAGTGGGCCTTAAACAAGATAGACGTTAACTTCTCTTTCACAGAACTTGATTTCTCTTTCATAATCTGGGGGTGTGCTTTTCAGGGCACTTACACACTCAACGCGCAGCTTCTAACTCCGGGCCCAGGGTGACTACTCCAGTTCCTACTGTCGCGTCTCTATCCCAGCCAGCGGGAAAAGGGAAAGACACAAAAAGTCCATTCAGTTTTAGGAGCGTGACCCCGAGGGGCGCTCACTACCATGCTCGCACTGCGTTGGCCGGAACTTACTAACATGGACACACCTGACTGCAAAAGAGGCAGAAAAACGTAAATTAAAAAACAAATGTTTATTTATTTTTGAGAGAGAGAGAGAGAGACCGGGGGAGGTGCAGAGACAGAGGGGGACAGAGGACCCGAAGTGGGCTCTGTGCTGACAGCAGACAGCCCTGTACGGGGCTTCAACTCACAAACCGTGAGATCATGACCTGAGCCAAAGTCGGACGCTCAACTGACTAAACCTCCCAGGCACCCCAAGGCTGGAAAATGTGGTTTTTAGCTGGGCAGCCATGTGCCGATACTTGGGGGTCCGATATTAAAGTGAAGAAGAGGAGGATGGGCTGACGGAAAGCTTGCGGAATCTGTGTCAATGTATATAAAGGAGATAACATTTGCACAAAATGGTTCTTGTTCTTTTTAAACAATTTTTTTTAATGCCCCCTTTATTTATTTTTCTAAGTAAGCTCTACCCCCAACACGGGGCTCGAACTCACGCCCCCAAGACCAAGCATTGCATGCTCTACTGACAGGAGTCAGCCGGGCACCCCGAAAATGGCGCTCACTCTTAATACAAAACGTATCGTGTCTGTCTATTCTTGTCTCTTCCACTCGCTTTTCTTTTCATTTGTAAAAGTCCTGGTCTCGACCTACCGAACCGATTTCACACACTCGAATGGGCCACGACTTGCATTTTGAGCAACGCTTTCCCAGAGCACGGCGCGAACTCCTTGGCACAGCGCGGTGGCCTCTTCAAGACGTGGCTGCCGCTGGCTCTGCCGCCTCCCTTCTGGCTGTCGCGGCGAGCCCTGTGGCAGCCCCGCGGAGCTCCCCCCCCCCCCCCCCCCCCGCAGACCCATCGTCGTGTTCCCCACCTCCTTGGCTTTGCACTTGCGGCTCCCTCCATCTGGAGCGCCTTCTGCCCTTCCCTCGATCTCGGCCTACGCCAACCCCACCCAGACTATCGGCCTGGCAGCCTCTCTTCATTGTTCAAAGCCCGACTCATGCGTCTCCTCCTCCTGGATTCTTCCCGGTAAGTCCCCTGCGGGGTTGGGACCTCCCTTGGTGTTATCTCGCTTCCCCCTGCGTGGAAGCCCCTTCTTCTCCCACGTCACTGTGGGTTAATGGGTTAACGGGTTAAGCCATTCATGCGTTTAGCTGCCGGCTTCCCCTCCTGCCTGGGAGCCCCTCAAGGTCAGGTCTCGTTCACGTTTCTACAACCAGCACCCTTCTCAAGGACCGACCCCATGTCCGGGTCCGGCTTGCCTTTGCCAAACTGACCAGAAGACGGAAGGTCTCTTTTGGAGGAAGGCAGCCTGGCCTGATCCCCTTAGGCCGACTCACTCGTGTCTTTGCTTTGCTCTCGTAACGCCTTCAAGGAGCGGCCGCAGAGACTCTGGAGCCAGGTCGCCCGGGTTCGAATCCCAGCAGTGTACTCTATGTGGTCATCTAGAAGAGCGACTTACCCTTCCCGGGCCGTGGTTTTCTCTTCTGTTGGGTGGGGGACACACCGTGATGTATTTCATAGCGCTGCCGTGAGAATGAAACGGGTCCATGGGTTTGGAGCAGCGCGTAGGAGACACTCGCCCAGCCTTAGTTCTGCGGTCTATCCGCGCATTTCTCTCCGCTAGGCCTTCGGCGCCTGGAGGGAAGCTCCCTATCTCCCGCGGTGCTTTCTGTACGGGCTCGCTTAGAGTGGCACTCCTTAAGTGCTGACTCTCCTTGACAAGTCGCTAGCTGAAATTATTATTATTTTTTTAATTTTTAAATAATCTCTACACACGACGTGGGGCTCAAACTCACAACCCCGAGATCAAGAATCACATGTTCTGGGGCGCCCAGGGTGGCTCAGTCGGTTGTGCGTCCGACTTTGGCTCAGGTCATGATCTCACGGTCGGTGAGTTCAAGCCCCGCATCGGGCTCTGTGCTGACCGCTCAGAGCCTGGAGCCTGCTTCGGATTCTGTGTCTCCCTCTCTCTCTCTGCCCTTCCCTTGCTAGCACTCTGCTCTGTCTCTCTCTCTCAAAAATGAATAAACATTTAAAAAATTAAAAAAAAAAATGGGGCGCCTGGGTGGCTCAGTTGGTTGGGCAGCCGACTTCAGCTCAGGTCATGATCTCACGGTCTGTGAGTTCGAGCCCCACATCAGGCTCTGTGCTGACGGCTCATCAGAGCCTGGAGCCTGCTTCAGATTCTGTATCTCCCTCTCTGCCCTTCCCCTGCTCACGCTCTGTCTCTATGTCTCTCAAAAGTAAATAAATGTTAAAAAAAATTTTTTTGGAAAAAAAAAAAAAGAATCACGTGTTCTTCTGACCGAGCCGGCCAGGTGCCCCTGAAATTCTTGTATGTACTTATATGTTCACTCGCTTATCACCTGTCTTCCCTCCTTAGAATGTAAGTTTCACAAGAACAGGAACTTTATCTGTTTTCTTCTCCCCTGAAACTCCAACATCTCGAACAGGGCCCGACGTGTAGCATGTGTTTAATAAACATTTGTTGAGTGAACCAATGAGAAACAGGAATTACACAGCATTTTGCACTTACCTCCTCAATCACCCAAGTTATCATATAATATTGTAATAACTTCCTCATGCGTCCCTCTTCTTCTTCTTCTTTTTAATGTTTGTTTATTTATTTATTTATTTATTTATTTATTTATTTATTTTTAATGTTTTTTATTTATTATTGAGAGACAGAGAAAGACAGAGCATGAGCAGGGGAGGGGCAGAGAGAGGGAGACACAGAATCCAAAGCAGGCTCCAGGCTCTGAGCCGTCAGCACAGAGCCCGATGCGGGCTTGAACTCACACACCGCAAGATCATGACCCGAGCTGAAGTTGGCCGCTTAACCGACTGAGCCACCCAGGTGCCCCAGTTTATTTTTTAAGAGAGAGAGACAGAGTACGAGCAGGGGAGGGACAGAGAGAGACAGAGACAGAGACAGAGACACAGAGTCCAAAGTAGGCTCCAGGCTCTGAACTGTCAGCACAGAACCCGACGTGGGGCTCAAACTCATGGACCGTGAGATCATGACCTGAGCCGGAGTCAGATGCTTAACCAACTGAGCCACCAGGCGCCCCTTTTCTTTATTTTTTAAATTTAAAATTTTTTAAATTTATTTTTGAGAGACAGAGTATGACTGGGGGAGGGGCAGAGAGAGAGGGAGACACAGAATTCAAAAGCAGGCTCCGGGTTCTGAACTGTCAGCACAGAGCCCGACGCGCGACTTGATCCCATGAACTGTGAGATCATGACCTGAGTCGAAGTCCGACACTTAACCGACTGAGCCCCCCAGGCGCCCCAATATGCAAGTTATTTTTGATTATCACCAAATAATTGTTTGACTCAGCCGTTAACATATTCATAAACATGAAAACAACATGTTACCAATATAGATACATAAATACATACACACATACAATACGACATATACAAACACACCCAAACACTCACATTCACACGGAGAGGCAAACACACACAATCACACGCACAAACACAAACACAGAAAGCCCTCGTCTGTAAAACAAAATGAATATCGTCAGAAGGAAAAAAATTAAAAAAATAGAGTCAGAAGGCATTTGTAAAAACTATTTCCCAGGGAAGAAAATCATAATTCACTTACAAAAAAAAAGTAAGCAGTTTTTAAAAGTTTCATTTATTTAAGTGATATCTATACTCCACGCGGGACTTGAACGCCCAACCCCGAGATCAAGAATCACACAGCTGGGGCGCCTGGGTGGCTCAGTCGGTTAAGCATCCAACTTCGGCTCAGGTCATGATCTCACAGTCTGTGAGTTCGAGCCCTGCGTCGGGCTCTGTGCTGACAGCTCAGAGCCTGGAGCCTGCTTCGGATTCTGTGTCTCCCTCTCTCTGCCCTTCCCCTGCTCATGCTGTCTCTCTCTGTCTCTCAATAATAAATAAATGTTAAAAAAAAAAAAAAAAAAAAGAATCGCACGGCCTGCCAACTGAGCCAGCCAGGTGCCCAAATTTAAGAATTTAAACAGGTTATTTTACTAACGACCTGCGAGGGGATGGGAGGGAAGGGAAGGGAAGGAAGGGAAGCTGAGGAGAGTTTCACCCGGCCGCTCACCCACACGAAAGGCTGGCTTTCCGAGGCCTTCGTGAGCCTCTCGTCGGGGCGGGCGAACAGATTGGAAAAAACAGCAAAGCGCCAGACCCTACGTAGAGACTGGGCGTCGGGAGAGACCGAAGAAAGGGAAAAAGAGGGCTTTGAAGGCCGAGGACGGTAGCCACCGGTGTGGGCCGTTCTGGGCGAAACGAGGCAGGTGAAATGGAGACCTAGACTCTGGGGGAAAAAGAAGTTAAAACAGACGGAAACGTTGACACGTCTTGAAACAGACCGGGAGACGAGGGCCCAGAACGAAGTCTGTGGGACGCGGCTGCTAGGAGAAGCTTGGGGTCACCGGCGACAGGTGGGAACGGTCTCAGAAACCCTCAGTGGTGGTGTCTAAAGAGCACTACACCTTCCGGGAGCAGCCGGCAGAGGCCGTGGGAAAAGGGGAGACCCTCTTCTCTCTGGGGAAGTTCATGTCTGCCTGCTTCCTCTTGACACTCTCGTCCCCACACAGGGCAGCTTCCTTCGCCCTGGGCTGGCTCTACTATCCCAGGGGTTTCTGCACCTCTCAGTCTGCCACCTTCCCTTTTCCTCCCCTCCCTTCCAGCTGCAGCTTAACTGTCTCCTCCTCCAGGAAGACCTCCCTGACTCTCCAGTCTCCAAGAGTTCGGACTCCTCTGGTGGCCCCGGGGGCTTCCCTCGGTGCCCGTCTTATGGGTCCAAACGGCCCTGAGTGACTCAGCCTTCCCGAGGCTGGCAGCCTCTTGACATGTGGGCTGTACCTTACTTTCTAGGGGATTCCCCGGTTCCTAGCTCAGAGGCTGCTACGCGGTAGACACGCAGCAAACCTAGTAGAGCGAAGGAGGACGGAAGGCCAGGGATCCTCACGGGGTGGGGGGAGCGGGGACAGCTCTCAGAACATACCCTTCCCAGGGACACCTGCACTGTTTGAAAGGCTTGTTTTAGGCTTGGTGAGGTGAGCTGGAAGAGGAGGTGGTATTTCTAGGCTCGGCAGCTGGCGCAAAGGAAAAGAGGGAAGGAGGAGAGGGACCAGGTAGCTGAAATCATAGCCCTCGTGAGTATTTCCCACCTGCGACCGTCTGCGGACTCCAGAAGGGAGTGAGAGGAGAAAGGAGAAGGAAGAGGAGGCCAGGCCAAAGGGCAGGAGGCATTTGCCCCTCACTAGCCCGCCTACCGTAACCACCAGGCAGAGAGCGGGCAACGATTGCTCATTCTAGCCTGCCGAGGGTCTGTGTCCACCCATTCACAAATTTTTTTTTAGAGTGAGAGAGAGAGAGTGCCCTTGTGCACAAGCGAGGGAGGGGGAGAGATAGAGAGATAGATGGAGAGAGAGAGAGAGAGATAGATAGATAGATGATAGAATCTTAAGCAGGCTCCATGCCCAGTGCTGAGCCTGATGCGGGGTTCGATTTCGGGACCGTGCGATCATGACCTGAGCTGAAATCAAGAGTCGGATGCTTAACCGACTGAGTCACCCAGGTGCCCCCATTCCACAAATATTTATGCAGCACATGCTATGTGCCAGCTGTTCTTCTAGGTGCTGGGAAAACAGCAATGAAGAAAATACGGTGCTCGTGTTTTGGAGAGGCGGTGGAGGTGACTGTATGTAGTAAGTCAGGTGATAATATGTGATAGGAAAAAACTAAAGCAGGGTAAGCGGGTTACGGAGGGCGAGAGTGGGGAGGGGCTGGGTTCATAGGTGGGTAGGGGAAGCCTCTCTGATGACTTTTGAGCAGACGCCTGAAAGAAACAAGAGACGAAACCAGTGGCTACCCTGGAGTGAGGACATTCCAGACCGAAGGAACGACAGGTGCAAAGGCCCTGAGGCTAGAGTGTGCTGGGTGTGTGGGAGGAACGGCAAGGTGGCCAGTGTGGCTGGAGCAGAGGGAGGGAGAAAAGTGGTGAGAAGGAAGATCAGAAGGACGACAGGGAGTATCTCCAATGTTCGAAGGTCAGGGAGACGAAGGCCAGCGAGGCAGGCGGTGAATGGAGACCGATGGCCCTGGTGTCCCACAGGCCTAGAGAAAAAGCTGTTCGCAGGTCATGGAGGGATCAGTTGGTCAAAAGCCGTGGAGAGGTCTAGCAAGAGAAGGCTGAGCTCAGGACTGGACCGTGCGGAGGCCACCTTAATAAGAGCCGACTCCGCGGAGCGGAGGGGGTTCTAGAGAGAAGGGGAAGCTGGGACCGGAGGGGGGGTGGGGAAGCAGACAAAGCTTCTAAGGAGTCCTGGTGTGGAGGGGTGCTCAGCCTCGTATCTGAGCATCTTAAGCCTTTCTTAGCTGAGCTGATTCTTGGAACCTGGCCTGCGTCTCCACCGCTTCTGCACACGGTGGCCAGTCTCCCGCCCTCCCCACCGCCGCCCCAGCTGGGATGGGGGAGTCAGAGGCCGATGTCAGCCCATGTTTTATTTTTTGTTTTCTGGTACCAGTCAAGACCCACCTTGTGAGACTAGGGCGGGGACGCTCACACTGTTAGTCCTCAGTTACCAGGTTCGGTTCCCCAAATCCCTCGTCAGCCACCCTTAGAGGTTCTGGCCGGGAGGCCGACAGCGCTGAGCGAAAGCTTGTTGCTGACTGCCATCTGGCGGACATTTGGGGAACTGGTCGGAGGCAAATCTGTGACTGGTAGGGTGGTGGGAAGAATGGAAGGGGTTTTTCCTACACGCTTGTCAACTGTTTGACAAAAGTGGGCCGCTGCCATTATGCTCCGGTTTGGAGGAGTGTGGTTAAAATAAATGTATTCTTGGGCGCCTGGGTGGCTCAGTCATTCAGCATCTGACTTCAGCTCAGGTCATGATCTCACAGTTTGTGAGTTCGAGCCCCGCATCGGCTGAGCTTGAGCCCCATTTCGGGTAAGTATGAGCCCCACTTCGAGCAAACATGAGCCCCCTTCTCTCTCTCTCTTTCCCTTGCTCTCTTTCTCCGGCCGCTCCCACTGTGCTCTCTCGCTCGCCTCTCTCAAAAAAAAAAAAAAGTGTCCCTTGATTTCACTTGCAACATTTTTCCTGATGTTTATTTACTTATTTTGAGAGAAAGAGATTGCAAGCTAGGGAGGGGCAAAGAGAGGGAGAGAGAGAATCCCAAGTAGGCTCAGCATTGTCCGTGCAGAGCCCGACTCAGGGCTTGATCTCAGAACTGTGAGATCATGACCTGAGCTGAAATCAAAAGTTGGACGCTTAACCAACTGAGCTACCAAGGCGCCCCTCACTCCCAACGTTTTTTGAATGAAAAGGAAATATTCTAAAAGGAGGCCCCTCTTTTTTATCTTGGTAAAGATAAGAGTGCTTCAGGGAACCAAGTAGGGCACTGCGTATACAGTCGGATGATCTAGATTCAAATCCTGCTTTTGCTACAGTGTGACCTCGATCCCATCCCTTAAGCACCCTCAGTCTCAGGTTCATCAAATCATAAAATGGGAGCGTTAGCATTAAAGGTGCACCAGGCAGAGCGTCAGTAAAAGCTGCTCTCCCTTGGTTAACAGTCGAGACACACACGCTCTCAATGCTGGGGGCGTATTGTTCT
Organism: Paguma larvata; assembly: GCA_030068075.1. Taxonomy (NCBI): domain Eukaryota; kingdom Metazoa; phylum Chordata; class Mammalia; order Carnivora; family Viverridae; genus Paguma; species Paguma larvata. Next base: position 36,577,427 of record CM057829.1, read on the forward strand.
AAAAGAGTGGTTCTCAGGGCGCCTGGCTGGCTCAGTTAGGAGAGTGTGGGACTCTTGATCTCGGGGTTGTGGGTTCGAGCCCCATGTTAGGCGTAGAGATTACTTAGAAAAATAAACTTGAGAAAAAAAATAGCAGTTCTCCGTTGGGGGCAATTTTGCTGCCCAGGGAACATTTGTCAATGTCTAGAGATATTTTTGGTTGTCACGAGGGTAGGGGGGATGCTCCTGGCATCTAATGGGTAGAGGTCACAGATGCTAAACATCCACCAATGCACAGAACAGCTCCCTCTAGGACAGAATTATTCTGTCCGAAATGTCGACAGTGCTTAAAATGAAAAAAATCCTGGAGCTTTTTAAAATGAGAATTCTTCTTGCCATGTTATGCGCCAACATGAGGAACTGGTTTCTGAAAAGTAAGAGAGAAGCAGAGTGACGTGTGAAGCTGGAAAAGGATTTTTTTCTTCGATGAAATGCTGGAGCAAAATGGGGATCCGGATTACGGTGCTCTCCAGTATGGTAGCCAGGCGCCGGCCATGCGCAGCTATTGAAGTCGAAATTCCTTAAAATGGGAGAAAAATGTTTAATCGATCCCTGGGTTGAAATAGCCGCGTTCCCAGTGTTTAGCAACTATTCGTGACTAGTGGACGGTACGAATACAGAACATTTCCCTCGGCACAGAAAGTTCTACAGGATAAGCACAGCTCAAACAAAACAAAACAAAACAAAAAACAACACAAAAAACCCTCAGCAGAACCAGGCATCGCTGGGACAATCCACAAGAGAAAAACTAGAAACTAAGGACGCGCGGGGAGGAGGGCACCATGAGAAGTAACGGCATCCGCCAATGAGACGGTTAAGTAAGAACAAAGGCAGACTATAATTTAAGGCTAAAACAAGTCACAAATACGCGTGGGCACAATCATCGATCCACGCGATCGCCCCTCCCCCCAGAATACCCTTTAGTGCATAAAACTCAAGAACCTTGAGAAGGTGGGCAGAAGCAACAGAAGGCAAGCGGGGGAAAAGGGGAGTTATTGCTGGGGAGCGCTGCACCCCTCCTTCTCTCCTTCCCGGCATAGTTCAGTTAGACTTGTGGTACAAGGTTCCCAGCCTGACAGGCGGCAACGTGTTGACCGTACCGACAGAGGAACGCCTGCGGCGGCCCGCTTTAACTGAAATCTTGGGGTCCTTGTAGAGGACGTAGGTGTGTTTGGTGATGAAAGGCAGAGAGAAGAAGTGCAGGAGCATGCGGGAGATTTGGAAGATCAGATTCAAGTACTTCAGCTCCTTGAAGTGATCTTCGATGGTCCCGTTGACGAACATGACCATGGAGAAGCTGAGGGACTCGTAGGCCACGATCCAGAGGGCGTAGCACACCAGCCCCACGTAGTTGTTCATGTGGACGCAACAGAGGAGCAACACGCTGAGCAGGATGGTCGTGGCGGATAAGACAATGCTGATGCCTCTCTTGTGGATCATGACCCAAGATACGATCATGGATTTTGCGTCCGTGTAGACATCGACCCTGTCCTCGTAGCCAAAGTACGCCACGTGGTTCAGCTCGAAGATGAGGAACTGGACGGTGTTAAGGATGGAGAAGAGGCCCGCCACGAGGGAGAGTGTCCTGTTCATTTCGTATGCGTTTTACCACAGCACCCGCTGCAGGAAGAAAGGAATGGAGATGCATGATGAGATGGGAGAGCTAGCCCTAGACAAAGTCCTCGAGCCGCTGGATGTAAACGGGAGAGAGCTAAGAGTGGAATTGGCGTGTGGACAGGCATTGGGCCAGAGGCCGAGGGACGTGGGTGTCTGGCCCCTGCTCTGACATAACTAGCTAAAGGTGACCACGTCACTGGGGATCGAGGGCATCGTGGGCCCAGGGTACTCCTTGGATAGCTCCCGGCGCTGCTGTTTCAGAAGGAAGCTATGCTTTAAGGTGGCAAAAACCAAGCTCCCGTCCATGCCAGGCGTATGGGAGTTAGAAGGCTCCTGTATCTGGAATGATGACGGAGTCGACCCTGGACTCTTCTCCGGGATACCTGTTTCCGGGAAGTCAGAAAACTAACATGGCTCCCCGAGGGCCCAGAATGACCCCTGAATCTTTTTTTTTTTTTTTGTCAGTAGCAATTAATTGTTCTATTATAGTAAAATATACATAACATATATATATTTACCATTTTAGCCCTTCGCAAGCGTACAGTCCAATGGCATGAAGTACATTCACACTGCTGTGCAACCATCACCACCATCCATCTCCAGACTTTCATATATTCCCCAGGCAAAAGTCCCAGACCTAGCAAATGCTAACTCCCCATTCCCCTGCCCCTGGCCCCTGCTAACTACCATTCTACTTTCTGTCTCTATGAGTTATAACTACTCCAGGTACCTGAGAGAAGTGCAGCCATACAGTATTTGTCCTTTTGTGGCTAGCTAATTTCATTTAGCATAATGTTTTTCTTTCTTTTTTTTTTATTTTTTTATTTTTTTTAAAAAATTTTTAATGTTTATTTATTTTTGAGAAACATAGAGGCACAGCGTGAACAGGGGAAGGGCAGAGAGAGAGGGAGACACAGAATCGGAAGCAGGCTCCAGGCTCTGAGCCATCAGCACAGAGCCCGACGCAGGGCTCGAACTCACAGACCGCGAGATCATGACCTGAGCCGAAGTCGGCCACCCAACCGACTGAGCCACCCAGGCGCCCCTCTTTCTTTTTTTTTAATAAATTTTTAAAATGTTTATATTTGAAAGACACACACACACACACACACACACACACACAGAGTGCGAGTGGGGGAGGGGCAGAGAGAGAGGGAGACAGAATCTGAAGCAGGCTCCAGGCTCTGAGCTGTCATCATGGAGCCCGACGTGGGGCTTGAACTCACAAACTGCGAGATCATGAGCTGAGCCGAAGTCGGTCGCTTGATCGACTGAGCCGCCCACATGCCCCTCGCATAATGTTTTTCAAGTTCATCCCAAATGTTCTTGTACCTTATTCCCTGCTATCCTCCCAACTCCGTGTGTCTCCAGAGTTGTGTCCTCGGTACACAAACCTCCAGCCACCCTCCAGGCCCCCGGCGTTTCCCAGGTAGGGTGGGAGAAGCTTCGTGCTGGCCGGTGGAGAGCTGAGCTGGTCCTTCCCTGTCCCCACCAACCCAGCCTCGAGTTGTCCTTGCTTCCAGAGCTGCTGCTTTCCACGGGGTCTCCTGGGTCATTCAAAAAGAGGGCCCCTTGGGGCGCCTGGGTGGCTCAGTCGGTTAAGTGTCCGACTTCAGCTCAGGTCATGATCTCACGGTCTGTGAGTTTGAGCCCCGCGTCAGGCTCTGTGCTGATGGCTCAGAGCCTGGAGTCTGCTTCGGATTCTGTGTCTCCCTCTCTCTCTGCCCTTCTCCTGCTCACGCTCTGTCCCTATGTCTCAAAAATAAATAAATGTTAAAAAAAAATTAAAAAAAAAAAAAAAAGAGGGCCCCAAACCACACAGGTGTGTTCCTTTGGTGTAAGACTGTTTCGCAGATTTCAAGGCATTGTCTTTATAAATCCCCTTGGTTTTTTTTGTCTCTGCTGCCCCAGCCTTGGTTTTAGTCTTGGTTTTAGACGCCGCCCCACGGTCACGGTAAAAACCGCCTAACTGCTCTTTCTGCCTCCTGTCGTGTTCTGCTGGCCCATTCTAGTCGCTCGGCCTTCATTCAGCTAACATCTACTGAGCCCTAACTACGTGCTGGGTACTGAGCGTGGCACTAGACACGCGGAGGTCAACATTCTAGTGAGGAAGCTAGACAAAAAAAAATGCGAATACAATGTTTTTAACTTTTTTAAGGAAAACTTACAACGCGTTGTGATAAATGCTGTGGAGGGGGTGGTCCTACGCCCTCGAGATGTAGCAAGAGCTAACCCAGAATCACTAGATTGTACACCGGAAACGAATAGAACACTCTATGTTAATTAATTGGAATTAAAATAAAAACTTAAAAAAAAAAAAAAAAGATCTGATCCAGAATGAAAATCAGGGGAGGTTTTCTTTCTTCTCCTTTTTTAAAATGTTTTTTTTTTAATTTAGTTTTGAGGGAGCGCGAGTGGGGGAGGGGCGGAGAGAGAAGGGACAGAGGATCTGAACCGGCCCCGTGCTGGCGGCGGCGCGTCTGATGAGGGACTAAAACTCATGAACCGTGAGATCACGACCTGAGCCGAAGTCGGAAGCTTAACTGAGGAGCGCCCCCAGCTTTCTGAAGAAAGGCAATCACCGAACTTGTGTCTTGGAGGATATGGCCAATCTGGGTGGGAAAGGGAGGGACTTCACCTCTGGCCACGTGGACAACATCCAGGTAGACATGAGGACAGGCAAAAGCTATTTGGGAAACAGCAAGCTTGGGGTGGCTTGAATAGAGAGGTAGGTGACAGGGGATGGCAGGGGTCAGTAAAGGAGACTTACCTGCCATGTACAAGTTTCTCTGGAAGGCAATGGGGTGACTTGGTAGGGTCTTCAGGGTGTGTGTGTGTGTGTGTGTGTGTGTATGTGTGTGAGCTGATGATCTGATTTGCATTTTAGAAAAACATTTCTTGGGGCGCCTGGGTGGCTCAGTTGGTTGAGCGGCCGACTTAGGCTCAGGTCATGATCTCGCCGGTCTGTGAGTTCGAGCCCCGCGTCGGGCTCTGTGCTGACAGCTCAGAGCCTGGAGCCTGCTTCGGATTCTGTGTCTCCCTCTCTCTCTGCCTCTCCCCCACTCATGCTGTGTCTCTCACTCTCTCAAAAATAAATAAAGATTAAAAAAAAAGAAGAAGAAAAACATTTCTTGGAGTGCCTGGGTGGCTCAGTCAGTTGAGCATCCCACTTTGGCTCAGGCCATGATCTCGTGGTTCGTGGGTTCAAGTCCCACAGCATGCTCACCGCTATCAATCTGTCAGCACAGATCCTGCTTCGAATCCTCTGCCCCCTCTCTCTACCTCTCCCCTGCTTGTGCTCTCCCAATAAATAGATAAATATTTAAAAAAAAAAAAACAGAAAAACCTTTCTTGCTGGTATGAGGACCATAGGTCAGAAAGGAGGCAAGAGTAGAGGCAGGCAGAGCAGTTGAGAGGCTTAAACGCAACGGCGAAGCAAGGCAACATGAGGCGTTGGGGGATTGCATTTGGGGTCTGGGGCTTTGGAAGGAGTCTGGGATTAGCACCTGGGTCAAGGGCGCCCATTCAATGAGGTGGGAGGCACCCTTAGAATGGGGGTGGGAAAGATGAAGAGAGGACAGCTTGGGAAATGGTGGGTTTGAGCTCCCCTGGGATATCCAAATAGATACGTCTATTATGAAGTCACCTCTATCAACCTGGGACCTAGAAAGAATCTGAGTGTTTCAGAAAGAATCCAGCTTTGCTGGATACAGGATTCTTGGTTAACAGTGTTTGGGAGGGGGGAGTATTCTGAATATGTTTTCCCACCACCATTTGGCCTCCATTGTTTCTGCGAAGAAATCAGCTAGCAGTCTTATTGAGATTCCCTTATAAGTGTTGAGTCATTTTTCTCTTGCTGGTTTCAAGATTTTCTTCTTGGGATGCCAGGGTGGTCCAGTCGGTTGAGTATCTGACTTCGGCTCAAGTCATGATCTCATGGTTTGTGAATTCAAGGCCCTGCTTTGGATCCTCTGTCTTCCTCTCTCTGCCCCTGCCCCGCTCATTCTCATTCTCTCTCTCTCAAAAATAAATATTAAAAAAAAGGTTTTTCTTCTTGGCTTTGACTGGAGCGTTTACTACGTAGTGTCTGTGAATCTCTTTGAATTTATCCTAATTGGAATTCTTTGAGCTTCCTGGATGTGTTAGCGTTTTTCAGTAAAATTGGGAAGTTTCCAGGCATTATTTCTTCAGATAGTTTTTCTCTTCGTTTCCCTCTCTTTTCTCCTTCTAATACCCCGCTATGCATATGTTGCTTCTTGTCAGTGTGCTTTTCATGTTTCTCTGAGGCTCTGTTTATTTTTCTTCACCTTTTTCCTCTCTGTTCTTCAGATTGCAGAATCTCTAACATCTGTCTTCAAGCTCGTTAATTTTTTTTCTTCTGCCAGTTAAAATCTGCTGAACCTCTCTAGTGATTTTTTTCATTTCAGTTATTGGACTTTTCAACTCTAGAATTTCCATTCAGTTCTTTTTTTATAACTTCTCTTTTATTCGTACTTATTAATATCCTGTGTTTGATATGACACTGCCCTCATATTTTCCTTTACTCCTTTAATCATGGTTTCCTTTAGTTCTTTACATATATATATGTTTAATGTTTATTTTTGAGAGAGAGAGCATATGCAGGGGAGGGGCAGAGAGAGAGGGAGACACAGAATCTGAAGCAGGCTCCAGGCCTGAACATGGGGCTTGAACTCATGAACTGTGAGATCATGACCTGAGCCGAAGTCAGACGCTTAACTGACTGAACCACCCACGTGCCCCAATTTAAACATATTTATGATGGCTATTTTGAAGATTTTTTCTGTTTAATCTGATATCTTGTCACTCTCACAGGGAGTTTCTGTTCCGATTTATTTTCTTATATATAGGTCATACTTTCTTGTTTCTTTACATGTCTTATATTCTTTTGTTGTTGGAAACTGGGCATTCATTAATTCATTAATTATTTAAAGTGTTTAGGGCACAAAATTCTTTTTTTTAATATAATTTATTGTCGAGTTGGCTAACATACAGTATATACAATGTGCTCTTGGTTTTAGGGGTAGATTCCCATGATTCACCACTTACATACAACACTCAGTGGTCATCCCAACAAGTGCCCTCCTCAATGCCGACCACCCATCCCCCACTGCCCCATCACCTCTCAGTTCATTCTCTGTTTTTAAGAGTTTCTTATGGTCTGCCTCCCTTTCTGTTTGAAACTATTTTTTCTCCTTCCCTTCCCCCATGGTCTTCTGTTAGTTTCTCAAGTTCTACATATGAGTGAAAACATATGGTATCTGTCTTTCTCTGACTGACTTATTTCACTTAGCATAATACCCTCCAATTTCATCCACATTGTTGCAAATGGCAAGATTTCATTCTTTCTCATTGCCAAGTAATAGTCCATTGTATATATAAACCACATCTTCTTTATCCACTTATCAGTTGATGGACATTTAGGCTCTTTCCATAATTTGGCTATTGTTGAAAGTGCTGCTATGTACATGTGCCCCTATGCGTCAGCACTCCTGTATCCTTTAGATAAATTCCTAGCAGTGCTATTGCCGGGTCATAGGGTAGTTCTATTTTAATTTTTTGAGGAATCTCCACACTGTTTTCCAGAGTGGCTGCGCTAGTTTGTGCTCCTACCAACAACGTGAGAGGGTTCCTGTTTCTCCGTGTCCTCGCCAACATCTGTTGTTTCCTGAGTTGTTAATGTTAGCCACTCTGATGGGTGTGAGGTGGTATCTCAGTGTGGTTTTGATTTGTATTTCCCTGATGATGAGTGATGTTGAGCATCTTTTCATGTGTCTGTTGGCCATCTGAATGTCTTCTTTGGGAAAGTGTCTATTCATGTCTTCTACCCATTTCTTCACTGGATTATTCGTTTCTCGGGTGTTGAGTTTGGTGAGTTCTTTACAAATTTTGGATACTAACCCTTTATCAGATATGTCATTTGCAAATTATCTTCTCCCATTCCATTGGTTGCCTTTTAGTTTTGTTGTTTCCTTTGCAGTGCAGAAGTTTTTTTATCTTCACGAGGTCCCAATAGTTCATTTTTGCTTTTACTTCCCTTGCCTTCAGAGATGTGTCAAGCAAGAAATTGCTGTGACTGAGGTCAAAGGGGTTGTTGCTTGTTTTCTTCTCTTGGTTTTGATGGTTTCCTGTCTCACATTGAGGTCTTTCATCCATTTGAGTTTATTTTTGTGTATGGTGTAAAACAGTGGTGGAAAATGGACATTTTAGACAATATTATACAGCAACTCTGGGTAATGGGATACCTCCAACCCTCCACTGGGCTTGTTATTTGCTTGTTTATTTGTTTAGTGACTGGCTGGATTATTTTGGTAAATTTTATTCTCTCCTGCACCCCAGTATCCCACAGGGTGAAGCTTCTGGTGTTGCTTGTCAGGGGGTGCAGTTTAGGGTATGCCCCCAGTCACTCTAGGATGACAATGGTTTTGGAATAGCTCTCTTCCCTCTTTCCCCAACCATGCCTCAGCTGTTATGGTTCACTAATTGCTGGCTGATTGCTCTATTGTTTTCAATAATGCCCTAGGACATAAATTGCTCTACAGACTAATCCAATCAAATCTAGGCTCCTTCGAAGGAAGAGTTTCAGAAGCCAGTGTTGAGGCGTGTGGGGGAGAAAAAAGAAGTCAGGGTTTGATATTTTTCTCTGACCCTAGGAGAGTTTCTCTTAGTTCTTTCTTTTTTTTCTTTTTTCCTAATTGGGTTGCTTATTTTTTTTTTCTAATTAGGTTGCTTATTTTATTTTTTTAAAGTTAATTCATTTATTTTGAGAGAGAGAGAGAGAGAGAGCACATGGGCACACGCACGTGCAGGAGGGGGGAGGGGCAGAGAGAGAGAATCCCAAGCAAGCTCCAGCTGTCAGCGCAGAGCCCAGAGCCCAGTGCAGGGCTTGATCTCATGAACTGAGAGATCATGACCGGAGCCGAAATCAAACATCGATGCCTAACCACCTGAGCCACCCAGGCGCCCCCTCCTAGTTATTTTTTTCTCCAGTTCTCTCCTGAAAACTAGCTGGCCTACAGTTTAGCCTGTATCTTCACTGGATCTGCGCATCTCCTATCAATTGCCTTTTGCCACAACCTTCACTGTTTCTAAGAATGTCTCTAGGTTTGGACTTCTCTCTGCTCTACTGGAAATGAATCCAGTTCCTTCGGGAAGAGATTGCGAACAATCTATTTTACAGCTTGCTTCCCTTCTGTCCCAGCCAAAATCTCTGAGCCACGGTTTTGGAACTGTGAGTTATATGCTTTCGTCTCAGTGATGTTCCTGCATTAGGAACGAAATGCTCTGTTGGGGAGAGAAGAGAGCTGGATGGACAACATGTACACACACACAGTGGAATATTACTCGACCTTAAAAAGGAAGAAAATCCTGATCCATGCTGCCTCATGGATGAATCTCGAGGATGGTATGCTGAGTGAAATTAACCAGTCAAAAAAAGACAAAGGCTTTTTGATTCCATTTACGTGAGATAGCTAGAGTAGTCAATTCGTAGAGACAGAAAACAGAATGTTGGTTGCCAGGGGGTGAGGGGAGAGGACGGGGCGCTGTTGTTTAACGGTTATAGAGTTTCAGTTTCACAAGATAAAAAGAGTGCTGGGGGTCTGTGGCACAACATAGTGAATGTACTTAACGTTATTCAAGTCTACCCTTCGAAAATGGTTATGAAGGGAGGTGCCTGGGTGGCTCAGTTGGTTTAGCATCTGACTCTTGATTTTAGCTCAGGCCATGATCTCACGGTTCATGAGTTCAAGCCCCACGTCAGTCTCTGTCCTGCTGGTGTGGAGCCTGCTTGGGATTGTCTTTCTCTTCCTCTCAATCTGCCTGCCTCTCCCACTTGTGTGTGTGTACTCTCTCTCTCTCTCAAAAAGAGAGAGAGCTTTGGCGGGGGAGAGGAAGAGAGAAGAGGTCAGAGGATCCAAAGTGAGTTCTGGCTGACAACAGTGAGCCTGATGTGGGTCTCGAACCCATGAACCATGAGATGATGACCTGAGTTGAAGTTGGATGATCAACTGACTGAGCCACCCAGGAACCTCTAAATAAATAAAATTTTAACAAATGGTTATAATGGCAAATTTTGTGTTATGTGTATTTTACTATAATTCGAAATTTTTAAATTATTTAAATTAAAAAAATGAAAGTGAATTAATCTTTTTCAGACATAAAAAAAGCTGAAAGAATTAATAATCTCCAGACTTGCACTATAAGAAATGTTACAGAAAGTCCTTCTGGAAGAAGAAAAATGATACCCAGTAGAAATCTGGATCTATACAAAGGAACAAATAACCCTTGAAATGGTAGCAACATAGGCAAATATAAAAATAAAAAATAAAGATATTTTTCTTGTGATTTAAGGCTCTTTGAAAGATAATTTAAGCAAAGATAATAACAATACATGATGAGGTTTATAAAAGTAAAATGTGGGGCACCTGGGTGGCTCAGTCGGTTAAGCGGCCGACTTTGGCTCAGGTCATGATCTCACCGTCTTGTGAGTTTGGGCCCCGCGTCGGGCTCTGTGCTGATGGCTCAGAGCCTGGAGCCTACTTCGGATTCTGTGTCTCCCTCTCTATCTGTCCTTCCCCTGCTCATACTCTGTCTCTATGTCTCTCAAAAATAAATAAACTTTAAAAAAAATAAGAAAAAATAAAAGTAAAATGTATGATAACAAGAGCACAAATAGGAGAGGAAAATTGGAAATACTGTTATAAGATTCTTATGCTATGTGTGAAGTGGCATAATATTACTTGAAGGTAGATTGTGATAAGGTAAAACTGTATACCAAAAACTCTAAAACAGCCATTAAAATACCCAAAAAAGAATTACATACATATAATAAGTTGACAAAGGAGATAAAACAAAACCATAGAAATATCAAATTAATCCAAAAGGAGGTAAAATAAAAGAGGAAAACAAAGAGAGAAAAACGGGACAAATGGAAAACAAATAAAGATGGCTACTAAATATAAATGATCTAAATACTCCAACAAAAAAGCAGAAGTTGTTAGATTGGATTAAAAAGGAAGACCCAGGAACACTTGGCTGGCTCAGTCAGTAGAGCATGCAACTCTTGATTGCAGGGCCTTGAGTTCAAGTTCCATGTTGGGGGTAGAAAAAACACTTTTTTTTTTTTTTTTAAAGAAAGACCCAGCTAGATACTGCCTATAATAAACATACTTTATACATAAAGACATAAATTGACTAAAAATAAAAAGATGGGAAAAGGTATACCATGTCAACACAAATTAAAAGAATACAAGAGTGGCTGCATTAATATCAAGTGAAGAAAACTTCAGGACAAAGAATAATCTCAGGCATAAAGAAAGTCTTTTCATAATGATAAAACAGTCAATTCATCAGAACGCTAATAGAATTTCAAAATACATGAAGCGATTCATCAGAACGCTAATAGAATTTCAAAATACATGAAGCAAAAACTGGTAGAATTATAAAGAGAAATAAACAAATCCATAATTATAATCAGAGATTTCAATCCATCTCTTTCAGTAATTGATAGAACAAGTAGACAGAAAATTAGAAAGATATTAAAAGATTTGAATAATACTATCAACCAACTCGATCCACTTGACATTTGGAGAACACCGCACCCAACAATAGCAGAATAAATATTCTTTCCAAAAGCACATGGAACATTTATCAAGACAGAACATATTCTGGCCCATAAAATTATTTTCATTAAGTTTAAAATGATTTGTATCATAAATGCATGCTTTCTCATATACTGAAATTAAGTTAGAAACTAATAACAGAAAGTTTTCTGGAAAATCCCCAGATATTGAAACAAAGCAGCACATTTATAAATAACCCCTAGATCAAAGAAAAATCAAAAGGATGTTAGAGAATGTTTTTAACTGACTAAAAATGAAACACAACGTATCAAAATTTGTATGAAGCCATTAAAGTAGCACTTAGGGAAAATTTTATAGTACTAAGCGCCTATATTAGAAAATAAGTAAAGTTGGGGCACCTGGGTGGCTCAGTCGGTTGAAGGTCCAACTTGATTTCAGTTCAGGTCATGATCTCATGGTTTGTGGGTTTGAACCCTGTGTCAGAATTCATGCTGACAGTGCAGGGCTTGCTTGGGATTCTCTCTCCTCTCTCTCTGCCCCTCCAGTGCACACACACACACACATACACACACACACACACACTCTCTCTCTCTCTCTCTCTCTCAAAATAAATAAATAAACTTTAAATCTTAAAAAAAAAGAAAACAATATGGTCTTCAACCAATGACCTCACTTCTACCCTAAGAAGGTATAAAAAGAACAAATTAAACTCAAAGTAAGTAGAAGAAAAAATAATAAAGATCAGAGGGGAAATCAATGAGACATAAGACAGAAAAAAGAAGAGATAAAATCAATGAAACCAAAAGCTGGTTTCTTTAAAAACTTAAAACCACTAGTCAGGCTGATCAGAAAAATAGAGAAAACACAAATTAACAATATCAGGAATGAGATCAATGACCTCACTACACATTCTACAGATGTTACGAGGATAATAAGGGAATATTATGAACAGCTTTATGGCAATAAACTTTACACCTTAGATAAAACAGATAAATTTCTAAAAAACAAACTACTAAGGGTTACTCAAGAAGAAATAGATAATCTCAGTAGTCCTATATCTGTTTTATTTTTTTTTTTAATTGAATTTGTAGTTTAATACTTCCCACAAAGAAATTCCAGGTCCTGGGGCACCTGGATGGCTCAGTTGGTTAAACATCTGATTTTGGCCCAGGTCATGATCTCACAGTTCATGAGTTCGAGCCCTGCATCAGGCAAGCTTGAGCCACACTTGAGGTGAGCATGAGCCCCACTTTGGGTGAGCTCAAGCCCTGCTTTGGGTGAGTCCTGCTTCTCTCCCTCTCCCTCTCTCTCTCTCTCTCTGTCCCTCATGGGATTTTCTTTCTCTTTCCCTCTCTCTCTGTCCCTTGCTCAGTTGCACCCTTTCTCGCTCTAAAAGAAAGAAAAAAAGAAAGAAAGAGAGAGAAAGAGAAAGAAAGAGAGAGAGAAGGAAAGGAAAGAAAGAAAGAAAGAAAGAAAGAGAGAAAGAAAGAAAGAAAAAGAAAGAAAGAAAAAGAAAATTCTAGGTCCAGATACCTTCATTGCTGAATCCCACCAAACATTTAAGGAAGAAATAAATACCAATGCACACAAACTCTTAAAGAAAATTGAAAAGGAAGAAATACTCCTTTCTATGAAGCAAGCATTACTGTAATATCAAAACCTGATGAAGACATTATAAGAAAACTACAAAGATCCCCTATGAACATAGATTCAAAAATTCTAAACACAATTGAACAAATCTTATCCCACAGTATATAAAAACGATTATACACTATGGCCAAGTAGAGTTTATTCCAGGAATATCATGTTTGGTTTAATGTTTGAAAATATATCAAAGTAATTTATCGTATTAATAGTCTAAGAAATAAAGACCATATGATCATGTCATCTAGAAAAAACATTTGACAATATGAAACATTTGTTACAGATTTTTAAAAAACCTTTAGCACACTAGGAATAGAAGGGAACTTCCTCGACCTGATGTAGGACATCTATGAAAAATCTACAACTACTACCATTATTAATGAGAAGACTGAGTGCTTTTCCTCTAAAATCAGGAACAAGACAATAATGTCCTTCCTCAGGCGCCTGGTGAGCTCAGTTGGTGGAGCAGGCAGCTCTCGATCTCAGGGTTGCAGGTTCAAGCTCCACATTTGGTGTAGAGATTACTTAAAAAACGAAATCTTAAAGACAATGATGCCCTTCTCTACTTCTACTCAATATTACACTGGAAGTGCTAGACAGCCCTATAAGGCAAGAAGAGGGAGAAGTAAAACTGTCATTATTTACAGATGATATGATTGACTCTGCAGAAAATCCACAAAAACATTACTCGACCAAATACACGAGTTTAACAGTGTTGCAGGATAAAAAAATCAATATACAAAGAAAATTTACTTCTATATTCTAACAACAAACTACCAGAATTGAAACTTAAGAAATAATACCACTTACAATAGCATAAAAGATATACAATTCTTAGAGATAGATCTGAGGAAAGATGTGAAAGGCTCATGCATTGAAACTATAAAACATTGCTGAGAGAAATTAAAGAATGCTTAGTGAATGAAGAGAGATACTGTTCTCATGGGTTAGAAGACTCAATATTATTAAGATGTCAATTCTCCTCAATTTGATCCATAGATTTAATGTAATCCCAATCAAATTCCCACAGGCATTTTTTAAAATAAAAATTTTAAGCTGATACTAAATTCATATGGAAATGCAAAGGACCTAGAATAGCCAAAACAATTTCGCAAAATAATACAGATGGGGGGATGTGATTTCAGGACTTAGAAAGCTGCCATAATCAAGGCAGGGTGGCACTGGCATAAAGACAGACAGATAGATGAATTGAATAAAATAGAGTCCAGAAATAGGTGTGTGTGTGTATAAAGTCAATTCGGCCGAGAAAGGATAACCTTTTCAACAATTTGTATTGAAACAATTAGACATCCAGGAGCAAAAGTGAACTTTTATCTCTATCTCTTGCTATATATCAAAAGTATAATCAAAAGAGATTATAGGAGTGCCTGGCTGGCTCGGCTGGTAGAGCATGTGGATCTCAGGGTTGTAATTTTGAGTCCCACGTTGGGTTTAGAGATTGCTTAAAAATAAAATCTTTGAGAGAGAGAGGGGTGCCTGAGTGGCTCAGTCAGTTAAGTGTCCGACTTCGGCTCAGGTCAAGATCTCACAGTTCGTGAGTTCGAGCCCCGCATTGGGCTCTGTGCTGACAGCTTAGAGTCTGGAGCCTGCTTCGGATTCTGTGTCTCCCTCTCTCTGTGCCCCTCCCCAGCTCACATTCTGTCTCTGTCTCTCTCTCAAAAATAAACAAACTAAACAAACATAAAAAAAAAATAAAGAGAGAGAGAGAGTGATTATATATCTAAGTGTGAAACCTAAAGTTTCTAGAGGAAAACATAAGAGAAAACCATTATGATCTTGAGGTAGGTAAAGATTTCCTATATATGATACCAAAACTGTGATCCATAAAAGAACAAATTGATAAATTGGACTTCTTTGAAATTAAAAATCTCTGCTCTTCAGGGTACCCGGGTGGCTCATTCAGTTGAGCATCTGAATCTTGGTTTTGGGTTGATCCCTGGGTTGTGGGATCAAGCCCCACATTGGGCTCCATGTTGAGTGTGGAGCCTGCTTGAGATTCTCTCTCCCTCTCTCTCTCCTTCTCTCTCTCCCCCTCTCTCTCCCTCTGCCCCTCTCCCTTGTTTGTGCTTGCTCTCGCTCTCTCTAAAATTCAATTCGATTCAAAAATTGAAAATCTCTGCTCTTCAAAAGACACTAAGTGAATGAAAAGACAAGGCACAAATGGAGAAAAATGTATTAATCATATATCTGATAAAGTACTTGTATCTAGAAAATATAAAGAACTTCCAAAACTCAATAATAAAAAACAAACAACCTCATTTTATTTTTTAAAGCAGGTTCTATGTCCAACATGAGGCTCAAACTCATGACCTTGAGATCAAGAGCTGAATGCTCAGGGCTCCTGGTCGGCTCAGTTGGGTCAACGTCTAACTCCTGATTTCAGCCCAGGTCATGATCTCACAGTTTGTGAGTTCAAGCCCCACATCGGGCTCTGCTCTGACTGTGTGAAGCCTGCTTGGGATTCTCTCTCTCTTTCTCTCTCTGTCCCTCCCATGCTCTGCGCTCCCTCTCAAAAATAAATAAATTAAAAAAAAAAAAAAAAAGAGTTGCATGCTTTAGCAACTGAGCCAGCCCCAACAGCCTCATTTTTTAAAATAGATTAAAGATTTGAGTAGACACCTTACCAAAAAGGATATAAGGATACCAAATAAGCACATAAAAAGATGTTCAACATCATTTGTCATGAAAGAAATGCAAGCTAAAACCACGATGAGATACCACTATACACCCATTAGAAGGGCTAACCTGAAAAATTTACTGTTTGTACTCAGTGCTTGCAAGGATGTGGAAGGACTAGAATTCTCACACCGTGCTAGTGGGAATACAAAATGGCACAGCCACTCTGGGAAAACGTTTGCTAGCTTCTTAAAAAGTTAAAATTGTATTTATCCAAGACGAATGAAATCAGAAGTCTAAACGAAGTTTTGTATACAAATGTTTATAGTGTTCCTATTCGTAGTTGCCTCAAACTGCAAATCCCTAGACATCCTTCAAAGGGCGAATGGATAAAGAAACTGTGGTATATTCACACCATGGCATACCACTCAGCAATAAAGAATGAACTTTCAATACACATAACATAATGAATCTTAAAGAATGAACTTGTGATACACATAACAACATGGATGAATTAAGCTGAGTGAAAGAAGCAAGACAAAAGAAGAGTGCATACTATATGATTCTATACATGTAAAATTCTAGAAAATGCAGCCTGATAGATAATGACAGCAAATCAGTGCCTTGCGATGGTAGGGGTTGCTGCAGGAAGGGGAGGGAGCAGGGGTTAAGCGGAAACTTTTGGGGGCGAAGTGTTTAGAAATTCAGTTGTGATGGTTTCACTGGGATATACTTATGTCAAAGCTTATCACATGATATACTTTAAACATGTGCAGCTTATTCTATGTCAATTATATCTCAAGAAAGCTATTAAGTAAACAAACAACCTAACGCCTAATGTTTGAAGCAGAAGTTTGCTCAGTTTGTCTTCCATCCTGGTTTATACCGCTTATGACATTTTCTGAACCTGAATGCAAGTGACGTGTGTGAATCTATGATAACGTGTGGTCTTGCTGTGTCTTAACTGGCTTATGAGGTCATAAGCAGTGGTTTTGCTTCTCCCACTAAACTGCAAAATCCTCAAGGTCAGGCCTTGTATCTACTTTTTTGGTATCCTCCTACTAAGTCCAGCATAGTGACGACACAGAAAAGTTTAACAAATACCTTTTGATTAACTGAGTGCATTTTGCACTCTTCGGTAAATCTGGGGTGAGGGGTACTCGAGACAGGAAATGGAGAATGGTTTTCTCTAGTTTTATTTTTTTTATTTATCTAGAATATAGCATGGACCAGAAAATGAAGGAGGAACCCAGGAAGTGCTTGGAAGATAGCAAGAGTCTTTTGCTAAATGCCCTTAATGAGCAGGAGGTCCCCATTGGGATTATAATTACATTTCTCTCCATCTTCTCCCAAAAAAGATGGCAGTAGGAATTCAGTTGTGATGGTTTCACTAGTAGGGTCTCTATTCTGAACAGATCAGCATAAGCGAGAGGGATGGAACTAGAATCACCATCAGCGGAGAGAAGGGCAAACGTTAATTACTATAGTGTCGGGTAAAGTTGATGATCTTGGATTTCCGTCGTAGGAACTTTCCGTCGCCTGTCGAAATACGCCTGTTGTAGGAAATTACATTGCCCAGGCTTTGACTTTTATAGATTATGTGGGCATAAGAGATGACATAGAATATCCAGAAAAAGTGCATGAAAATACGGGACATCAAGCCAAACCAGCGCACGACTCTGACCTCTTCAATGACAGAGTCATTGTTGGTAAAGATTTGCACTGTGACGTTCACAGTTTCGTAGAAAGGATCCAGATGATGTAGGTCACCAAGCCCCTGTATATCTGGGCATATGCTGAGTACAGGAGGAAGCAGCTGATGATGAGGGTGATGAAAGACATGAAGAGGACGATGTTGAAAGTCCAGCAGTTGATGAACTGGCTAATCTGGACACTTGATCTCTGTAGGCTGTTATCCGTGCAATTGTTGTTCCTTATGTACTTGTGTTCGAAGATGAGGCACATGTTGGTGGCCATGATGGTAAAGACCCCTGATAACACGGTGCCCATTTTGGCAGTCATGCCAAACCAGTGCCGCTGTCTCATGCCGAGACTTCCTGTGAAGACGAACCAGGTACAGGAGAATTCTGGTTCCGGTCAATGCGGTAAGTGATCAGAGTTCCTGCCCCAAATGCACCCTGGAAAAACAATAGAAATATGGAAGCCAGGAAATAACCAGCTTTGGGAGGACAGAAGGCTTTAAAATTGCTCGAGAATGACATATCTGATAAAGGGTCAGTACCCAAATTCTATAAAGAACTTATCAAACTCAACACCCAAAAAATGAATAATCTAGTTAAGAAATGGGCAGAAGATATGAGTAGACATTTTTCCAAAGAAGACATCCAGACTAACAGACATGAAAAGATGCTCAACATCACTCATCATAAGGGAAACACAAATCAAAGTCTTGATGAGAGACCACCTCAACCTGTCAGACTGGCTAAAATTAACAACACAAGAAACAACAGGTGTAGGCCAGGATGTGGAGAAAGGGGGACCCTCTTGCACTGTTGTTGGGAATGCAGACCGGTACAGCTGCTGTGGAGAACAGTATGGAGGTGTCTCAAAAAGTTAAAAACAGAATTACCATATATATCCAGCAAATGCACTACTAGGTATTTACTCAACGTTTTTAAGAATACAGTTTTGAAGGGGTACCTGCACCCCGATGTTTATAGCAGCATTATCAACAATAGCCAAACTAGGCAAGGAGCCCAAATGTCCACCAACCGATGAATGGAAAGAAGATGTGGCGTTTATACCATGGAGTATTACTCAGCCATCAAGAAGAATGAAATCTTGCCATTTGTGGTGACGTGGACGGAACCAGAGGGTATTATGCTCCGCAAAACAAATCAGTCAGAAAAAGACAAATATCATATGATTTCACTCATATGTGGGATTTCAGAAACAAAACAGATGAACATAATGGGGGGGGGAAGTGAGGGAAACAAACCATAAGAGGCTCTTTTTTTGTTTAAGTTTTTATTGATTTTGAGAGAGAGAGTGTGTGTGGGCACACAAGTGGGCAGAGAGAGAGAATCCCAAGAAGGCTTCATGCTGTCAGCACACGGCCAGATGTGGGGCTCGAACCCGTGAACCGTGAGATTATGACCTGAACAGAAATCAAGAGTTGGATGTTCAACCGACGGAGCCACCCAGGTGCCCTCCATAAGAGGCTCTTAACCATAGAGAACAAACTGAGGGTTGATGGAGGGAGGTGGGTGAAGGATGGATTCAGTGAGCAATGGGGATTCAGGAGGGCACTTGTGATGAGCACCGGGTGTGGTATGTAAGTGATGAGTCCCTGGATTCTAGTCCTGAAACCAATATTGCCTCATACGTTAACGACTAGAATTTCTCTTCTCCCAGCATTGCTGCACCCCGGTGGGGAAAATTGGCGGCACTTGCCGGACCTTGAGGGCAGGTGTCTCAGGAGAAAAGTCAGCAGTATGATATCCCTGCTGGTGTGGGCACCGCCTGGCTTTCAGCAATCACTCCTGCACTACATATCAAAACTTCAAGAATACAAAGAAAGGTATACTTTAAGGGAAATTTAGAGCCTTTGGATAGAACTGCCTAATAATAGAAAAGAAAAAGGAATAACGAGCTGGGTGTTCGACTAAAAAAACTTAAGGGAAAAAAAACCACCAACAATAAGAACAACACAAAAGAGGAGGAAGAAAATACACAGAAAAGCAGAAATTAATGAAAAGGAAATAAAGATAGAGGATTTCTGATTGGTTAGGTTATCGGGGCCAACCTGTTGCTTAAAACAACTAAAAATGCTGGATAAAATAGTTTGAAAATAGTCTTAAAAGCACCGAAGAGCCGACAAAGTAGGAGGTGGGAAGCCAGCCTATAGGAGAGGTAAGAAAGCATGGGTGTCAGTTTTGCTCTGAGGGTATTAACCAGCCGAAGCAAATGTGAATTTCATTATGTTCTGTAGGCTAAGGACGAATGAAATCAAAGCTCAGGACCCCCCAAGGTGGGGAGTCTGTTAGAAAGCCTTCCTTGTATTAGTCATGCCCCTCCCAGAGGGCTATGATTAAAGGTGAAATCAGAAGTAAACCTGATCCCACATCTTTCTCTCAAGAGACTCCAAGAAAGATAACTTGGTACTACACTGTGCGGAAGAGGAGAAAACGCCCCTCGAGACATCACATCGTAACCATAGGTAATCTTCTTGTGGATTCGTAGCCCACATTATAGAAGTATTCAAAAAAGCTTTTAAGTTACTACAAAACTAGGTTAAACTCTAGTTGAGGGGCACCTGGGAGGCTCAGTCAGTTAAGTGTTGGATTTCAGCTCAGGTCATGATCTCGCAGTTTGTGGGTTCGAGCCCCGCTTCGGGCTCTGTGCTGACAGCTCAGGGCCTGGAGCCTGCCTCAGATTCTGTGCCTCCCTCTCTCTCTGCCCCTCCCCTGCTTGCACTCTATGTGTGTCTCTCTCTCTAAAAATAAATAAACATTAAAAAAATAATAATAAGAGAAAGTAGTCCTGAACTGGAATTCTCTAAGTTCCTGGTAGCAGAAAACTCACATCTCTGGAGGAATGCGTCTTTGTGTTGGTCCTCAAAAAATCTCCGTCAGTAAATTATCGTGTAGACAGCGGGTACTACACAGTAAAAAAGAACCCAGCACGCAAGGAACCAGGCACTGCAAGTGAGAACCGGCAGAAAGAACAGCAGAACAGAAGTGTGAAAAAATATCAAATTATGAAACAATTATAGTTACTACATTTTTTGCATTAAAATTTTTATTTTATTAAAATTTTATTTGGTTTATATTTTCTTTTTTATGTGTAAAATGCACATAATATGTACCACCTTAACCATTTTTAAAAGTTCATTTAATGATTTGTTTTAGTAATCTCCACGCCCGATATGGGGCCCAAACTCATGACCCTCTGAGATCAAGAGTTTTACGCTCTTCCAACTGAACCAGCCAAGCGCCCCACCGTCTTAACCATTTTTATTTTATTATTATTATTTTTTAATCTTTATGTATTTTTGAGAGAGAGACAGAATGCAAGCGGGGGAGGAACAGAGAGAGAGGGAGATGTGGAATCCAAAACAGGCTCCAGGCTCTGAGCCATCAGCACAGAGCCCGATGCAGGGCTCGAACCCACAGACTGTGAGATCATGACCTGAGCTGAAGTCAGATGCTTAATGGACTGACCCACCCAGGCACCCCATTAACCATTTTTAAAGTGTATGGTTCAATGTTAACTATATTCACATTGTTATGCAGCCAATCTCTAGAACTTTTTCATCCTATAAAACTAAAACTGTATCCCCATTAAACAACTCTGTATTTCACCCCCCACAGAACCTTTGGCAAACATCATTCTACCTTTTTTTTTAAGTAGGCTCTACAGCCAATGTGGGACTTGAACTTGTGACCCTGAGATTAAGAGTTGCACGTTCTCCCAAATGAGCCAGGCAGGCACCCCATCTACTTTTTGTTTCTATGAATTTTACTATTCTGGATATAATACGTAATATGTTTGTGTGATATATATTCAGAGTAGTAAAGTGGAATGATACAGTATATTTTTGTTTCTGGCTTATTTTACTCAGCGTAATTTACTCAAAGTTCATCTATGTTATAGCTTGTATCAGAATTCCCTTTGATTCCCACATTTATGTAAATAAAAGACAATATTGAAAATATATGTAGGAACTGGAAACCATAGAAAATAACCTAGCAGACTTGAAAGAGAACCAAATAGAATTTCTAGAGATGAAAGATTCAAGACCTGAAATTAGAATTTTGGTGGGCACATTTGGTAGAAAATTCAACACAAAGTGATAATTAGTTAACCAGAAGATAGGTCAAAGGAAATTATCCAGATTGTAGCAAAGAGAGGCGAGAAGTTGGAAAATATGGATGAGAAGTTAAGAGACATGAAGAATATAGTAAGATGGTCTGACAGGAGAGGGAGAGAGAGAGGGAGAGAGGGAGAAAGAAAGATGGAGAGAGAAAGAAGAAGAAGGAGTGGGAGGAGGAAGAAAAGAAAGAGGAGAAGGAGGAGGGAGGAAAGAGGAGGTGGAAGGAGAAGGAAGGGAGGAGACAGAATAGGGCAGCATACTTGGAGAGGTAAGAACTGAGTGTGATAAGGCGATTTATTATAAGAAATATATATTTGGTCTCCATCCCTGGTTCTGGCTCACAGCTCCCCAAACCCTTGGAACTTCTTAAGTGTAGAGAATGATAAAGATGTCTCTTTTGTTGTGTTAAGGTGACTCTTGTACCTCCCTCTGTCTTATCTCCTACATCCCCAAACACTAATCTAAGTTCCATCCCCACCCCCCATCTCCTGAATCGGTCATTGTTTTTCCCACCTCCACTGCCGCCACCATAGTCCAATCACTGTCATGGTCTCCTCTGGACTACTGTGACCAACACTGTGAAGTTACAGTCTTTTTTTTTTTAATGTTTCTTTATTATTTTTGAGAGAGAGAGAGAGAGCAAGTAGGGGAGGGGCAGAGAGAGAGACACAGAACCTGAAGCAGGCTCTAGGTTCCGAGCTGTCAGCACAGAGTCTCACGCGGGGCCCCAGCTCACAAACTGCGAGATCATGACCTGAGCTGAAGTCGGCCACTTAACCCACTGAGCCACCCAGGCGCCCCAGTTATAGTCTTGATACAGCCATGAATGATGATACAGGGAATGGGGAGAAAAGACAGTAGGTATGTGTGCAGGGGGGTAAGAAGTCCTCTTCTATCAGGGTGGGAAATCAATAGATACTGTCTAAAAAATGATTAAGCAAGAAATATCAATATAAGAGTAAAGTCTAGAGATAATGAGGTTAATAGAGGGGAAATAGAAGAACTGAAGGTGGCTGCCTGTGGGAACTACAACTAGGAGTGGGGGGGCACAGGACTGTTTTTACTATAAGCTTTTAAGTATTAATTAGCGCTACGCATGCACACAATTTTAATAAAAATGGACTTATGAAAATATAAGTATTTTATGAATTCCAATAAATCAAATCATTAAATATATCCGTTGGCTCCCTTTATGTTGTTGGCGTAGCTTTCTTTAATACAGTATCTTTGTAGCCCCCAAAACAGTTAAGTCAGGATTATGGAAGGACAGCCAGATAATTCTGTCATCGTCTAAACCAAAGCTATAAGAAGTACCATGAAAAGTAGTTGGTAATAGCGGGATAGACGTGCCTGGCTGACTCAGATAGAGGTGCCCAGGCATTTAGGTCTTCATCTCAGAGTCGTCAAGTTCAACCCTGCACTGGGCTCTGGGTTGAGTCTGAAGGCTACTTAAAAAAAAAAAAAAATAAGTGATCCCCAGCAATCTTTTTTGTGAAATGTTCTGAAAATGAGACATTATTTCAACCAGTACACCATTAGAAGTGATTCTGATTCCATCTTTGAATAGACATGTTTTTTACAGTAGGCTCCATGCCCAACGTGGGGCTTAAACTCACAACCCTGAGATCAAGGGTCACATGCTCTGTCAACTGAGCCAGCCAGGTGCCTCAAATATTGATATTTTAAATGCTTTCATTTATTTAAAAAAAAATATTTATGGGCACCTGGGTGGCTCAGTCAGTTAAGCGTCTGACTTCAGCTCAGGTCATGATCTTGAGATCATGAGTTCAAGCCGTATGTCAGGCTCTGGGCTGACAGCTTAGAGCCTGGAGCCTGCTTCAGATTCTGTGTCTCCCTCTCTTTCTGTCCCTACCTTGCCCACACTCTGTCTCTCAAAAATAAATAAACATTAAAAAACAAAAAAAAATGATAATATTAAAAAATTTTTTTAATGTTTATTTATTTTGGGGGGAGAGACAGCATGAGCAGGGAAGGGACAGAGAGAGAGGAGACACAGAATCCGAAGCAGACTCCAGGCTCTGAGCTGTCAGCACAGAGCCCAACTCAGGGCTTGAACTCATGAACTGTGACATCATGAACTGAGCCGAAGTCGAACGATTAATCAACTGAGCCACTCAGGTGCCCCTAAAATATTTTTTAACAGTTTATTTACTTATTTTGAGACAGAGAGAGAGAGAGAGTGAGCATGGGCAGGGGAGGGGCAGAGAGGGAGAGAGAGAAAGAGAATCCCAAGCAGGTTCCCCGTTGTCATCTCAGAGCCTTGCTCGGAGCCCGAACCCATGAATCGTGAGATTATGACTTGAGCAGAAATCAAGAGTTGGACCCTCAACCGACTAAGCCACCCAGGCACCCCGTTGTATCACCTTTTATTACCTTTTCTTTATTTTTTAGTTTATTTTTTATGTTGAGAGAGAGGGAAAGAAGCAGGGGAGGGGCAGAGAGAAGGAGGGAGAGAATCCCAAGCAGGTTCACACTGCCGTGCAGAGCCTGGCTTGGGGTTCAAACTCATAAACCGTGAGATCATGACTGGAGCCGAAACCAAGAGTCAGACGCTCACCCGACTGAGCCACCAGGCGCCTCTGTAGCACCTTTTCTTAACTGGGCCTTAGAAGTCCGACTGCACCTGATTCTTTAGAGTCCCAAGACCGGCCTGTTTTCAAATGAAGGGGAATTCGACTCTGCCTGTGGGGGGAAGGGTAAAGAATTTGCCCAGGTGTGGGGGATTCTGGTGATCCCAGTCTTCATTATATAAATTCCCAGATTTGCCAGGTTGCCCAGGGAAGCAAAAGTGATTATAACAAGGACATATTTACCAATGGGCTAACTTTCTTCACCTCTCCGCACCCCCCAACATTCCTCTTGAGTGAAACTGAGGGTTCTCTGTGTGCTAAGCCCATCAAATCAAAGTCTTCATTGATCGGCTTCTCTCTGGTGGCCCACTGTAAATGGCTGACGACACAAGGCAGATCGTTGGTAAAGCACGATCGCAGGTCTTGCAGTTCTTATGTGGCCATTGAAAAGCACATAGACGGGCACCTGGGTGGCTCAGTCAGGTTAAACATCTGACTTCGGCTCAGGTCATGATCTCACGGTTCGTGGGTTCGAGCCCCGCATCGGGCTCTGTGCTGACCGCTCAGAGCCTAGAGCCTGCTGCAGATTCTGTGTCTCCCTCTCTCTCTGCCCCTCCGCTGTTTGTGCTGTGTCTCTCAAAAATAAATAAACGTTAAAAAAACCCAACAACTATAGCTATACATTATACACACACGCACACATTTTATGACTATATGTCATAAAATATATGTGCAATAAAACTATAAACCTGGAGGTGTGCCTGGGTTCAGTCGGTGGAGCATGCGACTCTTGATATCAGGGTTGTAAATCGAGTTCCATATTGGGTGTAGAGATTACTTTTTAAAAAAATCTTAAAATACCCTCTACAGGGCGCCCGAGTGGCTCAGTGGGTTAATCGTCTGACTTCGGCTCAGGTCATGATCTCGCGGTTTGTGAATTCAAGCCCCGTGTCGGGCTCTGTGCTGACACCTTAGAGCCTGGAGCCTGCTTCAGATTCTGTGTCTCCCTCTCTCTCTGCCCCTCCCCTGCTTGTGCTTTGTCTCTCTCTGTGTCTTAAAAATAAATAAAAGTTTAAAAAAATTTTAAACCCTACAAAACTGTGTAAGGAAACTATATAAAGAAAGCAGAGGAATGATGAATTTAGGATTCTAGATGGTCGCCTTGGACCAGGGGAGGAAGTGAAATGACTTGGGCAGACCAGATGATCAGGTACAAATTACTGAGAAGACGCTAATTTTATTTTGGGTGGAGGATTTGAAGGTACCTATTACATTATTAAAAATAGTACTTAAAAAGTAAATAAAAGAGCCATGAATGGGCCAATGAGGAATATGTCATGCCCCAAGGATTATGGTAAGTCTTACTGTGAGTATATGAAGTACAATAAAAAATACTTACATAAAACAAAGATAACAATAGCATTTACCTCAAAGTCGTTGTGAAGACTAAATGAGTTAATATATTTAAAACACTCAGAACAGTGCCTGGAACCTAGTAAGTATTTTACTGTGTAAGTATTTTTACTACCGTTATTTTTGCTTTACGCCACGGAGTAACCACTATTTATTATGCGTGTAAAAACTACTGTTCGTTAAGCTGTGTTGTAGCAGACACCATTAGCTTCGTTCCCGATACCCATTTCCTTCTCTCTTTTTTTTTAAAGTTTATTTTATTTAATTAATTTATTTATTTAAGTTTATTTATTGAGAGAGAGAGAGAGAGAGCACGCGCCTGGCAGGGGCAGAGAGAGGGAGAAAGAGAATGCCAAGCAGGCTCTGTGGCTTTAGTGCAGAGCCCAACTCGGGGCTGGAACTCACGAGCCGCGCATGACTGGAGCCAATGTCAAGAGTCGGCTGCCAACCAGGCGCCCCTGCTTTTCCGGATAAAAGAGGGTTAATGCGGCTGACACCATCCCTACATCTTCCTCTTTTCTTTTTTCTTTAAATACTTTATTTTTTCAAGTAATCTCTACACTCAAGGCAGGGCTCGAACTCATGAGCCCGAGATGAAGACTTGCTTGCTCTTCTGACTGAGCCAGCCAGCACGCCATGATCTGGTATTATTAATTAAAAATTATTTTTGGGGGGAGGTGTCTGGGTGGCTCCGTTGGTTAAGCGTCTGACTCTTGATTAAGGCTTGGGTCATAATCTCGCGGTTTGTAAGCTCGGGCCCCACATTGGGCTCTGCTGACAGTCCAGAGCCTGCTTGGGATTCTCTCTCGCCCCCTCTCTCAAAATAAATAAACTTAAAAAAAAATAAAAATTACTTTTTAATTTATTTTTTCTATTCAATCTATAGATTTCAGTGAAAATTCATATTCTAATTTTTGCATCTTATTGATGACTCTTCAGGTTGAATATTTTAAAAGTATTTATTGGGGTGCCTGGGTGAGCTCAGTTAGTTGAGCGTCCGAATTCGGCTCAGGTCATGATCTCGCGATCCGTGAGTTCGAGCCCCACGTCGGGCTCGGTGCTGACAGCTTGGAGCCTGGAGCCTGCTTCGGAGTCTGTGTCTCCCTCTCTGCCCCTCCCCCACTCATGCTCTGTCTCTTTCTGTCTCCAAAATAAATAAACATTAAAAAAAGATCAAAAAAATATTTATTAACCCCTTTTATTACTTCTTACAAGTTATTTATGTCCTTAACCTAATACATTCGTGTATCAAGATGTTATTTTTTTCAATTTGTATGAGTTGCTTAAATAATAAAGGTATTACTCTTTGTTAGAAAAGAAAAATACAGAGGTGGCCTGTGTAGGTGGTGGGTGGTGTTGAGACCCTGCAGTCCTCGCCGGTAGAGCTGCAGGGAGAGAGCACGACCCCAAACCGGATGTCGGAGTATTGTGTCCGGGGAGGGGTGAGGCCTCAGCGACTCAGAACTCCTCATTTATCGAACTTGAGTCAGGCTCCTGAGTCCTTCTGTTTTTTTAAATCTTTTTTTAAATAATTAAAAAAATTTTTTTAAACGTTTATTTATTTTTGAGAGACAGAGAGCAACAGAGAAGGAGCAGGGGAGGGGCAGAGAGAGAGAGGGAGACTCAGAATCCAAAGCAGGCTCCAGGCTCCGAGCTGTCAGCACAGAGACTGATGTGGGGCTCGAACCCACAGACCGTGAGATCATGACCTGAGCCGAAGTTGGACGCTTAACTGACTAAGCCAACCAGGCGCCCCTTAAATAATTTTTTTAATGTTTTTTTATTTGAGAGAGAAATAGAACACAAGCAGGGGAGAGAGAGAGAGAGAGAGAGAGAGAGAGAGGAGACAGAGAATCCAAAGCAAGCTCCAGGCTCCGAGCTGTCAGCACAGAGACCTGACGTGGGGCTCGAACTCACAAACCGTGAGATCATGACCTGAGCTGAAGTTGGACGCTTAACTGACTGAGCCACCCAGGAGCCCCTTGAGTCCTCTTTTGACTGGGTCCTGACATTGGACTCAGTCCTTGACCTGCTAACACCAGTTTTAGTAAGAATCCTACTAAGTAAAATTTCCCCACCCTTGGTATCTGATCACTCTGGTCTGCCTAGATATTCCTTTTGGTAATTTTCCATCCAATGACCCCTACCCGGGTACCTAGTTATAAATCTCCACTGGTCCTTGTTGTAGACTTGGGCCCAATCTCTCTTTCCTACTACAAAACCTCCATTGCAAGGGGTCCCTCTTTTTTTTTCTTAAGTTTATTTATTTTTGAGAGAGAGCTTGTGTGCAAGTGAGGGGAGGGACAGAGAGAGAGGGGGACAGAGGATCTGAAGCAGGCTCTGTGCTGACGGCAGACAGCCCGATGCAGGGCTCAAACCCACCAACCGCGAGACCATGATCTGAAGTTCCGAGGTCAGATGCTTAACCGATTGAGCCACCCAGGTGCCCTGCAAGTGGGCCCTCTTGAATGAAGTTGTCCTTATGGTCTTTCACAAATGTCACGAAAAGTTTTTTCAATGCCTCAGTAAAGATCCCTCCATCTCAAGTGGGGCTAGAATCGGGAGCTGGTGGGCTTCAAGTCTCCATTCTGCGGGCTTGCATAAGAGGTAGCTGTCAGCAGCCCCCCATGATGGCCATGGGTGAGAGGCTGGCCCCTGTTTCCAGCACCAGGTGTTACACTAGGATTCTGAGGCATCCCCGAGAGCCACAGGAGGCCCAGTGAGACAGACTGGATTTTCTTCTAGCCTGGCGATATCAGGCCAATTTAATTAGATTTTTCAAAATGAAAATGGGTGCCTGGTGTTATACATGAACTTGAGTTCTTAGAGACGCATCCACATTCTCTTGTAAAAAAATCTATCAGCTTATGCATAGGGGCACGTGTACCCCGATGTTCATAGCAGCACTTTCGACAACAGCCAAATCCTGGAAAGAGACTAAGTGTCCATCAACTGACGAATGGATAAAGAAGATGTGGTACATATATACAATGGAATACTACGCATCAATGAGGAGAATGAAATCTGGCCATGCATAGCAACATGGATGGAACTGGAGGGTATTATGCTGAGTGAATTAAGTCAGTCAGAGAAAGACAGATACTGTATGTTTCCACGCATAGGTGGATTTTGAGAGACTTAGCAGAAAACCATGGGGGAGGGGAAGAGGGGAAAAGAAAAAAGCCACAGAGAGGGAGGGAGACAAAACATAAGTGACTCTCAAAGACTAAGAACAAACTGAGGGTTGAGGGGGAAGAGGGGGTGACGGGCACAGAGGAGGGCACTGGTTGGGATGAGCACTGGGTGTTGTATGGAAACCAAGTTGACGATAAATTATTTTTAAAAAAATCTATCAGCTTAAAAAGGAAAGCGACGGAGATAATTTATGACTGCTTCTCATTCCCTTTCTCTTGGCTTTATATACCACAGAATTAATTTGTATATTCAAATGTAAAAAAAATAGCCTTATTATTTTATTTAAAAAAATAATATAAAATCTGACTCAGCCTTCTTCTTCAAGGACTTAGGGAAAAATTCTATTTTAATCAGGTGTTTTTGTTTTTGTTTTTGTTTTTCTTTTCACTCTCCCTTCCCCTGTCTCTTGCTGGAGTCACATAGAACTAACTCCCAAAGTCACCCAATCCTGGCATCTCAGGAGGGAAGGGCTCTGGATTTCAGGGTGTGGTCACTGTGGGAGGCTTGGTATGCAAGCCTCAGTGGCCCCACTGCTCCTGCCCCTGAGTTTAGTCTCCGGCCAGCTGTCCACGACAGCCAGTCTATTAGACGTCCTGTCACTCCAGGGTCTGGGAGGAAGTCAAACACAGGACCCATGGTAGGCAACACCAGATACCTTTCCATCCCCCGGAAGGTAGGGAAATCCTACTTGCTCCCTTCTCCCTCAACTTTTCTAATCAACATTTCCTGGCCGCCCTCACAATCTAGGTCTCTGCCTCGAGTTTCCAGAATAAAAGCCTTTCCATTCTCCAATGGGGGAAGAGATGGGCACTCCTCTTAAACCTACAGGGAGAAGTGCCTGTCACACTTTGGTAAGGAAGCAGCCAGCAAGCAGGGAAGCCAGCCCCCACTCTGAATGAGGGAATTCCGTCAAATCACACCACTGCGTGCAAAGGCCTCACCAGCTGACTCTCATCCAGCTTTCCAGGGGCGTCTCTGAGCATTTCTCCTCAGGTATTTCACGCACTCACTTCCTCAAATGTCTTCGTCCACTTGGCCCATCCCTGCTCATCTTTCGAAAAGGTGTCAGGCGATAGGTTGGCATCCGGAACTCTCTTGACCTCTCTTTTGTGGTCGTAAGCTGACAGCCACAGCGCCCCGCACCAGTATCCCAAGCAAGAGTGTGCCAGTAAGCTCTCCCCCGTGTCTGTCTCTTTCATAGGAAGAAAGCACTTTCCAGAACCCCTCAGCAGCCTTCCTTTCATGGCTTGCTGGTCAGAACTGGGTCACATGGCCACCCATAGTCGCAAGGGAGGCTGGGGAAGCCAGTTCCTGACAAAGCCAAGTAGAATTGTCAGAAGTGGTTTGTCATATCGTGATTTATGCCCAGAACACAGTTGCCCCACCCATCCGGAACAGGAGTCCTCTTACCAAGAAGAAGGAAGGAAATGGCTGATAAAGTCTACCATACAGATCTCGCTCCATTAATTACTCTTCTTCTCCTCTGACACAGAACAAACTACTGCTATCTATTTGCTCCTTCTTCCACAGAAGCAGAAGTTCTACGTATCCACATGGTTGGCCGGGATAAGTCTTGCTTTTTCCCAACTTTCCTTGCAGCTGAATGTGGTCGTGTGACCAATTCCTAAGAAGGAGTCGAAAGGGACAAAATGAACAGAAGTACCAGATAGAGGGGCACCTGGGCGGCTCAGTTGGTTAAGCGTCTGACTCTTGATTTCAGCTCAGGTCATGATCTCATGGTTGTGAGATCATGTGCCGTATGGGGCTCTGTGCTGGGCATGAAGCTTGCTTAAGATTCTCTCTTCCTCTTCCTCTTCCTCTGCCCCTTACCTGCTCACACTCGCATGTGCGTGCGTGCGCTCTCTCTCTCAAAAACAACAACAAAAAAGTACCAGAGAGTAAGGAGAAAGTCCTATGCTCCGTTTTCCTCCTCCCAGTGGTTGGAACATTGATGTGGTTGGGAGTCATTTTGGACTCGCTGGGCAAGGGCATTGTGGAGCACAGAGAGGAGCCTAGGCCTCTGGAGACTTCACAGAGCAGAGCCACCACTCTAGCTCAGGCTTTACATGAGAGAGAAAAACCATAAACTTTTATCATCTTTAAAGCACTGTTATTTTGGGGGTGCCTGGGTGGTTCAGTTGGTTGAGCACCTGACTTCAGCTCAGGTCATGATCTCATGATTCATGAGTTCGAGCCTCTGCTGTCAGCACAGAACCTGCTTTGGATCCTCTGTCTCCCTCTCCCTCTTCCTGCCCCCTGCTCATGCTCTCTTTCTCAAAAATTAAAAAAAAATTTTTTTAAATAAATAAAGCACTGTTATTTTGCAGGCACACTTATATCCTAACAAATACAACCACCTCCAATCCTCTGCCTGAGAGCATGCTAAAATCTCTCCTGCCTTGATCTCTCCCTTGACCGCGCACTTCCAATTTATATTCAGTCTTTCACTGTGTTGGTCAGAGAGGGCAAAAGATGCCAATCATTTGCCTGATTTAAGCAGAAAAGGCATAGCTCATAGAGTGCGCAGGGCTAGAACTGTCAGTTAGTTATCTATTGCCACAATAATGCCACACAAACAACCACAAAACCCCGGTGGCATGTAACAATGAACAGTACTTAGTTCACAAGTCCATGGGGTTCAGCTTATCTGGGGCTGAGCTGAACTGGGCTCTCTTTGGGTGAACTCACCAAAGCGTCTGAGGGTCAACTGTTGACTGGCTAGACAGTTCTGTTGATTTTGGCTGAGCTCGTTCATATTCTGAGGCTCAACTGGTTGCTGGCTGAGCTAGGATGGACTCCGTTGGGATAACTCAGGGATACTAGGCCTAATGCCATGTGTCTCTCATCATCCAACGGGCTACCCTAGCCATATTCCAATGGCAACGGTGAGGACACCAACAAGAGTGCTACAGGACGAATGTTTATATGCCCCTGAAATTCACAGGTTGAAGACCTATGCCCAAGGTGATGGTGTTAGAAAGTGGGGGCTTGGGGGATGATTCGATTATGTCTCTTCTCCACCTTGGACCAGCAGCTTCCAGGGTATGTTAGGATGACGAATGGTAGGAATGCAGCAGAGCGAACGAAAATATGTGAAGCCTCTTCAGGTACGTTGTCATTTTTGCTCACATTCCATTGGTCCAAAGAAGTCTAACAGGGAACTATACTCCAGTCACTGTCATGAACTGCAAGACGGAGCAAAGAACTGAGGACAATAGTGCAGTCTACCATAACTCTTCATCTGGCTCTGCCCGGTGGAGCTATTTGGGTCCGCAATCACTCTGTAACTGCCAAATCGAACAGTTTTCAGAGGATGGGGGAGCAGGCAGGTGCCAGGTCATGCAGTACCTTTTAGGCATGGTTAGGAGTTTGGATTTTATTCCAAGTCTAGCGAAAGCCATTTAGTGGTTGGATGTGTGACTAAGTGGTCTTTCTGCAATGCAAATCTGGTCATGCTATGCCCCTACTTCGACTTTCAGTGAATGTCCCCTTGTCTACAGGAAAAGGTACCACAACCCTCACATGGCATTAGAAGTCCACCGTGATGGCTCCTTGCTCCAATATCTACTATCAGCGCACCCCATTCTGGGCACTCTTTGCTCTTACTGTGTGGCGCTACTTAGATTTCAACTTTGTTTGGACTCTCCCAGGAGTGAGCCTAAGACAAGGGCTTGAGAGCCAGTAGTTTTTTGGGAGGCGATGGAAACACCAATGGAGAAGAGGTGGAAAGTTATACAGGGAAAGAATGTAGCCCATAAAGGATGAGCTATTAAGCCAACTACCACAGTGAATAACAGGAGCTTAATCCTGTTAAAAAACTGGGAAACACATGCCTCCCATCTGAGGGGTGAAGGAGCTGGTGCATTAACACACCAACTCCGAGAGTTGTTGGTCGAAGGCCGCTCCCAGGAGGAGTTAACTCCTAGGCACTGATAGTACACCGTGAGTATGCATGCTATGTTTTTTGTGTGTTTGTTTTAATTTTTTTTCCAGTTTTGGGGAGTTGGAAGAAGAGACTTTGGGCAAAGAGAGCATATGGAGAGGTCGAGGGATATGGGTGAGGCACTGACAGTGTCTCCTACGCGGTTTTTCGAATGCAACTTCTCTCGTAGTCCATAGTTCCATAAGTGATTCATCCTTCTGCCTAGGATGCTTTTCTCTCCCTCTTTACCTGCAAAACTCCTACTCATCCCTCCAGACCTTTCCCAGCTTCCTAAACAGACAGGAACACACCCCACTCTCTTTTTCTGGACACAGCGCACACCTCTTATTTTTATTACTTATCACACTGCTTTACTTACGAGCCTGACTCTCGTACTAGAGAGTATACATTTGTTAAGGGCAACAGCTGTATTTCACAGCTCTTAATACAGTTTCAAAAGGTTTATGAGGGACGCCTGGGTGGCTCATAGTTCGTGTAACTACTAACTCATGTTTAAATTTTCTTTTCTTTTCATTTCCCCCCTATGTATTATTGGTTACAAGGCAAAGAACATCTTTGTACCCAGCACTCCCGCCCCCCCCCTGCCTTTTTGACTTTCTTAGAATAAATTCCTAGGAATGGAATTCTTAATCTTTCCTCCACCCTCCAAACTGTAACCACTGTTACTCTCTCTTTTTTTTTAATTTTTAAAAAGGTTTATTTATTTTTTTGTTTTGAGAGAGAGATAAAGAGTGAGTGGGGCGACAGAGAGAGAGGGGGAGACAGAGAATACCAAGCAGGCTCCACACTATCAGCGCAGAGCTGGACGTGGGGCTCAAACTCATGAATTGTGGGATCATGACCTGAGCTAAAACCAAGAGTCAGTTGCTTAACCGACTGAGCCCCCCAGGCGCCTCTGTGACCAGTCTTCCTCTCTTTTACTCCAATAACCTCTAGCTCCTTCAGTCTTTTTGCTTATTGCTTTGCCTTCTCTAATATAACTGATTTCTCTCATTTTGCTCTTTCTAGAGGTTGTTTAGATATCAAGAAAGCTCTGTTGTCTTTAGATCCCAGATTGACCTCACCATCCTTTTGGTAACCCAACAGAACATTCTGCAGTGCATTGTGAGGGCTGCTGCTTGCTCTCCTGTCTTAACCCTTCCTCTCATCACAGGGTCCACTCCACTCCTTCGCTGAGGTTAAAGTCTGCCAGTCATCTCCTCGTAACTAAGTCCAAAGGCTTTTTCCTCGATTTTTATCTTCCCTAATCAAGCTCCTTTTTACTATTCTTTAAGCCTCTCTCTCTCTCTCTGTTTTTCCTGTGGAGTCTCTACTCAAGGCTTATCTCTTCACAGAACTTTCTCCAAGGATTGGGATACACCCACCTCTTTTGAATCCTCATGCAACCCACACGTGGCTCATTCCCTTAACTCTACTTTGCCCCCGACTGAGTTCTTTTACTCTCCTTTGAATGAAAATGCAGGCAAGGAGAGAAAAGTTTAAATCCTGCAGGCGGATTACATTGAGAGTCTTCTCTTTACACTTTCAAAATAACCAAATCAGGGGCACCTGGCTGGCTCAGTCAGTACAGCCTGTGACTCTTGATCTCGGTGCTGTGAGTGTGAGCCCCACATTGGGTGTAGAGAGTAGTTAAAAATAAATAAATAAATAAATAATCAAATCCTTGAGATAAACTCAAGGGTCGGTCAAAGGCCATACAGTGCTTGAAACAGACCTATGAAGTGAGGTCCACATATAAGCAGCGTCAGTGTCACCTGGGGGCTTATCAGAAGTGCAGAATTGTAGGCTCCAGCCCACACACGCTGAATCAGAATCTCGGCCTTTAATATGATCTCTAGGTGCTCGCATGGATATTAAAGTATGAGAAAACTGACCTAGTGGGCCAGCAAGAGCCTGCCACTAAAAGCCTCCATCAAATGTGCTCCAGAGAGCCCCTGGGAGCCTCAGACCAGAGATTGTCACCTCTACTGGGCAAAGTTTGGTGTGAAAGTGATTTGGCTCCCACGTAATTGATCTCCTGGCTAGGCGGGTGGCCGCCATCTCTCATCATTTTAGGTACAGGTTCATTTCTCTGAAGCTGCAAAAGAGTTTGAAGAGGATAATCTTTCCCAAGATAGGAAGACCGTTCTTCAACCAAGAGCACGGGCAAGCTGACGGTCTTTGGTAAAGTGGACGCATCCTCGTCGGTGTTAGGAAACATGGTTTCTATCATGTTTTCCAACAAAAAAAAATGTTTACGAACAACAAAGGACAATGAACAGTTTATACCTTTCAGTCTCTACTTAGTCAATATTAAGCTCCTACTGTGTGCCAAGTGCTATTCCAGGAGAGAATAGGAGAACACAAAACAGACAAAATCCCCGCCCCAACAGGGCTTATGTTCTAGGGGGTGGAGATGGACAACGAACAGGTGCATAATACGCCAGGTAGTGATAGTGTTTTAAAGAAAAATAGAGTGGTGGAAGAGAAGGGAAGCAAAAATAGCACTGCTATTTAAGATGCGTGCTCAGGAATGGCATCGCCAATGTGAAGGTACCTGAATGAATCGAGGGAGCAAGCCGTCCAGATATTTGTGCGGAGAGAATTCCAAGTAGAGGAAATGGCTGATACTAAGGCCTGGAGGTAGGAACATGCTTGGAGTATCCAAGGAACAGGGGAACTGCCAGTAAGTGTGGTTAAAGCATATTCAGCAAGAAAGAGAGTGGAACCAAATCACGTAGGGTCTTTAAGGAGCTTGGATTTTATGCCAAGCGTGACGGAGCCATTGCAAGGTATTGAGCAGAGGAGAGACATAAGGTGACTGACATTTTATTTTATTTTATTTTTCTTCCCCTGAAATATACACCTTTATTATTTTTTAAATTTAAATCCAAGTTAGTTAACATTTAGTGTAATAATGATTTCCGGAATAGAATTTAGTGATTCATCACTCACGTATGACACCCAGTGCTCATCCCAACAAGTACCTCCTTAATGCCCATTGTCCATCTCCCCACCCAACACCCCACCAGAAACCCTCAGTTTGTTCTCTGTATTTAAGTCCCTTATGGTTTGTCTCCCTCTCTGTTTTTATCTTATTTTTACTTCCCTTCTCTTATGCTCATCTGTTTTGTTTCCTAAATTCCACATATGAGTGAAATCATATATTTGTCTTTCTATGACCAATGTATTTCACTTAGCATAATACACTCTAGTTCCATCCACATTGTTGCAAATGGCAAGATTTCGTTCTTTTTGATCGCGAGTGATATTCCATTGTGTGTGTGTGTATATATATATATATATATGGCACATCATCTTTATCCATTCGTCAGTCAATGGACATTTGGGCTCTTTTCATACTTTGGGTATTGTCAATTGTGACTGACATTTTACAAGGTTCTCTCTGGAGCTCTCTGGGGAATAGACTCTAAGGGGGCATGACTATATGCAGGGAGGTCCAATA
This sequence comes from Paguma larvata, assembly GCA_030068075.1. Taxonomy (NCBI): domain Eukaryota; kingdom Metazoa; phylum Chordata; class Mammalia; order Carnivora; family Viverridae; genus Paguma; species Paguma larvata. Next base: position 36,613,389 of record CM057829.1, read on the forward strand.
GGAGGCTACTGTATAGATGTGGTTGGTTTAGATTCTGGTGATGATGGTGGTGGCAGTGAGAAAGGGTCCAACAATCTCAACTTCCTTAATAGAGAGTATTTGGGATGAGGTGGCTGAGTGCTTAACAATGACTGTTTAAAGGGCCACCTGGGTGGCTCAGTCGGTACTTCCAGCTTTGGCCCAGGTCATGATCTCACAGTTTGTGAATTAAAGCCCCGCATCAGGCTCTCTGCTGTCAGCACAGAACCCCCTCTCTCTGCCCCTCTCCCCCTCTCAAAAATAAACATTGGGGTGCCTGGGTGGCTCAGTTGGTTAAGTGTCTGACTCTTGATCTCAGCTCAAGTCATGATCTTGCGGTTCGTGGGTTCGAGCCCTGTGTCAAGTTCTGTGCCGACAGCACTGAGCCTTCTTGGAATTCTCTCTCCCTCTCTCTCTGCCCCATCCCACTCGTGCTCACTCTCTTTCTCTCAAAATAAATAAGCTTAAAAAATAAACATAAAAAAAGACCATTTAAAAAGTTTGCATCAGATGACTAGAGTGATTTTTTTTTTCTCAATTTGGATGAGACACTGGCTTAGCTCTAGAAAACAAAGAGTAGGAATAATAGCACTTCTCTGGCTTGAACGATGTTAACAGCTCCCCCTGGGAATCGGGTGATTTAACATCTCATAAATGATTAAGAAAAAGGAATACTTTGAGATTTTTTTTGGTGCACGAATTATACTCTGCATTCCACATAGCGAAATGTCAAGTCAAAACGGAGCACCTTCTGGAACATTTCTAAAGCCATGTGAGTAGTCTGGAAAGTGGCAGGCAACTTGCCACACGGATGAGTATAAGGCAGCTTACACAGGCGGACACAATTCTGAACTGCCGGTTACCACCAAAGAAAGGGATCTCAAAGTTACTGTGCATTCTTCCTTCGAGATGTCAGCTCTTGTAAACTCCAAAATGCCAGCAAAAGTTCTGGCTGTCTAGAATGAAGACAAAGCATCGGCTTCAACAAAAATCCCGGGAAACTTCTCCTGGAACCCAGTATGCAGTTGCTGGTCACTGCATTCGAAGAAAAAGAAGAGCCAAAGAAAGGCAGCTAAGATGAGTACAAGGCTAGAGGTAGTTTTGTTTGTTGGACTAAATGCCCATAAAGGTGACTATCTGAGATGATGAAAGTCTCTGAAAGCTTGAAAAATTCATAGAAAGTAAAAATGGCCCCTTGCATACAGTATTATGCTTGCAAACTTTACAAAAGAAGCTTGAAAATGGGGGTAATGCCTGTATGCCTCCAATGGGCATATGTTCTTTTTTAGAGAGGGGGTCCTTAAATGTTCTCCAGTATGTGGGAGGATGTATTGTAACAGTTAACGGAAGTGGGGATGGAGGATGAGCAGCCCACCTCACAGTTCTTTTTGGGGACAAAAATTACTTTGGACTGGGGTGTGCTCTCTGCCGAACCCCTCCTTCCCCCTGCCCACCCCAATCACTGTAGTTTACAACCACGGAAACTCAAAAAGAGCAAAAAAACACCGACAAGATATTCAAAGGATTCAAAACGCTATATCAAATCTCATTCTGAGTCAAAACTAGATTCAAGGGTGATAGATTTATAATAGATTAATAACGGACATTAAAGATGTTTGGGGGTATATCCTTAATCTTTGTGATTCACGCCTTGGAGATAATAGAGTAATAAGGGACATTAAAGATGTTTGGGGGTATATCCTTAATCTTTGCGATTCACGCCTTGGAGATACGCTATGTCCTGGCAGGAAATGTTACTCGGTAGTCTTAATTGGATGGATGAAATACGAACATGTCCTAAACACTGTCACTGCTTGGTTTCTCATGGTCAGAAAGTGGCAGTTAATGATCGAAACAGGGATTAAATCATTTAAATTTTACCCCCAGAACAAATCCTTTACTAATGATCAATTACCAGAGGAAGGGAGACACACGAACCAACCGTTACTCACGTCTTGAACAGTTAGCCCACCCTGGGCTTCTGGATACGTATTGATCTTCCTTCATACCTTAAAAAAAAAATCGGACTCCAAACGGAACAGGGAAGGGTGGGGTGGATAATAACCAGAATGTCATTGATTTGGGAGGTGTTAAAAATGGGCTGCAACCAACACATGGGCCGTTATTTTTAGGTCAAAGATTCATGTGTATAAATACATATGTTCTTTCTTTCCAAAAAATATTAGGCTCAGGAACCTCCTTCCCTCCGGAAAGAAAACAGCACCCTTTCTTCCGTTCCCATAGGTCCCTTTCTTTACCTGCTTCTTCCACTCCCAGGGTTAAGGAACTTTCAGCCCCGCCTCCCTGCTCTTCCAAGCTCCGCCTTCCCGGTCCACCTGTGTGCCCTGTGCCTGACGTCACCTTTCGGCTTCAGCGGCCTGCAGGATTCCGGCTTCCTATTGGTCTGTCTGACCACGGCCTGCTCAACCCACCAATGGCAGCGGCGCTGCGTGGGGGGGTGCCCACATCCAAGATGGCGCCCCCGGGAGCTGTGAGCGGGTGACCGGCGGCGGGGAAGCGGCCTGGGTTGGCCCTCCGATTACGGGGTCCTGGGGGCATCTCGCCGGGTACCCCGCCCCCGGTCCGCCTACAAGGCCTTCCCCGGCCAGAGCAATGGCCGCCGAGAACAGCAAGCAGTTTTGGAAGAGGAGCGCCAAGCTGCCGGGGAGGTAAGCCCAGGACGCCGAGAGGAAGATTGGACCAAACCCTTCCAGATCCTAAGCCCTAAATCCCGCGGCCCTGGGGCGCCACCGACCTCGAAAGGCTGGTTTGGGGAACCTGGGCTGGGGGGAGCTGGGACTGCCTGGTGGCGGCGGAGCAGCTGTCGGGCAAAGGGAGCGGGCAGCGAGCTTTGGGAATGGCTGGGTGTGGGAGCACACCAGGGTCTGGGGGCGGAGGGCGCTGCAGCCGGTGCCCGCTGCCGGGAGGTGGCCGGAGTCTGGGCATAAGGGACAGTGGAGTTGGGTGAGGAACCAGTGTCGGTCTTGAATTTGGAGGGTCATCCCCAAAGCTGTCTCTCACTTTAAACAGAACTCCTTCTTGGGGGGTCTCCACCACGCACAGGTGGTTGCTTGCGTAAGGGATGGCCCTTCCCTTGCTTCCCCAGATCCGTACGTAGGAATCTTTCTCTTGGACTCTCAAAAGGTTCTGGTGGGAGCTAGGAATCGTATCCATGGGGACAGGAAAAGTGAGGAAAATTCTCAAGCTCGACCTTGCTTTATCTTGAGTTGGCCCCTTCCCATTAGGAATTATTATAGAGTGACTCGAGAATCGTGGTTATATCTTTAGCATTTTCTATGGATTTGTTTAACCCCAAGTGACCTCTTCCCCCTGCGCTGTTAATGGTCTTGTGCAAATGCGCGAAATTCTTTCATTCTTCAGTAGTTTAGTTGGAGAGCAGACCTTTTAAGCTACTCTAATCCCCTCCCCTTTTTGATTTATGTTGAGAGCTTAGCATTTGTACATCCATCAATCTGTTCTTGGTTTCTAGTTTCCATTTGTTTGAGGCAGAACCCTGAGAAGTAAAAAGGAATGTATATTTCAGTTGGGAATTTAAGATTTCGCCAGCCATAGGCTACTGGGTGATGAAATACATGTTTGCTTGTGCCCCACACGCTACTTTTCTTTAAAAAAATTTTTTTAACGTTTTTATTTATATTTGAGAGACATAGAGACAGAGTGTGAGCAAGGGAAGGGAAGAGAGAGAGGGAGACACAGAATCCGAAGCAGGCTCCAGGCTCTGAGCCATCAGCACAGAGCCCGACGCGGGGCTCGAACTCACAGACCGGGAAATCATGACCTGAGCTGAAGTCCGCAGTTAACCAACTGAGCCCCCTGGGCGCTCCACATGCTACTTTTCTTAATCGGTCTTAATTTCTTAAAGATCTTTTCCCCTTCAGGGACAATCCTTTGAATTTGCGTGTATATGTGGGCTTTTTTTTTTTTTTTTTTTTAATAGCAAGACAAATTAGGGTCACTGCTGGGTATGTAGCAGTCTTATTTTATTTAGGATTCTTTTAGACATATGGAGAACGAGAATCAGCTTTTCGTAATACAGTATTAGAATAATGCAAGAGAATGCAGAAATAGCTTCAGATTAAAGTGTGTGGAATTACAATGTTAATATTAATGCTAAAGACTTCTGTGTTTTTGGATAGGTACCACTTCCTGCCAACTGATTCCTTTTCCTTCCTGGTCTGGTGAGCTCTCCAGTGTTACAACTGCCATTCTCTGGGGTTTTCCATGATGAGATCATTAAATTTTGACATCCTCAGGTTGTCTGCAGAATCAGTGGGAAAACCATTAAATCCGGAAGCAGTATTTGAGGTGTGGGATACGGCGTGGTCTTTGAGGCCTGCTGACTGCCGATTGTTATGAACAAGTTTTTGTCTTCCATATTTCCTCTTTTGTTTTGTTTTGTTTTGTTTTGTTTTTGTTTTTTTTAAACATTTATTTATTTTTGAGAGACAGAGAGAGCGTGAGCAGGGAAAGGGCAGAGAGAGAGGGAGATGCAGAATCCGAAGCAGGCTCCAGGCTCCGAGCCGTCAGCACAGAGCCCGATGCGGGGCTCGAACCCACAGATGGCGAGATCATGACCTGAGCCGAAGTCGGCCGCTCAACCGACTGAGCCACCCAGGCGCCCCCATATTTCCTCTTTTGGACTCTAGGAGCAGTCAACTTTTTTCAGAGCACTGCTTTTGTGCTCTGCAAGTAAGAGGCGTCTTTTCCGTTTCTTCAAGTTTCTGGCTTCCTTTTTCGTTTTGAAGAGGGATAGAGGAGAGAACGTTTGAGTTCAGAAAGGTCTTTTTATTCGGACTCTCTTACCTGTGCGATCAATGACAAATGATTTACTCCATCTCTCTAGGCCTCAATTTCCTTATCTCTGATGTGAGGATAACAAAATACTTTCCTCAGAGTTACTATCAGGACTAAATTAAACATCCTATTTGTAAAGAACCTTAGGATGGTGTTTATTTAGCCCATCGTAGTTGCTTACTAAATACTAGTTATGAGGATTACTGTTATTAGAGCAAGTAAACATTTGAAAGAATGTTTCTCAGATTCTTCCTCCAGTAACTAGGTATTTTATGTTTATTGTTTATCTTAAGGCATGAAAATGGTGGCACAGTTCATAACCGTTTTTAGTACCTTGCTGGTTGAAGAGAACCATTGTGTAGCCGTGTGCTTTCAATGGGGGGCCCTAGCAGCTGCTGGTTATGGGAGAGAATTAAAGGTTTGTTTTTTTTTTTAGAGACAAAGTGCTTTGATTTTAGGACAAGACTAGGGCATTTTCCCAAGAACAGAACTTTTGCATTTGTATTCTTTCAGTGTCAGTAAGGAACTTTCTCCTGGGCGAGGAAATGACATCAATAACTCTCTAGGTCCATGGCAACCTAGAAGCGAAACTGGTTTCCTCTGCAAGTTGAAAGGTGAAAATTCAAAGTGATGGCCGTTAGCTTTCCATTTCTGTGATCATGACCTAGCAACCTGAATGACAACAAATAGGAATTTTAGTTAGTAAATTAGCCTAGGTTTACAATGAATGAAACCTCCTTTTTAAAAATAACATCCTTTAAAAAAAATAGCTTTATCGAAAGATTCTCTCTCTCCCTCTTTCTCTGCCCCTCCCCTGCTCACCCTCTGTTGCTCTCATAATAAATAAACATTAAAAAAAATAAGTGAAATAATGTGAAAAGAGGCCTTTTGTGATTGGCTTCTTTTTTTAAGCATAATGTTTTGAAGGCTCATGCACGTAGCATGTATCGATATTTTGTTCCCTATTCTTGGCTAAATAATATTCCACGGACTCATTTGGTGTATCCATTCATCAGTCAATGACATTTGGGTTGTTTCCACTTTTTGGCTGTTATAAACAATGTTATGAAATTCATGTGCAGGTTTTGGTGGGGATACTACGTGTTTTCCATTTTTTTTTTTTTTTTGAGTTTATGTAGGGGTAGAATTGCTAGGTTATATGGTAACTGGGTAGAATTAAAAATCTTTTAAAATTTATTTTATTTATTTAAGTTTATTTTATTTATTGTGATATATATATAGAGAGATTACAAGTGGGGAGGGGCAGAGAGAGAGAGTGAGAGAGAGAATGAATCCCAAACAGGCTCCCCACTGTCAGCACAGAGCCCGACGCAGGGTTTGAAGTCACAAACCATGAGATCATGACCTGAGCCAAAATCAAGAGTCGGACACTTAACCAACTGAGCCACCCAGGTGCCTCTGTTTTTTATTATTTTTAGAGAGAGAGAGAGAGTGCTTGAGTGGGGCAGAGGGAGAGAGAGAGAGAGAGAGAATAAATCTTAAGTAGGCTTCACACCCAGTGCAGAGCCCGACTCGGGGCTCGATCCCATGACCCTGGGATCGTGACCTGCGCTGAAATCAAGAGTCAGATGCTCAACCCGACTGAGCCCCCCAGGTGCTCCTTAAACATCTTTTAAAGCTCGCTCAGCTATTTATAAGAGGCTTATGTACTTACTACATCAGATGGTTCTCTAGATGCCTCGATAGGAGACACTATATACCATGTGGTTAAGAGTTTAGGCTTTGGAAACTCGCAGCTAGGATAAATAAGTTCTGGAGATCGCATGCACAGCATAGTGATTATAGTCAACAACACTGTATTAGAAACTTCAAAGTTGCTAAGAGACTGGGTCTTAATTGTTCTCACCACAAAAAAGAAAAGATAATTATGTAAGACTTGATAGAGGTGTTAGCTGCGGTAAGCACACTGTACGCTTTAAACTTGCGCAATATTTTATGTCAATTATAGCTCCAAAAAAAAATGCAGATTCTGGAACCTGACTGCCTGAGTTCAAATCCCAGTTCTGCCATTTTCTAGCCGTGTGACCCTGGGCAAGTTACATAACTTCTCTGTGCCTCGATTTCCTTATCTGAAAAATGGGAGCAGAGTACCTACCCCAGAAGGCTGTTGGGAGGATTAATGAGATAACGCATAGAAAGGGCATAGGAAGGACTCCCTAACATTAGCTACTATGAAAGTGATAGTTATGATTGTAGTAGCTCCTTTTTAATTCGTTTCTCCCCCTCACTCTAGTTTCTGAAACTGGAATTCAAATCGGGGTGCTTGGGTGGCTCAGTTGGTTAAGTGTCCAACTTTGGTTCAGGTCATGATCTCATGGTTCGTGAGTTCAAGCCCCTCATCGGGCTCTGTGCTGACATCGGGCTCAGAGCCTGGACCCTGCTTCGGATTCCGTGTCTCCCTCTCTCTCTCTACTCCTCCCTTACTCGCACTCTGTCTCTCTCTCTCTCCCTCTGTCAAAAATAAATAAACATTGAAACTGGAATTCAAAAACTTTGATCAGTGGTATGCCTGGAGTCCCCAGGGAGTCCTGGGTAAAGAAGAAACCCCAGACAAAGCACCCCCTGTTGCTAATCCGGCAGAAGATTTGCAGAGGCACAAAGAGCCCGAATGCAGGGCAGCTGTGGCCCTCAGGTGTTCGTCGTCGCCGCGGGGTGGGATCGTGAGCTGCGGTCCGAAAACTTCAGCCAGTCACCTGGAGGGTGCCTTGTTGAGACACAGATTGCCAGCCCCGCATCCGGGGTTTCCGATTCAGTAGGTCTGAGGCGGGACCCGAGAAGTCGAGCTTCTCGAAGGTTCGCAAGCGATGCTGCTGCCACCGCTAATCCGGGGGTGTGTTTTGAGAACCCCTGGGATCAGAGCCCGGGGTCAAATGGAAAGAAACCCGAGTTCCAGCGCCGGGAGCTTCTGCCGTGTGCATCTTGAACCGTGAACGCATCTCCGCTTGGCCGTCCGAGAGGCGCGTCCCGCTGACCACGTCCACACGGAACTCTCGCTTGCCCCATCTGCCCGCTCCGCACAGCCCTTCGTTCCGTCCCGTGTCATGGTGCCGCCGTTCACCAAGTTCCTCGGGCCCGAAATCCTAACGTCCGATCCTGCTCTGTCCCTGCATCAGCCAGTCCTGTCGCCTCGTCACCGTGTGCCCTGCACGCGAGCGTTCTCCCCCCTTCCTCCTCTACCGCCGTGGGGCAGACGGGGTCCTGTCTTGCCTGGACGACCGCGGCAGCCTTCTAACTGCTGTTCCTGCTTCTCTTCTTGCCCCTCTCGCTCATCTGTAACGAGACCGAAATCCAAACTCTCGAAGTCTTCCGGGCCCTTCATGCTGGAAAGCTAGGCTGAGTTAAAGCTTGCTGTACAGCCCTTGGGCTGCCGTTAGAAGGTTGGTGGCGGCTGTGACATGATCACACTCGCGTTTATAAGAATATTCTGGCTGCCCTGAGGAAAATGGCTTGGGCCCGCGTTTTCAACAGTTGGGTATGGGGGACACACACTCGGTGTTTCGGGTGGGTTAAATCTGGGTGGTACTGGACTGTGGGAGGTTTAACACCCTCTGGCCCGGGCCCACTAAATGCCAGGAGGACCCACCGTTTATTGGAACACATGCCTTTCCCACGCACATGTTTCCAAACACTGCAGCCGCCGTCTACCCCTGCCCCCCACCGGGGATCAGGGTGAGTATAGTTAGGTGGCCACCGCAGTCAGTAAAAGGAGAGGTGACGGTGGCCTGGACTAGGGCAGTGGCACATGGAGGTCAAGTTTGAGAATATCGAAAGGACTTGGTAACCCATCAGACTTAGGGGGTGAGGGAGAAGGAGACGCCACTCCCAGGTTTCTGACTCAGGTGGCCAGGGAGGAGTGTGATGTCATACACCGAGAGAAAAAGCCAGGCCTCGGGACAGAGTACTTACACACTCCATGCGCAGTTTCCACGCCTGCGACACGAGTTTTGGATTCCGTGACCTCCGAGGCTGAAGCCGAGGAGTAAGTTTAAAGTTCAACTGGTGTTCAACTAGCTTCAGCTCCTGTCAGCGGGCATTTCTCTTCTGCTCTGTCACTCACACCGCACGACCGATAGTAAGAGCAGATGGCGTGGGGGCCCCTGAAGGCGGGCTTTTCTTATTTAAAATTTTTATTTAAAAATTTTTAATGTTTATTTTTGAGAGAGAGACAGAGCATGAGGGGGGGAGGGGCAGAGAGAGAGGGAGACAGAATCCACAGAAGCAGGCTCCAGGCCTCAGGCTCCGAGCTGTCAGCACAGAGCCCGATGCGGGGCTCGAACTCACGGACCGCGAGATCATGACCTGAGCCGAAGTCAGGTGCTTACCTAACTGAAGGCCCCCTTTTCTATCTCGTGCTTTTGGAAGTAGCGAATTGCTGACCCCACGAGCACCTGCGTGTCGTGAAACCGTAGAATGTGTAAGGCCACTGCAGGGAAGGAAGCTGCGGCCAGAGAGGGGAAGCGACTTGCCCCCACATCATGCGGCGTAGCTGCAGATTTCTCGACTCTGGGTCCAGTGCTTTTTCTGGTACCTCTTCCCTCAGTCAGTCTCTGCCACGGCTAGGGCACCTGTCGGAGCACCGTATCCAGGCCAGGGGTGTGGGTGCTTCCGGTGAAGAGATGTAGGTAAGGCCTGGACTAGGAGAGAGCGGTGTGAGCCGAAGCCCGGCGAGTTTCCCACGTTCTTCTTTCCCGTCCTTCTGGGAAGGGCTTCTCCCTCTTTTTAAGCAAATGTGTTTATTGTTAAAATTAGGGAGTGCTCTTTAGCGTTAAACAAAGTTGGGAAAAGTGTGTAATCACTTAAATTACTTCGGAGCTTGCAGATTTCCAACTAAAAACCTCTGTCGTTTGGTTATTTTCCATAACATTTATGAATCCGATAGTGGACGCTGTGTTACGGTCCCAGCCTGTCTGGGCGCGTACGCTGTATTACAACCTATTCTTAGCTTGGAAACGTGTGACTGATAAAGTTAAGTGGCTAGAAGATACTAAATTCTCACCGAGACAGCATGGAACCCCAGTTCTGGAAGACTTCCATCGAATGAGTGTGTGAACCTGAATCGGTTGCCAACATGTTTGGCTTTGAAACAGAGAGCTCTGTTCCCGTATTTGCTTTTGCTCCTTTGTTAGCGCTCAAAAAACACCTGTTGATTTTTCCTACCAAGGGTTTTGCACTGTTGCGACTATGCAGATGCACGCCATGGTGTTGGTTTTATTAAGGAGAATGTCGGAGGCTGACCAGGGTTTTGGCTCAGCTTTGTGTCCGTCGTGGCAGGTGCCGTGTGATTTCTCCAAGATGCCCGGTTTGCTTCTAGTGCTGAGGTCGAACCAGCCACTAGTCTGTCTAAGCAGAGGCCTGGGGTTTGCAGGGTTCCAGTTCTCACTCTTTTAAGTATTGTGTCGTTTGTGTGTGTGTGTGTGTGTGTGTGTGTGTATTTTTTACTTGTTTTGAGAGAGGGAGAGCGAGCACACGCACGTGCACAACCGGGGGGAGGGCAGAGAGAGAGGAAAAGAGAGAATCCCAAGCACGCGCTGAGTGCGGAGTCCGATGTGGGGCTCGAACTCATGAACCGTGAGATCGTGACCTGAGCCGAAGTCGGACGCTTCGCCGACTGAGCCACCCAGGCGCCCCTCGTTATGTATTGTTAATAAGTGCCTGCTGCTGTGTGCTGCGCTCTGCCAGGTGGTGAGGGGACTGCCAAAAAGATACCATCACCCCTGCTTCCTGGAAGCTGGAAGTCGGCTTGGCACCGTGGCGTCCCCTGGTGAGGATGCTGTGTACTGTTGACTCTCGGGTGTCTCCCCTACACACGTGTTACTCCATAATCCGAAAAATGGAAAAGTGCGGCTGGGTGGACACACACTGTTGAGTGAGGAAAGCAGGACGTGGAAAGAGAAGTAGAGTTGTGTGGTCTTTTGTGTTCAGTTTTAACACGAAGCAGTATTGTGTATTGTTCATGTATACGTGTGTGAAAGGATGAAAACAGGTGGACGGGATTTCATACCCACTTCAGGACCATGGTTATCTCTTGGGGACAAAGGGGCACAGGACTGGGGACTGCAGTTGGGACTTCAGTGGTCTCCCCAATTTTATTTTCTTAAAAAAAGAAATGAGACGCATGTTAACATCTGTCAAATCAGGGTGCTGGGTTCATGGACGTTTGTTAATTTTTCTCTGTACTTGTCATTTTGTTTAAAAATGTGAGTAGAATGCTTTCTACACTTGTGTGGAGCAAATGCTTTTTAAATTTTGTGTTGGAGAGACCAGTGAGCCAGCCATGAAATTAAGTAATATTTAAAGTCACATCTGTGACTTAGAGTCAAAAGTCGTTTGTATAGCGTGGTACCATTTGTATAAAGTTTTAAAAAAAATGGAAAAAATACTATAATATTGTTTAGCGATATATACATGGAAAATAAAAACGTGAAGACAAAAATGAGTGTGGAAAATGCCGATGCAATAAAGTGGCTTCTGAGGATGGGAGGGAGGAAGGGGTTTGCAGGATTCGAAAGTCTTATTTCTCATGTACCAGTTGAGCACTGACCTGGGCATGCCTGATATTATGATCTAAATCGGATTTATTTAAAAAAGTTATTTACTTATGGGGCGCCTGGGTGACTCAGTCTATTAAGCGTCTGACTTTGGCTCAGGTTATGATCTCGCAGTTCGTGAGTTCAAGCCCCACATCAGCCTCTGTGCTGACAGCTCGGAGCCTGGAGCCCGCTTCAGACTCTGTGTCTCCCTCTCTCTCTCTGCCCCTCCCCCACTCGCACTCTGTGTGTCTCTCTCAAAAATAAACATTAAAAACTTTTTTAAAAAGTTATTTACTTATTAGAAGTAGTATACGCCCTGGTTTATATACCTTAGGGAATCAGAGAAGGCATGGGTTAGTGGATGCCGTGGGGCAGTGTCCGGGAAGATCTCACGGCGGGGAGTATAGAATCTGAAGGGGATGTTTCAGGTTGGCTATGATACTGAAGAGCCTGATTTAGTAGCTAAGAAATGTTTGGAAGGCAGAGCGGAGACCAGCCCGCTCTAGAGATGAGAGTGATTTGGGAGGAGTAGGGCTGACAGGTGAATTATGAATGCCAGCAAATTGAGCACTTTAATCACCAGCCTTTCTAGTCCGTCTGCTTTTGTCTCTGTGATCATCTTGGTTTCTCTTTCTTTTCAAATGTCTTGGCTACTTTTTTGAGATTCCATAAACCGATTAATTAAAGTGTTTCAGGTACAGATGCATCATGGTTTAGTTCAGGAGTATGTCAACGAGTTCAACTTAGGCTCTGATACCTTTGCTGAAGAAGTTCATCACTTACCTTGGCCTTTCTGGCTCTGCCAGCACCTCGAGGCTGACATAGACAAAACAGTCCATCAGGGCGTCTGGGTGACTCAGTTGGTTAAGCGTCCAACTTGGGTCGTGGTCTTATGGTTCGTGGGTTCGAATCCCACATTGGGCTCTGCTGGCCTGCTCCTAAGTGCCTGCTTGGGATTCTCTCTCTGCCCCCCACTCTCTACCCCTCCCCTACTCATTCTCTGTCTCTCTCAAAATAAATAAACTTAAAAAAATTGAAAATATGGGGGAGAGGGGAAAATGGGCGATGGGCATTGAGGAGGGATGAGCGCTGAGTGTCGTATGTAAGTGATGAACCACAGGAATCTACCCCCAAAACCACACCGCATGTGAGCCAATTTGGCATAAATTATATTTAAAAACAAAAAACAAGACAAAAATAAAGAAGTCTACCATGATTTTAAGATCCCTTCCTGGATAGTAATTAGTGGCCTTTGGCCCTTAGACCTGCTTTTTTTTCTGCGTGGATTGCTGGCAGGTGGTATTACTCTTTTAAAAGGGAGCCTCTAAGGACCATCTCTTTTTTTTTTTTTTTCCTACCTATTCACCTAGTCTAACCAGCGTGTTGAAATCTTCTGGCAGGGTTTATCCTCTGGCCTTTATGTTTTACTGTAAAGAGGCTTGTGGAGTTGGAGAGCTCAAGTGTACTCAGAGTATTCACAAATATTAAAGTACAAATAAGTGGCCCTTTAAAAATTTTTTTTATTTTAATTCCAGTTAATGGCTATGTTAGTTTCGGGAGTACAGCATAGTGACTCAGCAGTTTCCTACTTACGTGTTGCTCATCATGACAAGTGCACTCCTTAATCCCCTTAAACCGTCCCCTGTGTAACTCAGCCCCCCCCCCCCCAACATCAGGTCTCTATAATTAAGGTTCTGGGCATCTGACTCCGGCTCAGGTCATGGTCTCGCTACTCATGGGTGTGAGCCCCACGTCGGGCTCTCTGCTGTCAGCGCAGGGTCTGCTTCCGACCCGCTGTCTCCCTTTCTCTCTGCCCCTCCCCTGTTCGTGGTCTCTCTCTCTCTTTCTCTTGAAAATAAACATTAAAAAAAAAGTTAAAAAAAAAAGATTCTGTTTCTTGGTTTGTCTCTCTCTTTTTTCCCTTTGCTCATTTGTTTTGGTTCTTAAATTCCACGTATGAGGGAAATCACCATGCTTTTGGTTTCTCTCTGACTGACTTATTTTGCTTAGCCATGTACTCTCTAGCTGCATCCAGGTTGTTGCAAACGGCAAGATTTCGGTCTTTTTTATGGTTGGATCATATTCTGTTGTGTGTATATATACACATCACATCTTTATCCCCTCATCAATCGATAGACACTTGGGCTGCTTCTGTCTCTTGGCTATTGTAAATTACGCTGCTATAAATATAGGGGTGCATATATCCCTTCGAAATAGTGTTTTTGTAGTCTTTGGGTAAATATCCAACAGTACATATAATCCTGGATCATATGGTAGTGTCATTTGTAACTTTTTTTTGAGTTTATACTTATTATTTTTAGTAATCTGTATACCCACCGTGGGGCTTGAACTCATGACCCTGAGATCAAGAGTCACATGCTCTTCCAGCTGAGCCAGTCAGGTGCCCCTACTTTTAACTTTCCGTGGCGCCTCCATATTGATTTCCACGGTGGTCCCACCAGTTTGCATTCCCACCTGCAGTGCACAAGGGCTCCTTTCTCTCCACGTCCTTGCCAACACCTCTTGTTTCTTTTGTTGTTGATTTTAGCCATTCCGACAGGTATGAGGTGATATCTCATTACAGTTTTGATTCGTATTTCCCTGATAGTGAAGATGAGTATCTTTTCCTGTATCTGTTGGCCGTCTGTGTATCTGCGTGGAGAAATGTCTGTTCATGTCTTCTGCCCATTTAAAAAAAAATTTTTTTTAACATTTTTTAATTTATTATTGAGAGACAGAGAGAGACAAAGCATGAGCAGGGGAGGGGCAAAGAGCGTGGGAGACACAGAATCCGAAGCAGGTTCCAGGCTCTGAGCTGTCAGCACAGAGCCCAACGCGGGGCTCAAACCCACCGTCTGCGAGATCATGACCCGAGCTGAAGTCGGACGCTCAACCAACTGAGCCACCCAGGTGCCCCTTCTGCCCTTTTTAAATTGGATTATTTGGTTTGGGGGTGTTGAGTTTTATAAGTTCTTACTATATTTTAGTTACTAACCCTTTCTCAGGTCATTTGCAAATCTCTTTTGCCATTAGTCCTGTTGACTGTTTCCTTCACCGTGCAGAAGCTTATTGTTTTGATGTAGTCCCAATAGTTTATTTTTGCCTCTGTTTCCCTTGCCTCATGAGACATATCTAAGAACAATTTGCTCTGGCTGGTGTCCAAGAGGTCACTACCTCTGTTCTCTTCTAGGATTTTTATGGTTCCAGGTCTCACATTTAGGTCTTTAATCCATTTTGAATTTATTTTTGTATACGGTGTAAGAAAGAGGTCTGGTTTCTTTCTTTTGCACATTGCTGTCCAGTTTTTCCAACACCATTTGTTGAAGAGATGGTCTTTTTTCCATTGGATATTCTTTCCTGCTTCGTTGAAGATTAATTGACCATATAGTTGGGGGTTTCTTTCTGGGTTTTCGGTTCTGTTCCATTGATCTATCCCTTTTGGCGTTTTCATTTTTGTTTTGTGTCAGCCTTCTCTCTGTAAGCCAGACTTTCCCGTTATTCTTTGATCTCTCTTATTCTCTTTCTCCTTTTTCTCTGCCTACAAAACTCTGTAAACTTGTTAAAATCGTATTGTTTGTATCTCTGCAGTAGTGTAGATAATGGTTTGTGTACAAATTACCGAGCAACCTTTTAGAAAAGTTTGGGGAGTTAGAGATTCTTAATAGCTGAAAAGGTCAGAGCTGTATCCATAAAGCTTGTACATAAGAACATTCCCGCTGGAATCTTAGTAGAAATCAATGTGAAAATGATTGAATTGGCTGCATTTTTATTTAAAAGCAACTTTGGGATCACATTGGTTATGTCAAACAAGGTGCTTGGTAAACTCGTTCTCCTTTCTAAATGTTGGGTGAGGAATACATTACCAAAACGGGAGGGAGGAAGAAAGCCAACATTTCTTGGGCACCAAATGTGTGCCAGGTGGCATTCTGGATGTTTGCAAATCTACCTCATTACCGGCTAGTATTACTACCCGCCAGGAATTGTACTAAAGGGCTTTTTGCGCATTGTCTCATTTAAACCTCCTAACCCTCTTAAGATTGCTTAATTTATTTCTTAAAGAGGTAATACGTGTACGTGATACTAATTCGGAGAGACACAAGAAAGTTTCTAGTAAAAACTCAGCCTCTCTGCTGCCGGGTCCTCCAGGTCCTCTTCCAAACCCCTGCTACTGGTGCCTCCTATATCCTCTCCAAGATACTCTAATCATAGAGACGTATGTGGGTTTGTTTTATTTTAAAGATTTTCCACAGAAATGGCATATTATGAATACAGTTCTGTGTCTTTTTTTTTTTTCATGTTTTATTTATTTTTGAAAGAGTGCAAGTGGGAGGGGGCAGAGAGACGGGGAGGACAGAGTTTCTGAAGGGGACTTCACACGGACAGCAGTGAGCTGTGTCATGAACCGCGAGATCACGACCTGAGCTGAAGTCGGACGTTCAACGACTGAGCCACGCAGGTGCCCCTGTGTCTTTTTTAATTAATGTTTTAGAGTTTGTCTCATGTCAATGGGTATAGCATTGCCTCATCCTTTTTACCAGATGTACCATAATTTATTTAATCAGTCCCCTCTTAATTCTTTTAATAGGTAAGTTCAGCCCGTTTATATTTGTTGGAATGACTGATATATTGTAGCTCTGTTTTTAATGTTTTCCAAAAAGAAAAATCTTTCTCTGTAAGGACTACTTGCTTGGGGAGGGGAGTGTGCGTGTGGATATTAGGATAATTGAGGAAGTTCGTGTTTTTATCCTAGTGACTGCATGTATAACTTTCTACTGTCTTTTTTGCGACATCTTTTGACTGCCTACCATGATCAATGATGGAATTAGTAGTTGCATTTCTTGCCCTTTCCTCACCTGCTTTTAGTTGATTATGTTATTTTTCTAAGTTAAAAAAATTTTTTTTAATTTATTTATTTTTGAGAGAGGGAGAGAGAGAGAGAGCGTGAGAGCAGGGGAGGGGCAGAGAAAGAGGGAGAGAGAGAATCCCAAGCAGGCTCCGTGCCGTTAGCACAGAGCCCGATACGGGGCCTGAACTCGCAAACTGCGAGATCATGACCTGAGCCGAAACCCAGAGTCAGATGCTTAACTGACTGAGCCACCCAGGCGCCCCCATTTTTCTCAGTGTTATCTCCTATCCTAAAACATACTTATGCCTCTATTGAGGTATCGGCTTTGAGCCTTGTCCATGAAAGATGAGGAAACCAACATGCGTACTTGGCACTCCGTCCGCCGTCCCATTTTAACCTATGCTACTTACATCGTTTTTACCTTCTCTTCTCTAATCATAAAGCCTCAAACCTAAGACTTAGTCATAAGGCCAAATCCACTCAATGCTTTATGCCTTTGCTACAGTCCTTTCACTGTGGTTTCTCTGTCTCCTTGTTCATGGAAGTTTTTCTTCTAGTAGTTTCTTTAGGAAGGAGTCAAGGAAACCATATTTTCTGGGGTCTTACATCTTGCAACGTATTTTTCTGTGACCTTTGTATTTGAACAACGGTTTGGATATATAATTATTCTCAAGTCACTCCTTTTTTTTTTTTTTTTTTTAATGTTTGAGAGAGCATGAGCAGGGGAGGGGCAGAGACAGAGGGAGAGAGAGAGAATCCCAAGCAGGCTCTGCACCGTCAGCACAGAGCCTGATGTGGGACTTGAACCCACGAAACGTGAGATCATGACCCGGGTTGAAACCAAGAGTCAGTCTCAACTGACTGAGCCACTCAGGCGCCTGGCCCCTCAAGTCACTCTTTTTTATTGTGACCTGTTATATGGAACAGTCGTGCGGTATAACTTAATGAATAATCACAAAGCAAACACCCCAGAAGTGAGCACGCCAGAAGCCCCTGTGTCTGTTCTCAACCACCCCCTCTCCTTCCCTCTGAAATACCCACATCCTCTGGTGTCCATCGCTCCTCGCTTTATGACGTTACTACTGTGGATGCATCCCTAAATCTATAAAGCCTTTTTGCCAGTTTTTGAAGCGTATGTAAATAGAACCATACAGTATCTACCCTTTGATTTTTTGCCCGTTTTGCCCAGCATGAGGTTTGGAAGATCCACGCACCCTGTTACTTGCGTGCCCCTGCTTCGTATGTTTACGGTGCTGTATGATACTCTGTTACATGAACACATTACAGTTTGTTTTCTGTCGGACACTTGGGTTATTCCTAGTTTTAGGCAGAAAGGAACTGTAAGGCTCTGAATAGTTTTATATATGTCTTCCGATACACTTAATGTATTTCTCGTAAGATGGAGATTTGAGAACGAAAATGCTAGGCTCTCCGGTCTGCATATTTCTTTCCTCCTGGATATTGCCAAGCTGTTTTTTGAAGTGGGTTGTGTCACTTTATACCCCCGCCAGCCATGGGCGAGTCACTCGGTATCTAGAGTTGCTTCCCTGTCTTTCAGCGCAGGTGACCTTTTGGGGTAGGGGATCCTCTCATTTCGCAGATGAGAAAACGGGTTCCAAGTGGTCGCGTAAGTCCGCGCAAGTTTACAGAGGTGGTGGACGCCAGAACTGACGCTCAGACTGCGCTCTCTCCAGCTCAAAAGCCTCTTACCTTTCTCTGCTGCCCTCTCGACAGATAGGACTTCAACACTCAGCACGTAAGGCGCTGAAGCCCCAGTGGAAGGCGAACATTCTCCAGAGACTTTATGGTTTTTTTTTTAAAGTTTATTTCAGTAATCTGTATACCCGATGTCGGACTTGAACTCATGACCCCGAGATCAGGAATCGCAGGCTCTGCCAACTGAGCCAGCCAGGTGCCCCCGGGCTGGACGGCGTGGCTGTGGTTGTCTCGGAGGTGACCTGTTTCTCAAAGGCCCTTCCAATTTTGTGATGCAGATGGTGCTTACCTAACATATTTAGCTTCCTGACAATTTTCTTCTTTCTCTTTTCTTGCCTTCAGCATCCAGCCTGTGTACGGAGCACAACACCCTCCTCTGGACCCCCGGCTCACCAAAAAGTAAGTCAACATAGTTTTCCTTTCATGCGTGTACTTCTTTTGAAACTCTCGAACCTTCCCCCACTTTGTCGAAATGACAGTTTCTGCTTTGATCTTTTCTAGCTTCGCCCCGCTCTATTTTGGACCAAGAGATGAGCAGTCTGCTTACCACTAAACCATCTGTTATTAAGTGGGAAATTAACTGACACCGGAGATTTCGTTTGCTACATTGGAAGCTGGTATAGGCAGGGTTGGGCGTTGGACCCTTTGTTCTGATGGAAAGGTCTTTATTGATTAAATATCGTCCCCAAGTTGGACGATTGATGACCTTCTTCTCGTAGGAGATCTAGTTTCTGGGGTTCGCTGTTTCTGACTGTACATAGGCCTGCCACCTTTCCGTCGCTTATGCTCTGAGGACGAGGGCAAACAGACTCTAACTGTGGGGCTGCCATTCTTCAGGTCCTCTGTTTCCAACCTCAAAGAAATCTAGCCCCACGGTAGAGTTAAAGCTCCCTGGAGGTTATTTCTCTAGTAAAATTCTACTAAATTATTTTCGAACACAGCAGAAAGCCTGGTGAAATCCAAGATGTGTGGGTGTGCAGTCATAGCCCCAGTTACCACTTTATTGCTCCTTTCTCTCGCGGGCCGTCGGTCCGCCACAGGGAACTTAAGTGAGGAGACGGGTCATCTTCTCAGATCTTCTAAGAACTTCGGGCTCTATCTCCGGGCATGCTTAATCTTAGAGACTTATTTCCAGGAGAGCTGTAGTTTGTGGTGAAAGCCGAGGGATTTGAGAGGTACGGGAGACCTGGGCTCTCATCTCTCTGGGGCCTGTGTAATAGTGTCTACCCTTTCTTCCTTGACAGTCCAGGAGGGAGTAAAGATCACGTATATTAAAGTATTTTGGATACCTACAAAAATGCCATAACAGATGTACATTATCAGTATTTTAATAGAGTTTTTTTAATGTTTATTTATTTTGAGAGAGAGAGCGCATGTGAGTGCATGCAAGTGGGGGAGGGGCAGAGAGAGAGAGAATCCCAAGCAGCCACCGCACTGTCAGCACAGAGCCCAATGCGGGGCTTGATCTCACGAACCGCAAGATCATGACCTGAGCCAGGGTCGAATGCTTAATCGACCGAGCCACCTAGGCGCCCCAGTATTTTAATATCAAAAAAAATAAATAAATAACTTAGTTGAATATGTGGTGAATTTTCTGTAATTCTGCCAACTCACCGCAAAACGATGGCAATTTGGCCAGTGTGTGGAAGGCACGGTCTTCTGACTCACTTCGGAATCGTGACCGCTCTTCGTTTCTGTAAAGCACGGTTTTTATAGGAGAGACCACTAGAGTATAAGCGCTTTGAGGGCAGGCGTTTTGCTTTATTCACCGCTGTGCCCCTAGTGCCTGGAAGAGCACGTAGCACGTACTAGGCACTGAGTAAACACGTAGGCATTGAAGGAATGAAATCGTTGCGGGTACTTAGTGGGCTTTACTTAAGTGCTTCTTAGTTCGTACCTTGCTCTTCATGGGGGAGCATGTTTTCTGTGACAATTATGTGACATTCTCGTTTAGTAGAATGGATGCTTTTTCCTGGTTTTACCGTAACAGACTCTCTGGTCTGTCGGCCAGTACAGCAGGCACTACTCAACAGTCTTCCTCGCCCCTGCTTCTTCCTTGCTCAAGAACCATCATTTTATTCAGCTCTGGAGCAGGTATCTGTATCGGTTTAAGCCGTTTCTGACAATCTCTTGGTAATCGCGGTGGGCCTGCAGTGGGCTTATCTCATTGGTTCTGGCCCGTGAGATGTGCACGTCTCCTGAGGGAGGGTACTTGGAAAGATTTTCTTGTTCGACCGCAGAGAGATCGTTTTGTGAAGATCGTTTTTCTTTTAGTCTCTCCTCACCTTGCCTGCTTTTGAATGCGGCAGTGTGAAAACAGCTGCCGAAAGCCGTCGCAGGTAACCTGTGAGCCGAGGGAACTGGCGAGAGACGCGCGCAGACACCCGCCCAGGGGTGCCTGGACGTCACCGTCGGTACAACCGAAGCATCAGAGGCTGAGGGTTCCGTTCCTTGTAGCCAGTTCTGGTCACAGCCAGGATTTGTGGATGGGTAGATCCGTCCCAGCCTATTTTATAATTGCCCCTGATGAATGCGTGGCTACCACAGCAATCAGTCCTGTCCACCCACGCGTAAGGCAGTCGAGGGTGCTGTCCTGTTTTATGTGCGTGTCAGGGTCACCACACCTTGCCCGCATCTGTTGTCGAGTGCATTTCCCCGGACTCTGTATCGAGGACGGGTGTTGAGGAATGTTGCCAAGACTGCCAAGACAAATTTTATATACTTTTCTTTTCCCAGCTATTAGTTATATACAAAACGATCATTCAGCAGAATTGCAATCATACTTACTTTTCTTTTTTTTTTATAGGTTTAATTTTTTATTCACGTATCTTGCTTAAATATCATTCTCCTTTTATTTTTTATCTTTATTTTTTTAAACGTTTTTATTTATTATTGAGAGACAGAGAGACAGAGCATGAGCATAGGGGGGGCAGAGAGAAGGGGAGGCACAGAATCTGAAGGAGGTTCCAGCCTCTGAGCTGTCAGCACAGAGCCCCACGCGGGGCTCGAACTCACGAACTGCGAGATCACGACCTGAGCTGAAGTCGGACACTTAACCGACTGAGCCACTCAGGTGCCCCTATTTATTAATTTCTTAAATTTTGTTTTAGAGAGAGCGAGAGCCAGGGGAGAGGGGCAGAGGGGGAGAGAGAGAGAGAGAGAGAGAGAATATCCCAAGCAGGCTCCGCGCTCAGCATGGAACCCCATGCAGGGCTCGATCCCACGGCCCTGGGATCATGACCTGAGCTGAAATCAAGAGTTGGACACTCAACCCACTGGGCCGCCCAGGCGCCCCTGCAATCATACTTCCAATAGAAGTAATCACTTAGCTCTGCAATTTGGGAGGAATAGAATTGTCCCTGAATAAATTGCCTCCTCTTTTCACGCACGCAGTGGTTTGTTATTAGTACTCTGCAACACGGGACGACCCCTAGGTCTGCCCTGGACCATTTTACAATTCCAGATTGTTGCTATAACACGTTTATCGCCCTTATTTTAATACCTTTGTTGGGACATTTTTATTACTTTCTCTGCTACGCGATTATTGCCATTAATTACCGTGCGGTTAAGCCCCATCATGGCAGAAGCCTTTACGCTGGGTCTTCAGTCATCTAAACTGCGTGAGCACAGGGCATCGTTTCCCTGTCTGTGTATATTGACTTCAATTTGCCAAATTATTACCATTAGTGATCATATTCCCGGCAATAATTTTTACAGCTCAGATCAAAGTAGCCTTACCGCAGAGTGGCCCCATTGCCCACTCGATGGTATGACAAGCCTCTAGATTTATGGTTTTCTGAATTGATAGTGAAGTGTGACCGGGGCTGGCTGCGTGTTACAAAGCTGGTTCACGTGCAGCCGCACCAGTTCCTGAGATGACGGGGTTTATATTTGAATGTCACTGACTTCCCCACTTGCTTCACGCCCCTTACCAGCGTCAGACATTATTTTTTCTAAGTAAATTTGTGTCCTATTTCTTTTAAGCGAGCAGCCGTATCAGTAAAAGAGTGTGGCATCCATCAGATCACAGAACGATTGATCTTTTGTTTCCTAACCAGTAGGACCTGTAGCGACTCTCGTTCAGAATACCCTTTGGGGTTCACGTCACCATTCAACAAGGTGCCGTTCACCAAACCACTCGTTTCTCTCCAACGTGCCGCTCGATTTCCTTTCTGGGAGTCTTAGGGTCGTGCGCACTTCTCGAATCTCTTTTCCTTCGCCACTTGCTAGCCCCACGATTCTGGGCAAATTTCTTAACCTCTCTGAGTCTCCTCATCCGTGAAATAGAAATAATAAGACTCACGTCAGAGTTATTGGGACAATTAAGAGGTCTCTGTGAAAGTGCTTTTGAAGCTATAATTTGGCCTGCAGCTGTCAGGAGGTGCGAGGAAGGTGTCTGCGACAGGCCGGTTTGGTTGTAAGCCTGCCACAGATCTGTTTAAATAATCTTGGCTGAACTTCAAGCCGCACTGTGGTGTGAGGGTACCTCGGGTTAGTTCTCAATTAGTTGGGACCATGTTAAAATGAGGCAGCCTGTCAACCAGAGGTACCCCCAGCTGGGACGACCTGGATTGGTGTTGGTGGTGGTTTTTTTTTTTTACTGGGACTCCTGATGTCAAAAGGGCGCTATTTCTCCTCCAGCGACCATGTCCTTGAATGCAGCCTCGTCCCATTCTGGCTGCCGACATACACAGCCCGTTCCGTGTAGACAGGAGATGACGCGTACAAGGCTGGAGAGCCGGGGCTCTCGGCCGTGGACACTCGGGGAAATGACAGCTGTGGTGTCGTGTGCTCCGTTTGCTTGGCAACTCCTCTTCCCGGGCTGCGGACCTTACCAGGCCTCTCTTTGTAGGGAGATTAGTTAAAGAGTGGATGCAGGCTCTCAGGTCAAGTTGACTAGATTCGAGCCCACACTTTGCTGCCTGCTCATGACCTCAGTGAACCTCAGTGTCCTTCTCTGCAAATAATAATAATAATAATAATAATAATACCTCAAAAACTAATAGTACCTGATAGCCTTATGAATGAGCATTGATCAGAAAGTAGGTATGTATAAATGTTAGCACAGACCGTGGCACCCAGTCAGCAGCCCATACGTTCAAACTTTTATGTACGTATAAATTTATATTCTCTCCTTTGGCGAGAACGAAATGAATAAACACGGAAACGCGTCAGCTTTAAATCGCCGCACCGTTGTTGCTGGCGTGTGGATTTCCCTGCTTCCTCTCAGCGGCAGCCCAAGCACCTGCTCACTCTGCCCTGCCTCTTCCATTCTGCGGCTGGCTCATTCGGTAGGGCATGTGACTCTTCATTACTGGGTCGGGAGTTCAAGCCCCATGTGGGGTGTGGAGCCTACTTAAAAAAAAAAAGAGAGAGAGAGAGAGAGTATTTCAGAAACATCAACCAGAAAAGCACAGTAGTTAATCTTGGTATCCAAGGTACTCCATACCACCCCGCTGGGTTCATCACGTGCAGTCTGGAGGTACACGTGGCCTCCAGAGAGGAAAACAACAGTAACCACGAGCTCCTATGCAGTATTGTGTTGACGACAGAGCTTTCTTCTGCATCTGCCTGGTTATTCTTGACAGTGGACCCGCTGAGGTGCGTGCTACAGGCAATGGATTCTACGTCCCCCTTTCCAAAAGAGAAGCAGTCCCAGCGATGGGTCCAGAACATGCAGCCTCAGCAGGTCCGCACACGAGAGACTGGCCTCTCCTGGCTAGTGGATGGAGTTTTGACAGCAGATATTCACCATGTGTTGTCCCAGTTTTGTTTTCTTTGATTTAAGCTCTTGCTCATTTCTGATCGTTCATTCAGTAAGTTTGTAAGTTCCCTTACTTTGGGGATTGATGAAAGCCAACAACCTTACCCGCTAATGAATACTATGCTCACTGTAGAGAACACGAATAATTCAGAGACCTATGAAAATGAAATTAAATATCACCTACAATTCCACAGCCTAGTGATCAGCACTGTTAACATTTTGATGTATTTTCTTTCTGGTCTTTTCTATGCATATAGTTTTTTTTAAATATAGAGATTATAAAAATATATGGGGTTTTTTGGTACCAGTTTTCACTTTATTGAGATCGTTTTCTAGTGTTTCTAAATAGCCTGTGAGATGTGCGTTTCAGTGGCGTTATAACATTTCATCTGGTGGCTGAACCGATTTCATCATTCCAATTTCTAGATGTTTATGCTGTTTTCAGTTTTTCACCAAAGTCAGTAACACCACGATAAACTGTCTTAGATCCTCTTTGTTTGATCCTCTGGCTGTTTCGTTAGGGTCGAGATGACGAACCATTTTCGGGCTTATGGTATGTACGTTGCCCGGTTGTTTTCCAGCAGGCTGTACAACATACACCCTCACCCGCACTGTCAGATGGCGGTCCCACGGCATCCTCGTCAACACCGAAGAGAATGCTCTTTAGATCTTTGCTAACTTGGGTGGAAAATAGCATTTTGCTTCTATCACATTTGAACCGCCAACATCTTGTAATCTGGTTTTCTCTCTTGTGTTTCGTGTGATGTCTTTGCTTCCTTTACTGTGTATAAGACCAGTGTTGAAAGTAATGCCTCAGTTAAAAATCTTACTCCTCTTCCGATGCCGGTAGTGAGGACATTCCGACGAGCCGAGCTGTATGAGTTACCAGACTGTACTTATCGGTGTTAATAACAATTACCTTTTGGGGTAAGCATCGGACTCATCTAGGGAGATGAGATGGGTTATTAGACCACCTGCCTCTACCCAAAGGGAAGAAATAGCTCCTGGAAACGGGGAGCTTCAGCTCTTCTGGCAGAGCTTTGTTTCCCCTCTAGTATCACTGTGCTTTGCTGGCGGAAACAGGGAGGCATTGAGTAATGTCTTTACTCCAGTGCATGTCAGGCCCCAGGTGTAAACGTACACAAGGTTTGGGATTTGAGGGATGCTAGACAAGACTCAGGTAGAAATGTCCCAACCACATGGTCCCTGGATCCGGACAAGGGCCCGCGGATGTTAGAGGGGAGACCTAAAGAGGAGAAGGTCAGGAAGTAGGAGCGAGCCGCATGACTCCTGGGACTAAGCTCTCCTTCCTCAGCGAGTCAATCTCGTGTTTCCCAAACTTTCGTCATGTATCATCTTCACGGTTCTTTGCTGAAATTTGTCCCGTTATTTTACTAAATGCATTTTTAAAAAATAACCTTTTAAAAAAACTCAGATTTGTGTGTGTGTATGTGTGTGTGTGTGTGTTTTTTAAGATTTTATTTTTAAGTAATCACTACACCCAACGTGGGGCTCAAACTCACAACCCTGAGATCAAGAGTCGCATGCTCTACTGACTGATCCAGCCAGGCGACCCACATTTATATTTAAAGTAAACCTCATCACTTCTATAAATTAGAAGTGGAAAGCCAATTATCATTTGCCAAAAATAGAAAAAGTAACCTTAAAAGTAAACACAGTGAAAAAAACCAAAACTCTCTTATTAACAAAATTCTAAGCCAGCCGATGTTGCTTGCAAACATGTCAACCCTGAGGCTACCCTCTCTCTGTTAAAAAAAATAGTCTTAAAGACAGAGTAGCACTGTATCGAGACTGTCTCCTCTAGGCTAGCAGAAGGACTCTAACAGAATGAAAAAGGACCATCTCCTTCATTCTGGAACTTGATGTTTCATGCTACATACGGACCGCCTAAAATTGTCTCTGGTTCTGCTAGGAGTTCGTGTCCTGCTCTCAGGAATAGTTTAGGCTATGTTCCTGTAGCAGATTAACTCTGGAATCTCAGTGGATTGCCACAACAAAGGTCCAGTCGTTCCTTCCTCATGCTGCGTGTCCAGAGTGGAGTTGAGCCCCACGCAGTCACTCTGCTTCCCAGGTGAGGGAGGCGCCTGGCCAGTTACCACAGTAGGAGAAAGCTCATAGAGAGAGAATTCATACCTGTTCTTGTCTGCTTTGGCTTCCAAGTGATTACCTCACTTCTCTCCTCAGCTCATTGGCCAGAACTAGTCTTCTAGCCTCGCCCAAATGCAGGGGGGAGCTGGGAAGTATAGGGGAGCGCATAGGGTATTGGGTGAGCACCTGTCGTCTCTGCTCCATCGGTCTCTGCAGCATAGCGCTGGCCCACATGCGTCTAGACGAGGAATGGCTACGGGTGGGTTTTGTTTGAAGAAGGTAAAGGCGTTTCGGGTAGTTCGTCATACTGTTCACATTAAGCTGGTAGAGGTCGTCAGAAGTGTCAGCTCATTCCTTGGTAACGATGTCTCCTTTCTCGAAGCTTCATCAAGGAACGGTCCAAAGTCAACGCAGTTCCTTTGAAGAGTAAGAAGGCCTCCAGTTTCCACGAGTTTGCCCGGAATACCAGTGATGCTTGGGACATTGGCGATGATGAGGAAGAGGACTTTTCCTCCCCTTCTTTCCAAACTCTAAACTCAAAAGTTGCCCTGGCGACCGCAGCCCAGGTCCTGGAGAACCACAGCAAGCTGCGGGTGAAACCAGAGCGCTCCCAGTCAGCGACCTCCGACGTTCCCGCCAGCTACAAGGTCATCAAGTCCAGCAGCGACGCTCAGCTGTCCAGAAATCCCAGTAAGTCCGTCCCGCCCTCTTCCACAGCCTCGGCCTTCTCAGCAGGGCGCACCTGGTTCTTCCCCAGGGCATCCCTGGGATCTTCCGCCAGACAAGAAGTGTGAAAGCTGAGGCCCGGGTTCCCCCCGTGAGCCCGATGGGCCACAGACTGTGCCTGCTGCCCCCCGCCCCGCACCCCGACGGCCTCCTGGGGCTTCGCTTGCTCATGCGCCACTTCCGCCTGCCATTCTCCTCTCCCCTTCCCGGCGGTGGGGCCCAGAACTTTTGCCGTTTGGCTGCTTCGCATCGCTTCAGGCCTGGTCTGGTTTAAGAACCTTGACTAGGGGCGCCTGGGTGGCTCAGTCGGCTAAGCGTCCGACTTCAGCTCAGGTCATGATCTCGCGGTCCGGGAGTTCAAGCCCTGCGTCAGGCTCCCTGCTGACATCTAGAGCCTGGAGCCTGCTTCGGATTCTGTGTCTCCCTCTCTGCCCTTCCCCCACTCACACCTTGTCTCTCTGTCTCTCAAAAATGATTAAGTGTTAAAATGTTTAAAAAAAGAAAAATCTTGACTAATGTATGTAAAGCTGTTAGTGGCCGGATTTCGCAAACGTTTGGCACTGTTGGTTGGCCTGCTTGGCCCTGGGCAGCAGTCACTAGTATGAGGCTGTCTCTCCCCTGTTCCTGAGGGATGCAGCAACATGGGCCTGGCGGCTCTGTGTCGCAGCCCCCTGCCCGTCAGGTTGGGCGGGGCGGGAGGGGGCGCCCCTTCTGTTTCTTTTTGGGAAACTGGCTTCCGCAGGTGGTGGAGGTAATGGTGGTTTTATCAGACGTTTGGGGTCTCTCAGGGTACCCTTAACTGTCCATCGCTGTGTGGAATTTTGCCCTAGAGGGTTTTGTGGAAGCCGGTTATTCTGAGCTGGAGAGGGAAGTGTCATCATTCCAGTGAAAGTTAGAGTGGCTCTGGTAAAGGGTGAAGGGACAGGAAGGATGGGGGTCGAGGCCCCCGCAGCCTGGTGCGTGTCCTGAGTCCTGTTCTGAGAGAACAAACAGCTTCTGCACTTTCAGAGTAAGCACGTGGTCATGAACTTAGGCTCTGAGGCTTTTAAACTTATTCCACGGTCGCTTTCCGTCGCTGCCTCAGGCCCCAGGTTGAACTTCCAAGTCGGGCCCGCATGGGCGTTCGGCGTCGGTCGACTGGCCGTAGCTATAGGCTGTTGGAGGGGTCCGTGTGCCGTGATTGAGGGTCTTCAAGGATCTCAAGTGTGAGGAAGCCCCCCCACCCCGGCCCCCTGGCCCTAATGGAGGTGCCGCCCTTGTGCGGCCAGGACCGTCCGGAGCGTTCCCTTTATGAGGTTCACCCCGTGAGCATCATCTGTTAGTCTGTGATACCAGACAGAGGTGCAATCGCACTCAGGCCCGCGGTGTGTGGTCTGCGTTTCCTGGGCCCCGTGTTCCGCAAGGCATCCCAGCCAAGTATCCTGTGGCAGTTGCTTCTGTAAACCTTCTAGTTGTGCGGATTGCTGAGTGCTCATCTTTTTTTTGTTCAAGAGAGGATTTTTTTCCTTCTTTCTTTCTTTCTTTCTTCTTTCTTTCTTTCTTTCTTTCTTTTTTTTGATGTTTATTTTTGAGAGAGAGACACAGAGCGTGAACTGGGGAGGGGCAGAGAGAGAGAGAGAAACACAGAATCTGAAGCAGGCTTCAGGCTCTGAGTTGTCAGCACAGAGCCCATCGTGGGGCTCGAACCCACAAACCCTGAGATCATGACCTGAGCTGAAGTTGGATGCTTAACCAACTAAGCCACCTAGGCGACCTGTCTTTATTTTAAAAAAAATGTTTATTTATTTTGAGAGAGAGAGAACTTGTATGCAAGGGGAGGGGCAGAGAGAGAGGGAGAGAGAGAATCCCAAGCAAGCTCTGCACTGTCAGTGAGGAGCCCAACTCGGGGCTTGAAGTCACAAACCGTGAGATCATGACCTGAGCCGAAACCAAGAGTCAGACGCCTAACCGACGGAGCCACCCAGGAACCCCTCATCATTTGATTCTCATTGTCAGTCCTGCTTTTTTTTTTTTAATGTTTGTTTATTTTTGAGAGAAGAGAGAGCATGAGCAGGGAAGGGGCAGAGAGAGGGGGATAGGATCCGAAGCAGGCTCCACACGGACAGCACACAGCCCGACGTGGGGCTCAAACTCACGAACTGCGAGATCATGACCTGAGCCGGAGTCAGATGCTTAACTTCGACTGAGCCACCCAGGCTCCCTGTGACTCCTGCTTTCGAAGGCCCACATAGATGAAGAATATGAAACAGCCATGGCAGGACCGTCAGAATTTGAAACTGACTTTACTTTGGGGCAGTAAAATAAATAAGGGGTTTGGAGTCAGACGGCCCTAAGGTGGCATCTCAGGTCTCACTAGTAAATCACTTTTAACTTCTGTGCACTGTGGTTTCTTCACCTGTAAAGTAGTGATAAACTCCCACCATATGTTGTAAGAATCGAATGATCCGATAATCCAGTGCAAATGTGGCCAGCACGATGCCTTAGACGCAGTGAGCGCTCAGTAGATGTCGGTCCTGTACTGCTCGTTTCTCCGTCCTGTCATCTGGGTTAGTGATGTCGAGAAGCAGACGTGCGGTTCTGCTGGAGTCCGTGTTCCTGTTACTTCAGTCGTATCCCAGCAGAATTAAACACTGGCTCATCTTGGTGGGAAATGTGGGAGCACCAAGGAACCCGAAACAGGGTCGCCCCAGGGCCAGAGCCTCTCGCCCGGCGTGGAGGGCTCACTGATGGGCCAAGAACAGCTTCGGGTTGTGCCGTGGCTGTCGACCCTCTCAGCCCTCGGGCCGGCTGCGTGGGGCTGGGGGCTTCCGGCAAGCAGCCACCTGTTCTCATTCCGTGTGCTCTACCGTGTCATGACTTCTTCCGTGCTCTGCGATGTGGAAAGGGAAGGCAAACACTGCCGTAGACGGTGTTGCCCCCAAACTCGATATTAGGCATGAAGACACATCCCAGGTTGGGGTAGAGAGAAGACGTTTGATTTCCATCCCGAGTTGCCAAAAAAGTCGTCACAGTTGCCACGGCCTCTGGAGTCTCCATTAGCTCACAAGGAGGCTTGGGAGGACGTGGTGCAAATGCAGCCCTTGCCCTGGGCAGACGCTCTCCGTCCCCCGGCTGCCCCCCAGGGGGCGCATCCGGGCCGCGCACCGGCTGCTCGGACGCGGTTCTGGCGGAGGGGCCGGTACCGAGCAGCCAGTTCAGGGTCCCTCCGCGTCCATGCTCTGCACGCCGCCTGTATTCTCTTTCTCTCTGGTCCTCACAGGTGATACATGCCTGAGGAATCCACTCCACAAACAGCAGTCACTCCCTCTCCGACCCATCATCCCCCTGGTTGCCCGCATCTCAGACCAGAACGCTTCCGGGGCGCCCCCGATGACTGTCCGGGAGAAAACCCGCCTCGAAAAATTCCGTCAGCTGCTCTCCAGCCACAACACTGACTTAGGTGAGTCCCCAGGAGCCCCCCGGGCAAGGCAGGACCTCTTGGTGACTGGAGTTCTCAGAGACCCGGAAGCTATTGCTCTTTATTCTTCCTTCTTTTACTTTTCCAGCATCTCCCGATCTGGTGCCCATTGCAGTGACATGCAGGTATTAAGTCAGAAGTACGTTTACTAGAAATTAGGGACCAAACGAGGTGGGGCTGGATTCCGCGGCCCGTAGACCATAGTGCAGCTGTTCTGGCTTCGGGTCTCTCCTGCCTCGAGGCAACTCGGACTGAAATCCACGCCCACGGGTCTCTCTCTGCCCCTCCCCCGCCGAGTCTGACCTCCGAGCTGACCGCCTCACTACCACAGAGCCGTGTCTTCGCCACCTTGCTGCTCAGGGCTGTTGTCTGGGGCTTTCTCCCTGTGCTTGTCGGTAGCCGCTGCTGCTGCTGCTGCTGGTGGTGGTCTTTCCCGAACGGTGGGAGGAACCAGGCAGTGCTGGCTGAGGTTTGTCTTAGGGCTTTCGTGGGAAGAGCTGATCCAATAAAGCCGTTGTCCGTTTGCAGATGAACTGAGGAAGTGTAGCTGGCCGGGGGTTCCCAGGGAGGTTCGGCCCGTAACCTGGAGACTCCTGTCGGTGAGTTCTGCCCACTGTGTAGAGAAGCGTGAGCCTCACACAGCCCTTCTTACCTGCTGAGGTTAGTCCGGGCACGTTCGCCTTCCTGCATAGACGCCTCTGGTCCCACTGGGTGTGGCAGGTCTGTGGGGCCGTCCTCTTGTTTCTGCCCCTGAAGCAGCACATCCTGGCGCGTTACTCACGCACGTATAGAAGAGCACAGCTTTTCCCTGTTGGTGGATCCCCACTCGCTCGACGCCGGGGAGAAAGGGCGTAGCGGGGTGGGTGCTCAGCACTTGTTCGGACAGCCCCACACTCCCTGGACTCCGCTCCTTTCTCGGTAGGAATAACCAGAGGGCTGGAAAGCGACCCCGTCGCTGTGAGGAGCTGAGGACTGGGCCTCCCCGGGGAGCCCGCGCCAGTCCCGCTCTCACTAAGGGCAGAGCACTGTGCCAGCCTCTGTGGTAGGGGCGCTCGGGTTTCCCGAGCCCGTCCCACTGGTTCGTTCGTTCATTCATCTAGCGAGGAATTACTGAGGGCCTGCTGTCTGCCAGGCGTGGTGCCAGCAGCTGCGAGGATGCACAAAAATGAATAAAGCCGGGTCCCTGCCCTGCAGGCCCTGGCGGGAGAGCGTATCACACGGAGGTCTGCGAGAGGAAGGGCCCGCCTCCTGAATCACTCCCGAGCCTGCGACCACCTAGTCACCGCCTCTGCCGCTTCTCAGAAGTTCCAACGCTGTTAAGAGTAGATTCGGTCGTAGTTTGGGGAACGGCAGACGCAAGAATTGAAGAGTGGGCTCTAGACCAGGAGTGAGAAGGAAAGTTGGCCTGGAGCTTTGGCGAGGCGGGAGGCTGCACGTTGTAGCCGCGTGTGTCACAGATTCCACTCAGCCTTCCAAGCTGGGAATTCTCGACATCACCGTGGAAAAGAATGTGTGGCTGGCAAGACTTCCACGGCACACCACCGGCGTGTGCCTCGGGGCGGGGGGGGCGGAGGGCTGGGGTTCCCGGAAGTACTGGCGTGCACGCACGCGGCGCTCGAGGCCCCGACCCGGCCCGGGTCCCTCCCACCGACCTAGATTCGTGGCTCTGCCGTGCCAGCTCCGGCGCGTCCCCAGCAGCTGGCGCTGCAAGCGCGGTGCAGGGCCGCGGGAGCGTGCCCCGACCCCGGGAAAGCCGGCCTGGCTCCACCCGCCCGCGGGTGGGTCTCGGCAGACGCTGGGTGGCCGGACCCCGAAAGGTGGGGGTTCTTGTCCTCTTGGCCGTGGTCCTTCCGCCCCTCTGACGGTTTCCAGGCCGCTCCTCGGGCTGAGAGAAAAATGAAGGGCTCGCGCACCCCGCGCGTGTCCCCCTCTGACCGCGGTCCTGTCTGTAGGGCTACCTCCCAGCAAACACCGAGAGGAGGAAGTTGACCCTGCAGCGGAAGCGGGAGGAGTATTTTGGCTTCATCGAGCAGTATTATGACTCTCGGAATGAGGAACATCACCAGGACACTTACCGGCAGGTACAGTCCTCACCTTTTTGGTTTCGAGTCAGGTGTGTCTCCTGGGAGACCCGTCGCAGTGCATCCGGGTCTGCAGGCTGTGGCGTGCTGGTTAGGAATTAAATCGATTCCCAGAACTGCTTCCCCTCTCTCTAACGACGAGCTCTGATTTTAGCCATTTTAAATAGATTTTTTTTTTCCGCACCGATCAGTGGCAGTGCTTCTCCAACTTCAACGTGCGTTCAGATCGTCCAGGGTGTTGGTCAGATCCCACCCGGGCGTTCTGATAAAATGCAGATTCTGACTCAGTGGGTCTGGGGTGGGACCTTCACTTCCGATGAGCTCCCGGGTGGTGTTGACGCTGCTGGTCCCCAGAGCTGCAAGTAGTAAGTGTCCCCGAGCACAGAGTGAAAGATGAGCTCACTCAGGAGCGGTCCCGTCCTTTGGACTGTGTGACGTCAGTGTGTCCACCCGGCAGCTAGTGCTGTTTCAGCATCCACGTCTGTCCTTCTGTCTGCAGGAGTGGTAGTTACCAGCAGGCTTGGCAGGCAGTGTTCCATCACCCTCAAGGTGGTCCCCACCGCCTGCCAAAAGAGGAGGGGGGAAGAGGTGGGGCGAGGGGAAGAGGTGGGGCAAGGGGAAGAGCCCGGGTTGCCGGCAGCTGCCTTCAGTGGCCTCAAGAGCCAAGGTAGCCTCTGCTGCTGCCGCCGCAGTCCTTCGGATCATTAGGGCTCTGAGAAATCCTGAAGCTGACACCAGCTGTGTGACCCCTTCGGGAACAGTGCCAGTTACCTGAAGGCCAGCTCCCTTTGGTTCCCTATCCGGTCACGTGTCTGCCACTTTCAGAGCTCTCTCCGCTCTTGGGGACTGTTGAAGAGTAAGACTCTGAAAGAGGGACGCACTTTTTGATCGTGCCTGTTGAGTAAGTACCAGCCCAGAGGGAGACAGACTCCAGGGCGATTCTCTTAGGCCGCGGGTTCTCGTAGGTCGTGAAGCCCGTTGCTGTTCCACCTAAGTGGTTTCTCTGGGGAGGCTTCCTCAGTTCCATAGGCCATCGCTGTCACGGAAACGTATTCCAGATGGACGTCCATCAGTTCTTTCTAAAGAGCCCAGGCTGTCACTCTTACCCCCTTGATCCCCAGTTCTTAAGAAAATAACTTCTCAAAAGAACAAACCGGCATTTGTGTTTTTAGACACGGCTTCTCTTTTTCAGATTCACATCGACATTCCAAGGACAAATCCTCTGATTCCATTGTTCCAGCAGCCGCTTGTGCAGGAGGTGAGGGAAGTACTTACCGTTCCCGGCCCTTCTCCCCCGTACCTCCACGGCACCCGTTCTGCGCGCCGGTGCCCCGGCCCTCCCTCCGGCTGTGGGCAGGTGGATGGCTAACCGCGGGGTCCCTTCCGTTCGGACACAGAGCTGTGGTCCCTGCACAGCTGTTCCCGTGCGTTCTCGTTTGTTCTCCTCAACACATCTGTGGGCCAGCTCAGCCTTGCGAGGTTAGGGGACGTATCCAGGGCTTTAAAGCTACACTGCAACGGGACGAAGACTAGAACTTATACCTCAGAATTCCTAGTCCTGCGTTTGCCCTACTTTATTGAGCCGGGCTAGTGATGGTTTTTCGTATTGTGGTAAGTGTACACAGCACGAACTGTGCCATTGTAACCCTTTTTAAGCACACAGTTCAGTGCATCCAGTGCATTCACGCTGTGCTGTGACCGGCACCCGTCTTGATGACTTTTTTCATCTTCCCAAACTGACACTTTGTACCCATTAAATAATAATTCGGGGGGGGGGGCGCCTGGGTGGCTCAGCCAGTTGAGCGTCTGACTCTTGATTTCAGTTCAGATCGTGATCCCCGGGTCATGGGATCGAGCCCCGCACTGGGCTCCGGGCTGACGTCAGTGGAGGGGCTGCTTGGGATTCTTTCTCTCCTTTTGTCTCTGCCCGTCTCCTCCTCTCTCAAAATACATAAACATTAAAAAGTTAATAATAATTCTCCATCCCCAGCAACCACCACCCTACTTCTGTCTCTATGAATTTGAATATATCAGGTACTTCAAACACGCAGGACTATGTAATGTTTGTCCTTGTGTTACTGGCCTGTTTCACTTGGTGTGACACTGTCTTCAAGTGTCTTTGTCCATGTTGTAACATGTGTCAGAATTTCCTTCCTTTTAAACCCGAATGATACTCTTTCTTTGTGTGTAACGCATACTGTTCATCCGCTCCGTCCTCTGTCTGTGGACAGTTGGGTTGCTTCCACTTTGGGTAGGATGTCTCTTCGAGTCCCCGTTTTAAATCCTTCTGAGGACACACCCAGAAGTTGAGTCGGTCGTGATGCTGCGAAACCTGACAAGTCCGTGAAGCACAGGCAGGGTCTCAGTGGGACTGTTCCCTTCTGACCCACGCAGTTATGAGAACCTCCTTGAGACTCGGGATTTCCTTAGCAGCTTCACGGTAACTAGGACATGGGTGCAAGTGCTCACTGAGTCCTGTTTTCACTTCTCCTCAGAATAGAGAGGGATGGTGGGAAAAATGCTCAAAATAACTTCTATTTGACTTTAGATTATATTCATAATTCTGTTTCAATGTAGCTCTCCACGGGTGGGATCCCTCATGACTTACCAGTAGCATTAAGGAGATTCGGAGGGGGGGGGTGGTGACAACGTTATTGTAACTCGAAGAGTCAGCCCAGAGGGAGCTGAAGACCCCTCGGGGATCCCGCTGGGCCTCCCGTTGTTTCCCATGGCTCAGCCCTGCTTGTCCCTCGCTTGAACCTGGAGATGCTCGCCCGCGCGTGCTCGCCGTAAACTCGGACGCAGGGAACGCAGTCTGCTTATCGTGCTTCGGTAGTAGAACCTGAATACAGAGAAAGGAACTCAAACTACATTCTTCCCATTTTGTCTGGAGTCATCTCTGCTTCTAGCTGGCTGTAGTCATCTCAAAGAGTATGACTTAAAATGCCGGCCAAGGAGCAGAGAACTAGGCGACACTGAATGCCGAAAGGCTCGCTTTGCGTGTCTGAAAGGTACTGGAGGATTGGCTGCAGTAAGGCGGAATTCCCCAGGGACCAGAGCTCCAAGGAACACCTTCTGGGGTCCTCCCCTTCCCACCCTTCTCCAGGCTGTTTTTCTGTCATGAAGGTTGCACGGTCTCCCCTGGTACCCAGGCCTGGTGCCCCTCGGTTTCCACGTCAGTGGCATCTTCACTGTACAGTGCGTGAGCGCTTGCATGGTCCCTTCCTCACCAGGGAGGGACTGTCACAGGTCTCCTGATTGTGAACTGCCGGCTTCCATGCACTTGGCCTTGGCCGCTGTCGAAACCAGCCAGTGAGGATCTGTGTTTCCACAAGCAGCTGGCAGTGTGGAGCAGAAGCCCTGGGGTTCTCTCTCTCTCCTTCTGTCT
Organism: Paguma larvata; assembly: GCA_030068075.1. Taxonomy (NCBI): domain Eukaryota; kingdom Metazoa; phylum Chordata; class Mammalia; order Carnivora; family Viverridae; genus Paguma; species Paguma larvata. The sequence goes on from CM057829.1 coordinate 36,648,860, forward strand.
CGGCCCCTCCCCTCCTTTCTCAGAACTACCAGAGACGTCCAGATGGACACAGGCCATGGGAGGCAGGGCAGGGGCTGCTTGAGATCTTCCCGAACGTGGTGGGCCTAGCCTGAGCCTGGGCTTCTGTTCCGAGGGAGGGAGGAAAGAATGCAAGAGGGCCCCGGTACACTGTTGGGCTGAACGCAAACGAGGATGTCACACCCTTCCCTCGCCCCAGAGAACAAGCGGGCAGGTCTAGTGGAGGTGGAGGGGCGGGGGGGAGGCCCCCCGGCTTGCTTCCAGGCAGGGCTTTGTTCTCGCTCCCGTAAGGGCAGGAGTGTTGACATTGGGCGTGCTTCTCCGCTCCCTCTGCCAGCTGGAAGGCAGACTCCACGTGGGGGCTGGGAAACATCCTCTGTCGTGTCTCTAGATTCTCTGCTTCTCTCCTATGCTAGCTCACCACCTCCAAAACCGTACAAGCGTTCCCCTGTTGTTCTCCCCGGTGGGTCTTCTCCCTTGCACCCGACCTCTACGGAAGCCCCGTCAGTCTGCCCCCAGAGCCCATGCGTGTGCAGTGGCGGCCCTCTCATCTCCCGTGCCCCCACCCGCGGTCACCATCAGCTCTGCCATCCCTCTGGTGTGGCTCCCGGAGACACGAGGCGGCCCTGTCAAAGCCAGTGTTGGACTCGGGAGTCTTGGTCACCAGGATGAAGCCCAGGGATGAACAGTGTCAGAGAAGACAGGGGGACAGCTGAGAGGGCCCGATGGAGGCGGAGGTAGTGTGACTGAATGGGGCAGGACCAGAGTCTGGAAAGGGACCCTAAACATCTCTCCTCCTCCCCAGTGCAGGTCTCTGATCTCTGGTCTCTTGTGGCTGCTCTGCTTAACCCCGGTGGCCTTCCCATGGAGGCCCAGGCTGGTTCCTCTTCTCCAGTTCCCAGCTCTAGGATTTAGCTTATTTGCTTTCCTTTTGCCCAGCAAATGTCTGGGTTGCATCCTGATACACAAAATGACATCCTGCGTTGACAGTGTGTCATACATGGTTCTCAGTCAGGCTGGGCCGGGCGTGAACCTAGGTCTAAGTCGTCCCCCCTCACAGCGGGGAGAGAGGAGGGCGCGCTGGGGAAGGCGTTTCCTCTCCACATCCCGTGATGATAAAAAAGGTCTGGAAAAGGTATCAAACTTAGATGCTCTAACCCTCTCGCTCCTGGAAATCGAGAGACCGTTACCTACAGATGAGGGCGTGGTGGCCTGGGGTAGGGACATCCGTAAGCAGACCTTTTCCTAAGCGCTTTGTGCCCCGGCCTTCCCATTTTCCCCATTTGATAGCGCAGTGACTGGATACTGAAAAGAGAAACGAAGGCAAGAACTAACTACCCCTGCTTAAAAGCAGCCGGCTTTTAGCACTTATAAACTTCCTTTGTCCCACGGTAGTTTTGGAATTTTCCTGAAAATTTGGCAGCGTCCCTGGGGCAAACTGTGACGCAGGTGAACGGAGGGAGGGAGTGTATCCTTATGATTTAACAGTCCTGTCTTCTTTCTCGTTTTCCTAGATCTTCGAAAGAATTCTGTTTATTTGGGCCATCCGACACCCTGCCAGTGGGTATGTCCAGGGAATTAATGACCTGGTCACTCCGTTCTTTGTCGTCTTCCTCTCAGAATATGTGGGTAAGAAGCATGAGTACCAAGCTACACAAACTATCGCTCTTTCTTATCCGCGGTCTGTTCGTTTCGCCCAAGAGCGCAGCCAGTGGGCAAGTCTTGCTGAAAAAGAGGTAGTGGCCTTCGAATACACAGCTAAACCTGTTTCGACAGCAGAAGCAGCCCAGAATGAGATTCTCTCTAGAGGTGGCCACAGATGTCACCCATAAAGGACCCACTTTGTCACAGAATGACCACATTGGTACCTTTTTTCTTCTGCCATAAACAGGTGGTTTGAAGGTTGACGTGAGGTCCTTGGAGGGTTATTTTGAAGTTGTCTCAGACACAGGCCCTCACCCATGGAAGCCAGAATTTTAGATTGCACATCAGGCCTGCACCTGAACTTCATGTGAACTTCAGTTCACGTGCTGTATGGTAGCCGCATGAAAGGTGGCGGCATCAGGATGGAGCTCACGCTGGAGGTCCTGGAACAGCCTGAGGAGAGCTCCAGGACCGTGATTTCTCCCCCCCTCCTCCCCCCCTTCCCCCCTCCTCCTTCTCCCCCCTTCCCCCCCCCCCCCCCCCCCCCGTCCTCTAATCCCACTGGGCCCTAGGCACTTTGGATAGGATGATTAGACACCGTGGCGGCACAGGTTTTCCCGAGGCCCCAGCCTCCTCCTCTGGCCAGGCCTCAGTTAGGCAGTCCTCCCCTTCTCCTTTGGGTCTCTTTAACCGCGTGTGCTTAGAGACTCACAGGAAAACCCATCCGTCATGTTTGTGCACGCGGTTAAGGAGCAGCCCACGTGGGACTCGGAACGATGGAGGGGGTCTCAGAATACCCTCCGTCTGTCCCCTCATTTCACCAAGGAGGCGCCCTGTCTCCTTATCGGCGGCAGAGCGAAGACTAGAACCCTTTCCGTAGGCTCGGGAGGTGGTGGGTTACTGCGGGGGTTGGAGGAAGCCAGGGCAGGAGGGTCATGAGGAGACCAGGGTGGAGCCCCTGGGAGGGCAAGGGCGGAAAGCCATCTCACTTGATCCATCCCAGTCACCGTCTTCGCCTGGGGCTCAATGGATGGCGTTTTGGTCTCTTATGAGGCTGTCTCGGAAAAGCGAGGCAGCCAAATGACACCATCCCTCGTTCCCTTTAGTGGCAGCAAGCAGGACGGGTCTCTCTTGCCCACGCTGTCAGGGGATCCTAGGCAAAAGAAAGGTTAGTTAAAATGTAGCTGCCAAGAGCATATAAAGAAAGCTTTTACTCGGGGACTCTTCATTTCCCCTTCACATCAGTAGGTCAGCTCTCGGAGGCCGTGTAACTCAGTGTGTTTAACTTTATTAAGAGCAGTGCAGCTCATCTATTGGGATTTGGCAGGTGGCTTCCTTGCAGTAGTACTCTTCTAAGAGAGTATTGAAAGATGAGCCTAGGAAGGTAGGAATCCGTTCGCGAATCCACATTCGAAGTGAAAATGCGGGCGTGGAATCTCGGGTATCTACCCGTGGCATGCCAGGTAAAAATAACCCCCAGCAGCCGCGGTCTCTGATTGGATATTTAATTATCTCGTTAGCTGCCATTTATCTTTCATACCAAATCTTCCCTTGCTTTCCGTAGGCACAGCTCTGTCGGCCCCACCAGGCGCTGTGCCTTTCTTTGGTAGACATGCCCGCGTCCCGATGTCGGTATTCGGCAGCCGCACCCACCGCGGTCACGCAGTAGAGAGTGGGCTTCTCCACCCTTCCTTGGAACCGGTCTTGGCAAGGCCGTACCCAGTTTTACTTCTGCAACAGACTTCAGAAGGGTCTTGCTACTTCCCCCTAGACTGAGGAAGTTTTTTTTACAAAAACTTTTCTCTAGAAGATCGTGATTAAAGAAATGCACAGCCGTAATGCGGGTATTACACCAAAAAAGTTCTCATAGCTCCTTAGCATAATCTCATATATAATCAAATACAAGTTTTTCTGATTCTCGTAAATATCTTTAATAGCTTGAATCGGGGTGCAGATCGGGTCCACACATTCTAATTGGCTGATGTGTCTCTTAAATCTCTCTTGTTCCCTCAGTTCCCCTCCCTCTCCTTTTTTCCCTTAGGAGTTTGTAGCTTTAAACCTTGTTTTTTCTGGTTTTCAACCTACGGCTTTGCCCCACCAACCGGGGATAACACCCTGATTCCTAAAATACTTCACCGTTTTGCAAAGTACTTTAACCTACAAGATTTCATTTAGTGGTCCCCAGTATCTCTTTAAGGTAGATGTGTACAACTCATTTTACAGGTGAGAAATCCAAGGGGTTGTGGGTTTGGGCCCCATATTGGGCACGGAGCCCACTTAAAATTAAAAAAAAATTAAGATTTTATTTTTGAGTAATCTCTACACCCAATGTGGGGCTCGAACTCACAACCCTGAGATCAAGAGTCGCGTGCTCTACCAACTGAACCAGCCAGGCGCTTCAACTATCCGTAGTTTTCTATATCTTGCTTGTTTCATTAAAAAAAAAAAAAATCATGGCCGCCTTCCAAGTCTGGACATACAGACCTACCTCCTCATTTTCAGCAATGACCTTTGTCTCCACAGTAAGACTGTACTGCAGCTCGTTTCTTCAACAATTCTTCGATAGAAGGATATTTAAGTTGTCTGCAGTTTTTAGCTATTATATATAATTTTGTACATATTTTGAATATCTTCGTATATATTTTCTTGTGCATTTGTGTTAAACTACGTATTTCTCCCGGGGCTCCTGGCTGGCTCCGCTGGAGGAGCATGCGGCTCTTGATCTCAGGGTTATGAGTTCGAGTCCCACACTGGATGTAGAGATTACTTAAAAATCTTAAAAACAAACAAAAACCCAAAAAACAAAAACAAAAACAAACCCTGTTTCTCTGAAAGAGAGTCCCAGAAGTGAAATTGCTAGTCCTAAGAGCATGTCAAATCGGTACTTCTAGATTACACCCCAAAAGAAGTTTACACCAGTTTATACTCCAACCACGAGTGTGTGGGTGCGCTTTTCTTCAGATCCGTAGCAGAACTGGGTGCCCTAATCTAATTCCGGTTCCCGAGTCTGCAAATAAGCCACGGTTCGTGTTTCCGTTTTTAGTCCACTTGCTCGTGGGTGAGGCTGTTGATCTTTTCTTCTATGCACATATTGGCATTTGTTTCTTGGGGATCTGCCTGTTCTAATCCTTGGCCGCTTTTTCCTGTTGGATCGTTGGTCTTGTGGTTGTGTAAGAACTTTGTGTAGATTAGATATATAACTCCTTCACCTGGTATGTGTTTAAAATAGTAGGCCATACCACACGAAAATTGCTAACATTCAACCAGTTTTGACCTCCCTCTCCCAGATGGGAATTTTATATGGTTCGGCCTAATACTGTTTTTCTCCCAGACCGTCATTCGTCTTTTAACTTTGTTGATTGTGTCTCCTTATATAGAACATCGTAATTTTTAGGTAGTCAGATCTGCCCATTCGGCAGCTATTTTTTGAGCTCCTGCTGCATGCCAGGGGATAGAGAGGTTAAGATGACAGAGGCGGGCCCTGCCCTCTAGTGGCGGGGCTCGAAAACAACAGGTAAACCAGTCCTTGCAAACTCTGCCGAGGTGGCAAAGGAGACCGCTCCTCCTTCATGGCTCCTCCTTCATGGCTCCTCCTTCATGGTTCAGGGCTTTGGTATCTTGCTTATAGGAAGGCTTTCCTTCCCCACCTGAAAATTATGAAGATGCTCTCTCCTGTTTTCTTCTAACACTCTTGTGGGTTTGTTTTTACATTTAGCTTTTTAAATTTCATTCTTAATTTGTTTTCCTGGATGGTGAGGGTTGACATTAAAGTTCCTGTGCAGCTGAATGGTTCATTGTTTCAAACACCGTTTATAAATAATGCATCCTTTCTTCACTGGTGTGAAATCTCTCTTCTCAATATAACATAGATTCCTTTCTTTACATGGCTTTCCTTCTTTTTTCTGTTCCACTTACTCCCTTTCTATGCCAGCAGCACCCAGTTGGGGTTTTGAGCTTTATAGTGTGTTTTATCATTATTCCAGGGCAGTCTCTTTCATCATCCTTTTTATTTTTTTTTTTATTATTATTTTTTTTCATCATCCTTTTTAAAAACTTGGTTTGGCTCTTCTTCCATATGAACTTTATTTTAATTTATTTTTATGTTTCTACCTTCCTTTTTTTCTAAATTTTATTTTAATTTTTATTAATTTTTTAATGTTTATTTATTTTTGAGAGACAGCGCAAAAGCAGGGGAGGAGCAGAGAAAGGGAGAGAGAGAATCCCAAGCAGGCTCTGTGATGTCAGCACAGAGCCCGATGTGGGGCTCGATCTCGTGACCCGTGAGGTCATGACCTGAGCCGAGGTCAAGAGTGGGACACTCAACCAACTGAGCCACCCAGTGCCCCTTTAATTTTTTTTTTAGATTCCAGTATAGTTAACATACGGTGTTCTATGAGTTTCAGGTGTACAATATAGTGATTCAACACTTCCATACATCACCTGGTGCTCATCGTGACCGGCGCCCCCCTCGATCCCTATCACCTATTTCACCCATCCCCCCCACCACTTCCCCTCTGGTAGCCATCAGTTTGTTCTCTATAGTTAAGAGTCCCTTTCTTGTTTGCCTTTTTCTCTTTGTATCCCTTTGCTCATCTGTTTTGTTTCTTATATTCCACATATGAATGAAATCATACGGTATTTGTCTTTTCCTGACTGACTTATGTCACTTAGCATAATACCCTGTAGCTCCATCTGTGTCATTGCAAATGGCACAGTTTCCTTCTATTTTTTACGGATGGATCATATTGCATTGTGTACATACACCACTCCTTTATCCATTCATCAGTCGCCGGACACTTGGGCTTCCGTATCTTGGCTGTTGGAAATAATGCTGCTATAAACATGATGATGCATGTATCCCTTTGAATTAGCGCTTTTGTGTTTTATTGGTAAATACCTAGTAGTCCAATTGCTGGATCATAGGGTCGTTCTATTTTTAGCCTTCGGAGGAACCTCCACACTGTCTTCCATGGTGGCTGCCCCAGTGCGCATGCCCACCAACAGAGCACGAGGGTTCCTTTCTCTCCACATCCTCGCCAACACTTGCCGTTTCTTGTGTTTTTGATTTTAGCCATTCTGACAGGCGGGAGGTGATATCTCATTGCAGTTTGGTTTGCATTTCCCTGGTGGTGAGTGATGTAGAGCCTTCGTTCATGTGTCTGTGGGCCCTTTGGATGTCTTCTTTGGTGACATGTCTACTCGTTTCTTCTGTCCGCTACGTGAACTTTCGACTCAACTTGCCAGATTCAGGAGGTGGGAGCCTTTTAGAATTTTTATTGGAGTTACAGTGAATTTATAAATTAAGTTTTGTGGGCTTTTTTATTGTGGAAGCTTTATTGAGATGTAATTCATATCCCATACAATTCACCCGCTAAAATATACAACTCAGTAGTTTCTAGTATACAAAGTTGTATAACCGTCACCACAGTCAATTGAGAACTTTTTCCTCACCCCCAAAAAGAGCCCCTGTATCCCTTAGCCATCACCCCCAAGCTTCCCATTCCCTCTCCCCCTAAGTGGTTACTAATCGACTTTCTGTCTTTGTGGGTTTGCCTTTTCGGGACATTTCACGCAAATGGAATCTTACAGTATGTGGTCTTTTGTGCCTAGCTTCTTTCACTTAGCATGTTTTCGAGATTCATCCATGTCGTAGCATCTGTCTGTACTTCATTCCTTTTTTTGGTCAAATAAGCGTATCCATTGTATGGGTACACCGCATTTCGTTTATGTATTCATCAGTTGATGGATATGAATTGCATTTGAAAGAAATAAGGTATTCAGACTTCTCCCCAGCCTCAAGATCTTTCTTGAACAGAGATAGAATATTAGTTGTGACCTTTAAGAATAAATCTCGAGGTGCCTGGCCGGCTCAGTCAGTAAAGCAAGCGACTTTTCATTTTGGGGTGGTGAGTTCAAGCCCCACGTTGGGCATAGATTTAAAAAAAAAAGAAGAAGAAGAAGAAGAATTCTCTTGTTTGGGCAATAATGCTTCCTTTCTCTCATGGTCTGAATCCTAATAAGGCAGCTACTGTAAAAGTCTTTCGCTGTGACACCCCTGCTTCAAGAGGCCTCAGGTACCCTTCCCCTGTGGGATAAGCCAGACTGGCGCCCCGGTCCTCCTGGGCAGGTGCCACCAGGCCGCCTCGGCCCGCCGCCCCATCTCACGGAACCATAGCGTGGAGGATCTGCTCCGTCAGAGCCTCTCTCGTTTCTCCTCGCTTATCTGCACTGTACCACCTCTGTCCCTTTAGATTAGCACCTGAGCCTGCTCCGGGGTGTGTCATGTTCGTTGTAAAAGAGTTGAAGACGGAGATCCAGCGGCTCCTCTGAGTCGGTCGAGAAGCTGTCTACAGCTAGCCTGGCCCCCAAGCAGCTTCTCTATCTGCCGAAGCCAGCTGCTCACACAGAAGTAGGTCGTCTCTGGACACGCCAGCTGTGTCTGGGCCCAGGGGAACGGCACTAGAGGAGGTCTCGTCCCTGGCCTGGGATCCCTGAGACTGCAGAATACCCCTGAACTCCCCCCCGCGAGAACTTTTGGGCTTAGACGGTATTACTGATCTAGCCCCGAACGTATCAAGGCCCACCGTACCTGACAGTGTGGCCATCATCAAAACAAACTGCTTACTAGCAACTTGTGAAGAAATCCTATAGAAGAGCGGAGCTCATGACCCGTCCTGTTTTCAAAGGCAGCGTGGCGTCCGGTGGTTTCCATCGGTACAAAACGGAACCCTCAGTATCGAATAGCTCTCCCTCTTCTCGTCTGCGTGAAGCAGCACAGTCAGATTTTCGATTCAAGTTCTACTTGAAGCGTGATGTTTTCAGGAACGTCACGGCGACGGGACTCCGGAAGGGCAGTCTTTCCCAGAGCTCTGACTTACGACTCCAGTTCCCCGCGTGATGTTTCTTCCACTTGGATGTGTCATAGATTAGTTGGGGCTAGCTTGGCTACATGTGACCAGGAACCCCAAATAATAGGATCTTAAGCAAGATAGAAAAGCTTATTTAATTTCTCTCATATAAAAGACGAGAGGTAAGTGGTCTAGGGCTTGTCTGCTGCCCTACGGTGTCAGGGACTCAGGCTCCTCTCTCTTGTTCTTCCATTTTCAGCATGTGGTTTCCCTCTCGTGATCCAAGATAGCTATTTGTGCTCCAGCCATCACGTCTGTATTCCATCCAGTATGGAGGAGGAAGGGGAGGAAGGCATACTTTTTCCATTTAAGGACACTTCCCAAAGTTGTATATGGCTCTTGGGTCTGAATCTCTTTTGTCTACATTTAGTCATGTGGCCGTAGCTGGCCAGAAAACAGTCTGTTTCCCGGGTGGCCAGTACCTCCTAGGGGTCCCTTCACCAGGAAGTAAAGGGGGGCAGTTGTTTCCGGACAGCCTGCAGTTTCTGCTCCCCCACCCCGTCTCCTCCCACTCCGTGTTTACCGACCCCTTTTCGCGCCGTACCCGGCCACTCTTCTCTCCCAGTTGGCAGCGTTTGCTGGCTCTTCAGTCAGAAAAGCTAAGAGTTGTGCGTGAGTCTCACCCTTGTATATCTAATCATTTACAGGCCTCTGATGATCTTGTGTCCTAAACGTTCCTTCAACGTGCTTCGCTCTCCGTTCTCCTGTGGCTGCCCCAGGTCACACCTGGGTTGCTGAGACGGCCACGCGTGTCACCTCTTCTCTGCCTTTATCCCCTTTCAAGTCCATCTTACACTCCATTCAAACACAGACTCGCCCGTGCGGCTCCTCTGCTTAAAGCCCTCCAGTAACAGCCCGTCACGTGCAGGTTCAAGTGTCCAGCTTGCCTCGCTTGTGCAAGGCCTGCGGGATCTGCTCCCTCCTAACCCCTTAAACTCAGCTGTCCCCAGTTGACATTTAGATGACGTTTTTCTTCTAAAGCCTGTCCCGCACCACGTCCTTCTTCTCCCCGGGGCCAATCCTCCTGCATCCTTCACAAAAGGCAGCCTGCCCTCAGCCTCCCCTGGCCCCCGCCACCACAGCAGTGCTGTTTCCACCACCCCGTACATTTCTTCTGTAGCACTTGACCACACTGGTGGTTTGTGTTGTCTTCTTGCCCTCTGCCACCAGACTACATGATTTTTTAGGACCAGAGGCTATTTTAAACATCTTAGATTCCCAGTGCTTTCATTCTGATGTCTGAAATAGGCGTTCCATACATGTTTAGGTACATGAGAGAACGAAGAGTTCGCTATTAACTGTAAGATATTCAGGAATTAGTATGGCGTTGCTGGGCTTGGCCGCCAGGGGGCAGTGAATTACAATGTTTTGAGACTGCTGAATTAGCCTGAAGTTTTATCTCTTCTAAGGGATGGAGACGGGGACACCACTACTCAGCAAGTATTCATTGAGCATCTGTACTGCGCCGGGCACCACTCTGGGCACCAGGGATGTAAACATAAATAAAGTAGACAAAAAGCACAGTCTTTTACTTCTAGGTATTTGTTCAAGGAAAATGAAAGCTTCTAGTTTCCAAAAGACTGTACAGGAATATTCATAGCAACTTTATTCATACAGACAAAAATTGGAAACAACCCAAATATCTGTTAACAGGAAAATTCAATGGATTAGTACTTAGCAATAAAAAGAATGAGCTATCAATAAACACAACAACATGGATGAAACCATCCCCAAACCGCTGTGTTGAACAGAAGTCCAATACCAAAAAAGTACACCCTGTGTCATTCCAGGTAAATGGGGTTCAAAAATAATCCGTGGCAGTAGGAACCAAAGCAATGGCTGACTGTGGCGGGAGACTGGGAAGAGACATGAGGAAATTTCTGGGGTGCTGGACATGTTCTCTATTTGGACTGAGGGATCTTTAATTTTTTTTAATGTTTATTTTTGAGAGAGACAGAGACAGAGCATGAGTAGGGGAGGGGCAGAGAGCAAGGGAGACACAGAATCCGAAGCAGGCTCCAGGCTCTGAGCTGTCAGCACAGAGCCCGATGCAGGGCTTGAACTCACGGACAGAAAGATCATGACCTGAGCTGAAGTCGGATGCTTAACCAACTGAGCCACCCAGGCGTCCAAGAATTGAGGTATCTTTTACACAGATGTACACATGGGTCGAAACAGAACTGTGTACTTAAGTGTGGTCTACTGTATGTAAGTCATACAGAAAGATTGGGCGCCTGGCGGGCTCAGTCAGTTAAGCATCCAACTTCGGCTCAGGTCACGATCTCACGGTTCGTGGGTTCAGGTCCCACATCGGGCTCTGTGCTGACAGCTCAGAGCCTGGAGCCTGCTTTGGATTCTGTGTCTCCCTCTCTCTGCCTCTCCCCTGCTTGCACTCTCTCTCCTTTTCTCTGAAAAATAAATAAACATTAAGAAAAAAAGTCATTGCTTAACCATCCGAGCCATCCAGGTGCACTGTTGTTTACTTTTTCAGCGCCCGCTGTTTTTAGATGCTTTCCTCGGGATGCCTCCTGGCCCCGTCTTCATGATGAAGCAGCCTTCTCATGATAGGCAGTTGAAGAACATTTGAGGCTCTTCCCGGCAACACACATGTATGTGAATGGCGCCCCCTCAGAGCGTTGAGCCGAGCCACTGCCAGCTGACACTTGAGGGCAGTGTGTGCCTTTGGTGGGGTGGCCAGTGCTGGGTTTCTTGTCACGGAGGAGGGAAGTGCCCTGAGGGCAAGTTGTGGCTTATCATCTCGGGAACCTTGAGACCCAGCCTCTCTCTCTCACTGGCGGCGAGCTGACTTGGCACGTGCTTGCTTGCTCTGTCTGGCATCTGACCCAGGAGTGAGTGAGACACTGTAACAGAGGCATCTGACCCAGGAGTGAGTGAGACACTGTAACAGAGGCATCTGACCCAGGAGTGAGCGAGACACTGTAACAGGCATCTGACCCAGGAGTGAGTGAGACACTGTAACAGAGGCATCTGACCCAGGAGTGAGTGAGACACTGTAACAGGCATCTGACCCAGGAGTGAGTGAGACACTGTAACAGGCATCTGACCCAGGAGTGAGTGAGACACTGTAACAGGCATCTGACCCAGGAGTGAGTGAGACACTGTAACAGGCATCTGACCCAGGAGTGAGTGAGGAACTGTAACAGGCATCTGACCCAGGAGTGAGTGAGACACTGTAACAGGCATCTGACCCAGGAGTGAGTGAGACACTGTAACAGGCATCTGACCCAGGAGTGAGTGAGACACTGTAACAGAGGCATCTGACCCAGGAGTGAGTGAGACACTGTAACAGAGGCATCTGACCCAGGAGTGAGTGAGACACTGTAACAGAGGCATCTGACCCAGGAGTGAGTGAGACACTGTAACAGAGGCATCTGACCCAGGAGTGAGTGAGACACTGTAACAGAGGAGAAATTGTGATGGCTAACGTGTTCACGATGTTTAGCCCAGGCGAAGAGCCTCTGAGCAGCTGACGCTGGGGGCCCTGGACTCCCCAAGCCTGTTCACATCCACAGTGTCTTGGTGACATGCTGCCGATCTCTGTGGGCGGTCTTTGGACGGGTCCTAGAAGGCTAAGTGTCTGCCGGACCCGGCCCTTCTTTTGCCCCATAACCCGAAAACTCCTAGAGTCTGGGTCTGTGTAACCTGGGCCCCTACAGCCAGTGCCCAGGGGCTGAGTTAACCAGTAGTCCCTGATGTTTGCTAAATCAAAGTAATACCGGAGAACAGTGAAAATGTGGTGTGGTATGTTGATTTTTTTAAGTTAATTTTAACCAGGGTGTCCTGCCGCACGTATACTCCGGCTGCTCCACACTAAGAAGCGTACAGCCAGAGACCACGTATCATTCTGAGTTAACAGTCACCTTTGAGTCACTACACCCACAGGCGCGGTGCCAGGAAGGGCTCCCTGGTCAGCTGCTTCTCTGCATCTCTGAGACGGCACGCCGCCTCTCTCACGGTCTGCGACGCGCTCCTCACGCACCAGAACCGCCTCCCTGCGGGTGTCTGCTCTGTCGGGGCCTCAGAGGAAGTCTTTCGTCTGACCTTCTCCTTGCAGGGGACCAATTCTCTTTACCCTCCACCCTCTGTCGGGTCATTTGAGCTTGCAGGAATTAGCCGGGAGCCCCTCCGCCCTCTCCGTACTAGGGCTTGCAGCGACATCCGCATCTGGACCGCTGCCCTGTATGCTTGCCTGAGAATGCCCGACCAGTAGTGCCCAATGATACGTTTATAGACCGTTTCGAACCACCTAGAAATAATTACATACAAGTGATCAGACGAGTTCCTTGGCACTTTTCTTAAAGCGGTGCTTTTCCCGATGTAATATTTAAGTTCTTATTTTATGAGCTGCTTCAGATGGGTGACCAAATTTTTATTTTTTCCTTTCCCCGGTTTACCTTTGTGTTCAGAAAACATTACGTCAGGTATTCATACGTGTCTAGTTTTAAAACTATAAAGACAGGAATCAGGCAAAGCAGAGGCTTTGGGAAGTAGAAAGGCTATCTGTAATCCGATGGCTTGAACTCTCTCCTGCCCGCCAGTCGGGCTGAATCATTCTGCCCCAACAGATGGCAAAATCTAGAAATTGCCCTGCAATCACAGATGGCTCCTGGGAAATGCCTAGAGCAGCATAGAGACAAGCTACTCTTGTCAGTTTAAGCAGAACCAGGGCTTCCCGACGCTGTCGGGGACTATTTGAGGCACATACGGGCCTGATGTCGAGCCGGGGACTTGGAGTTCTCAGAAAAATAAACACTTGACTGGAGTCACCGCTCAAGTACGTTCTGTCAGCTAATAAATGTCCACGTTGTTGTCAAGCCCGGAGTGGGCAATTTCATTCTTATAAAGAGCCTTTGGGTTTCCTCTTTTTGGACGCTCTGCCTTTTAAAATAGCCATAAAATGCCCTTCAAATCTCATTGCCTCCAGTCGGAGTCCTGGCTGTTGTGTGCTCGCTGCCCTCATTCGAGACTACATTGCTGGCATGGTTTCCCGTTCCAGCTTCAATTATATGTTGAATTTTCTCAAGTGGAATGTTTAATGATCCTTCTGAACAGACTGTTTATGCTGAACGAAGCTCTTCAGAGAGCATTTGGGCCTTCCTTTCTCTGCTGCTTTTTGCTGGGGCGCTCCGCTCACAGTTTTTGACTGAATGTGTGAGTTTCACCCTCCCAGCCGGGGGAACACTGGCACGAAACTCTCCTCCCACTCCCCGAACGGCGGGTGGGCCGTCCCACCACCGTCTGTGACAGCAGAGGGCTAACGCGCAGGCCAGGCGTCAGGGCAGCACACGGGGAGACAGAGCCCCCGACTCGAGGCCCCCAGAGAGGGTTCAGCATCTTGTGTGTCAGTCCCTCCGCTCCTGGACAGCTAAAGGTTTGGAACTGGTACAGCTGCCGAGAGTGGTATCTTACCAAATGGTAAGAATGGTCCTTTAGACCAAATGGTGGAAATGGAGAGCCTTGAAAATTAACTTATTTTTAAGTTGCATATTGGAATTAGGGTCGGTGTGGCCGCGAGTAACGGAGATCCAAAATAACAGAGGCTCCAAAGAGAAGTTTAGCTGTAGCTCATTTAATACCAGCTAACATGCACGTCAGGCTTGCCCGGTGCCGGGCACTGTTGTTAGCGGTTTCATGTATTAACTTACTTGGTCTGTCCAGTATCCTGTGGCCCCAGTAAGATATTACCACCTTAACAGAGGCGGAATGGAGGCACCAAAAAAGTCCTTTGCCCAAAGCCACACACCTAGCGAGTGACAGAGCCGGGATTCGAGTCTGTCTTAAGAGTCGGTACTCTTAGCCACATGCCATTCGGTCCGACAAAAATGCGGTAGCTGTGCTCCCCACTGTCCTCGGGGACGCAGGCTCTTTCCCCCCATTGTTACTCTGCGGCGGTAGTTCCCATTCCCGGTTACGTTTCCACCGCGGTGTTCTGGAATTGCGGAGTGCCCCGGTCGGAGAAGACTCCTCGAAAGATGATGGAGTTCTGGATCCTCACTTGGAAAACGCGCGGGAGCGGTAGGAGTGGTTTTTGTCTCGAGCCTTCCTTGTGGGTCTTAACGGTTTTCTCCCCGACCCCGTTCTGAGAGGGGGCTCCTGCCTAGGGCCGTCGGTGTGTGCGGCCGCGCGCGGTCCAGGAGGTGGCGCTCTCCTCCTGCACTGCCGGGCTGGCCCCGGGGGCGGGCTGCTCGGGCTGCGGGGTCGGAGGGGACCGGCTCTCAGGGCCTTGTGGGTGGCGGTGGGAGTCGGAGGCACCTGGGCATCCGTCCCTGGGGGGCGCTGTGTACATCGGGTTAGCACGGGCGGAGCCCCGAACTGCAGGTACGCAAAGCACCACGGGAGGATCTCAGGAATGTAACACGAAGCAGAAAGAGACGAAGATTCCGACGTGGGTCTTAGAGCTCAGGATTATTTGGTAGTATGGATGTGGCACATAGTAGGTGTTTAGGTCGGTGGGGGCAGATGCTGTTTCCTAGAAGGTGGTTTCTTTTTTTTCCCATGTGATTTCTCAAGTGGACCTTTATATGTTATCTGAAGTCTTAGTTTCTGCGAGCTTAGTGTTAGTTTACAAGACCTTTATTCCTTTTTGGTGATAAAAGACAGGCCTAGTCAATTGTAGCTCTTTCTTTTCTAAAATAATGTACGTTTTTTCCCCCCCGGCTATAAAAATTATGCTTATTGTAGAAATTTTGAGAAGTCTAGTAAAGCTTAAAGAAAATAAAAATCTTTTATCCCTACTACCTAGGGAATAAACACTGTAAACCTTGTGATATATTTTGTGTTTCCTCTGTGCTTATATAAGCACACATAAATATTGTATGTACAGTAGTTGAGAGTATACCATAAATAATTTTGTGTCTTGCTCTTTTCCCTTAACACTGACACACTTTCCTAAGTCATTACAAATTCTTAATAAGCTTCGCCTGAAATAAACTACATTGTACCTACTGTGTGCCAAGCACCGCTGTTAGCACTTTACGTCCATTAACTGTGGTTGTACTTGGAGTTGAGCATTTAGGTTGTTTCCAGGGTTATAGCTTTTCTTTGTTTCTTTAAATAAATTTTTTTAATGTCTATTTTTTGAAAGGGAAAGAGAGAGAGCACGAGTGGGGGAGGGGCAGAGAGAGAGGGAGACACAGAATCCAAAGCAGGCTCCAGGCTCTGAGCTGTCAGCACACAGCCCGGCACAGAGCCCGACACGGGGCTCGAACTCCTGAACCATGAGATCATGACCTGAGCGGAAAGTCGTACACTTAACGGACTGAACCACCCAGGTGCCCCGGGTGCTTTTCCGACAAAGCACACTACCCCTCTCAAAAGGGTTTTTACAGCCCTTGATGTCCATTAAAAAATGCCGTGTAGACAGAATGAAAAGCTGAAAATTGTTACACATTGTCCCAACGGGGGTTAGTTGTAGGTCTTAGTAATAATTCTCATAAATGAAAGGGCTGGCTCCTGAATACGTGTTGTCAGATGCCTGTGTCTTTGCAGCACCCGGGACTGCAGTGAACGTCCCGTTTTCAAAATAAGGCTGCGGGTCTGAGAAGAAAAGCTGCCTTTGGCACAGAACTCCAGCCTGAACGTTTCCATGTGTGGCCTCTGCCAGGCATGCTGGGGCCTGAGGGCTGAGGTGGCCTGTCGTGTTGGGCAAGCAGGGCCTTCTTAGTACTTCCACCTCTGTGGCAGGAAGGACACATCTCATGGCCTTCTCCTTCTTCGGGTTTCTAGAGCACTCCCGATGCTCTCCCCACTCGGATCTCAGACCAGACAGACAGCTTCTCACTACTGTTCCTTAGTGTGGGGTTTCCATGAGAAACTAATAGAAGGTCCTCTTTAAAAGAGGTCCTGGGGCGCCTGGGTGGCTCAGTTGGTTAAGCATCCGACTTCGGCTCAGGTCATGACCTCACAGTTGGGTTCGAGCCCTGCGTCGGGCTCTGTGCTGACAGCTCAGAGCCTGGAGCCTGTTTCGGATTCTGTGTCTCCTTTTCTCTCTGCAGCTCCCCCGGTTGCTGTCTGTCTGTCTGTCTCTGCTCTCAAAAATAAATAAACATTAAAAAATATTAAAAAATAAATAAAAGGGGTCCCGGGGCGCCTGGGTGGCTCAGTCGGTTAAGTGTTCAACTTCAGCCCAGGTCATGATCTTGTGGTTCCTGACTTAGAGTCCCACATCGGGCTGTCTACTGTCACCACAGAGCCCGCTTCAGATCCTCCGCCCCCCTCTCTCTCTGCCCCTCCCCCACTTGCATGCATGCACGCACGCATGCATGCACTCACTCTCAAAAAGAAAAAAAAATTTTTTTAATAAAATAAATGAGGTCCCATGGCTAAAGCAGCCTGGGAAGTGCTGGATAAATAAGGTTAAACAGACTTACTTAATGCAGGATTTGTTATAATTTCTCAAATCCGTGTGTACGCTACGATCTTGTGAATCTCCAAGATGAGACTGCACCATTTCTCAGCCACACTTCTGTGTGGAACCCCCTTCTTCTGGAGTAGCCTCCGAGTTTGAGGTTTTACGGAGCCCGGCTTAGGTACCACCAACCTGGTGAGATTAAGTCCCAGAAGCTCCGTCAGGTTCGGGCCCTCTGCCTTCACGCCCTCATCTTCATTTCGGAGATTATGTCTTTCAAATGAACTAAGGGGGCAAAAAAAAAAGACCACGGGGCCCATCTGATCCCACCTTTCTCCATGCAAGTGCTAGACAGGTCACTGAGTTTCTGAAACCAGAGAATGTTTCCAGACCGCCCCCAGGGGTCTGGGTATATAGCTCACTGAACACGAGGCCTGAAAGCTCTTTCTCTAAAACTGAATGAACAAGTGCAGAAGAGAAAGACGTGGCGCGGCGGGCGTGGCGGACCCGGCGTGAGTCCAGAGCCCTCCTGGGACGCGCCTGCCCGCCCGACCAGGGGAGGAGGAGGGCAAGCCCGGCTCGGGAGCCCCGTCGGGGAGCCCAGTCTCTATCTTTCTCCGTGTTCTAGAGAAGACCTCTGGACTCCCCTCCCCTTTTGTTTTTCAGAGAGGACGTGGAGAACTTCGACGTGACCAATCTGTCTCAGGACGTGCTTCGGAGCATTGAAGCCGACAGCTTCTGGTGCATGAGCAAGCTGCTGGATGGGATCCAGGTGAGCCGCTCGGCCCGGGCCCGGGGGCCGCCTGCAGGCCTCGGAGCTCCTCAGCGAAGGCTCCCCCGCCCGGCACTGCCCGCACGGCCCTTCCTCGTTCCCGTCCACCCGTCCTTACCGCTCTCAAAAGCTTTCCAGCTTTCGGGGCGCCTGGGTGGCTCAGTCAGTTAAGCGTCCGACTGCAGCTCAGGTCACGATCTCACCGTTCATGGGTTCAAGCCCTGCGTCGGGCTCTGTGCTGACAGCTCGGAGCCTGGAGCCCGCTTCAGATTCTGTGTCTCCCTCTCTCTCTGCTCCGCCCCCGTTCCTGCTCTGTCTCTCGCTTTCAAAAAAAATAAATAACATTAAAAAAAAAAAAGGCTTTATAGCTGTCAGAAGGCAGTGGTCTAGCACCCCCTGGAACCTCACGAAGTCTCTGCGTCGCCCTGCTCTGTCGTCAGAGTGGGCCACTCCGTTCTACCACGAAGGCCGGGCCCCATGGTTTTCGCCTCCGCAGCGCAGGGCTCCATCAGGATTCTCCCCCCCCACCCCCCCACCCACCCCCACTGTTGTGTAGATTGCTTTGTTCTCCAGAGCCCCACACCGCTGTGGACAACCAGCTCGGGCTTGCAAACGCGTCTCAGGGAACCCGAGCGCGACCGTGGAGCGCCTGTTCATCCGGGCTCCGTGTCGTTTGCAGGATAACTACACCTTTGCCCAGCCAGGGATCCAGAAGAAGGTCAAGGCGCTGGAGGAGCTCGTCAGCCGGATCGATGGTAGGTGGGGGAAGGGGAGTTCTCCGGCAGCGGCGCGGTGTGGTTCTGACACAGCCGGCTGCGCTGGCGGGGCCTCTCCTCTGCCCCCTCCCTTGCCACGACCCTCTCCAGTTCCCCCTGCGCTGTCGGCACACCGCGTCCTTCCACGGGTCAGCAGGAAGGGAAGGGGAGGAGTCTGCGGGCCCCCCAAGTTCTTTTTTCTCCTTTGTTTTCTGTCACCAAATTCTGTCCATCCTCTTTCAGTGTCTCTTCACACTCACCCTTTTTTTTTTTTCTTTTTTCCAACCCTCCCTCCCTTTTCTTCTCTTCACATCCGCCCTTTCTTCTCCATTTCCCTAGCCACAGCTCTGATCCGGCCATGCCTGGATTTCTGCAGCTTCCTTCTAGAAGGCCTTGCCTCCTCTGTACTCTTTCCTCTTCCAAACCTTCTGTCACACAACTGCATCTTTCCAGAGCACCTTCCGGTTCCATCCCTCTCCTGCTCTGAAGCCTCCTGTGGCTCCCCACCGCTTCCAGCATCAAGCTGTACTCTGACCTTGTCCTTCAGGCGGTGATGTCACTCCGGATTCCTGGGCTCGATGTGTGGCTGATACCCAGCAGGCCTTTCCGGAGCTCTCTGTGGCCGGTGTGGGCGGGGTGGGGGGCAAGAAGTGAGACGTGACTCTTCCCGACACAGAAGGTCCCTGAGGAGTGGGAGCCCGACAGTAATTCCTTAGCTCTGGCTTGGAGTCCTGGACTGTCAGAACTAGACGGCAAGTGGGAAGCCCTGCTCTTGACTGACGAAGACACTGAGGCCCAGAAAGAGAGGTCAGAGTTAAGTTTCATAAGGAGAGCCTAGAACCTCACAGCGAGCGAGGCCTTCTGTCAAGTGGGCTCCGTAGCACCATTTACACTGTAAAGCTTTCTTAGGACTCGTCCCGACACTACACAACTAATAAACCTCATTTCCCAGCTTTCCGTGTGGATTTTGTGGCCCACCAAAGATTCGTCTTCCCTCCCCCGCCGCCCAGACCAAAACTGCGTGTCTTTCTCTCTCCTTCCCCAGCTTCTCTCTCCTTCCCCAGCTTCTCTCTCCTTGAAAACCACCCCTGATCTGTGCCCCTCACTCCAGCTTCCTTTCATGACAAGACTTCAGTCTTCCTGGCCTGTTTGCTGATTTACAGTCGTTTCCGACACGTCGTCTGTAGACTGTTTCTTCCTCTTTGTCTTCTCGCCGCGAGCCTCCGCGCGGGGCCCACGTTCAGCTCCCTTGCATCCCTCACCCTTCCGCCCACAGGGCAGAGCAGTGGTTTCTGCCGCCGCCTGCCCTCTCCTTGTTTATTCTGCCCCGCAAATACTTGGTAGGTAAAGGCATAGTACTTGAGGATAACGGATTTGTAAATGTACAGATCTTTAGTGTTTCATTGAATCATGGATATAATACACATTAAAAAAATTAAGACAATTCGGAGAAACACAAAGTAAAAGTAA
Source organism: Paguma larvata (assembly GCA_030068075.1). NCBI lineage: Eukaryota > Metazoa > Chordata > Mammalia > Carnivora > Viverridae > Paguma > Paguma larvata. The sequence continues at coordinate 36,668,795 of CM057829.1, forward strand.
ACATCCTCCCCCTTCCCTAAATCCTATTCCCCCAAAATAACCATTGTTATTAGTGATTCTTTCAAAAAAGTAGCTGTCTTATGTATTTACCGCATGCCAGGTGCTGCTGTAAGCACTTTTGTTTTCTCATGTTCTCCTCCCCCGAGCCTTCTGAGGTATGAATGATTATTTGCATTTTCTCGATTAGGAAACTGAGGAGGATAATATATATATATATATATTTTTTTACTGTCGTTAAGTACTATTTAAAGGGCCGTCATGTAGAACAGGGACCGGGTTTGTTTGGGGGTGTTCCAGAACACCACACAAACACCAAGGGCGGGGGTCAGGAAAGGAGCTGGTTTTACTGAATACAGCGGAGCTCTTTCTGGCGAAGCACTCAACACCGCAGTGGGGGAGGCTGCCCTTGATGGAGTCAGTGAACCTCTTTCTCTGGCGGCGTTTAAGTCCCTGCTGGCCGCCATCTGTCAGGGAGGCTGAGGAGGAAGGCCTCACTGGCGGGAGGATGGCCAAGGTGACCCCCATGGCTCTTTTCCATTCTGGCTCCTCCTCGGAAGAGTAATGGGGTCAGGCAGCCAAGTGGACCTCACGTCTGCCGCTTTCTGGCCAGAGTAGCCCTGCGAAGGAAGGAAGGTACCCGAGCATCACCGGGGATGTTAAAGTAGTTTTACCGCGTGTGGGACCGGGGTACGCAGGCACCGTGGCTGTGGGACGGTGGAATCGAACCTAAAGGCCAGTCCGACACCAGTTCGGCCTGGCTCCCCCAGGAGAAGGGGGGAGAAGGAGATGGAAACTGCTTTTTTGGCTTATGTGACTCTTTCAGGGTCCAGTCCCCTGGGTTGTGGTCTTGGGGCCAATGACACGTTCTGTTTCAGAGCAGGTCCATAATCACTTCAGGAGGTACGAGGTCGAGTACCTACAGTTTGCCTTTCGTTGGATGAACAACCTGCTCATGCGGGAGCTTCCCCTTCGCTGCACCATCCGCCTGTGGGACACGTACCAGGTATGAGGGGCCCCCGGCCCTGTCCGTGCCAGGCTGTCCCCGAGGCCCCCAGCCCCCTGCCCTGGGGGAGTGTGGCTGCCCAGAATCCCCGCCTCCTTTCTGTTTCTGCGTCTGCCTTGGCCTCGCGGGCAGGGCCTCTGCAGAGTCTGTTCAGGCCTCCGTGCGCCCAGCCACGAAAGGAGCGCCTTGCTGTGCTGCCACCTCACAGGAGGACGGGAACCGAGAGGACTAGAGCCAGCCCCTTGCCGGGGCCTGGAGACCTGACTGTTCTTTCCCTTCCCAGTCTGAACCAGAGGGGTTCTCCCACTTCCATCTCTACGTGTGTGCAGCCTTCTTGATCAAGTGGAGAAAAGAGATCTTGGATGAGGAGGACTTCCAGGTGAGTGGCCAGCAGCTCGGCCTGGGCCGGGGTGTGCCCCAGAGCGGGCGCTGTCCCGGGAGCGGGGCCGCGCGGTTAGAAGGGGCCGCGGCAGGTACCTGGCTGAGAGGAGGAAAGGAGACAGGGTGCTCAGAAGAGGTCACCCCTCCTGGTTGGCAGAATGGGCCAAGTCGGCGAGCCCCAGAGTTCTTCAGTACGAAAAGGGTCTTAGGGCTCAGTCAGTTCAGCATCTGACTCTTGACCTCAGCTCAGGCCATGAGCTCACGGTTCGCGGGATCCAGCCTGGAGTCGGGCTCTGCGCTGGCCGCACCAAGCCTGCTTGGGATTCTCGCTCTCTGTCTTTCTGTCTCTCTCAAAACAAATAAATAAGCTTTAAAAATATATATATATAATAAAATATGTAAATAAAATTTTTAAAAAATATACACGTAACATATAAATATATACCTTACATAAATATATATTAAATATATATGTATTTTTAAAGGGTCTCAGTGGCAGAAAGGCTGTAGGACAGCTGGGCAGGCCTAAGAGCTGTCCCATTCATTCCCTGACCAGCATTTGCTGAGTGCCTGCCATGTGCCGGGCACTGGTGAAGGCACAGGCTATATTGGGAAGGAAAACAGACAGATTCCTGTTTCCATAGAGTTTACATGCTAGTTGGGAAGAGATTTAACAATAAAAGCATAGGAAAAAAAAATTAAAAAAAATTTTTTTGTAATCTTTATTTTTGAGAGAGAGACAGAGTGTGAGTGGGGGAGGAACAGAGAGAGAGGGAGACACAGAATCCGAAGCAGGTTCCAGGCCCTGAACTGTCAGCACAGAGCCCGATGCGGGGCTCGAACTCCTGGACCGTGAGATCATGACCTGAGCTGAAGTCGGCCGCGCAACCGACTGAGCCACCCGGGCGCCCCAGAAAAATTTTTTGTAAGTAGAGCAGGATACAGGGATTATTAGGCGGTAGGGAGGGGATAGTTTGCAGTTGCAAATACAGTAGGCTAGGCTCACTGAGAAGGCGACGTTTGAGCAGAGGCTTGGGGAAGGTGAGAGAGTGAGTCATGGATATCTAGGGGACGAGCGTCCAAGCAGAGGGGACGGTGGCGTGCCCCGGCTACTTGAGGAATCATGATGGCAGCCAGTGCACCCTTGAGCAGAGTGGTCCGGGGAGGAGCAGGAAGAGGGGAGGCCGGAGACGTCACAAGGGACCTGGACCACAGAGGCCTCTGGAGCCATGGCACACTTTGGCTTTTACTCTGAGTGGAAGGGGAGCCATAGAGGGTCTTAAGCAGAGGAGGGCCGTGGTCCGACTTACACTTTCAGAGGCTCACTCTGGCTTCTATGTAGACTGTAGGTGTGGACGGAGGAGGAGGCGGGGAGCCCGCCCAGCAGGTTGTTAGAATCCTCCCGGTGGGGCACGAGGGTGGCTTGGACCCGATGGCGATGGGGGCGGTGGCAGTGGAGGTGTGACAAGCGCTCAGATCTTGCTTTTATTTTGTAAATAGAGCCAACAGGATTTCCTGATGGGTCGGGGGTGTGGAACCGGACAGAGAGGGGTGGGTGAGGATGACTCAGTTCATGAGAAGGGTCTAGGAGGAGCAGGCCGATGGAGGAATTTCAGAGTTCATTTTTGGGCATGTCGAGTTGGAAATGCCGTTGGACACCCAAACGGAGGGCTAGAGTAGGCAAATAAATCTTAGGAGGCTGGCGCTGGGGAAGGAGAGAGCTCGGCACATGTTTAGGAGCCTTCGGCTAGCCGGTCCTTAAAGCCAGGACAGTGGAGGAGGAGTGAGTGCGGGCAGAGGAGGGAAGAGGCCGGGCCTGAGCCCCAGCACACCTTCCCGAGGAGGCTGGCGGGGGGGAGGTGGAAAGAGCGAAGGAGGCAGAGGGGACGGCCGGGGAGAACGGGGCGTCCCGGAGGCCTTGGCTGGGGTGCGTGAAGAAGACCGAAGGGCACACGTGGCCGGCGGACAGCCAGGCAGCTGCTCAGGAGGCCCGGGAGAGGGGGGTGGGGAACCCGGGGTCGAGGAGACAGATGGCGAGGCCCTGCGGTCCGCAGACACAGAGGCTTGGAGGTTGTTCACGGTCGGTGTCTCTGGGGGCAGCAGTGGGCTTTTCTTTTTCTGCTTTGTACGTTCCTGAACCAAGAGGTTTCCTTTCTCTTTCCTCCTTCTTTATTAGTGGGCATACAGCTCTTTTAAAAGCAGGGGGGAAAAGCCAAAGGAGGTTGAACGTTCTTCTGAGTTCTAACTAATAACGTAGGTGTTCTCAAGAGCGGCAGCATCTCTCCGTGACCCCTGAGCTGGACCTCTCCGTAATTGGTGTTAGGCGGCTAAAGAACAGAAGTCTCTTGAGCAGGTAGACGGAAAGGCAGGCCCCGGCTTGCCCAAGTAAGGGCTTTGGAAGGAAAAGGAGGGGGTGGGCTTCCGCGAGCAGACGCAGGCTGCGGGGCCGAGGCCGCAGCAGCTGACGAAGAGCCGCAGCTTCTGCCGGCGAGCAGCACGCGTGACGTCCGAGGACGGGTGAGCGCGAGCGGGCCGGATTGGCCGCGTGCGAGGGTGAGCTGTCGGCTTTGATGATGCGGTTGAGGTGGACCAGGGTCTCGAGAGCATGAAGTCTAATTTAGTTATCATGAGCCAGGCTCAGAGGGCCTTGTCATCTGTGATAAAAGTGCTTCCCAGATTGGCTTGGAGAGGTGGAGGTGATTCCCGGAATGGCTTTTAGCCGTTCACAATACTGGCGGACCACAGGGCCCTAACAGTCTGTGACTTTGAAACTATGTTAGACGTAGAGATATTCTTCCTTACCGGGTCGCACCTTCGGTTATCTGACGGATTCGAGGTCTGTCCGCAATAACCCACAGAATGACGACGAGGATTTGTGTGCCTGCTGCCGTAGTAACACCTCGGTGAGACTGCTCCAGGAGCGTCACCTCTTTCTTTTAGACCACATAGGATGGACAGTTAAACTGGATCATCCTCACAGTTCCTCCCAGCCCCACAGTTCTGCAGTTTACGGCTAAGCAAAGGAAGCCTGTGCCTGGCTGTGTTACGACCAGCGGGCAGTATCCCTCAGGAGACAGAGCGTGGCGCAGACGCGAGACCACAGTGCGAGATCGGGGGCCCTGGCCCATGAGCTGCATGGAAAAAGAAGGCAGGCACGGCCTGACTGCCGAAGGGCCGCCTGTGGTTCAGTCCCTGCAGAGGAAGCTGTGTAAGTGAACACAGGTGCCCCAGAAAGCCAGACTGGCCCAGCCTAGACCAGAGAAGTTTTAGGGCTAAACAGCTGCAGCGACTCGAAGAAAAATGAGGTGAAGCCACCGCAGAAATAAAAGAGTTGAGGTAGTTTCAGCAGACCGGCCATCTGTCACCCTTGGAGACAGGGATGAGGAGCCCCCCGCTAAGGGGAGCCAGTGGAGGGGCATCGGGGGGAAGCAGAGACCCTCCCTCTGAAGTCGGGGACCGTGCAGAATAGGCCTGCGGTAAAGCCACAGTCGGTGGAGCCAGACCGCCCGGGGTCGGACCCGAGCTCTGCTACCTTTCTAGGGTGCAGCCGTAAGCAGGTGACTTGGCTCCGTAAGCCTCAGGTGTCTTACCTGTAAAATGCAGATGAGTACCTACCTCCAGGGCTGTTTACAAGGATTAAACCATTAATACCGGTGAAAGGGCTAGAATGGTGTACCTGGCCTACAGCCTCAGAACAGGGTGCTTATTACCATTAATATTGTTTCCTGAAATGTACTCCCAAGTCTGAGAAGCAGTGAAGACCAAGCTTTAGGGACCCAGGTCTCTAAGTGGTGTGTAACTTACCAGAGTGAAGCATGACAGGCCAGTCGTGGGTGAAGCCGCCCAACTCAATGAACAAACAGGGCTGGAGGGGGGTTGTCAAAGGTTGCGGAGGCAGAGGGCAGTGTCCCAGCTGTGGCAGAAGCCCCCAGAAGGAAGGGCATCTGCTTCTCCGTGGCCGAGCAGATACCTGGGCTCCTACTGCCTGGGAGAGGGGCCCCAACGCTGGCGACAGGAGGATCACTCGGTGTTTCCTTCCTGGACCCCTGAGCAAGGGGACCTGAGACAGTGTGTGCGCAGGTGCTGCAGAGGCAGAGCGGCCCGTCCTCCGAGCCACGGGCTGCTCGGAACGAGAGCTTCTAACAGGGCTGGGCCAAGGCTCTTTCCTGGTTTGCGGGGTGCTCGGTGATTCTGGCCCTGATGACGATAACATGGGGTGAAGTTTACGACATTGTTTTTATAGGTCCGAATGGTCAGATATTGGCAGTTTCGTAAGATTCAAGCCCATAATAACTAAAATCTTAGCACTTTTAATGTTCCAGGCACTAATCTAAATGCTTATTTGTGTTGGGGTGCTTGGGTGGCTCAGTCAGTTAAGCGTCCGACTTTAGCTCAAGTCGTGATCTCACAGTTCCTGGGTTTGAGCCCTGAATCAGGCTCAGTGCTAAGGGTGCAGAGCCTGCTTGGGATTCTCTCTCTCTCTCCCTCCTTCTCTCTCTGCCCCTTCCCTGTGGATGCTCACTCTGTCTGTCTCAAAATAAATATATATGGGGCGCCTGGGTGGCTCAGTCAGTTAAGCGTCCGACTTCAGCTCAGGTCATGATCTCACAGTTTGTGGGTTCGAGCCCCGCATCGGGCTCTGTGCTGACAGCTCAGAGCCTGGAGCCTGCTTTGGATTCTGTGTCTCCTCTCTCTGCCCCTCCCCTGCTCATGCTCTGTCTTTCTCTGTCTCTCAAAACTAAATAAATGTTAGGAAAAAGAAATCAAAATTAATATATAAACTTTAAAAAAGAAATTTTAAAAGATCTTAAAATAATAAGTAAGTAAATGCTTATTTGTGTTTAACTCATTTAATCCTGCAGTAGTCCCGGAGTGGGTCATAACAACTACCCCCATCTTATAAAGGAGCAAAGTGAGGCACAGCCAGAGTAAGTGGCTAGCTGGGGCTCACCGAGAGTCATGCCCCACACATGGGGCGCACTCTGTTGCCTCTACCTTGGGGTCTGGCTGGACACCTCCCGGGGCACTTGAGCTGAATCCGTCTAGCATCTGCTGCTGCCTGAGGATCCCAGGCAAGGGTCTTCCCCTCCCCCTCCCTCCCCCTCCTCCCCCCTCCCGCCTCCCCCTTCCCCCCTCCTCCCCGCCTTCTCCCCTCCCCCCCTCCCCCCTCCTCCCTGCCTTCTCCCTTCCCCCTCCCCCTCCTCCCCCCTCCTCCCCCCTCCTCCCCACCTTCTCCCTTCCCCCTCCCCCTCCTCCCCCCTCCTCCCCCCTCCTCCCCACCTTCTCCCTTCCCCCTCCCCACCTTCTCCCTTCCCCCTCCCCCTCCTCCCCCCTCCTCCCCCTCGCAAACCCCCCTCCCAGGGCCTCCTCTGCCCTCTACCACTCCTCTCCTTTCACTGATAATTGCTCGCAGGCTTTCTTCTCACGGAGTAAATGTTTAACCAAAAATTGGTTGTTTTAAAACTGAGAAAGAAGTCCTCCAAGGTCCTCCTTTTGATCTACTATTCTGGCTCCTGGGTTTTTCTCCTTCCACTGCCAGAAGGGCCTTCAACCTCCTCATTCCTTTCCAGGCCCTCCTTCCCAGGGGGAGACCACCCGCAGTTGTCTCTGATGGGAAGGTAGAGTCTGAAAGACCACCACGCCTGGAGGCGACAGGGAGTTCTGGGCACCTGTACAAGTTGCTGGAGCCCAGGGAGTGGGGCGGGGGTGGGGGGGGGATCTGGGCCTCTGTCTGGGAAGTGCTGGAGGGGGCCCAGGCCCCAGAGAGCCGCCAGGCTCAGGAGCCGCTGGCGCTCTAGGGGCTGAATGTCAGACTCAGGAGGGCCCGGGAGGAGGGACCACTCAAACCAGGTTTTTAAAAAAGTATCCTCTCTCTTCTATTTGGCAATAGGTTTTATACTTACAAATTGTGGCAAAAATAGTAGAGTTCCCAAGGAGCCTTCCCATATCCACTTAATGTTTACACCTGATATTCCACACTGTAATTAACCAACCAGGAAGTTCAGGTTGATAAAATATTCGTGATCTACAGACTTTATTCGAATTTTACCAGTTTTCCCATGAATACCCTTTTCTGGACGAGCATCCAGTGCAGGACCCTAATCTGGGACAATTCCTCGGTCTTTGTCTTCCATGAGAAGCTTCAAAACTTTCAAAGACTACTGATTCGTTACTTTATAGAATGTCCTTGAATTCGGGGTTGTCTAATGTTTTCTTATGATGAGATTGAGGCTCCTGCCGTTTGGGGAAGAAACCACAGCGGCGACGTGCGTGTAGGAGGAGGTACGTGGTGTCGTGGTATCAGCAGGTCATTCCTGCCGCCCTTGACCTCCCGACTTAGGTGGGGCTCGCAGGCTTCTCCATCGTAAAGTTACTACTTTCCCTTCGGTAATTAGTAAGTATCTTTGCAGAGACGCTTTGAGACTATGTAATTCTGCTATTGCTCATCATTCTTCCGCCCGCCGTTTTAACATTCAAGAACGGTTCTTGCCTGTGACAGTCATTACCGTGATGTTTGCCTAATGGTGATTCTATTTTCACTGCTTCTTCTGTATTTATTACTTGCTATTCTACTCTAAGGGAGAGCTGTCCCTTCTCTCCCATTTATGGCTTCAAGTATCTATTTATATCCGCATAGATTCACGGGTATTTATTTCATGGCTTATCTGCCAGTGTCAGTATTTTGCTGTTCACATTGTCCCGGCGTTGGCCCTTGGGTTCTCCTTCAAGTTGTCTCCCAGCAGACAACTATGTTTTTTTGATCTCATTCTTTTTGCCTTTTTAAAAAATGTTTGTTTGTTTGTTTCGAGAGAGAGAGAGGGAGAACACAAGCTGGAGAGGGGCAGGGGATAGAGAGAGAGGGGGGAGAAAGAGAGAGAGAGTGCACATGAGCAGAGGTGAACAGAGAGAGAATCCCAAGCAGGCTCCGAGCCGTCAGCACAGAGCCTGACACAGCGCTCAAACTCACCAACCGTGAGATTATGACCTGAGCCGAAACCAGGAGTTGGAGGCTTACCCGACAGACCTGCCTGCCAAGGCACCCCGATCCCATCACTTTTAAAAAATGTTTATTTATTTTTGAGAGAGAGAGAACAAGGAGTTTGCAAAGAGAGAGGGGGCCAGAGAATCTGAAATGCTCTCTGTGCTGACAGCCCGACGTGGGGCTCGAACTCAGAAGCCACGAGCTCGTGACCTGAACCAAAGTCGGTGCTTAGCCGACTGAGCCGCCCAGGCGCCCCTGATCCCATCGTTTTTAGAGCACTTCCTTACTTTCTGGCGCCATGAGATGCTCCCAGCTTGTATTTTCTTTGAGGTACCTTGGAATCCACTGTTCTCCAAGGAGCCCTGGTTAAGCCAGTTTTTTTGCCACTAAAAAATATTCAGAGGTATCATGATAACTTTGGAAATAAGATTGTAGGAAAGCATTTATGTGAAGTTCAAACTTCTGACGGCAGGTCACTGGTTGCGGATGGAGGATTGACCGGGAAGGAACACGAATCTTCTGGGTGGTGGTTACATACGTAACACCTGTACACTTAAGATTTGTGTAGTTACTGTGTGCCAGTCGTGCCTCACTGGAAAAGCAAAAAAAAAAAAAAAAAAAATTGACAACAGAGTGCATGACGGGAGGAGGGCACAGGGTTCCGTTTGCTGCGAGGCCACCATTGAAAAGTGAAAATGCAGCAACACTAGATACAACAACACTAAAATCTCCGTACTAAATAGACAGTTGACCACGTAAAAATCACCCAAAACAACATGGGTAGGTGCGTCCTTTCTCACGTAGGAATCTTGGTGTCAAGGGAGGATCTCGATGTTATTTGCATCGTGGGTGCTGGAAGGGCAAAGGGCGACCCTAGGGTTCGGGGCTGCCGGCTGTAGGGGTAGAGGCCGTGTGACGCCGAGGGTGTCGGGGATGGGGGCGGTGACGGTGGGAGACCCTGGCAAAGGGGAAGCTTCGGTGGTGGTCAGAGAGAGGGAGACCTGCCGTGAATGCGAGCGCCCCAATCGGAACCGGCACGTCTCCTGTGTGGCTGCGCGCCTGCCGAGGGAGGGACTGGGGCTTCTCTCCCCAGCCGTGAGCCTAGAGGGAGCTCCGTCTGCCCAAGGAGGCCTGTCAGCATCTCTTGTGGCCGCCACGGGCCCTTGAAGGAGGAGGCGAGCAAAGGGGACTGTCTGGGGACCTAGGTGAGCAGGTAAGAGCCAGGGAGGCCTGCCGTCCCACTCAGCCCTTCTCAGCGCCTGCCCTGGCCCGCACCCTGCTGGGCGCCATCTCCCTGGCGGTGAAGTAGGGCGAGGACATTGTTCCCAGCGGCGTGAGGTTCTGCGGTGGGAGGGTGTTCCTGGCAGAGGAGCAGCCCTGCAGGGGTATGAGGTGGAGGGGTCAGGGGAGGGAAGAGGCAGAGAGAAGGCAGTGTGGCCGGCGTGTCACAGGGTTGGGTGACGGTGCCTCGAGACCTGATCGTGGAGAAGCCTGTGGAGAGATTGGGCTTGGCCCTAAATCGGGGGGAAAGTGACCCCCATTCTTTGTTGGACCGACAGCCTCCGTCCACCCGAAAGCCCGGCCCGGGAACCTGGGTCACCTGGGCCTTGGCCTGCGCTGCCAACTCTGTGGAGACGGAACGAGGAGGGGTGCCTCGGCCCCCCACCAGAAGGCGGGCAGAGGGAACGAGGGAGTCACCGGGGTGTACGCACCACTGTTAAGCGACAGAATCGTCGCTGCGACCGTGGCCTTTCCCGCCCTCTGGCCAAGGCCGAACCTGGAATGTTAAAGGAGCCTGGAGAGCCACTGGGAACCCCGCTGAATTCGGTCTCTGGACAACGTGTTTATTCCTGACCCCCAGCGGCGGGTACACCGTCGGGGCAGGCCGCGGGCCTCAGACGCCGGGGGGAGACTTCCCAGAGCAGGCTCGTGTCAAACCCAGACGGACAGGAGGCCATTGAGCGAGTTCTGTGAGCGAGGGCACGTGTGGCAGGCCCCCTGTGGGCCAGCGCACCACCGCGGAGTCCCCTCCAGAACAGGCGGAGAAGGGGAGCACCCCTGAACCCAGAGCCTCAGTGTACGTTTGGAAAGAATAGGAGTTATGCTGAAATGTGGGTATTCAGGGGGGGGATGTGTGCAGAACACTCGTGCAGGCCAGCGGGGGTTCCCAGTGGTGGGGGCAGCTCCCTGGAGACCTGAAGATGAGTAACGTCATCTCTGAGCATCTGGGGACACCCTGTGACTCTGGACGAAGAGGACCGGCAGGTTCCCAGCAGCAGCGGCGAGCACGGGACCGTCGATCTGTTCGCGCCATCAGTGACCTGGAGCAGCCGGTGCCGCTAGAAGAACTGAAGGTAGGAGAGCAAGTCCGGGTTCACGTCAGCGACCCGAAGACACAGTGGCCGTGGCCTTCACGCCCACCCTCCATACTGCAGCACCCCCTCATGGATACTTTACACCGGGGGGCCGTGCCTTGGAGCTTGCGGGGTACGGGCAGTAAGAACTGGGTGGCAGGCTCCCCTGGAGAACCCCCCCCCCATCCCCCGTCTGCTGGGGGGGTGTAAACTGCTGACTTTTGGCCAGCTCCGGAGCCTGGCGGCGGCGGTGGGCCTCCAGCCCCACCCAGGGCAAGCTCGCGGCCTTGTTTTCTTGAGTCACTGATGGTGAAAACCTTAACATTTTGTATTTTGTAATAGACTCATAATTTCTGTGAAGAAAAAAAAAAAAAAAAAATCCGTACTGAATAAAGCCACCCACAGGAAGCCTGAAAACTGTTCAACTATAAATAATGTTGAACATTATTTCTAATGTTCAGAGAGAGAACAGACACCCTGACACCTGAGCGAGTGAATGGATGCCTGCTCACTCGCCCCACGGTCTGAACAGTCAGCTCAGGAAAGGCAGCATCGGTGACAGCCCGGAAGAGCGTGGGACCCCACAAGATGTCAGGGCCAGCCAGGCCTCGGACGGCTCAGAGCCGATTTCGAGAAGCGCCGTGCAGGGGCCTCTGAGGACTAATAACCCGAAGTCCTCTGCATAACATGGGGACCGGCAGGGGAGCCAGCGGGGCCAGCTTCCCACCTCGGAGACCTTCCTGTTCTGAACGGGTCTTCTGTAGGACGTGGGCCAGAGTCGTCGTTCGGGTCAGTCGTGCTCAGCCTGTGAGATGTTCACGGCCCGAATAACAAACTAAATGTAAACAAATCCCTCGAATCGGATGGCCTCCCCCCACCACTTCTGCGGGGACTCCAGGGTGGGGTTTTGGAGCACTGTCGGCGCAGGCTGCATCTTTACAGACACCCGGTGAATGGTCGGTTTGAATCCGGCCGGAAGGGTTCAGAGGGAGCCCCGGGGAACTGAAGGTTTTCACCCACAGCAAGCCGGCGCGAGAAAGGGCATGGACCCTAGACGTGACACCAGCCCGTGGAAGGGCTCAACTCGACCTCCTCCGATGGGAAACTTGCTAAACGCACTTTGGGGAGAAGCCAATGCATAAGCTGGACTCTCAGAAAGTTTACATCCGAGGACATGTTTTCGAAAGTTGTTATCGTCACCAGGGGAGCTGTTTTGCTACCTCACTGATTCTCAAAACGGGGGGATTTGTTTTAAAGAACTGCTTATTTGACTAGGAAAATAGTTTTACATGCCCGAATACACTTTACGTTTGCAAGGGACGTTCCAGTATTGCTAAGTGATTCTACACACCGCATCTTACTTAACAGTGTATGTTTCATGGGGTCTTTAAGTTTTTTTGCCGTTAATGCCTACACGTCCTATCTTTGGCTGTGCTTGGCTCTTATCACTGAGTAAAATCAAGCAGCTCTTGCCCATTTCCTCCAAACAGCCTCTGCCATGACTTCCTTTCTTTTGGTTCCTTCTACGTTACGCCCCACTTCTCTTCCTCCAGGGCAAGCTCTCTTATATAGCGGTTATGAACACAAGCTCTAGAGCCAGATTGCCTGGGTTCAAATCCCAGCCCAGCACCACCTCGTGACCCTTAATCACTGTGCCTCAATTTCCTCAGCTGTCAAATGGAGGTAATACTATGTATCTCATGGAGTTGATGTGAAGATCTGTTAGTACAGAGTACACGAAGAAGCACATAGAGAGCCCCATCTGGTATGTAGTAAGTGCTCAATAAATGAGAGCTGTCACTATAATGATTATTATTCTTGGTGTTCTTCCTTCATCTATTAGACATCCTCTACGGGGTTTCCCCTCTACCTTTTCCTTCCAAGGTCTCTTTGATTATAACCTCTATCCCTCCTCCTTTGACTCTGTTATCTAATTGTTGTCTCCCGCCTCCCCCCCACCCCCATGGCACTAATTCCTTTTCCGCCATATTCCTTTTCCTTTAGGATCTATGGATTCTCAGCCAGCTCCTGGGTCAGGCTGTTTTCTGCTGTTTTAGCCACTTCCAACTTTTCTTTGGTCCTTTCCCATTAATTTGGAACTCCTGGCTGCTGTTTGCCCCATAAGCTGTGTTCTCGTGGCTAGAGTGTTTCATCTGAATGCTTCGTGCTCCCATGGGCTGGCTTTGTACCAAATCTTCAGTTATTCCCTGCCCCAACTTTGTCTCTTCTATCCTTAGATAAAAGCACCTGATTTGTGACGAACGCCTTCTTCCCCCAGGCATTTGGTTTCTGCTTATTTTCTCCTATCCCAGATTTATCAATGCATGGGGCCAGGTGTTCCCAGCGTTGCCACACTGCGAGAAGGGATGCAGTTCCTAGACATAGCCACGAGGTGGCAGAATGCTCCCTCACAGCGATGCCTCACTGCCCAGGGGGCATCCGGGACATTAACTTGGCCAGTGTTAGAATTATTTCAAGGCTTCTGGGAGGTTTCTAGCAAGGTTAGAGGAATTGGAAACTATAGGCAGATTCTATCCCAGCCCAGAATATTCCCTCCTAGAGAGATTACTCTTTCGTTGTGTATCAACTGTGCAAGTGTTGTAATCATTATTAAAAAATTAGAAACACCAATAAGCAAAAAGAAAAAAGAATCAGTTACCTGAAATTGCGCCACACAAAGGTGCTATATTTCCTTCCAGACGTTTCCGCACACAAATCTCCACAAATACGTCCTGCGTGTCTATAACTTTTAATCCAACCGTTTTATAACTCGTAACCTCTTTATCACTTTACAAAATATGGCGGATGTCCTGTCATGTCAGAAACTGTAAATCTGCATCATTTCTCCCATTTTTGTATCTTTTCCACATTACACAAGTACATGCTTGCACAAAAACTGCGAAAACATTAAAATAATGAATTGGCCACGGGCTATTTTATTTTACAGATTTACCTTAGTTTACTTCGTGAAGACCTCTCTCTGTGTAACGTGCAGGGATTTCCTTCCTTAGGCTCTCACTACAAGGCCTGCATCCCAAATATGCTTTTATTCCTGCGGAGCTTTGTGATCCCCCTGGGGTAAGCCCACCCCTGATTGCCCCCTGGCATCAGTGGGAAAGTGTGGTTACCAGGTCTCGTCCCAGGATTTTAGAATTAAAAACTCCAGGGATGAAGCTTGGGCTCATGTTTTTCTGAGAGTTCCTACAGTCAATTCAGCTTTCACAGCCTGGTCGGAACTGCCCGGCCGTGATGACGGGACGAACGCTTGAAACCCCAAGGGTTTCATTGAGGCTCCAAGATCCCAGAGTCTTCTTCCTTATGTTCCGGAGGCTAAGCAAGTACCATTCCTTCAGCTCCCCCTCCATGGAAGGCAGGGGCTGGTTCTGAGTCAATGAATGTGTCCCCAGGAAATCGGATAACAATTTGACCTCATCCAGCAAGCCGATCGAAAATGGGACTGAAATTCTATAATGACAAAAGCAATTTGAGCCAGAAAGAAGAAGAAGAAGAAAAGGAGAAGAAGAAAGGAAGAAAAAAAAGCAAGAAAAATTTTCAATGAATAAGTTAAAAGTTTAATATTAGTATCAGTATGGATACTTGGGTGTTAAACTTACCTCCGATGGGAAGGATAATAAGAATTCTTGTTGGCCGTGGTGCGAATCAAGAAAAGGGCGAGCCGTAAGAGCAAGTGCTTTAACTCAGGGTCTAAGTTTAGAAGTCGGGGGATCCCGGGGCGCCTGGTGGCTCAGTCGGTTAAGCGTCGATTCTTGATCTCAGCTCAGGTCATGATCTCATGGTTTGTGAGTTTGAGCCCCATGTCAGGCTCTGAGCTGACAGCATGGAGCCTGCTTGGGATTCTGTCTCTCTTTCTCTCTGACCCTCACCTACTTTTGTTCTCTCTCTCTCTCTCTCTCTTTATTTAAATAAATAAAATTTAAATACACACGCACACACACATAAATTTTAAAACACAAGGAAAAAATAAGTCAGGGGAACCCCTAGACACGAATGGAAAAACAATTTCCGTTCTATTGTCGGTAACCCCAGATTCAAGGTTAGCATTTCCCACATTAACAACCGTAGCCAGGAGAGCACAGTAATATTAGCAGTATCTCCCTGTGTCACTAACTGCAGGCATTTCATGCCGCGTTAAGTTGCTGCAGAGATCTCAAAACATTGTTTATGTTCATGACTACTTTGAAAGAGTGGTAGTTATTTAATCTGCCATTAGATCTTGTTACAGAAAGTATTAATAAAGTACGTACACAGCCGTATCACAAATTTGTTTAGAAAATATTTTGAAAACTGTTTCAATGTAGCTGGCCTCCTTCGTGATGCTGTGTATTTAATCTTATGTGTTGAAGACCATCATCTAAGGAAGGATCCCTAGGCTTCTCCAGCCACCCAGAGGGCCTGAGGCATAGACCCCCTACAGTAGAGAAGCTGCCACAATTAGAATAAAAGTGACTCCCCGGGGACGATGCTGGCAAAAAGATGCAATACCTTTTCCAGTTCGGGGAGGGGGGCTGGGGGGAAGGAATAGAGAGCAGGGGTCGGGGGAGGGGCTTGGGGGAAGGAATAGGGAGCAGGAGAGAAGAGTCGGAGGGGCCAGAGGTCAGGGGTTCACGGGGGAGGGTATTTTATTCCCAGGGCAACATTTTTTTAAGTTGAGATTAAACAAAAAAGAAAAAGAGGGGTGGGGCCCCTGGGCGGCTCAGTCGGTTAAGCGTCTGACTCCGGCTCAGGTCACGATCTTGTGGTCTGTGAGTTCGAGCCCCATGTCAGGCTCTGTGCTGACAGGTTGAAGCCTGGAGCCTGCTTTGGATTCTGTGTCTCCCTCTGTGTCTCTGCCCCTCCCCTGTTCGTGCTCTCTTCCTCTCTCTCAAAAATAAACAAACATTAAAAACAACAACAACAACAAGGTAGACCTAGAAGAGAGGCCGAGACATCCCAGGGAGAATTGTTAACCATGAGAAAAGCGCAAGCCAGAGATCCCGCTAACAGGGTTTTTAAACTCAACATTAGCATCTGGGGGGGTTGAGGGAAGATCATTAACTGGTTGGGTAACCTGTCTGGTTGAATGAATTTCAGTAACAAGGATGGGGTGGTGAAGGGTGGTTAACCTACAGGGCTTGGGGATGGGGTTGGGGGGGAGGATGAGCCCACGTAGAGAAGCAGATAGCCTGATTCCTTTCCCACTGTGTTGTTCTTCCTGGGGGTTCACCACCGTGTCGACTTAAGGCTTTGAGCTCTGCTCTCAGCCTCGGAGATCTCAAGGAAAAAGGTTGCAATTAGCAAACTTGGTTTAACAAGAATACTCAGTGCTGGTGGAGACCTACAGAAAGGAGCATTTTTCTGGGATGCATTTGCTGAACGAGCGTTAGGTGCCTTTTAAATGTTCGTGTTCCTTGACAGTAATTCCATTCCTAGGAAGTCGGGCCCGTGGAAATAATCTGAAATATGGCTCTACGCACAAGGCTATTCAGTGGAATTTCATTATAGTGAAAAACCAGAAATAATTAGCTGCCCAGAACAGGAAGATGTAGAGGAAGTTTGGTGCCTCCGTATCGTGAGAAATCCTTTAGCCATGAAAATATCCACAAGGAGTTTTTAATATCAGAGGAAATGCTTATGACAAATGCTAAGTAGATTCAGAATTATTTAGAGAAAATGTGCCAACTGTGGAAAGTGTGCAGAAAGAGGAGCGGAAGGAAATACGTCAAAATGTTGAAAAGTGGCTTCCTTGTGGGGCTCCCGGCTGGCCCAGCCGGTGCAACATAGGACTCTTGATCTTGGGGTTGTGAGTTCAAGCCCCACATTGGGTGCAGAGTTTACTTAAAAAAATTTTTTTATTTACTTATTTCAAGAGAGAGAAAGAGCATGAGCAAAGGAGGGGCAAAGAGAGAAAGGGAAAGCTGGCCCCACACTGTCAGTGCAGAGCCCGATGCAGGACTCGAGCACACAAACTGCGAGATCACGACCCGAGTCGCAACCAAGGGTCGGACGCTTAACTGACTGAGCCACCCAGATACCTCAATAAATAAATATTTTTTAAAATATTCTAATAATTTATTGTCAAATTGGTTTCCATACAACACCCAGTGCTCATCCCAACAAGTGCCCTCCTCTGTGCCCGTCACCCACTGTCCCCCCTCCCACACCCATAAATAAATATTTTAACAACAACAACAAAAAAAAAGTGGCTTCCTCTTGGTTATGAAGTTATGGGGTAATTTATTTTCTGCTTTTTTACTTTTCACTAAGCAAAACTACCACAGAATATGTGTCACTAAAGAGAAAAAGTTCTATCACACAAATAATGCACAAACACTTCATCGTAAAAAGTGAAAACACAGGGCCCAAAAGACACAGAAGTAATAACGGGGGAAAAAAGCAAAAGAGTCTCTCATCCCTGAAGGTAACCACTGTTAACAGTTTGCCACCTCACCTTCTAAATGTTGTATCAATGTATGTTACATATGCGGATATATTGTGTTTTCTCATTTACCTAAGTGGGATCGTCCTGTATTTTTCTACAACTTCTTTTTCTTTTGTTCTCCTAAAATTGTCTTCGTTACCTTTCCACCTTGGCGCACGTAGTCCTACTTCCTTTGTCCTGTGTACTGCTGTGTATTTCACAGTGTGGATGACCACGTTCGTCCAACAGTCCCCCATGGTCTGAAGCAGCGGTGCATGCTGGGAAGACCCTTCTGCGGACTGCAGGATGCGGACTGCAGGATCCGGGGGGGTGGGGGGGTGTTGCTGGATCGGAGACCATGTGCATTCCTGATTTGATGGCTACCGCCTGTCTTTGTTAAGATGATATAAACTTGTCCCCTGTAACCCAAGACCCTAGAATAGCAGTGACTTAAAACGAGACAGTTGTTTACTTCTCTGCAATTCACAGTCTTTCCGTGTAAGCAGTCCAGGGCTGACATCCCGGCTCCGGTGTGGCAGGGCCTTGGATGTCTTCTGTCTTCCTGCTCTGCCATCTTCGACACATGGCCTGGGGTGACTGCTTCCACTCCCCCGTTCACACTCCCTTCCTGGGAAGTGGGGACGAAGAGGCTCAGGGCAGAACCCAGAACTCGCACGGTCCCAGGACGGGGGTCGCAAGCAGCGCCGTGTCACGGGCAGCTTTGCGCACCGCTCAGTTTCTGTTGCTAAAGGCAGAAGTCTCGTAAAAGATATGCAAGACCTTCACGCTGAAAACTACAAAACATTGCCGGGTGTGCAGATCAGCTAAAAGCAAGATTTCTGAAAGCACTCACCGCACGCGTGTGGCCATAGGCGCCCTGCACGTTACCTGGTCATGTTACTCGCCTGTTTTTCTGTTCGGTGGTCTTCTTTCTTACTGATTCGTAGGCACCTTTTTTTGATTATAGATATTAACCTTTTGTCTTTTATAGGTGTTACAAATATTTTCTTATAGTCAGTTTCTTATGTTTTAACTTAGTTTTCCACACCTTTTGATATTTTGAAGTTGTATGCAGTCAAGCCTGCCGGTCTCCTTATGTCTCTGGGTTTTGTCTTGCTATTATTTTATGATCAGAAAAATAAGAATACCCAGTTCGTGGGGCACCTAGGTGGCTCAGTCAATTAAATGGCCAACTCCTGATTTCAGTTCAGGTCACGATCTCACAGTTCGTGAGATTGAGCCCCACATCTAGCTCTGTGCTGACAGCGTGGAGCCTGCTTGGGATTCTTTCTCTCTCTCTCTCTCTGCCCCTCCCGCTGTCTCTGTCTCTCTCAAAATAAACAAAATTTTAAAAAGAAGAAGAATATCCAGTTCAGAAAGAGAAACAGGGGTGCCTGGCTGGGTTGGTTGGAAGAACATATGACTCTTGATCTCGGGGTTGTGGGTTCGAGCCCCACATTGGGTGTAGAGATTACTTAAAAGTAAATACATAAATAAACTTTAAAAAGAAAGAAAAACAAAGAACATGAAGCAGGAGCAACAGCGTGGGTAAATAAATTACAGGGACAATTTCACATTCGTTTTTTATTCTGATACCCTCTTTAATCGGATGGAACTGTTCGAGGAACCTGGGCTTTGAGAACTGACTGGGACTTGAGGTAGGCAGAGGGGGAAGGGAAGGTGTTCCAAGTGAAAGGAGCAGCATGAATTAAACCACGGAGGCGCAGGTAAATCTGGCCGAAATGGGGGCGCCTGGGTGGCTCAGTCGGTTGGGCGTCCGACTTCAGCTCAGGTCATGATCTCACAGTCTGTGAGTTCGAGCCCCGCATCGGGCTCTGTGCTGACGGCTCAGAGCCTGGAGCCTGCTTCGGATTCTGTGTCTCCCTCTCTCTCTCTGACCCTCCCCCACTCATGCTTTGTCTCTCCTGCTCTCAAAAATAAATAAAAAAACATTAAAAAAAAAATTAAAAAAAAAAAAATCTGGCCGAAATGGAGCTAGCTGGAGGACGCATGTATGTTGGGAAAGTAGGAACTAGGCCGGACAGGTAGGTTGAAGACAGGACGGTCTTTGGAGAACAGGAAGAAGCTAAATATAGTGATTACAAGTGAACACCGGATTAGGAGAAATATGTCAAATGCAAAAGGATATGCCTTTATGAATATGAATAAAGGGGTTTTTTTTAATGTTTTTTTAAAGGAAGCAAATTAAGTATCTAACAAAAGATAAATGGTTGAGTACATTAGAGTATAGCCACGTGATGGAATACTAACCCTGAGAATAGTCGTTTTTGAAAGCTGCATGGAGAGACACTAAAATTCTAGTAAAAGAAGATGATTAAAAGACAGAAAATCAGGGACGCCTGGGTGGCTCAGTCGGTGAAGCATCCGACTTCAGCTCAGGTCATGATCTCTCTGTCCGTGAGTTCAAGCCCCGCATCGGGCTCTGTGCCGACAGCTCGGAGCCTGGAGCCTGCTTCGGATTCTGTGTCTCCCTCTCTCTCTGCCCCTCCCCTGCTCATGCTCGTGCTCTGTCTCTCTCAAAAATAAAGAAACGTTAAAATAATAATAGTAACTTTTAGAAAAGCATAAAATCATAATTACGATTACAGCTGTTTAAAGAAACATGCGCGTGAGAAAAAGCCTGAAAAGGAGCACTTGGAAATGAAGAGCAGTTTGTTTGGATGATGAGGGAGATTATTTTTAATTTTCTCTTTTAAATCTCCTTGTCTGTTGCTGTCGTTCTCTGTTTACAATATCGTTAAGGAGGCAGGTGTTAGTGGCCACGGGAGAATCAGCAGAGGCTTTTCGAAGCTTCCCGAAGGTGCAGGGGAGGAGGCCTGGGGGAGCGTGTGCCGCTCTGGAGGAGGGAGCCCGACCCCTCCGAATGTGTGTGATCCCGGAGGAAGGGACGCCATCCCACGGCCTGCCGGTCCCCTGGTCTGTGCTCCCGGGATGACAGAAACTTCTTTCCCGTGTTCCAGGGTCTCCTGATGCTGCTACAAAACCTGCCTACGATTCACTGGGGCAACGAAGAGATCGGGCTGCTGCTCGCCGAGGCGTACAGGCTGAAGTACATGTTTGCCGACGCCCCCAACCACTACCGCCGATAGGTGCTGTCTCCCCAGGGGGACCCGGACTGTCCCCATCTCTGATGGCAATCTGATCACTGTGGCCACCGTGCGAGCCGTGGACTCCGGCCAGGAACCACTCCTGCTGTAAAAAGCTCACATCCGCCGCCCAGGTCTTAACTTTTTGGCGTGCCTGTCCACCACTCCGTGTCTCTGGGTGTGTCTCTCGGACCGCTATCAGTATTCCCTGACGCGTGGATGGGCCCAGCTCTGGGAGAGGACAGGGAAGGAGGTACAGGGTTGTCTGCCCCTTTAACAGAAACTGGACAAAAGAAGGGGAAGGCTCAGGGTCTCAACTCGCATTGTCCCTACGCGGACCGTCTCTTGCCTCCCGGCCCCCGACCGATGCCGTTGCTTTTTGTGACGTAGTTTGATTTGATCACAGGTCAAAAAACGCCTTATGTTTTCCAATGACTCCCGGCCCCTCCTCCCCCTCCCCAGTTCCTAGCCCTTCCCCTTCTGCCCTCGTCCGTCCGAGCCGGTGAGGGGCAGCCTGGGATTGTGTCCTCCGATGGAGGAGGCACGGATGCTTGTAACTCTGGGAAGAGGCCCACACCCCAGGGCTAGGAGTTTTATTTTTCCTTTTCTCGCCAGGCGTCTGTATGCGTGCCTGCGTTCGCGCGTGTCCGTGGGCGTACGCACCCATCAGCATTTAGTTACACGTCCGAATTGGCGTGTCCCAGATCAGCCCCGTCACCACCAGCTGGGAAGGGCCCCGGTGACCGAGCATCCGAGCATCCCTTGAGAAGGATCAGGGCAGGGGGAGGGAGGAGGGGCTTTTTACCTCTCCAAACCCTTTTTCCATGATGACCCACTCCAAGATATTATGTGTAAATTGTGTTATTATGTATATGGGGAAAGATGTACAAATATATGTTCTCTTTGTAGCAGATATGATTTTATATTTATAACGTGCGTCACCACGTGAAAGCAATCTAGGTCACTAGCACAGCTGACGTCGCCAGGCGGGCGGGCCCGGCACCTCCAGGTTGGTTTCTGGGCGCCCCCCCTGTGAGGGAGCGGACGGGAGTCCCGCCAGAGCAAGCAGAGCCGGGCAGGGGGGGCTGGTGAGTGGCAGCCATCCGAGCGTCAGTGGCTCAGAGTTTTTCCATCCCCCCCCTCTCCCCACCCCTCCCCGGGTCTTTGTGGAGCGTCAGCCCCACTCCTTCCCCCCCGCCCCCCCATCGGGCTGACAGAGCCCCCTACCCCTCCCCGTCGCCCCTAGCCACCTCCCAGAGAGCATGTTTCCAGCCCTTTCGTCTCCCCAGGTTGCTGGGGAGAGCTTTTGTTTCTCCGTTTGCAGTCAGCATCTCAGCATCGCGTTCAAGACAGAAGCTGTGACTGACTCATCAGTGCCAAGCAGAGGGGTCTTCTGTGTCTCCCTGGGCTATGGGGCTCTTCTCCGAGAGAAGCCTCCAGCGTCCCTGCACTGTCACCGTCACACCCCACACCGCTCATGAGATGCGGGAGGCATGTCTGATTTCTGGAGTTCCGTAGTGGAGAGGCGGGTGGGGGGCAGGGGGCAAGCGGCCGTCGCTCTCCTGGGAGGCCGGTCAGCGTCCCCAACGGGTGACGCCCTCGAGTCTCTGCCAGCGAAGCTCCACCAGGCTGGCCTGTTGCATTTCTCATCGGGAGCCGTTTCTCAGGCATCCTTCCCAACCCCCTCCTGCGTCCCCGCAGCGTGCCTCAGTCTCCCTCACAGAGCGAGAGGGCTGCGACCCTCCCTCCACCGGACTCATTAAAGAAAGACACTTGTGTTCCCAAGTGGTGGTTTTATTTTTTTAGTTTTTATGTTTGTATGGAAATCGTGGATACAGTGAAAGAATTGTAAATAAATAGTGTATTTCCTCCTCCACTGCTGCTGTTTTTCCCCCGTGGATTCGTGCCGCCTGGAACCTAAGGAGTGCCCTTTCCTCGGGTCTTTGGGTTTTTCTTGCTGATCTCAGTCAGGACGGGGGACACAAGGGGGGCAAGCAGGGAATCAACAGAAAGTCAGAAGGCGGGCTCGGAAGATGGCGCGTCCGCTCCGTGATGGCTACTGCGGAAAATCCGCAACCGGGTAGCAGGGTACCTGACCGCCGACCTCGACGGAGCACCTCGCCCTATGCCGAGCCCTGCGATCCACACTCAAACTGGAACGGCTTCTTCGCCCAGGACTTCGCCCTGGATTCCTTTGAGGGCGTGGCTTGGTTCCAGCCCTTAGGAGCTATGTCGGGATTCAGCGCAGCAACACGCTGCAGAAACCAGAAAACCAGGGCGGCTGGCACAACAAGGGGGTTTAGTTCCGCCTCGCGTGAGGATCCAAAAGTAGACCCCCCAGGGCTAGGCCCCAGCGTCCGTTTCACAGTCTTTAGGACCCCGGACTCCTCCTCTCGGGCTTCACGGGGAAGACGGCGTCCGCCTCTCCATCCACGGCACCCACGTTCCGAGCAACAGGATGGATACAGGAGAGGGGGGGACCGAGAAAGAAGAATGAAAACAATGTCTCAGCCAGTACTTTAAGGAACGTTTCAGAAAGCTGCCCCATCATACCTCCTTTTGCAACTCGCAGATCGGAGCTTAGTCCCACAGTAGGTCACCCCTAGTTGCCAGGGCGGTGGGAGGAATAGTCTGTTCCCAGCAGCCGTGTGCCTGGCTCAAGACCAACAACTTTCCCCCTCAGTAGTTACACATCCCTTGAAGAACTTGAGAGGAGTCGCTTACCCCTCATTCCCACACTCGATCTCAGCCAAAGGGCCCAGAAGCGGTTCCTCCTTCATTCCTTAAGCTTCGCATCCCCCTCTGAAACTGTGATCTCCCTTCTGCCCGAAAACCTTTCTGGAGAATGGTTTTCGTTCCTTCATCCGAGAATGCTCTCTATTTTGCCTTCAGTCCTGAATATATTTTCTCTAGATACAGTTACACTGGTGCTTTAAAGATGTTGTTCCACTGTCTCTTCCACAGTTTCTGATGAGAAATCCACAGTCATCGCGATCGCCGTTCTATGTCGAATTCCATTATTTCTCTCCGACTGTGTCTTTAAAACTTGCGGCCCTAGGGACAGAACATAGCTTGCCATCTTAATCATTTTTAAGTGTACAGTTCAGTAGGGATACGTCCATTCGCATTGTCGTGCGACCATCACCACCATCCCCCGCCACCACTCACTTCGTCTTGCAAAACTGGAACTCTATCCATTGACCGGCGGCTCCCCGTTTCCTCCTCCCTACAGCCGCTGGCAACCACCATTCCCCTTCCCGTCTCTCTGAATTTGACTAGGTAACTTACGTAAGTGGAACAATACAGTATTTGGGGTTTCTTGATTAGCTTATTTCACTTCACGTATTGTCCTCAGGGTTCATCTATGTTGTAGCATGTATCAGAATACCCTTCCTTTTTTAAGGCTGAATAATATTCCAACACACATGTGTGCGCATGCGCACGCACACACCATATTTTGTTTCCATCCGTCAATGGCCTTACGTTTTTTGGCTTCTGAGAATAATGCTGCTATGAACACAGGTGTGTAAAAATTACTTAGAGACCTTGCCTTCAGTTCTTTGGGGTATATACCCGTAGGAAGAATTGCTGGACCATATGCTAATTCTTTTTTTTTTAATTTCTTTTTATGTTTGTTTATTTTTTAGAGAGAGAGGGAAAGAGACAGAGTATGAGCACTGGCGGGTCAGAGAGAGAGAGGGAGACACAGAATCCGAAGCTGGCTCCAGGCTCCGAGCTGTCAGCACAGAGCCCGACGCGGGGCTCGAACTCACGAACCGTGAGGTCATGACCTGAGCCGAAGTCGGAGGCTTAACCGACTGAGCCACCCAGGCGCCCCTGCTAATTCTATTTTTGATATTCTGAGGAACCATCATGTTTTTTCTCAGACTGCTTCTAAGATTTTTTTTTTCCTTTGGGTTTTAGAAGTTTGATAGTATATCGGAAGGTGGATTGTTTTGGGGTTATTTTCGGTTTTGGAGTTTTGGGTGTTTTTTTCTGTTTTTTTTTGTTTGTTTGCTTGCTTGTTTTTACTTTGTTTTGTTGCATTTATCCTGTTCGGGAGTTGAGTTCCTTGGATCTATAATTCTATGTCTTTCACCAAATTTGAGAAGCGCTCAGCTATTATTCTCCAAATATATGTGTATTTTTCTGCACCAATCTCACTCCTCCCTTGGGACTCCAATTATGTGAATGTTGGACCCATGCTTCCTCAGATTCTGTTTTATATTTTCGCTATTTCTCCTTTCTGTTCTTCAGATTAAGACGTTTCTTTTTGTCTATCTTTAAGTTCATTGACTCCTTTTCTGTCATCTCCGTTCTATTAAGCCCATACAGTGATTTTTTTAAATGTGTATTCATTTTTGAGAGAGAGAGAGAGTGCGTGCGTGCATGCACGCTCATGAGTGGGGGAGGGGCAGAGAGAGGTGGGGGACAGAGGATCCAAAGCAGGCTCTGCACTGGTGACAGTGAGCCTGATGCGAGGCTTGAACCCACAAACTGGGAGATCATGACCTGAACTGAAGTCAGGCCCTCAACCAACTGAGCCACCTAGGCGTCCCGAGCCCATACAGTGAATTTTTTTGAAGTTTATTTATTTGTTTATTTTGAGAGAGAGAGAGAGAGCATGAGTGAGTGGGGGAGGGGCAGAGACAGAGAATCCCAAGTAGGTTCTGCACGATCAGCACAGAGCCCTATGCAGGGCTTGAACTCACAAACCACGAGATCATGACCTGAGCCGAAATCAGGAGTCAGAGACTTCACGGATTGAGCCACTCAGGTGCCCCATGAATTTTTATTTCAGATATTGGAGGGTTTGATTCTAATATTTCCATTTGATTTTTTTAAATAGTTTCTATATCTCCTGAGAACTTCTATTTTTCCCTTCATTTCAAGTGTGTTTACTATTACCTCGTGAAGCATAGTTGTAATACCTGTTTTACATTTTTGTCTGGCATTTCCAACATCTATGTCATCTTGGGGTTGACATCTTTCAATTGTCTCTCCTCATAAAAATTGATCACCTTTTCCCAGATCTTTGAATGTTGAGTAATTTGGGACTGTATCTTGGACATTTGGAGTATTATACATGAGAGCCTTCATGTTACTAAAATCCCCTAGAGCAAGGGTCAGCAAACTATGGCCTGTGGGCCAAATCCAACCCTCTTCCTCTTTTTATAAATAAAGTTTTATTGAAACACAGCAATACTTACTCATGTACATCTTGTCCTTGGCTGCTTGAACACTGCGATAGCAGAGCTGAGTAGTTGTGATAGACTGTATGGCCCACCAAGCTTAAAAACATTTACTGTCTGGCCTTTTATGGAAAAAGTTTGCTCATCTCTGCTCTAGAAAGCACTGACTTCATTTTGTTTTGTTTTTGTAGGCAGCCCAGTTGGGTTTAAACTGCAAGTTCTCTCTCATCTTCTGAGGGCCATTATTCTCGTGTCATTTCAGTTTTTCAGAGGCTCCGCTATGCTGCTTTGGGTTTGTTTTGACCATGCAAAACTTGTGCCAGTTCACACACCGAATTGGGATCCCCTCTCTAGCTGGCTTCTTTCTGGGATTCCCCCTTGTACTCTCTGGCTCACCAGTGAGTTTCCTAGTCCGTGAGCCAGAATGACTGTGTTCTCTTGAATTTTCTGCTGCCTACCCTAGTGCCACCTCTGCTGCACAACTGAGTCCTGCCTTTGGGACAGGTCCAGAAGAGAGAAAAAATTAATCGTAAGTCCCCCCACGCCCTCTGGCTCACAGGGACCCTTTAACCAAGTCCTCGGGTCAGAGAGATGTGGTTTGTGGCATGATAAGAAATATCTATTTGGTCTCTGCCCCCAGTCCCTGACACAGAACTCCTAAAACCTTCGGAATTGCCTGAGGGATAGGAGCATCTTTTGTTCATGTTATATTTTGGGGTGACTCATGGTGAGTTCCTGGATAGCTTCAAAATGGCGGGCTAGTCGCCAGAAAGACCAAGCTGTGATTGTAAGCTTGGAACTGTCAGCCCTATCCTCATCCTTTGGAGGAAGGGAGAGGGGCTGGAGATTGAGTTATTAATCAATCATGGCTATGTGATGAAACCTCCTTTAAAAACCCTTGCCAAAGAGGTCACAGAGCTTCTGGGCTGGGGAACACATCCATGTGCCGGGAAGAGTGACGCATCCCCGACTCCACATGGACAGAAGCATCCGTGCTCAGGCCCCTTCCAGACCTCACCTTATGTACTTCTTCATCTGGCTGTTCCTTTGTGGTAGACAAGTAAATGTGAATAAGTGGTTCTCCGAGTCCTGTGAGCCACTGAACAAATCCTCAAACCTGAGGAAGGGGTTATGGGAACCCCCTAATTTGTAGCCACTTGGTAGATACACGAGTGACAACCTGGGGCGTATGACTGGCACCTGCAGAAGGGGCTGTCTTTTGGGACGGAGCCCTTCACCTGTGGGGTCTGTGCTAGCTCCAGGTAGCATCAGAATTGAGTTGTAGGAATCCTGTTGGCATTCAGAGAGTTGGAGAATTGGTTGATGTGGCAAAACAAACAAGCAAACAAACAAACAAAAAACACATTTGGTGTCAAAAGTGGGAGTAGAGTAGAAGTAACAAGAGTTGTTTTCTTTTGGGTTTCTCTCGTTTTTTGCTGCCAGTGCTACTGGGAAGTCACTTAACTGGGACCTACTCTCAAGTCAAAGCTGTGAGAGTAAAGATGGAAAAAAAATTTTTTTAATGTTTGTTTTTAAGAGAGAGGGAAACAGAGTGTGGGGAGGGGAGGGGCAGAGAGAGAGGGAGACACAGAATCCAAGCAGGCTTCAAGCTCCGAGCTGTCAGCACAGAGCCCAACACGGGGCCCCAACTCATGACCCGTGAGATCATGACCTGAGCCGAAATCAGTAACTTAACCTACTGAACCACCCAGGCGCCCCAAGATGGAAAGTTTTGGAGAAACTCACCCCCTTCAGATAGCTTCTTCAAGCTTTAACTCCCTCCCTAATTCCCCTGCTTGTTTACAGAGTTCTCAGTGCTAGTTTGTCCAGAATTTTTAGTCATAATTAGCAGCAGAGAGAGACTGCAGTGGGCTTACTCCTTCTTGTCTCTCACCAGAAATCCTCCAACAATTTTTGACCACAACCTATAATAAAAAAACACGTTTTTTTGAGCCCGGGACACAGGCACAGACACAGACACACACAAATGAACAACAAACATTTCAGAAACAGTATGTACAGTTCCTATGCATGGTGGCCTGTGACCTGTTTTATTCCATTGTTCAAAAACGCTAGGGGCGCCTGGGTGGCCTACTTCAGATTCTGTGTCTCCCTCTTTCTCTGCCCCTCCCCTGCTTATGCTCTGTCTCTCCCTTTCTCTTTCGAAAATGAATAAACACTGGGGCTTCGGAGTGGCTCAGTTGGTTGAGTGTCGGACTTCAGCTCAGGTCATGATCTTGTGGTTCTTGGGTTCCAGCCCCGCATCAGGCTTTATGCTGACAGCTCAGAGCCTGGGGCCTGCTTCGGATTCTGTGTGTCTCTCTCTCTCATGTGCCCCCCCCCTCATGTTCTGTCTCTCAAAAATAAATAAATGTGGGGCGCCTGGGTGGCTCAGTTGGTTAAACGGCCGACTTTGGCTCACGTCATGATCTCGCGGTCTGTGAGTTTGAGCCCCACGTCGGGCTCTGTGCTGACAGCTCAGAACCTGGAGCCTGCTTCACATTCTGTGTCTCCCTCTCTCTTTGCCCCTCCCCCACTCATGCTCTCTCTCTCTCTCTCTCTCTCTCTCTCTCTCTCTCTCTCTCTGTCTCAAAAATAAATAAATCTTTAATAAATAAATAAATAAATGTTAAAAAATAAATGAATAAATATTTTTAAAAAATTTTTAATGCTGGTTAAGACTCATTACTGAGTGTTAACGAGTTTGAGAAACACAGCTCTGCGTGTTATTACAGAAATGGAAGAAATGAACCTGCTACGGGCTGGAAGAAGCACGTTTCCCCCAGTCCTGAATAATAAATGCCACAGCCGATAATGTAGTGCATTTGTTAAGTCAAAAACATGTGAGAAGAACTGCATTATAACCTTGGATTGTAGAACTCAAGGTTCTCCATGTGAGAAACATTCGCACCCTCTCCCCCCCTTCCCCCCACCCTAGACAAAGGTGAGTTGAATTAGGGATTTTCGTGTTTTGGGTTTTTCTCTAATCCAAATATAGTCCACTCGGAGTGATAGGATTCAACCGTAAGTCACCCCCAGCCTATTTTATATTAGGCACGTGATACCATGTATTACTTGCAAAATAAACAGCCTGAAGCCAACTCTGTCAGGAGAATAAGACGAGGTAGTAATTATTGATACCTGATTTTCACTGCCTTCTTTCTCTCCCTCTTACCTACCTCTCCTCCTTTCCTCTCTCCCTCTCCCCTTCCGTAAAATCAGATGGGTAATAAATATTTGAAAAGGATACTGATCCTTGGCAAGTTAAAGGATGCGCGTGTTTAAAGAAACAGCCAGGGCCCCAACCAGAAAGGAATGTGGTGGCTTCCCACAGTACTACTTTCAAGAACCTCTAAAACGTCCACCTGAACTCCTGATTACGATACCTCCAGCATACAGTAAACTTGATGGGTCATTATAAGCACTTCTAGAGTACAATAAACTTGATTGAAGGTATCAGAAATATCTTACAGACCCTGTACTTAAAACTCGTGTTGACCTAAAATAGCAGTTAATACACAAGCCGTCCAAAGCTGATGGTCCCCTTTCCCGTCTTCACAGACTTCTGGTTTTCTGAAACAGTTCCCTTTCACAAATAAAAGACGCATTTCCCTGATTCCTTCAGCATAGAGTCTTACATTTGGGGGTGGGCAGAGAAGAAACGGAAGAAGCGAGTAAGAGAAAAGGTAGAGTGAATGAGAATGCGGAGCCGTTAGCCCCACCTTCCCATCACACGCACACGCACACGCACACGCACACGCTAAGGCTGGATCACTCCGTCTGGGATTTTACCTGCCCTCAGTCACCTTGAATTCCTCCAAGTCTAGAGAACCCATCTGGGTAGTCACTGCCCACCCCACCCTCAAGATGACTGAATGCAGCGGTCTATTGAAAAGTTGGCTTGTGATCTCAGGATTAGAGAGACTGAAGGAGAAACATTGCTTGAGATGCTGCATCAAGACCCCTTTCTTCTCTGCTCAATCTTTTGAAAACATAATAAAAAAGTTCCACTTCACCTTTATTGAATCTCACACAGGGGAACCATGCTTGAAATCAGTTGACAGAGCTGTGCCCCCAAAATGGACCACGCTTGCTCACAGAGGGAACTATTTGCCTTAGATGTTTAAAAGAAAAAAAAAAAATCTTGCTTGGAGGTGGGTAACAGAAGTCTAAAATTGACTGAAGGGATTTCTAATAAACCAATTTAAAGAGGGGAAAACATCTTGTTTCCATGTCTCTTAGAAAAGAGAACATAGAGAAGGCACAGGGAGATAGACTTTACACCTGTAGGAGGTGGCTTCTGCAGAAGTTGACACCCCATTTTTCTACAATAGTAGCTAACAATTATTGGGTACTTGCTGGGTACCAAGCAAAAATATCTTCTTTTTTTTTTTAATTTTTTTAACGTTTATTTACTTTCAAGAGACAGAGCGTGAGCAGAGGGAGGGCAGAGAGAGAGAGAGGCAGACACAGACTCTGAAGCAGGCTCCAGGCTCTGAGCCATCAGCACAGAGCCCGACGCGGGGCTCGAACTCACAGACCGTGAGATCATGACCTGAGCTGAAGTCGGCCGCTTAACCGACTGAGCCACCCAGGCGCCCCCAAAAATATCTTCTAAGAATTCACCAGATTAATCCTCATAACAATCCTCTAAGTTGACGTTATCCTTATCATCACCCTTGTCTTATAAATGGGGAAATGGAGGCTTGAGGAAGTCAAGTAACTTGCCCACGGTCTCGTACCTCATAAGGAGCTGAGCTAGGATTGGAACTTGGGCAACGTGGCTCCAAACTCCCCACATCTCGTTGCCATGCCACAATAGCATCTAGTTTCCCACTGAATTAAGGGCTGAACTTTCACAAAATCCACAGGGTGAACGAAATGTGATCACTTGTACTCCATCCTTCTATTCCACCTCTATTCCAGGGAGATAAAAAGAAAGGAAACGGAAGAGAGGAAGAGGAAGCGAAAACTTTGTTAGGATCATCATTTCAATTCATAAACTTGAGTTCTAAAGTCCGTCAGAGACAGCTAGCTGCCCATCAAAATTCATGCTCCCCTTCCCACAGTACACAATAGTTTCTGGGAACTGGCCAATGAACCAGGGATTATATTTCCCAACCTTTCTTGGGTCTAGGTAGGGTCATGTGACCAGTTCTCTCCAATAAAATATGAGCAGAGGGAATGTAACTCTGGGGACAAGACAGTTAAGAAGCAGGTGTGCCTTCTTCATTCTGTCTTTCCCCTGTTTGGCTTTGTAAGTGCAGAACACTCCAAGCTCTTTGGGACTAGAGAAGTCACAGGATGAAAGAGGTCTGAGTTTCTGAATGATTAAAAAAAGGTTTTTTAATGTGTATTTATTTTTGAGAGAGAGACAGACAGACAGAAAAAGGGGAGGGGAAGAGAGAGGGAGACGCAGAATCCGAAACAGGCTCCACGCCGTCAGCACAGAGCCCGAGGCAGAGCTCAGGCTCATGAACCACAAGTTGGACGCTTAACCGACTGAGCCACCCAGGCGCCCCATCCTGAATAATTTAATGAAAGACTGTCCACAAACCAGAAACACTGCGCTGAACAATTATGTGAGTAAGAAATAAACATCTATTGTGCTAAACCAGTGAACTTGGGGTTTGTATGTTATAGTAGCTAGTATTACCCTAATACATAAACAGATAACCAATGACTGGCCAGCCGCCCCTCCCCCCTTTCCTGTTCTAGTTCCGTATTTCTGTAAAAGAAACTACCCCAACACTTAGTGGTTTAACACAACCATTGTGTTCTGCTCACAGACGCTGGGTCAGGAACTCAGGTGGGGTACACAGGGGTGACAATTCAGGGATCACTCTTCCATGAGGTCCGGGGCCTCAACTGGAAAGACTCAAAGGCTAGGGTTGACTCACCATTGGGGGCTGGTGTCATTTAGGGGCACCTTAATTCCCATGTGTAGTAGTTGATGCTGGTTATGGTTGGGGACCTCAACGGGAGCTATTGGCCAGAACGTCTACACGTGGCCTCTTCATGTGTTTGTTCTCTCCGCTTCCTTTTGGTGACTGGGCTCCGAGAGCATCCCAAAAAAGGTCATGTGGAAATTATCTTATCTTTTATGGCATGACATCACTTTTGCTGGTGTCACATGCCCATCTAGATTCCAGGGGAGGGAATATTGATGCCATCTCCCCGTGTGACGAGGGTCAATGTCACACTGGAGGCGTGTGTGGGATGGGAGACCTTATAATCCTCTTGGAAAACGGTCTGCCCCATTTCCTTTCCATATTTTTTTCCCTCCTATTCTCTCCTTCTTCTTGCCTTGTGATTCCTCCTCTTCTTGTTTTCCTTTCTTACTTCCCAAGCCTCTCCACTGTCAACCCCCTCTAACACTCCTCGACTCAGTTCGATTCACAAAAACTGAGCATATGTAACGAGACAGGTGTCAGATCCACAGATACAGATAACACCCTACTTCCTTTTCTGCATCCTGCTCTTTCTTTCCCCTCCATTTATCCCTCTTGAAATGGGTATAATGCAAGGCTTCTCAGCCTTACCACTATTGGCATTGTGGACCGGATAACGCTTGTTGTGGGGCTGTCCGGTGATGTGTAGGATGTTTCTCAGCATCCCTCGCTTCTACTCGCTATATGCCAGTAGCACCCCTGCCCCTGTCATGACAATAAAAAGTGCTCCCAGATATTGCTAAATGTCCTCTTGGGGGCAAAATTGTCCCCAGTTGAGATTCACTGTTATAAGGGAATAAACAGGAGAGGTGGAGTTAATGAAATCCCCAAATCTTAGAAGGCAGTAGCTCCAAACCATCTTGACCATGCGTTCTTAGCAGCAAAAGAAAGTCTGAGCATACAACCCAATATATGTGTATTTATTTATTCATATAAAGTCAATATATATATATATGACAATATAAAGTCAATATATATATATACAAGCACAGTATATATATATACAACTATGTGTATATATATATATATATATAAGCACAGTATATATATATATACAACTATGTGTATATATATATAACCACAGTATATATATATATATATATAGTGGGGCTGTGTTGTCCTTTTATGTAAGTACAAAATATTCACAAAAGTGGACTTTTTTAAAAAGGATGAGATAAAAACCTAATTAGACATCCTAATATATATTCTTCCCCCAAGCAAATGGGTCATCTTGTATACTCCCTGGGGGCCCATCCGCCTTAGAGATCACTGCTGGCCTGTAACGAGTTCAGCCTTGGGGTACACAGGTCCGAGCTCACAGCCGTGGCTTCAGTTCCCAGCACCGCCTTTTACTAGTTGAGTTACATTTATTCAGACAATAAAAATGTCAGGAATACAGCTGGAAAAAAAAGACATGACTCTCGAGAAGTTCGCGGGGAGGAGACGTTGGGCAACCTCGTAGTCTCGGGTTTCTCATAGGCAAGTGGGGCTCTGTTGTCGGATGGTGGTGAGGATGAAGTAAGATAATACGTGAAAAGCATCTAATACTCATAAGTGGTACCTACTAAGTCATTGCCGGGCTATTTGTGATCACGAGAGACTAGAAAAAGGCAAACTGTGTATCATTCGAGGACTGGTTGAAGAAGCAATGGTGTGTCTACACAATGGGGTGACACGCAGCCATAAAGAGGAAGGAGGAATATAGATCTAAACTGCCGTGGAGTGATCTCCAGGATGTGTTGTTACAAAACAAAGAGCCACAGGGGTGGGAGAGGGCCAAATAGGAGAAGCACAGGAGACTTTTTGGGGTGATGAAACTATTCTCTATGATACTATAATACATGACACTATGCCTGTGCCAGAACTCACGGAACATTACATTATGAAAGTGAACCTTAATGTATACAAATTTTATTTTATTTTTTAAATGTGTTTATCTTTGAGAAAGAGAGAGAGACAGGACATGAGCAAGGGAGGGGGAGGGGGGACAGAGGATCTGAAGTAGGCTCCGCACTGACAGCAGTGAGCCCTATGTGGGGCTCATACTCACAAACCATGAGATCATGACCTGAGCCAAAGTCAGACGCTCAACCAGACTGGGCCACCAAGGCACCCTCAGTGTATATGAATTTTCAAAGATCATTGTAGGAGGTCCAGATAGAGTTCAGACTGTGACAAAAGAATCTAACTATGAAACCACCTCTTTGAAGGGGGTGGGGAGTGGGGTGCCGACCCAAGTAACTTTGGAAACGAGTAAAGTCTGTAAGACTAAAAGCCCAAGACTTGTTCCTAGGTAGTGTACTCTAGTTGAGAAAGTGTTTCCCAGGGGTGTATTGGTTAACAATGCTGAAAACGCTACACACGTATACTGGAAGTGACATGATTAATGGAAATTAAGGAAATGGATGGCAATTTTGGAGTGGAAGGTTGCAGATAAACAACGGTGGGGCGGTGACTAAAATGATCCAGGTGCCAGGTGGTAATGCATTAGAGTCGTAAGACGTCGGTATGCATGTGTTTCACTTAGAGATGGGAATATATGTTTTATTACATACATACATACATACAAGTGCATACATATATTATAAACATTCATAGATATGTGGCTATAGAGTAGTATTCATTCAATTATTTACTTCCCTGTCAGCGGAGACAACCTAGAAGTAATAACATTCCAATGGCAACACACACACCTGGTGTCCAGATCTTGGCTTATAGCACCATTTCCCAGTAAAAGGAAGCAGGGCTCCTTGGAGAAATGGCTGATTCTAGGTCTAGAGCATCTCGTGCTAGAAACTAAGGATGTGCTCAATAAAACACAATGGTGGAAGTATGTCCAAGGGACAGTGTAGCCAAAGCAGGAACAATCTGAGTAACAAAATAAAGTCGTATTGGATTATAACACCAAGTATAAAATAAGTATCCCTGAGTCCATACCAATATGAATAAATAAATAAATGGGAGCGAAGAGGCAAATGTCCCATGCAGAAGAATTATAAGCAATGGATGTAGATACTCTGCTCTTAAGGAAGTGGAGCGTAACTCCCCACTCCTTTTTATTTTAAATGCTTATTTATAACATTTTTCGATATTCGTTTTTGAGAGAGAGAGAGAGAGAAAGAGAGACCGAGTGTCAGAGGCAGAGAGAGAGGGAGACACAGAATCTGAAGCAGGCTCCAGGCTCCGAGCCATCAGCACAGAGCCCGACGCGGGGCTCGCACCCGCAAACTGTGAGATCATGACCTGAGCCGAAGTTGTATGCTTAACTGACTGGGCCACCCACTCCTTTGGTGTAGGCTGTATGTAGAGACTTCCAAAAAGCACAGTGTGGCAAAAGGGGAGTGAAAATAACTTTACAGAAGAGCAGCCTGACAAACATTGTCTCAGCCAGATGATCAAGATTAACGCCTATCGTGAAAATTCACGCCGACGGCCTGTACCCTCAGTATGATGTGATGGAAATGACATCTAACCTCTGCAGTCTTCCTCCCTAACGCCTAGACTCCCAGTCTAGGCATGAGGAAAACATCAGGCAAATCTTAATTTAGGGACACTTAAAAATACCTGGCCGGTACTCCTCAAAAACTGTCAAGGTCATCGAGACCAAGGTAAGCCTGAGAAACCGTCACAGCCAAGAAGAGCCCAAGGAGACCCGCTGACTAAATGTCAGGACGGCCTCTAGGTGCGCCTGCTGCTCCTGGGACAGAATGCTAAGGTGCGATGGAGGCATCAACAGACCGGAACTCAAGAGCGTCGGGGAATACCTACACGAGTGCAGGTGTGGCTCCCACCAACTGCCCTGACCCTCTGTGACCTCACAGGCCAAACATTCTGGACAATCGCCACCCAGATAAAACTCCAGGCTGGGTTTGCCACCATGCTTAGAAAATTAGGTCCTGGAAACAGAATCGAATTGGCGTTCTGCTCTACCGTTTAACTCGTGACTTCGCGAAGATTGCTAAACTTCTCTGTGCCTCTTTTCTCATGAACCTTCAAACAAGAACTGTCACTGTAGCCACTAGCATCCTACTGTCTGTGAGGAGCGTATAAGATAAGGTATGCAGGGTGCTTGGCTTAGTACTTGGCACTTGGTTCTCCACAAATGTTAGCCCTTTACTGTTGTGCTTTGTATGACTCATTTAGTATATATATTTTTCCCTGACAGAATTTAAGAGCATCGTTGACCAGGTTTTGGCAAATGGAAAAGACAAAAGGGGGTGTTGAATGATCGCATTATAGGGAAGAGGTACTCATTATAGGGAAGAGCCACCACACTATACTGGAGAATCAAAGGAAAGAATTTGAGGGTGTGTGTGTGTGTGTGTGTGTGTGTGTGTGTGTGTGTGTGGTGTTTTTTTTTTAAACATAGCTTTATCGAGGATAATTTACATACCATAAAATTCATCGATTGGAAGTGTATGTAATGCTTCTTTGACTTTTCACTACACAACTGTGCAATCATCACCACAATTGGTTTGGTACATTTCTTTTCTTTTCTTTTTAATATTTATTTATTTTTGAGAGACTGCAAGTGGGGGAGGGGCAGAGAGAGAGGGGGACAGAGGATCTGAAGCGGCCTCCATGCTGACAGCGGCAAGCCCGATGTGGGGCTCGAACCCATGAACCCTGAGATCATGACCTGAGCCAAAGTCAGACACTCAACCACCTGAGCCACCTAGGAGCCCCTGGGTACATTTCTATCATCTCTCAAATTCTCTCACGTCCCAAGTAATTGATTTCTGCCTCATAGATTTGTTTTCTGTAAGTTTTGAAAAATTCAGCCATAAAAGGAAGTCATGCAAACATAGATGCTATTGGAAAGACTCCCCTCAATATATTTTTTCTTCTTCTTTCCTCCCTTCCTTCAAACAGACTCAATTTTCTTTCTTTCTTTCCTTTCTGTTCCTTTCTTTCTTTCCTTCCTTTTTTTCTTCGAAAAGATTTGATTCAGTATGTTTTTTCTTCCTTCTTTCCTTTTATTTTTATTTTTATTTTTTTTTTAAATTTTTTTTTTTTTAATGTTTTATTTTTGAGACAGAGAGAGACAGAGCATGAGTTGGGGAGGGGCAGAGAGAGAGGGAGACACAGAATGTGAAGCAGGCTCCAGGCTCTGAGCTGTCAGCACAGAGCCCGACGCGGGGCTCGAACTCACAGACCGCGAGATCATGACCTGAGCTGAAGTCGGACGCTCAACCGACTGAGCCACCCAGGCGCCCCTATTTTTTTTTTTGTAAGCTCTGCAACCAACAGGGCCTTGAACTCACCGCGGAGGTCAAGAGTCGCTATACTACACGCACTGAGCCGGCCAGGTGCCCCCAGGCTTTAACATATTTTAAAATTATCACAAGTCGTTTAAAAGTTGGTTACAGTTTTAGATATCATGAAACTCGCCCTAAAGCAAGATAAAAATTGTAAAGGGGAGTGGGGAAGAGGCACCAGTCGCGGGCGGCTACTACAGGGTTGGGGGTTCTGGAGCGGGTGAGGGGTGGGTGGCGAGAGAGCGGCAGCTTCAGGGCGACCCCGCCCCAACTGGGGCTAGACAGCCTCACCCCGGCGCCGCCCCTCGCTCCGGCGCAGGCGCAGTGACTCGGGCTTGCTGGCTGGGCGGGGCGCTGAGCCCTAGCGGGTGTGCGCATCGATCGCGAGCGCGTAGCGATTGCTTCTGTCTGTTGTTTAGGTATGGCGCCGGCGACGAAACCGAGAGGCGGCGGGAACCCGGGTAGGGGTCTCGCTCTGTGCTGACGGCGATCCCGGGGCCGAGTGGGCTATGGGGGAGCCCGGCTCGTTGGCCACGGGAGACCGCGCCGGTGGCCGGAGTTGGTGCTTGCGGCGAGTGGGGATGAACGCTGAGTGGCTGCTGCTGGAGGACGGAAACGAGGTAAGAGGAAGGGGTCCTTGGGAGAGCGAAGGAGGTTGAGGAAGCAAGACCGGGAGGGAGCCGGGGCGTCCGGGTGGGAGAGATGAATGGAAAAGAGGAGGTGGGAGCGGGTTTGAGGGAAGGGATATGAGGAGGGGGGTCCTGAGGGCGAGGAGAAGGGGGTTCTGGCGCGGGCGGTTAGGGGCGTGAGGTGCGAGGTGTTTGTGTGGAAGTAGGACCGCGCAGAAGAAAAGATGGCCCCTTTGAGGGAGGCCGGCGCCTGCCAGGCGAGCCGGGGTGAAGTCAGGGTTGCCGGAAGGAGCGGGTGGAGGGACTTGGCGTGAGGTGGGCGTGGAGGCTGTGTGGACCGGCCGGGGGATCGAGGGGAAGGTGGGGACGGGGACAGCCCCCGTGTGGATCGTGTCCGGGGAGGTGGTGGTGGGGGCCGCGGGAAAGCGTGAACTTTGTCAGGTTTATATCGAAAAAGACCGAGTTCGGGCTCACGTCCCTTAAAATGCTAACCACTTTGAGGTAACCATGCCTTCCTTTCCATCTCTTGAGGGAAATTGACCCTGTGGGAGGGTCTCCAATTATCCTGGGAGTCTCTGTGCTGCGCCCCCTCCGATGGCTTGTGGGGGAGGGGTTCAGAAATAGAAGAGCCTCCTCTCCAGAGGCCGCTCGGAATGTTTTCTGACGCTCTCGTCAGTGCAAAATATAAAAATAAAAATAAAGAGGATAGATGAGGCAGACTTCCACTCGGGGGCTCTTGGGGTGCTGGCTTGGGGCCAGCGAGTTAGAGTTCAGTCAGCTTGTGGGAAGGAGAGCCGGGTCCGGGACCAGCTTGTGACTGGGAACGATTTGGAATTTGAGAGTAATTTGTATGAAAGATAAATAGTCCTTGGACTCTTCGGTGCGTTTAGGTTTTTTTCTATAAGCTGTATAGCCTCAGTTCAGTCTCCCAGGTATTATTGCTTAATGGTTTTTCGGGTATTAGGAGAGGGACAAATCAGAGCTCCTTTGCCCTCCAAGAGTTTGTCGCTTGAATGGGGAAACACAGTTTGAGACCGTGAGGCCGCCTGAGAACATCCTCCCAGGCTGTACAATCAAGTACCAAGATACGGATTATTTACTACTCTTCTAGAACCGTGCTTCCTCCAGTCCGCGGAGGGGTTCAGGTCCAGCCTTAACTTGCTGGATTAGGAGGGTTTAAAGGATTCCTCGTGTGCTGTGATTTGAAGACCTGCCCCTGCAGGGCTGTTTCCAAAAGCATTTCCCTTTGGGAAATTCACAAATGAAGTTAACAAGGAAAGATGCCGACCCCCCGAATCATAGTAGCTACGCCTTGTTTTGGATTGGGTTTGGGCTTTTACACGTGTTGCTTCATGTGAGCCCTGCCAGAGTACCACGCTCACGCTCAGCCTTCTAGAATTAGTCAAATGTTAACATACTTTCAGATTCAGTTGATGAGCATTAATTCATTACTTCTGAATAGCCGGGTAGCCCTGGGAGTGGGAGCAGGAGTAGGAGTTGGCGGCATAAAGAATGAAAGGTGCCCTGGCGAAGGCAAGAGCCCTCCTCCACATAGTTCAAACTATTGGTTCGGGTTGTGTAGGGCCACTTTTATGGGAAGAGACCCATACAAACCAGAGTGAAAGGTAAAGACATAGCGGGAAGACTGGCTGCTCTGGGGCGTCCGCAAGGGCAGGTGTTAGGAAGTAGTTGGGGCACAGCCTGCGTGTGTATGAAGAGTGTTGTGCCCGAATTCTCGAATCCCCCCACAAGAGACCACCAGAGTCGAAAGTCAAAGCCAAGTGGCAAGGGTCGTTTTATCTCAGGATCGATCCCGGTCCTTTCGCATACCGCTGCCAGTATGCAGAAAGGCCTCGAACATGGTTGGTACAGCGTTTTTATAGACAGAGACAAAGAGTATAGGAAGGTTTCAGGTTATAGGGTGACTGGTCGATATTTGAAATACGAACATATGCTGCCCTCTGATTGGAGTCTCTTTGTTTGCTCTTTGGCGGGAAGTCTCTGTCCGTTATGTGAAAAAGTTAGTTATTTATCCTAATACATATCAGAAAAGGCGGAAGGGGAAGAATGTGAGGGAAGCAAGGTTCTCAAGCTAGTAAATGTCCGCTCAAGCTAATGAATGTCCGAAAGGTGAAGGTCTTCCGAATGTGAGCAAAGCCAGTTACACAAACTAATGCATGTCATAAAGGGGGAAGGGGAAGAATGTGAGGGAAGCAAGGTTACAGAAGTGAGAAATGCCAGTTACTCGAGCTAATACATGTCAGACTAGACTCAGAAAAAGTTTTACAATGTTTACAGCAAACAGTAAGCAAAACAGAATTCTCAGCAATCGTATTTCTTATCAGCGGTCCACAATCGGCAGAAGGCCGGGTCTCTGTCCATTGATTTACAGAAAAAGAGAACTTAGCTTCAAACTAAGGCAGAGCTGCCATTTGGACATAAAATTTAAAACCGCTCCCTTCAAAGAGAAGTCTGAATCTAGGCAAGAGATGACGTCTTACCTAGGGTAGTGGCCCCCAAACCATAGCACACCGTGGTGCGCGGTGTGCACAAGATTTGAGTGTGCCGATGGCATTTAGTTATAACAGAGTTAGTTTCCTGCCTTCCCAGTTCCCCTCAAAGTCATCGATTTCCCAGATGAAACAATAAACAAGATGCCTCTCGTTTCACCGATTGGAACACAGTAGTAAATTATCTGACTGAATGGGTGTCCTTAAACTTTTTTTTCTCAATGAGACCTTTTGTTTGTTTTGTTTTTCTTTTTTAATGTTGATTTATTTTTTGAGAGAGAAAGAGAGAGAATCCCAAGCAGGCGCAGAGCCTGGTGTGGGGCTTGGTCTTCCGAACCAGGAGCTCATGACCTGAGCAGAAATCAAGAGTCAGAAGCTTAACCCAGGTGCCCCAGTTTTTGGTTTTTGAAAGTAAGCTTTACACCTAACATGGGGCTCGAACTCAGGACCCTGAGATCAAGACTTACGCATGTTCCACCAACTGAGCTAGCCAAATGCTGTCCTTAAACTTTGTTAAATCAATCCAGAGAGTTTGATGGAAAAACAAATTAGGTTTTCATGAAGCTTTTTGGGTTAAGGGGGTTGAAAAAAGGGAAGGGATGATTCTACAGTATTTGCTGGCCATTTGGGAAACAATAGGGGTCATGCCCAGGAGGAATGGGATAGCAGCGAAAGTGGGTCAGGATTGCAAAATTGTTGTAAATAGAAACACCCCCAACGTATGCATTGGTGGTTTATTGGCACTCAGTTCCCATGAGAAATTTACTTTCTTGTGCAAATGGTGCTGGAATATTCAGATAAGCTCGCCACAGACTCTTTAACCTTGGTGTAAGAAGGTAAATTCTAGGACCAGACAGTAAAGGGAAGGACAAAAAAGAGTGGTTCTTTATGTTCCTGGATTCAGAGTCTGTAGGAGGCTATTTCAGAAAAGTAGCTACTCATCTCCTTTTTCTGTAATGCTTTACCCAGGCAGTTGTCAATGGCGGTCTGGCTGTCTCTCCACAAGTATTAAAATGGGCTATGGAATCCTTCCTTTATTAGAAATAAAGCTACCTACAGGGAAATTCTTACCGAATATGGATGACAGATAAACCCTTAAACGTTTCATTTTTTAAAAAGTTTTAATCAGTTAATTTTTAAAACTAGGCTCCATGCCCAGCATGGGGCTTGAATTCATAACCCTGAGATCAAGAGTCACGGGCTCTACTGACTGAGGGCTCTACTGATTGAGGGGCGCCTAGGTGGCTCAGTTAGTTAAGTGTCCGACTCTTGATTTTCTTTTTCTTTTTTTTTTTTAATTTTTTTTAAATGTTTGTTTATTTTTGAGACAGAGAGAGACAGAGCATGAGTGGGGGAGGGGCGGAGAGAGAGGGAGACACAGAATGTGAAGCAGGCTCCAGGCTCTGAGCTGTAAGCACAGAGCCCGACGCGGGGCTTGAACTTGCAGACCACGAGATCATGACCTGAGCCACCT
Organism: Paguma larvata; assembly: GCA_030068075.1. Lineage (NCBI taxonomy): Eukaryota > Metazoa > Chordata > Mammalia > Carnivora > Viverridae > Paguma > Paguma larvata. The sequence continues at coordinate 36,710,054 of CM057829.1, forward strand.
TAACCGACTGAGCCACCCAGGCGCCCCTGGACTCTTGATTTTCACTCAGGTCATGACCTCTCATGGTTTGATTGTGAGATCAAGCCCCACGCCTGGCTCTGTGCTGTCTCCAAGCCTGCTTGGGATTCTCTTTCCCCCCTCCCTTTGCCCCTACCCACACATGCTCGGTGTTTTTGCTCTCTCTCCCCAAAATAAATAAATAAACTTAAAAAAAAAAAAAGAGTCACATGCTTTACTGATTGAGCCCTAAACATTCCATTTTTGACGGATACATATGTTAATTCTGAGGAACTTGGATGACAAATGGAATTTCTGGCAAACTGTTCAAAGACTAAAGAACTTAAGTCATATTATAAGTGTTCCTGGCTCCTGCTTCATAGTTTTCAGAGGTAATAACCGAGTTTCCAACTTCTGAGCTAAAAAATGCTCATCCTAGAATCTGGGAGGATGCATAAGCTCTTTATTCTTCCCACACTTACTAAGCGCTGTCCCAAGTACAGAAACACAGTGGTACACAAGACACAGAAGGTCCCTGCCCAGGAAATTTATATTCTAGTAAGGCGGGGAGGAATAAATATGTAAAGCAAACAAGATAATTTTGGTTTGCGACAAGTGCATGCTAACAACACGAAGGAATGCAGTGGTCAGGGAGGGAGCAGGCAACAACTTTAGGGTAATCGGGGTAGGCCCTTGACGAGCTGAAGCTTGAAAGATGGGAAGGAGCCTGTGCAGATGTCTCAGAGAAGAGTGTTCCAAGTAGAGGGGACTGACTGGTGAAAAGACCCTCAGGCAGTGGCGAGTGTTTCTGTCTACGGTGTGAGGTAGGACTAAAGAGGTGGAGGGGTTAGGACATTCAGGCCGCATAGGCTTGGAAGGGAGTTTGGATCATGAATGTAGTTTGAAAAGAAGGGAAGTGATCTGATTTAAAGTTTTTACATTGCCACTCCAGGTGCTGTGCGAAGAACGAAGTTGCTCAGAGTCAGGGGGTGCAGGGCAGGAACAAGAACAGCATAACTGGTGGAGGTCAGGTATTGGCCATAGAGATAGAAATGAACAGATTTAAGGTATATTTGAATTACACCAGTAGAATTTGCTGATGATTTTAATGTCAGGCTGAGGCACAGAGAAGAATCAAAGATGGCTCCTCGGTTTCGGGCTAAGCGTTTGCTTGGGTGGTAGAGTCGGTTACTGAGATGAGAGTCTGAGGGGAAGACTGGATCGGGGCAAGGAGAGTCATGGTGGTCTCTGAGGGACTGAGGAGGACAGGCATGATTCTGAAAGATTTTCAAAAGGAGCAAAATGGATAGCTTATACCAAACCGCAAACCATGTGGCTTAATGTTCTCGGCCATGGTTGAGGTATGGGTCATTAAAGAGGTGGCTTGTGCACCAAGAATAAGGAGGGAATTCTAAGATCTAAATCTCAGGAGAATTTCATTTTTTTTCCTTGACAGGGTTATTATAAACTAGACTGGTTATCAGGAAAGTGTGATAGATGGGAACGGAGGCTTCTTTGCAACCTTTTCCAGATGCTTTCATGATGTCCTCTCATGGATAAGATAGAAAATACAGACTTGATGCAAAGACTTTTAGTTGAATTACATCTGGCTAAAGCTGTACCCAGGTTGTGTGGTATAATGTTTACTAGGCTTTCCTGGGAGCTTTGCCTTTGGCTCCATCCTGTTTCAATATTTTTATCTGTGCCTTCAATGAATGTAGAGAGGGTCTCATATATCAGTTTGGTGGATAAGTCAAAGCTGGAAGGGATATTGAGTATGCCTGATGGCAGATTAAAAATTCAGAAAGGTCTGACAAGCTCATGTGATAGGCTGAACTAACAAGATGAAATTTAATAGGAATCAATGTAAGGTCCTGCACTTGAATCCAAATTTACCAACTAGTCAAGTATAGGGTAGAAGAGACATGACTTAGCATAGCAATTCTTGGGGGAGGGTTAGACCAAGAAATGTAATCATTTCTAAGCCTGAGGATTCATTGGCAGTGTGATAGATCTGCCGTGAAAGCTAATGCAATTTATAGGCTCCGGTGATAATATCTAGAACTGGGAAAGTGATGCTTGCATTTGACTGTGTGACAAAAAATTATTTTTTTAATATGGCATCCAGGAATAAAAATAAACCAGGAGTCTCTTCACAGATCTATGAGGATAGCAAAGAGACTCAGAGGTATGCCATGGGAGTTAGGTTGAAGTAACTGGGAACATAGAACCAAGAAAAGACTAGGTGGATACTTTGTAGCCGTCGAGTGGAAGGAGGATGGGAGATTTTTTCATGGTGCTCAGGACAGAGCCAGGGCCAAGGATGGAATTTATACAGAGAGAGATGCCAAGTCAGGACCGTTAAAAATTTGCAGCAACTGTCTTGTATAGATGCTGTAGTTCTTGGCAGTGTTTAAGACTAGTTGATGGGGTGTGTGGAAAGGTTGTCCTCGGTCTCATGACCTTTCAGGGTCCTCTCAACCCTGACATTCCATGATTAACTTCATTCAGCTGTCTCTTCTTGTCAGAACTTCGTGTTTTTTCCACCTGGTGGCTCCCACGGTAGCTGAAGGAGATAGCTGATGAGGTTGAGTTTCACGAGAGTCTGGTTTCATAAGTCAGGACATGTGCATATTGCTGGTTGACAAGATTGTAAAGGACCTGCCTGTTCAGCAAAATGACCGATTATGTCTCTTAACATTGTTGTCTTCCTAGGTGACTGTAGGACGAGGATTTGGTGTCACATACCAACTGGTATCAAAAATCTGCCCTCTGATGATTTCCCGAAACCACTGTGTTTTGAAGCAGAATGTCGAGGGCCAGTGGACAATTACAGACAACAAGGTACAGTTATCCACAGATGTCTAATGACTTACTGAATTTTTGTTTATTTTTAAATTCCTTTTTTTCTCTTACATAGGTAATACATGAGACGAAGTTAAAAGGTTCAAAAGTAATATCATCTCCTCAGCCGCCCCGTTGTCTTCGCTAGAGACAGACATTTCTGTATGCTGCCAGAGATTAGATTATACCCAAAAGATTTCCAATGACTTGAATGAAAGTATGTTACTTCCAAGGGAACGCCTGAATTGGGGCAGTAGGTCCTGCTCCAGAAACTAGACTAAGTTCCTGGGGGAATTGGCCTTTGTGAGTCATAGGCCCAGAGACCTTGGAAATCTGATGAATATTCTGGAGTACACCTATGGTTCAGAGCACTGGGAGGTGGAGGGAGCTGAGCTGACTGGACTTAGAGCTCCTTCCCTTCCCTATTCCTTTCAATCAGAGCAAACACCTCCCATTCCCTTTTTAATCTGTTTTACATATTTGTGTTTTGAGGAAGATTTCCTGGGAATAAATTTGAAAATCACTGGTCTGGTGTGAATACGAAGGGAGGTGAAATGGTATGTAAAGCCCAGCAACTAGGAAGTGCCCAAGTGCAGACATACAAGTTCCCAGGGATACAGTGAAAATAGAGATTGTGCCGTGAGAGAAAATTTAATGGTAACAGGTAAGGAATTAGGAAGTATGAAATGTCTTCAGATGCCATCTTACATTGCTCTGGTTGAAAGGATTGTAAAGATACCTGTTAGTAAGAAAGGTATTAAATGGTTCTGAGACCAATTCTGAGGTGTGTGCACAGTTAGCCCTCATACCACCAAACAGTGCTTGGGACACCAGCTTGGCGTCCTACTTACTATTCAACTCCGTTCTGATAGCATCAGGTTCCATAGGTTAACCCCTACATTCCTGGCCAACAGCTGTAGATTGGAGGCTCCAAGGACCCCCTCCTTGGACTCCAGATGCCAGTCACAAGTCCAAGCTGTTTACTTGTACTTCTAACCAACTGGAACCAATGACCTCCTTCCCCTTTGGATTTGATTAGTTAGCTAGAGTGGCTCACAGAACTCAGGGAAACATTTACTTACTTAAGTTTACCAGTTTATTATGAAAGGGTATGAGAAGGGAATTCAGATGAACATCCAGACAGAAGAGATGTGTAGGGCAGGGTATACGGGAAGGGGCACAAAGCTTTCATGTCCTGTCTGGGTGTTCCACTCCCTCAACACCCCCCTATAGTCACCAACCCAGAAGCTCTCCTAACCCATCCTTTTGGGTTTTTGTGGAGGCTCTCTTACACAGCATGATTGATCAGTTCAACATCCAGTCCCTCTCCCTTCCCAGGAAGCTGAGGGGTGGGACTAACTGTTTCAACCCTCCAGTTACTGGGTTGGTTCCCCTAGCAATTAGACCCCTTCCTTAGGCGACCTGGGGCGTCCCAAAGTTGCCTCCTTAGCGTAACAAAAAACACCTTTCCATCTCACCACTTAGGAAACTCCAAGGATTTTTAGGAGCTCTATGCTAGGAACAGGGATAAAGGCCAAGTATATTTTCTTATTATAATTCACAGTCTCACAGATATCTGCAGGCCTGCCTCATTTTGCATGCTTAAAACTGCTGGATTTGAGCTGTTGAGAAAGTACCTTCCTGACTAGGATTAAGTTGAGTTGGCACTGTATTGAAGGAGAGAGTACAAGTGCTAAATTGGTTTGGCACTCTTGGCAAGGCATTATGAACAGAATAGAAATTGGCACTGAAAAGAGGGCCTTAGAGATGATCAAGTTTAATTCTCTTCTGGGAACAGATGAATCTAAGGCCCAGGGAGATAAACTGACTTGCCTGGGGCCTTCTAACTGACTTTTTGAGTGAACGAATGAGCCAGAGCTTGAACTCAAATAAGTCTCTACTGTGTCCTATTGTCAAATACCAGTGAGGTACACAGTGATTTGCTATACACGAATGCCCATTATCTATCCTACACTTTGCTTTTACAAGAAACCTACATTGGTACCAGTAATTGCTAACTAAAATAAATCGGAAGAGGATTTTCACTTTTACAAAAAAAGGTGAAAATAGCGTTTAGCATTTGTTTTGCAGAGAGCCGTTGTAGAGGCAGCCTGCACCAGAGCATTGAGAGTGGCACCGGGGAGCTCTTCCCAGGGAGCTACACTCGGCATCTCAGCTTCAGGGTGCTATGGTTGTGTTTTTTGTTTTTTACTTTATTTATTTAGAGAGAGAGATAACTTGTGCATGAGAGGGGGAGGGACAGAGAGAAGGAGAGAGAGAGAGAAAGAGAGAATCCCAAGCAGGCTCCGTGCTGTGAGCGCAGAGGCCAAAATGGGGCTCAATCCCACACACCTCGAGATCCTGACCTGAGCCGAAACCAAGAGTCGGGCACTTACTGACTGAGCCACCCAGGCGCCCAAGGTTCCGTACTTTTGAACTGTGTCTGTGAGCATCAGTGCTCTAATCTTGATTTATTCTGTGCATCCATTAGCAGGTGATGTCCTAAGGTATTAGAAAAGCCTAGAAGAGGCTATATTTTGGGTCTCAGAACAATAAAAATATTTTTCCGTGTAAGTTAATGGTAGCTGCATCTTTGCACCATTGGCTTATGAAGAAAGGCTTCATGGGAACTCTCCTTTTGGATAGCAGGGGAAACCTGTACCATTTTTGAAACTGGGCTATCTTTCTTTTTCTTACTGATTTGGAGTTCTGTATATATTCAAACATAAAGTCCTTCATCGGTTATGTGCATCAAATATCCTCACTCTGAGTGTGCCTTTCACTTTCTTAATGGGGTCTTTTCATGAATGGAAGTTCTCAATTTTAATGTGATACCACAGTGTATTTTTTAAAAGAACCCCAAGTAAGCACGAAAACTGGAAACAGGGTCAACAATCACGGCTCTAGCTGCCGGAAGACCGGAAGTTGAACTGTCCCAAGCAACAGTAGACACTGTTCACAGACACTATAATTCACCACAGACATTAAATGCTGCTGTGCTGGCAGCTCGGAGCCTGGAGCCTGCTTCAGATTCTGTGTCTCCCCCTCTCTCGGCCCCTCCCATGCTCATGCTCTGCCTCTCTTTGTCTCTCAATAATAAATAAATGTTTAAAAAAAATTAAAAAAATTAATTATGCATATCTAAGTCATAGATGTCAGGTTTTAAAGCCGCTGCAACAGCTTATATCAAACCACCTTAGGAAAAGATGTTCTCCTTGTCAGAGTTGGCTGTCTGAGAACTGGGATTACAGTATTGAAGAGGTGAGTTCTCTGATGCTTCTCTCCTTGATGACGTGCAGTATGGATATACTCCATTTATGGGATAGCAGATTTTGAAAGATTGGGAAGCTACCAGCTGACCGATTGTAGTGTTCCTTGAACGTCGGCTTCAGGGACAGAGGCGGCCCGGGCCAGCGACAGATCATGACTGTGCTTCTGGGCTGCTCTCCAGTGTTTGCTGTGTGTGCTTTCTTCTAGGGCTGTCTTACCATGAGCTTCCTCTCTGAGGTCTCAGACAAATAATACAGAGGAAAGGTAGGCTCCTGATTCTTCCACGTCTTTTCTGGTTTAAGCCTCTTGGCTTTGATTCCATTTGTGAGGTAACTGGTTTTTAAGAGAAGTTGTACGAGTCAAGTGTTTTGATGGAGCAACTACCCTTACAGGTAAAAGCACTCCCCCAACCTTTTTTTTTTCCCTTAACAGACGCTCCTTTTCTTTGTGGCTTTTTTCTGGCATGATGCCTTGGTAGTCCTCTTCTTCCGATGAAGGATTTGAATTTCACGTGCAGGATATTATTGTTATGGTCATATTTGGAGTCGTTTGCCAAGTCTTTTCAAGAAGTAGATACTTCTAAGAACTCAAAGCTCAGAACTATATTCTCTCTTCATTAAATGGTCCCTCTTATATGCTGGCATGGCCAGAAAGTGAAAGCTTAAGTACAGATACAAAAATTACAACAACTGCAATTTTAGTTTAAATTGGCTTAAAAAGAGCAAAGCCTTGGAGGACAGCTAACTGTGCACAGAATGTTGTAGTTGTGTGCATTTCAGTTGAAAAGCTCTTCAGATGGCTCGTTGTAGGTACTCACACCCAGCTCTTTCAGAAAATTGGTTGTTTGAGGGTCTGTCTGAAATGCCTTGGATTTGCTTGCCTTCAGTCCTAGAGATGTGGGCATAGAGTTTGAACCTTTCTCCTCCTATCGTGTAGTGACGTGTCTGCCTCCTGGTGAGTCCCACCTTCATGCTTCCGTGGGCTCTAGCATTTAATGTCTGTGGTGAATCATACTGTCTGTGAACATACCTTGTTGCTTGGGACAGTTCAACTTCTGGTCTTCCGGCAGCTAGAGCCGTGATTGTCGACCCTGTTTCCAGTTTTCGTGCTTACTTGGGGTTCTTTTAAAAAATACACTGTGGTATCACATTAAAATTGAGAACTTCCATTCATGAAAAGACCCCATTAAGAAAGTGAAAGGCAGACTCAGAGTGAGGATATTTGATGCACATAACCGATGAAGGACTTTATGTTTGAATATACACAGAACTCCAAATCAATAAGAAAAAGAAAGATAACCCAGTTTTTAAAATGGGCAAGAGCCAGACACTTCACAAAAGATTATATCCAAATGTTCAGTGTCCATGAGAAGTCGTTCAGCCTCATTAATGATCAGGGAAATGCAAATTAAAACCACAGTGGAATACCACTGCATATCCACCAGAGTGGCCAAAAGTAAATAGTGATGCCAGGTATTGGCAAGTAGTCTTTTGGTAGAAGTATTGCACAACCAATTTGGAAAAGTTATTTGGCATTATTTATTAAAGTTGCACACATATATACACCTCATGACAGTATTTTCATTCCCAAGGAAACAACCCAAGTGTTCATCACCAGTAGAATCTTAAAATGAAACACTGTACTAGAATGAATGTGAATGAGCTACCACTGTATCCAGCATCATGGATAAATCTCACAAACAATATTGAGTGAAAGAAGACAGACACGAAAGAATACATATTATATGATGCCACTTATAGAATTGTCAAAACCAGGCAAAACTAATATGTGATGTTAAGCCAGGCTCACAGTCCCCTTAAGGAGGGGGAGGGGCTTAGCGACTAGAAAGAAGCCCAGGGGGTCTCTGGGATTCTGAGAATATGTAATTTTTTTTTAAAACCTTGTGGTAGTTACACTGAGATGTTCACTTTGTGATTATTCATCTAGTTATACATTCATGATTTGTGCATGTTTATGTTTTGTTTGTATGTTATATTTTAGTGAAAAATTTCTAATGCCAAGTGCTGGCGAGGATGCAGAGTAACTGAAACTCTTAACCACTGCAAGTGAGAATACAAAATGATACCACCACTTTGAAAAGCAGTTTGGCAGTTTCTTCCAGTTAAACATGCACTTATCCAATGTTCCTGTTCCTGTCCCAAATTAAAGTTCTTACAGAAACTTGTATGTGAATGTTCTGGTGGCTTTATTCATAGTCACCAGAAACTGGAAGAAACGACTAAGGACTGTATAAACAAACTGATACACCCATGACCTCTAGGATATTATTCAGTTATAAAAATACCAAACTATTGTTCATGCAACAGAGTAGATAAATCTTAAAATTCATTATGCTAGGTGAAAGAAGCCAGACTCAAAAGGATACATATGGGTGTGATTCCATTTATCCAACATTCTGGAAAAGGCAAACCTATGTAGGGCAGAGAACAGATGAATAGTTGCCTGGGAATGAGGGAAGGAAGGGTTGACTGCAAGGGGCACTGTGTCTTGATACAAATTGCACTCTCTGTATATAAACGTGATTTTAAAAATCCTGTGCCTACCCCCCATCTCAGACCATTTAACCCAGTCACCATTTCTTTTAAACATTTCCAGGTGATTTCTGGATCAGCCCTGATGTGCAGAGCTGAGAACCACTGGGCTACACAAATCATTTGATGAACTGCATGAAAACATTGCCTGTTGGCTTTGGGTTTCCACTCAAACAGATTAAAAGTGCTGGACAGAGATTGAGCATCAAGTGAAGTAACTGGTGTTTAAGGGGGTGCAGGTGATCCCACCTTTTTCCCATTGATGGCTAAGAGTCACTGGGCAGGCTTTTCTTTGGTTATCACTTTGCTGCTGCTGACAGTGCTCAAACTGGTGATTGGGAAAACTATCATCAAAGGCTTGGGGGCGCTTGGGTGGCTCAGTTGGTTAAGCGTCCAACTTCAGCTCAAGCCGTGGTCTCACAGTTTGTGGGTTCGAGCCCCACATGGGGCTCTGTGCAAGTGAGAGCCTGGAGCCTGCTTCCGATTCTGTGTCTGCTTCTCCCCTTCTCGCACTCTCTCTCAAAAACAAATAAACATTAAAAAAAAAAAAAAGGCCTTAAACACAGTTTAATATATATATGTATGTATATATTTTTAATGTTTATTCTTAACAAAGGGGCAGATTGTGAGTGGAGGAGGGGCAGAGAGAGAGGGAGACAGAATCCAAAGCAGGCTCCAGGCTCTGAGCTGTCAGCACAGGAGCCCGACGTGGGGCTCGAACTCACAAACTGGGAGATCATGACCTGAGCTGAAGTCGGAAGCTCAACCAACAGCCACCCAAGTGCCCCCAGTTTGATTTATTTAAACCGTTGCATTGGAGATCATATCCTGGGCAGTACTTGATTGTTCTTATACAGTCATGGTATTTTCATCCTTTTCTACAGTCACCCTGTGAACAGACCTGACTTGGGGCTGTGGTTCAAAGATACCACTAGATGTCACCAAGGAGTGATGAATGGATAAACAGAGATCCAGGGATAAAAAGTGATGGGGAGATTTTGAGAGTTTATTTTCCAGATCTAAAGGGCTCTGAAGGAGGCAGGTTACTGCAGAGGATCTAGTGGACGGTTGCAATACGTCTTGAAAATTCGCACTAGCTTTTTAGGGTTTTGTTCGCTCTAGTCTTAGGCTGCTGCTGTAACCTTCTTTATTTATTTAACCTTCTCTTTGTCTTTGAGATTCTTCTTAAATGCCTATACCTTGGCCATGGGTGGCCTCCTGTGTCATATTAGTTTCCCTGAAACCTTTTTCCATGTATAATCTACAATAGACTCTTCTGCTATAGAACTGTTCTCAAATGCATTCTTTTGGTCTCCTTCCCCATCCTTTTTATTCCTGCATATGTTGTTTCAGAAATCAGCAGAACTGATGACTCCGTAATTTCTCAGGCTGAATATGAGTAGAAAAGTTGGGAGAAGGTTGGTCAGGTAAGCCAGGTTAGGGCCAAGGCAGTGAGTTAAAGCCAGTCTTTCTGTATGTATCTATGCTCGTCTTTCTCTCCCTCCCCCACTCTGGCCAGATAATACAAAACCAGAAACAGGGGCCTAAAACCAGTCCAGAAACTGAGGTCCAATCTCTATTCTTCATCCTCTGTGCCTTGTGGTCTGGCCCCCCATCCCTCATATTTGGGTGGACCGGGTATTTTTTCTAGCTGCGAGGAGGTAGCTATAGTTACCAACTTGAACATAGTCTTAGTCCCAGTTCAGATGTGACATTCATCTCTGGCCTGTGTCCCAAAGGTAAGTTCTTAATATGGGTTAAATTGTCCACTTGTCTCTTTCCTTCTCTCCTCTCCTCTCCTCTCCTCTCCTCTCCTCTCCTCTCCTCTCCTCTCCTCTCCCCTCCCCTCCCCTCCCCTCCCCTCCCCTCCCCTCCCCTCTCCTTTCTTTTCCCTCCCTCCCTCCCTTTCTGCTTTATATGGATTAAAATGTCCACTTGTCTCTTCTCTTCTTTCTCTTTCCTCCCCCTTCCCTCCCTCCTTTCCTTCTTTTCAAGTTTATTTATTTAAGTGATCTCTACCCACAGCGTGGGGCTTGAACTCATGACTCCAAGATCAGGAGTCGCACGCTCTTCTGACCAAGCCAGCCAGGCACACTCCCACTTGTCTCTTTAAACTTTAAATCCTCCATTTGTTTCAAGTCTGTTTCAGAATGCGTCATCCCTGTTTAGCATCTCTTCTCTAGCCCAGCTCTATATGATACTCCTTTGCATTTGTAGGCTGTGCTGTGTAATCCCACATTTACTTATGTGTGCCCTCGTGTTTTCCTTTCCATAGCCAGCTGCTAAAAGTTGTTTTCATATCTTCTGCTTTTGCGCTCAGTATATTTACCTTGCAAGATGCTGAGCATAAAATTGAAATAACTGTTGATAAGTCAATTGAGCCAGAACATAATAATAGTAGTGAACACTTATATAACACTTACCATGTGCCAGGCACTTTTCTAAATACATTACATATGTCATCTCATTAAATCCACACAGACTCCATGAGGGAGAGACTATTATTATCCTCCATTTTATAGATGTGGTAATGAGCATGGAGAGGTTAAGAAAGTTACCCAAAGTTACACAGCTATTAAATGATGACGCCAGATTACAAATCCAGGCAGTCCGACTCCAGACTCCAGGGTCCATGCTCTTAACCCCTACTCTGTGGCTTGATTTAAATCATTAACTACTTATGGAGCATTTATTACATGTGAGTCACAGTGCTTAGTGTTTTACATGTATTCCTTCTTCACAGAACAGAATGAGTTAGGAACTGTACTATCCCTATTTTACAGACAAAACTGAGACACAGAGGTTAAGTAAATCGCTGAAGGCCGTGCAGCTAATAAATCCAAGGTGGTGGGTGCATTTGGGCAATGAACTCAAGTCTGTCTGAGCCAAAGCTCCAGCTCTTAGCCACAGTGCTGTATTACCCAGTGGACCTTTGGTGCTATTAATTGGGTCAGATCCCACCTGCAGGTTGACCCCAGTACCAGGTATCGATACACTCTTGTTAGTTTCCGTGTGTGTGCTGGGAAGTGCTTTGCTCATTCACTAGTGTGTTCAGGGGCCACATTCAGAGACCGTGCCTGGGTTACTTTCCTGGCTAAGCCTACCTTTTGAACCTCATCATTAGCTACTGTTTCCTTCACTAATAGCCGTTTTTCCAGTCTTGGGCTATTGCCCCCAGTTTAGGTCAATAGGAGCTATTCAGTTGCAGTTTCTTTTAATGCTGCTGCATTTATTTGAGTAATTCATCTGCCAGTAATAAGGTAATTCCTGCCTGTTACACAGGCAGTTCTCTGTGGAGGCATGAATGTGAAATATAGGTAAAAGGCCAAAGCTGTTTGAAGAATGCTGTTTCTAAGGGTGATGGTTTATCAGCCTTTTCTGTTTGTTCTCAGGGGTTTTCCCTCTGAAAAGGCAGAAGGTTTTGTAGCAGCAGGAGAAATGTTCCATTAAGAGGAGGAGAACTATGAAGCTTATTTTGTCTTTTTTTCCCTTTCTCCAGAGTCTGAATGGCGTTTGGCTGAACAGACAACGTCTAGAACCTTTAAAAGTCTATTCTATCCATAAAGGAGACCACATCCAGCTTGGGGTACCTCTGGAAAATAAGGAGAATGCAGAGTATGAATACGAAGTTACCGAAGAAGACTGGGAGAGGTTGTATCCTTGTCTTGCCCCAAAGAATGACCAGATGACGGGAAAAAATAAGGGATTGAGAACTAAAAGGAAATTTAGTGTGGATGAATTAGAGGGTCCTGGAGCTGAAGGCCCCTCAAGTTTGAAATCCAAAGTAAGTAAAGTATCTTGTGAATCTGGTCAACCAGTGAAGTCTCATGGGAAAGATGAGGTGGCCAGTCAACCCAGTCAGCCCTCTGAATTGTTGGATCCCAAGTTGATTTCTCTAGAGCCAAGTGAGAAGGCCACAGAGGCTCATGTTTACCCTGGCCCCACGAAAGTTGTAGAGCGGCATCCTAAGAAGCAGAAAGCCTCAAACCCTTCAGCATCTCACAGCAGCTTAGAACTGTTCAAGATGACTATGTCCAGGATTCTGAAGCTGAAAACACAAATGCAGGAAAAACAGGTAGCTGTACTGAATGTGAAAAAACAGACCCAAAAAGGGAACTCAAAGAAAATTGTGAAAATGGAGCAGGAGCTGCAGGACTTACAGTCCCAGCTGTGTGAGGAGCAGGCCCAGCAGCAGGCCAGAGTGGAGCAGCTAGAGAAGACTTTCCAGGAAGAGGAGCGACATCTCCAGGTACCACACCGGAGGGAAGGACACTAGTGCTCTTCAGGGGTGGTAGGCCTTTGGTGGGCCTCTGGCCACACTCTCTGTTTCTGGGTCAGGGACCACATGCTGAGGGCTGGGGACAGGAGACAGAATGGGAGCAGAAGACTTTGAGATGGGAGAAGGGAGTTGAGTACAGGGTCGAGGCTTCAGCGTGATGATCAAGAGCCAGACTTTGGGTGCTGTGTTGGCTGAAGGTGGCTAGGAGAGCCAGCCGGGATGTAACTGATCTCAGCATATAAAGCTGAGGCATCTGAGAACTGAGGCAGATTCAGAGAAGGCTTGGATGAAGGTTAGGACGCCACAGAACCACAGTACACTCCAATTAAACCAGTAGTTGTCCTTATGGGTTATCTTTCTTTGGTTTGTCAAAGCCAAACCAGTTAGCCTCAAGGCAGCAATGAGTCAGGTGGTTACTCTGCCTTTGTCGTACCTGGCAACTTACTAGCTCTGATGGTTAGTTGATTCTGTAGCTAACCTAGCAAATGGGAGTCTAGAAAGGCAGAAAATGTTTTTGTTTCTATCCTGAGCAACCAGCATTAGAGGGGACAAGGATACTGTGACTCAGTTGTTGGGTTGAGAGGTAAGCCACCTTCCACAGTGCCTTTACGGGGGAAGGCTGAGTGACTGTCTTAGCTGTGTCAGGGTAAGACCAAATGTGTCCCCATCCTGAGTCATTTACTTAGATGACAGGCTCTTGTACAAGGCTTCTCGGTCAGAGCTGATTCTGGTCCTGCTCAAAATGTCAGTTCCTATCTGGCAGGAAGCATACATTTTATTTACTCCCATCTACTTGCTCAGGTAATATTGAATGTCAAGAATTCCCCATTGTTGACTTAGAAATAAAAAGGACCAATCAGGATTGAACGAATAAGCTTTTCTGTTTTGTTTACTTTGCTCAGGGTGAGGAACAACGAGTAGTGTTGGCTTATTTGGGAACAACTTAAAAATTTCATTCTAAACTCTGCTATCTGCTTGAACTGGTAGCATTAGCAAAGGCCATGGATTAAATAGGTCTTTCTAAGGCTATTCATTGCTTGTTTATGTGTACCTGTTTGCTTCCCTTATCCAGCCTGGACTAGTTCTTGAAGCTAATAGAGAGAAGTTTATTTCTACATATTTAGTGTATGACACTTTCACCAGAGCAGAAGCCTCTTTAAAGGCTAATGTGTTCAGGAACAAGAGTTATTATTAATTAATATTTGTGGCTGCTCTGGGCATGCTTCAGGATATAGTTATAAAATCTTTTTTCTATATCAGAATGGTAGAGAAAGTCAAAAAGGACTGGCTTAGAGAATTTCTTTGGGTATTAGAGGGTCATATACAAATGGCTCATGGTGAAATGTATCTAGTCCTTTGTTTATTAGCTGCATTTCCCTTTGGCACCAAGCCCTAGGGATTTACTCTACTCCTACTACTTCACACAGATTTTTTTTTTTTTTTAGCACCTACAATGGCAGTATACTTAGAGTTCAGGTGGTTATAAAGACGTTTAATAAATGGTTCTTGCCATTAAGAAATATAATAATCAGAATAGTTTTAAGTCAATATATTTAAATTAGAGAACATTTCCAATATTAAATGCGTAGGCGGTTCTTAAAGAGGGAAAGGCCTGGAGGTTCTTATAGAAGGTGCTGGATGTAGGGCAGTGATGATGTGGAAGGCATCCACGTCACGGGGCTGATGGAGAAAACGGCGTAAGCTCAGGCAAGGAGGAGAAGCAGTTTATGGTCTAGAAGCGATAGAGACTCACACTAAGAGACAGGGTGGCCAGAATCGAGGGAAGAAACATGGTGGAGCTTGTGAGTGTCAACCTGGGGGATTGTATCCTGAGTTTGGATATTTAGTGGCTTAGAATCTCTCCGTTTACGTCTTTCTGGGAGTCAGGATGTTAGCCAGTGAAGGAGACCTGGAGTAGTACCCCAGGGTTTCTCTCCAGAACAACCTGAGTGGCAGCTTGAAGGTGACAGTCCTGAGGTGACAGTGTTTGAGCAGGTAACTCCGCTCAGATTCCTTGCTGCCAACAGCCTGAAGTGAAACGGGAGGTTTTCCACCTGTTCCCTTCCCCCTGTTGTTTCCAGATGCTCTCACAAGCCAGTCTGCTCTGCTTGTTGCTAGATTTTGTTTCTTTCTCCCCCCTCCTTGCAGGGAAGCTTTCCATTTTGTTTTTGGCTTTGCAGGGTTTGGAGAAGGAACAAGGAGAAGAGGACCTGAAGCAACAGCTGGCCCAGGCTCTACAGGAGGTAACTTTCCTCTTGCCACTGTACTGAGATTATAGTGGACTGGGGAGCAGGGGGCAGCCAGACTTCACATGGCCACTGGCTGCCTCTTGTACTTAGCACACGCCTCTGTGGCACCTCCGGTCTGTAGACAACAGCTGCTCACACCATCAGGTCGGAGATTTGGCCTCACAGACGTGCCAGACCTCAGCATGAAAACGTACATCTTCATCTGAGCAGAAGTTGCTCTAGTGAAGATGGAACTGAGCCCGTAGCAATTAGGAGGCTCTCTGGGGAAGTGACTGCACTTCCAGAAGGGTGAGGGCAGCCGAGGGGAATTTCAAGCTATGACCAGGGCCTGCAAGGGCTTTTATTACCTCACCGTTCCTGAGTTAAAGCCATCCAGAAACCATTCAAGAATGTTCCAATTAAGCGTTTTAGGTCAGGCTGAGAATGCAGTTGAACAGTCAGCAGAACATACCGATTTACTGAAAGGGGAAGGCTCACAGGAATAAAAATCCCCCAAAAGATTGCCTGTAATTTATTTCATGTAATTTATTCATGTAACTTGACTATCACCTGATTTTATTTTTACAAGCTCTTTTGCATCTTTTTTTTTTTTTTCTTTTCTTTTGCATCTTTTAAACCCACTTTATCCTCTAAATTTTATGTTTATGATTAGTCGTTTAGTGCAAGTTTTGTCAGGAGGTTAGTGGGATGGTTCAAATCTCCTCGAGCAATTAAATTAGAATTTGTTTAGGAGAATTTATCCTTATGTCCTTTTATTGCATATCTGCTTCGCAACCTTCTTAGAGTGCTAACAGTCCTGTATTGTAATCTTCGTGGGGATGTCTGCCTCGATTTCCTTGAGGGATGTACAAACAGCTTTGAAAAGAATTAGGTGAAAGTTTATTCAGTCTTTTTGAATTTTACTTTCTAAGCTTGTTTATTTTCAAGGGTGGGAAGGTAGGCATATTTCCCATTTAGAGCTTTATTAAATTGTATTGAGATACCGTTTTGAAATTCGCTGGAAGAGAGTAAGGTTCTGCTACTTGGCAATCTCCAAGTGATCACCGAGTGCCTTGTACCCACAACTCCTCACCTTTCCCGAGAGACAGGAAAACATTTAGCATGAGATACTTGGCCAGTCTCCATTCATTAGCCTAAAAAGGGAAACTTTTAGGTCATGGTTTATAACAGTGTGCCTGGGGGACATACCACTTTCTCAACCGAAACAGTGGTTGTTTCTTCGTCCACCTTATTGGTCCCTCTGTAGCAATTCTCTTTTACTTACTAGGCAATTTAAAAAACTTTTCTGAATGCTTTCATATCTGTTTCTTCTTATCAACACTGATCTAGGAGGGACACCTATTTTCCCATTTTATGGATGAGAAAATTAGGCACACACACCTAATCAGCGGTCCAGATGACTACTCAGGCCATCGGATATAACTGCTATTTTGGAGACCACACATTTTAAAATTTGTTTCTTGGGTAATATCTTTTCAGAAATACTTACCTTTATTCCACCTTCTTTAAAAAAGGATTTAAGGTGAGATTTAAAGTGTAAGCTATACTTAAGCACGAGAGTGCTCAGAAATTTTCATAGATATAGACCCTTTTGACATTCAGTGTAGGGAGTAAGTCACAGTAAATGAACTGTTAGCTCTTGGGTGTGCCATCTTCCAGAAAACACAGGCAGGGTTCAGGCAGCACTGTCTTACAAACATGTAGTATGTGATTTTTAGAACAAATAGGTTAAGGGTCTTTTTTATTTCAATGAAAATGATGATCTAGAAATCCCATTTCTCCCTGATTATTAACAGCCACTCCCAGTGCTGGGACGCCTCAGATTTACTTACCTGTTCTTGAGTTCCCAGAATCACTTGGGTGGCTTCAAAGAAAATGCACATTCCTGGGCCCCCAGCCAAACCTACAGAATCCGGAAGGCACTGTACGTTCTTCATTTGATTTGGATGCCCATTGAGGTTGGGTTATTTTCAGAGGGGTTAGTGAATTCGATGACCTTCCTCCCTACCTGCCCCCTTCTCTAAAAAAAAGCAGCAGGTAAATGGAATGTCCTGAAGGAACAAAGACATTCTTGAAATTGCCAATCCATTGATCCCTTGAACCAAAGCTACTGACGAGGGAGCAGGCTCATGTGGCTAAAAGGAAAGATGCAGTGTAGCCCATTTTTAATACATATCTGCTGTGTTTCTGCAGCATCGGGCTCTAATGGAAGAGCTAAACCGCAGCAAGAAGGACTTTGAAGCAATCATTCAAGCCAAGAACAAAGAACTGGAACAGACCAAGGTACTAGAAAGAAGGTGAAGGTTTAGATTTTGGTTAGTACATGCAACCCAGCATTTCCAACAGTGCAAGGGTTGCTGTGGTGAATAAAGAGGGAGATTACAGCTGTTCCCTGCCTTAGGGGAAATAATCTGTAAAATGGTTCAGGTCTGTGGAAGGGTCTGCCTCTAGGACAATATGTTTTTCCTTATCTCATTCAGAAGCGAAATGCTGGGAATGAGACTCGCGTCCTCCAATCTCGTCCATTGACTGTGGTAGATGCTTCTTCAGAGTTTCACTGATGCAGGCTCAGGGGTAGTGTAGTCAAAACACAGTTCATCCTGATGCATTTAGGTAATTATTTCTCACAACAAATCCGTGGAATGCTTAAATTAGGGGTTATAAACTCAGGTGCCCACCAGGGTCAGAGTGGTCCTGGAAGTGAGAGAAGTGGCCTGGGTGCAAGATCACAGTAGGGAGCTGCAAGGACAGAGGCACACCAGAAAGGGGCACTCGCCATCCCTCCCCCCCTCCACCCCCAAGAGGCAGCCCTTCTCTGCCACAGCCAGTTGTTGCTGCCCAGAAACGTGAGCCCAGTGTTGTCAGATCTTTTGACTTTTCCACAGAAGACGGAAATCCAAATGTTTGTGTGAACTATCCCAATTTTCAAATATTAGCAACAAGTGCAGTTTTATTCTGTTTTTTTAATACCCTGAGGTATTAACCAATCTGCCAGGCAGATCCAGTCCACAGGCGACCAGTTTGGAACCTCTGACCTGAAATTGATGCCCGGGACTCTCTATATCTCTCAGCCCACCCTTCCCTCAGACAGACCTGGAGCAGAATACAGAATGGAGGAGACTCAGTTTTCATTTGGTTTGCTATCCTTCTCCTCCGTTTAAATCATATAGTGCCTTTCTTAACTTCCCAAAAGCCACCATATCTTTCTAAACCTAATTTGTAGGTTTTCAGGGAACTTGACTTTAGTGAAAATGGGTACATACTCTCTTCACTGCCCTAAGCAGTGTGATAGTCTTTGCTTTGATTAGAAGAGAAAATAAAAGATGAAAAATTAGTCAGCTTCTCAAATATATCCTAAATGACCTTTTTCCCCCCTCAGGGGCTCCTGACACTTTCAGTTTGGGGATGAGAGCTAATTTAAACAAATGTCTGCTTCAAGAGAGCACACTTAGGGTCCTCCCCAAAATATATGTCTACAGGCGGTCTGACCTCTTGGGGAAAGCACAGGGAAATTGGACTGCAGCCCTCTGCAGGAGTAGGTGGCAAGCATCATAGAGTTTGGATCCTGAAGGTACTTGAAGAGGCCGTCTCTCAGCCTCCTGCCTTCAGGGAGTATAAGTGTTATCCTTATTTTGTGGAAGAGGGAACTGCAAAGGAACGCAAAGGACCTTATAAACTAATTCAGGCTTCCTGCCCCTGTGGACTGTTCTTCATGTCTTATTTCATGTCCAGTGAGTTCTTGGTCGCTTGGGATGATTTTCTACCACCTCTAAACTGCTGTTAGTTATAGGAGTTTTAATGCCTCATTCTGTTCTTGGGTGGCTGCTGGGGTTAGTATGCTGCCTTCAGTTTTTCTCATTTGGTTAGCTCTGGGAAAGGAGACAGAAGCTACAGTGCAAATACAGAAAAAGTGGAGAGAGGAAGAAAGGAAGACCTTGCCCTATATTAGAAAGCCGTTCTGAGAAACAGTAACTCTTGGGAAGGGTTTTTATTCTCAAGACACTGTGCCAGGTTGAATTTTTAATTTAGATTCTTGAATCCTATTCCAGACAATTAACCCTGCTCCCTGTCCTGTTTTCCATTCTCGTTGGTTCATCCAAATGACAGGTGGGGTTGTGTGTTTTTGCAGGAGGAGAAGGAGAAGGTGCAAGCCCAAAAGGAGGAGGTTCTTAGCCACGTGAATGATGTGCTGGAGAATGAGCTCCAATGTATTATTTGCTCAGAATACTTCATTGAGGTAATTATCAGCAGTGGCTTATGTCTTCGTGCTCTCTGAACCCTGAATGGAGCCTTGGCTATGCCCAGTTCTGCTCTAGGGAAACGTTCTGAAGAGATTTTTATTCTAGGAACCGATTGTAGTTATTTGACTTCAAAGCGACCTCTAGAGATGGCCATGTCTCATTTGTTGTTGTAGTCGTCTTTACCTTCACTGATCCTATTTCTTATTTCATGTGGTCTTGAGTGTTTATTTGGTACCCTCACTATTTTTAGCTGCGGTGAAGCCTTTATTTCTTTGTTGTTGGGAGAAAACAGGGCTGCATGGCATTAGATTTTTGAAGTATCAGTAAAGCTGCTCTCTAAAGCTTCTCTTTCTTTACTCTGAATGGATGCAGTTCTGAGAGTGGGCGTACAGTGCAGCCTTTCACAGGGTGGTAAATGTCACTAACGTGTGGTCATTTTGGGAATTCAGCAGCCAAGTGGAACATATTTCAGGGACTCTGAGGCTCCCTGTGAAAATGAAACATCTCCTAGGTTACCATTTATTATCCTGTCATATTTTTGCATAGACTGTATTTTTCACAAATTCTACCATTTGTGACTAGTTCACCTTACACTCATCTTAAACTCAAGTTTTGTTAAATGACCGCGCTTTTCAGATTTCTTTAAAAAGGAAAATGCACACACTCGTTCCTTCTTTCTGGTAGTCTTTTGGGAGGTTGAGTCTATTGGCCTCCCAAGAAAGCTCTCTCGGGCAGATCTGTTTCTTTTGCTCTGGATTCAGTTTGACTTCAGGTCATGATTTCCCTCCATAGTTTCCAGTCATTTGATTCCCTAGTTTGGAGAAACTCTGTGTTGCTTTGACAGGGCTCTGCTAGAGGAAGGCAAGGAAAGGGGGGTTGGGATGGGGGATGAGTTAGCCAACCTGGGGCATCTGCACAGACATCTAAGAGACACACGAGCTGATCTGTGCTTTGTTTACAGCACACTGCCTGTGTGCTGTGTGCTTTTCTACGGTCACCTCTTAAAGTCAGCGTTGGAAAGAGGTTTTATTTTAATCGGACAGATTTTTAGTCCTGGTTGTGAGGCTTTATCTCATACAGTTAGCAAAATATCTCCTAGTTGGCTTTCTGTGCTCAACTTAGCATTTGAAAAATGCATAATTTCTTTTATTTTCCACTGCTGTCCTAAAAGCAGGAATGAAGACTTTTGAGCCTCAGAAAAACTTGTGTCTTAGGAAATGTATGTAAACAAGAGTATTGAAGAGGATGGTTTATATTTTGAAAAATGAAAAGGACCCTAGAAGAAATCCGACCATTGGAATTACTCCTGCTTTCCCTCTTCTGACAGGTTTATTTACTTAAGGGTTCAGTCACTGTTGGTGAACCCATTACATTTTTTCTCTTCTCTTGGTTCCCTTTTCCCCAGGCTTTTTAGTCATCTTTTACATATATTTTACTTTTTAAGTTTCTTTTGAATAGAGATGATGCCTCCTACCATTCTATATACTGAGTATTCAGAATGTGCTCCCCTTTATATATTACCATTGAAGTTCTGATTCACCATTAGCAGAATATGCTTTTATTTTCCATGAGGGAATTAGTGATGTGTTTGTACCAAACATCATACCCTTCGTAGGGACTTTTGTGTGCAAGATAGCTAATCTGCATTGACAGTGTCCTCTGAGTTGGTGGAACAAGATGGGTGAATCAGCCTATGTCTACAAACTTACCTTTGAGAAAGAAAATGAATCGTCTAACTTAAACCTTAAAATTTGTCATCCCCAGGAACGATCTAATACCCTTTGTAAGCCCTCCAGATGGGATCATTGTTAAATTTTCATTTGGCCTTGGAAATAAACTCCTGTCCTGGCGTTGAGATCACAACTGCCCTGGGAGAGTAAGCATGACCGTTCTGATATGTGTGTTCACATTCCCATTGTAGGCTGTCACCTTGAACTGTGCCCACAGTTTCTGCTCCTACTGTATCAATGAATGGATGAAGCGAAAGGTAGAATGCCCCATTTGTCGGAAGGACATCAAGTCCAAAACCCACTCCCTGGTTCTGGACAATTGCATTAATAAGATGGTAGATAATCTGAGCTCAGAAGTGAAAGAACGACGAATTGTCCTCATTAGGGAACGAAAAGGTGAGTCTCCTCAACAAAAGACTTAAAAGAAACTTAAGCAGATTTTTTTTTTTTGGCTGGGAAAGAGAGTCAGATAAATGATTCTTAGGCCAAAGAAGAGGAGGGAAAAATGGGAAAAAATAAAGAGAGTTAAAGGTAATGAACATGTGATTAAGAGTTGAGGGAGAATGGACTCATATATTTGAGCAGTGGGGAAGGGGGAGGCTTAAGTGTATGGATGTGGGTAGAAAACACGAGGTCATGTGGTTTGTTGTGCTGATGACTAGATGGTGCTGTTGTTCAAGACAGTTTAGTTGCCGTCCAGGTGTTGCAAAAGCCTTGGGTTGGGTACACAATCCGTTATAAATAGGAGGTGAACAGATCAGAGGTTCACAAATTGGAGAATGCTTGCAGACAACACATACAGGTTTTATAATAAGTCACAGCTTGATTACACAAATTGGACATAATGTTAAGCTAGAGAGAGAAATTTAATCTTTGGGGATTCTAATATGTTTACCAACTAGTTTCCTAGTTGAAGAGAATTGGGATAAAGAGATTGGGGAAGGGGTGGGTGAGTTCTCCTAATGAACTCACTTCCTTGGTGAATATCTGTTCATTCCACCAAGTGATGTCATCACTCTTGGCGCTTGCCGTGTCGAGGGTTACAGAGCCCCTCTGCTTGAGACTCGAATGTCCTTGTGGCAAAAGATGTGTCCTGGGGCCGGGCACGAGGAAGCTAATGGATAGGAGGAAGGACTGGTTATTGGCTAGGGATGAGAGAGCACAGAAGCAGGGTAGATCGATTCTCATGTTCAGTCCTGCTAAGAATCCAGCACAGCACCAGAGCCGAAGTGTTATGATGTCAGTTGGCTGCACAAAAAGGCCGAGCAGAGAAGACAACCCAGAAACTGACTGCCTTTTTAGGTGCTTCCCACCACCTGGCCATGGGTAACCCATCTTCATATGTGTATTTGGATATACCTTTCTCTAAGTCCAGAGAAATGGAAGGCCTAACAGCCACACTGCTAAGAGTAGGATCTTCTTCTGTCCACCGCTTCCTTTTTTTCTAGCCCTTCAACAGATGTCCGCCACTTTGTGTAGGGCCAGGAATCCGATGCTGACCTGCAAGCAGCTGTGGTGTGAAACTGGGCCTCAGCTGGTCAGCCAGAGCGGAGGCAGCAAACCTGTTGCAGAGCCAGGCAGAGCGGGTGCTGAGCAGGAAGTACGCTTGAGCCTGTTCTGCGCCAGGAAGGCGTTGTGACCCGTGGGAGCGGGGGCCAGCCCTCAGGTGGTTCTTCGGAACCAGAATGTTTTCCACTTCTCTGACAGCTGTGTGCTGTCAGATTTTGTGGCCAGTCTGAGCTCTCACCAATCTCACAGATCTTTTACCTCCCAGGAGCCACTTGATTCTGGCAGAATGCTATCATTCTTCTCACTTTTTACTTCATTAGCTTTTATAGGAACAGGCCCGTCCATACCGGGATGAAGAGATACATAAGGCATCATCTCAGTTCTCACAGCACTCAGTCTATGAAGGAGGTAGAAAGGCAGGTCGGCGCTGTAACAAGTTCCCCACCAGGGTGCTAGGACACCGCAGAGGAGCAGACAGTTTGGCCTGGGCAGGTAGAGGTACGGTAGAAAGCTGCATGGAAGAAGTGTCATTTTGAACGGAGTCTTAGAGGTTCCCAGGGATGTAGCTTTCCAAGCAGAGGCTTTAGCACAAACAAAGCACAGAGGCATGAGAAGCAGTGACGTGTTCATAGCAGTGCCCCCCTGGTGGCCTATACATGACAGATTATCTACACGGTGCCAGAGCAGCTTGAGGACAGCCAAGGCCCTGGGGAGTGTCTGCTGAGGCGTTGTAGATGCCTTCAGTTTTCTTTTTTCTTCCCTTTCTGAGAGGAGCAGCTACCTGGGACCCAGATTTAACCAGGGTCAGCCTTTGACCTGGGTCTGTGTCAGGGTGGGGACACCCATGTGCTTTCTTCACCCAGCCCACTGTCTGCGTTTCTTCTCATGAGTACAAGCACAGTAGACGGCTTCCTGTAGCACTGGAAAGGGAAAGAAGAGCCCCATGTCCTAAGTTCACCTCTGGCTCCCCTCTCACAGAGTTAATTCTGCACATTAAATTACATCACACCCCTTTGCCCTCCAAAGGCTAAAGAGGGTGCCTCTCTGCCTTTTTGGTAACCCTCGGGGCCTGCACAGTAAACTGAAGCAGCCTCCCTGTTGCACTCGCTGGCACCGGGCTCAGTCTCTGCAGGGAGTACAGCTTTGAGGTTTTCTCCAGAGACCGACAGAAGGCTCTGAGTCCCAATTTAGGCAAACAGGTGCCAGAGCCATCAGCAGCTTCACTGGTCTGCAGTGTAGGGGTTAGAGAAAATTCTCAGTTCAGATACCAACCTTCCTTACCAATTGAAAACTGCTCTAATCCCCAGTGCATGGAAATTTTAAAAAGGACCAAACTTAGGATCTCGGAGCCAGGATTGGCAAGCCTGTAATTGTCAGAGTTCTGACACTGTGGTAGGGCTTTTTTCTCCTGGGCAAGGGTTGCTCTTACCACAAATTCACAAATTTCAGGAGGGAAACCTGCCTGTCTTGTGGCAGCGTAGTGTGCTGATTCCGCAAGGGCAGCCCCGCTGCAGGCCTCCCTGGCTGGTTGTTGTCTTCTAGTTCCATATCCCCATGGGAGGAGTGATGCCTCATGACTGAGGAGCCACTGATGCCTTGTAAATTCTGAGGCCAGATCATACAGGGGACAGGAGGAGAGTGTTGTTAGGACACTAGATCCTGTGTTAGAGAAACGATGCTCTGGAGCTGGGGTAGATAGCAAACATCTGGTAAGTGCCTGTCACATGAGTAATTGTGGCTCTCTGGGATATTGACATGTGATTTTCTGAAAGGAAGACATCTTTTTGACATTCCCTGTCTAGGATCTCCCTCTGGAGCTGGTGAGGAGCTAGAACAGAGTCTTCTGTCGGCTACTCCCCTTCCTCCGTGGTTCTGTTCTCATTAAATGTTGGTTGATAGAGTGTTAACATTCTCACTTTTAGCTTTCCCTTGCAGTTTCTTTGGGTTGTGCTCAGAAAAGAAGAAAGCAAATTATCTAGAAATAAAATCTTGTTGGTCCTTTAGAATAGTGATTTTTTTAATCTAGGGGCTTTTTCCAGCTACAATTCCTCGGCTCCCTTGATGCTGTTATATTGAACCAAGGCTGCTGGTGGGAGTGTGCCAGGGCCTTCAGGTATCTCGAGATGGGGAGAAGGGTGTATGGGCCACAGCTTTCCTGAATCTGGGAGACAGAGGCCGCTCCAGAGGCTAAGGGTCTCTAGGGAGATAGACTCAGGTCAGACCACGTGGCCTGTGGCTCTTGCCAGTTTCTGGTACGCTATGAGGAGGACAGGACAGGACAGGAGAAACTGGCAGCCACTTAAGAGAGTAACTGCCTGCCCATCTGGAAGGCTCTAGCATCACCCCTCGCTGAAAAGCCTTATAAGGGAGTAAGTGGGAATGCAGCAGTAACAGCGTCTGGCAGGTTGACCTCATCCAGAGGGAAGACTTGTTAGCGAGTACTTTTAACCCACCCAGCCCTGCCACTAGAGAATTGTGTGCATGTAGTCAGCAGGCCGGGCTGGCTTTACAACAGTTCATCTAGGGGGAAGATGGCTCTCAACAAGGTCGGCCCAGGGTGGGGGCGTCCACATGCATGCACTCAAATAGTATGTAACGCTCAACTCTTACAATTTTTACTTTTAAAAATTCTCCCTTCGCAAAATTGTCATGGGATATAAAATTAGAATCATTACTAGAAACTTTTTTCTAATTTCTCCATCACTGCCACCCATTTTTGCCCCTTATTTTTCCTTTCCTTCCCTTCTTTTGTCTGTTGTCCTTCCTTGTCCCTTGATGGGTGTCTCCCCCATCACCCTAACTGGCAACCCAGCAGGCATAGTTGGAAATGATGAGGGCAGCACAGAAACCGCCCTCCCAGTGGGGGAAGGGACTATGATCTTAGTAGAAGTCAGCTGTGGGATTAACTGGAATATGTGGAATAGCAGCCCATGAAGTCCTAGAACCTCAGATTTTTTTTTGCTGACTCTATAGTCCTTTAGACTTTTGAGCGTCCATCCTTCTAGAGGTCAAAAGCCTGTTGCTGACGTTAGTGCTCTGTGGTGGAGTGTCTTCTCCCCTTCACCAACAGCACCTTACCGTAGGCACCTTGGGAAAGCTTAGGAGAGTGGCCTTCCTGGTTGTGATTAAAGATCCTTCACCGTACCCCAGATGTATAGACGACTGGGTTTGAGGGAACCATGCCATACCACAGTGAAGAGACCCAGGGCTGATCTTGACTACCTGCCCACTGAGTCAGGAACTCTGGGGAACCCCCACCATGCTTCCTGGCCAAGGCTTGTCCCTCTGGGGAAAAGGGTTCTGGAGTAAGAACATGAACACACGCTAGAGCATCAAGAGAAGTAAGTATTAAGGTGCTCTGCCCATCTCTAGGGATGTAGCAGGAGGTGCTTTAGGTCACTCGTTGCTGTTTTCCTCAGCAGAAGTTTCTCCTGGCCTTTTTTGTCTTCTTAATGATAAAATAGAGTTATTTTGGTTTTCTGAAAAGCCAAAATTGTTTTACCCTCCGCATGAAGGGATCTTCCCTCCCCATGAACATGTGACTTTATGATTTGCTTTATAGACATAGTTTCAGGAACTTCTTATTATAGAAGACCACCTGTGTAAATACAGAGTTAGTGTCATTAACCAAAACATTTTCCTTTAGTGTTTCTTGGTTCCTACACTTACACTTAACTCTAGATGAACACAGAGCGTGTTGGTTGGTTGGTTGGTTGGTTTTTAAATAGGCTTCACACCCAGCGCAGAGCCCAACATGGGGCTTGAACTTGTGACCCTGAGATCAAGAGTCAGATGCCCAACTGGCTGAGCTACCAAGGAGTCCCAAACACAGAGCATGTTTAGATTTCCTTGAACTGACCTTGGAGAGTAATGGGGGTCACTGAATATGCCTCTTCCTCCCGCCCCATAGAATGTCATAGAATCAGGTATATCACCATTGAGGCTTCTCTGGACCACCTGGATATATATGCTGCCCAATTGCCTACTACTGCGTTCTTAAGAAATCTAATAAGACCAGGGGCGCCTGAGTGGCTCAGCTGGTTAAGCATCCAACTTCGACTCAGATTATGATCTCATGATTCTTGAGTTCGAGCCCCACATCAGGCTGTCTGCTGTCAGCACAGAACCTGCTTCCAGTCCTCTGCCCCCCTCTCTTTTTGCCCCTTCCTCGCTCATTCTCTCAAAAATAATAAACATGTGGGGCGCCTGGGTGGCTCAGTCGGTTGAGCGTCTGACTTCGGCTCAGGTCATGATCTCGCGATCTGTGGGTTTGAACCCCGCGTCGGGCTCTGTGCTGACAGCTCAGAGCCTGGAGCCTGCTTCAGATTCTGTGTCTCCCTCTCTCTCAGCCCCTCCCCCACTCATGCTCTGTCTCTCTCTGTCTCAAAAATAAATAAACATTTAAAAAAAAATTTTTTTTTAATAATAAACATTAAAAAAAAGAAATCTAATGAGACCAGACATGTTTCTCTTCCTGGCTAGGGCTTCTGCTTTAATTGCTTTCTGTGTTCCTACTCTGGAGAGTTTGGACCTCTTTTACCCTTGTCCCGTGAAACACGAACCAGAACCAACCCCCAGAAAACATCTCTTCCTTGCTTCATTTCTTCTGGGCCTTTCCTTCTTAGTTCCTGTTAAGTGCCATGTGCTGAGGCTAAGAGTGAGCAGGCATAGGGATGAAAAACTGCCATTTGGATGCAGCAGGACTGTGGGACATCGATGACTTTATTTAGTACAAGTTTGGGGGACTGGTGGGGTCAGAAGCTAGTTTGCAGTGAATTAGAGAATGAATGTGAGATTAGAGAGTAGAGAAAACAGAAAAATAAGATAGGCCAGGTCTTCTAAGAAATTTGGCTACCTAGACTAAGACCTTGGGGACAGCATGAAGAGAAGGCTGTAGTTGGAGAAGGAAGTTTTTGTTTTGTTTTGTTTAAGACATGGGAGCTCTGTGTGGTGTTCAGTTGCTGAGCCAGTGAAGAAGGAAATGCTGGGAAGCTGGGGTAGTGGGTAGGGCCAGATTCTTTGGAAGGCAGAGCAGGGAATGCAGAGCATGGATGGGGGCATTAGTATTTAAAAGTGGGAGGGTGGGGCACCCAGGTGGCTCAGTCTGTTGAGCCTCTGACTTCAGCTCAGGTCATGATCTCACCATCTGTGAGTTCAAGCCCCATGTCGGGCTCTGTGCTGACAGCTCAGAGCCCGGAGCCTGCTTGGGATTCTGTGTCTCCCTCTTTCAGACCCTCCCCCACTTGCCCTTTTTCTCTCTCTCTCAAAAATAAATGAAACGTTAAAAAAATGTTTTTAAGTATGAGGGTACATCCTGTTTTCTAGAGAGAAGGGCTTAATGTGGGAGGGTGGGCAAGGAAATTTGCTTGAGAGAATTTCTTTTTTTGTGGCTTCTGTATTTTTCTGTGAGCTACTAGGCGAGGCCATTAGCTGCACGCAGGGGAGCCTTGCTTGGCTCTCTCAGCTCTCTAAGGCTGCCCACAGTGGAGAAAAGCAATTTTTACAATCCTTTCAGTCCTCCTACCAAGCCTGCAGGACCTCAGTCTCAGGGAAAGGGACAATGTCCTCGGTGGCTTTATTGTGTCCTTAGGCCAGGATCCCTGCTTCCCCGAATTGAGGAAGCAGAAACAGTAAATAGCAATAAATTGTCCCTTCCACCCTTCCCTCCTACCTCTCCTTGCCTAGTGCTGTGTATTTAATTCCTTCATCCTTCAACACATGTTCATTGAGGGCCAGCTTTGTGCCAAGCGCTGCTCTAGGTTCCAGAAATAGAAAGAGAAGTGAAAATCTAATAAGTTCGATGCGATTAGTGCTATGGAGAAAAACAAAGCAAGGGGTCAGGGAGTGATGGGAAGAGCATCGCCATAGTCGAGGAAGGCATCGTCCGGAAGGCAGTACTGGAGTAAAGCCCTGAAGGCAGCAGCCTTGTCACTGGGGAAGAGTGTCGCAAGGAGGAGGGGCAGTGAGGCTGCCAATGTGGCTGGAATGGAATGTGCGAAGGGGGAGGAGTAGGAGGCGGGGCAGCACAGATTGTGTAGGACCTCAGGGGCCTTTGGAAGGAGTGGGACTTGAACTCTTACTCCGGGACAAATGAGGAGCAGGCTCTGCACAGAGTGAGGTGCTCTGACGTGTGTTTTCCTGGTTCGCTGTGTGGGGAGGAGTTGGGAGTGTGGCAGCAGGGAGGCCCCGCCAGGGAAGTGCAGGCTCCTCCTTTAATTCTCTTTTCTTTCTCTTCAAAGCAAAGAGACTGTCCTGAAGACCATGCTCCAGGGGCATTCGAAGGACTGCCAGGCAGAGGGAGCTTGGAGCTTGGGATGGTCTGGAGGATTCTCTGTGGACGGGTCTTGCTTGGGCCACTCTGAGATAGAGCTTGGGCTGGAGCCACGGGGGACAGAGACTGAGTTAGGAAGTCCTCGTGAGCCTCCGCGTCGGCCAGCCATGCTGCCACCATTGTCTGAAGCGCCACCGGTCCTCACCGCACTGACTGCTTCAGGGTACTCGACAGACTCGGCTTCACTGGTGTTGAATGGGTTATGTATTTCTGTTCTGCTTTTTAAATTTATTGTTGTTACTGTTTCGGTACGTCAGAAGCACCTCTGTTGACCTTTGTTTCGGACAGGTTGGGTGTACCCCTGCGGCTGCCCCTAAAAGCTAAGGCAGCTTCTCTTGGAGAAGATGGCATACCTCTTTGTGAAAACAAGATGTCATTTCCTGGAAATAAAATGTAAAGCCTATCAGTTGCGCAGCTGGGCTTTGGTGTATTTATCTTCTTCCCTTCCGGCTCCCACATAGTCTCACAAGTAAACACTGGCAGCTCATAAACTGCAACCAAGGAAGTGACTGTATCAGATGATAGACTCAAGCGAATGTCAGCTTAAGAAGCCAAGCCCAAGATGTTACCATCGCAGATGGGCTCCGTTAAGGCCCTGACTGTTGTTTTTCCTTTTCATTCCAGAGGTGGGTCACTGCTTAACCTCGTTTTGAGACAGGGTAGATCCTCTTCTTTCAGCTGGGGTTTAGAAGTGGTTTCCAAACTATTTAGTTTAGTTTATTTATTAATTAATATTATTATTATTAATTTTTTATTAAGTAAGCCCCACACTCAACATGGGGCTCAAACTTACGACCCTGAGTTCACGAGTCACATGCTCCACCCACTGATCCAGCCAGGCGCCTCCCAAATCTGTCTTACCTGGTGTCAGAAAACAAGGGCAATGGTTTTATGAGAACGTGGTATTTTATTTACTTACTTACTTACTTTCAATTAAAAGTCATTTCTCTTTTACTGCTTCTCCTTTTTAAACAGAAAGAAAACTAGTTTGATGTTTGGGAGATAGAAGCTTAGGAAAACCTGTGGTCTCCTTGGTTACCAGTGAGGAGAATGAGGGAAGATGCAGGAAGCTGAAGCCCTCTAGTAGGATTATGAAACTGCGCGCTATGTCGTTCAGCAATTTGCTTCCAGATGGAAAGGTATTTTCCTCTCCCTTTTTACTGCCTACTCGGAGAACCATACTTTGTAGTGCTTTATTTATACCCCTGTGTTTTCATTAAGGATTGGTAACTGTTGACTCACTAACTTTTTAGGGGTAGTAGATTTACAACACTGAATTTCCCCTGTACGTGTGTTCTGTTTACATGATTGCCTGCGCATGTATACATTTTTGTATATTCTGTTTTTTTAAGCTCACATATCATAATTCACTTTTAGAAGAGTACAGGTATACATGTTTTGAATAGATAATATGGTCACAGGCCTTAAAATCAGAAGGCACGAAAGGATCTAAAGTGAAAAGCCTGTCACCCTTGCCCCCCAGTGACCACTTCCCTGCACCAGGGGGACAAATGTTACTAGTTCTTTGGGTACCTTTCCAGACATTTCTGACTGTACAAGCAAAAATACGCATAGTCTTTTCCCTTCTTTTGCACGAATTATGATATACTCTACACTCTCCGTACCTTGCTTCTTTCCGATATATACTGTTGATAGTTCCATATTAGAATATGAGGCACTTGCTCTTTCTTTGTTAGAGCTGCCTGTTATTCCATTGTGTGTTCGTACCATAATTTGTTTTTCCAGTCTGTTTTTGATCTAGGTTGCTTTAAACCTTTTACTTCCTTTTTTTTCATACAGCTCTCAAAGTCCTATTAAGTAAATCTCGGAATATATACTTTAAACCAATAAAGCAAAAATAACAAAAAATTACATAGAACCCATAAAATGTTATGCAAGGAAGGAAAAAAGCAAAGTTTGGAAATCCACATACTGGGAGTTCTCTTCTAAAATTCAAAGAGGTTAGGGGCACCTGGGTGGCTTAGTCGGTTCAGCATCTGACTTTGGCTAAGGTCATGATCTCCCAGTTGGGGAGTTCAAGCCCCATATAAGGCTCTGTATTCAATGCAGAGCCTGCTTCAAATCCTCTGTCTCCCTCCCTTTCTATCCCTTCCTGCTTGTGCTCACTCTGTCTGTCAAAAATAAACATTTGTTTTAATTTTAAAAATTTTTTTAAAAATCAGGAAGGGTCGAGTGTTTCTTTAAAAAAAATTATTTGGGGCACCTGGGTGGCTCAGTCAGTTAAGCGGCTGACTTCAGCTCAGGTCATGATCTCACAGTCTTTGAGTTCGAGCCCCACATCAGGCTCTGTGCTGACGGCTCATTAGAGCCTGGAACCTGCTTCAGATTCTGTATCTCCCTCTCTCTCTGCCCTTCCCCTGCTCACGCTCTGTTTCTGTGTCTCTCAAAAATAATAAACTTAAAAAAAAATTTAAAAAAATTATTTATGCTAAATAAATAATTTTATGGTTGTAACTATTTTCCTAAATGTTTCATTAGTATTAGTCTTTTAAGTCCTGTTCCATAAGAATCTATAACAACTATTTCCATCTGAAGTTCCTTCAATCTGCACTGAAACAAGAATGAAATCAGCGAGGCTCTCAATTCCACAAAACACTACAGCAAAAACGGAAACCTAAGACAGAATATCCAAGATAAAATTGGTCTCCCAACCATTCAAGAAAAAGACAGTGCAACTATTACTTTGAATGAATAGCCATTACATTTACATTTGGGAGTTTGAGAAAAATCAACTTCATTTCCGGTAAAATATGTTTCATTGCCACAGAAATCCTTATAAGTTGTCACGGTCGCTAGAAAACAGAGCATGAACTGTGTAGCTTGTATACTTCTCTGGTTCTTGCCATAGAATGTTTGGTTGGTTGGTTGGTTGGTTGGTTGGTTGGTTTAGGTATTTACGAATACATAGTCTCATTTTGAGGTTCTCACTCTTTTGTATCTCATCGCCACCACGGGGCGGCAATCATCCTAGGTTACATGGTAACCAACACAGCCACAGGACTCCCAGGAGGTGTTGGGTGTGTTAGGGATCAGTGTGTCCCAGTGTTTACTCTTAAAAAAACGATGCCAAAGAAAATTAAAGACAACAACAATGCAGCAGTGTTATCATTAGAGCAAGGATCCTCGAAGAAGGCACATCTTGACTGGAAAAGCCTCATCTGCCAAAGACTAATCTCACAGACTGACCATTGCCTCCTCCGCCTGCACACAGGGTGACTTACAGCCTCTCCCTTCAGAACCATGTTCTTCTCAAGTGTGCCACACTGATCAAGAAAGTGAGCTCTTAAATACAGACCTAAGGAAAAGAAACCTTAACATCTGAAAGTCAGACTAGCTGGGTTTGAATCCCAGACCTGCCATTCGTAACTGTGTGACCTTGAGCAAGTTACTCAATCTCTCCAAGCCTCCACCTCTTCTCCCTTAAGGACCCTGATGTGTGATAATTATCCCGGTTACTGCACTGCTCACAAACAAACCCCTGAATGTTCTATTTTTAAAAGACACAAACCAAAAACTAACCCGAACTTTTGCATTATTTCTCTGAGCTACAGTATGCTCTTCCCCTGGAGAGATGTCTGATATTAAACATCATCTACATTTTGCTTGCCTAGAAAAACACATGGTAACTTTTCTGCCTGCAGCACCGAACCACAGTATAGCTGAGCCCCACTACTGTGTAGTCTGGCTCTAATTAAAGGCATGTTCTCGACAACAGGGTTCCGAGAAGCTGGGTGAAGGGTTTGTTTCAGATTCCGGCTTTATTACACGGATAAATGCGGCCAGCTAGCTCTGTGAAGCACTTTGCAGTGAGTGGCAGGTGTCCCATATACATCTGATTACGTTAACCCAGCAAGGGCTTAGTCTACTTCTAGGCGTGCTTCACCTCAGCAATCCAACTGCCCGGGCGGGGGACTTTGCCCGTTGTGGGTTAGGTAGCTGGATACTCCTCATCTGTTCCTCTGCTTGGAAGCTGCTGTTTTTACAGAAAGCCCTGAATCATCTCGTTACTCCAGCCCTTCTCTCTCACCACTTTTTTCCTCTGAACGACTATCCAGGCAGTCACCATAGCTTCAAGAGTGCTTGGGATGGACAGTTCTTTCCAGCTGCCCATTAGCTTTTAACGTCCTGACTCTGGATAGAATCTCCCTACTTCACAAGCCTGAGGGTAACCTAGAAACTCACGGATGCCCTAAGTATGTTCTTTGCATCAACACATTCTAAGCCTCTAAAGAATCCTACGGTTAACTCTATTTGACACAGAAATTAAGAGAAGGAACATCTAACTTGCACTGTGGTCCTAACCTAAGAACCTAAGAAAGTTAAGAGAATCATGTAATCACTGCCCCTAATCCAAGAGATGCAGTCTTGTTAACAGGTGCAGGACCTGATTTGAGCAGAATGCTGCCACTGGTAACAGTAGGCCAAGGGCTTGTTCTGAACATCCCACTTGGTCCATTTTTTCAGCTTTTTCAATAAGTGGGAGTTGAGGCAGTAGGAATAGGGGCTTCTGGGGAGAAGATAGGCCTTGTATTGATGGAAAATAATAAACTGTCTTGTTCAACTGATTTTACCAGGTTTTTAAAATTTTTTATTTTGTGTTTCTTGTTCTTTTCTAGAGAGAGAGAGCATGAGTGGGGGAGAGGGGCAGAGGGAGAGAGAGAGAAAGAGAATCCATGCTCAGTGTGGAGCCCAACGTGGGGCTTGATCTCATGACCCTGGAATCACGACCTGAGCCGAAATCAAGACTCAGATGCTCAACTGACTGAGCCACCTAGGCCCTGGCCCCCCGCCCATGATTTTGTCAGTTTAGAAGAGCATATGAATCCCAGGAAAGGGCTGAGTCTGTAATAGGTGCTCAGTAAATACATGCTATAATTCTTTTGTCTGCAGCATCCCCAAGCAGTACACCTACTATGGGTTGCCAGAGCTCACCAATGTAATCTCCATCCATTAATTTTCTGTTTGCAGCTGCTTTATCAAAGTCTAACCCAGATCCCCACCTCAGTTCCAATATCCAGATCCACGGTCTCTGCCACCCACTTCCCTTTAGGCTCTGTGAATACTTTAATCTGGTGTAACTTTTTTGTTATAGAGTGGCCATTTGAATTCTGGATGTTTTCAGTACATTCAGCAATAGTTACTGAATGCCCATTTTTTACTAGGCACAGCTCTAGGTGTTTGGGGTATGGCACCGAAAAAGCAAAAAAGCTGCTGTGAGCCTATATTCTGTTCTAGGAGGGGTCATAAGATCAAGGTCAAAACCTTCCCGCAAGGGTTTTATCAGATTTGTGGGGGCGGGGGGTTAACAGTGCTGCTCGTGGAGCTAGTATGTTTGATGTGTCTTCACATTCCTCAAACAGAGAGCCCATAGGCCGGGACTGGATCGCTCCAAGATGTGAAGCTGCAGTTTCCACACCTTCAGGACCTGGGCTGCCAGAGTGTCCTCCGTCCGTTTACCTCCCCTTAGAATGTAGGGACCGGCTCTTTGGAGGGGCCTTCAAGGGCGTCTCTAGGCAAGTTTGGGCCTTCACAGCGTGGAAGGCGGGCCCTGAAGAACCCCCTCTGAACTACATAAGACCACCGCAGTTCTATGCAGGCAGTCACCTGGGTGACCACTGAGGGAGCTTCAGGTGACACTACTTGAGCCCAGGTAGGCACAGCCAGATGTTGCTGAAGTGAGCGTTGACACCAAACTTAACCTGGTTGGTGGGCGGTAGTGGGCAGATTTTCAGGACATGTGCCTTTGTGAGTTTATGCCTAGCCATGAGGACTTCTCCTGACCTTGTGGCTCTTCTTGGTTCCTCACCTCCTTACCCAGGCCTCTCCCAGTGCTGCCCTGGCTCTCTGGAGCTGAGCGTGTGTATCTTGTCCTAATTCCACATTCAGCAAGGTCATGTCTGGTAGTTTGAAATCAGTCATGGTGGGAGTTTTTATACCATGGAAATTGGCAAAATGCCACAAATCAGAGCCCTCTGCCCCTACGGGGATAGCCAGTTAAAACATTTACCAGAACATCACCGGCACCTCCGAAAGTAAAGATGATTCCGAAGTCCTTCTCACTCCAGGTCTTCCCAGATTTTGATGAAAAAGCCACCAGTCAGGCCAGGGGTGCTGTCTCCTTCCTGGTGCTCCGGAATTGCTCCAGGAAGGTAGCGGTGTGCGTGCAGAGGCAGAACGCCCCTCCCCACAACTCTAGGCCACACTTAGTCATCTTTGGAATTACCAACACTTTAAGAATCTCCAGTTTCTCAATAAAATAACTGCTGACCATCAGTCCCATAACCATTGGGGCCCCCGGGCCTAATCCTGGAGGCCCAGGGAGAAGACAGAGGCGCCGCCACCCACCGCATCCCCACTTCTCCAGTGACCTGCGTTCTCATAGCCACGAATAGGTGGATACTTGGTGGAGGACAGGGATATGATCAACGGCAGCAGAGCCTCAGTCCTCAGCAGGGCCATCAGCCAGCGTGCCCCGTCGTGCTTACTCGAGCCGTCTTCCTCCAGGAGTCCTTCAACAGTGAGTGGGAGCAGGCACCGTGGCTGGGGTACCGGGCAGCTCTCCAGGGCTGGAGCCTTGGTGCTGGATGGTGTAAACTGAATTTCATCCTGAGCCACACGAATCTGGATATTACCCTCCCTCTTGGATTATAAACCAGCTCTGGTTTCTTCCAGCACGGGCACAGGTTATCCTAGGAAGCATCCTAATGATTTTTGGAAGAATCTTTCCCAGGCATGGTCTGACTTTGGAGATGGCAGTGCTCTTGACTCAGAGGCCACCAGGTACGACTTAAAACCTGACCTTGTGAGCGGGCTGATTTCCCAGTGAATGTCTCTCTCGTGAGATTTGTCTTCAAGTGTGCAACCCTCACAGAGCAGCAGTGGCTGTCTTCCTACTTCCTTCGAGGAAACTCCTTACCCTTCTGCAACAGGTCCTGAGATTTGGGGAATGGAAAACAGAATCTCTATTACCTCCCCGTCAGTTGCCTAAATATGAGGGGGGCAGATTGTTCATCTCCTCCTGCCCTTCTGGAGATATCCAACCCCCTCTAAGGAGTTAGCTATTCTGAGCCCCTGGGAGTAGTTCTCAGCATTCATTCATTTGTTCCACAAATATTTACTGAATACCTACTACGTGCCAGGCACTGTGCTAGATTCTAGAGTTAGCACTGAAAAAGAAAGGCACAATCTCTGACCTTATGGGACTTGTCCTAGAGAACACAGAGTAACAGGTGTTTAAGGTTTAAGTGGAAATAGTACTGGGGACCAAGAGAGCCCAGAAAGGGGGCACCCAGCTCAGACTAAGGGACATAGAAGGCTTCCTGGAGCATTAGATATCTAAGCTAAGACCTGAAGGACAACTAGGGATCATCAGGTTAAAGATGAGGAGAGGATAGACCTGGGGGTTGGGGTGAAGAAGGAGGTATTCTGGGTAGAGAAGAGTAGGAAGCCAGGGAGGTGAGAGAGAGCATGGCTTTGAAGAAGTGAAAGGCATTCTGTATGGCTGGACTGTAGAGTTCCTAAAGAGAAGTAATAATACTTGCTAATAATATCTCCATAACATTTGTTGAAGATTGTTACTAGCACTTTGGAGGAATTAACTCTTGTAACAACCGTGTTATAATTCATTTTATAGATGAGAAAATAGAGGCAATGAGAGGTTAACTCACTTGCTCAAGGGTACATGAATTAGTGGAAGTGGAGAAAGTGTGGCTGAAGTTATTATGAAGTTAGGGCCTTTTCCTAAGAACAGTAAGCAATCATTGGAGGTTATCACTGGAGGGAGTGACATTTTCCTCTGTTTTGGGAAGATCAGTCTGGTTGCTATGTGGAGGGTAGGTTAACGTAAGGAAGACAGAGGGTGTCCAGGGAGGCCATTTAAGCAATTCCAGCAACCCACGTAAGAGGTTAGATGGCCTGAATTAAGTAGGGCATTAGCAGTGCGGATGAGAAGTGGAAGATTTCACAGATATTTAGCAGGTGTAGTGAGCAAGACTTCTGATTGGCTGTGGGGATGAGGGAGATCCTGGAGTTAAAGGCGATGACTGGGTTTCTGCCGTGGACAATGATCTCAGGGAGAGTATTCACTGAAATCACTCAGGAAGAGGAAAATATTTGGAGGAAGATATTAGTCAAGTATGAATTTCTGTTTTGGGATTGTTGAGTTTGAAAATGCCAAAAAGGGTGCCTGGGTGGCTCAGTCGGTTGAGCATCCAACTTCGGCTCCGGTCATGATCTCGCTCGTGGGTTCGGGCCCCACGTCGGGCTCTGTGCTGACAGCTCAGAGACTGGAACCTGCTTCGGATTCTGTGTCTCCCTCTCTCTCTGCCCCTCCCCTGCTCATGCTCTGTCTCTCTCTCTCTCAAAATAAATAAATGCCAAAAAAATAATGATATAATTTAAACAAACAAAAAGAAAATGCCAAAAAGAAAATTGCATGGAGTGACTACAAAGTCTCTATACATGCTAATTATATAGTCCCCTCCATGGACCACACACATTTTAATTTTTCCACCACATAGTCTTCTGGACATTATCTTCCAGAGCAATGGTTGGAGGTAATTAAAGTAGTCCTAGATAGCTGCTTTTAGGAAGTCAGCTGTTATCAGGTGGATTTGAGAATTTATCATGATACCCGAAGGCGATAAGCATACCACGTGTTATCAGACCTACATCCGTTTCAACATCCACTGAATTGGCTGTCCAGATAAATATTCGCAAACTGAGAGACCGTAAGTGCTGCAGCAGAAGAGCTGTTGATTCAAGACCTTTCACACACAGTTGTGGAAAAATCCATGTGTGAAGTGTACTCAAGTAAGCGTTGTGGTTGACACTTGTGACAAAAAGAAATGCCCCATCAAGCGATCTTATGAAATTGCTACCCACGTCAGGACAGGAGGCAGCTCTTGCTCTGGGACAGACAACATGATGTGACTCACAAGGACTTCGGGGCTTCTCGACATAGAGCTGAAAGCTCAGAGGTGAGACCTGGGCTAGCAATACTCATGTGTACAGATGGCCGTGGGGATCATCAGGGAGAATAAAATCCCCCGGGGAGAGTAGGCTGAAGGGAAAAGGACCCCAAACAACACTGAGGACCACTGACATACAAGGGAGTTCCCTACAGAGACCAAGAAAGGGTAGTAGGCAAAAAGTAGAAGTAAATGGTGGTATATCTCAGAGGGCAAATGTGATGGTTAATTTTATTTGTCAACTTGAGTGGGCCATTAGGTACCAGACATTTGGTCAAACACTATTCCGGGTGTCTGTGACAGTGCTTCTGGGTGAAGTTACACTTGAATCTGTGTACTGAGTACAGTAGATTGCCCCACCCAGTGTGGGAGTCCCCACCAAATCAGCTGAATAGAACAAAAGGCTGATCTTCTGGTAAGTGAGAAGGACCTCCCTCCTGCTGGACTTCCTTGAGCTGGGACAAGGTTTTTTTTTCCCTGCCTTTGGACTCAGACTGAAACATCAGCCCTTCCTGGGTCTAGCCTGTAGGCCTTCAGACCAGAATTATACTGTCAGCTCTCCTGACAGCAGATCTTGCGGTGTGTCAGTCTCCATAATCACGTGAACTATTTCCTTATACTCAGTCAGTCAATCAATCTATTTATCTATCTGCCTACCTACTGACCTATATCCTATCGTTGGTTCTGTTACTCTGGACGACACTGACTAGTACAGCAAGGCAACGTTTCAGGAATTAGGGAGTGGTTAAAAGGGCTAAAGGTTGCCGTTTGGTCAAGTAAGATAACTGAAAATATCAATGGGTTTGGCAACTAGGAGGTCATTGGAAGAGCAGTTTTAGTGATGTGGTGGGGGCAAAACAACCGTTTGCTCTGCGTTAGGAAGCGAGTGAGAAGTATTTCAAGAGGAGAAGAAAAAAAAAGGATGCAGTTGGAGAGAAAAGTCTGAAAATATGGTAGAGAGAAGTTGACGGCTCTTTCTAATGATGGTTTTGATTTATTCTATGAAGTTGGAAAGGGTCTTCTCTGACTAGAGTGAAGGAAGGGAGAAGTGTTGGGATTGCACGTTGGAAAGAAGATGGAGAAGGTTTGAAATAGCCGCCGGGCTGTGTGTGGACAAGGCATGTGCATGGATGCACCAGTAGGTCCTTTTGTGTGGTTTTAGCCTGGCATGGCTCAGCCCCCTCTGTCTGGAGAAAATGGAGCTGCATGGATTCAGGTTTGGAATTTTGATAAGAGGGTGTCATGGGGATGAGGAGAGGATGACCTTGGATTCAAGACTGATTGGAGGGAAAATGAAGAAAGCAGGGAGATGGTATGTAGAGTGTAGATGAGTTCAGAGCCTGGAGTAGGTATCTGCAGATCAAGGAATTGGTTCTGAAGGAAAGAGCTAGAAGTGAGAGAACTGATGTGCGGATTTAATGTTTAAAGGCGGGAACGGTTCTCCAACCGAACATAGATGTCCTCATCTCAAAATAAAATGATGGGCTTTCCCCCATGAGCAACTCTCCTTTATGGAAATAATCTTGGATGCTCTTCTTAAATACATATTATATTTTATTTATAGAATAATGATTATTTATGTCTATTATAGGTATACAATAAATTTAATAATTTAAAATTTTATAATTTATGACAAATTCATTTAAGAACAAATAATCCTAAAATTTGTATAGGACCACGAAAGACCCCAAATAGCCATAGCAATCTTGAAAAAGAAGAGCAAAACTGGAAGTATTGCAATCCCAGATTTCAAGCTATACTACAAAGCTGTAGTAATCAAAGCAGTATGGTACTGGCACAAAAATAGATGCATAGGTCAATGGGACAGAATAGAAAGCCCAGAAATAAACCCAGAATTATATGGTCAATTAATGTTTGACAAAGGAGGCAAGAATATGCAATGGGAAAAAGTCTCTTCAACAAATGATGTTGGGAAAACTGGACCCCTTTCTTACACCATACACAAAAGTACACTCAAAATGGATTAAGGACCTAAATGTGAGACCTGAAACTATAAAAATCCTAGAAAACAGCACAAGCAGTAATTTCTCTGACGTCAGCCATAGCAACATTTTTCTAGATAGGTCTTCTGAGGCCAGGGAAACAAAAACAAAAATAAACTGTTGGGACTGCATCAAAATAAAAAGCTTCTGCACGGCAAGGAAACAGTCAACAACACTAGAAGACAACCTACTGAATTGGAGAAGATATTGCAAATATCTTGGGTTAGTATCCTAAATATATAAAGAACTTAAACAACTCAACACCAAATCCCCCCACAAGTAATCCAGTTTAAAAATGGGCAGAAGACATGAACAAATATTTCTCCAAAGAAGAGGTACAGATGGCCAACAGACATGTGAAAAGATGCTCAACCTCACTCACCATCAGGGAAATGCAAATCAAACCACAGTGAGATACCACCTCACACCTGGCAGAATGGCTAAAATTAAAAATAAGAAACAAGTATTTTTGAGTGTAGGGAAAAGGGAACCCTCATGCACTGTCGGTGTGAATGCAGACTGGTGCAGTCACTGTGGAAAACAGAATGGACGTCCTCAAAAAGTTAAAAATAGAATTGCAATAGGATCCAGTATTTTTGCCACTGGGTCATTCATTTACCCAAAGAATACAAAAACACTAATTCAAAAATATATATGTACTCCTGTGTTTTTTGCAGCATTGTTTACAATAGCCAAATTATGGAAGCAGCCCATGTAGCCATTTAAAGATGAATGTATATATATATACATCTGCTAGAATATAATAGAATATATGTGGTATAGAATATTACTCAGCAATAGAATATCACTCAGCCATAAAAAAGAATCAGATCTTGTCATTTGCAACAACATGGGTGGATCTAGAGAGTATAATGCTAAGTGAAATCAGAGAAAGACAACTATGGTATGATTTCATTCACCTGTGGAATTTTTTTTTTTTAAGAGAATCTTTTTTTTTTTAATTTTTTTTTAATGTTTATTTATTTTTGAGAGACATAGAGACAGAGTATGAGCAGGGGAAGGGCAGAGAGAGAGGGAGACACAGAATCTGAAGCAGGTTCCAGGCTCTGAGCCGTCAGCACAGAGCCCGACGCGGGGCTCGAACCCACAAACTGCGAGATCATGACCTGAGCCGAAAGTCGGCCGCTTAACCAACTGAGCCACCCAGGCGCCCCCATCTGTGGAATTTAAGAAACAAACAAAAAGAACAAAGAAAAAGAAGAGACAAACCGAAAAATGGACCCTAAACTACGGAGAACAAACTGATCATTACCAGATGGAAGGTGGGTGGAGGGATGGGCAAAATAGGTAAAGGGGATTAAGAGTACACTTGTGATGAGCGCTGAGTATAACATTGTATGTTAATTGAAAAAAAGGAATTTATGTATATCAATATATATAAATGTACTGTTCTTAGGTGTATATTCTTATAGTATATTAATTTAAAATAATGTTATTAAATAATTATAACAACTGTTTGTTTTTGAGAATATATCTTTATGGCCCCCTAATCTCCCACTCTTTCTTAACCTCCAACTCCAACAGTAGGAACGAATTAAGCATTATTTAATTTTTAAAACTTTTTTAAAATAGTTATTTATTCTTGAAAGACAGAGAGACAGAGCACTAGTGGGTGAGGAACAGAGAGAGAGGGAGACACAGAGTATGACACAGGCTCCAGGCTTCAAACTGTCAGTGCAGAGCCTGGCGTGGGGCTCAAACTCATGGACGACTGCAAGATCGTGACCTGAGCTGAAGTAGGACACTTAACCAACTGAGCCACCCAGGCGCCCCCAGCATTATTTTTAAATGCTGTTACACAAATCTTTGGTTCCCGTCCTTTTCCTGCAACTGTTCCACCTATATTTGTCCTTCTTTTTGACCATCCAGCACCTGAACTACTTCTTATTTTTAACTAGTTCCCTTCCCTATGAAGCAAAGCCCACCTCTTCCCAAGGAAGCTGAAAATACCAGATACTTACTTTCCCAGAGTTCCTTGCAGCTAGAGCTGCACATATGACAAAGATCCATAAATTGGGCACTCTCAAGCTGTGAATGGGAAATGTAATCCAAAAAAGCTGGGCCCAGCAGAATCATGGTTCTGTGAAGATGGTGGCTCATGAATCCAGTTTCTAGAAACAATTGTGGCAGTGTTGCTCAGTACTATCCATGGTCAAGGGCATTTGCCATGCAAACTTTGTAGTGTGCCTAGGTGCTGGGGCAGTAGTGATTTTGCCAGACTGGTTCTGTAGTACAAATTTGGGGTATTATTCCTGGCTACATAGCTGCCAAGCCTCTTCTGATATATCCTTTCCATCCGGTCAGTATATTCCTTCTCTAAGTTATGTGCCCAGAATCCATTTCTATTGCTGAATCAGAAAGCTGACACAGCCTGGTTCAGCTTTGCCTCAATTCTGTGAGCTAGCCTATATCCTTCCAAATCATTTTCTTTTGGTTTGAGTTAGCATCAGGATCCATTACTTGTTTGGGTAGCAAATGTGATGGGTTTGAGTATGAGTTTCAAGTCTACTTTAATAATTTACTCTGTGACCTTTAGCCAGTTACCCTACCTCTTCTAACAGATAAGAGGGCACTTCCCACTCTGACCTGTTCTGGTTATAGAATTTGGATGGCTCCTCAAAGGTCTCTATTGAGTAACGAGCAACAACAGATTGAACTGCTGATTGATGGTTCGCTTCCTTCCCCCCTCCCTCCCCCCACCCTGAGGGTTCTCTTTTCAAGTTCATAATATCCTGGAGCAAGTAGGTTTATCACCTCTTCTCCTCCATCCATTTTCTTCCTTCACAAACTCTGGGTGAGACTGGGAGAGCGGACATTCCAGAAGCTAAAGGAAGTGAGAGACAAGAGGGAATGGAAACTAATCTCAGAGAGGGGCCCCTAGCAGGCTTGGTTGGTTACAGCATGCAACTCTTGATCTTGGGGTTGTGAGTTTGAGCCCCATGTTGGACATAGAGATTAAACAAAGATAAAGCGGGGCGCCTGGATGGCTCAGTCGGTTAGGCGTCCGACTTCGGCTCAGGTCATGATCTCACTGTCTGTGAGTTCGAGCCCTGCGTCGGGCTCTGTGCTGACAGCTCAGAGCCTGGAGCCTGCTTCACATTCTGTGTCTCCCTCTCTCTCTCTGATCCTTCCCCACTCATGCTTTGTCTCTCCTATTCTCAAAAATAAAAACATAAAAAAAATTAAAAAAAAAAAAAGATAAAGCTCAGGGAACAGAGAGACAGACATGTCCTTAGCCCTACTCTTACAGGTGGCTTCTTACAAGGAGCTTCCTTAGAGCATGCATACCATGCATCTTAGAGGTTGGTACCTGGGACAGGCATCAAAATCTTTTGACAGCTTTCTAAATGAGTCTATGAGCTTTGCTTTTTCCCACTCCAGTCTGTTTTCCACTCCTTATCCTGAGGTGCCTTTCTAAAGTACACATGAGATCATGTCTTGGCCATCTACATTTTTGCTTGAGTCATGGAGAAATGACTTAAAATTTCCAAGTCTCAGTTTCCTCATCTGTAAAACGGGATAATAATATCTACCTGATAGGGGTCGTCGTGAAGATTAAATGAAATTAAAAGTATGCAGCCTGTGGCATACTGCCTGGTACGTGTCAAGAGCTCAGGTGTTAAGTATTGCTATTATTGCCATTATTGCTATCGCAGAGGACTTAGATTGCCCATGTTGCAAAACAGCCATGTGGCCTGGAGGTCATGAGCATTAGCTAAGGAGCCAGACTCACCAGGGTTTGAATTCCAGCTCTACAACCTTTACTATGCATATGAGCTTGGGCAAGTCAACTAATCTGTCTTCTGATTTCCTTTCCATAAAATGAGGATAAAAATATTTCCTCCCAGGGTTTTTGTGAGGGTGAAATGAGATTCCATATGCATGTCAGAATTAGGTTAGGCTAATACAGGGCCCCAAACAAGCCATTTTCCACCCACATAAAAGAAGCTAAAGGAAGGCTCAATTTTTTTAAAGATATTTTCATTTTTTTTAAGTGTATTTATTTATTTTGAGAGAGAAAGAGAGAGAATCCCAGATTCCCCACCACCAGCACAGAGTCTGATGCGGGGCTTAAACTCACAAATCATGAGATCATGACCTGAGCCAAAACCAAGATTCAGATACTTTTTTTTGTCCAGGACGGTGCTTTAATGATATGAATGGGAATGCCTCTGTGTGGGCACACACCGTGTGTTTCCATCTCCACTGTCTTATGCTAGGATACTGCACACAATCCGCCACCATTTAGGAACCTGAAGGTCTTTGAACTCATTATAAACTTGAAAGCAGGAACTCTTTCTGACCAAGAGTCAGATACTTAACTGACTAAGCCACCCAAGTGCCCTAAGGCTCTATTGCTATTAAGGAATAAGGCTCTTTCTTTTTTCTTCACTCTCCTTAGTGGTTGCCTGATAGTCCAAGACAGCAACTATCTGGGAAGTTTTAAGACTTCCTAGAAG
Source organism: Paguma larvata (assembly GCA_030068075.1). Lineage (NCBI taxonomy): Eukaryota > Metazoa > Chordata > Mammalia > Carnivora > Viverridae > Paguma > Paguma larvata. The sequence continues at coordinate 36,754,530 of CM057829.1, forward strand.
TTCCACCAAACAACTTCTACTTACACATCCTTGGCTAAAAACAGTATATGGCCATACCTAGCTGCAAGGGAGGCTAGCATTATAACTTTTTTTTTCAGCCGGACAAATTGCCACCCAGAATGAAATAGGGTTCATCAAGGAAGTGAGACTTATGCCAACAGCTATATGAGTGAGCTAGGAGGTGGATCTTCCAGCCCATTCAAGCCTTTAAAAACTTTTTTTTTTTTAGTGTTTATTTATTTTTGAGAATGAGAGAGATAGACAGAGTGCAAGCAGTGGAAGGGCAGAGAGAGAGGGAGACACAGAATCTGAAGCAGGCTCCAGGATCCTAGCTGTCAGTACAGAGCCCCACATGGGGCTTGAACTCATGGAGTGCGAGATCATGACCTGAGCTGAAGTCAGACGCTTAACTGACTGAGCCACCCAGGCACCCCAAACCTTTAGATGGCTGGAGTCCTGGCCACCTACTTGACTTCAACTTCATGAGAGACTCAAAACCATACCCCTGAGCTAAGCTGCTCTGAGATTCCTGTTAGCTAACACACAGTGTAATATCAGTTTCAGGTATACAATATAGTGATTCAGTGATTCCATACATCACTCAGTGCTCATGGCAACATGTGCACTCCTTAATCCCCATCACCTGTTTAACCCATCCCCTCACCTCCCTTCCCTCTGGTAACCATCATTTGTTCTCTGTAGTTAAGAGTCTGTTTCTTGAAACCATAGCTATTTTCATATCACATCCAAGTTGCTGTTGACATTTCATAATACTATGTCTGCTCATCTTTACTTCAGAAGTACAATATTTTTAGATCTACCACTAGATTAATACATGATTACAGTCTGCCATCTACTTACATTAGTGAGGTATAAAGCTGGCCAGCCATTGGGCAGCTCTGCACCTAGTAATCACTGGGTTTCTCACATTGGTAACCCAGATATCTTTGTTGCTTTTTAGGAGTTTCTATCAAAAATTGTTTTGTTGATCAAAGAGGTCAGTTGTCAGTTGTTTCCATTATTTGGTTCAACTTCTGCAAACCAGACGGCTCAAATTCTTAACTCTCCATAAGGCACCTTGACCCTTTGTAATGTGAATAAGAATGCAGTCTAGAAGTGTGGACTAGGCAGTTTAAAGCATGTCTAATAGTTTAGGTAACTTACAGGATATGACTTGAGATAATTTACTATTGCTAACACATGATATAGGTGTATACAGTTATAAGTTCTGTGAGTAGCAAATAGCAAAAGCTCTTTCTTTTACTTTTACCCTTAAACTCCCTTTTTGTATATTGCCTATGTTTTTAAGTAAAGGCATGAACACACAGCATGTTGTACAGGTGGTATTTGTATATTGTTTCTCCCTAAAATACTAAGCATTTAAACTAAGAAAACAAGAGGCAGGACTTCAGGTATGCCAAGTGAAAAAATCAGTATATCAATTCCTCAAAAAAACAAAACAAAACAAAACAAAAAAACTGGTGACAAAAACAATAGTTGACAAAAAAAAAAAATTGACAGAAACAACCATTTCAGTTCCCCAGACACCAAACAAAATCATACAACAATCTGAGAAGCACTTATGCTTGAAAATCTGCTGAACTTCAGCAAGAATAGTGGGAATCTGTGGCGTTCTAGCCTGAGGCTGCGCCATCACTCTCCTCCTCTGTTTATTTGACACAGAAGTTCAAAATTTGGGGGCAATCAGGACCAGAAACATCTCTGCTGTGGTCCCTGGGGCCTCACTCAATTTGGAGCAGTGGACAATCACCACATCTAGCAGTGTTGTTGGTGAAAGTTACAATCTCAGAGGCAGGCAAGTGAGGAGGGCCATTGGCTCTGCTAGCGTGAGGCTATCATCTTGGTTGGGGCAAGCATGTTCTAGACTGAGGCTGCATGCATGCAGAGAAGATCAGAGAGGGCCCAAGTTAACCACAAACTGTTGCCCAACTCTGAGGTTATGTGTATGTGCAGAGGAGATTCGAAAGGGCCCAACAGAAAGTAAAAGCTAGATAAGACTTGAAAATGACCTAAACTTGGAATTCACTCCCCTTGCCTGTACACAGATCTATCAGTAGAGGACAGAAGACTACTGGCTTGAAGTGGTTGAGCACAACCTTTGTCTGATCAGTGGCTAACCACTGAACACAGACATGGGGCAACACTTAGGAAGCCAGAAATAAAAATAAGAATAAAAAAATAACAGAACAGAACAGAAACATCAGTGCTATATACTGGAGGAGAGACAGACTTAATGGGTTTAGCCCAGACAAATTATTAAGCAAGGAAGCAAAAAACAAACAAACAAAAATTTCAATAACAGTAACCTGTGGTGGGGGAATTCAAATCCAGGGTTCATACAAGATACTATCTAAAATGCCCAAATTTGCGGGTGCCTGGATGGCTAAGTTGGTTAAGTGTCCGACTTTGGCTTAGGTCATGATCTAGCAGTCCATGAGTTTGAGCCCCTCATCAGGCTCTGTGCTGACAGCTCAGAGCCTGGAGCCTGCTTCAGATTCTGTGTCTCCCTCTCTTTCTGCCTCTCCCCTTGCTTATACTTTGTCTCTCTATCAAAAATAAATAAGCATTAAAAAAAATTTAAATGGCCAATTTCAACAATAAAAACAACAAATTATAAGACACAGAGAAGTGGGAATGTGTGACCCATTCTCAAGAGAAAAAAAGCAGTCAATATAAATTAACTTCAGTGGCCACAGATACCGAATTTAGCAGACAAAGACTTCAGGAGGTTCAAAGAACTAAAGGAAATTATGTTTAAAGAATTAAAAGAAAGCAAACACTAGTGAATCAACAAATAGAGATTCTTTTTTTAATGTTTATTTATTTATTTTGAGAGAGAGGTCACATGAGTGGGAGAGGGGCAGAGAGAGAGAGGGAGAGACAGAATCCCAAGCAGGCTCCATACTCAATGCAAAGCCCAACATGGGGCTCAATCGCACAACTATGAGATCATGACCTGGGCCAAAATCAAGAGTTGGATGCTCTACTGAATGAGGCACCCAGACACTCTTAAGAGATTCTTTTCTTTTCCAAACATTTATTATTATTTTTGAGAGACAGAAGCAGAGAGAGAGGGAGACAGAGGATTGAAGCAGGCTCTGCGCTGACAGAAGAGAGCCCAGTGTGGGGCTCAAACTCGTGAACCACAAGATCATGACCTGAGCCGCAGTTGGATGTTCAACCAACTGAACCACCCAGGAACCCCCCTAGAGATTCTTAATAGATAGAAATTATTAAAAAATTTTTTAAAAAAAGGATAAAAGGATATTCTGGAGTTGAATATAGTAACTACTCAAAGCAATCTGTATGTTCAATACAATCCCTATCCAAATACCAAAAACATTTTTTTGTGTGTGGAAATAGAAAATCCATCTTAAAATTCATATGAAATCTCAGGGGATCCCATAGGTAAAACATTCTTGAGAAAGAAAAGCAAACTGAAGGTCTCATACTTCCTGGTTTTAAAACTTAGTACAAAGCTAGAGTAATCAAAACAGTGTGGTGCTTATGGAAGTGTGGAATCACTATATTGTACACTTAAGGCTCATATTACACCGTATGTTGACTAACTGGAATTTAAATTAAAACTTTAAAAAATCTAAAAAAAGTCAACACAAAAACAAACAAAAGCAGTGTGGCGCTAGCAAAAAGACAGACATATAGATCAATGGAACAGAATAGAGAGCCCAGAAATAACCCCTTGTACATATGATCAAATGATTTCTGACAAGGATTTAAAGATTATTCAATGGAGAAATTCTTTTCAACAAGTTGTTTTGGAAAAACTGGATATCCACATACTAAAGGATGAAGTTGGACCCTTACCTTACACCATCTATAAAAAACAACTCAAAATGGATTCAAGACCTAAATATGAGAGTGAAAACTATAAAATTTAGAGAAAATATAAAGGAGAATGTTCATTACACTGGATTTAGCAATGATTTCTTGAATATGACACTGAAACACAGGCAACAAAAGAGAAGAAGATATCTTGGGCTTCATCAAAATTAAAAACCTTAGTGCATCAAAGGACACTACCAGCAGAATGAAAAGGCAACTTATGGAATGTGAGAAAATATTTGCAAATCATATATATGATAAAGAATTAATATCCAGAATATATAAAGAACTCTTACAATTCAACAACAACTCCACCAAACAACCTAATTAAAAAATGAGTGAAAGACTTGAATAGACATATCTCCAGAAAATATATAAATGGCTACTAAGTACATGAAAACATGCTTACCATCACTAATCATTAAGGAAATGCAAATAAGAAGCACAATGAGATTGGAATGTCACTTCATACCTATTGAGATAGTTAGTATGGAAACACACACACACACACACACACACACACACACACACACACACCCCTCCAGAAAATAACCAGTAGTTAGTGAGGATGTGGATGAATTGGAAACACTGGGCATTGCTGATGGGGATGTCAGTTGGTGCAGCTGCTGCAGAAAACAGTATGGCAGTTCCTAAAAATATTAAACATTGAATTACTATATAATTCAGTAATTTCATTTCTGGGTATATACCCAAAAGAACTGAAAGCAAGGACATGAACAGATATGCGTACACACATTTTCAAAGAAATCTATTCATAATAACCCAAAGGTAGAAGCAATCTGAATGCCCAATGATGGATTAATAGATAAACAAAATGTGGTATACACATACAATGGAGTATTATTCAACCTTCTAAGGAAAGAAGATTCTGACACAGGCTGCAAATGTGGATGAGCCTTGAAGACATTCTGCTAAACAAAGAGAGCCAGTCACAAAAGGATAAATTTGGTATGATTCCACTTGTTTTTTTTAAATGTTTATTTTATTCGTTTTGAGAGAGAGAAAGAGAGAGAGAGGAGAGAATGAGTGGGGCCGGGGCAAAGAGAGAGGAAAAGAGAATCCCAAGCAGTCTCTGCACTGTTGGGCTCCATTCTGTCAGCAGAGGGATTTAGCAGCAGATTCTAGATAGCAGAAGAACCCATGAGCTTGAATAAAGTAAATAGAAATTACCCAATCTGATGATTGAAAAAAAAAATTGAAGAAAAATAAACAGTGCTCAGAGACCTGTGGGGCAACATCAAGAATACTGATGTATGTCTAATGGTTGTATCCAAGGAAGAAATGGAGAGAAGAGAAAGAAAAAGGAAGACTTTTTAAAAGAAATAATGGTCAAAACCTTCCCATATCTGATGAAATAATGAATCTATACATGCAAGAATGTAGCAAACCTCAAGTAACATTAACGCAAGAGGTCCATACCTAGACACATCATAGTCTGTTTTATTTTATTTTAGTTTTTTGACGTTTATTTTTGAGAGACATAGAGACAGAGCGTGAGCAGGGGAAGGACAGAGAGAGAGGGAGACACAGAATCCAAAGCAGGCTCCAGGCTCTAATGAGCCATCAGCACAGAGTCCGACGTGGGCCTCAAACTCACAGACCATGAGATCATGACCTGAGCTGAAGTCAGCTGCTTAACTGACTGAGCCACCCAGGTGCCCCCATGGTCTAACTGTTGAAAGACAAAGAGAAAAATCTGAAAGCAGCAAGAGGAAAACGACTCATCACATAAAGGGGCATCAATACAACTGTTGGCTGACTTCTCATCTGAAACAATGGATGCCAGGAGACTGTGGAATGACATATTCAGTGGGCTGAATGAAATATTCTCTATCCAGCAAAACTACCCTTTCGAAAGAAAAGTAGCATGACATTTCTAGATAAAGACAGAAAATGTGTTACCGGCAGAGCTGCCTTTAAGATATACTAAGGAATTCGTTTAGACTGAAAGGAAATGACACCAAAAAATGACTCAAACCAATGGAAAAAATTAAGAGCACCACTAATGGTAAATATGTGGATTGATATGAAAGACTCTAGAAACAGAATTTTCCTCATTTATTTTTTTTAGTTTTCCTCATTTCTTTTAATTTTTAATTTTATTTTTTTAGAAGTTTTACTTATTTATTTTTGAGAGAGAGAGAAAACACACAAGTAGGGGAGGGGCAAAGAGAGAGGGAGAGAGAGAGAATCTCAAGCAGGCTCTGCACCACCAGCGCAGAGCCCATCCTAGGGCTCAAACTCATGAAATGTGAGATCTTGACCTGAGAGCCAAAGTCGGACACTTAACTAACTGAGCTACCCAAGCACCACCCCTCTTTTTGTTGTTGTTTTTTTTTTATGTTTATTTATTGAGAGAGAGAGAGAGACAGCGAGAGTGGGGGGGGGCAGAGAGGAGAGGGAGAGAGAGAATCCCAAGCAGGGTCTCTACTGTCAACACAGAGTCCACTTCATCCCACAAACCATGAGATCATGATATTGAGAATGACTGAACCACCCAGGCACCTTTCCTCATTTCTTTTTCTTAACTATCTTAAAAAAACAGATCATATAAAACAATTATTATAATACTGTATTACTGTGTGATACATATATAATAAAAACTTTGTGCAAAACTGAATGATATAAAAAACAAGAACCATTATTTCTAGGAAGGTACAGAAGGCCATTCAACATCATGTGCAACAGTAACCAGATCCTTGGAAGGATATAATTCTTTTATTTTTTTAATTTTTTTTTAATGTTTATATTTGAAGGAGGGAGACATAGAGCACGAGCAGGGGAGGGGCATAGAGAGAGGGAAACACAGAATCCGAAGTAGGCTCCAAGCTCTGAGCTGTCAGCACAGAGCCCAACGCGGGGCTTGAACTCACAGACTGTGAGATCATGACCTGAGCCGAAGTCGGACACTTAACCGACTGAGCCACCTAGGCGCCTCTTGGAGGATATAATTCTTGAGCTACCACTGCTGTAATCCATTATAAGGATTAAAAGTCAATAAAAGTGATAAAACTAGATAAAGTATAAAAGTTGCCTTGTTTTATAGTTTACACATATCTTTTGAATATCATTTTACTTAACATACAAATTATTTCTTTCTAGGTTCAGGAAAAACAATTTGCTTAAAAATCATACAAAAATTGAGTTTCAAAAACGTCACTTGGAGTCTTAAAATAAGTAACAGTAACGTGTAATAACTGAATGCTATTATAACCACATACTTACATACATACATACACTACAGAGAAGGAAAACCCCTTACAATAAATGCCAGCCATTAAAGTCAGAAGGAAGGACGTAGTTAGAAAGTCACCATTTGGTAGATATCACAGTAAAAATTGACTACCCAAGAGTCATCATTAGATGCTAAAAACTAGTTAGTAAAATTTTGAGGAGGAAAAGAACACCTCCAGATACTTTTTAATTGCAAGGGGAAAAATAGTAACTTTACTGTGGAGAAACTTGAGACATCCCCTTAAACAGGTGATCAAAGTTACCATCACTAGTAATGGTACTAAACTGACATCAGGTTATCCCCCAATAAGAGGAGCACAGTATCATTTAATTTTCTTTCTTTTTTTTTATTACTTCTGCTTTCTTTTCCTTTTTTTTTAAAGTAATTTATTTCTAAATTTACATCCAAGTTAGTTAGCGTATAGTGCAATAATGATTTCAGGAGTAGAATCCAGTGATTCATCCCCTATATCTAACACCCAGTGCTCATTCTAACAAGTGTCCTCCTTAATGCCCCTTGCCCATTTAACCTATCCCTCCACCCACAACCCCTCCAGCAACCCTCAGTTTTTTCTCTGTATTTAGGAGTCTTTTATGTCCCCCCATCCCTGTTTTTGTATTATTTTTGCTTCCCTTCCGTTATGTTCATCTGTTTTATATCTTAAATTCCACATATGAGTGGAATCATATGATATTTGTCTTTCTCTGACTAATTTCGTTTAGTTAGCATAATACACTCCAGTTCCATCCACACTGTTGCAAACGGCAATATTTCATTCTTTTCGATTGCCGAGTAATACTCCATTGTGTATGTATATGTATATATATATACCACATCTTCTTTATCCATTCATCTGTCAGTGGACATTTGAACTCTTTCCATACTTTGGCTATTGTTGATAGCGCTGCTGTAAACTGGGCTGCATGTGCCCTTTTGAAACAGCATACCTGTATCTTTTGAATAATTACCTAATAGTGCAATTGCTGGGTCAGAGGGTAGTTCTATTTTTAATTTTTTGAGGAATCTCCATAACTGTTTTCTGAGTGAGTGCACCAGTTTTCATTCCCACCAGCAATGCAAAAGAGTTCCTCTTTCTCCATCAACATGTGTCGCTAACATTTTAGCCATTCTGACCCATGTGAGGTGGTATCTCATTGTGATTTTGATTTGTATTTCCCTAATGATGAGTGATGTTGAGCATTTTTTATGTGTCGGTTGGCCATCTGGACGTCTTCTTTGGAAAAGTGTCTATTCATGTCTTTTGCCCATTTCTTCACTGGATTATTTATTTTTTGGCTGTTAGCACAGTATCATTTCTATGGTATCATTGTTGAAAGTACATAACCCCAATTTGATCATGAAATATTAGACGAATTCCAATTCAGGAGCGTTCCACAAAATGCCTTTTTAAAAATGTCAAGGTTATCAGTTGGGAATGGTACATTTTTGTAAATCCACCCAGTGAACATGAAATTGTACATTGTGTATCATTATTCATTAGAAAGGACAATTTTACATGAATATTCATATATTTATTTTGTCTCAATTTGAATTGCCTGTGCAGGGTTTCCTACGTAGAGAAATAGAGCTGATTCAGGAACCAGAGAAAGAAAGAAACCTCAAGGTTATGAATGACAAAGACTTAGGAACTGTTCCAGATTAAAGAGGACAAAAGTGACATTACATAATTTGACAAATGATCCTGGATTGGACCAGAAAATTATTTTCCCAGCTTCATTGAGGTAAAATAAACAAATAACATTATAAGATATTTAAGTGTACAATGTGATGATTTGATATATGTATACATTGTGAATGGATTCCCGCCTTCATTAACACATGCATCACCTCATAGATTTACCTTTTATTTTGTGAGAACATTTAAACTCTACTCTTTTAGCAAATCGTAATTATGCAATACAGTAGTAGCCAGTATAGTCACCATGTTATACACTAGATATCAGATTTTATTCATCTTATAACTGGCAATTCCTACCCTTTTACCTCTCCTTAACTCCCCTATCTCCCTGCCCTTGGCAATCACTTTTCTATTCTCTGTTTTTGTGAGCTTTTTTGTTTGTTCGTTTTTGTTTTTCAGATTCCACATATAAGTGATAATGATGCAGTATTTGTCTTTCTCTGCCTGGCTTATTTCATTTAGCATAATGCCCTCCAGGTTCATCCATGTCACTGCAAATGGCAGAACTTCCTTCTTCCAGTGTGTGTGTGTGTGTGTGTGTGTGTGTGTGTGTGTGTGTGTGTGAATAGCACATTTTAAAAAATCTATTCATCCAAAAAATTATTATTTACTATAAAAGATATTGTGGGACTGTTGGTAAAATATAAATAAGGTCTGTAGATTGCAGTAGCATATCATGTTAACTTCCTGATTTTGACCCTTATACTATGGTTAAGAAAAAGAATATCCTTGTTCTTATGAAGCAAGTACTTTAGTATTTAGGGATAAAGAGTTATCATGTCTGCAATTTACTTTCAAATGATTCATGAATACAATATATATTTACATAGAGATGAATGTGTTATGTTTGTATGAAAGGATAAAATATAAAATTATATGTAATTATCTATCTAGAGAGGTTTAGGTGTGCATATACAGAGAGAAAGAAAATGATAAAATAAATGTGGTAAAATGTTAACAATTGGGGAATATAGTCCAGGGTATATGGGAATCCTTTGTATTATTCTCGAAATTTTCTACAAGTCTTAAATTATTTCAAAATAAAAAAACTAAGTAAATTGGATCAAATGTTTTATTTTAGCTTTATTTTGTGTATTTTTTACAAACCCAATTTAAAATGAAATGTCAAAGAAAAGGACAGATGACGAAGACCATGTATTATATTATTTTACATGCGTTATTGAACGTGATGGAACGCAAAGGCCAGAGTGGGGCACGTATATGTACAAAAATTAATGTGAATTGAAGTATAATGTCAGCAAAACTGAAAGAGCCTCTCACATCTGTCCAGCCAGAAAGGCATCCAAGTAAGATGTCTCTCTCCACAGATACCTCTCAATGTAGCCAGCTTCCTTTTTGGGCTTCCTGTACACATGCTGGAGCCATCAAGGAAGAATTCTCATTTTGTGAATCCTTTTGGAAACTAAAAAGGCTATGGGCATTTTGAAAATGGTAAAAATATTTTTTGCCAAATAAAACTTTGGAAAGAAAACCTTCAGATTCTGCAGGGATGGAGGCCCTGAGACGCTTGGTAAAGTTTTGCTGCCCTCACGAGAAAGGAAACTCTTCACATCACTCGTTGTCTTTTTACACAGACATGCACTGACAACAGGATTTTTCTAACAACCCTGAAAAAGAAGTTTTGTCAATAGCCATGGATGTTGTCGACTTCATCAGAGGCAGATCTTTGAGTCAAATGCATTTTAAAATTTGCTGTAAAGATATGAAGCAGAATATGAATTCCTTCGCTACCACACAGAAATTCACTGGCCTGTGTGAGGACATGCCTTCAAGTGCTTTTTCAAACTAAGGACAGAAGTTTTACTTTAGCTGAAATTTTGAAAAGAAAGAAAGAAAGAAATCCACCCTCGGGTCATGAGAAAAAGAATTCTGTCTATGTATTGGCTTACCTGGCATATACTTTTAACCATGTTGAATGAGTTAAAGCTCTCAATTCAGTGTTATGAAGTCAACATTATAGATGCTTCCTAAAAAATTTAGAACATTCCTGGCTAAGTGATCGATAAAGAAGAAACTGGAGGATACGCTCGTCTCAGATGGAGTTGTAATACAAAATTCCATCAATTTCTTTGAAGAGAGAAATCTGCAAAGTTCTGGGACACTTTAGAAGTCCTTCAAAAGTTATTTCTATTTTGATGGCTCCCAGATTGAACTATAGATATGCAATCCGTGTCATTCTTATATAAACTGAATCAAAGATGTTAAGATGTTGACCTAACTAAAGATGAATTCATCGATCTTAGAACCAAAAATTACAATTGAAGTTTAACTCAAACATACTTGAAGAATTCTGGTATTCCTTGAGATAGGATTATCCTTGCCTCGATGTTAAAAAGCACTCTAGAAGCTTTCATTTCATTTGTAACAATAGATCTTCATGAATCTATAAGTGGGGATTTTCAACACTTCTGACCATCAAAACAAAAATTAAAAATTGATCGAATGTTCAGCAAAACATGAGTGTAAAACCATCTCACAATTCAAGTTTCTTATTTAAGCTAAATAACAGCTTTCTCACTGATATACATATATATGATAAATTTTTTGAGGTAAATTTTACATAGAGTTAAATCACAGATGTTAAATATGAACAGTTCTGTGAATGTTGACAATGTATGAACCCGTGTAACCACATTTCTAGGACCTCAGAATGTTCCTTCACACCCCTTTTGAGTCAGTTCTTCTTTTCTTCAGTTCTGTTCCAGAGCGAACCATTGTTCTGATCTTACCGTAGATTAGTTTCAACTGCTTTTGAACTTCATATAAATGGTATAATAGAGTAAATGCTCTTCTGTGCTTGGCTTCTTTTGCATAGTACTTTATGTTTGAGGTGTTTATCAATAAAGATGCTATGAACATTCATGTATAAGTCTTTTTATGTGTATACGTTGTCATTTCTCTTGTAAATACCTAGGGGTGAAATTGCTGGGTCATAGGATAGGTTATGTTTAACTTCATGAGAAATTTGCCATAGTGATTTCCACACAACGTATGAGAGTCCTAGTTGCTCCATACCTTTGTCAACATTTGGTTTTGTCTGTACTGTATATTTAATTTTGGTCATTTGTGGGGGTAAATGGGTATTTCATAATGGTTTTAATTTGTATGTTCTTGATAACTAACAACATGTAGTCAAATTGGCTTTTTGGTGTTCTATAAGCTTTAACATGTGTAGACTTGTGTAGTCACCACCACAATCAGGGTCACCCTAAATCGTCCCTCATGGATTCCGTTTTGTTTTATGGCGAACCCCCCACCCGCATTCCTAACTCCTAACAACCACTAATCCATTCTTTGTTTCTATAGTTTTGTCTTTTCCAGAAGGTCATGTAGATAGAATCATACCGTATGTAACCATTGGAACCTGTCTTCTTTTACTCAGCATTTGAAATTCTTTCATGTTGTTGCCTATGTCAATATTTCTGTTTTCTTGCTTATGTGATATTCCATTATATAGGTGTACTACAGTTTGTTTATCCATTCTCTTGTAGAAACACATTTCCGTTCGTTCTAGATTTTGGCAATTATGAATAGAGCTATTTGCTATAGAGACATTTGTATTAAAAAATTTTTTTTTCATGTTTATTTATTTCTAAGAGAAAGAGACAAAGTGCAAGCGGGGGAGGACAGAAAGAGAGGGAGACACAGAATCCGAAGCAGGCTCCAGGCTCTGAGCTGTCAGCAGCAGTACCTGATGTGGGGCTCGAACTCATGAACCTTGAGATCATGACCTGAGCCGAAGTCAGATGCTCAACTGAGTGAGCCACCCAGGAACCCCTGTATTTGGTTTTTGTGTGAACATAAGAGTCTGGCTGGCCCAGTCTGAATGGCATGCAACTCTTGATCTTGGAATGGTGAGTTTGAGCCCCAGGTTGGGTTTAGAGATTACTTAAAAATAAAATCTTTATGGGGGTGCCTGGGTGGCTCTGTCAGTTAAGCGTCAGACTCTTGATTTCAGCTCAGGTTATGATCTCATAGTTCATGAGTTTGAGCCCCCACATTGGGCTCTGTGCTGACAGTGCAGAGCCTGCTCGGGATTAACTCTCTCCCCTCTCTCTCTGCCCCTCCACTGCTTGCATGTGCTCTCTCTCTCTCTCTGTCTAAAAATAAATAAATAAATAAAAGAAAAAATAAAATCATAAAAAAGAATTCATTTATATAGGGTAAATAGATAGGTGTGGCTGCTGGGTAATAAGGTATCTGTATATATATTAAGTTTCTAAGATACTGCCAAACTGCCAAATAAAGTTTATCTAGTGTTTGTGCCATTTTATGTACCCACCAGCAACATAGAAGAGTTTCAATGGGTTTGCGTCTTCATGAGTGCTTAGTATTATCAGATTTCTTAAAAATCGTAGATGTATATCTAACTGTGGGTTGTTTTTTTTAATGTTTGTTTATTTTTGAGAGACATAGAGACAGAGCGTGAGCAGGGGAAGGGCAGAGAGAGTGGGAGATACAGAATCTGAAGCAGGCTCCAGGCTCTGATGAGCCATCAGCACAGAGCCCAACGTGGGGCTCAAACTCACAGACCATGAGATCATGACCTGAGCCGAAGTCGGCTGCTCAACTGACGGAGCCACCCAGATGCTCCTAACTGTGGTTTTAAACTGCATTTCCCTAATGGCTAATGATATTGAATGTCTTTTCAGATGCTTATTCATCATCCACAATTTTTTTCTTTTTGGTAAGTTATCTGCTTAAATCTTTTGCCCATTTAAAAAATTGGGTGGTTTGTTTTCTTACCGTTTAATGCTGAGAGTTTTTTTTGTTTTTTTTTTTTTTTTTTTTTTTTAAGTAGGCTCCACACCCACCATGGAGCCCAAAGCAGGACTCAAACTCACTACTCTCAGATCAAGAGTCAGTGGCTTAACAACTGAGCCAGCCAGACACCCCAAGAGTTGTTTATATATTCTAGATACAAGTCCACAGTGGGATATATGATTAGCAAATCTTTTCTCCAAAACTAAAGCTGCTCGGGGTACCTGGGTGGCTCAGTTGGTTAAGCGGCCGACTTCAGCTCAGGTCATGATCTTGCAGGTCTGTGAGTTCGAGCCCCGCGTCGGGCTCTGTGCTGACAGCTCAGAGCCTGGAGCCTGCTTCAGATTCTGTATCTCCCACTCTCTCTGCCCTTCCCCTGCTCACGCTCTGTCTCTATGTCTCTCAAAAACAAATAAACGTTGAAAAAAATTTAAAAAAAAATAAAGCTTCTCTTTTCATTTTCTTAACATGCCTTTTACAGAGCAGTAATTTTCAGTTTTGATGCAGTCCAATTTGTCAATATGTTTTTATGGATCAGGATTTGGTGTCATTTCTATGAACCCTTTACCTAAACCAATGTTATGAAGGTTTTTTCCTATGTTTTTTTCCTAAAAGTTTTATAGCTTTAGAGTTTATGTTTATATCAATGATCCTTTTGGGTGTAATTTTTGTATAAAGCTGCAGTTAAGTTCAAGATGATGATGATGATGGTGATGATTTTGCATATGGATATTTAATTGGTGTTCTAACACCATCTGTTGAAAAGACAATCTTTTCTCCAGTGCGTTGCGTTTGTACTTTTGTCAAAAAGCAATTGGCTATGTTTGTACGACTCTGTTTATGACCTTTGTACTCTTTTCCATTGATTATGTATCTATTTCTTTACCATTACTACACTGCCTTGATCACTGAAACTTGATAGTAATTTTTTTTTTTTTATTTTAGAGAGAGAGAGTGTGTGTGTGTGAGCAGGGGAGAGGGGCAGAGGGAGAGAGAGAGAATCTTAGAGCAGGCTCCATACTCAGCATGGAGCCTGACGCAGGCCTCAATGCTACGAGTCCGGGATCATGACCTAAGCTGAAACCAAGAGTCAGATGCTCAACTGATTGAGCCCCTGTAAATTACAGGTGCCCTGTAAAGGTTTTTATAAATAAGTCTTAAAATCATGTAATATGAACTCTCTACCTTACTTCTTCTTTTTGAGATTGTTTTTGGCTATCCAAGTTTCTTTGCTTTTCCACATAAATTTAAAAACCAGTGTGTCTATATCTATAAATATTCCTGCTGGAATTTTTATTGGAATTACATTAAATCAATAGATCTTTTAAGGATAATTAACATCTTAATTACACCGAGTCATCCAGTCCCTGAATGTGGTATTTCTCTCTCTATAGGTCTTCTTTGATTTATTACATCAGCATTTTGTAGGGTTTTTTTGTTTGTTTGTTTTAGCAGACATTCCTTGAATAAGTTTTGTTAGAATATTTCATTTTCTTGAAGCTTTTGTCAATGGCATTTTAAAAAATTTGATGTCCAATTCTTAATTGCTAGTATATAGAAATATTAATTTATGTATGTTGACCTTGAATTCTGCAAACTTAAAAACCTCACTTATTAATTCTAGAAACTTTTTTGTAGATTCTTTGGGATTATCTATATAGATACCATGTTATGTGTGAATAAGATCATTTTCTTCCTTCCTTTCCAATAATTTGTCTTTTTTCCTCCTGCCTTATTGCACTGGGTAGGACTTCCAGTATGAGTTTTTTTTAATGTTTTATTTATTTTTGAAAGAGCTAGAGCGAGAGAGAAAGAGAGAGAGAGAGCGCGGGGTATGGGCAGAGAGAGAGGGAGACAGAATCTGAAGCAGGCTCCAAGCTCTGAGCTGTCATGAACTGTGAGATCATGACCTGAGCTGAAGTCGGACATTTAACTGACTGAGCCACCCAGGCACCCCTAGAATTTTTTTATACATTGTTGGATTTGATTTGCTAGTATTTTAGTTAGGGCTTTTGTTTCTAATTTTCATAAAGGGTATCGGTTTATAATTTTCTTTTCTTCTATTGTCCTTATCTCATCTTGGGTATCAGGATAATGCTAGCTTCGTATAATTGGAAAGTGTTCTTTCTTCTTTTATTTTCTGGAGGAGATTGTGTAGAGTTGGTGTAATTTCTTCTTTATATGTTTGGAAGAATTCAACAGTGAAGCCATCTGGACCTCAATTTTATTTTGAAGTTTTTTAAAATTAAAACTATGAAGTCATTTTCTTTAACAGATATAGAACTATTCAGATATTAATTTCTTCTTGAGTGAGTTTTGGTAGTTTGTAGTTTTTAAGGATTTGGTCAATATCAATTGGTCCATTTATATGCGTAGGGATGTTCTCAGTATTCCCTTATTATCTTTTTAATGTCTGCAAGGTCTGTAAACATACTCCCTTTCTCATTCCTGATATCAGAAATTTATACCTCCTTTTTTTCTTGGTCAGTCTGACAAAAAGATTATTAATTTTACTGATATTTTCAAAGAACAAGCTTTTGGTTTCTTTATTTTTCTATTTTCTATTTTCTATTTCTATTCTGCTTACTTTGGGTTTATTCTTCCTTTTCTATTTTCTTGAAGCAAAGCTTTGATCGTTTATTGTGACTTTTCTTCTTTTCTGGTACATGCATGTAATGCAATACAATTGACCTCTATGCATGATTTAGCTGCATCCTGGAAGGTTTTGTATCTTGTATTTTTATTTTGAGTTTGCTCAAAATATTTTCTAATTTTCCTTGAGATTTCTTTTTGACCCATTTGAAATAATTAAAATAACTACCAAGTGTTCGGAGATTTTTCAGTTATCTTTCTGTTATCAATTTCTACTTTAATGCTAAATAGTTAGAGAACTTACTTTGTATGATTTCACTTATTTTAAATATATCAAGGTTTGTTTAATGATCCAGCATGTGGACTGTCTTGGTGCACATGTGTACTCGAATGTGTATTCCGCTGTTGTTGGGTGAGGTGTTCTGTCAGTGTCAGCTAGATCCAGTTGGTTAACGAAGTCCTTTAGATTTTCGATAGCCTTGCTGACTTCTGTCTCTTGTCCCACTGATAACTGAGAGATGAAGTCACCAACCATAATTGTGAAGTTGTCCATTTTTCCTTCTATTTCCATCAGTCTTCACTTTTGCTTGGAAGTCCCGTTGTTATGCACATACATATTTAAGATTGCTATGTCTTCTTGATGAATTTACCCTTTTATCATTATGAATGTCCCTCTTTATTCCGGATAATTTCCCTCTCTCTGAAGTCTACTTTGATGGATATTATTCTAGATCTTTCAGTTTTCTTTTGGTCAGTGTTTGCTTGGTATATCGTTTCTTGATACTTTTAATTTTAACTGACTCTTCTATTTAGTGAATTTTTATAAATAGCATATAAGTTGGTTCTTGATTCTTTTATCCTTTATACAATCTTGGTCTTCAAATTGATGTGTTTAGACTATCAACACTAAATACAATTATTGATATGTTTGGCTATAGGTCTGCCATTTTATTATTTATATTTTGTTTGTTCTCTCTGTTTTTCATACCTCTGTCTCCGTTCTGACTTTTTTGGATTAAGATTCCATTTTAATTGATATCGAGTGTGTTTTTTTACTATATCTCTGTATATACTTTTAAAAATTCACATTATTTATTTTTAAAGTAAGAAATAAAAATACATCTTTTCAAGTTACTTCTGACTTGGTTTTCTGATTAGGCGACAGGGATGAATGTGGCAGAGAATAGAAGACAGAGAATTCTGAATATAATTCATTTGTTTTTCATTTGCCTACTCCCAAAATGGATTCGAGACAGCCTCCACTGGTGCTATATATTTCTTTGTGTGGATTCAATTTACTGTCTAGTGTATTTTCTTTCAGCTTGAAAGATTCATTTCAGTATTTCTTATAAGGCAGGTCTGATAATGACAAATTTGTTTTTGTTTTTGTTTTAATCTGGGAATGTCTTAATTTCTTATGACCCCTACCCCCAGTTTGTTTTTGTTGCTATTTTTTTGAAGTTTTCTGGATATAGAATTCTTAGTTGACAGGTTTTTTTTCTTTCAACACTTTTTTTTAAGTTTATTTATTTTGAGAAAGAGAGAGCATGCATGCGAGCAGGGGAGGGGCAGTGAGAAAGGGAGAGAGAAAGAGAATCCAAAGCAGGCTCCACGTTGTCAGTGTAGAGCTCTACGTGGGCTCGATCTCACAAACCGCGAGATCATGACCTGAGCCAAAATCAAGAGTCAGACACTTAACTGACTGAGCCACCCAGGTGCCCCTCTTTCAACATTTTGAATATGTCATCCCACTGCCTTCTGGCCTCCATGATACAGTCGGCTGTTAATGTTCCTGAGGATCCCTTATGACCTCATTTAACCTTAGCTACCTCCTAAAAGCCCTACTCCGATGCAGTCACAATCGGGAATTAGGGCTTCAACATATGAATTTTATGGGGGACAATTCAGTCCATTATAAGCCCCAACACTGAAATTTTCATGTCAGTTTTTGTGCTTTTCAACTCTAGAATTTCTACTTTGTTCTTTTTAAAAAATAATTTCTATCTCCATATTGATGTTCTCTGTTTGGTGAGACACTGCCCTCATACTTTCTTTTAATTCTTTGGACATAGCTTCCTTTAATTCTTTGGACATATAATAATAGATGTCTTAAAGTCATTGTCTACTAGGTTCAGCTTCTGGGCATTCTCCAGTATAGTTTCTATTGGCTGCTTCCCCTCCTTGTATGAGTCATACTTTACCATTTCTTTCTGTGTTGAAAACTGAATATTTAAAATAATGTTGCAATGCCCTCCCCCAACCCCCGCAACTAGTTTGGTTTCATTGCTATTTTTTAACAATTTTACTGAATTAATTCTGTAAAGTTAGCATTCTTTGTCATGGATGGCCACTGAAGTCTCTGCTTGATTAACAGTCAGCTAATGACCGGACAGATATCCTTGAATGCCTGACACCGATAAATCTCCTAGCCTTTGTCAAGGTCTGTGCGGGCATGTTGGGGTATGGTTTCAATGCCCTGACGGGCTGTTTGCAACTAACTCTGCCTTTGTCTTCACTTCCTGCTTGTGCAGAACCGCGCAGTCGGTGAGAGGTGAGAGATTAGGGCCCTTTCAGGTCTTTCCTAAGCAAGTGCACAGCCCTGCATATTCCTGTAGCCTTCTAGATACCCAGGAATATTCTGGGGCTTTTTTGAGACCTCTTTGGACAACTCGTTTGCAGATACTTAAATTTTTTGTTAGGTCTAACTGGTAACGCTGCCTCAAGTAATGCTTGCCAGTGATTATTTTTGATAATGTTTTGCGAATAGAACTGTTGGCACAGGGTAACCTCTGGGTAGGATAAAATAAAGACATGCTCTGAGAAGGGAGTTTTTCAGCAAGCCGCCAGACAGTTAAAATAGAGAGAATTCTCTGGGGGTGGGGCTTTGGAGGAGCTCCAAACCTGTTTTGTCCTGCTAGTTGCTGCTGGGTCCACAGTTTTCATAGCTACCATACTTGTGATGCTGTTGGTTTTCAAGTCTACCATGGAGCTGGTGATAAGGGGACAGGACTGGGGCAAGGTAAAATGCCACAAAGCTCATTGTTCTTACTGAGACCATTTTTCCTGAGGAAACCCTCCCTGGATTGTTGCAAGTCTTTGGTTAATTTCCAGAGTTCTAAAAAAATTGATTTTGACAATTTTGCCTGTGTTTTCATTGCTTTTACGGAAGACTGCGCTTTTAGAGGTCCTTACTATGACATTCCAGAAGTTGGAATTCCTGAATCTATTTTAAGGGGTTGCTCTAGGGATTACAATATACACACCTAACTTTTCACAGTCTATTTAAAATTAATATATTACAACTTTCAGTGGAATATGAAAACCTTGCACCCTATAGGTCATTGTCCCCTCCCCCGTTTATGTTATAGTTGTCATACACAGAGACATCTACAATGGTCTACATCCACTGAAAACCCCATCAGACGATGTTATATTTTTTTGCTTTCAACTTTCACGTGAATTTTAAAGAACTTAAAAGGAAAAAAAGAGTTTATGATATTTACCTAAATACTTGCCATTTTTATCATTCTTCCTTCATTCCTGACATTTCTGATGTGAAATCCATAGTTGCTCTAATTGTTGTTTTTCTCTATGTGATATTTAGTTTTTCTCTGACTGTTTTCTTTCTTTTTTAAAAAATTTATTATTCATTTTGAGAGCGAGCGAGCGAACATGCTCAGGAGGGGCAGAGAGAGAGAGGGAGAGAGAGAATTCCAAGCAGGCTCTGCAGTGTCAGTGCAAGGAGTCGATGCGGGACTCGAACTCATGAACCCATGAGATCATGACCTGAGCTAAAATCAAGAGTCGGACGCTTAATTGACTGAGCCCCTCTTGCTGCTTTGGAGATACTTTCTTCGTCATTAGTTTTTAGCAGTTTGATTATGATGCTTTTGGGAATAGATTTCTTGGAGCTTTTCTTGTTTAGAGAGTTCTCAGCTTCTGGAATCTATAAATTTGTGGGTTTCCCCCCCACCTTTTGTAAGTTTTCAGTCATTAATTTTTCATATTTGTGTTCTGCACCAAATATTTTGTCTTTCTCTCTTCCTTCTGGGACTGGTGTCAGACCTTTTGATGTTTTTCCATAGGTCGCTGACATTCTGTTCTGTTCATTTTTTTTCTTCATTGTTCAGATTGGAGAGTTTCCATTGATTTATCTTCTGCACAGAGCCTGACGCGGGGCTCGAACTCACAAACCACAAGATCATGACCTGAGCCAAAGTTGGACACTTAACCGACTAAGCCACTCAGGCACCCCCCTTTTCTTTTTTTTTTTTTCCTTTAAAAATCCCTTTTTATTTTTTTTTATTATAATAGTTTATTTTCAAATTGGTTTACATATAACACCCAGTGTTCATCCCAACATGTGCCCTTTTTAATGCCCATCACCCCCTCTCCCCCCTCCCTCATCCCCCTTACCCTCAGTTTTTTCTTAGTCTTTGAGAGTCTCTTATGTTTTATCTCCCTCCCTCTCTGTGTCTTTTTTTCCTTTCCCCTCTTCCCCTCCCCCTGGTTTTTGCTTAGTTTCACAAAGTCCACCTATTCGTGGAAACATATGGTATCTGTCTTTTTCTGACTGACTTATTTCACTTAACATAATACCCTCCAGTTCCATCCATGTTGCTACACATGGCCAGATTTCATTTTTTCTCATTGCCACGTAGTAGTCCATTGTATATAAGTACCATAACTTCTTTATCCATTCGTCAGTTGATGGGCACTTGGTCTCTTTCCATGATTTGGCTATTGTCGAAAGTGCTTCTATGAACATTGGGGTACACGAGGCACCCCCCTTTTCTTAAACATTTTTTTTAAATGTAAAACTACATATACTCTTAAGATATTATCCAGAAATTGTGCTCCTTGGTATTTTCCGAAAGGAGTTGGAAACTTACGTCCACACCAAAACATCCACGTGGATGTTTATAGCAGCTTTATTCATAACTTAGAAGCAACTTAGAATAACCAAGATATCCTTCAGTAGGTGAATGGATAAATAACGGTGGTACACCCAGGCAAAGGAATATTATTGAGCACCAAAAAGAAAAGAGCTATTTAGCCATGAAAAGACATGGAGGAAACTTAGTACATATTACTAACTAATGACATTCTGGAAAAGACAAAAACTATGGCAGCAGTAAAAAGATCAGTGGTTGCCAGGGTTGGGGGCGGGGAGGGATAAATAGGGAACGCAGAGGACTCTACGGTAGTGAAAACATTCTGTACGAAACCGTAATGATGAATACATGTCATTATACATTTGTCCACGCCCTCAGAATGTGCGACACCAGGAGCGAACCCTAATGTGAACTCTGGACTTGGGGTGATTATGATTTGTCAATGTAAGCCCCTCAGTCATAGCAAACGTACGATTCTTGTGGGGGAATGTTGTTAAAGGGGGGAAGCTACTCTGTGTGTGGGGGGGTGGTATATGGAAAATCTCTGTACTTTCCCTTCAATTTTGCTATGAACCTGAAACTCTAGAAAAGATAAAGTCTTTTTTTTTTTTTAAGTTTATTTGTTTCTTTTGAGAGAGAGAGTGCGTGGAGGAGGGGCAGAGAGAAAGACGGAGGGAGAGAGAACCCCAAGCAGGCTCTGCACTGTCAGCGCAGAGCTCGAAGTGGGGTTCAATCTCACCAACCTTGAGATCATGACCTGAGCTGAAATCAAGAGTTGGGTGTTCAACCGACCGAGCACCTGAGTAATTTTGGATTTTATCTTGGACACTTCGAATATTACATATGTGACCGTGGGTCTTGCTCAAATCCTATGGAGAATGCTGATTGTTTTATTTTTTTGGTTATTTATTTTTGTTTGGTTGTTTTTTTGTTCAGTTTTTGTTTGTTTGGGAACTGGGGGCACCTGGGTGGCTCAGTTGGTTAAGTGTCCAACTCTTGATCTCAGCTCAGGTCTTGATCTCAGGGTTGTGAGTTCAAACTCCACATTGGACCCTGCACTGGGTGTGGAGCCTACTATAAACAAACAAACAAACAAACAAAATAATGGGGATCTGGCCCAGGTAGTTCCAAACCATAACTGCCTACCTACCTTCTGTGGGCTGTGATTCTAATGGGCTGTAGGCTTTGCCTGAGTTGTCACCTTGTGACTGCAGAGAGACTGGGATGGGAGTGAATTAAGGAAGCTGACAAAACAAAAATCCCCCACTTTCTGTGATCTGTAGGAACCTCTTTCTTGCTTCTGGGATGAGAAATACGTGGTTTCTCTTGGAGTTCTTTTTACCTGCACCTGTTGGATAGCTCCAGGTTTCAGGCTGCCTTTCATTCCTGGCCAGGAGATACCAATGAGGGTAGAATTAGGAAACTTACTCCAATTTGGTGGTTCTTTGACTTCTGGTTTCCTTGTCCTGTAATCCTTCTACAATTTCCTTTTCAGAATACTTAGAAGTTCCATGCATTCTGCCTAGGTTTTAGTTGCATTCAGTTAAAGAAATGGAATGGAAGGTGTTTTCTCCATTTTGACAAGAATTGCAACTTTCTGTTTTTCTTTTTATTATTGAGTATTATATACTTTTTGGATATAAGTCATTTGTCAGATATATGTATTGTGAATGTTTTTCTCTAGTCTGTGGCTTGGTTATTCAATTTTTTTTCTTAAAGATTTTATTTTAAAGTAATCTCTACACCCAGTGGGAGGCTGGAACTCACAACCCTGAGGTCAATAATTGCATCCCTACTGATTGAGCCAGCTAGGTGCCCTTTGCCTATTCAATTTCTTAATGGTGCCTTTTTAATTTTTTAAAGGTTTATTTGTTTTTGAGAGAGAGAGAGAGAAAGAGAATGAGAATGAGCTAGGGGCAGAGAGAGAGGGAGACAGAAAATCCCAAACAGGCTCCATGCCATCAGCGCAGAGCCTGACACAGGGCTTGAACCCACAAACCATGAGATCATGACCTGAGCTGAAATCAAGAGTCAGAGGCTTCAACTGACTGAGTCACCCAGGTGCCCCTCTTAATGGTGTCTTTTGATGAGCAAAAGCCTTTTATTTTTTTTCCAAAAATTTTATTTAAATTCTAGTTAGTTAACATACAGTGCAATATTGGTTTCAGGAGCAAAAAGCCTTTTATTTTGATGAGGTCTATTTTATCAATTTTTTCTTCTGATTAATGCTGTTTGGGTGTTTTGTGAAAAAAACCTTTGTCTACTCCAAGTCTGCAAGGATATTCTATGTTTTCTTTTTTTAACTTCCTTTTCCCTCTGTTTATGGAGGTTTAATGAACATATAACATAGTATCAGTTTAAGATGTGTAACATGACAATATGTATATATTGTGAAATGATTACCACAAATAATATCCATCACCTCATACAGTTATAATTTTTTTTCTTGTGATGAGAACTTTTACGATCTACTCTGTTAGTAACTTTCAAATACACATTACTGTTCTCCATAGTTGCCTTTCTTTTACAAGTTTTTGCTCTTATGTTTAGGTCTGATCCATTTTGGTTTAATTCTGCACATGGTGTAAGGTAGAAATCAAGGTTCCTCATTCCCCTATATACTTATCTGGTGTTCCAGCTCTATTCATTGGTTTTTACTCATATATATTAAAAACTAATTTTATCTTTAATTTTCCTATTTTTAAAATCATTACTTAATGCTTTATATTAAAATTACAAACCACAAAATTCATTAAGTAATTGTATTTCAATATAATTGATTTCCTTTATAATCCAAAAATTGCATTTTATGCCCTTCAAATTATTATTTTTGAGAGTGGGTCAATCCCATAAGCTTTCCAAGATTATCAAAGGTGTTCAAGGCACACATATGTTAAGAACCCCTGGAGAGTTGGAAAAACACTTAGCTTTAACAATCAAAGAGATCTAGGTTTAAATGCTCATCTGCTGCTTCCTAGCTCTGTGACCTTGGGCACATCACTTAACCTTCATCTTCCATACCTCTACAGATTCAATACATGTCTATTGAGCACCTACTACAGCCACTGTATTAATCTTATGGATCTTATGGATTTAATACAGACAGATGGAGATAACCTTTCTTGTACAAAGCTGACAACTGAGTAGGGGAGGCAAACGAATCAAGGGGTCATTACACAACACTGTGATAAATGCTTCGATAGCAGAAGGACAAAGCTATGGGAACACAGGGGTGGGACTCCCAACCCAGACTTGAGTCAGGACAGATTTCCAGATAAGGATGCTAAACACATCTCAGGGATAAGTGGACATTAGCCAAGCGAAGGGGCAGAGGAGCTATCCAGACAGAGGGATGAACCCTTAAGAGACCATGGCAATGGGGAGAAAGGATCAGTAACACAAGGCAACGACTGTAGAAGGGGACAGACTGGAGAGTTTTGTAACCATCTCAAGGACATTAGCTTCAACCTAAGAGAAATAGGAAGTCACTGATGGGTTTTAACCATTGATAGGTTGTGACAGGATCAGAATAAATTTTTAAAAATCTACACCAGAGGCACCACCAATGGAGACAGGGACTCCTGTCTCTTGGAGATTATTGGACTAATCTTGGTGAGAGAAGGTGAGTGCATGGGTTGTGGCAATGGGGACGGAGAAGAATGGATAGATAAGGAGAAGAATGGATAGATACTAGAAATAATTACGAGGTTAAACTCAGTGAAGTGTATATTGGAAGCTCTGGGGAATGAGAAAAATGGGCCATCTCAGATTTTTGGTTGGACCAACAGGATGAATGGTTGTGACATTCACTGGAAAAAAAGGAGGTTTACAGAACATAAAGTCAGATTAGAATTTATGGGTGTTAAGTGACTGAGTGAGGATGTTCAGCAGACTTTTGGCCATATTGGCTAGAAAATTGGAAGAGGGTTTGGGACGGGAAGCCATCTGCGTCCATATGGTAAGACGCCATAGGCAGCATTCCTTCTTTCCTTCCGACCTTCCATCAACATCTGTTGAGGATATACCGTATGCTGGATGTTGGGGATACAGCAGTGAACAAGAAGACTGGGTTTCTGCCCTCGGCTAGTTCCCTATTTACCTTTCTCAACGTGTTCTTAACCTGTAAAATGAAGACAATGAGATTAAGTGAAATGAGGTGATGTGACGACACTTGCTCTTTCAATGTTTATATTTGTTTCTCGTCCCCAGAGCGGGAAGAGAAGATACCTCGGTTACTTTTGCTTTCGTATCCTTCCCCCGTAGACTCTTCCGCGCAGGCGCCTTGGAAGGCCCTGGGTGGGGGTGGGGCGGGCCCTAACCTGAGTCTTCTTCCCCGGGGCCAGGACCCGGCCGCGAGAAGGAGCCGGCTGCCCGTGACGTCATCAAACTGCGCAGCCCGCAGGGCGGGACCCGAGCGCGACAGCGCGGCCGGCGGACCAGGCTGGCTTGTGGGGGAAACGAAACTGAGGGAGGAGGCGGCGGCTCTGGCAACGGCAGGGCCAGGCCTGGTGGAGGAGGCGGCGGCGGCAACGGCGGCCTGACCCCCCCGCCTCTCCGCTCCCAGGCAGCTCACCCTCTCCCCTCAGCGTGAGTGCCGACGCGCGGCCCGGGGGGAGCGAGCGGGCGGGCGCGCGGGCTCAGCATCCCTCTCCCCTCCACCGCCGCCTCGGCCACGCACCGGCGGTGGTGACCCTCGCCGCCCCTTCTCTCTCCCCTCCTCCCTTCCACCCTCCCCCGATCCCCACCCGCTCCTCCAGCTCCCCGCAGCCCGAGCTGCCGCTGATAAACGTCTCTGCGCACACATTCACACAACGTTGTTTTCAAATGAAGAGACTGGCCCGGAGAGATGGGAGCGCATCTCCTCCCTCAGTGAATAGGGGTGGCAGTGCGAAACCGACACTCCGGGAGAGAAGACTGGAGAGGGGGGTTTGAACCCTTCCCTCCCTTGGGGGAGCAGCAGGTAGAACCAGGCCTCTTGCCTTCCACGCAGAAGTTCCCTGCCTGGGCACGTTCTTCTGGCCTGCGTCGGTCACTTGAGCAGGGCACTGGTTAGGGTGTGCGGCCTTCCCCTCTCAGGCCTCAGTTTTTTTCCAGTGGAAAATGAGGGGGCTGGAGTAGATGATTTGGAAGGCCCAAGTCTGAGGTGGTTTGGGGAGGAGCATCAGTATCTCCCGCCTTTCACACGACTATATATTCTCCTTTTTTTCTGCACCCACCCCGACGCAGTTCACATGGAGTTTCCCTTGCTGACCGTCATCTCTCAGAGTCACTAAGAATCAGATGGCCCTTTTGCTTTTGTTATGGGCCTTTGGGCTGGTTTCAAGTGAAACGTGGTCTTGCTTCCTCTTGGTTCAGTGCCTCCCGTTTTTTCTTACTTCCCCAGGATGACCCCTGCCTGTGCCCAGAGAAAGGCTGCCTCCTTACAGAGGCTAAGATTATGCGTTGGGTTGATGGGCTCATCCTTGAGCCCGAGAGAAGGGAAACGTGATTCAGGGTTTTGTGAGGCTGAAGGAATCGGTGGTATCTCTGCATTTCATTGCTTTCTTCCTGCTGCGATTCATGTTAAAAGACCCGTTTTGTGCCTCTGCACCTCCCCTTCCTCAAGGAATTGCAGCCCAGCTGGCCACCCACCTGTTTGCTCCTATGTTTTGAGTTCTTTCTCTTTTCTGAGTCTTAACAGCCAGTCAGGTGTGTGTAAACCAACTGACTGCTCTTGCTTGCTCTTTGACTTGATCGTTCCTTAAAGTTTCTGGATGCAATAATCACTTCTTTCCATCGCATTTTCTCCCCCTCATGCTTACCGCCTGTACCTCCACGTGGGCATGGGTGATGGCGACGTGGCGCCTGATTGTTTTCCATTCTCTTTTCGTGGAGGTGTGTTCGTGTCCTTAAAAGTATTTTCCTACGTAAGTCCTGTGACGTGGCTACCTCTGGTTTCAGTAACTCTCCTGCTCTTCTATTTCCTCAGTCCTGAGTCAACCACTGCTTCCATTCCTTACTCAGTTCGTTAAAAACGTTCCCAATTCTTTCGTGTTTCCAAATATCCCGAAATAAACCAAGACCAGTATTTGTATCACATTATGTAATCTGTTAATTGTCTTGCTAAAATAATAATGGTGATGGAGCAGTCCTTCTGGGGTGGTCTCTTCACCTTGGAAATATTGATCAGTACTCATTAGGTTTCATAATTAATGTCCAGTTTACATTGTTGTCATGCATGGCTAGTGTTGCATGAAAAGCGTAGAATGATAAGGTCCCAAGGCTTTTTTTTTTTCCTCCTTGGGACCTGTGGAGTTAATCCATGACTTTTTGGTATCTGACACCATTGGCCCTAAGGCCTCTGGGCCTGTAAGCACCACACATTTTCCAGTAAAATAACCGCTACTGTTGAAGACTAGAGCTTGGCCAGCATCCTTCCTGGACCTCAGTTTGAGGAAGAGGCTATTCAAGTGCTGGCACTGGAAGCTATTCGGAATTGCCAAATCCCATTCCATTGATGACTTATACTTTGGAAGCCCTGCTCTGATCCTAGTGGCTCTGGCGAGGGCAGCTGACTCTCTGGATTTATGGTTGCAGTAACAATGAGGAGGAGAAATGATCCCGAATGCACTGCCCCTATCAAGAAACAGAAGAAGAGAGTTGCAGAGCTTGCCCTGAACCTCAGCTCTACGTCTGATGACGAACGTCCCTCTTCTGTCAATCACGCAGCAAAAGGTATGCTTGCCCATGTGATGTGAGGCCCCTGGCCATCTGGTTACTTGAATCTCTGGTGCCTGAATTGGGCAGAACGCAATCCATTGCCCCTTGAGGGAAATTAGGCAAGTTCTACAGAGAGTTGTCGGCTATGGCTTTTCTTCCCTCCTGCCATTCTTCTACTAGGAATGGGCAACTTGTTTTAAATAAAAAAATTGGAATTCTTACTAAAGTAGTGCCTTAGTTCTGCTGCCGGGCTTTCAGTAGGTGGCACTCTTTTGCTGCCTTAAACCAGTTGGAAGTAATGGTGAGCATTGACTGTCTTGTGCTCTTAATTGCTGTTAATGATCCTGGGGCTCTTTCACAGGGGATGGGCTCTTTGCTGCAGTGATCTGGCCTAATTCCCCTCAGGTTTTTGTACTCTGTTTTCACAATTCCCTCAGCATGTGTGATCAGAAACACCTAAATGAATTGGAGCATCCTGTGCTCACTACTGACGCGAAACTCAAAAGATTTCACTGATCTGGTTGAAACTGACATTTTGCTTTGCCCGTTGGTTAGGGTTATGGACATTCACAGTTTTCATAGATACCTTTCTCTGAGAAACTGTAAGGTGCCTAGCAGCTTGCCTCAAATACCAAGCAATTAGAAGTAGCTCCATTTGCATTTACCTCGACTTGCCAGCTATATTAATTTCCTAGGGCTACTGTAACAAATTACCACAAACTGGGTGGCTTAAAGCAACAGAAATTTATTCTCCATAGTTCTGGAGGCTACATGTCTGAAATCCAGGTGTCGGCAGGGCTATGCTCCCTCCTAAAGTCTCTTGGGAAGAATCCTTCCTTGCCTCTTCTAGCTTTGGGTGGTTTGCTGGCAGTCCTTGGTGTTCTTGGCTTACAGCAGCGTAACTCCAGTCTGCCTCTGTCTTCCCTCTGTGTGTGTCTGTGTGCAAATTTTCCTTTTCTTATAAGGACATCAGTCACTGGATCCGGGCCCACCTTAATCTGGTAGGACCACATTTTAATTTGATTACATCTGCAAAGACCATATTTGCAAATCTCACGTTCCCAGGTGCTGAGTGGACATAGCTTTTTGGAGGGACGCTAGTCAGTCCAGTACACCAGCAGTCTTGGGTTTGGGATCCTTTGCCGAATCACTGGTAAATTAGAATGGAATTTGGTAACAGATTGGTGACTGAAAGGGTGTGAAGCATCCTCTGAGAGTGGTAGGAAATATAGTTTACGATTGGTAGGCTAACTGAAGAACAGTTACTCATCGGTTGTACTGAGAAGCTGGTTCAGAGAGGAGGAGCTTGACAGGCAGTAGAGTTGAAGCATTCGGTGCAGCTGTGGTCCCGGTTGAGTAAGAGACTCTTACAACCTTGTGTGTGGAGTTATGTGTGCCTTTAAAGTTGTCGCAGTGGATTCCAGCTGGCTGAGAGAGGCTGTGTGTAATCGAGGCTACTAAGGGGGAAGGCAGACACATACTGGGTGCCCCGGTTCTAGGTTCAAGGGATTTGCTTTTCCCTTGGGATTTGCGCAGCTTGGTGAAAGCGGAGTCTCCTTAAGCAGAACTCAGGGCTACTGGGAGAGGTGGCCTACAAGGGAAGAAGGGAAAGCACGTCTGGGAGAACAGATGTGCTCAGGTGCTGGAGGTATTTCGTTCTAAGCGGCTCTCGGGGGACATCTCTTTGAAGTAAGGAGAGGGCAGCTCCCAGCTAGAGGAAAGTACATGGTCAAGGATCTTTTAAGGGAACCAGTCTGATTTAAATTTCAAGCTTTAAAATGGACTGAATCGAGATTATCCAACTCCCCCTGCATTCCCCTTAATTGCAGCAAATAGCTTTAACCTTTTCTGGAAGTAGCACCATACGATTCAGTTAGGATTGACTGTTGCCGTTGTGTGTACAGAATGGAAGTCTAGATGTGGCCAGTACCTTGTATGTGTCTGGCAGTAGGCCATTTGGTCCTTTTCATTTTTCAGAAAATGAGGCAGAGGCAAAGAAACGTTGTGAGATTTCCCTGTCTTCGCTTATTTTAAGAAGGGGTGGCTCCACATTGTCACAAAAACCGAGGGCTGGAGTCTGGTGCCTTCATCAAAAAGATGGATGGAATAAATGCTTGATGAATATTTACTGAATAGAAGTGATAGAAGTAACAGTAGTATCTTTTCCAAGAAGCTTAAAATGCTTCACCTGTTTCATTTTGCCTATCCCTCCCCCATTCTGTAGAAGATGGTTTCATTAAGTACTTAGCATTTATATCATCTCTGGTCTGGATCGGCGCTTCTTAGCTGCTCCCCGAACAGTGTGCCCTGGTAGTTCTTTCTCTCGCGGGAAGCTATATCTGCTGAGATTTATATGCAGCTTTCCTAGCGAGGTCCTCGCGTTAAAGCAAATGTGTTTCCTTTTGCTTCAACCACTTCTACCTGAACATACTGTTGAACGGATGATTGAAAAATGCTCTTTAGGGGGTACAAATAGAAGAACAAAAAAAATAGTAGTTCCTATTTCCGTCTTTCTGGGCCTTATTTGTGCTTTCTCTGCTAAATCAGTGTGATGAGTCATTAATCGATTTATTTAGTTTAATCAGTTTGTTTTATTTTATTGACAAGGTAACTGCGTTGCCAGGTCAGAGATGGACATCTGACCAGAGTAAAGGAAAAAAGGGACGTTGTCGTAGTGGCCACTGTGGCATCATGTGTTCTTTTGAGTATTTTAAGAGGACTTTGAAGGATTTTTTAAGCCTAAATAAACTCTTGGAAATTTGCTATTAAGTAACAACCTTCTGAAGTAAGAAGAGGCAGATGGAGGTCATTTTGCTCTTTTTAGTTGTAATCTCAGGGCAAATGTGGTCTAGACTCCAAGACAAGTCTCCTTTTCTCTTTAGCTGTGTATCCAGTGTGGGCTCCTGGCCCTCCCACGGGGTGTTGCTCTGGATGTTGCCAGACCCTTTTGCTGCCACCACGGTAGTAGCGTCTTCCCCTCCACCAGGTTTAATTCTTCCCTAAATGGGCTATTTTCCCTGAAACACCATCGCTTTCCTGTCAGCCCAGATGCATGACCTTAATCAAAAACTTCCTTTATCGGTATCTGCTTAAATTGCTCTAACGAGTTACCATTTGTCTGGCATGAAGGAGAAATTGAGTCTTTAAACAGGAGTGAGTGTATTCCACGGCAATTGTTAGGCAGGATGCGATATTTATTAAAATCCATAATTTATTCTTCTGTATCTGTGTGCTGCTCACCTTGGCCATTAGTGGTTGGAGCTGCCTCTCCTTATGTGTTTTCACTGTCATTTTTAATCTTGGCTTGTTTGCCCTACTGTTCAATTACCATGTAAAAAATTTTGCCCTACTGTTGTGTTGCTATGTGAAAAATTTTGAACTTTTCTTCCTTAAAATGACTTAAGAATAATGATTTCTCTCAGGTAGAGAAGAATTCTTAAATGAAAACTCTAAATAATGTTTTGGGCTCTCTGTTAGGTTTTAGAAGGGGAGCTCCTGGGGAGGTAAATGGGAATGCCACCTAGCTTTGGCAAGTTCTTAATGAAACTAATCATTTTAATAGACTGACCTTATTACTTCTGTTAATTTATATCTTCATTACAAAATTGTCTGCTCAGTGTTTGCTAAATTCTTATCAGTCTTGAGAGGCTAAATCTCCTCTTTAGTTACTGCTGCAGCAATGACAGTTGTCTCCTATTCATCCGAAAAGAGTGGCCCCAAAGGCCCAGGGGTGAAGTGGGTAGTGGCTGTGGCGCTCTGTGGATGAACATCAGGGTTAATCTCGGCAACTTTGTCTTAAATCATGGCGGGCTAAGAATTGGCTTCAAATACTGCATGAAATAAAAGAAATAAGGCTTATCCAGCACACGTCTTGATCACACAAATGCCTCGTATGATATTTTAGCTCTCATTAACCTCACTCTCAGAACCATATAGACAGCTGCACACTAGGTAACGCCTAGGGAAAGGAACGGAGTGGGAAGATATTTGTGCCAGAATCTGGTGCTGGTATTTTGCAACAGAATCACCACTTATTTGCCTATTAAACCTTCCACTCAAATTTGGTTTTCCCTGTCATTTTGGTCCAAGCAAGTTATGAAGATAAAAAGGACAAAAGATGTCTCTTTGAGATTCGAGGGTGGTGTGTGCCCTGCATGCCCAGGAATGATATTCATACCACTGATGAATGACCACGGAAGGGTCCTCACCTTTTGGCGGGTAGGCCTGTGAATTCCCAGATAGCTGGTGAAGGGAATAGTAACGGATTTAACATTGTAGCTTCTGGTTCCTCAGTCTGGGTCCCTGGGCTACACAGAAAGAAACTTCAGGTCTGTGCTTAAGGAGCTGCCCACATTCCTAGTACCACCTCTTTTTGTGTCAGTCAGTCCTGGTTGAAGGCATGGAAACAGTGCGGCCAAGAGAACCTGCACCTTTGGAAGCTCAGTTCTTTAGTAGGGGGCACTGTGCCGTAGAGTGTATCTGTCTCCCCTGCGAGAGAGCACAGATGAGAGACCCAGCGTTAGTCCCGAGCCGCTCGGGAGGCCTTTCCCCTTAGATCAGCTGTCCTCTGAAGATTGGTCTAAGAAGGAGCCAGATTTTTCTCAAGGCGTGGAATGATACTTTCTTTCTTTTTTTTTTTCTTTTGTTAACATGTTGTTTTATTTTCCTTGTCACCGATGGTATGCCCCATTTATGTGAAATTCGATGACTAAACAGACACCCCTTTCTTGGGGCAGACCTTCTGAGGTCTCTGGCCTCACTCTGGAGTTAGCGGCCGCACATGTGGTGGGCCTTTGAGGTGCTGGGTTGGTCCCACTGTGAATCATGATGATTCTGTGCTTTATTCATCCTGCGGTAATGGCCGAACAGTGCTGTGTCTCTCCCTTTCTTCATTTTCTTTGAAGAAGTGGGAGTTCTCAGCGAGGCTTTTTTGGCCACAGTCCCCCGAAGGTTCCTTTTAACCTTGATGGTTGTTTTGGCCACCTTGCCCTTGCCTCTGGACCTGGATTGACGGGAGGTCTTCGCCTGCTTCCGCCATCTGGTACCTGATGTCGAAGGCTGTGTAGCTGCGCTACAAGCTGGCAGAGTTCGGGTTTTCCTGGTTACTTTTGCCATCTTGAAGACTCCCAGCGGTCTCACTTTATTTCTTTATAGCTTTATTTTTTTAACTCTAATTTTCTAATGAATGTTTTTGTTTTTTTTGTGTGTGTGAGAGAGAGAGAGTGTGCAAGTGCAGGAGGGGCAGAGAGAGAGAGGGAAGCAGGGCTCGTGTTTTTTTACCTGAAGTGGTGAAATGGGGCTCGTGTTCACCTCAAGCAGGGCTCAAGCTCACCTGATGTGGGACTCGAACTCACGAACCAGGAGATCATGACCTGAGCTGACGTCAGATGCTTAACAACTGAGCCACCCAGGCGCCCTCTAATGAATATATTCTTATTTCTCAGAAATGCAGAAAAGTGCAAAACAGAAAATAAATATAACCTCGCCTCACAGTTTCCATGGTTACTCATTGTTAATGTTCTGGGTCTTTCCTTCTGAGTGGCATTCTCTGGTACTCTGTGACATGTGCTGCATTGGTTTGTGTGAGCAAGTCAGCTCCTTATTGAGAGAATTGGAGGAACCTTAAGAAGAAGAGGTAGATTTGATACCTCTCACGTAGGATGTTCTCAGCCAAAATTTCTCCTTGCTAACTGCCTAGGAACCAGGATGTTGGTTTTAAGTTTATTCTGTTTTTTTTTCAAACACGTTCATAGACCTTTTCTTTCTTTTGCAAAATGTTATATCCTTAAAAGAAAAAAATGCATATTTATCTTAGTTATCTGATTTTTATTTATTTAAAAAAATTTTTTTCACGGACCAATCTAAGTTACTTATTTAAGCCATCTCCTGCCATAAGCAAAGGGATTCAAGAGCAGTATACTGGTCATCATTTGATACGATGGTGGACTTAAGGTCCCTTAGGATTTTCTGGTCATTGTGCTGAGTCATGGTCCAAACCGGTGCTGTGGTCCCTGCCGGGAAGTGGTCCAGGTTCTCTCAGTTCATTTCCATAGCTAGCAGGAAGTGAATTCGTGTGAGTTATGGAGTAGACTATGATTACCGTCTCCCCAGGGAAAGGGCTTGGACCTGGTGTGGATGTGGGGGCTGGCGATGAACTCCGATCTCTCGTGCTCTCCATGGTGGGACTTCAGGAAGGCGTTCATCAGCTCGCTTCCACACTGGGGAGCTCTCAGAGCAGGCGAGGGCCTTCCCCATGCGGGCCGAGCCCTCCTTGCCATGCGTGCCATCTGACACGGGCCACCCCAGTTGTGCCCCGGACCAACCTAGCAGCCTGGAAATCCGTACCCAGCTGCTGCCACCATTTTCGACCAGGACCTTAGCTTATCTGATTTTTAAACTCTGAGGGTAGAGTTACTACTTTAGGGCAGTGCCCCATTGTACATAGCATGGACCTTTTATAGAACAGGTCCGTAACCAGAGTTGTTGTCTGATCAATTGAGCAATACTAGTGTTTTGTTTTCTGACAGATCTGACAGATATCCTATTTCAGCCTACTGGCGGGAAGGGTAGGGGAATGGGCCTTGTTAAATAATAGTCCAGGGAAGGCCCAGTTCTCTGGTAAGGTATAGGCCTTTCACACTCATGCTTTAACTTTTTGTTCTTTCTTAACCTTTCTAAAAAAAGTTTAAAGACTTAATTTTTAATTTTTTTTTTGTGGCATTAGGTTCTAAAGCAGCTTTCTTTAATTTTTTTTTTTTTTTTTTTTTGAGAGACATAGAGACAGAGTGCGAGCAGGGGAAGGGCAGAGAGAGAGAAGGAGACACAGAATCTGAAGCAGGCTCCAAGCTCTGAGCCGGCAGCACAGAACCCGACGCGGGGCTTGAACTCACAGAGGTGAGATCATGACCTGAGCTGAAGTCGGCCACTTAACCGACTGAGCCACCCAGGCGCCCCATGCAGCTTTCTTTAAAACCATCTTTGTCAGGGGCGCCTGGGTGGCTCAGTCGG
This sequence comes from Paguma larvata, assembly GCA_030068075.1. Classification (NCBI taxonomy): domain Eukaryota; kingdom Metazoa; phylum Chordata; class Mammalia; order Carnivora; family Viverridae; genus Paguma; species Paguma larvata. The sequence continues at coordinate 36,789,325 of CM057829.1, forward strand.
TTGAGCGTCCGACTTCGGCTCAGGTCATGATCTCGTGGTCTGTGAGTTCGAGCCCCGCATCGGGCTCTGTGCTGACAGCTCAGAACCTGGAGCCTGCTTCGGATTCTGTGTCTCCCTCTCTCTCTGCCTCTCCCCCACTCATGCTCTGTCTCTCTCTGTCTCAAAATTAAAACCATCTTTGTCAAAGTTTTAACACTGGAACGAAGTTAAATGTACGTAAGTGAGACATGAAGCTATTCTTGGTAATAGTATAAATTTTGTCCTGTGGGTATTACTATTTTCAAGTTTTCTCCTCTATATGAGACCTTTGAAAGGAAAATTTAAGTTATGTTGCAACTTCTAGATTACTGTGTACATGTCTCATTCTATAAACAAATGCATTAGTAATTAATACATTAAGACCATAAATCAAGACCCAATTTTTTTTTTTTTTTAATTCACCATAGTGAGTACTTACTGAACTTTTGTTAAATGGAAAGATTCAGTCCAGGTGTTGGAGATGGGATGTGGAGTGTGACCTAGTTCTTGCTCTCTGGGAGTGATCCTGTCCTGGCATTTGTGATGAGTGCTGGGCTGCTGCTGCTGCTTCTGGGGCGCAGTGGGAGGGAGAGTCAGGCCTGGGGTGCTGGGGGAAGGTTTGGCTCTTCTCAAATGTTCACCTTTAGCGAGTTCATGTTCTCGTGGGGAAGTGGGCGGATCGGTGCAGATACACTTTAGAATTATGATGTCATTGCAAGTTATGAATACCTGAATAGTGACCATCTTGGGTTTTTGAAGAATCGTGTTACCCTCGTGCCTTTCCTTAACACCTCCCACAAGCTGCCAGGTTTTGATTCTGCATCTCTTCTCGGGAACTTCCTTTCTTCCTTCAGAGAATTGTGTCTGTCACTTTCTTTTTCATATTTAAATTTTAATAGGTAATATAGTCACATGGTTCATAAATCAAAACTATAAAAAGATAGTGTAAACTCCAATAATATAAAATGTAAATCAAGTGTCACGTCTTTGACTTGTTCTGAGTAATCATTTTGGCATCCTGTCTCCGTGCCTCCACCCTGCATATGTAGATAATCACTTTCATTGGCCTTTTTGTATATATCATTCCTTCCAAAAGCTCTTTTTGCAATTACAAGAAATATAAATGTATATTCTTGTTTTCTGTCTTTCGTATGGACTTAGGATGCCATGTTGCATGCATATGGTCTAGCTCTTCTGTTACTCATTTGACAATATGTCTTGGTGGTCCATCCATTTCAGGACATAGAGCAGAGACTCCCAAGTTTTTTTGATTCTTGGCACCCTCAGTGTTGCCTTAACTTTTTTCACCATGCTCCTAGGCCAAAAGAAATACTAAAAGTTCGTATTATTAATATTTAGGTCTAAATAACAAGCACTTCTAGTCTAACAACTAGTACATGTTTAAAAGAATAATACATGTAAACTGGAAAAAATTATTTTATTCTTAAATAAGTACAGTTACTTATTAATGAAATGTGTGTACTGTTGAGCACTGTACCACATCTCAAGCCTTGGGATGAGATTAGACACCACCACCCTCATTTCCTGTCTTGCATTCCTCCTGGCTTGCAGTTCATACCATTTTCAATGGGAATATACAGAAATTGCTAAATTTTTGAGATACATTCTATTTCCAGATTTGGTTGGGTTTGTCTGAGAAACTACCTGAATAAATTACATCTGGTTGAGATTGCTTTCAACGTAAGAAATTCATGTATCTGTAAAAGAGAGGGAAAAAGCCAGGCAGACAATGCGAATATTTAGTGGGAGTCATCCTACTTTGAGCCAGGACGCAGGTAACCAACCACTTCTGGCAGCTCCTAAGGTGGGTCTTATCTGGAGTCCGTTGGTAACGAGGTGGTTGCCCTGAAGGTAATGGTTTAGCTTACTTGGGCCACCAGCTTTCTCCTGGAGCATTTAGGTGTAGCTCCTCTGCTGTTCGCTTCAGTCGATGCTGCTGCATAAGCACCTTTCCTCTTCCCTGTCCTTCCTTTCTTTTCCTCCTTCCTGCTTCTTTTTCCTTCCTCTCCACCCTTCTCCTTTCCCTTGCTCTTCTTCTACCTCTTCCCCTGTGAGCCGCTCTTCCCTGGGGTGGTTCTATAGATCCATCCTGTTACCTGTGTATTTGAAGGACTGTGAAAACAAAGGAAACTAGGAGATTAAACAATCAGAAACTGTTAGTCCCATGATAAAATTGTTGAAAATGCAAGTAGATGTTCAAATACTAAAATTTCAATAATACATTTTATATTTGACAGTGTACTTTCTTTTTTTTTAATTTTTTTTAATGTTTATTTATTTTTGAGAGAGAGAGCGAGCATGAGTGGGGGAGAAGCAGAGAGAGGGAGACACAGAATCGGAAGCAGGCTCCAGGCTCTGAGCTGTCAGCATGGAGCCTGACGTGGGTCTTGAACCCATGAACCCCGAGATCATGACCTGAGCTGAAGTCGGACACTCAGCCGACTGAGCCACCCAGGCGCCCCAGACAGTGTATTTTCAAACACTGGTTTCATTTAACCTTCATGCAACCCCATGAGGTAGGTATTACCATCCCAGTTTTGCAGGGAAAAAAATGGAAAGGATGGAAAGGACAGCTGATATTTTTGAGCTCTCATCGTGTGTCAAGTACTATTAGGAACTTTGAGTGACTTGCTCAAGTTAGCATAGTAAGAGATAGAGAATACATTTGACCCTGGGTCATTTAATGAACTTTACGTGTGCAATGCATAAACTGAACGCTAGTTGAATAAATGAAACCTGAACTTCTAGAGGATACTTCGTGCCATAAACTCACCTAAACAGTTTCCTTTTTTCCTTTTCCAGCATCTACCACGAGCCTAAGTGGGTCCGACAGTGAGACTGAGGGGAAACAACACGGCTCTGACTCTTTCGATGATGCATTCAAAGCAGACTCCCTTGTGGAGGGGACTTCTTCTCGCTATTCCATGTATAATAGTGTCTCCCAGAAGCTTATGGTATGTCAGTGCTTGGGTTGGGTTTCCAAGGCTCCACTAGCAGAGTAAGAGAAGGGAAATCATATTGGTATGAAAAGAAGAAAAGCTAGGGCATGAGTTTTCCTCTGCTTTCCAGCCACTGAAATTTAGTAGAGAGAGTGTGGCCCTTTTCTTAATAGAATTATCTGTCACATTTGAACCATCCATGGTAAGTGGCTACACAAGCCTGCTTCTTCTGTCCTGTCCAGAGCTGGGTCACTCTTCGGTCTCCTTAGTAATGAAAGCTTATCGTAAGTACATGTGAACATACTTCCCTACACATGGATGTGTTTGGATGGGTAAAGAGGCTTCATGCTGTGAATTTTTGCTCTGGTAAGTAATCTCAAGAGAAATGATTAAAATCCTGCTCACTCCCAGATGCCTAAAATAAATGGGAGTAGTACAGTCTTTTATATTATTTTGAAAGAGAGTTCAGTTCTCCTTCCCGATTTCTGTACCCCATTGATTTAGCAGAAGAAGGAAAGTGACCAGGAAGACCTGCTTGCTTTCCTTATCAAATGTTAGTGCACAAAGGTTGGGGAAATCCAAGTTTGCTTTCTGGCTGGCTTTAATATCATAGTTAACCCCTCCATTTTCTTTTGGATTCATTTAAGAATAAGAACTGCCACTTCTGAAGTCATAGTCAGGATTCTAGTCTGGGAGGCCACAAACTTTGGGGAAGTGGACAGTGGGGAGGTTTGTGGCTCAGTCAGCCTTTTTGACCTGGGAAGAGATTTGTAGCTACTGTAGGAATTCTCTCCAGTTCTTGAGTTGGTAGTGCTCCTTCCAAAGGGAATGTAGACCCTCAAGGAGGAATTAGGTTTTTTTAGGATTGGTGTTCTTTTATTAGATAAGGGTGCTTGGGCCCAGTGACTCAGGGGTTTAGTGTGAGCTTATGAACAATTGTGACATTTGAAAAAAGTTCCTGTCCAGTATCTAAAATTGAGGTACCTTCCAGACCTCAATTTTACATGAAGTGATTTTTCATTTAATACCTTAAGTGGGCTCCTGCAAGCCCTCATTGTCTTTACCTAGTAAGGCTGTTTGAGTGGCTGAGGGTAAGGCACAGTTGCTGCTTGAAGCGTTTCTGTTTTAAATGACGTTCTCTTTATCAACTCTACTCTAGAGCTACGTTTCACTTAATCAGACAAATTAGCTGGAAGGGTAGTTGTGCAAATGTCCAGTGAGATTCATTAAGTGGTCTTGGTGCTTTTAATTACAGCTATGAGGTCCCTTCTCATTTATCCAATTCTGGTTACTCTAGACTTTCACCTCCAGAATAGACAGCCACTGGACCCACAATTAAACTGCAGTTACTTTTTAATGCTTATTTTCTTCATTAGGCCTTTCCTAAAGGAAAACATTAGGCCTTACTCATCTGTGTTTTCTCACCATTTAGCACAATGTCTAATGTGATAGGGGCTAAGTAAATGTCTGTTTATATAAGTGCTACCTTATTATCTGTTTATTTATATAAATACTCTATTCTATTTATTTTTCAGGCCAAGATGGGCTTCAGGGAAGGTGAAGGATTGGGTAAATACAGCCAGGGTCGGAAGGACATCGTTGAGGCCTCTAATCAGAAAGGTCGAAGAGGCTTGGGTCTGACGCTGCAAGGCTTTGATCAAGAGCTGAATGTGGACTGGCGAGATGAGCCAGAGGTAACTGGCGAGGGGAGGAGGAGACAGGAGAGCCAACTTGTGTTTTTGTATGTGTGGCTTTAAGTAGCCATATGAACAAACTAGAAGTCTCCAGAGGCAGTGGGGATTGGAACTGGTTTTTTACATGGAATGTACTGGGGATGTCCGAAATGGGAACAGAAGAGATATACTGAGGGAGATTTGATAGATGTGGGTTTGTTTTCTATTAAGGACTGGTGGGTAGAAGATGCTGGAAGGCAGAGTTTGACTCCACAAAGAACTTAGAAAAATATTTTTAATGTTTAATTTTTGAGAGAGAGAGAGACAGAGAGCGAGTTGGGGAGGGGCAGAGAGAGGCAGACACAGAATCCGAAGCAGGCTCCAGGCTCCGAGCTGTCAGCACAGAGCCCAGCGTGGGACTTGAACTCACAAGCTACGAGATCATTACCTGAACCAAAGTTAGATGCTTAACCATCTGAGCCACCCAGGTGCCCCACAAAGAACTTTAATAAATAGATCTACCTTTCCATTAGTGGTTAAGGTACCTACCTCATGAGGTAGTGAGCTGCCTCTCTCCGCTGAAAGGACTAAAAGGCGCTGAGTGAGGACCAGCTTTCCCATTGTGCGAGTGACTGGATTAGGTGCCCTCTAAGGTCTTTCACCTCTGGGTTTATGACACCCTTTCTCTGTCTATGTAGGCGTTTGTTTATACTCCATAAGTTACTGTTTGGCCTGCTTATCTGCTTGGGTACCAGTTGTTTTAACTCCAACTACCAAAATAAACTCCTGTCCTTTTTCATGGAACAGATGATGTTGAGATTTTATTTGTATTCATTTGTTTATGTCCTATCTTATTTCACAGAGGATTTGAAGTAAATGTGATAAAAGTAACTAAAAATAATGATGAAATATTTCCATTACAGAGTCGAAACTAGAGAAAATGGAACACAAATGTCTAGTCTTCCACATAGTTGCTGTAGTTGAGCTTCACATGGGGCTCTGAGCTCTGGGGAACTGATATTTTATTTGTTTCCCTGATGTTCCGGTTCAGGAAAGAACTCCCGTGAATTGCACGTGATAAAAGCCTAATAAGGCTTCAGAATAAGATGCCGACATCTTCTAAGCTAATGGCTTCTCGAGGTGGTCCTGCCGTGTTGCCTTGTAGTTGCGAGGAGACGAGACCAGCAGAATAGCAGATGAGACAGTGCAGAGTAGGGTAAATAGTTGTAATTGGGTGCGAGATATAGGTTTTTACCTCAAATACTTGGTGCTGTCCATGTCCTCGTTTGTATGAAAACCAGTAAAGAGTCTCGATTCTCTGAGTGGGGCAGAATTAAAACTAACTTAACTCAGAATCTCAAATTTGTCTATAAAATCTCTGTTTTTAATGGACACAGGCTATCGAAATTCCTTTCTGGGGCAAGGCTGTCCTAATTATCACTGTGATTCAGTTTCTCCTAAAAGAGATGCCTCATTGTTTGGTTAAGAGTTTGGCCTATTAGTTGGTGTCCAGTTCCTTAAGGTAGATGAGTCTGGGTTGCCTCAGGGACTCTCCAATCCTGGAGTCACTGCAGAGGAAGTTCTTGGTGCCTGCCACAGCCCAGGAATATGGAATGCAAGGTTTGACCCTTCGGACAAAGTCCTCTTTGCAGTCCATTTTTGCTCTCACTGTTCACACTTTCGTGGGGAGATTGAGTCTGCTTATTCTCTCCAAAGGGATATCCCAAGTGTATATGAGCTTTCTTCCCCCTAGAGTTTATAATGTATAATCATTTAAAATGGTTAAAGGTGATGGATTTGACCGGGGGGAAGCTATGATTCACTGCCAGATTCGGTGACAAAGGCTTCAGTAATTTTTCTTTTAAATTTTTTCTCTCTAGTTGATGGCTGGCTTGCCCTCATGACCTTGCATTGTGTTACCATTTTACGCTTTTCAGAGCATGTAATATTACCTTTAATCATATTGCTTCAGTTTGCAGTGGCGAGTCTCTTCTCCACGCTTGCTTGGGAGGCAGTGTGTAGAGCCGCCACGCAGGCTATCCACCTGTTTAGGTTTTATAATCCAGTGAGCGTAGTCCTGGTGGTACATTAGAATCATCTGGGGACTTCTAAAAAATGTACTCAGAACCAGTTTCTGCCTCAGACTGATAGAATCATATACTGTGAGGGTGGGGCCTAACTATCAGTACTTTTTACAAGGACTGCAGAGCCTGGCTCTGAGCCTGGCTGGCTCAGTCGGTGGAGCACTCGACTCTTGATTTGGGGTTGTGAGTTCGAGCCCCACAAGTAGAGATTACTTAAAAATAAATAAAATCTTAAAAAAAAAAGGGGGACTGCAGATGTTTCTAATGCATAATGTAATTAAAAAATTAAGAGAATGGACCATCGAGGTGCCAGTTTCCGTTTTGGGAATGAATAGGCAAGGAACAGGAATCCAGTTTGTTAATAACACTTTGAAAGGCATCAGGCAGTGAGATGCATTGCCGTTGGGTCTTCCTGATATGATTGCCTTTAGACTTCTATGTGTACTTCCTGTGTCCCCACTGCTCTGATTGTAGGCCCCTTGGGTCAATGACCATGTCTTTTTACATGTCTGAGTACTTAGCCCACAGAATGTATTTATGAAATAATATTGGGACAAATGAAAGAAACTGTAAGGTTTGGGAAGTTTCTAGAGATTCAAACAAGAGTTGTAGCTGGCCTTCAGAAGTTATACTTTAGGCTCATGGCTCTCAGTTCTCATGTCTGACCACTGCATTTGGCCTCAGCTTCCTGGAGGGACCCTTCCCAGTCTGTCCGAGTCCCTTTTGATTGTTTTGGGAAACCCTAATGAGTTGGCGCCTAGCTCTAAGGGGCTGTTTTACTTGACTTACTTGCCTCTTTTTTGTTTGTAGCCCAGTGCCTGTGAGCAGGTGTCATGGTTTCCAGAATGTACCACCGAAATTCCTGACACTCAGGAAATGAGCGATTGGATGGTTGTGGGAAAGGTAGGATTTCAGCAAAATATACCCTGAGTTCTTGGCACTTACCTCCTGACTTTTCTCCTTGAGTCCAGTATGTATACTCATAGTTTAAGAAAAATGTGAAGCTATCATTCTGGCAAGAGTAAAGCTGTGTCAAGATGACGTGTCAAGGGCTTTACAGATATTCCCCTGGGAGACGTGACAGGGTCTTTTTCTCCTAGTCATTTAACTTGCAAGACAGCACAAGATGCATAACTTCTGTCCTCCTCGTGGATGCTTTTTAGAGTAGCTGATTATACATTTGTGTATATTCTGGTCACTGCTGGGCACTGTTCCAGGTAGATGAAAAGACACTGTCCTGTCCTCAGAAAATAATGAGGGAGTTGTTACAGAGGGAATTTGTTTAATCTACTTCTGGAAAGTTGTAAGAATAAAGTGGATAGCCACCAAATCAGTATGGTCTGAAGAGCAGTTCTCAAAGTGTAGGGCCCCCTGGGGATCTCCAAAGCCCTTTCAGGGGCTCCGCAGGGTCAAAGTTGTTTTCATAATGGTACTGGAAGGTTACTTGTTTTTTCCACTCATTCTCTCATAAGTGTCCAGTGGAGTCTTCTGGAGGCTGCACCGCAACCAATTGAATGTAAAGGCAGAGAGGAGAATCTAGCCATCTTATGTTAAACCAGATATTAAGAGATTTATAAAAATGGAAAATAGTGCCACTCTTCTCATTAAAAGTTTTTTCGGGAAATATAGTTACTTTTCATAAAAATGTTATGTTAACATAATGTATTGCTCTTTTACACTGAATAAATATTTTAACGTTTTCTCAGTTCTAATTTCTAATAATGTTGATATGTATATATCCCCCACATAAACAAAAGCTCTTTGGGGTCCTCAGTGATTTTGAAATGTATAAAACCCGAGGACCCCAAGTCTGAGCATCGTTGGTTTAGAGGGAGCCTCACTCAGACATGAGGTTGGATTTGACACCCCTGTGAGGGTCTCTTGAACCCTTTGTTTTCTCTGATGCTACCAGGTCCTACCTGGTGCCTGGTGTCCTACCTCTGTACTCATCATAGATCAGGAGGGCTCCTGGTCAAAGGACAGGCTTCTGTCATTTAGGGCAGTCCCCATCCTTCTGCCTCCATGCTCTGAGGGCAGACAGCTTGAATGTTTCCTTCCTGTTTGCTTTTCTCAGCCTCAGCATTCATGAGCCTTCTATCCATATGGCGCTCCAGTCAGAGCTCTCGGGGGGCTGCTTCAACTCACAGCCATCTGGAGTATAGCCCGAGGGATTTAAGATTTTCTCTTTCCCGCCCCTCAGGGATTGATGTTCCTTGGCAGAGACTCAAGCCCCTTCTTGCTCTACTCACTTGGAACCCTCGTTTCTCCATTCATTCCCCCAAATGCAGTCACACGTGGTCATTATTGATTGTTTTCTTCTTTCTGTAGAGAAAGATGGTTATTGAAGATGAGACAGAGTTTTGTGGGGAAGAGCTGCTTCACAGTGTGTTGCAGTGTAAGGTAAGGCCTATGGCTGGAGCTGGGGTTGAAAACTTTGTGTGAGGGGATGTTCTGGGCTCTTCTAGTTCTTTTGAATTGGTTGTGGGGGACCGAAATTTAGCTGAAATTTTTCCTGGAGATCAGATGTGTGGCTTGCTACATTTCTCTGAGGTAGTATCCTTTTTCCTGGTTCCTTGTAGTATCGCGCTGTTCCTGTGGTCAGTAGCCAGGAAACGATCCCCTTAACCTCAGTGGCTTGGTTCATCGCAATCCTGAGTGGGCCCGGTGTAGTGAAAGGTTTGGAATCATTCTTTAGCGTCAGATAGACCTGAATTCAAATCCTTGTTTTGCACGTTTTTTTGTTGCGTGACCTTGGGCCAGTTCCTTTAGCAGCTCTGAGTTTGCGTTCCTTCATCTAGAAAATATTTCCCAGGATGGTTGTTAGAATTAAACGAAATGATCCACGTGAAGCTCCTGACACGCTGGGCGAATGTTCGTCTCTCCTTGATATTTTCGGTGTGATTTTGTGTCAGGAAGTACATTGACTGGGGCAGAATGAGCCAGGGAAACTGTGAGGAAGAAATGGGTTGGAGAAGAAGACCTCAGATCAGCCTCACTGAACTTATGTTTTTTTGCAGGCAGAGGGTTGGGAAAGCCTTAGGGTGAACTCAGGTGAAGTGAGGCTTTTTTTTCCTCAGGGAAAAAATTGGAGAAGGGAGAAAGGATCTCTGTTGTGCGTTAGGTGCCATCAGAAAACACTGGTCTTAGTTGGTTTGCCCACTCTTTGAGTGAGCCTTAACATCAGAATTCTGGTTCCTTGGAAAGTTGCTGCTGGAGTGGAGAAACAGATTTGCTCTGGGGATTTGTGATGCCAACAGGTGGCTTTCTGCATAACCACAGGTGCCATTTATTCCCCCAAATGCACTCACTTAACATTAGGTCACCACCTAACATGCAGGGACATGCTTACATTTTGTATTTTCCACTTTATAGCTGGGATAGTTGAGGTCAGAGCGATGGAGCAGCTTGTCTGGGGTCACACAACTGGTCATTTTAGAGCCGAGCCGCAGCAGAACGGTACCTCTTCAGAGGAGAGAGTTGGGCTCCTCTAGCACTTAAGTCCCCTGTCCCATCCTGGAGGGTGATGCTCACCTCAAGGTTCTGATTCTCTCCGAACAGAGTGTGTTCGATGTCCTGGATGGGGAGGAGATGCGGCGAGCTCGGACCCGGGCTAACCCCTACGAGATGATCCGCGGAGTCTTCTTCCTGAACAGGTTTGTGGACATTTCCCTCCCCTCCCCTGATATGTACTGTGCCACCTTTCACCTGAGCCTCTGCCATCCGTACATCTGGTGTACTGAGTTGCACTTTTCTTTGTTGCAGGGCGGCAATGAAGATGGCCAACATGGATTTTGTGTTTGATCGCATGTTTACAAATCCGCGGGACTCTTGTGGGGTGAGAACAAGATTCTGTGTGTGGATTTCTAGTGCTAAACGGGCTTAAGCTTCAGGGGCCCAGAAATCACCATTCGTGCGGTGCTAAGAGGGTATTCCTGCTATGTGGTAGAGATGGATTTTGCTCAGAGCTCCTCAAATTAGGTCCCTTAGTGCTTCCTCTGGTCCCCGGGATGTTCCGCAAGGTGGTTGTTTCTAGGGCTTCAGGCCCAGAGGTCCAGCCCCCAACTCTGCAGATCCTCCTGCCCACCCCAGGTGGAGGAGGACAGGGCTCGCGGCAGTGGCAAAGGGACATTTCTGGGCAGAATCGGCAGTCGTGATATCTGTAGGCCTAAGGAGCAGGGAGGTGAGGCCGTAAGGTAGAGTGTGGGCCCTCCTGCATCTGTTAAATGTGTATTTATCCTACTATGTGCCAGGCACCGGGAATATAATTTTAAATGAGGCAAATGTGATCCCTTCCTCTGTGGCACTTCGGTTCCGGACGTTCTGGTGGATTTGCGAACTGGTAACGGTACAGGGTTGAGATGCTTGTAAAGCCTTTCTGTGCTCATTGGGGTGTGGAGGCCAGCTGCCACCAGGGAGCTTTAGCCTGCTGCCTTCCTACCATGGATGAGGTGCAGTGTCAAGGGTGAGCTTGTTTTCCAAATTCAAACTCGTGGTATCATCTGACTTGGGTGCTGTTTCTGGTTTGAGAAGGGGGTACTCTGGGAAATGTGATGTGAGTGTTGAATGAATTGTGGCATCTGAGTCCTTCCACTGGTCTATTTAAAATCAGTATCATGTCTGAAAATCTAGGCCTTGTTTTTCAGTGAGGGGTTGCAGGGACAAGAAGTACAGAACTTCCATTGCAAGTAGTGTCACTTAAGTTCATCCCTTCTTTGGGCCTTGGGTGCCTCATCTCTGGAATTAGCCCTATGAACCTGCCAGAGGGTGGGGATAGGACCAGAGGCCGTTAAGATTTGTTCCAGTTCTAAGATCAATGATTTCAGATGTGGCCACTTTCCCTTTCTGCCTTTCTGAACCAGCTTTGCATGGGACCGTAATTACTAGATTTTGGCCCTTCTCAAAAAGTGGTAGAGCAAGTGATTTTCTGCTCTGCTGTGTCTCATTTATCTGAACACAGACACACCATACTTATTGAGAAAGAAATAAGGGAATTTCATCCCGGCATTCCCTTTAGGGTTTCAAAGCGTTTTTGCCCAGTCCTAGAAAGTTTGTTCTCTTTGACAGTGAAGGGCCGGGAGCCAGCTGTTCCCAGACCTGTTTCTGCTTCACACTCTGTCTTTCCACTAGGCCCCCTGATTATCCACCTGCTAAAGGAACTTGTTTTCTAAGTTTTTTAGTGTTTCAGCTCCACCTCCCTAACTGCTTCCCTCTATGCTGGCAAAACTGGCATGTAGACACCTCCAGCCTGTAGTCATTTCTTTCTCTAGGTCTCCCTCCTTGTTTGCTGGGACCAGCAGACAGCACAAAGGGGCTCTTGAAATTAGCATCTTGAGAAAATTAGGTTGATGTAATGTTAGTTTAATTTTCTGAGTTCCAAATGATTTCCTGTAAACCCCTGCCTGGCAGAGGAGCTCTGTCAAGCTGATGGGAAGTCATAGCTTCATTTCGGGCTTTTGAATGTAAACGCCTCCAGCAGCTGGTATCTGGTTATTGTCTTTTGCTGTCAGGAAAATGAAGTAGGCACCAGGGTTGTACCATTCAGGTCAAGGGTGGAGATGTTAGTTGCAGAGGAAAAGGCAACTATGTTTGTAATGCTTCAGGCAGCTTCTTGGCCTGAATTGATTGTTAGTGGCCATGGAGAATTGCCCTTTCTGAGATGTTTCTCTACACTCTAATATAAAACGTGATTTCTCTCCAGGCCCTAGTGTTTTCTTCTCTCTTTTCATCTCCGTTTTCCTCTGAGGGCCAGCATGATAGCCAAGCCCAGCAGGTTTGGTGTGTTTTTCAGGCGAGCAGAGACACTCTAGAGCAGTCCCCAGCAGAGATGGGAGTGGCTAAAGGTCCAGACACACACTTGAGTTTGCTAGAGTCTCAGTGGCTCTGGGATCACACACATTTTAGAGTAAAGTGTGGAGAATTTGAAGCTTGGACAGGTGTGAGGAGGTTGAGGGGGGAAAGCAGAGGGGACGATGAAGTTTTTGACTGGGTTTCTGGTTCCATGGGTTGTGGTAAAAGGAGAAAACAGACTAGATAGGGAAACAAAGAAATGGTAAATATGAATTGGAAGAGATAAGGGAAAGGAGGGAGTTTAAGATTCTTTAGGTAAATGCTGGCACATTCTGTGCAGTCTCTGTGTGCCTGGGGGTGTTGTTGAGGTGAGTAAACATGGTCTGTGTAGTCTAAAGAGACAAAAATTGAATGTAGATCTTCAAGTTTCAGTACTATCTTAGAGGAGAGTAGGTAGAACTTATAAAGTGCCTACTGAGTGTGGAGTACTGCACTGGGCATTGGAAAAGGAAAAAGATGGGAAAAGACCAGAGTTTTGACTCCAAGGAAGTTGATCCAGTTGAATGTTGTGTTGTCTTACATTTATTTAGTATTTACAGTTTATAAAGATCTTTGACATACGATACTTTAATCCTATAACAGCCTTGAAAAATAACTTCTATTAATCGCAGTTTACAGTTGAGGGAATCTGAGCTTAGAGGCGTAAATCGTATGCTTGCCCTTAACTGCACAGCCAGTAAGTGGTAGAGGTGAGAACTCCAGCTGTCCTTTCTGTGAAAAGACCTTCTGGCCATGACCTGTGAGGGCAACATGTCTTGAAATGGAGATCGTATTGATGCCCTCTTTTTGGAGGTGAGATTCTTTCATTGATTAATTTTCCTTCCTTTGCCCAGTCTTCCTTTGGGCCAGGGGCTCACCCGGAGAGCCTAGAGCCTGGGGCTAGGGCATCGCCAGTGGTGAGAAACATTGTTTTTCCTCTTTTCAGTGTGTGCAGGCCTTAAACTTGTGACCCCTGCCTCCTTACCCCTGGGCTGCCTAGAAAATGCTACATAATGTTCTCAGCAAATGCCATTAGGTCTTTTGTGTGTGTGTGCAAATGAATATAGTCCAAAAATATGAATAATTGATGGCTCGGGAACAAAGAATACTGAGGCAGGTTGGTGGGGAAGAAGAGAAAGAACTGATACATCTCAGCATGCCTGGGTGGGCTTGTCATAGGATGATGAAGTTTATTTTTAGCTAAAGTCAGTTTCCCCAGAGACTTCTTCACTGTTTTGGTAAAGCTGGATAGCTATCATCAGAGGCGAGGCCCTTTTCACCCAGAAAGTGACTAGATTGTGAATGTTAGTATTTTCCATTTCTTTCTTAACAACTGTTTTCCCTAAAGCTTTCTGGTCTTTAGCACTTACAGAACTCTGGGTAAGTACTCAGCCATGACAAACCTATGGAGAGGGAAGGCTGAGCCACCTAAGCTCCTTCTAGCTGGATGTTCCTCAGGGTCCTCTAGTCACCTGCTCTAGAGCTCAGCCTCTTGTTGTCACCAGTGTACAGATGGCATATCCCCTGTGCCTTGGAGCCAGGTCGGGACAAGTAGAATTCACCCTGTAGAGCCAGGTGTGTAAAGGATAAACACAATACGGGCCAGTGCCGGGTTTAGCATAAATTTCAGATTAAGGGTTAAAAGCTACTGGAGGGTTAAAAACTATAACTCAGTAAAAATTCAAATGATTGTTATAATTTAGTTATTCTGGAGGTGGGTGGGCACCCAGGGGCCTGCCCAGAAGCTCCACGCCAGTGTCTCCCTCCCCCTCTGCCTTGTCAGCCTCCATCTCCGCACCGTCCCATATGCCTGGCCAGCAGAGGGGCAAAGGCAGGAGCAGAAGGGAGTGCATAAGTGGAGGAGACTCAATGCACTGTGGTATCTTCGGTCGGATCCTGGAACAAAACAAGGACTCTAGTGAAATACGAAATCAAGTTGAATTTAGTTAATAGCAGTGTGCCAGTGTTGCTTTCTTAGTATTGACAGATTTTGTAAGATGTTAACAAAATTGGAACTGGATGAAGAGTATATGAGAACTCTGTCTTTGCATCTTTTCTGTAAATCTGAAATTATTCCAAAATAAAAAGTTAATTGAAAAAAATAGGGAGAGCCAAGAAGGCAGGGAGAAGGGAAGCAAAGGTTGTGGCTCGGAAAGGTAGGCCCTGTGGCCCCAGGAGGGAGACGTGTTAGAGCCCCTCAGACTTCGGATAGGAAGACCTGAGTCCGGCAGTCAGGCCGACTGGATTGTGATTTAGCTTTGTTGCACACAGGCTGCGAACAGGTTGCTTTGTGTCTTGGTGTCTTTTTTTCCCTGTCCGTAAGTGGGGGATACAGGATCTATTCTGCTCAATGGGACTCTTACAAGGCAGGATATGGTAAGGAAAGGACTCAGAAATAAAAATGAATACTCAGATTCCCATTAAGATGTTTTTGTTAGGAATCTGAGCCAGGCCATGTGGTTGAAAGGCATTAAGGGTATTTTGAGGCATGGATGGGCCACTCCACGGAGTAACGATCACAGGGGATACATGTGCTGGGGGTCGTGGCCCTGATGGGAGCTTTGCACTCTACTTGCTGAAAGGCTCATTTTACCCCCCTGCATTCTCCTTCCTGTTGCCCACTGAGCCAGACTTTTTCCCTTCCTCCCCTGTCCTCCACTTGCCTTTGCAGAAACCGCTGGTAAAGGACCGGGAAGCTGAGCTCCTGTACTTTGCTGACGTCTGCGCAGGCCCGGGCGGTTTCTCCGAGTATGTGCTGTGGAGGAAGAAGTGGCACGCGAAGGGCTTTGGAATGACTCTGAAGGGCCCAAATGACTTCAAGCTGGAGGACTTCTACTCGGCCTCCAGCGAGCTCTTCGAACCCTACTATGGTAGGAACATGGAGGAGGGTGACAGGGGCTTTGAGAAGTCCTCTGTGGGGACTTTAGGTCAGAGGCAGTTTTTGTTTTTGTTTTTGGTCAGAAGCAGTTATTATCCACTTGGTGTGTTTTCTTTCCTAGGTCTCTCAGCCTGGGCTTTCCAGTCCTTGTCCTGAAGCTCTTGGTTCCCTCTAGACCTTCCCTTTTTACCCCAGGCCTGTAGGATACAGGTTAAACACTCCACTGGGCAAAGTCTCATCAAAACCGTGTTAATTCCTCTTTTCTTCTCTTGTGGTGACAGGAGATAATGAAACTGCCTGATCTCCAGCTGAGAAATGGCAGGGTTATTAACAAATACAGACTCCATGCCCATCTCCAGCGTGTGCACGGGGTGTGGAATTCACTGGGTGACAGACAGCTCGGCAGCCCCGCGGCAGTCCCCTCCACTCTTTCTTGATTGTTGTGATTTGGCAGCCAATCCCAAGCTCTTTCTTAACAGTTCTTATTTAAAAATTAATGTTGGTTCCTAAATATAGGTGCTTTAAACACAACTTCAGTCTTGAAGAGGAAGGCCCTCTACCTCAGTTGATGACTCTTGGCTGGACAACTCTTTTTGAATTCTGCTTTATTATAGCAGGCCCTGTTTTTGCCTCTTGGTCCATCACTGCAAGGCAGCCTTGCAGGATGGATCCTGCGGTGAGTTGCTCCTCACAGGGCCTTTTCTCCTGTTCCTCGAGGAGACCCTGTGTTCTCAGTCTCAGAGAGCTTGTGGTACAGCTCCTGGGATGCACAGGGCAGATGAGCTAAACGTGAATCTTGTGTCCTGCCAGGTGAGGGTGGGATCGATGGAGATGGAGATATTACCCGCCCAGAGAACATCACTGCTTTTCGGAATTTTGTCCTGGATAACACAGATCGCAAGGGTGTCCACTTTCTGATGGCCGACGGGGTAGGTGATCTGTTCTCCAAAGAGCAATGCTTTAGGGATTTATCATGTTAGAAGCTCGAGAGTTGCTTTTGTTTTGTTTTATTTGATCCTTTTGGCTGCCCCAGAAGGTGGTAGCTCTCTATTCAGATAGTAGGGATGTAAGATGTATGTTTTTATTCTTTCTGCACATATTTTCTGTGATAACTTCATCAAAGCTGTGATTTTGTGGACACCTTTGCTTGGAGCAAGTGGGCCTTCTGAGCTTACTTCTTCAAAGGGCCTTGGTTGGCTGCGAGAAATGGTAGGGGAGAACCATGACTAAGATGGACTGTGTAAAACTGACTGGAAGAACATTTCTATCATTTGTCACCTGGGTGTGGCTCCTGGTAGAGGCCGTCCTTACATGACCACTCCTAAGCCTCTGGATGGGCCGAAGATGACCACATAACCAAAGGCCGCGTTCAGGGGAATCCACAGGAGGCTCTGTCAGTGGTTGGACTGAAGCAAATATTCAAGGAACTTTGTTCTTTGGGCAGCTACTTGAGGCACAAAGGGGAGCCCACTATAGCTTTCTCACCTAGAACGCTGATGCTGCAGGTAGTCTTTTTTGGAGGAAGCCACCACTTACTCTAAGAGGAAGGATAGAGAATGTGGCAATTGCTCCAGGGTCACATGGCTAGAATTGAGAAGAGCCTCTAGAGCTCCTTGGGTGGCCTCTCAAGCAGTAACCATGTGGAAAGGTGAAGGAGTGTGCAGGATGTCAGCACAGAGTCTGAAGATGCCCTGGCTTACAGCGTCGTGCGTGGCAGGGAACAGCAGATCGACAGGCTTGGGGGGAAGGAACGGGAGGCGGCTCCAGCTGAGCAGATGTGGGGCCCGATAGTGCTCGGGAGGCTGCTGTTGTACTGTGGCAGCTAGAGCACAGACTCAGGCTTGGTTTTCTGTTTAGGCAATGGGGCCCGATGACCTGGGATTTTTATTTATTTATTTTTTAATTGACCCTACGAACAGGCATGCATTTTGAGAAACATCTATAAATCTGAAGGACAATGTTAAACAATTTTCAATTCTGAGTCATTTAGCTTTACCTTTGTAGGACTGAGTCAGGGAGACCTGGCCTGACTCGTGCCAGCTTAATAGTCATCAGCCTCCTTTACAGTTTAAGAAAGTTATTGCAAAAAAACCCCAAAAAAACAAAAAACACATACAATTTACATCTCAGCCATTAAAATTTTTTTTAATTTTTTTATTTGAGAGAGTGTGAACAGGGCAGGGGGCAGAGGGGGAGAGAAAGAGAGAGAGAGAGAGAGAGAGAGAGAGAGAAAATCCCAAGCAGGCTCCACGTTCAGCATGGAACATGATGTGAGGCTCGATCCTACGACCCTGGTATCATGATCTGAGCCAAAATCAAGATTTGGACTCTCAACCAACTGAGCTACCCAGGCACCCCCCCACCCCCATCTCAACCATTTTTAAGTGTACAGTTCAGTCGTGTTGAGTATGTTCACATTTTTGTGAATCAGATTTCCATGCTGTTTTCCTTTTTGCAAAATTAAAACTCTGTAGCCATTAAACAACTCTCCTCCCTCCTCCAACCCCTAGCCTCCTTTACTTCTGTGTGAGCTCCGTTCTCTGCTCCCTGCTGGGCTCTCATAGGGAGGGAGACTACTCCAGGAATAATAGCAAGGCACATTCTTTGAACAAGCACCCTGGCCAGAGACCCTGCCAGCTAGAGGGAGAGACTCCAAGGTCTTGAGACAGGATGGTGGTTTTGGTTAGCAGAGAAAGAGAGATTACTGTGACCGTCAGTTGTGTTAACTTTTCCCCAGTCACCATCCTGGGGCCTGTACAGTGGCTAAGCCCAGGCAGAGTATTCATACCACTCCCAGGGTCTTGGACTTACCAGGGCATTCTGTTTCCTATCTTGTAGTTGGCCTGTGACCAGCCAGTATTTTGCCTCTGTCCTGCCTTACTGTTCCCCTGGATTCCCAAATGGGTTTAAAAATTTTCGGGACCATCTCCTTGGAAAAGTAGACTTGGTTGTAGCCGCTGGGAGGGATGGAGCAGAAGAGTAGCGCTGGGCTAGGGGTCAGGCCTGGGCCCTGGTACTAGCTTCGTCCGCGGAGAGCTGTACGACTGGGCAAAATAATTTAAAAGATGAGCTGTATTTTTTATCAGTCAGATGATGGAAATCAATGGAAACACTTCAGGAAATCTTAGTGAAGATGTAGTAGGGATGAATGAAGTCCTCATCACTTCTCTTTCCTACTCTCGATTCTTATACTCTCATTTCAGGGTTTCTCCGTGGAGGGACAGGAGAACCTGCAAGAGATCCTCAGCAAGCAGCTGCTGCTCTGTCAGTTCCTCATGGCGCTGTCTGTTGTCCGAACAGGTGACTCTTAGGTGTCTCCCCAGCCTGGGGCCCGCTAGAGGCCTTGTTGGACACGAGCACGCACAGGGTTTTGGTGTAAGAAAAAAAAAAGCTACTTAAATCAGGGGCAGTTGGCTAAGTGAGGAATTTAGGGAAGTAAGTGCAATAGAATCTCCCAGAGTCCCCTCTAATGGTGAGACTACCTCTTAGATTGCCTCTTTGAATGGACCTGAGTGCTGGGTCCCTGGCCTTGCCACGTTTACTCCCCGAGACTACCTTACCCCCTCACAGGACAGAGCCCACTGATGGCTCTTGCTGTCTTCGCTCTAATCTAGGAGGCCACTTCATCTGTAAAACCTTCGACCTGTTCACACCGTTCAGCGTGGGGCTCATCTACCTGCTGTACTGCTGCTTTGAACGAGTGTGTCTCTTTAAGCCAATTACCAGCCGTCCCGCCAACTCCGAGAGGTAAGCCCTTCCTGTCCATTTTAATCAGACTAGTTGACTAAATGTTAGAACAGAAGAATGCAGCTCTCTGTCATAACTACTCAAGCTGCATTAAAACCCTGATTTTAAGGAAGTGATTAGAGTCCAGAGGATTCAGGATTTGGATCTTACTGGTTCTGTGGTATGTCAGTTCAACTTCCGCCTCCTCCTCCACAAGCCTAATTCCTCACACTTAGGTGGGGGATCCTTGGCTTGGTCCAAGAAAGAGAAAGTGAAGAAGGGGCACCTGGAGGGACATGGGCTGGGCCAGGGCAAGGGCACCACCAACCAGAGGCTCTGTCGGCATCCCAGTTGGGACACAGTGCTCATGCACGATGTGAGAGACGATGTGGCCAGTCTGAATTGTAGGTGGCTTGTTAAAAACACAGATTTCTGGCCCTGTTCCTGGAGAGTCTGATTGGTTAGGTCTGTAATGTAACAGACTCCCTAGTGGTGGTGATGCAGCCAGCCTGCCACAGGGCAGTTGGGAACCACTGCCACAGAGAGGAGAGGTATAGCCCAACATAAAAAGAAAGGAATTGAATTGAACTTTTGCAGCACAGGATTGGTGCTGTTCTTTGTTCATAGACTTAAGATTCTTTAGCTTTATGACTCAGCAAGGAGTTTGCGGAGGAGGAATGTGGGGGAGAAGCCCTTGCTCCGTGGAGTGACAGGGTGTCTTCTGCCAGGTATGTGGTGTGCAAGGGCCTGAAGGTGGGAATAGACGACGTGCGGGATTACCTCTTCTCAGTCAACATTAAACTCAACCAGCTGCGGAACACCGATTCCGATGTCAACCTTGTGGTCCCCTTGGAGGTAATCAGGGGAGACCATGAATTTACTGACTACATGATACGGTCCAATGAGAGGTAAGCAAACCCGGTGTTCTTTGCTGACACCACTGTCGCGTCAAGGAAGACCAGAGAATGAAGGACTGAATGGCTCTTAGTATCACGTTGTCGATTCCAAAAAATTGGTAACTAGGATTGGTCTCTTATTCCAAGGCTCTTTGGGATTTGGGGGGCCTTGAGGACCCTTGTCCTACTCCCATGCCTTGTCCCAAGGGCGGCCAGTGGGAACCTGGTTGGCATAGCCCTGCGCATGGGAGCCTGAGTTCGATAGCGGAACCTGATAGAGAGCAGCCTTGCCCTGATCCCTGGAGGCAGGAGTAACTCTCTTTGATTGCTTCTTTTTGTGAAAAACCATCATCATGATGGTTGTCTTGTGAAACACTCTGTTTGGAGACAGGAGATGGCTAGGAAGCAAATATGCAACGTGCTTTGGAAATTTCTGGTAATAAAGCTTTTTTGCCAGTTCATGAATTCCCTAGGTGGGTGATCTGAATGCCGTGGTTTTTTTGTTTTTTAAACCTTTTTTTGATTTGTGCTCCCTTCTTGTTATTGGGAATAATTTAAAGTTGTGATAGTTGGCTCACTTTTCTAAGGGAAGACTTAGAGAAAAGTTTTTCAAGGGAAGTTGGAGAGTTGTATGGTAGCAGTGAATCAGCAGAAGTGCTTTCTCATGGGGCCAAACAGGTGTTGGTATTGTCATTTCTAAGGGAATAGTCCTGTGTCTCATAGAAGTTTGAAGGCATACGTGGCCCTGGAGAATCACAGAAGGAGAGAAAGTCTTTACCCATTTATCCATCATCCTGCGGTGTTTTGACTCTGCACAGAACTGCCACGTGAGCGCGCTCATCTTGGCGGTGATGCTGGGCACCATGGAGGAGCAGATGCTGGGCTCCAGCCTGTTAGACGTGAGGCAGCCCGGGAACTGGTCTAGCGTCAGCAAGGCCAGGGCTGCGTAGCGTTTCTGTTTGCCGACCCGTGCTGCCATCTGCTGTGAATGTGTGTGGACACGTGGTGGCACTGGACTCTTGAGTGCTCCTAGCAGTGCAGTGTTGGAGCAGTCCTATGATGAATCAGTTTGCCTTTTTTTTTTTTTGAAAGATTGATGTATAATTCCATAATTGAAATGCAGATCTTATGTGTATTTCTAATGAATGCATATATTCATGTAGCCCACGTTCCTATTAAGATTTAAAAAAATTACTGTAACTTCAGGAAATTTCTTGGTACCCCTACCCAGTGAACCCTGAAGTAACCACTCTTCTGATTTTTTTTTTTCTTAGACAGGTTTTGCCTGTTCTAGAACTTTGTGTAAGTGGAATCATACATACAGACTTTTGTCTGTTTTTTTTTTTTTTTTTTTTAACTTAACCATGTTTTTGAGGTTCTTTCATGTGGTATTAGTTTGTTCCTTTTTATTGCTGAATAGTATTCCATTGTATGGGCATACTGAATTTATTCTTCTGTTAATGGACTCTTACTTTATTTCCAGTTTGGGGCTGTTATGAATAAAGCTGCTAAAACATTCTTGTACAGGGATTTTGAAGGACAAATGTTTTCATCTTTCTTAGATAAATACCCAAGAGTGGAAATTGTAGGCGATAGGTTAGATGTGTACTTAACTTTTTAATAACGCCGTACAATTTTCTAAAGCGCTTGTATGAGTTTATACTCCCTCTAGCAGAGTGTGAGAATTCCGATTGTTCTACATCTTTGCTAACATTTGGTATTGTTAGTCTTCATTTTAGCCATTCTGGTGGGGGTGTAGTGTTATACCATTTTGGTTCTATTTTTTTATATATATTTTTTAAATATTGTATTAGTTTCGGGTGTATGACATAGTGATTCAATTTTTATATACATATATGAAATGGTCACTACAATAAGTCTAGTTACCATCTGTTACTGTATAAAGTTGTTACAATACTGTTAACTATATTCCCTATGCTGTATATTACTTTCCCTTGTCTCATTTATTTAACTGGAAGATTGTACCACTTAATCTCCTTTACCTATTTTGTCCATTCCCCCTCCACTCTTTCCCTTCTGGCAACCATCAGTTGGTTCTCTGTAAGTCTATTTCTATTTTGTTTTATTTGTTCATTCATTTTGTGTTTTAGATTCCACATATAAGTGAAGTCATATGGTTTCTGTCTGTTTCTTTCTGACTTATTTTGACTTATTTAACATAGCATAATATCCTCTAGGTCCATTCATATTGTTGGAAATAACAAGATTCCATTCTTTTCTTATGGCTGGGCAATAGTCTATTGTATATATACATTTTCTTTGTCCATTCATCTGTTGATGAACATTCAGGTTGCTTCCATATTTTGGCTATTGTAAAATAATGGTGTGATGAATCTAGGGGGACATATGTCTTTTCAAATTAGTGTTTTTGTTTTCTTTGGATTAATACCTAGAAGTAGAATTGCTGGACTGTGGTAGTTCTATATTTTTAATTTTCTGAGAAAGTGTTATACTGTGTTCTGTAGTGGTTGTACCAGTTGACATTCCTACCATCACTGCACAAGGGTTCCCTTTTCTCCACATCCTCTCTAGCACGTCTTATTTCTTGTCTTTTTGATAATAGTCATTCTGTGAGGTGATATCTCATTGTGGTTTGGATTTGCATTTCTGTGACGACTAGTGATGTTGAACCTCTTTTCATGTGTTTATCGGCTGTTTGTGTATTTCTTTTATGATATGTTTCTTCAAGACTTTAGACCATTTAAAAAGTTGATTTGTCGTGGGGCACCTGGGTGACTCAGTCAGTTGAGCGTCTGACTCATGATCTCACAGTTTGTGGGATCAAGCCACACGCTGTCAGTGTGGAGCCTGCTTGGGATTCTCTGTCTCCCTCTCTCTTGCCCCTCTCCCTGCTTTCTCAAAGTAAATAAACTTAAAAAAAAAGTTGATTTTTTTTTTTTTTTTTTTTTTTTTTTTGAGAGAGAGCATGAGCTAGGGAGAGAGAGAGATTCCCAAGCAGGCTCCACACTCAGCATGGAGCCTTACGTGGGGCTCAATACCATGGCCCTGGGATCATGATCTGAGCTGAAATCAAGAGTCAGATGCTCAACTGACTGAGCCACCCAGGTGCCCCTCTTTTTATTTTATTATTTTATTTTTTATTTTTAAAATTTTTTAACGTTTTTATTTATTATTGAGAGACAGAGAGAGACAGAGCATGAGCATGGGAGGGGCAGAGAGAGGTGGAGACATGGAATCCGAAGGAGGCTTCAGGCTCTGAGCTGTTAGTACAGAGCCCGAAGCAGGGCTCGAACTCACAAACTGCAAGATCATGACCTGAACTGAAGTTGGACACTTAACTGAGCCCCCAGGTGCCCCACCCTCTTTTTTATTAAATTGTAGGAGCTGTTTTTATATTTTTTGAGCACAAGTCTGGTTTCAAATATGTGGGTTGTGAATATTTTGTTCTATTATGGTGACATGCCTATCATTTTCTTAATGGTAATTTTTGATAAGCAGAAGCTAAAAAATTTTTTTTTCAAGTTTATTTATTTATTTTGAGAGAGTATAAGTGGGGGAGAGCCAGAGCGTGAGGGAGAGAGAATCCTAAACAGGCTGTGCCTGGAGCCTGCTGACAACTCAGAGCCTAATGCAGGGCTCGAACTCACCCAGGCACCCCCTACTTTGACCCTTTTTATTTATTATTTATTTATTTATTAAAAATTTTTTTTTAAATGTTTGTTTATCTTTGAGAGAGACAGAGTGCAAATAGGGGAGGGCAGAGAGGGAGACACAGAATCTGAAGCAGGCTCCAGGGTCTGAGCTGTCAGGACAGAGCCTGACACGGGGCTTGAACTCACGAACTGTGAGATCATGACCTGAGCCGAAGTTGGAGGGTTAATCGACTGAGCCACCCAGGCGCCCCTATTTTAAAATATATAATTCAGGGGCACCTGAATTCAGTGTCCAACTTCTGCTTAGGTCATGATCTCACAGTTTGTGGGTTCGAGTCCTGTGTCGTGCTCTGTGCTGACAGCTCGGAGCCTGGAGCCTGCTTCAGAGTCTGTCTCCCTCTCTCTGCTCCTCCCCTGCTCACCCCCTGTCTCTCTGTGTCTCTCAAAAATGAATAAATGTTTTAAAAAATCTATAATTCAGTGGCATTAAATACATTCATATTGTCATGCATCCATCATAACTGTATATTTCCAGAATGTTTTAATCATCCAAAACAGAAACTCTGTGCCCATTAAACAGTAACTCCCCATTTCTCCCACCTCGAAGCTCTATGAATTTGCCAGTTCTAGGTACCTCACATAAGTGGAATCATAAAATACTTGTCCTTTTGTGTCTGGCCTATTTCACTTAGCATAATGTTTTTAAGGTTTATCATGTAGCATGTGTCAGAGTTTCGTTCCCTTTAGGGCTAAATAATATTCCACAGGTATTTACCACATTTTGTTTACCCATTCATCTGTTCTTGGACATTTGGATTGTTCCCACATTTTAGCTTCTGTGAATAATACTGCTCTGAATATTGTGTGCAAGTAACTGTTTGAGCCCCTGCTTTCAGTTCTTTTGTGTATACCCCTGGAAGTGGAATTGTTGGATCCTGTGGTAATTGTGCTTAAAATGGTCCAGCTACCGAGGAACTGCCATATTGTTTATAACACTTTGCCCCATTTCACATTCCCAACCTTGAGTCATGCTCAAGAGTTCCAATTTTCCATTCTCACCAGCACCTGTTACTGTCTCTCTTTATTTTTTTTCTCTGATGGATATGAGGTGGTGTCTCATTGTAGTTTTGACTTGCACTTCCCTAATGACTAATGATGTTGAGTATATTTTCCTATTGGGCCATTCGTATATCTTCTTTGGAGAAATGCCTATTCTAGTCCTTTGCCTGTTTTTAAATTAGTTTTTCATTGTCAAATGGTAGGAGTTCTTTATATATTCTGGATATTAATCCCTCATCAGATGTAAGATTTGAAGATATTTTCTCTCATTAGGTGTTTTTTTCCTGCATTGATTATGTCCTTCAATGCACAGTTTTTAATTTGATGTAGTTCAATTTATTTTTTCTTTTATTGCTTATGCTTTTGGTGTAATATTTAGGAAATCATTGCTGAATCCAGCATCATGAAACTTTTCACTATGTTATTTTTCTAAGAGTTTTATAGTTTTAGCTTTTGCGTTTAGATCTTTAATCCATTTTGAGTTAATTTTTGTAGATGTTATAAGGTAAGGGTCCAGCTTCATACTTTTGCACGTAGATACCCAGTTTTCCCAGCACCATTTGTTGAAAAGACTGTTTTTTCCACATGAAATGATCTTAGTACTAACCTTGTTGAAAATCATTTGATCATATATGCAGAGGTTTATTTCTGGGCTGTCTGTTCTCTACCTTGGTTCTTTATGTCTGTCCTTATGCCAGTACCACACTTGTGATTATTCTAGCTTTGTAGTGAGTTTTGAAACTAGGAAATGTGAGACCTCCAGTTTGTTTTGTTTTTCAAGATTGTTCTGGCTCTGGGGTCCCTTGAGATTCCATATGAATTTTAGGATGGGTTTTTCCATTTTTGCAAAAATTGCCGTTGGGATTTTGAAAGGGATTACATTGAATCTGTAGATTGCTTTGGATAATATGTCTTGTTAACAATATTGAGTCTTTCAATCCATGATCACAGGATGTCTTTCCACTTATTTATGTCTTTTTCCATTTTCGTCAGCAGTGTTTTGTAGCTTTTAGTGTACAAGTCTTACACTTCTTTAGTTCTGAGTATTGTATTCTTTCTGATGCTGTTGTAAATGGAGTTATTTTCTTAATCCTTTTCAGATTGTTCATTATTATTGTATAGAAATGACTGGGTTTCGTGTGTTGATTTTGTATCCTGCAAGTTGGGCAAATTTGATTATTAGTTATAATAGTTTTTGGTGGAATCTTTAGGGTTTTTTTTTTGCATAAAAGATTATGTTATCTGTGAACTGAGATAATTTTCCTTTTTTTTTTCAGTTTGGATGCCTAGAACTTTTAGTTTTTGATGATGAAATCCAGCTTATCAGTTTTTTCTTTTTGTTATTTTTTTTTTTCTAAAGTCTTGGCCTAAAGTCATGAAAATATTCTCCTCTTTTCATGTAGACCTTTCTTTCGTTTAGGTCTATAGCCCACCTGAAATTAACTTTTGCATATAGTGTAATGGTAGGAGTTAAAGTTTTTTTTTTTCCTTGGAGATACCCAGTTCTAACATCATTTGTTGAAAATACTTTCTTTTTTTACATTTAATTGCGTTGGCACTCTTGTGGAAAATTTATCTGGAGCATTCTGTTCTGTTAATGTGTTTATTTGTCTTCTGCCATATTCTTTCCCTTGGTGACTTTACATTGAAACAAATCATCTTGAGGTCAGGTAGTATATGTTCTCCAGCACTGATCTTTTTCAAGACTATTTTAGCTAGTCTGTGTGTTTTGTTTACAGTTCTATGTAAATTTTAGAATCCGCTTGTCAATTTCTATAAGATTTGATGGAGATTACATTGAATTTATGAATCAATTTGGCAAGAAGTGATGTCTTAACAATATTACATATTCCTATCCATAAATTTAAAAACACCCATTTGTTTAGTTTCTTTAATGTCTTTCAGCAGTGTGTTATAGTTTTTGGTATAGAGGTCTTACACATCTTTTGTTAAATTTATCCTTAAGAATTTTGTGCATTTGGATGCTCTTATAAGTAGTATTTTTATTAATTTATATATATTTTTTTAAGTTTGTTTATTTTGAGAGAGAGCCAGAGAGAGAGAGTGGGGGAGGGGCAGGGTGAGAGAGAATTCCAAGCAGGCCCCACATTCAGCTCAGAGCCCGACACTGGGCTTGATCTCACAACCATGAGATCATAGCTTGGGCCGAAATCGAGAGTTGGATGCTTAACCGACTGAGCCACCCATATGCCCTGTAAGTGGTATTTTGAAAATTTTGTTTTCCAGTTGTTCATTGTTAGAATGTGGAAATACAGTTGACTTTTGTATATTGACTGTGTATCCTGTGAGAATGCTTAATTTACTTACTGGTTTTATGAATTTGACTATTTTAGATAACTTGTATAATTGGAATCATGCAGTATTTGTCTTTCCGTGACTGGCTTATTTTACTTAGCATGATATCCTCAAGGTTCATTCAAGTTGCCTCATACTACTTAATTTCTTTCTTTCTTTTTTTTTTTAAGTCTAAATAATACTCCATTGTGTGTAAAGGGGTGCCTGGCTGGCTCAGTGTAGAGCATGTGACTCTTGATATCAGGGTTGTGAGTTTGGGTCCTACATGTGGTGTTCAGTTTACTTAAGAAATTTAAAAAGATACTGCATTGTATATATATTACCACATTTTCCTTATCTGTTCATCTGTCAGTGGACATTTAGGTTGTTTCTACACCTTGGTTATTGTGAATAGTGCTGCAGTGAACATGGGGGTGCTAATATCTTATCAAGATCCTGATTTCAGTTCTTTTGGATAAATACCCAGAAGTGTAATTGCTGGATCGTATGGTAGTTGTTTTTTTCTTGCCTTATTGCACTGACTAATTCCTCCAATTTGATGTTAAATTGAAATGATAAAAGCAGCCAGCCTTGCCTTACTCTTGATTTTAATTGTAAAGTATTTAATCATTTATTAAGTGTGGTGTTGGCAGGTTTTTGTAGATGTCCTTTATCAGACTGACAGAGTTTTCTTCTGTTTTGAGATTGTGTAGAGTTTTTATCTTGAATGGATATTTAGTTCTGTCAAGTACTTTTTTTGTATCTATAGAAATTATTATGGTATTGTTCTCTAAAATTCTTTTTAGTGTTTATTTTTGAGAGAGAGTGTGAGCAGGAGAGGGGCAGAGAGAGAAGGGGACACAGAATCTGAAGCAGGCTCCAGGCTCTGAGCTGTCAGCACTGAGCCCGATGTGGGGCTTGAACGCACAAACCATGAAATCATGACCTGAGCCAAAGTCGGCCACTTAACCGACCAAGCCACCCAGGTGCCCCTGTGGTATTTTATTCTTTATTCCATTAATACAGTGAATTACACTGAGTGATTTTCAAATAGTAAACCAATCTTGCATTTTTAAATATAGTTTGGTTATGAATATCACTTCTATTTGTATCACTTCTATTCTGTATTTGATTTACTAATATTTTATCGAGTCTGTTCATGAGAGTTATTAGTCTCTAAATATGTATTTTGTTATTCTTTTTTTTTTTAACTTTTTTTAATGTTTATTTATTTTTGAGACAGAGAGACAGAGCATGAGTGGGGAAGGGGCAGAGAGAGATGGAGACACAGAATGTGAAGCAGGCTCCAGGCTCCGAGCCGTCAGCACAGAGCCCGACGCGGGGCTCGATCTCACAGACCGTGAGATCATGACCTGAGCCGAGGTCGGACGCTCAACCGACTGTGCCACCGAGGCGCCCCTGTATTTTGTTATTCTTAATGAATTGACCTTATGTCATTATGAAATATCCTTCTTTATCTCTAGTAATATTCTTTGTCATGAAGTTTACCTCTTCTAGTATTAATATAGCCACATCAACTTTCTTTTGCTTAGTATTGTTTTATCTTTTTTTCTTTAACTTATTTATTTTTGAGAGAGAGGGTGCAAGTGATCGAGGGGCAGAGAGGGAGGGAGAGAGAAAAGAGAGAGAGAATCCCACGCAGGCTCTGCACTGTTATAACAGCACAGAGCCTAAAGCGTGGCTCGAGCTCACCCCATGCGGGGCTCGAACTCATGAACCATGAGATCATGACCTGAGCCGAAGTCAGATGCTTAACTGACTGAGCATAGGCTCCCCTGCTTGGTTTATCTTTTTAAGTCCTTTTATTTTCAACTGCCTTTGTCTTTATAAATAACATATGCTTGGGTCTTACCTTCTTATGCAGTGTGACAGTCTCTACCTTATAATTAGAGTGTTTAGTACAGTTACATGGAATGTAATTATTGATATGTTTGGGTTTAAATCCTCTATCTTGGGGCACCTGGGTGGCTCAGTTGGTTGAACATCTGTCTTCGGCTCAGGTCATGATCTCACAGTTTGTGGGTTTGAGCCCTACGTCCGGCTCTGTGCTGACAGCTGAGGGCCTGGAGCCTGCTTTGGATTCTGAGTCTCCCTCTCTCTCTGCCCCTCCCCTGCTCGCACTCTGTCTCTCTCTCTCTCAAAAATAAACAATAAAAATAATTTTTTAAAAATCCTCTTATCTTGGTTGTTTGATATCTGTTTATCTTGTTTTCTTTTTGTTTCTCAGTTCCTTCCTTTTTTGGGGAGGTGGCTGGTTGGTATTTTTTATTACTCCTTTATATCTCCTTGGGTTTTTTCTTTTTTATGTCTTTTGTTTTATGCTTTAGCTGTTTTAGAAATTACAGTATTCATCTTTAATTTATCATGGTTTACCTTCAAAAAGTAGTCTGCTTCATGAACAATGTAAGAACCTTACCATAATAAATATGCATTTACAGTTCTGCCTTTGTGTTCTTGTTTTATATAAACCCTACTTTAGCTTGCTACTATTCTATTTTAAACCATAAAGTCTGTGTCATCTTTTAAAGAGATTTAAAGTACACCTGCCTGTACAGGCAGACCTCAGACGCATTGCAGGTTTAGTTCTAGATCACTGCAGTCAGGTGAGTATTGCAATATGGCAAGTCAAGTAAATTTTTGTTTTTCAGTGCAAATAAAGTTGTGTTTATTTAAAAAAATTTTTTTTTAACATTTATTTATTTTTGAGAGACATAGAGACAGAGCGTGAGCAGGGGAGGGGCAGAGAGAGTGGGAGATACAGAATCCGAAGCAGGCTCCAGGCTCTGAGCCATCAGCACAGAGCCTGACGCGGGGCTCGAACTCACAGACCATGAGATCATGACCTGAGCCGAAGTTGGACACTTAACCGACTGAGCCACCCAGGCGCCCCTAAAGTTGTGTTTATACTGTAGTTTAGTAAGTGTGCAGTAACATTATGTACAAAAAACAATGTACAAATCTTAATTTAAAAATGCTTTAGTGCTAAAAAATGCTAACCATTGTTTGGGCTATTAGTGAGTTGTAATCCTTTTGCTGGTGCAGGGTTTTGCCTCAGTGCTGATGATTGCTGACTGATCAGGGTGGTGATTACTGAAGGTTGCGGGGGGAGGTTGTGGCAGTTTCTTAAAAGAAGACAACAATGACATTTGCCACATTGATTGACTCTTCCTTTCATGAATGGGTTCTATGTAGCCTGTGATGTTCGATAACATCTTGCCAACAGAACTTCTTTCAAAATTGGAGTCCATCCTCTCAGACCCTGCCACTGCTTTATCAACTAAGTTATCTAATTCTCTAAATCCTTCGTTGTCATTCCAGCAGTCAGCACAGCGTCTTCACCACGAGTAGATTTCATCTCAGGAAATGGCTTTCTTTGCTCATCCATAAGAAGCACCTCCTCATCTGATAGTTTTATAGCAGTTCAGTCACATCTTCGAGCTCCAAAGTTCACTGATCGCAGATTACCATAACAAATATAACAATAATGAGAAAGTTTGAAATATTACGAGAATTACCAAAATATGACACAGAGACATGCAGTCAGCAAATGCTGTTGGGAAAGTGGCACCAATAGACTTGCTCAACACAGGGTTGCCACAGACCTGCAGTTTGTAAAGAATGCATTATCTGTGAGGTGCAGTCATGTCAGGTGCAGTAAGACGAGGTATGCCTGTATACGTACATTTAAATTTTTTTAAAAGGTCCTTGATATCTACTGACCTATTTACACAATTCTGGCGTTCTTCATTTCTAGTTCTTGCAGAATTAGGTTTCTGTTTGGAATCTTTTCCCTTCGACCTAAAGAATTTCTTTTAGCCCATTTTTATTGCGCAAGTATGCTGGAGTAATTTGTCTTTTGAAAATGTATTTATTTCCCTCTCATCTTTGAAGGATATTTTTATTGGATATAGAATTCAAGGTTGGCCATGTTTCTCTTTCAGCACTTTAAAGATAATGTTCTGTTGTTTTCTGCCTGCCTTGTTTCCGATGAGAGAAGTCAGTCATTATTCTTACTGCTTTCGTGTATATTATGTGTCCTTTTTCCTCTGAGTGCTTTTAAGATTTTCCCTTTATCTTTGTTTTCAGCATGTTGACCACAATGTCTTTATATATGGTTTTCTTTGTATTGATTCTGCTTGGGGTTCTCTTGACCTTGGATCTGTGGATTGATTTCATTTGCCTGCTTGGGAAAATTCTTGGCTATTGTCTTGTCAGGATTTTTGTCCTATTCTTTTTTTTGCTCCCGAGACTCTACTTATTGATGTTTAACTGTTTGCTATTGGCCTGTAGAGTTCTAATACTGGTGTGTTTGTTTTTGTTCTTGGTTTTCATTTTTTTCTCTCTTTATGTTTTGGTTTGAGTTTCTGTCGACCTCTCTGTCCCCAAGTTCACTGATTCTTTCCTCTACTGTTTTCAGTCCGCTGATAAGCCCGTCAAAATCCGTCTTCATCTCTAATATCAGTTTTCATTTCTAGAATCTCTGCTTTTTAGAAATATGGTTTCTATACCTCTGCTGAAATTCTCTGTCTTGGCACACATGTTGTACATCTTTGCTACTAGGTCCTGTAACATGGTTCTCAGTTATTTTAAGGGCCATGTCTGGGGGCGCCTGGGTGGCTCAGTTGGTAAAGCATCCAACTTCGGCTCAGGTCGTGATCTCACAGCTTGTGAGTTCAAGCCCCATGTCGGGCTCTGTGCTGACAGCTCAGAGCCTGGAGCCTGCTTCGGATTCTGTGTCCCTCTATCGCTCTGCCCCTCCCCCACTCGTGCTCTGTCAGTCTGTCTCTCTCTCTCTCAAGAATAAATAAAACAAAAAAAAATTAAGGGCCATGTCCGACGATATGAACATTTGAACCATTTCTGGGTCTTGTGCTATTGGATTGTTTCCCCTCTTGTTAGCTGCTCACATTTTCTTGCTTTATCACATGTCACATACTCTTGGATTTAACGCCAGACATTGTATAAAAGAATAGTGGGGATTAAAGTAGCAAAGGCAGCTGTTAGTGTAGGTGGGTTGAGTCCGTTCAGTCTGCAGCTGAACTGGGTCTGGGCTTTGTGGTTGCTTTATTTAGAATTAATTCACTACTGCTTTCAAATTTTTTAGGATGGGATCAGAACCTTCCTTTTATCAGGACTTGGGAGCTGGGGGTCTGGTGGGTTTGACTCAATTCTGCTTTATTGTAAGCCTTTAGCAGGCCCCATGTAACTGTACCTTGGGGTGTGGTCAAGGGGGTTCTCTTTCAGTTTTCCAGCCCACCTCCCCCAAATGTAGATGGCTACTGCTCTGGCTGAACCTCTCTTTTTTGGTATCTTTTGCCTGTCTTTTTTGGTAATCCTTCTGAAATTAAATCTTTTTCCCTCCTCTCTAGCCACTGTAGTCTGCAGATCAAAGCTCTGGCCAAAATCCATGCCTTTGTTCAAGACACGTGAGTGTTGCCCACTCCCCAGAATTCACTTATTTCAAGGAAAGATCTTTTCCTTTTAGTCCTGCCTCTGAGCTCTTTTATTTCATTTCAACAAACATTTAAAGACCTCTGTTTTTTAATCTTCTGCTCTCCTGTGGTCTGAAGCATGCCAGAGAAGTAGACGGCATGAACCTTGCCCTCAAAGACTTTATGTTTATGTTTAGGCAGATAAGAGTAGCCCAGGAAAAGGATACAGGAGGAGTCTAGAGGGTGTATCCGAGGGTGTAGAGTGGCAATAGTATGAGGAGAATGCATAATGCTCAGGGGACACAGAGTGCAGAGCGATCAAGAGAGGGGAGATAGGACTGGTCTAAGAACACCATTCCTCTGGTAGGGGGTCAGTAGAACCTGATTCAGCTTTCTGAAGCATGATGACATCCATCGGGATGGACTTAGTGTGTATCAGCAGAGGAAAAGTCAGAACATGCTGAGGGGTACATGGGGGGAGGGTGTGTGGGGAACTCTGGCATCTAGGGTGATCAGGAGGGTAGTCTTCCTTCCCTTTGTGGTGAGAAGGGGAGGTCATTCCATTTTGTCTACATCTGATCTCCCTTCTTTGAGGGGCAGAGCCATGTGAGTGTTGAAAGCATCCTGGGCTAATGGCAGCATGGCCTCTGTGTGTGCACACGTTTATTCGTGTGGGCTTCCCCCCCCTGGGGTTCTGAGGGGTGCATGGGAGCCAGACTCCTTGTACCTCTTGGGGGTTTTAATCACTTGTTGGTTTTATTTTCCCAGGACCCTGAGTGAGCCTCGGCAGGCAGAGATCCGGAAAGAGTGCCTTCGACTTTGGGGGGTGAGCATCTCCCCAGCCTGTTGTTACTCCAGAGCAGGGAGGAGAGAGGAATGGACTGACCAACCCTGTCTACTTAGGGTTTCCCCTCTCATGTAAACGTCTGCCTGTCCTCACTGCGTTCCAGAGGTAGCCATCTCAGCATTGTCGGGAGTTACCTTTTTGGCCCTTTCACTGCCGTTGTGGTCTTGCAGTTGGGTCAGAAAGGACAAGGGTGGCCGGTAACCAGGCCTCGTTTTGTTGCCAGGGCCGTGTACAGCAACACTGCCCACAGTGAGTCCCAGACAGAGGGAGGTGGCCTGAAACGAGGCAGCAGCTGGATTACCCACCTCCATCTCCTGCTTTCTAGCCCCCTTTTTGGGGGGTCGTTGCCTCTTCCCCTGTCTGGACCTATCCCCTCGCCTGCGTATGCATGCAGCCTTCATTGAAAGCGCATTTGAAAATCAAAGCTCTTTTGCTTTCTCCTTTCAGATCCCAGACCAGGCTCGGGTTGCTCCTTCTTCCTCAGACCCCAAATCTAAGTTCTTTGAGCTAATCCAGGTGAGTGTGGTATCTGGTGAAAATAAAAAGTTAGAGAGGCCTAACTTTAGATGTAGAAGGTATCAGACCTGCGCCACCCCCACCCCCTTCAGATGCCTGGCCTCCAGAGGGCTTGTGCAGGTACCTCCTGGGCTCAGAGGGGCTGGGCTTCATTTAAATCTGGCCCAGATCATGGGCCATTGTGCTGCTTTTGTGGGGTCAAGGGCTGGAGAGTGAGGTTCCAGATGACCTCAAAAGAGTAGCACCTGTACATTTTTACAAATGGGGTGGAACAGTCACTTAATTGCTCTCAGACCAACTACTGATGAGTCCTTGCCTTCAGTGTTATTGAAGGGGTGGCTTTTATATTCTGGTGACATTTCCTTATAGCTCTGGTAAATTGATCTGTATTCAGGGACTTGGTGTTCTTTCCCTTCCCAGCTTCTCCTAATAGGTCCTAAAGGAACACTCCAAGCAGATGGAATTAGATCTCTGTTAGTGCATGGTTAGGGAGAGCAGGGGGTATGGGGGCGCATGTTTCAGAGAGCAAGTGCTTCCTGTCTCCCGCCTCTCCCAGCCTGCCCTCATCCCCCATACAGGCACCCATACTGAGCGCCTGTCCCTTCCCCCAACCCAGCCGTGTTTTCTCTGACCCGGGGCTGCAGGGCACTGAGATTGACATCTTCAGCTATAAGCCCACGCTGCTCACCTCCAAAACCCTGGAGAAGATCCGCCCAGTGCTTGACTACCGCTGCATGGTGTCTGGCAGCGAGCAGAAGTTCCTCATCGGCCTGGGGGTAGGTCTGCTGGCTTCCCGTCTACTGCTGGGGTGGTGGAACCTTGCTCTGTGTCTGTGGGAGTCTGGGCAGCTGCCTGCCACACTTGGCGCGTGTTCCCTTGGCACTAGGGAGCTGAGGCTTTGACCCCAGGGAAGGCATTTCTTAAAGCTTCACTTCCTTTCTTCCTCTGAGTTAGCCAAGGGTCATTCATCCATTCAGTTTTTCGTTTCTTCACATCTGCGTATTCATCTCTGTGCATTGCTAAAGGGAATGCTGCTTGTTTTCTTGTGATATTAAGCTTCCTAGGCCAGCAGGCTTGTCAGCGGGCTAATGTGGCTTGAATCCATGCAGCCATTTCTTTGTAATGCCACGTCCATCAGGCTCTGCGCCGACAACGTGGAGCCTGCTTGGGATTTGCTCTACCTCTCTCTTTCTCAAAACAAATAAATAAATAAACTTAAAGTCACGTGTTCAGCCAACTGATCCACCCAGGCCCAGGTGCTCCACAAGCTTGATCTTTCTTGAGGGCCACTAATCATGCACTTAGGCCTTTTTAAAAAAAAAATTTTTTTTTAATGTTTATTTTTGAGACAGAGACAGAGCATGAACAGGGGAGGGACAGAGAGAGAGAGGGAGACACAGAATCTGAAGCAGGCTCCAGGCTCTGAGCTGTCAGCACAGAGCCTGACGTGGGGCTCAAAGCCTTGAACATGAGAGATCATGACTGAGCCAAAGTTGGACACCCCTGGACTTAGGCCTTTTGACTGCTGCCCTGGGCCGGTTCCCTGCCACCAGGACTGAGCCAGGTCCCGGTCTCTGAAGTGTAACACTGATCGCTCCTAGACATTTTCTTCCGACATTTCTCAGCCCCAGCAGCTTATGACCGCCAGCCGAAAGCTCTTTTGAGAACTGAACCTCTCACCCCTCAATCTCCATGCCTGCCTCATGGGGCCCTTTCTCTCTGCCCATAGAAGTCCCAGATCTACACGTGGGATGGCCGCCAGTCAGACCGGTGGGTCAAGCTGGACCTGAAAACAGAGCTACCCCGGGATACTCTGCTGTCTGTGGAGATCGTCCATGAGCTGAAAGGGGAGGTCAGAGGTGGTTCTGCTCATGTGTTCTGGCCCTCCCAGCTAGGGAACTGGGGCACAGCTGAGCCCGGCCCCTTACCCCCCAAGTTAACCGGGTCACACTGTTTGTGGTGCTTGACAGGGCCCGGGGCTGGGGGAGGGCTGTGTGATGACTCCTCCTCCTCGGGTAGTTGCTCTAAACCATATGTTTAGGTAGGAAGGATCACAGTCCGCATGTGTGTAAGAGGGGACCTCAGTTATCTCTGGGCATCCTGGGCCCTACTGGGCCTGCTGGGTGTTTCTTAGCTGCTGATTTTGTTTTTACCAGGGATCCCTTGAGCTTTGGCCATGACAACCATACAGATGACTTTCAGAACAGTCAGTGGGAACAGTTGACAAGTTGGGAAGTTAGGCCCTGGCTGGAGCACCATGGCGGCAGCCTCACTGGGTTTGAGGTTCAAGGGGACTCATCACCTGAAGCCTCAGATCTCTGGCTGCTCAGAAGTCTGGGCCAGTGTGGTGCTGAGAATGATCTGCGAGGGAGGCATGAGAAAGTTCTGTGTTTGGAGTCCTTCTCTTCCCCCTGGCTATCTATAGGTGGAACGGAGGCCAGCATGCCATGGTGGGCAGGGTAGGCAGCATACTTCTTCTTCTAGGGGAAGGCCCAGCGGAAGATTAGTGCCATCCACATCCTCGATGTCCTCGTGCTGAATGGCAGTGACGTGCGGGAGCAGCACTTTAACCAGCGGTTTGACCCGGGGCCTGGGGAGGGAGGGCAGGGTAGGCCAGGTCAGCTGTGTGGCAGCAGCCTCCGAGACTTGGTCCCTCACCCAGGCCTTCCTTGCCTAAGGCTGTCGTTAGTTTTCCTTTCCACCCACAGGCTGGTTCCAGGGGCAGGGTGGGGAATGAGTGTCGGCCCTGTAGAGGTTGCTGGGGCTTGGGCCTCCAGTGTTTCACCACCGCTCTTCAGATCAGCAGTGACGTTTGTGTTCAGGTCGAGCAAGAGGATAGCCTTATGGAGAGAGGGAGGGTCTCTGGAGAACATGTCTTGAGCACGGGTGGTCCCACTGAAGTCTTCATCCAGATCCCACAGCGGCCCTTTGGCTTGTGGATGGATGCCTGATCAGTTGTGAGAAGGGGGGTGGAGACAAAAACGAGGGACCTCTCTTGCTGCCGTGATGCCGACGTGCCTCTTAAGTGGGTGGGTGTGCTGTGGCATCAGTGGTTTGGGGTGAGTAGACATACACGATACAGATGATACGTGACGTTCTAGTGGAGGGGACCGAGCACAACTCAAGGCACACTTCAGAAAAGCCTACCAACATGTAGCAGAACTGGATGTCCGGATGTACGGAGGGAGCACGTGCATAAAGATGTCAGTGGAGAAGGGCAGGGTGGGCTTTCTTGGGGACAGGAATGCTGCCTCTTGGAGCAGCTTTGCTCCACATTCAGAAATGTTCCCTCCCGGGTGGCATGGAAATGCCCTGGGGGCAGGGGTGCTAGTGGAGGTGCCTTGGCTCGCCTCTGAGAGACTCTGTTTGCGCCCTAGAATTCAGCTTGCTGAGAAATTCGTGAAAGCTGTTTCCAAGCCCAGTCGGCCTGACATGAATCCCATCAGGTGAGCATATGGTCTCTCCCTCCCAACCCCCATTCCCCATGGCTTCTCCCTGGCCGGTGCCCGCTTCCCCATCCTGTGGAGGATGGGAGGGCTCAGTACAGGGGACCAGGCAAGGCTGTCGTTACTACCCTCGATGAGTGTGAATTGTTGGGGCGGGGTGCTAGGTAGGTGTCTCCTTCGCCCCAGAGCGTCTCCGTCCTGCCGGTCATGGTTGGGGCCAGCTTCCACAGGAGAGTCATTCCTAGGGGTTAAGGTGTCATTTAAGATGCACGTGCTTCTCAGGGTACTGACACACCTTGCACATTCACACTCACTAGCACGCCACCTGGCCTTCTTTTTTTCAGGTAAGAAAAGGGTGCTAAGGGAATGGGAGTTTTTGAACATGAAGAAGAGAGAGTTTGTTGCCATGTTAGGCAGCGTGAACGTTCCCGGCCCTGAGGTAGGAGAGGAGGATGAGGGCTGTCAGGGAGCTGACACAGGGAGACCAGACTTCCCAGGCTGCGCCCGGGGTCAGAGGTTATTACCTTTGGGGCTTGGAGACCCCGACTATATGACTGTGGAGACCGAGATGTCAATTTACACTTTTTGTAAAATGTCCTGTCTGCCAGGTCTTGAGGGACACCTTCCAGGGACCCTCCGTGTTGCTTGTGGTCTAGTTGCTGGGCGCCTGGAGACGTTACCCAGCAGCAGTTCCACAGATGTGTTCGGAGGCCCCCAGAGGTGGAGGAGCCCTGCCCCCTGGGTAGAGGTCCCCCTGCCCCCTATGATAAAAGGCCCGTTAGGACTCTGGAAGTAGTTATGCTAGAGGGAACCCTAAAACACACGGTGACAGACCGGCACAAGAGCCTGGACCTTGGTGTTCGGGCCCCTGGTGACCTGGGGTGTCTGCCAGATCTTCCTCCCTCCCCCTTCTTCCATAACCATAGTTGTGCTCCCCAGTTGCCATGGAGCAGGCCCAAGGGGGTGTTTGGTAGCTCTGAGCTAGGGCAGGTTTGTGTAGGACAGCAACGCACCAGGCTGGGGGTCCTCGTTCCGGTGGGGTGGGGTCCCGGGGCCAGAAGCAGAGGACGAGGACAGGCACAGCCTCCTGCTGCTGCTGGATAAGAATACCTGCCCCCCACACCCCAGAAAACCTTTGTCTTCTCTCTCTGTCCCTCCACACACAGGGTGAAGGAGGTGTACAGGCTGGAGGAGATGGAGAAGATTTTTGTCAGGTGAGTGACTCCGTCTCGGCACAGGATCTGAGAGGAGAGTTGGGGTGGGCGAACAGCAGCGTTCTCTTTTCGCAGAGATGGGTTGTTGGGGAGGTGGCGAGTCGGCCCTGGCAGGCTGCCTTTAACCCCACTGCCGCAGCCAAGAGCCCCCCCCAGCTGAGAGCTGATTCAGCACCCTGTCAGGAGGGGAGCAGGGCGGTGTGTGTCAGGCAGAAATACGGGCTCATTGATGCTGTAATAGTTACGATTGTCCCTGTGAGGGGCAGAGCAGCAAGCTGCTTGAAACACTATAAATCCCGGCTCCTGGTGCTGACGGATCGAGCCTGGAGGGCTAGCAGGGGCATAACTGCTTCCTCGCATTAGCGGTGTGCAGGGTGCTCTCCTCTGTGGGTCTCATCCTGGGTTTGCGCCCGCTGTGGCCATGGGAGCTGGGCCAGGACTCCGTGGCCTCGTGTTAACTCTTTAGTGGCCACAGTGGTGCCTTTGGTGGTGGATCGAAGACCCAGTGGCACCTCTGGTCTCAGATCTTAACCTTACTTGTGTCGCCCTGAAACACGCCCCCTGTCCCCCGCCCCCAAACAGCAACAACAGAGCAGGGGCATCTGTCACCTTCCTGACTCCATTGCTTAGAGTTTCGAGCCTGAGCCCTACATCCAGCTCTACACAGACTCCCTCGATGTGTAGCCTGGAGCAACTCAGCATCTCTGCTCAGTCTCAGTTTCTTCTGTTGAACGGAGATACAGTGCTGTGGGTGGTGGGATTTTAGTATTAGCCAGAGAATAATGTGAGGGCTCGCTCTCTCATGGACAAACCCACACTTCCTGTCTACTCGCCTCGGGGAAATCAGGTTAGAAATGAAGATCATCAAGGGCTCCAGTGGCACCCCGAAGCTCAGCTACACGGGGCGGGATGACCGGCACTTCGTGCCCACTGGCCTCTACATCGTCAGGACGGTGAATGGTAGGTGGTGGGTGATTGTTCCCTGTCCTCTCTCCTGCAGCCAGGGTGACTGGCCAGGATCCTGGCTGAGCCAGAGCTGAAAGCTGCCTACTAAGGTGCACGGCAGCCAGGCTGGCATTTCTCTGAGGTGTATGTTGGAGGATTGGGGACTGTGTTTCCTGAGCCTCTTCTGTTCCTTGGTGGGTCCTGGGGATCGGGTTGGGGCTGGGAGAGAGGAGCCCAATTGGTTTGTGCACACACGGTGTCCTCATGCAGGTAAAGGGCCTTCTCCGGGGCAGCAGCAAGTCCGGTTTGGCTGTTTGTGTCCTCTGTACAGTCCCTTTCTTCAGTGCTTTCTGGCTAAAGAGCCCTCCCTCCACCAGGGTCCCAGAGTTGTTGCCCTGGTGGGGTGGCAGGACTGGGGTGGGGTTGTCCTTAGTTGTCTTCCTTGAGCCCCTTTGTGCTGGTATTAGAGGCTACATCCTCACAGGCTGTTCTCTGCCTGCTTTTTGGGAGAGGGGGGAATGGAAGAATGAGTGCAGAAAGACACACATCCTATGTTGGTCTGTTCCTGTCCCCCACGAATATTTTATGTCCTTTCTGGGCTTTCCCCTCTTCCTTCTGTCAGAGCCGTGGACTATGGGATTTAGCAAAAGCTTCAAGAGGAAGTTCTTCTACAATAAGAAAACCAAGACCTCTACCTTTGACCTCCCTGCAGACTCCATCGCCCCATTTCAGTAAGTGGCCCCCCTCCGTGCCTGTCCCCTCCACAGCTCCAGGTGCTCCTGCCAGCCAGCCCTCTTGGGGCACACCCCAGGTCCCGAGAAGGATGGCTGCCCAAGCAGGGGCTCCCCTGAGCATGGGCCATATCCTCCTCCTGGGGATATGGCCCCTTCTAGGGTGTGGCCCCCAGTTCTGGGTGGAAGTTCAGTGAGAAGCGAGTGATGCCAAGACCTGGGTGGGAAGAGCCTCATCCGGGCAGGGCATCTGCCCCACGGAGCAGCCACTGCTTACGTGACTCTGACACTGGACTGGTGCTGCAAACCTACCAAGGGCCTGCGGCCCTGCCCCTTGGAACTCCAGGTCCTAGGCGTCTCTCATGAGGACTCAGTGTCCATTTGCTGGATTGTTAGTCATAGGTTTTGACAGCAGCCAGTAGCCTTAATGCGCCTATAATTAGCCACTGACACCAGTGTCTGTTGCTACACTAATACTGTTTTATTAGAACAGCAGATCAACCAGGAATATCAGTAATTACAGGAATCTAGTTGGACACAATTAGCATCAGCATCTGTTTGTCGGGAAGGCAGGGAGGAGGAGCTGGGGCCTACTGGGTACCTTTTGGCTGCCAGAGGAAGACCCTCAACTGGAGTTAAATGACCCAGCCCTTTAAGGATCAGTCCTCTAAGTTGCGGTTGCCAGGGTTGGGGTGGTGATCTCTCGGTCCTGCTCCACCCGGGTACGGCCCTCTGACCTCCTTTCTCTTCCTTCTCCCCAGCATCTGCTACTATGGCAGGCTCTTCTGGGAGTGGGGGGATGGCATCCGTGTGCATGACTCCCAGAAGCCCCAGGACCCAG
Organism: Paguma larvata; assembly: GCA_030068075.1. Taxonomy (NCBI): domain Eukaryota; kingdom Metazoa; phylum Chordata; class Mammalia; order Carnivora; family Viverridae; genus Paguma; species Paguma larvata. Next base: position 36,830,368 of record CM057829.1, read on the forward strand.
ACAAGCTGTCCAAGGAAGATGTCCTCTCGTTCATCCAGATGCACAGCGCCTGAGGGTGTGGGGATGCCCCCTCCCCCCGCCCCCCGCTGAATGAGCGGTCGTTCTCGGAGTCAGGGCGCTCTGCCTGGGGCTCACAGTACTGGTTTTTTCCCCTCCTTCTCAGAAAGAGACTGGGGAGCAGTCACTGCAGCCTGACCGTAAGGGGTGGGTGGTCTCCTCTCCATTCTCCCTGAAGAAGTCAGTCGGGGGCCTTCAGAGGACTCTCACGTTCCTTCTGGGACACCTTTTGGACTTTCCTCCCTGGAGACCGGCCTGCCTGGGAACGGTCTTCCCTGCCAGAAATCAGCCTGAAGGATGCTGCTGCTACAGCAGGTTTGAGGGCAGGGCCCGGGGCATGTGTGGCCAGTGGAGGACGGGTCAGAGAACAGCAGGGCTTTGTGTCTGCCGTTCTCTCTTGTATCCTGTAGACTCACTTTTCTGAGTTCCGTGCACTGCCCTGAGGGCGGCCATGCCCGTGCTCTGCCCAGCTTTTTATTGGGCCAACCCTGAGTGGGTGTAGGCCAGGGGCAGCAGCTGCTGTACAAATCAAGGTTTTCTTTGAACTTGCTCTGTTTTGATGCCAAGTTGGAGATGACGATGTCTCCTCCCCTGGTCCTGGTCTTCCCTGGAGTTCTTGCCAGCCGGACCTCTTGACAGTCCCGCAGGCCGGGAAGGGAGGCACGTGGGCCATACTTCCCCTGACACTGCTGTCTCGATAGCAGGTATGACTGCCTCCTGGGGTTGTAGAGCCTTCCTGGGCCCCATCCCCTTTTTATCTGAACCTTGGGCCGCTCTAGAAGAGGAAGCAGCCTTGTGAGACCTGCCTTTTTCTACACCCCAGCAGTAGTGGCCCCCTGGCAACAGAGGTACCTCGGGTTGGGTCGCACCCAGCCCTCTGGCAATCATGGCATCCCCCATTTGCCACAGCCACCTTGCTATTCACCCCCAATAGGAAGTACAGTCACTTTTGTTTGTCCTTTTGTGGTCACTCCATTTCCTCTGTCTTGGCAGAGGGGGAAGAAGGGAAGCTGGGCAGTAGCTTTGGGTGGGGGAAGGGACTTGTGGTTGTTTTTAATGGGAAATACCTGTCAGAGACGCTCTTATGGGCTCCCTAGAGCCCCATCCCAGTGATAGGCTGGTTTCCATGGTGATAGGGCACTGAGGCTCCCTGGGAGATTGGAAATGACTCTACCTGGGGGTGGAGGGGTGGTGTCTCCTGGCCAGCATCCGGCCTCTCCCTCCTCCCAGGTTGGGGGCAGCACCGCTGAGAAAGCTGTATTTCCACCCGGTTCTGGGTATATCAGTGTGTCCTGCAGAATCTTGGATCATTAAAGATAAACGTATTTTTAATGCCTGTGTGGCTCTGTGCTGGGGCTATTGCTGTTTGTCCTTGGTGCCGTGTGGTCTGGGATTGGGCTGGTGGAGGGGAGGAAGGTCTACTTAAGAAGAGGGGAGAAAAGCAGGTTTCTTTAATCAGAGCCTGCACAAGCTCCTGGGCCCTGCTGCCAGAGAGGGGCCCCACCTAGGAGTCCGGAAATCATGCAGCTCCTGTTGGAAGCAGGGGCTGCAGAATGAATGAACCTACAGCCCAGCAGGGCAGAAGGCACCTTCCCCCTTACATAAATCACACGGCTCACTCCATGGTGGCACTGTGACAATCCAGGATCAGTCTGTGTGACTAAAATAACAGAGGCGTCAGACCAATTAGTGTCACTAGACCGGAGGGAGAGACGGTTTCACTGACCCCTGGCCAGCCTCCCCTCCATTCTGCGCCTGCACAGGTTTGGGTGGCGGGGGGGGGGGGGGGGGGGGGGGGGGGGGGAAGAGCGCTGCGCTTGGGCTGAGGTTTGCTGATGGCGCCTCCCTCCGCCCAGGGCTAGGGCTTCTCCACAGCTCTGGTGCTGGCCTCCCCCAGCCTGCCTGTACTTTGCTTTCCTTCCTTCACACTGGCCCCGAGGGTCCTTCCTTGATGTCTCACCACCTGAGCTCTAGGGCAGCTCCTTTTCTTGTTTCCACTTTCTTAATTGGTAGTCTCCACGCCGAGCCCCTGGTCCTTCTGGTTGCCCTACTGTGCTCGGCCTCCCACTCCTGACCCTCCTGGCCCCGGTGCTGGGAGCAGAGTTGGGGGGGGGGGGCGTGTTTGCTGCTCCTGCCCCTGCTGCTTCTCCCTGCCAACCCTGCCTGATTTACTGGCCACTGTCACTGTAAGTCTGGTCATTATCATGGCTCTGGCCACCTACTTACCCCGCCAGGCCTCACCAGCCCCGCTTGCCTCTTGAAGATGGGCTAACTCTGTGCTCCCTTGGTACCTCCACGTGACCACTTCAAGTCCCTGGTCACTCTATGCTGCACAGGGTGCGTTTTTTTTCCTGCCATAATTACAGGCAGTGGCGCTGACTGGTGGGCATGGTGGACAGGTGGTGCAAGGCCTAAGCCCTGGCAACGGTTCCCAGAATAGTTTTGGCTTTCACATGCCTCCTCCTGACTCCTTATTCCCCACTTAAGCTGGGGACTCACCTTCGCAGCCCCACCTTCCCCTCCCTTCTGAGTTCTAAGCTGAGCACTTCCAGTTGAACATCTTTTCTTCCTGGATTCCCAAGTGCCACCCCCACTGCCCTCCAGCTGCAGTCAGACCGTGACATTTACTCAGCAGACAGGAGCAGCCTGGCTGTTCTTTATTGCCTTTCCCTTGGGCTGAGGGAGGAATCAGCACAAAGTCCTTCTAGAGACAGACCCAGGCCCCACAGCAGGACCACGAGAGAAGAGGGGCTGGGCCGACAGGAAGCCCCGATCCAAGTGTTGGGGTCAGGGAGAAATGCTTCTGTACCTTGGTCATCTTGAGGAGTGAAGGGCATACTTGGTTGTGACCAGGGGGCCAAGGGGGAACCCCGTGCTGACTGTGGAGAACTCTCCGGCTCACGTGGTCCAGTAGGTGTAGATGAGGGTCAGGAGGATGAAGATGGCCACAGAGAGCAGCATGTTCTTCCGGTTCTCCTGCCGAAGCAGCTTTAGCTCCTTCTCTGGGAGGAAAGAGGGGTGGACAGGTAGTTGGGGCCCATCTGCTACTCTCCTCTGTCTGCCTCTCCCGCAAATGGGCGCACACACTGCTGAGGGGCAGACGTGGTCCTTCCCAGCTTCGCCACTTCCTTATCCATAAAAATGAACGTCCTTGATGTGCCCAGATTCTCACAACCTCTTGGCTACAGATCCTGGCCCAAAGGAATCCCACCACCCAATGCTGCTCAGCCGTTTCTCTTCAGAGGCAGTGGAAGTTGAGGATGGAGTGTGTGAGGGGGTCATCAGAAAGGCCACACCCGAAAGCCAAGCGAGGTGTTGGCATGGCATCACCAGGTGAGTCCTCTGGGCTGTCCCTGGGGGTGGGGGCTTCGTGGTGCTCATCCGTTCAGGTGCTCTCATCTGGGCAGCTAGAGACTCAGGGCAGCTGGGGCTTCTGGGGCCTGACACTGGAGCCAGGTACAGGGTGGGGCCCCCTGCTGGACGCCCAGCTAAGCAGGCATCAGCGACACTAAGAGAAACCACAAGGCAGGGGTTGGGCTCGCCTCTAGAGAAAGCCAGCCCTACGACCACACTGAACCCATTTGTCCCCTCATGTGACATGCAGGTGGGTGGTACTGAGGTGCCTCTCAGGGAAACAGGGTTGATGCCGTGGCCGTAAAAATTGCCAGGCTTAAGGGGCACCTGGGTAGCTCAGTTAAGCGTCTGACTTTGGCTCAGGTCAGGATCTCATGCTCTCTCACTTGTGAGTTCAAGCTCTGCATCTTGTGCTGTGTGCGCAGAGCCAGCTTCAGATCCTCTGCCCTTTCTCTGCCCCTCCCCCGCTCACGTTCACTCTCTCTCCCCCTCAAAAATAAACATGAAAAAAATTGCTGGGCTTAAGGCAGAACGGGTATCCCACCCCTATTCGTGTGAAGGAGTGGGTAGGTACCTGTAAATCAGCTCTGGGCAGGCCAGACTGGGGTGGGGCCTAGGCAGGGGTGTATATGTGCTTACAATGTGGATTCAAACTGGTCCCTCTGGGAGGTTCCCTGTCACCTGGACTGTTCTGGGGCTGATTCTTGGCCAGGTCTGGTCTCTCAGGGGAAGGACAGAACAGAGAAGTCTGATGAGCCTCTGTAGACCATTTTCCTCTGAGGTTGGCAGGGGCAGGGTGGGGATAGGGGTGGTAGCAGCCACCCTCCGGCTCTGCCCCCAGTGCCCAGAAGGTGGCAGCATTGCTCCACCCACAGTAGCCCTTCCTGGTGCCCAAGTGGGAGGTTCATCCGGGGATGGAATTGGGGGAAAGGGGGTCGGAGAACAGATGTCCCAAGTCTGGGTGGATAGGAGAGTCTCTTCTGGACCCGGCTACAGTCATTCCCCTTCATCCCACAGAGGAAGAAGAGACCCGTAGGCCTCTCCGTTTCCCCTGGAACAAAGAAACAAACCCACTCTCCTTCCAGGCTGCTGGGCCTACAGTGGTTCCTACAGCCTCGGTGGAGGGGTGGGGGGGATGGCTCCCTCCCAAAGAACCCTCTTGATCCCCATCACCTGGTGGGCTCCCTGGGCTGTCTGTCCCTTCCTGACCCTGGGCCTGGAGGACGGGGCTGGTAAAGGAACTGTCTTACCATAGTTAGAGGCTTTGTTCATCAGGCTGTTCTTCTCCTTCTCCAGAGACTTCCTGTGAGGGGAGAAGGAGTTTTATGGCTCAAGCCCTTTTCCTTCCCATCTGAAGGGCAGCTGGCCCATTGGGGCAGGATGGACAAGGGGCCCAAATCTCCGAGGCAAGGGGTAGGGCAAATGGAAGCTCAGGGCCAGGACCCCAGGATAAGAATGAGGGGCCAAAGGCAGATGCCTTACCTGGCCTCTGGGCTCAGCTCTGCCCCACAGAGCCTGGAGTTCACAGCCTCCAGGTCTCTCCGACACTGTGACAGCTTCTCCTCCAGCCCATCGATCTGAAACACAGAGCACACGGGCAGATAGAGATGGGTGACAGACCCTTTCAACTCCCAGAACAGTTGGGAACCTGGGATGGGGAGGAAGGGGCCTCTAGGAGTCCTCTTGGACAGAACCCCGGCCCCCCAGCATTTTTGTTTTGCCGTCCTCTACCTCCGCACGGTGCAGCTTGAGCCCCACTGCAAACAGCTCTGGGTGTGGGGCAGTTCCTGCAGTTGCTCTGGACCAGGCACGGGTGGGGGGCACACAGGAGCAGTCCCTCTGTCTCCCCAGCACGCGTGCCGGCCGGCCAGGCTCACAGCAGGAGTGTCCTGAGACAGGCCTGGCCTAGGAGGGGACAGGTGCTCCACACACGTGAGGGGTGTGGGACTCGACATCCAGGGGCCAGAGGCAGAGGCATTTTCTGCATTGACACACTTAAGGTAGTTGGAAGTTGTAACCACTTTTTTCCCATGAGAATCAATAAAAATCACTGAGTGTAAAAAACAGCTCAAAAACTTTTCTTTCTGACTTGGTTCTTGTGCATAAACATTGCCTATCATCAAGGTAGCTGTAACTTGTGGGGCAAGGTAGCTAAGCTCCTCAAAGGCTAACTGGCAAAGGCATCGGTTTTTCCATTTTTATTATAGTTTCAGACCCGTGATCTTAGGGAAATAATGTGCGTGTGGAGAAATGTTTGTAAAATACTGGACTGGATCGTGCACGCCTGGTTCCTGGCATCACATGTGTGGCTTTGAAAGGTCATCTCTGTCCGTCTGTCACCAGGTGTCTAATCAGCCACCGCTCTGGGCCCAGGTCTGTTCCCGTACCTCTGCCCTGCTGGAAGGAGCCTAGGTTTCAGTGGGTGGGAAGGTTCAGAGGGCCCCGTGTCCCTCAAAGGCAGGTGACTGAATGGTGCCTGGGGTCCCCTTGATGGCTCAATTTGCCATCACACACCTGAGGAGGGATAGCAAATATGCCCTGTATATAGGAGGCTGGGATCCCCAAAGGGAAGGAGTTTTTTGAGGAGTCAGACTGGAGTACCCCTTTCCTTACTGGTCTCAGCCAGTTCTCTATCCAGTCCCTTCCAGAGAGGCCCCTGCAGAGACAGTAATCGGTGATTACAAGTATGGATCCCAGAGTCCCAGGCAGGTGTTCTGAGGCCTGTGTCAGGAGACATGCACTTGAAGCCTTTTGCCCCCCTCCCTGGCCAGCACCCATCCCAGCCATTTCTGGGTCGGCCACTTTGCCTTGTCCCAGCGCCTAGCCCTAGACACACCATCTATTCCCTTCCCTGTTCTATTCGGCCGCCTGCCAGCTGCAGCTCCAGAGGCGAGGCCCTGTGGGAGGGAGCAAGTGAAGAGCCCTGAGGCGATTGCCTGGTTAACTGTGGCATTTCTCTGCTAACGGGCACCAAAGGAAAGACTGTCCTGAGGAACGGCCCCAGCTGCGAGCTGGGGCCGGTGCCTTGGGAGGCCGACGGCTGTCCTGGAACCTGCACCACAGGGAAATGAGCACTGTGCAGTCAGGCTTAGAGCAGCAAGAGCCCGACGTGGAGCGCAATGAGAACAGCAGGTGGTTCAGGCCCCTGTGCAGCCCCCTCTTCACAGCGGCGCCCTCAACACACACAGCCCAGCTCCTGGGGCCCTGAGACTTGCTCTTTCCATCCCATGGTGTACAAACCACAGTTAGGGCACCACATTCCACACTAGGTCCCAAAGCTTAATTCTTGAAGTGCTACCTCCTTCACAGGCCTTCTCTGCTGCCCTTGACCAGAGAGGTATCACTTCCTTCCCTTGGCTCTCCTAAGGCTGACTGCACACGGTCATCCCAGCTACAGGTGTCTAAACCTCACCTTCCAAGACTCTGGGAACCCCTAGGGCAGATGTAAGCTTGTAGCCCGGGGATCAAGTCTAGCCTGGATTGGCCCATTCTACTTGTATATGTGACTGCCTGGCTCCTAAGTATGCCTGTGCCTGACTTGGTAGCTCCTATCCTGGAATGGTGGCCGTCTCTCTCCCCTTTGTGATCACCACAAAGCTTGGCCTGCTGCAGTCTTTGTGTTTGTAGCCAGGAAGGAATGACTACAGTTGGTGTGGGTGGGCTGAGGAGCCGCGGACAGATCTAGACCCCCCTCTAGAAACCAGAGGCTGAAACTCTCCCCTAGAGCCCACAGAAGCTCGAAGAAGCTGGAAGGAGAAGCAACTATGCGTGTGCGTAGATCATATACTTCGCGCATAACCCAATGCAAGTCTTTAGTCTTGGGTCAGATGTCTTCCTGCCACCTCCCTGGGCCAAGTCCTGGTTCGCGTGTCATTTTGGGGAGGAAGCAGGCTGGGGATTTCCATGCCTAAACATCTCTGGAAGGTTACCAGGTGCCCACACAAGTGGTAATTGGCCCAGAACAAGGCCGGGAACTCACGCTAAGCAAAATCTTTAAATTGAGGTTGGCAAACCACAAGTGGCCAAGCCAATCTGCTGTCGTGCTCTGGGCAGGGCGTGCGGAGCTGGCAGTAGGAGGTCTTTATCTGAACAAGCCCAATTTATCTGCAGTTCCACTGAATATCCCCACTTTCATTTACCACTTTTTAATGAGGCTTAAACGGACGAACACAAATCAAGGTTTTAGGGACTCAAGTTCTAACCTCCCTCTATGAATATTTATGTCCTGCTGACAGCTCTCTCTGATTCCCTTCTAAATAGCCAAGTTCTCCTTTTTTTTTTTATAACCCAGCTGCTTGATGTGGGCTGAGTGAGGGGAGGCCGAGACTGTCAGGAAGCTCTTCAGTAGGCCACAAACCCGCCCTCGGAAGGTGACTCTGCTGGCGAACACTGCAGCATTTGCTGAAGCAGAAGGCAGCTCTCAAGCAGCTGGAATGATGGGTGCAAAGATCCAGGGTGATGTGGCTGCAGAGGAGGCAGGGAGGGAAGGTCGGGGTGCATCTTTTAGTTATGACGGGTCAGGAGTGGTGGCTTACAGAGTGGGACTGACTCAAGACGGGCCCAGAAATGGGGGAGCGCACCCAGAAAGTGGCCTTAAAGGAAGCCCCTCGTCGGGTTTTCAGTCAACTCTCAATGACACACATGTGGATTATTCACTCTGCAGATTCCCCAGTGCAAATCTATAATCCTTGGTTAGCTCCCTTTCTGCTGCCAGGCTAAAGGCAATCAAGGACGATACAGCCAGGACAAGAGAGAGGACACAGGGTTAGGACCAGAATAAGGAGATGAATGTCAAGAAGATTCTAGAAACAGGGCCAGAGCTGGACAAGCAGTTGGGAGCCTAAGCGCCCAGAAACCTGAAACTGGTTCCTGCAATGTGGCAGTAAGGGGTGCGGGCTGTGATGAGGTGCCTCAGCTTACCGCTCACTTGCCCTCTAAGGGACTTGATTCTGTGCCCATTACTCACACACAAAACAAAGTTAATGTTTCATATTTCAAAAAAAGCTGTTAGAATAAGAGGCAAAACATTAAGGGGCTTAGAATAGTGCCTAACACACCCAGTAAGTTACAGAAGTGTGTGCTATCGCTATTAGCACAGAGTGGTTCTCACTGGATCTTTGGGGAACATGAAGAAGAGCGAGTTAATGTGGTCAGAGGAAGAGGAGACAGAAGAGGGTGGGGTGTATGATGGAGAGAAACCTCCACTCCTCACTGGCTGGCAGCAGCGGGAAGGGGAGGTCCTCTGGCTCGGTATGGCCATCCTCTGAGCCTGGGGGGAGGGGGTTTGGTGGGGGGTGGGGGGGGACCTGCAGTGTAGACCATCAGAACAGCACCGCCTCTAAAGGCTAGGGCATCCAGCTGGCTCAGGACACAGCATGCTGGGAACCTCGCGTTCCTGCCTGGGGACGAAGCTGGCGTGGGGCTCTGGAGCCAGCACCGACCTGCTGAGGCTGGGCCTGGCGGCACCCAAGCATGAGTGCAGAGTAGTGCCTAAGGGCAGAAGAGACTCAGGCGTGGTCGGGCACGGATGGGCCTCTGAGGAGACATGAAATGGCAGGTGGAGCCTGGCAGTTAGGGACCGCGTGTACCCACACCAAGGCTCTACAGGGCCTGGCATCCAGTTAAGCCGAGAGCAGGAGTGTGAGGCCCCTGGACTAAGGCAGAAAGGGGCCCTGTCAAAGAGACTGGGGACAAAGAGACTTCCTGCTGCCAGTAGGAAGAGAAGGTTATACTCTGGGGGCCATAGTGGCTCCCAGGACTCCTGCCCAACAGATGATACAGGGTCAACTGGCAAGAAGAGCATGGCCAGCCCAAGACCTGCTTAGGTACTGGGGCTTTTCTGGAGCTACAGGGGACAGCACTGCTGGCTGTGACTGTCACAGGAAAAGTGGGGACAGCCACAGTGGGGGCTGGGACAAGGCACTCATTTAGGCACAGCGTGGGAGCACAGAGTGGATACTGACAATGTAAAATAACATTAAAAAATATTTATTTCATCTCAGGTCATGTATGATCTTCACGATTCGTGAGCCTGAACCCCATGTGAGGCTCCATGCTGGGCAAGGAGCCTGCTTGGAATTCTCTCTCTCTGCCCCTCTCCTCACATGCGTTCTCTCTCAAAATAAATAAACATTTAAAAGATCTATCCATGCATTATGTTTGTATTCAGAAGATCAAGTGTCCATTTGCATACAGGGAAAAAGAACATTGTGTGTAAGTCTTTGAGAGGATGGTCAGCAGGTGAAAGGGACACCGGAAGTCAGAAAGGCGGCGGTGTGAGCTATCAGTTAGCAACTGTGCCCTCTGGCACTTCACACAGAGTTGAGGACCTGGTAGGTATGAAAACTGTGTGCATCAGTTCAGTGGACGGAGAAGTGGGTGGGGAGCCTGCAGGGTGTCCTGGTAGCAAAGTCTGTTCTTACCCCCGAGATGAGACCACGGGGACTACGGGTCTGAGCCCAGGCAGGAAGATACAGAGCAGGAGGGAAAGAGAAGTATGTAAGGTAGGGAGGGGGAAGGATACAGGAAGGAGTTGAAGGCGGCCCTGGAACCAGGGTCCAGGAAGTGTGTACTTGAACGGGAAGGCCCGCAAGAGATTCCATTGCCATTGGGATGAGAACCGCTGTCTTTCTGACCCAAACATGGACTGGGGCATCAGAGCCCAGAGCCTGGGAGGGCAGCTTCGAGAGCAGGCAGAGGAGCAGGCTCTGAGAAGTTCAGGACCAAGGATTCTCCGCAGGGGGGTGGGGACGTTTCCTGCACAAAATGTGAAGATCTGAAGTCAGCCAGCAGTCAGGGCCAGCAGAGGCCAGGTGGGGCCGCTGATCCTGTTGGCAGGTGCCAAGGGAAGAAGGGCTTCTTCATTTCCGGTCCTCGGGGAAATGCAGCCTCTTCCTCAAGTGCCCTTCAGATGCGGCTGAGTGCCATGTGCTCCATGGGCCCCCGGCAGTTCAGGAGCCCCTGAGCCAGCTAAGCGAGAGCCCCTCTGCCACCAGACTTGGGGAATAACACCTTATTCTCAGAGCTTTCAGGAAGTCTCCCTGGGGTCCTATACCGCCATAAAACCACTGTGTTAAAAGAAACTGTAAAATTCCTCTGAAATCCCGTGAGGCGTTTTTTTCAGGAGTGTGGAGCCTCCTGGAATCGAAACCCTGGAGGAAGCCTCTTTGGGGACAGTGAACCCGGGTGCCAGCCCGCGCACAGGTAAGTGCCCAGCACGCTGGTCAGGTCGGGCCCCACGGGGTTGGGGGGGGGGCAGCCCCAGGGCTGGCTGCTGTTGGGCGCTCGTGTACAGCTCACGTTCTGGGGATAAGCACGAGCGGCACGCTGCCACTCCCCTGTGGCAGGTACTCCTACTGAAGGTGGCTGAAGGTTGCTCCCACAATCATCTTCATGGCCTGGGAGGTGACTCCCTGCCCACCTCACGCCACTGTCGAGGGCCAGGCTTTCTTCTGGGAAAGGGCAGAAAGCACCCTCAGGGCTGAGCTCTGGGTTACAAAGCAGGTCACTCTGCTTTCTGGTTTAGGAAGTTATTTCTGGTTTTCCCAGTCTGGCTCTCAAGAGCTTCTGGCCAGTGACTGACAGAAGTTGCTAGAATAGGTTAACCTCAGAAGTCAGGCAGTGGTCACGGGGCATATCCCACACCTGCCTGGCCAGGTACTTGCTAATAGAGAGCATGGTGTCAGGGTATTAGATGGCACAGCACAAGTCAGAGCAGCTTCTGGAAGCCAAGAGTCCATGCAAAACTAAATCACACCACCAGTACAGCCAACACTTCTATAGCATGTGCTACATGCCAGGTGGTTCTGAGCACCTCACGCACAGAATGCTTACGGTAACCCTATGAGGTGGCCCCCCGTCTGCTGGGAGCACGCTCCAAGACCCCAGGGGATGCCTGAAACCACGGACAGTGCTGCACCCTATATATACACGATGTGTTTTCCTACCCGCACACGCCTATGCTAAAGTTTAATTTCTAAACTAGGCACAGTAAGAGATTAACAACGGTAACAGTAAAACTATAACAACATGCTGTGATAAGTTATGTGAAGGGAGCCTCTGTCAGGACATCTTACTGTAGGTGCCGTGTTCACCTTTCTGGTGCTGAAGTGAGAGGACGACGTGCCTACGTGATGAGAATGACATGAGGTGAATGGCGCAGGCTTTGTGACAGAGCGTCGGGCTGCCATCCCCCTCCGACGGCATGTCAGGAGGAGGCTCGTCTGCTTCCAGACCGAGAGGACCGCGGGTAACTGAAACCACGGGTGAGGGGCATCTCCAGCATTCGCCTTTTGCAGATGAGGAAACTGAGGCCACGGAAATGAAGTCGCTTGTCCAGGGCTGCCCATGGGGAGCTGGGCAGTCGGAGTCTGCAGTTAGCGGGCCCCCCCATGAAGGAAGCAGAGAGCCACCAGCCCGAAGCCACTCTAGCTCCCGGGCATAACCTGCGGTCCCCGCCCCCCAGGCCCAGCCGTCTGAGATGGCTTCGCCTAGGCTGCCGATGTCGGCACCAGCTCTGCAGGGACGGGGCTCTGCGGTGAGGGGAGCAAACTGCCGGCGGGGGGGCGGGGTGGTGGTGGAGATTTGAAGCAAGGTCATGTGATTGGGAAGTGAGTTTTTCTGCTTCAGAGCTTATGCTCCTTCCAATACCGCAAGCTCCTTCTCCAAAATCCCTCATGAAAACATTCATGACGGAGAAGGGTTCTGTGGAACAAAGTCATTCCACATCCCAGTCGAAGCCAATCTAAGCTCGTTGATCTGGCTTCCAGATTCTCTACTCTGAATAATCTTGTACGAGGGCTTTGCTTGGTCTCTGTCCACGGAACAGATACTCTCGGTAAGGGAAGAACCTGTCTGAAATCTGCTTGGAGACAGTCGGACAGGAGCAGAGCGCCTGTCCTCATGTTGGAAGGCAGTTACCACCCCCCCATTCCAGCTTCTTGAACATCCCTGGCACACCCCCTCTCCCCCGATTGCCTAAACTGCCACAGCACCCTCCAAAATTCACACAAAACAGACCCCGTTTTGAGAAGGACAAGGGGAGCTAGTTAGCCCTGATAAGCCCTTCTTTCCCCAATGGGGCGCGAGGCCTTTCTTCTCACCTGCCAAGGCGCAGCCCTGAGAGCAGCGTCAGCTGTGTCACCTCCGGCCCCAGTGGCCGGGGAACTGGATTTCTGGAAATCCACGCATTTTCGCACGTCAGAAGGCCCCGGGACATTTATTATAATGGGTAGAGAGGCCAGAACACCTGCCCAGATGGTCTCTGGCAAGAACACTGGGGCTTTCCGTCTGACGCCGTCAGACCACGCAGCCATGCCACGTGGGGGTCACGGGCCTCGATTTTCCGGGTGACAAGCCTCAAACTCCAAAGGGCCGGTTACCCTGACACTGCTGAAGGGGGGTTTTTCTGTCGAGGCAGCTCCGTGGGGACAGAAAACAAAAGCCTCCCCCATGGCTCCCCAAATCATCCGAAGTTTCTCTCCCAGGCTGAGCCGATGAAAACATAAACCCTCCCAGTTTTTAATCAACGAACAACTTTGAGGAAAAGCAGACAGCCAGAGGGCCGGTCATTTCTCTGGAGAACCGCCCCCGGGCCGGGGTAGGAACTCGAGGGGCCCTGCCGAGGCGCACGGTGGCTCTGAGGCCCTGCGAGGCCATCTGGCCCGCCGAGCGGCTCTGCGACGAGAGCCACGTCAGTCCTGGCCTGAAGCCTGCAGCTGTCCCCAGGCCAGAACGCTGTTTGGGGTTTGTTTTCGCTTCTTTCCCCCAATATATATATTTTTTGATAAATGAGGAAAAGCTTCTTCAGCGCTGAAAGGCTCAAAGCACTGCTCAAGAACTGGCATCCACCCCGTGCCTTATGAATTCATTAATTAAGATGCTGGCAAACAGCCACTCCACACATGCTGACATCCAGCCGTGTTAGGTAATGAGGTTTTAGTCTCCTGACCCCCGTCAGGTGGAACGGAGCCAGACGCAGGCCGCCGAGAGAAATCACCTGCCCGACGGCAACCTGTCGCTTGTGCCTGGCAGCAGGTGAGGCTCATTTAATGGTCAGTGGCCCTTGAAAGTCCCTGCACGCCACGAGCCTGTCTCCCGCCCGGACGAGGCGTCCAACCGCCTGCCCCACTGTGGCCTCCTAACCTCTGACCAGTGAGCCACTCGATGGGGCCCAGACGCCAGGGGCGCGGGTTCAAGTGCTTCCTCCAGCCACTCCAGCCAATTCACTGACCATTTATTGATGATCCACTAAGCCGCTGCTTCCCCTTGTCTCAGAAAACCGGTAGGTTCCCCTCAGCCTTGAGCACAGGCCATCCCAGAACTGTGACTGTCTTCGCCTTTGTGCCGGAGGAGGTAATGAAGGGGCGTGACTGCAGACAGGTGGACCTGAGCGCAGGACTAGGGCAGTTGGAGGCTCCTGGCCCCTCCCCTGACCTTGGAATGAACGTTCTGCCCGCTGTTCCCACAGTGGGAGCTGTTCCAAGGACATGGCCTTGAGACACCAATGTGGTGGAGACCATCTGGACAGTGTACGTGACTGAACCCAGTTAAGGCCTCTATACACACTTTTAAGGTTGGGCGGGCGGGTGTGGAGGTCTATTCACCTCCCAAGACAAGCCTCACATGTAAATTCCCTTGCTTATTAAATTTTTTAAATGTTTTTCTTTTTGAGAGAGAGAGTGCAAGCAGGGGAGGAGCAGAGAGAGAGGGGAGGGACACAGAATCCGGAGCAGGCTCCAGGCTCCGAGCCGTCAGCACAGAGCCCGACGCGGGGCTCACACTCACAGACGGTGAGATCATGACCTGAGCTGGAGTCAGCCGCTCAACCGACCGAGCCAGCCAGGCGCCCCTGCTCCCTTGCTCATTACACCTGCCACCTACCAGTCTGGAGTGGCCTGCCTCCTTCTTGGGTCTCTCTCTGCACTCCAGGTCAGGGGGCCGTTTGCAAACCAACAGCTTGGTGCTCCTGCCCCTCTATCCCCGCCGAGAGCTTACGGCAGTGGCTTGCATGGAACAAATAATCACAACGTCGAGGTTCTTTCCTCCTGGTGCTCGTCCTGCCTAGGCCATTTTCTCCCCTCAATTTACCACCTCGCCTTACTCCTCAGTGATCCTGGCCTCTTTTTCTGGTAGGGATTCCAGTAAATTCTAACGACTCCCATGAACTTTTATTCCCTATAGCAGACACTATTAGTTGGCCAACCCGACACGGATTCCCAGCCCCTCTTCCTCTGCCCACCTCCACTACAGAGGTTAGAAAACTCAATGGGTGCTTTCCCAGACTCACTGCAGCTAGGGGTGGTCATGATCCAGTTCGGGCCAATGAAATGTTCCAGAAGTCAGCTGGAAGACTCCTGGGACAGCTTATGCGTTGCTGATAAAAGGAACAACGTTGTAGCTCCTTTATCCTTCTTCCTGACTTAAAAGTTGGATATGATGACTGGAGCTGTGGCAGCTACCTTGTGACTATGAGGAAATAGCTAAGAGAATGCAGAAATACCAGCCTTGACTTAGCTGAGCTTTTGAACCAATAAATGCCAGTAGCCACTTACCTTCAAATGTGTTCTGGAGAAAAAAGTATATTCCTATTTGCTCAGGTCATACAGGTCAGTTTCCTGTACCCTGCAGCCGAAAGCTTCCAAATTGACAGATTTTTATACTGGGGACCAGATCTAAGCCAGTTATCCCCCTTAAGATGTCAGCTAAGACACCGCACATCTGTTAAGACCCACTGGCTGTTGAAACATTTAAAGACACCAAGCTGAATGGATGGTGTAGCTACAAAAGAAAAGTACAGTGGCTGACTAACGGCTCATTGCAATCAGAGGTTAAAAAACAAAAAACCAACCAAAAACACAGAAACCGGTTTTACATCAACCATTAGACTGAAACGCAACCTTCCCCTCCTTCCACACATTAAAATCAGTAGCAAAGCTGGCGATTTCTCAGCTGAATGCTCTCTTCATGATTCAGAATTAACTCTCAGAAGCTAAAACTCACAGCCAGTCCTTTCCAATTCTGAGCTCTTAGAAGGTTGGACAAAAAGACCTTGAGAGGAGACCCGAAGAGAGGCAGTTAGGAGGTGCCTTGGTTGTCCTGGGGGGTCACTGCCCGGCACGGCCCAGTACAGCCGGCCGAAGCCAGTCCTCAGGGTGAGGACTACCAAGCAGGCAGTGGTAATTGCTTCATTACAACAAGTGGAGACCGTTGGCGGGGGCTGAGATCACTCACTTGTGGGGGTTTTATTGCACTCGTCAGATTAACACACATTTTGATTAAATCACCACTTCACTGGCTCTGAGCGCATGACTTTTAATAAGAGGACAATATCCGCGGCTACTGAACATTAGTGCGCATTCAATACTCAGGTCTGCTGGGGGCAACGGAGGGACAGGTGGGGAGACAGCCAGATGCCGAGCTTCTCCTAAGGTGCACGGTTATAGATCTCGAATCTTCGAATATCCAAGCAAAAAGTAACCTCGGAGAACAAGATCACAAATGGAAATATCTACATCGGTACGGCCAAGATGAAAAACAAAACAACCACCACAAAAATGGGCGAACGTGACCGGTAAAGACACTAGGAGAGCATATGCCCACCAAATTCAAAACATTAAAATTGTTTTTTAATGTTTATTCATTTCTGAGAGAGAGAGAACACAGGCAGGGGAGGAGCAGAGAGAGAGGGAGACACAGAATCCGAAGCAGGCTCCAGGCTCTGAGTGCTCAGCCCAGAGCCTGACATGGGGCTCGAACTCACAAACCGTGAGATCATGACCTGAGCCGAAGTTGGAAGCTCAACCGACTGAGCCACCCAGGCGCCCCCAAAACGTTTTAGAAACCTGTGTCAGCCAAACAAAAACATCCGTGAGCCGTATTTGGATCACGCCCAATGAAGTTATAATCCCTGGTGAAGTTTAAGGCCTTCATGCCACAGAAAAGGGAACTAAAGTCCAAACGCGAGGGCTGACTTGGCCACGACGGAAGGCTGCGAAAGAACGACAAAGGCTACTCGTAAGAGCCCCATACGGTCTCACGTGAGCCTCAAAACCACACCTGCGGCGAACTGCAATCTGCAGCAGAGACTGCAGGCTGTCCGCTCCCCGCGCCAGGCCCCCCGTGCCGGGCCCTTCGTCCACGGTGGTAGCTGGGCAGGCGGCCTCCGGGCCAAGGGATGCATCTCCCAGTCAGGTGAGCTCTCGAGTCTTGGCTCGCATCTTTGCCCACGGCAAGTGGGCGCTCTGGGCCCACGACTCTTAAGACAGTGATGCTTAGGGGCGCCTGGGCGGCTCAGTCGGTTAAGCATCCAACTTCAGCTCAGGTCATGATCTCACGGTCTGTGAGTTCGAGCCCCCGCATCGGGCCCTGTGCTGACCCCTCAGAGCCTGGAGCCTGCTTTGGATTCTGTATCTCCCTCTCTCTCTCTGCCCCTCCCCTGCTCGTGCTCTCTCTCTCAAAATTAAATAAACATTAAAAAAAAAAAAAAGACAGTGATGCTTATGCTTCCCCGACTCTCCTTCCCTGCCAGTGGACACACCGATGGGATGCGACTTCGTTTCATTCATGAGGTGAAATTAAGGCACTGAGGGACGGCAGAGTCACGCGATGGGAGGAACATGGCAGAACCACTGTCGCCCTGGTCCTCTAGACCCGGGACTGGCAAACTATGGCCTAGGGGCCAAGTAGAGGCCGCTGCCTTTTTTTCATAAATAAAGTTTTATTGGAACACGGCCACGATTCACATATTGCCTATGGCTGCTTCTGCGCTAAGACGGCCCGTCTGAGCCTGCTTGATTCCCCTTATCCGCAGAAGTTATGTTCTGTGAAAGCTGCCGCCGACAGCGAAGGAGCAAATACTGAGCCGGGTTCGTCTCCTGTGAGCCTCTGGTCACAACGGTCCTATCAACTGATCAATACAAAACCGTGTTTTTTTGTGTTTCTGTTGAGAGACCTTATTTAGTATATATGATTGACTCATTGACACCGGACTCACGGCCAACAGCAGTATACCCATCTCTGAACAAAGCTTATCTAACACGCAGTTTCTCCGGAAGGCAAATACAGCTTTCTTGTGCTTTAGGAAAACTGGACAGCCCTGGGGCACTGCACTTGAGGGCCACCTTCGACAACAAAATCGCCAACACAAAGCACAGAGACACAACCACCACGGCACTTACACGGACCACAAAAAGGACACGTGTCTACAGCAGGAGCTGAAATACGAAGGCAGGGCGTTGCTTTGTGCGGCCTTAGCTGGGCCTCCGGTGACTCCTCAGGCGTGTGTGTGAATTACCGCCGAAGCGTCGCAAGCCCCGATTTGGGGGTTACAAATACATTTTTTGCAAGAAGGCAAACTCACAAATACAGGATCTGTGAATAATTAGGCTCAGCTGTAGTTGCCACAGAGCCCATCTGGCCCACGAAGCCTAGAAATGACCTATCTGGCCATTTATAGACCACATCTGCCAATCCCTGCTCCGTCCTAGCAGAAAAAAATGAGCTTTCTGAAGCCGCCGAATTTTCGAGTTTCTCTGTGACAGCAGCGTACCGTGTCCGAACGCGGGTTATAAAGTCTAAGCTCTTCCCACCACACGGTGCTACCTCATCTTTCCACTCATTGGCTTCTAGAGGGGGGTTCACAATTCCATCGACCTTTTCTTGGGACCACGTAGGCTAGTTATTTCTCAAGAGGTGGTATAAAGCCTTCTGCGTCAGCATGGGTGTGGGCAGCTGGTTAAAAATGCAGTTTCCTGGGGGCGCCCGGCTGGCTCCGCTGGTAGAGCATCTGCCTTTCGGTCTTGGTTCATGAGTTCAAGCCCCCATCGGGGCATAGAGCCTACTTTTTTTTTTTTTTTTTTTTTAAAGGCAGATTCCTAGTTGAAAATACACACCCAAGTCCTACTGAATTACTCGGGGTAGAAGACAACTCAACTCTCCATTTTTAACAAGCTCAACAAATTATTCTTAATACATTCCAAAGTCTGAGACTATGGCCCTGTACCTGCTTTGTACTGGGACAGCAATCTCGGGCACTGCCGCCCAGAAGACACAAGACGCGTGAGAGAGCAAATCAGCTGAGCTGATTCTCAGCTCCTCCACCGGCCTCAACCTGAAACCTCAGTTTCTCCACCTGCAAAAATCTCAGGCCGCAGCGAGGACTGCCTGAGAACGCAAATGAAGACCCGTGTAGCAGTTGCTCGACGTGCCTCGATGTTCTTTCCCTGCCACGGGCAGTCGATTATCTTTAACCTCTTTGGGAACTTCATCATTCCACAATTCTCTACAAAATCCCACAGATTCCCAAAGTAATTTTCAAGCTACGAGCTTCAGCACCCCAGAGGGAAAATCTCCCATCTCAGGAGATAGTTAAGCCGTTTAGTAACATACGAAACGGTATGGGCTCCCTCACTTCTGGGGGGGAGCTCCCTCATCCTTTTACGGTCCCCCACACCTCCTGGGGGGGAGGTCCCTCATTTTGCGGTCCCCCGCACCTCCGAGTGCCCGCCCCTTTTACGTCCTCTTCAGTTACACGTCTTCACTAAGGCCTCCGCATTTCCGTGTCCCGCCCCCTTTGGGGCTTTCCCTTCACCTCCCCGTCTTTTTCCCTCTGGCGGTCCCCTCACCTCTGGTGCCCCCTCGGGCTCTCCAACTTCCCTTTCCCTCATCTCCGGGTACCCCACCGGACCCTCTCACGCCCCTCGCGGCCCTCTGCCAAACCCGCGTCACCTTCACTTTCTCCCCTCAGCCCCTTCTCCAACCAGCAGGCAGGCCGACCCACTCCCCCGCCGCGGGGAGAAGGCAACGAACGACTCGGCCCACCCCCCAACTCTCCCCTCACCTCTAGAGCGACGCCCAGATTCTCCCGCTTCTTTTTGGTCATGTTACTCGCAGGGATCCCCCAGTCATTATTGGACGCACCCACTGGCGGCACCACGCATGAGCAAACTCGTGCTTCTCCCTCATTGGCCGTGGTGGCGACGGGGGGTGGGGCTACTGGAGGTCACCGTCTTGTTGAGGGGCGGGGCCAGCTTGGCGCGGCCATGTTTATGAGGGGCAACCTCTAGTTTGAGGTTTCAGGCTAGGAGCGTCGGGACGGTGGCTAGATTGGCCCGTGAGGAACAATGGCCCACCCTCTAGAGATGGAGTTGCTCCTTTCCTTCCTAGTTCAAAACCATTTCGCATCTTTTTTCACTGCATTCTATTATATTTCATTTTATTTTATTATGTTTTTTTTATTTGGAGGGGTGTAGAGAGAGGGAGAGAATCCCAAGCAGGTTCCACACTCAGCGCAGTATCCAACGCGGGGCTTGAACCTATGACTGTGGGATCATTACCTGAGCTGAAAAAGAGTTGGATGTTCAACTGATTGAGCACCCAAACACCCTAATTTCAGTTTTAAAAAGAGCTGGGGGGGGGGCAGCAGGGTGGCTAGGTGGCTCAGTTGGTTAAGTTTCCAACTCTGGATCTCAGCTCAGGTCTTGATCTCAGAGTTATGAGTTCAAGCCCCACACGGGGCTCCGTGCTGGGCATGAGGCCTACTTAAAAATAAGTAAGTAAATAAACAAAATAAAAAATAAAAAAGAATTGGTGGTAGGAGACCTTTTAAGTCTCTTTCACGACCCATTAATGGATATTGAACTGCAATTTGAAAAACAGTCATAGACATTTTCCCATGCCTTTCAAATCATCATTTGTGATAGCTGTACATACTGCCAGGTGAGTACTTTCCATGCTTGTATCGGGCATTATTCTATTGGACGTTACTTCCAAATAATGCCAAAGCAAATATCCTTGTGTACACAGCTTTTTATGATAAATTCACACAAGTGGAAATTCGGGGTCAAAGAGAATGACACCAGAATCAAAGCTCTTTATTTTCTGACCAGTTGTCTCTCCACTGGAGCCCGTGTGTGTGTGTGTGTGTGTGTGTGTGGATGATAACCCCAACTGAATGTCTGGGGGGAAAAAGAAAAATGTTTTCAGATCTGTGTTCTCTTCTGGATAGAGTCATTGAGCGATGGAGCTGGAAGGGACCTGAGATACCGCCTCGCTGGGCCGCCCGACTGGGGCCCACAGAGGGAAGGTATAGTAAATTCTGTCTGAACAGGAAGCAGGCTGTTGAGCAGTTGTTTAGAGAAGTTCTCCACTTAACACCCTGCACAGGAAAACCGTACTCAAGAACACTGTCCATCAAATGTCAATCAACAGCATTTATTGTCAGAACACCCTTCACAGCATTGGTTCCAATCCCAGAAAAACCAGACTTTGTACTTCCCAATTATCACAGGCACAGGCCCAGGGGAGGCGAGAAGAGGGGGGGAAACACTGTGTTCTTTTAGAAGTGGCTCCTTATGCATTTGTTTGGCACCAAGAAAAAGCCACGGAGATCTAAGTGGGCTTCGGTCCCTTGTCCCTCTCCCCCACTCCCCTGTGAAATGCTGGGCGAGTTGTCATCCTCCTTGGAAGAGCCTCGGATTTTCCACACCAAACCTCGCCCCATGGTTCTGGTGACGGGACAAATGCTTGAAATGGGGCTGGAATCAGAGCGAGTGTGGGTTGGGGTGTAAGGGAAGTGAGGGAGACTGCCCCGAACCCCAATCCCAGCTCTGCCACTTAGCGGTGGTGTGATTTGGGACGAGACACTTGAGTTCCCTGAGTCGTGTTTTCCATGCCTGCAAAATGAGCTCATGAGGCGGGGCTTGTAGGATCGTTTTGTGAGAATTCCAAAGTGGTGGGTCCTGTGCTTTGCGAATGACCAGGAGAGACTGCAGGACTGATGCCTCTGGGGCCCGCCTTCCAGTATAGGGTTTCCCTTAGTAACTGTTGCCCTTTGTCTTTTTTGTTATTGTGTTGGTACTGGTTGCAATCAGCTTTGACACTGGTGTAAAGTATCTGTGGTTAGGAGTTTGGGGCAAATACTCGGGTTGTTTCCTGCTGTCAACGATGAGTGGTCACTGCAAAAGGCAGCCCCCGACATACACGACGGTCTCTCTGTGATGCTCTCTCCACTCTCTGTTTGTCCTTCCTGCTGAGCCCACCAGTCACGGGGTTCATGTGTCCAGACATGTAGTCAGTGTGATCGCCGTGGTGCCAGGGAGGCCGAAAAGCCCCAGGTAACCCACCGACGTCCTTTCGTCCCCCTGGTCCATATATAAAGGCCAGCTTTGAGTCCCATGGGAGCCGTCTGCCGAGTGTATTGCAGCTTGGCCCGGCTTTGTGCTGGAAATTCTGCCCACACACAGATGGATAGCCGTGGGCCGGCTGTCTGTCTGTCTTTGTTCTCCAGTGGGCTGTGGTTCTGAACTATTTGTGAGTTTTAGAGCTCAGTGTTTAAGGGAAACAGCACTGCATTGGCAGACAGGAGAACTGGTTCATTTCTGGCCAGGCCAGGTTCTCACTGCGTGGGCTCGGGCAGGGAAAGCCTCCTCTTCGGTTTTCAGTTCCTCACCTGTGAACGGGCACGGGGGTGGGAGGGCACTAGACCGCTTAGACACTTCAAGAGTCTGTTTTAAATTTTTTTTTAATGTTTATTTATTTTTGAGACAGAGAGAGACAGAGCATGAGCAGGGGAGGGGCAGAGAGAGAGGGAGACACAGAATCCGAAGCAGGCTCCAGGCTCCGAGCTGTCAGCACAGAGCCGGACGCGGGGCTTGAACTCACGGACCGCGAGATCATGACCTGAGCCGAAGTCGGACACTCAACCGACTGAGCCACCCAGGCGCCCCAAGAGTCTGTTTTAATGACCTCGTTATATGTAAAGCACCTAGACATAAGGTGCCCTCCTTGCCTGTAAAGGAGGCATATAAAATAAGAACCAATCACGACCCTCAAGATATCTCCGATCTAGTTAGAGAGACAGACTGACAACATGAAATAGTGAATGCCAGACGTCATATAATTAAATGCCAGCTGTCTGGTTCATACTGTTGATGCCTCAGAGCTCAGAAAAAAAGAGAATGCTGTGGGCTTTGTCTAGGCTAGGGGTCCCAGGATGGACACGATTAGGTTAGGTGAAGATGAGGGGGAGGCCACTGCAGGTGGGATCCCAAGGGCCTTCCCGGGCCTCCAGGGTCACCCTTTCAAGTCTGCACAAAAGCACCGTGTAGGCTAGCCGCAGCCCTGGCTTCTTTGTCAGGGAGACCCTTGGGTCGATTCTTCTCTCCCTTGCTCCATCTTGGGCTTGCCTGACCCGTGGGCCCGGGACCTGGACCCCAACCCCCCTCTCTGCTGCCCACCGCCTCGAGGGCACCTTCTCGGAGCAGGAGTGGGAGAGAGTGGGATCGTTCACTGTCAGAAGCATTTCAGGCAGGAAATGAAGAATTTCGTAGGTGGTTAAAAATACAGTGGAGGCTGATTTATGTTTGAATTTTGTTCCAGGACAGCAGATTATAGCCCAGGTTCTGAGGCAAAGGCAGCGGTGTCTTTATGGCCTGCTTGGATCCGTTTTATGTCTTGGTGATTTTTATACGTTTCGGCTAAGCCAAGATGCTCCTGTACTTGGTCCTGTACTTCACCGGGGGACCCGTGTAGCCCTCCTTGCACCCAGTCTCGTTTTCCCATAAACAGAAAGCAAACGAGATGAAAGGGATGGTTTTGCTTGCTATTTCATTGGCATCTGGGTTTTAGCTAAATTGAATGAAATCATAAATGATGAATCTGCA